>JALPQD010000065.1:4318122-5564372 GCA_023101885.1 Typhlomys cinereus | reverse complement strand
TCACTCTCGCTTTCCACGCAGGGGACTCCTTTAATTTAGAAATCTGCCCAGCCTGTATTTAAGGGGCGTGATTTGCACCTGTGAAGAGAAGGTATCTGAGCCTGCATGTAACTCACTCCTGTGTGAACCAAACACGAGCTCTTGTGACAGCAAGCCAAGGCCCCACAGCGACAAAAGAAAGGTCTGGCATGGCTCAAGTTTCCCTTCTGTCACCAGGACCCTTACAGTTCAGCAGTCAGCAAAGATCTCATGTGGAGATTCCCCGCCAAATGGTCTCTGAGCAGCAACTTCTATGAAGGTTTTGGTACTTCTCAGAGGGGCGGTCTCAGAACAGTGGGCAGAGCCAACACCTGATGCCATCTGTGTAACGTGACCTGAAAATAACATTCTGCTCCCCTAGGTGGTTATGTGTGTGACCCGGCTTGGGACAGCTTTCAGCCAGTCCTCTTCCTACCTCTGTTAGTGGGGAGGGAGGGCCCCCAAGAAGGGCTTGGATCAGATCTGAAGATTTGGCGATTGGGAGGCATACGTGAAGTTACCAGGATAGACAGGCCCACAGGTACATGCAGTGTGCTGGACCGGTTGATGTGACACACCCCTGCTTGCTTCCTCCTCACCCTTCACTTTAAAAGTCAGATCAGAAAGGTGGGCATCAACTTGATCATAAAATCACGTGTGTTTGTTTATTCATACATTCCTACTGCATGTCGACTGGAACTCCATTGAGAGAAGGAGTCTGTTTTGCTCACTACTAACTCCTTCAATTACTCGGTTCGCAGGACATAACAAACAATATCGTCGGGGTCCCATGTCCCTAACAACACTGAGATCTCAGTCCCCACTTTTAAGTTAGTCAACTGGGGTCAACCACCTAGTCAGGATTCTCCTCCCCTCCCCCTCATATTTCCAAGGGAATATGATCTACCTAGAAGAGTGCCAAAGAGATGGGAGGAGTCTCCCTTGACCTACTCAAATCCCACCCACCCCCTCTCTTGGCAGGACATCCAGCAAAAAGTAAGAACTACGAAACTGACCGCATGTGATTTGTAAGCCACATGCTCTGAGCCTTGGACTCAAAGAGTGATCTCTCTCTCTCTCCCTCCCTCCCTCTCTTTCTCTCTCTCTCTGTCAATCGCTCCTGTGCTTTTGTCTAAACCTCACAATCTAAACAGGCTTTCCCTGATATTTGGGGCTTTTTGGAGTTTTTCTATAGATTCTAATTTCTTTACCATGTGGCCGCTTGCCAATTTGCAAGCATGCCTCTTTCCCTGGCAGCTGCTTATATCCACCTGTCTCTGGTTCTATTGTTTTCTGTTTAAAATTAAACACAAATATTCAACTCTTTCCCTGCTTAATAATCCATTATTTCTCAGACAAAATAGACCCCAACTCCCTAGCCCTGTATCAGTGTATATGGAATACATGAATGAATGGAAGTCCCACTCTTCTTTCCAGAAGCTTCTTTTCCATGACCAGGCCTTCATCCTCTCCCACCGGAAGGGCTTGACAAGACTTCTTAGCCGAGGTCATTGCCCTACTTTCTCCTCACATCCACTCTCTGCCTTGAGTTATCTTTTCAGACTCCAAAGCTATCTTTTTCACTTCACTAAACATGTTGCAATATTTCTCACGATTTTTATGATATAAACCAAACTTAAAAATTTTTATTTGATGCCGATGCTCACTCAAGCTGTTGATATACTCATTGCCTACTTAACAACTGTCAGAGAAATATGATGGGGTAAGGAGGTGCTTTTTTAAAATCGTTCATAGACTTCTGTAAAATGCAAGATAAATTAAAGTTATTATAACAGTGATTCTTTCAATTTGACTTGTCCTTCAGTTTTCTTCCTATAAAAAAAATGCTTGAATTTAGCAAAAAAACAAAACAACAAACTTAGTGCCTGGACTTTGGTGAGTTGTTTGTCCAGAGAAACTGGATACTGGCAGGCATTTGAACTGAGTAGCCATTTTCCTTTTCAGCTTCTCTTGAGACACATGACTTAGATTGGACTTCATTTCCTGTCAGAGTGGTTGGAGCATGAGGGACAAGTGCCTGTTTTCAGTGCATAGGTTTGAATACTTTTCCTTTTGTGAGGATTGTTGCTACTACCTCACTGCCAAGTCCTAGTTTTTCTCATGTGGTAATCACATGAGGGAATTACAAGGTGCTAGGATCCCTGCCCTGAGATTCTCTTGTTATTGGCCTGTATGTCTTATCACTGGAGTCCTTGATGCTAATTAGGCATCTTTATAGACAAGAAAGCAGTGTGGTACATAAGTGCAGTACAGAGAACTTTAAATAGTGGTGCTTAAGGAAGCTTCTCTCACTCTTTTATTGCCCTCGCTCCACAGACACCATGTTCTAAGTCAGTAAAAGGCTCACCACAAATGCTTTCCTGTTTTCTATACTTGTTGAATGTGACCAACCAAGAGATGCTGCGACGTGTGTGGTGTTTCTGGTGCCTCTAGTTTTGACTCCTGAGGACATAGCTGGAAAGGTATTCTTTGATGTGTTGGAGAGGAGGCCACCTTGTGGGTTTATGCTGTGATCTGACTTGTACCTGCTGAGAATAAGGGTATATTCACAGTGCTCCCCAACCTTCCTGTTGCCAGATTGTTACTGTTAAGTGGCCCAGGAGCAGTCACTTAGCCCTAATGTCTTGACTATGTGGTGTTTTATCACTGTGATCCAGAATCTTCAATACAGGCCAAGTGTCAAGTATCTTGGTTGTGAAGTGGTGGGAGGGAGCCTTCCCTTATTCCAGTGGGTCTTCACGAGGGGCCATAAACCCTGGCTAAGCTGCCACACTGCCATGATGAACCCAACTGCTATTTGTGACTGCAATTTTCCATTTTTTTTGTACTTATGCCACAATGTGTGAATAAAGCAAGGATCAGTGCCTCATGTGTAAAAAAAAAAAAAAAATTTATTTGAAAGAGGAGAGACAGAGGAAGAGAGAGAAGGCATAGCCATGCCATGAAGCACAGGAGGAAGTCAGAGGACAATTTTCAGAAGTTCTCTCCTTCTACCAGGTTTGCAAACAGATATCTAATCTGCTGAGCTACCTCTCTGGCCCAGCCTTTATTTTTTTTTTTATTTATTTTTCTCCAATCATACAAGCTCAATAGGTATCCCAGTCCTCTCCCTCCCTTCACCTTTCCCCAATCCCCCTTGCACCCTACCCTTCCTTTCACCCCACCCTCCTTCCCCCTCTCTCAGTGCCTCCCCCTCCCCCCATTCCCTGGAGCATCCCCCCCCCCCCGCCATGTGAACGTCAAACTTACTCTGAGTCCTCCAATCCAGGGAAGTGTGGCATAGCCCAGAGCCGGGGGGGGGGGGTGGAGAGGGGGCCGCATTCCCCCTTAGTTTGGGAACACTATTATGTCTGTGGATCCCTTGCCTTTAAGGATCCTACTATGTGATCTATGCTAGACCCTGAGGGGTCGTCAACACGTCAGTCATTGTGCAAGTCATGCAAAGTCCCACTATGGCTACTATGGCCCTAACTTGTGTGGAGCATCTTGCATATCATTGGTCCTTCCCATCTTTAGGCTCTTACAATCTTGCCGCCCCCTCTTTCGCAAGTTTCCCTGAGCTTTAGGATGGGGAGAGATTTCTAGCCCCTATTTTTAAGTGAGGCTGAGAAGGCCCCTTGACATGCCCCAGCCCACCCTTCCCCACCCTGGCCAGCCTCACCAAAAAATGACTCTGTCCTTCCCATCTTCAACTAAGCATGTGGGAAACTCCCAATTCACCCACTGGGTCTCAATTTACATCTATCTACCCATTTCTTTTTTTCTCCTCCTCCTCCTCCTCCTCTGTGTGTGTGTGTGTGTGTGTGTTTGTGTGCGTGTGTGTGTGTGTGTGCGCGCACATGTTCATAAATGCGGAGAACTAAAAATGCTGGCTGTCTTCCTTGATCGCTCTTATCTTTATTCACTAAGACAGGATCTTTCAGTTGAACCCAGAGCTTGCCAGTTAGCTAGGCCAGATCCCCACCTTGTCCTAGACATTCTGTCCTTGCCTTGTGAGTGCTGGGATTACTAACACCTGCTCATATGGCTTCTGACATTTGAACCCTGGTCCCTAAGGCTTGCCTGGAAGTGCCTTACCCACTAAGCCATCTCCCCAGTTCACGTTCTCACCTCTTGTTCTTCCTGCTGTGCTTGTGGTATTTGCTCTCAACCCTGTGGACTGTCTGTTGAATGTCTAGTTAACTCTGTTGGGCTTGTCTGTGTTGTACCTTTGACTATGTAGTCCCGGACCCTGGTCTCAAGGCAGAGGCTAGGAAACTTTTACTGGATAAACATACTTGATTTTGTGCCAACTTCGATGCCACAGTGTCTGTAATCCTCCACTCTGCCAGAAAGTAAGGCTGGGAAGGTGCAGTAATTCGCCAGAGCAACAGTCCTTGACCTTGATTGAGAGCAGCCCAGCTGCATACCTGAGCCCTGCAGGAGCGCTAGCCCCGGCTATGGCTACGTCAGGACTAAGGAATGCCTGAGAAGGAATTTGCTGGTGGCAGCTCAAATATGAGTAAAGCCTCTTGAACAGCAGAGGGAAAGAATGTAGGTCAAATAATTACCCTGCCCCTTGTCTCCTTGGCCCAACTCTTCTCATTTGCACATGTGAGGAGGCCACAGTCTGATGGAAAATTCCCAGAGCTCCAAAAACCAAGCAAAGGAGTTTTCAGTCAGTTTCTGTTTCTCTCTTGCTTATTCTAATTAAAAAAAAAATTGCACTTTCAATCATTTGTTGATAGTCATCAAGGAATGGAAACTGTAGTAGGACTCGAGCAAGAAGCGTCCTCTGGTAGCTGTAAGAATGGAACAGGGGCTGAGTGTCTCCTCAGTGTCACAGTACACACACACACACACACACACACACACACACACACGGAGAGAGACTGAGGAGCCTGGGGAAAGGCTTAGAATCTGTATATCAAATGCATCACATACGGGAGGTGGCAAAACTGCGAAATTGTACAATAGGGGCTGGGCTGGTGATGATGAAGAAGAGAGGAAACATTCCCAGTTAAGTTTCTCCACTCTGCCGATGGAGAAAGAGGCAAAGAGAGGACAAGTAATTTCCTCAAGGGCTAACAGCTAAAAACAGGGTGTTCGTTAGATACAAGTCCCAACTTGATGACCACTGAAAGCTGAGCTTTGGACACATCTGTGAAGACTGGTAGTTAAGATAAACCCATTAAAAAAAGGGGAGGCTGGAAAGGTGACTCAGGGGTTAAGCCTCTGCCTTGCAGGTGAAAGGTCCTGAGTTCGAATCCCAGACCCCATGTATAGACGCCAGGCGGAATCGGGGACGGCCTGTGTTTCTGGTCCTGGTAGGGCGGAGCCTGTGAATCCCGGGGCAGAGTAAGCAAGGAGGCCATGGTGGTTCCTGAATTCACCCATGGTTCTACATACACACACACACACACACACACACACACACACACACACACACACAATTGAATAAATGATAATAAAAAAATTTAAAAAAAGATAAACCTTAAGCAAAGCTGCAGGAGTATATCTAATTGATGTAGGAAGACCCAGCTCATGGTGGGTGGGACCATTCTTTGGGGAGATGGATAACTTGGAGGGAGCCAGTTCAGTATTTTGCCATACTCTGCCATACCGTGGCCGACTTGCTGTCTGGCAAGTAAGGTTTGTCCCTCTCTCAGCAATCCCTGTGGAAGATATGTTGTGGCCAGTTCCCTCGGCTCCCAGTGTTGGTAAACCCTCCCACCAAGCTGGAGTACGATTCACAACAGGAATTGCATGCAATATAACCTCCTTGCTCCCCTAAGCTCTTTGGTTATGCATTTATTTATTGGCAACATACAGACAATCTGTGACAAGCAGGATTAGAGGAAGCTTGAGAGATAACTCTGCTAGATAAGTGCTTAGCGTGCAAGTCTGTGAACCTGAATTTGAATCTCCAACACTCACGTAAAAAGATGGGTGCTATAGCATGCAGCATATACTTGTAGCCCCAGCACTGAGGAAGAAGAGGCAAGACGATCCTTGACGTTTGCTGTCATCCCTGTGTGATGCGCTCCAGGTTCAGTAAGAAATCCTGGAGGCTGGGGAATGGCTCAGTGCTGCGCAGTGTGAGGATCAGAGTTCAGATCCTGGAACCCACATAAAAGCAGGGCAGGTGCTATAGTGTCTGTGATCCCAGTACCCGAGAAACAGAAAGCTGGCTAACTAGTCTAGCAAATCGCAAGCTCTGGGTTCAACCGAGAAAGTCTGGTTCAATGAATAAAGTAGAAGACAGTGGTGAAGAAAGACACCCAACATCAAGCTCTGGCTTCCACATCCACACACACGTGCATGTGCACCTGACACGTTTGTGTGCCCATACATATGAATGTGTACACACGCCATACTACATACACACACATACACAACATACAGGTATAGAGACATTAGAAAACACACCTGATGTTGACTTCAGGCCTCCACCTGTGTGCTAAATGAATGAATGAATGAATGAATGAATGAATAAATAAATAAATAAACGCTTTAAAACTTTAATACACATGCTGCCAAGCAGGCATTCAATAAAAACTTGTATCTTGGATGTTCAGTTTATAGTATTGGCATCATGCTTAACTGCTATCTAAGTAACAACGGAAGCTAAAGAAAAGAAGTTATTAGAAAATTCTAAACGAGGGACTTAGAGACTTAGAAGAGACTGGAGAAGTTCTGCCTCTGAACCAAACAGAAACTCAAAACTCAGACCTCTCAGGAAACCAAGTTTTATGGTGAGCTGCTACACACTGTTCTCTGCATGGAAGAAAATCAATGCTCGGATTTACAAGCGAGCAATGAATAATGAATAACCCTAGTAACTAATCAGTACCAGGCTATAGCAATGGTTGGCATCCATGTCATCTACCCACTGAGAGGGACTATTCAGAAAAACATTGAGCAGAATGATATCGAACAAGTAGATGGGCATCTGTCTATCTCTTGGGCATCCGAGGCCCAAAGCACAGCACAATAATAAGAGTCAATGAGTCACAGAAACACAGAGAAAGTCAACAGCTGGTCTTTCAAATCCAATGACATCATCTGGAAGAAGGACACTGTGGTGCTTGTCTAGAAGCTTCCAGTCATTTTCCTCACTGATACACACAATGTAGGGCTTTAAGCTGGATCTCCATTTCATGACTTGGCCTTGGAACTAAACAGAGTAGTTGGTACTTTGTTTCTCCAGTCAATGTAAGGCTAGTCACCAAAGTATTTAATACTCCACTCAGGATGGGCACAATGCTTCTATGTTGCAACTTGTGTCTGAGAGCAAGGTCTGTTTTAATCTAACAAGGGGTAAGCAAGGGGGTTCTCCCCATTACCTCCAGTGTTGACTCTGAGTTTACATCCTGCTTTTCTCTAAGGAATTTGGGATGTGTGGTGGTTGAGCATCCCTCCTAGGTGGACTCCTTAGGAAGAAGGCTCTGAGTTCCAATGAATGACACTGTTGTTAACCCCAACTCTTCTCTGGTCCCTCAGTGCTCCTCCAACCCACCTTCATGCGTGGATCACAGGTTCTGACGGTTATGCATGCTTAGTATTACATTAATTCTTGACATCTCTCTTCCACTGCCTTAGTTCAGGAACATCATTCCTGAGAACTGCTGGAATATACTCCCACCAGCCTGCTTCATTTCTTCCCACACTGTTCAGGGTAATATTTCTGAAAACCCACATCTGTTCTGTGGTAGCTCTGCCCACTCCAAATACCTCTCTCTGTAGGGCAAACAAAACCCTCTGAGATCTAGCTTTTGCCTAAATCCTTACCCGTGTTCATCAAACTTTAGCTTTTATAAATTTGAGTGGTTTGCTCAGGTTTCTGGATTTTAATCTCAGTGACTGATTCATTATGCCTGGGGAAAGGCTTAGAATCTGTATATCAAATGCATCACATACAGGATGTGGCAAAACTCAGCAGGGACACCCCTCTAAGGCTGCCCTCAACAGACCCTACTCCATGGCTACTGGGTCCCAGCATCCTGGGAATTTAACATGGCTGTGACCCCTGCTTTCAGACCAACCCTAATTATTTTTCAAGACCTGATTCTCTTCCTCTGTAGTACTTAACTGAATTCTTTCTTTGGAGTAAAACCTACTCGTATCATGTATTTAACCTAGTCCTGAGAGGTTTGCTTGAAGAATCTGTTGTAGTTAGTCTTGGTGTTGCTATATGAATACATATACAGACAAACACTTAGGTGAATGAGAAGCTTCTTCTTGTTTATGATCCTCAATTATACTTCATCAGTACGGCAGGAGAGTTCGTACCAACACCAGGAGTGGAGGGAACTGGCTATACAATATCCACAGAAAATGCTGAGAGAGGGACATACTTTCTTACTCTTTAGCCAAAGAATTGAACCAGCTCTCTTATCTTATCACAGCACAGCTTTTTTTTCTGGACCAATCCCAATCTCTACTCATTCCTCAATACATGTCCCATGGGTTCAGCATCTCCAATGTCCTGCATTCCCTACTGAAATTTAAGCTTTACTTTCCTTTGCAAGAACTTCATTCCTGCTACCCAGTGCCAAGCCTTAGATGCTCTCCTTCAACCTCTGAATTTTGCATCAAAACTAGAACCACTTAGACAATGCTGCCAAGCTCTGCTGTGAGGTTGACATGTGGCCTGACACACTCAAATCACATCTGTATCAATTTCTATGTGCTGACCCCGGAAAGGTCCTTTTCTAGGAAGCAAAAACTTCAGCAGAGCAGTAAACTGCTTCAGTTTAGGCTTTCTTCAACTAAATAAGTCTCTCATGAAGCTGCCACTGTTTATCTGCATGTTGCCGATACATTCACAACCAAGCACTTAGGAAGTTTTATTCTTTCTTATGCTTCTTGGTTATAGTTCTTAATTTAGTTTGACAGGAAAATTCACACCAATACCAGGAACTTAGGGGACTGGCCACGTCATATCCACAGGGATTGCTGAGTGAATGGCAACCCTTACTTGCCAGATAGCATGGCTGTCCAAAGTAGGCTGAAGAGTGAAAAAACACTGAACCAGCGCCCTCCATCTTTTTCACATGCGCAGAGAATGGTCCCACCTATCATGGGTCCCACATCAGTCAGGCTTCCTCAAGAGTTTGCCAAACTACTAATTCCTTCACAAACATGCTTAGAGCTGAGTCTCTGATTGCCAAGTTGACAACTATGTATCTAACTACCACAAAATGTAACCAAGAATTGTAAGTTGGAATAAATCCCTAGTTCCACTAAATTGTTTGGGTCCTACTGTCATTACCAGTAACAAATAACACTCCTGGCATGCTGATAAAAGGTAACAGAGATTCTCTTAGTTGAACTCCGAGCTTACGGTTCAGACTAGCAAGCTGGTTTTCACTGAGGAGTTCCTGTCTTTGCCTCTTGGAGTGCTGGGATCATAGGTAGCTGCCGTTCTTTCCCAGCTCCTATGTAGGTTATAGGTATCTGAACTCTACAACTCTTATTTGAGGAACAACCTCCGTATCCACGGAGTCATCTTCATAATCCTTCTTAGAAGCTTTGAATAATTTTTGTACCATAAAAGACCCCTTCTCAAGATGATGATTTTTGTATGTACATAGTACAAATAGACTAAACGCGGGATTACAAAGAAAACCAGTTATACTGAACTGCAATAAATTGCCCACTAGTGGTAATGTCTCTGTTCCATGCTTTGAATTTAGACATTCAGTCTTTTTGTGTCAAGATGTGCATCACATGCACTTAGTGTTCAATGAATGCTTGCTGGAAGAACAAATTCAAGAATGAGGCACATCTACTTCCTGCTGAGAACCACTGTTTTGGCAGTAGGAAAAGTCCTCATTCAAGGGAAATTTTACAATGCAGGAAATGCAGAGCTAACGAGAGCCAACAGCTGGCTATGTAATGGATTTCTAGAACAAGTTCTTAAGCATGTGAAAAATTTAAAACTTGGTAGCATTTTAAAAGATCAATAAAAGCAACACTCTGAACATGGTATTATCACTTAGAAGCTTTGCAACATCTTCCTCTTGCCCATCAGAGAGGAAGCAGAGCTGACTCAGAGGCTGCGCTACTCAAATGAGAAGAATGGAGAGATCTGAACTGTGGTCCTGTTTCTGAGGCTATGCCTTCCTTCCCTACCATGTCCAAGGTCTAAGCCCCAGAACCTGAGATTGTTCCTCATCTAAGGGAAGTGCAGAGGGTGAGGCTAAATTCAGTATCATGGGATAAACTGGGTCTTCTCAACATAGTTCTATGTGCTCCTGTAAGAGGAGGAAAGTCTGAAAGTAGATATAGTGACTGAAGCCAGTGTTAAGATGTGGGGTCGTGAGCCAAGGAATACAGGAGCCCTTTAAAGACTGGAAAAGGCAAGAAACAAAGCTGCCTCTAGAACCTACAGAAGGAATCAGTCCTGTGGACAACTTGTCTTTAGCCCTATAAGAACATTTTAGACTTCTGCTCACCTGAGCTATAAGGTAATAAGCATGCACTATTTTATGTATCTTCCCATGTCCAACATGTGATGTCATGGTTGGGCACGGGTGTCAACTTGACGGTTGAGGGTTTGAGCTCTGGGACATTTACAGAGATTTGGTGGTTGAGTTAGGCCCAGAGCAAACCTGCAGGAGATTGTCTAGCTTATGGGGAAGGCCCAGCCCATGGTGGGTGGGATTAGGCCCAGGAATAAAATACAGGGAGCTGCTTGACAGATTGGCATCCTTCTGTATACTTGGCCAGACATGCTGGTCTGGCAAGTAAGGCTTGTCCCTCTCGTAGCTGTTATGCAGAGATGGTGTGGCCAGTTTCCTCGGCCTTGGTGTTGGTGCATGCTCTCCTGTCAAGCTGGACTATGAACTATAACCAGACTGTCAGTAAGGAAATAAACCCTTGTTTCCTTAAGCCATTTGATGGTCATTTATCAGCAACCACGCAGGTGAACTGCAACATGAGATCTAGGAGGAAGGGCCATTTGTATTTTCCTGATAGTTTGTACTGGGATTGTTTTCAACCTTGATGCTTGTTGTTTACATTTGAGGAGTGTAAATAAATAGATATAGGCACCGAGAGAGACATACATGGACATATAGTCTACACTACACACACACCTACTCTAGGAATCCAAATGAATCAGAATTCTATGGTGGAATATGTGAGACTTAGATTACAGCATGTTAATGACATTCAAGGACCATAACAGGGAGGGCTGTAAATCCTGACTCAGTAACAAAACTTAAGGCCATCAATCCTGTCATATGGCCCACCCATGTTCTTTCTGGTCTCTCTGGCCTCTGTGTCTCTGGGCTACAGTCTGGCATCTGACAGGCCCATAAATAAAGGTTTGCTGGGTAGTTGGTTATACTACAGAGAGGGCACCATCAGTACCAATGTCATTGTCATCTCTGGAAATGAGCGAACCAAGGAGTTGTAAGTAAAAAGAGATGTTGTAAGTAAAAACAGATTCTGATTATTAAGGGGAAAACAAGCCACTTTCTCCTGTAGGCAAGAGAAGGCATACACAGGGACAGAGATGACTATGAGGAGGCATTGGTTCACACCCACCCATAAGCAAGATTTTTTTTTATTTATTCAATTGTGCATGTGTGTATGTGTGTGTGCGTGTGTGTGTAGAACCACAGGCAAATTTGGGAACCACCATGGACTGCCTCCACCTCCTCGTTTACTCTGCCCCAGGATTCACAGGCTCTGCCCTACCAGGACCAGAAATGCAGGCCGCCCCCGCTTCCACCCGGCATCTATACGTGGGGTCTAGGATCTGAACTCAGGACCTTCCGCTTGTAAGGCAGAGGCTTAACCCCTGAGCCACCTCTCCAGCCTCCATAAGCAAGATTTTTAATCATCTTAAAAGTCAAGGAAGAATAGTACACAGCACCCCGTTTTCTGAGAAACTGGCATGGTACACAGCATTCTGCCCTCTGGGGTTTTGAAAGTTAAGCTGAGATTGCTGGTTTTCTCATTAATACTAAAGCATTTCCTATTAATAACTAATTGAAACAGATGAGTTCACTCCCTTGTTTCTTCTACATGCTATCACTAGCATCACCGTGACTCGAGATTCAAAGTTTTGCACACAGGTAAGTGAACACAGCTGATAATGATAGACCATAACAGGAAGGAGATAGTAATGAAAGCCCAGGCCCTCCTCTCTCTAATGCTGAGACTGCCCAAAGGATGTTTCCCAAGGTCAACTATCACTTGGCTCCCTGAAACTCCTATTAATACCACCACAGGGTCCCATTGCATGATGGGAGGAGAGAGGGTCCCATTGCATGATGGGAGGAGAGAGGGTCCCATTGCATGATGGGAGGAGAGAGGGTCCCATTGCATGATGGGAGGAGAGGGTCCCATTGCATGATGGGAGGAGAGAGGGTCCCATTGCATGATGGGAGGAGAGAGGGTCCCATTGCATGATGGGAGGAGAGAGGGTCCCATTGCATGATGGGAGGGAAGCAGATACAAAGAGATGCACTTGTAGCAGGTGGATCATTCCTCCAGCCACCACAGAAACACCAGCTAGGACAACCCTTCTGAAGCCTATTATGATCCTGTATGTCCCACTTACAGGTGAAGTCTGAGCCATGAGACAGCTCCAAAACAACCTTGGTCACATCACTGCTTCCTGTAGGGGTAGTGGTTGCTAGTTGCTCCTAGTTACTAGTCGCTGAGTTACCTTGGAGTCTGCATTTTGTTCTTTAAATCTTTCCTCACTTGTGTAATCAATTCCTTATATTGAAATTCTCAGAATGGCTTCTGTTGCTGCTTGGACTTAGACTACATGACAAGGAAACTGAAAGGCCAAACATAAGAGTGGGTCGCCCTCTCTCCATGTCACCGACACTGTGGGGACCTGTCCATCAAGGGCACTGAAGATTCCTTCCTCTTATTGCATCTCAAGAACAAGAACCCAGAGGCCACTCCAGGATCAAGGGTCTCCATGTCTTAGGATCATGTTTTCACATGTCTTCACAGGAAGTTCAAAGGAGTCAGGGTGCAAGAGGCCAGGAACCCCCCAGCCCATATCGGACTTCTTAAATCCAATTTCAAAGATTCGTCTTCATTCAAAAGAACAACTAGCCACACCAAAAATAATTGCAGGACTTTTTTTTGGAAATTACAACATAGAACATAAACATGACTATTTAACAACACAAAATTGGCTCAAAGATTTTTTTTTTTTAATTAAGGAGTCCCATTCTTTTTTTCTTTTGGCACACACATGCACGTGTGTGGGGACATGTGCGTGGGAATCACCCTGGATTGTTCTGTTCCTCCTTGCTTTGTTCTGAGGTTTCCCAGGCTCCACCTTCCAGGGCTAGAAGTGCAGGCCACTCCATTCTGCTGGCACTTTTACATGGGATCTGGGATCAGAACTCAGGTCCTTTTGCTTAGGAGGTAGAGGCTTAACCCCTGAGGCATCTCTCCAGCCTCCAAGTTGCCTTTTAAACACTTGCTATTATACCCAGTCCCAAGCCCTATTCTTAATGTAAAAATCCTAAAATGGAACATAAGGGCAGAAACTTCTAAACAGCCATGGAAAATGTTGAAGAGATGAAATGTATACATGTTTTCTTCAAAGTCACCCCCAAAAAGAAGCAAAGACGGATCCAGTCTTTTAAGAGGAGAGACCGTAGCGTTCCTTGAATCACAACCAGGAAAGGAAACCCAATACAGAACACACAGAATCAATTTCTAATGCCTCCCAAGTTCTCCTTTTACAGAAATAGAGAGGGTACATGGAATTAAAAGTTCCTGTAGAAATTAAACTTTCAACGATAAATTAGAAGCATTCAACTCTCTGGACTTTGAGCCCCAAGGGTGAGCAGAGTTTCTTTTTGTTTTTCTTTTCTTTCCACTCATACAAACTTAACAGGTACACCGGTCCCCTCCCTCCCTCCACCTCCCCCAGAACCCCTTGCTCCCTTCTCCCCTGCCCTCTCCCTCCCCATCCCCCAGTGCCTCCCCCTCCCATCCCTGGAGCATCCTTTAATGTGCATGCCAAACTCTCCTCTGGGTCCTCCTCTCTGATGAGGTGCAAGGACCCAGGGGCATTTCCCAGAACCCTTTCCTGTGTTCCCCTTAAGCATAGGAACACTACTATGGCTGTCAATCCCTGGCCTCCAAGGATCCTAGTGCCTTTTAGTCCATGATAGACTTTGTGGGGTCAATAATGTGTTGGGGGTCAATAATGTGTTGGACATTGCGCAGGGCATGCAAAGTCCTATTATGATTGCTTTGGCCCTAACTTGTGTGGAGTATCTTGCATATCATTACTCCTCCCATCCTTGTACTCTTACAATCTTGCCTCCCCCTCTTCCGCAAATTTCCCTAAGCTTCAGGATGGGGAGAGATTAGGCAGGCCTAGTTCCAGGTGGTTGATATAGAGACTCTGATGTTCTGAATTATGGGTTGTTGTTTTTTTTTCCGTTTTGCTGCTCCTGCAATGCCCTTGGCTCCATCCTGATGGATATTGGATGTCACCCCCTGGCCAGAGATAAAAACTTGCAGTCCTTGATGGTGGCCTATTTTCTCTGCTGTAACATGGTCCCCTCTCTCCTTGTTTCTGGTGGGGCCCTCCTTCCCCATCCCTCCTGTTTATAATCTTTGCAATTACTGTAGGTTTTACAGAGACTTATCCTTGAGTGTCTCTAAGTGGGTTTGGTACTAGGATCCACCTATTAGGGAGTACATACAGCGCTTAATTTTCTGTGTCTGGGATACTTCACTCAACATAATTGTTTCTAATTCCATCCATTTCCCAGCAAATTGCATTAATTCATCATTTTTGATGGCTGAGTATTATTCCACTGTATAAATGTACCACATTTTCCTTATCCACTCGTCAACTGTTGGACATTTGGGCTGATTCCATGACTTTGCTATTGTAAACAGTGCTGCTATGAACATGGTTGTGCTTGTGCTATCGAGGTGAATTTTTGCTGTATGGGGGGGTTATTCCCAAAAGTGGAATAGCAAGGTCATATGGCATTTCAATCTTTAACTTAAGAATCACCAGATGGCTCGCCAGAGTGGTTGTATGAGCCTGCATTCCCACCAGCAATGTAGGAGAGTTCCCCTCTCTCCACATCCTCTCCAGCATTTGTCGTTGTTTGTATTGTGGATTTTTGTCATCCTGACTGGGGTGAGATGATATCTCAGGGAGGTTTTGATTTGCATTTTCCTGATGGCTAAGGATGCGGAGCATTTTTTAAGATATTTGTTAGACATTTTAATTTCGTCCTTGGTAAAGTTTCTTTTAAGTTCCAAGACCCATTTTTTATTTGGCCCATTTGTTTCCTTGGTGTTTAGTTTTCTAAATTCTTTGTGCACTTGGTTGAGCAGAGTTTCTAAAACACAAACCAACATCCCTTCACAACAGTAAATCCTGAAATGTCCACTTTCCAAACACTACCCATCTTTACATCTTAATTCAAGTGGCAGAAGAGAGACCCTTGGCCAGTGAACTCTTTGATCGTGAGACTCCCAGGGGTGAGTGTGGGTGTGGCGAATTCCCAGATCTTGTCTGTTTCTTGGCTGATTCCCCCAAAGCACGGTGATGCTGCTTTTTGGACAGGGGGCACGATCCTCCTCACTGTAATGAGCAGTAATGACAGTTACATGATATTCACATTCAGTATATCAGAGTCTGAATGTGTCATGTATTCCATGCTTGATCCTTAACTATGTAGGTGGGCTCTGGGAGCTTTTGGGGGTAAGTACTAAAGTAAGTAGGTCACCGGAGGTGCATTTTCAAAGATTACATCTGGTACCCAGTGCCCTCTCTACTCTGTTTCCCATGAGGAAAATAGTCTCTTCCCTCCTTATGTTCTGTCTTACTACAGAATCAGAATCCACCGGATCAAGGGCTAGGAACAGAAGTCTCTGAATCGTGGGTCGAAATAAATCTTCCTTCTTGCTAAACTGTATCTATCAGGAATTTGGTCCAAGTGATGAGAAATTGGTAGATCAATATTGATATTTTCCATGCCAACATTATAATCTTATAAACTAGCTTTCCTGTGATCACAAAAATCAGTTCCTGAGCCAGAGGCTAAGGATCATGCATATCCTTGCGGGCTAACTCTGGACCATACACACACCAGTGAACGTGAAAGTGTTGTCTCTGGACCAGGAGCATCTCTAGCACCTGGAACCTGTTCAAAGTGTGAGTTCTTGGGCCCAATGTCCTTCAAGGCCAGCAACTAGTGTGCTAGATATGGCATCTTATTTGGAAGCAGGAATGGAAGTAGGGATGGTCAGCTTCACTAGGTCAAGGTGCCCCATTGTTTATCGAAACATTTAGACTAAATGCTGCTATAAAGGTAATTTTTCAGTTTGGGTTTTCAGATGTACTATGTGTTTTGTGTGTGTGTGTGTGTGTGTGTGTGGTTTACATATGTATGTACATGCAGGGATATGTACTTGAGTATGCCGTAGTGTTTGCTCCTATCTGTGGAGTCGCAAGCTGATGTCAGGAATCATCCTCAGTCGCTCTTCCACGTTACTCTCGTGAGCCTGGGTCCCTAATTAAGCCCAGAGTAGACATTAGACCTAGTCTGGCTACCGGCTTCCTCTGGAGATTCCCAGGCTCTGCCTTCCAGTGCTGGAATTACAGGTAGGACACCACATCTGCCTGGCATTTTTACTTGGGATCAGGTTCTTTTGCTTGTAAGGGAAAAGTTTTAACCATTGAACCATCTCCCCAGACCAACGTAATACTTGTGAGATGTAAGTAACATTGAAGTCAGTTGACTTGGAATAGATCAGATTCCTTCCCATGAGGTCAAACAGTCTCATTCGATCAACTGAATGTAGATGCAACACTGGGGTTCCCTGGAGGAAGAAGGAATATTGTCTCTCAATGGCTTTGGACGCTGTAGATGACCATGCACTGCTGTTGGGATTTCGAGTCTGCTGGCTTGGAGTCACCAACTCCCACAAGTACATGAGTCAACTGCTTAAAATACCCTCTTCTCTCTCTCTCTCTCTCTCTCTCTCATACACGCACATACACACACACACACACACACACATGCACACACGCACACACAGAGGGGGGTTGTTCTGTTTTTCTGGAGAACACAGTGGCCACAAAACATGTGAAGAGAGGGATTTCCTGATATATATTGAAGGGAACATTGTCAGCAGGCTTCATGTGTCCTACATTAGGACTAAGATCTTGTTATTTTTGTTTCCCTCTTTTTGAGCACCATACACTCAACAGTCAGTAAAGTCCCTTTGCATTTTTGATGAGTTCACTAAAAAATTAAAATGGGTCATATGGGCCCTGAGAGGTGTCATGGTTTGAAATGTGTTACTCCCAGTCTCATGTGCTTGGGAAGGTCATGGCATCTTTGAGAGGTGGAGCCTTACTGGAGGAAGGGAGGGGGGACTTTGAGGTGGATTAGTCCCACCCTACCTCCTGGAGAAGTCCACTTTGGCAGCAAGCAATCTAGCAGCTCAGCCTCTAGGATGAATGGATGACCTAGGCCGCCTCCAGCTTCTGCCTCTAGCCATGCCACATCCACCATGAAAGACTGTATTTCCCCTCTAAAACCATAAACTGAATAAATCTTCCTTTCTCCCTTAAATTGCTTGACTTTGGGTGTTCTCTCACAGCAGCACAAGTAACTAGTACACAGGTCCACTCAATTCCCATGGACAATACAGCTGTCCTTGGGAATCTCCCATTCTGTCCAGGAACTCACAGCCAACCAGGAGTGGAGTTTAGTTTTCTGGGTTTCATTTCTTGCAAGTGTAAGGGTGCTGGGCACCCAACAGGTCCTCCTTCAGCTGTGTCCCATGAATGATGAGCAAAGTTTCCTGATATGAGGATACAATTCGTGAACTTCCACATTGCAGACTGGGGAGGTAAGGCTATAAAAACAGTATTCAAGACTGTCACTGGGCTTTGAGGACTGCCCAACACACTGAAACCAGCCACATCACTCCAGTGAGTTTATTTGCAATTGTCCAGCATGGTAATGTAACCAGTTCCATACTGGTGAGAAAATAAGTAAATGCATATATTGTTAACGGTCTTCATTCCCTTTACTAAGTCACATTTCTCTAAAGTATCACCATTTCTCAGGACTGGATGACCAGATTCATATGAGCTGATCCAGGTCAAGCATCCTGGCAGATGAGGGAGGCTGGCCTGATGGAAGGACTTCAGGTTGCACACATGCCTTCTCCTCACACTAATGGATCTTTGGGTTGAATCTGAAAACCTGTTAAACAAATGGTCTCTCGGAGAAGGGAAACACAATGAATTTATCTGTTAGGTTCTTCTCCCACCACATTTTTAAAAACTATGATTGTAAAGAAAGAGATTTCTTAGTATACTACAAACCCATTCAGTTCACCAAACATTTTGCCAATGGCAGGCTCTGGGGCAGCCCTGGCACAGTTAGGAGTAGCTGAATGCCCAGAAAAGAAGTACAAAGGCCTGAGCCAAGTGCGAATGTCTGCAATGAATAGGGACTGGCTGAAAATGTAGAGAAAGAGGCCCAGAAACTTCTAACATTGGCGAAGACCACAGCGAAGTCAAAGAAGTCAGAAGTCAGGCAGCAGCAAACACCACATGAGGCCATCTACAAATTGAAACAAATTTTTAACCAGGTCACTTCAGATTTGTTTGTTTTTTTTTTTTTTTATTCAATTGTGCATGTGTGCATGTGTGCATATGTGTGCATGTGTGTGTGTGTATGTATGTGTGTGTGTGTAGAACCACGGGCGAATTCGGGAACCACCATGGACGCCTCCACCTCCTTCTGCCCCGGGATTCACAGGCTCCGCCCTACCAGGACCAGAAACGCAGGCCGCCCCCGCTTCCGCCTGGCGTCTATACGTGGGGTCTAGGATCCGAACTCAGAACCTTCCGCCTGCAAGGCGGAGGCTTAACCCCTGAGCCACCTCTCCAGCCCAGACTTGGTGTTCTAACCATAACCACTCACTAGCCAGAAGGCAGCTACTGAATCTCCGAAGGTTCTTTTATCCTTATCTTTTTTTTTACTAAAAATGGGCACACGACCAAGTCCAAAGTCGGACCTCTGCTCCCCAGCGAGTAGCAAAGCTGGCCAGCCATACCGTGGCTCACACTCTCCATACCACGCCTTTCTGTGCATTCTTTCGTTGTCTTCCAAACTATCCTCGAAGTCCATTCAATCTAAGTTGAAATGGTGGGCCTTTTAAAGGAGTTTAAGGGATCATTCTAAAGTCCCAATGAAGAGTCTGCA
Organism: Typhlomys cinereus; assembly: GCA_023101885.1. Taxonomy (NCBI): domain Eukaryota; kingdom Metazoa; phylum Chordata; class Mammalia; order Rodentia; family Platacanthomyidae; genus Typhlomys; species Typhlomys cinereus. Next base: position 5,545,104 of record JALPQD010000065.1, on the reverse strand, counting down.
ATACTATGGGCAGCCCAACTGTGGGGATGCATGTTAACACCCTAGCCTCAAGGTAACACTTGCACTCAAACACACATGCACTCACATGTGCACACATTGAAGCATACATGCATAAGTGCACACATATGCACGCTTGCCTGACTCACTGATTTCTCTCACTTGTGCTTCTGACAGAAGAGGAAGAGCTAAACCACATTCTCATTCATTCTGGATTCAGCATCAGCAAATGGATTCCTCAGCATGTCTCAACAGTGAGGAGAGGAGAATCACTAATATTTAAAAATATATACACATTTTAATAGGCATATGCTAACCTCCAGTTGGGATTTTAAAGACTCAAATCTGGCCGAGTCCATCCTGGCTACATGGAATCTTTGAGAAAAGCAATAATCTTTGTATTCTTTTTCTTTTTGTAGAGCTGAGAATCAAGACCAAAACCTGGTACTTGGTCACCAAACCACTTCCTCCACCCTTGTTTGGTTTCGAGACAAGGCTGTGTGTAGATCTGGCTGGATTCACACTCTAGAGCTTTCTGTGTCTGCTTTCCGAGTGCTGGAATTATAGGTGTGCACAGCACAGTCAGCTGAGAAATGCAGTAATTTTACAACTCACCTTTTAAGTCCACTAGACCTGGAAGGTGGTGCCACCACAGCAGACATGGTCCAGGCTTAGGTGAGCAAACGTCTACAAAATCTGCTGGCCTAAGATGCGGACTTTTAAGATCACTATACCTGCTGAATGGGAAACCTGTCTTTAAATCGTTCTAACTGACAAAGAAAAAGCCGGGTTTGCCGCAGGCAGAGTAACTGCTGAGTTAGTCTTTTGAGCGTTTTGTGTTGGGCATCAAAGTCTTCCAGCAGGGCTGGGAAGAGAGTTAGTCTATCAGGTGCTTGTTGCACAAACATGAGGACTCAACCATGTTCCATCCCCGGAAGCCCCAGAAAAAGACAGGTCTGGTGTCATCACATTGTAACATGGCACTGTGGAGGAGAGACAGGCGGATCCCAGCGCTTGCTGGTCTAGCCAAATTGGCAGATCCCGGAACAAAGAGAGAGCCTGTCTCCAAAACCAAGATGGAACATCTGATGATGACCCCCAGACTCCATGTGTGCACATATATACACACACACATACACATGAACATCCATACATATAAACACAAAGTCTTGTAGTTCAAAAAAAAAAATATCAGATCTTCTAAAAAGCCTTACTATCAGGAAAGAACGATGAGCTAAAAATGATTTTTCTTCAGAAACCAAGCAAAACCTCTCATTTTCCCTCAGAGAGGAAGAAAAAACAAAGCTGATTGTGTATTGGGAATGGTCAGTCTGTTTACAACACAAGAAGAAAGCACACACGCCACACACAGAGAAGGACAGACTGAGACCTGCCAATCAAATATTCACCTCCCAGGAACAGATCTCATGACTTCAACCAGTTTGCTTCATACAAGCCCAACAATGGTGGCAGGTCACTGACCATCAGAGCTGCCCAATGACGACAGACAGTGTTTTTATTCCTGCAGATGGGTGCCCTGGGTGTTTTGTTAAAACTTCTGACTAGTGAACGTCCCCTTTGTTTCACACATTGATTAGGAAAATATACTTTACATTTGACAAAACAGAGCTGCTTTTTAAGGAATTACTTGTTTCCAATGACAGCCTTCTGCTGTGGCAGGTGAAATTGACACCTCATGGCCTGAGTGCTCTCCACTTTCCAGGGACGGAGGCCGGGTCCCTGGGAGGGCTCTGTATTTACACTCGGTCTCACGTATCAGCATTTACTGGGGATCAGGCCGTTGGCTGTCAAATGCTGGCTCTTAGTCAATATTTAATCACTGTGGAGTTACGTAGGGAGAAAGAGACATTCCGTCTCCCAATAACATGGCTTTAATATCAAATAAGAGCTTTCTTCTCATCTGTGGAAGCGTGGCTGTGCTTTTTAGAAAGACGATCAAACAACCATTTGGACATAGAATTTTAAGTACACAGTCGTGGACAGGTGTGTTAAATGAATAATACTTAGCATGACTTTTAAAAAAGCATTATAGAACTAAACCATTTTTTTTATTTTTTTATGCATGTTGAAGAAAACCCACACGATCCTTCTTAGGTTCCTAAGTCTAGGCCTGGGTCAGTCACTGGCTTACAAAACGCGTGATCACACTAAAGGACAATGGTTAAGATCAAAGTTTTTGTCTCCTCTCTCTCATTTAAGTGGTGTTTGTGCATGGGCCATGCTTTGTATGCCTTTGTCAGATGGCAAACTGTAAGAGTTGGTTCTGCTCTTCCACATATGGGTTGTTCCAGGAATTGAACTTAGGCTACCAGCCTTGGTAGCAAGCACCTTCAACACATTGAGCCATCTCTCCAGTTCTATTCTTGTCAATAATTTCCTCTGACCATTTTGATGCCATGAAACCATTGCCTTTTCCATCTCTTCCACAAGCTGACTGAAAGAACTCAAGCCCTAGATTACAGGAAAACAGCAATGGAAACAGATGGGAGACGCCCAGGGTATGCAGAGACTTTCGATTCTACTTGAGAAAACTGTTGATGTCTCTGTGTAGCAAACAGTTCCCCGACAGGCTGGTCTGTTGAGCTGGAGGTGTTTCTACCATTTAAAAGAGATCTGAAACAATGCACAGGGAAGCTCCACAAAACTTACACAGCCAAGAGGAAAGAAAGGAACTGGACAGAAGTTGGAAAGGAATCAGGTGACGCTACTGAAAATAACTTAGCTCAAAGCAGTGTTTCTTCAACGTTCCTTCGGGTAACAGATGTGGAATGCTCCACTAGCTTACACGTGGCAGAAGAGTTTCACCTCAAGATTGCAAACTGTATTTGACATTCAACAGCTTGGCCCTGCATTTGGGCCGGAAAGAACATTTCCCTTCACCTGGGCTTTGCAACTCACTGCATGCACGCAGACGCAGGACCAACCTTCACAAGCAGGATGGCTGGACTGATGGAGGGAGGGGAGGAGGAGGGGCTTCTGGAGCTTCCAGGAGGATGTCCCAAGATAAGGAGAGCTCATACAGTGGGTATCACAATACTTGAGTTTGTGGCCTCAACCTAGAGGCTCTGAGCTTGTTGTGTCTCTGCCCTTTCCCCATTGGTGTGTCTAAGGGAAAAGTCTGGGACTTCTAAGTTAACACATTCCTGGCTCACAACAACCAGGAATTCTGACATATATGCCCCCATCCTTAAACCACAATACCCAAAAGTCCCTGAGACCTGGAAAGTTACACATGAATTCACTTTGGAATGCAAATAACTTCAAGATCTGTGTTTATTTATTTTTTAATTTTAAAGCAGGGTTTCTTATGATTTGCTCAGGCTAGCCTTAAACTTGCTAAATACCAAAGACAACTTGAACTCTTGATCCTCCAGCCTCCATCTCTCCAGTGCTGGGCACATATCTACTAGGTCCAGTTTGATGAAGTGCTGGGGGATCCACCCCAGGGGTTCATGTATGCTTTATGCACACAGTTATCCCCATCCTATTAAGTTTTTAGAAGCATTTAAAAAAATTAAACCAAACTATGGGAAAATTGCATGGTTTTGTTATACATGAGACGGTTTTGCGGAGTGTAGATTCTCCAGCACTGTTTACGTGGGATCCAGGAATCCTAACTCAGGTTCTTTTACTTGTGAGGCAAAGGGTTTAACCTCTGAGCCATTTCCCCAACCCATTTTCTCCTTTTTATACTCCAGTCTCCAAATCCACTTTTAGGGTGGGTTTTCCAAACTCAATTAACCTAATCAAGATAATCCCCATTGCAGTTTGTCTGCATGTTCTTGATCAAACATCTTAGGGGAACAAATAGTTTTATTCCTGTTTAGCATTCTTAGTCTAGCTTGGTAGGAGAGCTTACACCAACACCAGGAGCCGAGGAAACTGGTGACAACATATCCACAGGGATTGCTGAGAGAGGAACAAACCTCACTCACCGAACAGTAGAAGTGTGCAAAGTCACTGAACAGCTCCTCCCATCTTATGCACCTGCTCAGGGAATGGCTCCACCCACCAAGGGCTGGATTCAATTAGATAGACTCCAGGAAGTTTGCTTAGGTCTTCACAGATGTGTCCGGAATTCAGCCTTCAATTGTCAAGTTGACACCTGTATCTAACCAGCCCAATCGCCCACAGGCGCAGCCTGAAGCCAACTTACTCAAAATCATCCTTCACAGACATACCCAGAGGCTTGTTTTCTAGGGTATTCTAGATTCTGTCAAGTTGGTCATCACTAGAAATTTCTCTTCTGTAATTTCTGCAGGTGCTACACATCTTTAGAAAGAGAGGTTAGTAAAGAAGGAAATTCGCCCTAGGAAGGGATGACAAGTGGCTGTTGGGTGGGATACACGTCCCTCCTCTGCTTACAGCGCCATCCCCTCTCTCTCCAGCACACTTGTGTGCTGATGCGACGCGTGTCCATCTTTGCCGTGGGGCCAATTCCGTGACATCAAGAAGCCTCACCAGGTGACGGCCACATCTCGGCTTCTGCTCCTCTCGGTCCTCCATGCCCACTGCATCAGCAGCACCTAAGCATCTACACTCTGAGAACAGCCATAAGAAAAACAACAATGGCATATATTAAGGCGATTCTTGGCAGATATCATTTTGCGAACTACCTATGCTCTTTGCCGGAAAGCTTCACCTCCGCAATATAACTCTCATTTTGAGATGGATTAGAACATTTATCCCTTCAGAACTCAAGAGACTTAAAACTCATACAAAAACAGTTTCTTAAAAAAAATAAAGAGTGGTTGGAAAGCAATCTTTAACTCAAATTTAAGATCCGTGACTTACACCATAATGCTAAGTATGTTTATGCCAATAAGCAGGAGGGGGTTGCTCTCTGGCTCCGAGACAGGCTAATAACCCCTTCCTTAGAGGACATCTCAGCAGCATCCAGAAGATCCGTCTGGGCTGGAATCAGAGAGTACCTGCAACATCGCAGACTTGGCCTTTATGTCTGAATCATGATATTGACACAGGGAACGCCGCAGGTCAAATTCCTCTGGGAAGGGTTCGGTTGTCTTTGATCCTTTCCCATTTCCACGCAGTTATCCCATAAATGGGCATGCTGGGCACCGCAACAAGGGAGGAGGGCAAGGTTGTACGGACAAGATGCCCGGGGGCAGCAGAGCCACGAGGTCTCTGTACTGGTCAAAATGTCATGTCCTGTTTCTGACAGCTTTCACATCCCTTTCACGTTGTGTGGTGACTTCCCCACTCCCCCTCCACCTTCTGTTAATGTGAAAGTATTAGGTGGGCTCTAAGTATTAGGTGGGCTCTAAGATCTGCTTCAATGTTCCATAAACAGAGGAAAGATGTTTGGATAATGATACTGAGCCTACAATTGACATGATCTGAGGTTGAGTCCTCTGGCAAAGGACTATGTGGTGTTACCAGTTTGGTAACACAGACTTATGCCACAGAAGTGCCTCGGACCCAAACAGAAGTCAAGGAAGGTGGGGGGTGGAGTGGGCTAGCAGACCAGAAGCCCTGGCCTCGGTTCCTCAGGAGCATGGACTGAGCAACAGTCACATGTGTCTGCTCCGAGGATACTGCAGCCAGAACTTGGACTTCAGGCCACAAAGCTCTTCTACCCACAGCAAAGCTGGGAGAGAAGCAGCTGCACTGGGCAGAAGCTCCTAGAATGTGAGTCAGCCACTTGGAATGACCTGCCAGCCCCAGCACACACCACAGGAAGAGGTCATCCTTCAAAAGGAAACTGTAAACCATGAGGGAGGGTAACTTAAGCAGCACCCCCACACACACACACACATCCTGTCCAGGAGATGAGTCTAAGAATACAGAGGCTGGGGGCCCGCGAGACCACTCAGCGGTAAACATGCCTGCATGCAATTCCTGGTGATCTGAGTTCCGTTTTTGGAACCCACATAGTGGAAAGAACCTACTTCCACAAGTTATCCTCTGACCTCCAAATATGCACCATGCTATGACATGTGCAGACCTGCTCTCTTGCTCTCTTCCCCTAATAAATTAAATAAATAAATAAGCATATAGAGGCTAGAGGCCAATGTGGTCTCTCCCTAAGCAGAATATCTAATGAATTTCAAGGAGTAGGTCCGGGAAAAGAGCGAAGTTGGTAAAGCTCTTGCTGTTCACAATCCTGGAACCACATAAAAAGCCACGCACCTACAATCCCAGCAATGGCAAGACAGGGAGGAGGAGCACACTGATGACTGAGGTGGTGAAATCCCAGTCTAAAGAGAGCCCTTGTCTCAAAAACGAGAGGTGGAAGGCGGCTGAGGACCAACACCCAAGGACCAACACCGACTCTACTTGCATGCAGTATGTGGTGCACATTTACACACACACACAGACTTACACACACATACACATACTCTACATACACGGAAAAAGCACATAAGTTAAAAAACAGTCATTCAAAATGTTCTGGTTAACACTTAGAGATACACTCAAAGATAAATCTCTGTAATACCTACAGTAATTGCAAAGATTATAAACAGAAGGGAAGGGGAAGGAGGGCCCCACTAGAAACAAGGCGAGAGGGGACCATGTTACAGCAGAGAAAATAGGCCTCCATCAAGGACTGCAAGTAAGTAATGAGACATCTGGTTAAGTTCACAGACTTTCCTTCCTGGTCACTTGCAACTGATGGGGTTTGATCTCATCAGACAGGGAGGCCATAGAGTCTGACAGATAGAAGGTAACCCATCCAGCAAATGGGAGACTGATTCCCCCCTCATCGCAGTCCCCTACTCTTATTCCATCTACCTTTGAATTTATTCTTATAATAAGAGTCTATTTTAACAGCCTTTTATCTCTGGCCAGGGGGTGACATCCAATACCCATCAGGATGGAGCTAAGGGCAGTGCAGGAGTAGCAAAACTGAAAAAAAAAATCAACAAACCATAATTCAGAACATCAGAGACTCTACATCAACCACCTGGAACCAGGCCTGCCTAATCTCTCCCCATCTTAAAGCTCAGGGAAATTTGTGGAAGAGGGGGCCATAAGATTGTAAAAGCACAAGGATGGGAAGAGTAATGATATGCAAGATACTCCACACAAGTTAGGGTCGAAGCAATCATAATAGGACTTTGCATGACTTGTGCAATGACCAACATATCATTGACCCTTTAAAGTCTAGCATGGATCACAGGCACTAGGATCCTTAGAGGCAACGGATTAACAGCCACAATAGTGTTCCTATACTAAAGGGGAACACAAAAAAGAGCTCTAGGCAATGCCACTGAGTCCTTACACCTCATTAGAGAGGAGGACCCAGATGCACACTAAAGGATGCTCCAGGAACAGGAGGGGGGGCATTGGGAGAAAGGGAGGGAGGGGGGAAAGGAAGGGGAAAAGGGGGAAGGGAGCAAGGGATACAAGGAGGGGTGGAGGGAGGGAGGGGAATGGGGTACTTATCAACCTTGTATGAGTGGAAGAAATAAAAAAAAGTTCTGGTTAAGAAACACACTTTGCTGAAAGAAATGCTGGGTTAAGACTATCGTAATTAGGGCAAGACAGGTCAGCAGGGAAGGCGCCTGCTCATGAACCTGACTACCTGAGTTTGACCCTGAGGAGCTCACATGGTAGTAGGAGAGAACTGATATCCAAGAGTTGTCTTCTGACCTCTCTACCCGTGCGCCCTAACATGCAAGCATGTTCTCTCATCTCAATTGAATATTTCTAAAAGACCATCGCAATCTACATGCATCGAATGTGTCATTAGGGAAAAAACATTTAACGATTCTAAGAGAATTCATTGATCTTATCAAAGACAGAAAATGAGTAAACAGGAAATGCTTTTTAATGAGAATTCACTTAGAGTCACGGGAACAATGTCTACTGGTGACACACTATGTCCCTTACCCATTCATGGTTTAGTTCTTAAAATTCTGGTCATCTGATTGGTCAACAAATATTGAAGGACTCAATGTGCCAAAGTCCCTTCCCATTTCCACTTCCGTGGGAGCCTCAAAACTCTTTCTCTGTCATTTCGAAATTTGTGAAATCTCCCAGACACGTTCCTTCTGACCCTTACTGGCCCCTTACATCCCAAGTCACATCTGTTGCATAGGCTGCTGCCCCTTGTCAGTCACCTGCCACTTATCCAGCTCGGCCAGGTCTTTCCTGGTGCACGCACGGAGCCTTCGCCTCCTTCTTTGCTAGAAACTTAGCTTGGGACACACCCATCCCCAAGCCAAAACTGGTTCTTCTAGTGAACAAACAAGCAAGATGTAGACGCTGGGCAGCCAAAGCACAGGGACAGCTCATGGGTGCCCACAGCTTCCATGGAAAGCAGATTATGGGCAAGGAAGTAGATTGCCTCTACACCTGGGAACTCTCTCTGCCAATCCTCATTCTCTGCATTCTGATTCGAGGGGTTCACCAGGCAGCCAGGCCGCGAGTTCCTCAGTCTGTCTTTCTTGTGCATCTGTTCACTGAGATTGTCTTCCTAGCGTGTCCTCTCAAACTCCTGGGCCTTACCCCTCGGCCTCCATACAAGTTAGACTACAGGCTGGCATCTCAGGCTTGGCTCCGCCTTCCTCCCTGCCCCTTCCCTACGTGGGTCCTCTACATGGGCAGCTGCAGGGCACCTCGCCAGAGGGGCTCAGGCAAAACAACTCTTTGGAGAAGGACTTCATCTTCAAAACACGTTTACCAAGCAAATGCAGTAGCATATCACATCACATCACATCACAAAAACATTCACATCACAGCTTTTAGGGGAGAAAATATAGGACATACTGTGTATAATTTGTTATAGAACCTTAATATAACATAATTATTTAAAGTTGTCATGGTTAGAATGTGATTTGTCCCCCGCAGGCTCTTGCGCTTGAATTCTTAGCTGATGTGAAAGTTTGGGAAGGTCGTGGCCCCTTTGGGAGGTAGGCAAGTCACAGGAGGCAGGCTTTGAAGTTTTGATAGCCCAGACCTGTTTGTGCTTGTGGTTTGCTTCTTTCTCTGTCTGGTATCATGATGGGTCCAGGTTCTGGCACCTGCCATGCCTTTTCTGCCTTAATGGACTCTATCTTCGCTTGGGGACCATAGACGAATAAATCTCCTTTTTCTCCTGGAAGTTGTGTCTGAGTGTTGTCTCATAGCAGCAGAAAGAAAAGTAACTGCAAGAAAAGTCAAAATAAATCCGAATAAAGCCTGTGATGTCTAGGCCACTGTACACGCCACACTGGTCGTTGCTTAGTTCTGACAAATGCACCATAATGGCATAACAGATAACAGGAGACGCTGATGAAGGATATTCAGGATTGCAGTGTTATCTCAGTAATTTCTCAAAGTATTCGAGAATGGGAAGTTTTAAAAGAAAGTTGATAGGAAATAATGTTCCTAGCTTACTTTTTCACTCGTGGGGATTGAATCCTGGGCTTTGTGCATGCTAGACAAACTTTCTTAGGGTACATTCCCAGTTCTTCTTTCCTAGATTTTCAAGGAAAGTAAACACACACCTTTAAATGGGTCTAGTCTGTTGTCTGTTGATGTTGTACTTAAAGCCAATAGTTCTAATTAAAAAAAGGGGGGGGGGCTAAGTGGTTATGTTCTCACCAGGCCCTCTTCACACTAAGTGGTAACAACTCCATTAGATAAAATCTCAATAACATAGGACAGGGTTGACGTTTCAATAGATTTCACTTAAGAACTGCTACTGGGTTTGGTGGCGAAGGCCTCTAATCTTGTGGAAATGGAGAAACAGTGGTGGGCCAGAGCTGTGGTTCCGGTGGTAGGTGCTTGCACATGCCTGGATTCCAGCACTTGGCTGGAGGCAGGAGGATCATAACTTCAAGGTCAGCTTTGGCTACAGAGCAAATTTAAGGCCAGCCTACGCTACATGAGGCCCCGTCAATAAAGAAAAGAAAAAGAAAGAAACACTGCTGGCACATACAATGACCTAAATTACAGACTTCATCTGGAGACTAAGGCAGGAGAATCCCTAGTTCAACTCCTGCTTGGGTAGTTGAGTGAATTCAAGTCCAGTCTTAACCACTAACTAAGACCCTGCATCAAAACATAAAGAGAGGTTGGGGAAAGAGTCAGTGGTAGAGTGCTTGCCTAGCATATGTGAATATGTGAGATCTTAAATTCAATCTCCATTATGCACTACTGGGGGGGGTGGATTGGACTCACTACTGCTACTGCCCCTGGTATTAAATGATCTCAGAGGAGTTTCCAACAGACAGAAGAACTGGACACATACATTCTACAAATGTGTGCGATTACATTCATTTATGATGATCTGTTGTTAAAGAGTTTGTATCTTTTTATTATTCATAAATAATGAAAAATAAATCATGACACTACCCTGAAGCCAAATAGCAAGTTGGTTTTGGACCCGCTTTTAAGATGAAAGAGAAAACTTAATGCTAAGTAATGGGATGTCTCTAAAAATCAAATGAAATAGAGTGAGGTATGCAGGATCTTCTCTTTTGGTATTATTTCTAATTATTTTAACCATCAAAAAGAGAAAGAGGGCTGGAGAGGTGGCTCAGGGGTTAAGCTTCCGCCTTGCAGGCGGAAGGTCCTGAGTTCGGATCTCAGATCCCATGTATAGATGCCAGGCAGAAGCGGGGGCGGCCTGCGCTTCTGGTCCTGGTAGGGCGGAGCCTGTGAATCCCGGGGCGGAAGAAGTGGAGGCGTCCATGGTGGTTCGCAAATTCGTCCGTGGGTCTACACACACAGACAATTGAATAAATAAAAATTAAAAAAAAAAGAAAGAAAAAAGCAAAACAAAACAAATCAGCTACTCTAGTGTCATTAACAAGGATGGGCCACCAACCAGACCTTATCAGATCAGATGCCCTGCAAACTTGTCCCCATCTGCCTCACCCCAACCTCACTTCAGGTAATTCATATCACTTTTGGGGGATTTTTAATTTTCTTGTTTATAACCTGAAGAGATTTGATTTGTATGGATGACAAAATGGTAGCCTAATGTTGTACTTTGAACTGTGGGTTTTGGTTATTGGGCAAACAACTGTATGAGCACTTAAGGTTATTTGTCGATACCTAATTTTTAAGATTTTCCTTTTTTATTTATCTATTTTGAGAGAGAGAGACAATGCACCATGGTAAACATGTGAAGGTAAGAGAACAATTTTTGGAAGTTGGTTTTTGAAATTTGTTATAGTTAGGCACAGGAATCAACTTGACAGTTGAGGGTTTGAGCACTGAGCACATTTGTGGAGAATTAGTGGTTGAATTGGGCACAGAGCAAGCCTGCAGGAGATTGTCTAGCTAATGGGGAGGGCCCAGCCTATGGTGGGTGGGATTGGGCCCTGGAATAAAAAACAGAGGGCTGGTTGAAGGAGTTGGCATCCTTCTGTTCACTCGGCCAAACATGTTGATCTGTCAAGTAAGGATTGTCCCTCTCTCAGCCGTTATGTGGTGATGGTGTGGCCAGTTCCCTCGACCTGGTGTTGGTGTGTGCTCTCCCATTAAGCTGGACTAAGAACTGTAACCAGTAATTGTAAAAGAAAATAAATCCCTTGTTCCCTTAAACCTTTTGATGGTTATTTATTAGCAACCATGTAGGCGAACTGCAACAGAATTGAAGAGATGGCTAGAGATTAAAACTCTGCTTTGAAAACAGAAGGACTTGAGTTCAGATCATTCCACTTCCACATTTTAAAAAGTCAGGTGGAAATGGGAGGGGGAAGCTCTGGAAGGTGGAGCCTGGGAAACCCCAAAGCAAAGTAATAAGGAGATAGAGCAATCCCGATGATTACTAATGTTACCCTTAGGTCTCCACAGGCACATACACTCAAGTGTCCTCTTGTACATATACCTACACACACACACATACACACACACACACACACACACACACACACAATGCAGTAAGGGAACAACATGCATATTCATTGGAGAGATCCTTACTGAGAGTCTCTACAATAAGGATGAGCATGATATTTAAATCACTAATTCACGGCAAACCAGAGATTTCTAAAATTACTGTGTGTAAAATCATGCTTCTAGAATGAGCTCTTATTTTAAAGGCTCTTCGGATCAGACTCTGTGGCCTCTGAAGGCTGCATAACAACTCTAACAGATATAGTTACATAATGTAAGTGCTCAAAAATAAAATCCCAATGGTCTGTCTGCTCTTTCGCTTCTCATGGAACCAATTTTAGAGGAGAAACAAAGTGCACGGAAAACTTCGGATACCGCTGCTCATAACGAAAAGTCAGACCAGGTCAGACTGGATCGAAAATTATGTAAGATTGCACAAAGGAAAAAAATGATCTGCAATTTTCACGAGTAGGATCATTTTTAGCCACCAGTGTCATGAGGGGAGGAAACACAAGGAACTAAATTGATTTTGAAACACTTTGAAAACATGCTATTTTTAGAAGAGCACAAATTAGCCTTTAGGTTCCTCTCTAAGACACTGTACCTGTCCCAGAGGGGGTTAGACTCTTCTTGTTTTAGAAACAAGTTTAACATTATTCTCTCCTCCTCTCTCTCTCTCTCTCTCTCTCTGTCCTTCCCTCCTACTCCCCTCTTCTCTTCCCTGTGTCCCTCTCTCCCTCCCTTTTTTGCTAAGAGGCTAATAGCTATAGTTAAGTTGAGCTTTAAAAATGCCCCAACATTTCCTAATTGTAGCGTTTCTGGCACTGTTTCTGCCTTCTGATACTCTAACATTACATCTAAATTTATAACATTGCTGGAGATTTTAGGAATTATGGAGAAATCACCTCATTCCCTTGAAATTCTTTCAGAAAGTCCCTTCCCATGCGGCCAAACAAGGAACAGACTCAAGTTATGCTGATTCTGCTAACTCTCAGGACTCATTTACTATTTTGTTCCCTGAATATACAACCTATTTGTGAGCAAGGAGACCCTGACCACAGCTACTGGCCAGGATGAAGGCCTGTTCTCTCTCCATCCTCTAGCATCTCCAGAGAACAGCTGACAAAGGTTCCTGGCCACTAGAGGTGCCCCATGGCGGATAAGTCATTTCTAGGGGACTTTGAATTGGTTCTCCATGCAGATGGGTAACAGGGATGAAGGAGGAAACAGGGAGGATGAAGAAGAACACGCTGGGAGGTGTTAGAAGGGGACGCAATGGATGTGCCTGGACAGACACGGACAGAGCAGTTCACTGCCTACAGGTCCAGCTGATATGGGATGTAGAGACGACGCTGGCATTTCTAAATTCCCCTATGCATCCTGGAAACCAGCCTCACTCACCTGAGGCAGATGAAATATTACTTGCCTCTGTGTCTGAAAAAAAAAAAAAACCTAGCTGATCCTGCTGCCACTTTGTTGAGAGATGCTTTGGGCAACATTTTGTAAAACAAAAACAAAATCCAACCTCATGAATAACTAAGACATTTCTCCAAGGAGATGACCTTTGAGGTGATCAGTCATCTCTATTAGGACGCAAGTAACAAAAATTTTCTGAACTGAGCAAATTTGCAAAAAACAGCTTCTGAATAATGTACTTTAAGACACTAAAGAAGCTGAAAAATACCCTAGAAAATGAAAAGACTTTCCATGCTCATGAATTAGCAGAATGAATACAGTGAATGAGTATATTACTAAAAACCATTAATAGATTCAAAGCAATCCCGTTAAAAGTCCAGTGACAATCCACACAGAAAATGTTTATATAGAAACAAATAAGAGTTCAATAGCCAAATCAATCCTAAGCAAATAGAACAATGCTAGATGTATTATAATATCTGACCTCAAATTATACCACAGAGCCATAGTGACAAAAACAACAAAGTATTGGATAAAAACAAACAAAACAATAACAACGACAAAAATCTGGTAAAAACAGACAAACAATGACAATGACAAAATAAAAACAAAAAAACCTACAACCCTACTAGACACATAGAGGATATAAGAGAATAGAAAATCCCCAAAATAAGATCATATAAGTTATACCCATCTAATTTTTGACAAACTTGTCAAAGACTTCCAATGGAGAAAAGACAGCCTCTTCAATGCAGGTGTTGGGGAAAGTGGATAGTCACATGTACAAGAATATTAGATCCATATCTCTCCCCCTACACAAAAATCTATTCCAAATGGATCAAAGGTTTTAATATAAAACCTGCAATGCTGAAATGGTTAGAGGAAAATTCATCAAGATTTAGGTGCAGAAAAAAACATTTTGAAAAGGACTCAATAGCATAGCAGTCATCTCAGGAACTGACACTTGGAATTGCATGAAGTTAAAAAGCTTCTCAACAGCAAAGGAAACAATCAGCGGAGTGACAGAATGGGAGGAAGTCTTTGCCAGCTGCACTTCAGAACATATATAGAACTGCAAAAATCAAAAACCAAAAAAAAAAAAACAAGCAATAAATGGACTAATGAACCAAATAGATGTCTCAAAAAAGGACACAAAAATGGCCAAAAATATTTTTAAAATGTTCAATATTCTTAGTCATGCACATGTCTTGAGATTCAGCTCATCCCAGTCAGAATGGCTAATAATAAGGAAGAAAAAGACAACAAATGCAGGTAAGGACGTGGGGAACGAAGAACATTTGTTCACTACTAGAAGGGTGCAAACTGGTGCAGCCACTACAGAAATCAGTATGGAGGTCCCTCAAAAACTAAAAAACTAGCACTACCATATAGCCACCAGTACTGCTCCTGGGTATACACACAAAGAACTCTATCCACAGAGGACCTGCACATGTATGTTTTTCACTGCTCTATTCACAATAGCAAGGACATGGAACCACCCTAAATGTCCATCATCTGCTGAATGGATGAAGAAAATGTGGCAAGTATCCGCAGTGAAATTTTATTTGGCAATAAAGAAAAATGAAACTATGACATTTATGGAAAAATAGATGGAACCAGAATTGAGTTAGGCAACGTAAGGTCAACTCAGAAACATAAAAACAGCATTCTTGTTACTTACAGAATTGGACCCAAGGGCGGTACAGGAACAGCAAAACTGAAAATAACAACAAACCGTAACATTAGAGACCCTACATTAATCACCTGGAACAGACCAGCCAAATATCCCCCCATCCTAAAGCTCAGGGAAATTTGCGGAAGAGAGGGCAATAAGATTGTAAGATCCTAAAGATGAGGAGGAGCAATGATGCACAAGATATGCCACACAAGTTAGGGCTGAAGTAACCATAATAGGACTTTGCATGACCTGAGCAATGACTGACATATCAATGATTCCCTGAAGTCTAGCATGGATCACAGGCACTAGCATCCTTAGAGGCAAGGGATTAGCAGTCACAATAGAGTTCCCATACTAAAGGGGAGCACAAGAAAGGGCTCTAGGCAATGCTACTGAGTCCTTACACCTCAATGGAGTGGAGGATGCAGAGAGAAGTTTGACATTCACACTAAAGGTTGCTCCAGGGATTGGGAGTGGGGGAAGAGGGGGACACCGAGCGAAGGGGGGGTTAAAGGAAGGGGAAAAGGGGGGAGGGTGCAAGGGGGTCTGGGAAGGGGTGAAGGAAGGGGACGGGGTACCTATTAAAAAATAAATATAAAAAAAGCATTCTTTCTCTCATATGTAACTTTTATATGTGCTAGTATTTGTAAGTAGGTAAGTTATGAAACTACAAAGAAGATCGTGCGACAGAACAAAGAGGATCTCGGATGAGGAGATACTTATGATCATGTATTATAAGCAAGAGGAAAGCAGAGGATGGCTATTGGAAAAAGGGGTGAGGGCGGAGAGGGAGGGAAAGATGGATGACACCCAAGAACACATGAAAATTCCTTAAGGAAACAGTTCTTTACAACCTAATTTTAGAACTAATGAAAAATAAAGACATAAATATGAAACAAAAGCAAGTGAAAGATATAATGAATTTTTTTAAAAAAGAATTATATATACTGCTTCAATTCTGAAAATATTGACATTTTGTAAATGAAAGTATGCCCGTAAAACTATTAAATAGTACAAAGCAACACTTATAAAAAAAATTCCAAACCCTCCAAAAATTTCACTTGAAAATGCAGAAAAATGATACTGGGATCATCTACTTCTCACTCATGTCTCCCTTTCCTTAGACTAGTCCTTGCTCTCATCATCTGACAGAGCCAAGTGGTCCATTTCAGACTATTTGATAGACTGCTCCTAAATCTCATCAATCACAAATACTATTTATGTATTTACTTGTTTAAGGCAGGATCTCACTGTGTTGCCCTGTGTGTGTGTGTGTAGTATATATGTATGTATATATGTATGCCTGTATGTGTAGGATCTCACTGTGGTACCCTGTGAGGATCTCACTGTGTAGCCCAGTATATATGTATGTGTGTATATATATATATATCAGAATCTCCCTGTGTAGTATTATGTCAGGATCTCACTGTGCAGTATGTATGTGTGTATACATGAATGTATCAGGATCTCACTATGTAGTATATATGTCAGGATCTCACTGTGCAGTATGTATGTATGTATGTATATATGAGGATCTCACTAGGTAGTATGTATGTCAGGATCTCATTGTGTAGTATGTATGTATCTGTGCAGTATGTATCAGGAGTTCACTGTGCAGTCCAGGCTGACCTCACACTTTTGACAATTCTTTGGTCTCCACCTTCTAAGTGGTGGGATTGCAGGGGTGGGACACTACATCAGGCTCACAGATAGATTTTTTTTTTCCAGTCCTTTCTTGATTTTTTTCCTTCTTTGTGTTTTTGTTCATTTTCTTTGTGTTTTGACTCACAACAAAATAACCACATAAAATTTTATAAGTGAATCAAACTTCATCTCTGCTTATAGAATGAGCCAGAGATTTCTCCTTAGCATAGTCTCATCCATTGGCATGGAGAGGCAAGACTAGAGGTAGGTCAAGCGGGGGACTGAGGAAGTAAGAGAAGATAGACCATTTCCACAGAGCTCAGTTTCTCACTTGGCAATGCTGAAGGTTAGCTGAGAAGACCTAACTTCCTTCCTAAAACTCTATCACTTTTCCATGGAAAATGTTCAATTCACAGTGGACATTTGAATTTCCACAGATGTTGGGTATGCAATGGACTCCGGGTAGCTACCAGTTAGGAAAGACATCTGTCCTAGAAGCTCAGAAGTTCAAAGCAGCAGCTGTGTCCAATAGCCCCTTTTGTTGGACACTTTGGACAGAATTTTAAAAGTCAGAAAAAACCTTTCAAACTTCCCAAAGGGCAGGGTCCAGAGCACAACCTCCTGCTTTAATATGCAAATATAACATCACAGAACTTGGGTTACATTACACAAGGGACTGGAAATACTATTATTAGCTTTAATAAGAAAGCTTCCGATGTAGCAGCTTTGAGAAAACCAAAGAACTGAACCAAAAATCTGGTACAGAATACATTAACCACCTAGACAGCAAGCAGAAGTGGGATCCTGCTCTTCAGAGACCCCTAGAGAGCCCTGCCAGGTGAGCTAGAGAGGGGGGAGGGATGGAAACCTTTTATATAGATAAGAGATACCCACAAGGAAAAAACATAAACACAAGTCTTTGAAATCCTGGAACCTCAGGCATAGCCCCAGGGAGTGTGGCCTGGCCTCGGGCAAGTCCCTGAACCACATAGGTGAACCTCTACCTGTCAAGGTCATATGGCCTTCAATTCCTGATCCTCTTTCCTTTCTCAATACTACAGTGGGAATCTTAGTATCTGATTTTCACATTTGCCATGTGGATCAGTTCTCCAGGAAATAAGCGGTGCTCAATGTGGAAGGAGTAGAAAGCTCAGAGGAAAAAGAGGCTGCTCAGCTGACCGGGCAGAGAGAGTCCATTTCCAGAGGCCCAGAGCTGGGCAGGATGAATAGCAACCTATGAGCCTGCCTCGGGGCAAGTGTCTTCTGAGCAGAAAGCACCAAGGGATGCCAGGCAGCGCTCTGGCGGAATGACGTGACGACACGCACACATTTGATTTTCAGACATATGCCATGAAATTGTTTTGCCTTAGGAGATCTTAAAGGTCTACTAAGGGGCCGCTGAGATAGCTCACAAACGTGGCCACCTGAGTTTGATTTCCAAAACTCCTATTGGAAGGAGAGAACTGACTTTCCAAATTGCTCTCTGACCTCCACTGGTCCCCCGTGGCATGCATCTTTTTTTCTCCCTGTACTCCACCACCTCCTCTATCTTAAACAAGTCTACTATATATATACCCATTAACTGGCAGAAATTTCTTTTAATCCAATTACAGTCCTACAATACGTACACATGGATCCAGAATTAATGATTTTAATTCTTAAATACTAAGAATTTGGGATTTACCTGCAGTCGATCCCCCATCCCACCCCCATGTCAGATCTAGAAGCCAGGGGTTTGAGCGTGTTTAGGCAAGGACTGTACAACTGAGCTGTACCTGCAGTGCTTGCAAACTAATAATCTGGAACCAGACCTCTGAAGGCTTGAACACATGCAAATGCAGACAGCAGTTTCTGCAAGAATCAGCACACATTTACAAAGTAGACAAAGTAATTGTCATCATGGTACTACGCATTTCAAGGTAACATGATGAAGCCTAGAATACATTTAGCCCTGATAATTCCCAATCATGGCTAAAACTATGATTTTAGCATTATTATGTAGCGTGTTCTCTGATAGACATGATATTTACACACCACAGTGTGTTTAACGTCAGGCTCCAAGAGCCCCATAATCATGTAATTTATTAAATTTCAAAATCTTACTGTATTTCGTAGGAATAATAAGATATCTTTATTTGGTCTTCAAGAATTTGCGTAATTTAGACATTACTAGGTAACTAAGGAAACAGACCATTCAGCCACTCCATTTTTTCATAGTGTCATTGAATAGAAGGAGGATCTGGGGTTGTAATTCTTACCGAACAATACATTGGAAATAACCGGCAATTATTCTAGGAAGAAATGTAGGTAACTTAAAGTTTGCTGGTAGCTAATGGTGTAAACAAATAAAAAGACAAATTATTTTTGAGGACTTTAGAAATAACCTCAGCAGGAGAATCTGCTTTCAGTTAATGTGCCAATAAAAATGATTCTCATTAAATGAGGAAAATGAAGTTGTCAAGGCACTAAAAGATAATCAAATCGCACTGGGGAAGGTGGGGTCCACACCTAGAACTCTTCCCATTGAAAAGGACTCTTTCCCCCTTCTGAACCATAGTGTAATCACCTTGACTACCAGTGTTTCATGGTTGTTTTCTCGGAGCCCGAGTGAGGAGCAGCCTTCTCGGTAAGGGCAGCAGAGATACCCTGGAAATTGGCAGGATGCAGATGTAAAGAATAGCTACAGGACGGTGCGCTAGTGAAATACACAGGTGTCGACTTGACAACTGAAGGCTGAGCTCTGGGCACGTGTGAAGAATTAGTAGTTGAGACAGGCCCTCGAGCAAACCTGTAGGAGATTGTCTGCTCGATGGGGAAGACCCAGGTCATGATGGATGGCACCATCCCCTGGCAAGGTAGATAACATAGTTCAGTACTTTGATGGTCTTCAGTATACTTTGGCAGACTTGTTTGGCAAGTGAGGATTTTGCTCCTCTCAGGCAATCCCCGTGAATACCGTGTGGGCCATTCCTTTAGCTCCTGGTATTTTTATGAGCTCTCCTGCCAAAATGGCCCAAGAACTTTGGCAGAGAATCATAAGAAAGACTAAAATCCCTCCCCTAAGCTCTTTGGCTGTGAATTTATAGGCAGCATGTAGGCAAACTACATTGGAGGGGGATTTGAGGTTCTGGTCGGTGCCATGCGGTGACTCCACTCCAGACTGTGGCTGTATAATGTGGCGCGCCCTTTGGAAAACAGTGAGGCAGCTTATTCCAAAGTTAAACATACTGACTATGTGGTCCAGCCTTCCCACTTCTCTGTGTGGGAAATGGAAGTGTAGATTTCCACAAAGACTTACAAAAATGTGACCACCAAAAACTAGAAATAGCCCACATGTCCATCAGCAGGCAAACATTGGTCAGCCTCAGAATGGATACTTCAAAATAATCCCACGTTGAGTAAAAACAAACACACACACACAAAGTGCTAGGGGCGGTGGTGGTCTTGAACTTGAAATGTCAGACAGTTTGGAAGCTGAGGCAGCAGGATTATGTGTATTCCAGGCCTGCTTGGGCCCTGGGGAGGGTTCAGGGCCAGCCTGTGCTACTTAGTGAGACCCTGTCTCAAAATAAATTTCAAAAATTTAAAGAAAGAGCTCAGAGTGAATGGAGCTCAGGGGCAGAGCCCTTGCCTAGCATGGGTTTAGTACTCAGTATTGAATGATTTCACTTGTAATTATTTCAGAAAATGTAACATTGGGAGGTAATCTATAGAACAGAAGCCAGATCAACAATAGCTCAGAAAAAGATACAGGATATGAGGAAGTGGCACAAAGGCAGCTTTGGAGGTGATAGACCTGGCTAATATCTTGATTTTGATAGTGGTTTTATAAGTGCACCAAAGCTCATACAGGATTCATTCATTCATATCAAACTTACGGGTTATACATTTTAAATAGGCATAATTATATACTTTTTTTTTTTAAAGAAGGGTCTGATCTTTGACCAAGGGGCCCAAAAAATTCAATGGAAAAAGAACAAGAACAGCATCTTCAATAAATGGTGCTAGCAAAGCTGGATCTCCACATGCAGAAGATTACTTGTCACCATGTACAAGAATTAATTCCAAGTGGATAAGGCCAGAGACTATAAAAACCATAGTTGAAAGGGTAAGGAACTCCCTCGAGCTGATTGGACTAGGCCAACAGTTCCTAAACGGACATCCAATAGCACAATCACCACAGCCAACACTCAACAGATGGGATCTTGTGAAATTAAAGAGCTTCTGTTCAGATAAAGAGATTATAATTCAAGCACAAAGGCAACCCACAGAATGGGAGAAAATCTTCACTAACCACATTATCTAGAGTGCACAAAGAACTTAGAAAACTAAACACCAAGGAAACAAATGGGCCAATTAAAAAATGGGCCCTGGAACTTAAAAGAAACTTTACCAGGGACGAAATTAAAATGTCTAACAAATATCTTTAAAAATGCTCCACATCCTTAGCCATCAGGAAAATGCAAATCAAAACTTCCCTGAGATATCATCTCACCCCTGTCAGGATGGCAAAAATCCACAATACAAATAACACCAAATGCTGGAGAGGATGTGGAGAGAGGGGAACTTTCCTACATTGCTGGTGGGAATGCAGGCTCATACAACCACTCTGGCGAGCCATCTGGTGATTCTTAAAGAAGTTAAAGATTAAAATGCCATATGACCCTGCTATTCCACTTTTGGGAATAACCCCCCATACAGCAAAAATTCACCTTGATAGCACAAGCACAACCATGTTCATAGCAGCACTGTTTACAATAGCAAAGTCATGGAATCAGTCCAAATGTCCAACAGTTCATATCCCTTGTGATACATTTATACAATGGGATACTACTCAGCCATCAAAAATAATGAATTAATGCAATTTGCCAGGAAATGGATGGAATTAGAAACAATTATGTTGAGCGAAGTATCCCAGACACAGAAAATTAAGCGCTGTATGTACTCCCTAATAGGTGGATCCTAGTACCAAACCCACTTAGAGACACTCAAAGACAAATCTGTGTAATAGCTACAGTAATTGCAAAGATTATAAACAGGAAGTATGGGGAAGGAGGGCCCCGCCAGAAACAAGGAGAGAGGGGATCATGCTACAGCAGAGATAATAGGCCACCATCAAGGACTGCAAGTAAGTAATGAGACATCTGGTTAAGGTCACAGACTTTCCTTCCTGATCACTTGCAACTGATGGGGTATGATCTCACCAGAAGAGGAGGGCATATAGGCTGCCACATAGAAAGTAACCATTTTGCAAATGGGTGACTGACCCCTCTCTCACCGCGGTCTCCTACTTTTATTCCATCTACCTTTGAATATACTCTTATAACAAGACTCTAATTTAACAGGTTTTTATCTATGGCCAGAGGGTGACATCCAATACCCATCAGGATGGAGCCAAGGGCATTGCAGGAGCAGCAAAATCGAAAAAAAAATCAACAAACCACAATCCAGAACATCAGAGACTCTATATCAACCACCTGGAACTGGGCCAGCCTAATCTCTCCCCATCCTGAAGCTCAGGGAAATTTGCGGAAGAGGGGCAGTAAGATTGTAAGAGCACAAGGATGGGAGGAGCAATGATATGCAAGATACTCCACACAAGTTAGGGCCGAAGCAATCATAATTGGACTTTGCATACCCTGCGCAATGTCCCAACACACTATTGACCCCTCAAAGTCTAGCATGGACTAAAGGCACTAGGATCCTTGGAGGCCAGGGATTGACAGCCACAGTAGTGTTCCTATGCTTAAGGGGAACACAGGAAAGGGTTCTGGGAAATGCCCCTGGGCCCTTGCACCTCATCGAAGAGGAGGACCCAGAGGAGAGTTTGGCATGCACATTAAAGGATGCTCTGGGGATGGGGGGATGCACCTGTTAAGTTTGTATGAGAGGAAATAATAATAAAAAAATTAAAAAAAAGAAAGGTCTGCAGAAGAAGCAAAAAAAGCTGACTCTTCAGAGACATATTAAACAGAGAAAACTATGTAACTATGAAGGAGGGGAAAGCTCGTGTAAACCATGGAGAAAAGAAGTGAAGTTGTATTCCACTTGCAAAATCAGGGCACAAAAGCAGTTGGCCTCTCCTTCACCCATCTGGTGAAGAGTCCAACAAGTCCCTTTAACAGGAGGGAGAGTGGGGTGCTTACTGATACGTCGCTCATGCGTCAGTAAATGCTCAGGCACATGTCAATCAAGCGACCTTGATGCTGGCCACACACACACAAAGACATAAAAGTGGGAGGGAGATTGTCTGGGAAGAAGGTATTCCATGACAGAAGGAGGGGGGATTTGACTGGGTAATCAAATGGGAGTTTGTATATATATGCTTATAGAGGCCTCCTGGACTGTTCTGCCTCCTCTATGCTTTGACTGGGGTTTCCCAGGCTCTGCCTTCCTGAGCTGACATTACAGACTGCCACCATATCTGCCTGGCATTTTTGGGTGGGATCTTGGGATCCAAACTCAGGTCCTTTGGCTGTGGAGGCGAAGACTCTGCCTACTGATCCATCTCTCCAGCCTTGGCCTCTGTGTTCACAACTGTTAAGGCCAGGGGGTTGGATGAGGACTGGATGTGTGATTTCTGTGAGCACTTTCATCTGAGAACCTTCAGCATCCTAGGCACACCAAGTCACTACACTTAAGGACAAGTCCCTGGGGTGTGGTGGTGGCACACACCTGCAATCTTGGCCCTTGGGAAGTGGAGGCTAGAGGATCAGGAATTCAGATCAAGCCTTAGTTACCTATGTAGTCAGCCTAGGTGATATGAGATCTTGTCTCCGTAGTCTACACTCCAAAACAAAACAGATACTATACTCCCACCTAGAGTTCAGAGAGACCTAAAACAGAGACTAAAATAAGATCATGCTAGAAAGGGATGGATGGACACGTTTGGATTTAGGGAGGGTTGTTCAGGAACAATCTCGGTTGCTGAGAATCTGGCTGAGTCTGAAAGGATGACAGGAGCTGACTGCTTGATTAAAGGTAACAGGGAGGAAAAAGTTCTGATGGGGGGGTGGGAATTAGGCTGTGAGATGAAAGGAACCTCCTTTTCATTTTATTCCTTCTTCTGATTGGATATACGGGAGTTTACATAGAAGATTCCAAAGAATAGTATAAACACCACAGGGACTGGGAACAATTCCTTCACAATTCTACACAATTCCTTCACAATTCTACACAAATCCTTTGCCATCCCCAGGCTCCTGTCATGGGCCATAAATTCCACTGAGTATTCCAAGGAGTGCTAAACAGAGTTTAAATCAGTGTTTTCAAAACTTTTATAACAACAACCCTCGGCAGCTAACTTTATTCTGTGACCCAGTATAAACACAAAATCAAAACCAAGAGTTGTAAAACTCGCCAAGCCTCCTACAACTACATTTACTACAGTCTATTTAGGTTCATTTGATTGAGTGTTAAGGTGATTTCATGGTTAACTTACAGTTGAGAAAACACTGTTCTCAGCACACGTGGACTAATAACTATTCAAACACAAACCAAAGTATGCAAAAATTCAGTAGTAACTTCAAAAATCATCTCTCTCCCCCTTTGGAAAAAAAATTTAAATAGTTCTCTTAAAACAATGGCATCTTAATTTTTCTATGAGACTGAGGGAAGGATCACCCAGAGCAACTGTTTTCAGAAAAGCTAAGAGTTTGGGTAGGGGAAGGAAACTGGAGATACAACCTTTAGGCGAGACGAGAAGCCTCCTTGGATTCAAAGACTGTCCGATTAAGTGAAGGCTCCCATAGTAACCTTGATGAGTGTGTGCTGGGCATGAGCAGAAGGGCCTAGGTAAGCCTTTAAATGTCAAGTTTCCAGAGGGCAAACGTTCTAGTCTATCTCTGTTTGGACTCACCAGAATGTGAGGCAGTTATTGAAGAACTACCTGCTTATCTTCCAGCCATTGTTCAAATGCTGGGACTTTACGTGGGAAAAGGATGTTTTCTACTGCAAGGGACAAGACACAGTATTGGCTGTGTTAAGACCCCACCTCTGACAGTGACAAGGTAAAATTTTAAGCTGCTGTGTTGATAACGAATGTGTTCATTTAATAGGCGGCTTCTCAAAGCACATTAACCAGGAGGCCCTGGCAGCTAAGGGCTCTGTTTCACAGAAAGCTTGCCAATTTCTCTGTGAAATCCTGTTACCACCCTCACCCCTGAAGTCAGAAGTGCATGAACCCAATTTCCAGTAGCCCGGGGGGCCTGAAGTAGCCAAAGACACCTTGGAGGCAAATGTTTTCCCACAATGCCACACTGCTGTCACACACAGAAAGCAACTCATTTGAACAGTGCCCCTCAGCCCTATTTAGGGATACCACTAATGATTGCAAATTACAACTGTTGCTTTATCTCAAACAGTGATAAAAGAGAGCGCTACATTCTCCATGCATTTCTTTTAAGTCATTTATCTACTTTCCTCTCAGGGGCCAAAAAAAAAAAAAAAAGTAGAGACAAGTACAAACCTGCCAAAGCTTATTATAGATGAGGCCCTCTTTCTCTCCCTCCCTCCCCTCCATACCAGCACCTTTCCCTGTCTCGCTACCCTGAATCCAAGCAGAACCCTCAGGGTAAGGAACTGGAAGTGGTTCTTCCATCAAGGAGGGATTGGACGACAGCGAGTGAGTCAGGCGACAGAGACCACCGCCCCCCTTCTTCATTCTGGCAGCTCAATTCACCCTCTGTGGCCCCAGGTCAGCAGCTGCTCAGGTTTCATAAAGGAAGAAAGTCGTAGATGAAGGCCTTTAACCCACCGCCGGGCCAGAGGTGTGGGCAGGCGCCTGCGTGCGTGTGCACCAGCCCGGCCCAGCTGAGGGCCAGCCCTGGGTGGCAACCCACCAGGATGGACAAAGCCCCAAGTATTACGGTGTGCGACAGCCCCCGCAGGCACTGATTCCGGGGCGGAAATCTTCCCGGATTTATTTCCAGGCAAGTGACTCACTACCTAGTCTCCATAAGTAATTCCATCAAAATGAGTCGCCGGTTCCACTAGCCCGACTTTCCGCTGCCCTCTGACTGCCCACTGCCCCTCCCTCCTCCCCGCCCATCCTGTAAACCCAGACAGCTCACAGACAGCCACAGCGTACCCCAGGGGAGCAGGTCCTCCGGCCCAGCACCCACCCCCGCGGAAGGATGAATGGGGCCGCAGGCGCGAGCGCGGAGAAGGGGCGTGCGGGCTGCGCGCGGGGCGTGTACGCGGGTGGGTGTGCGCGCCTGGGCACGCACCCCGGCCAACTTACAGAGGTGGAGTTGGTCCTCGCCTGGCCCTGGTTTCGCACCTCCTGCTCCCGGAACTGCAGCCCGGCCAAATGCTTCTCCAGCGCCTCCCAATCCATAGGGGGCACTGGGGGCTCCTCCGGGACGCACGTCCCGCCGTCCGGTGGCTGAACACAGAGTCCCCCGGCCGCACGGCCCCGGCCCCCGCGCCGGCTCCCGGCTGGCTGGGGCTTCTGAATCGCTCGGCGGGGGGCCCGGGAGCCGCTCGGCCGGCCGGCCACCACCACATTGCCATTGTGCCTGAGGTCCTGTGGGTCGTGCGGGTGGAGGTTGCCATTGGGCATCGGGGATGGCATGGCGATGGTAGCGCTCCTGCCTCCGCCGCCGCCGCTGATCCTGGCGCTCACGTCCCCCGGCTCCGGAGCCGGACAGCGGTCATTCCGGTACCCTCGCTCGTCCTCCTCTTCCTCCTCCTCTCCTTCCTCCTCCGGCGCCCACTCATCAATTACCTTCTTCTGGTAGACTGGAAAGGGCTCCTCATAGTCCTCCAGGGCAGACACCAAGTCCAGGCTGCCTCCCGGCGATGAGGATTTGCACTCGGAGCAAGGGGTCACTTTGGTGGAGTTGGACTGTGAGCTGGCGCGGCTGCTGCTGCTGCTGCCGGCGTCACTGCCTAGATCCATCCCATCCTCTCGGTA
This sequence comes from Typhlomys cinereus, assembly GCA_023101885.1. NCBI lineage: Eukaryota > Metazoa > Chordata > Mammalia > Rodentia > Platacanthomyidae > Typhlomys > Typhlomys cinereus. The sequence goes on along the minus strand of JALPQD010000065.1, from coordinate 5,518,642 downwards.
ATCCTGGGGGGAGGAAAAGAGAGTAAGCCGCCGGGCTGAGCCTGTTCCGGCCGTCCGCCGCGACCTCCCCGCGCCCCGCTCCCGCCTGCGGCGAGGTGCAGTCCCCCAGTAAGGCCAGGGAAGGGCGGGAGCCGGCGGCACCAGCCGGAGGAGGCCGGTACGTACCCCTCCCTGCAACACCAGACTTCCTCCGGGTAACTAGCCGGCAAAATAGCCAAGGGGTCCCCAGCCAGCGGCGCGCACACTTTTCATACGACTAGCCCAGGGGCGTGCGCGGACTTTGTTTTAACCATTTTGCGCCAGGCGCGCCTCAGCACCCCGCCCCAAGAATTCTCCAAGAACCAGACACTTTCCCCCTGAATTCCCTGGGAGTGGGGAAGCCAGGAGATCAGAGGTGGTGTTGATTTCTCACTCCGCCAGGGGTCACCAGGACCACCCCCACCCCCAGTGGCCCCGCCCCGCCTCCTCCCCGGCCGCAGCTGGGGGGGAGCCCGGCGCAGCTAAAGCTGAGCTTTACTTTCTAAGGAGCCGCCGCAGTCGGAGGGCGTTCTCCCGCCTCCACGCCTCCCGTCTGGTTCTTGGGGAAGCTGGGAATGGAGCGCGGGCGCTCACGGCCCACGCCGGGCTGAGTGGTCCCCCGGCGCCACCTAAGGTGTGCGGGGCCGGGGCGCGGCGGCAGTCGCTGCAGGCACCGCCACCGCCGCCCAGGGGAGGGATGATGCGCCCTGCCGGCGCGGCGGAGCCGGTCCCGCCACCGAGCATGCCCAGAGGCTGCGGGGCGCGGCGCAGTCCGCTCTCCCGGTTTTCTCCCCAGCAGGCTGGAGCCAGAGGCCGGCTGGAGAGAGGGATCCGAGAGGCCCCGGAAGGAAGACGACAAGCCGCCGTTAGATCAGACCCTGCCGTGTGTCACCGCCGCGCCCAGGGGAGGACGGTGTATGTTTCACCCACTCGTGTTTCTTGGACGCGCCCCAAGGCCTCTCTGCGGGGATCGTTCCCCCGCCGAAGCGTCCGAAGTGCGGGCCTTACGCCTCCGAATCCACGCGGACGTCCCCGAGTGACCTGGGGAGACCCTCCGGTTCCCCAGCGCAAGCAGAGACGCCAGCCATCGGGGAGCTCCGGAGGCGAGGGCGCTGCGGTCAGGCACCGTCACGTCCCTGCCACCTTTCTCCTCGCTGCTTCCTCTCCCCCTACCGCCCGTTTCCCGTCGCCGCGCCGCGGTATCCACTTCCAAGTTCAGGCTGTGGGTGGAACCTGTTGCTTCAGCTCACGTTTCCTTCCCCGCCGCACGCTGACGATGACCTCAGCGGCGTGTGCGTGTGGGAACCTCCGGGGAAGTGTGGCCTCTGGCGCGGAGCTCGGGACCTGGGTGATGTTGCGAAGGTGATGGACACCTCGGGTCTAGGAGACCATGCAAGGGGGAAGCGGGACTAGGGGGAGCAGAATGCTTCAGGTACCCTCACTCACTGTTTTGGCTTCTTTAAATTTTAAAGGATACCGAATGAAAGAAGCCTATGGCGGGTTTTCCAAAATACGCACAGGCTACCTGGATGTCTTAGGAAAGAGGTTGGGTAACATGAAAAATAGCAGCACAATAACTGTGGGTGGGCCACAGACTATCTTTTGAGGACTAAGAATTTCCTGCCCTGGAAGAACTGGGAAACCAGGAAATTCCCTCCGTCCCTCTGCGAAGAGAATGGAAAAACAAAACAAAACAAAAAAGAGTGCTTAACGCTACCACGAAGTAAGGGGAAAACCAGTTTCCCAGGACTTCCAGATTTGGGCCTGTGACTAATTTATGCGGCAGCACCGGCCTGGACCAAACCCCCACCCCTGCTTGGTACCCTCCAGATGGAGGGGCCCAGGAATGCTTAGGATTCTTCAGTAGGGAGTGGCTGCCACCCTGGCTGTTCTTTGAGGCCCTTGGGGACTTGGTGCTGAGACCCTTTGTCTCGATCACTTCTGGGAGGCTGGATGCCTTCCTCTGTTAGCCTAGCCCCACCAGGACATGTGTGCAAGCTGCAGTCCTGTGAATAACAGGAAACCAGGCCTTCTAGTCTGGCCAGCTCTAGTTTATAACTGAAAATACACTTTACGCCAACATCTGTAAACAGCCTGCCTGGTACTCCAAATATGGTTTGATTTGAGGTCGCCGGCTGCCATTCCGGGGCATGGAGGTGGAAGCAACCCTATGACGTGTATTCAGTGCTTTGGCTAGGAAGTATCCATTGATTTCTAGGAAAAACCATCCTGTAACCTGCCCAAGCTTAGGTCCAAAATAACTACCCAGAGGCTGGGGAGAGGGTTCAGTGCGGGAGTGTTTGGTATGAAAGCTGCTGATAACCTGTGCTTGGGAGGATGGGCAGTAGGCAGAGACAGGTGGATTCCCCAGAACTCCTAGGCCAGCCACTCCAATCCAAACATCCAACTCCAGGATCATTGAGAGACCCTGCCTCAAAAAAGATAAGGTAGAGAAGCAATGGAGGAAATAATCCTGATATAGTCTCCATGTTCATCTTCACAAGCAAGCACAACCATACACATTTGCTTACGTATGCATACCCCCCACTCATATATCAAAGCTACTTGCTCTGCAACAGGTAGACAAATATCCATCAGCTGGGAAGACAGGAGAGCACGGCAGTGGCCTCCCCAGCCACCCACCCTTTCTAATTCCAAGTGTAACAAAAGTGTGATTTTGCTGTTTTCACCCCACCTACGCTTCTGTTGCAATAACCTTCCTCCCTCTAAGATGGTCTATGCTGCTCAGATGGTCTGCATTCCAAAAATGCAAAATAAGACCTCAGAAAAGCATTTGTGGCAAGGTAAATGACTGCCAAAAATGCACGGCATTTCAAAGCCAACTATAAACATCTTGGAATTATCTATGCTTTTCTGACCAGAGAATCTGGATCTGACAGGAAAGTACCCAGCTTCCTTTTCTTTCTCTTCTCAAGGAAAAATGTTTGGCTAATTCAGTCAAGCTCCCACTGCCTATTACAGAACCCCCCCCATTCCACTTCCTCTTACTACCCTCCCCCATCTTCCCGGACACACATACACACACACACACACACACACACACACACACACACACACACACACACGAAGCTCTGCTGGGCAGCAACAGTCCATAGATAAGTCTTTCAGAATGGACCTGCTTTGTGCAGAGATTGAACCCTCCCTCAAGTTAGGGTTGAAGCTTCCAGCCTTAGATTAGTCTCCTACAACCCTTGTCCCATTTCCCAAACCCGCCCCAAAGTCTTATCATTTCTGCCTTGCTGAAAGGCCTCTCTTACATACCCTTGTCCCTACAAACTAGACTATCTGGCCCTGAATGACTTGTCTGCCACCTGATCCTTGCCCATTCTCATGCAGGATGCTGAGTAACCTTACTAAGAATGCAAATCTGACTTAGTCTCCCCTTAACTTCCTTCAAACCTCATAGGAAGGTTTATACTTAAAAGATCTTTTTCCAGCCACCACCTTCAACTTCTGTTTAACAATCTTTTTATTCAACTTATGAAAGGCTCAGTTGAAATGTTACTTCTTTCTGGAAGGCTTAGTTAATCCTCCATTTCTACTCAACTAGGTCAGGTGACCAATACCCAAGACCTTCACCAAAGTGAGGGGCATCCTACCAAGCTGACCATTTAACGGCTTAGCTTGTCTACTAGACTCATAGCAAGAACTGCAATTTTTATATTAAAGCCCAGGTCATGCATATATGCAAAAAAGGAATGTTACAGGAAATTTTTACAAAACTCGCGCTTTGTAAAAACCTATTCTAATTTAATGTGAAACAAAACCTAGTTATAAATCAATATGCTGACTTTACCACATGTGGGACAAGGCTAGTCATGGGAAGAAATAGTCATGGGTCCAGGAAGGGCTGGGCTATGAATGAAATACTACCTAGTTCATTTAGTTTCCTTAAGGAAACTACTTTTCTAGCCATTTTCAGATGAGGAGGCCAAGGGCAGTGGGCTTAAGTAGCTCGTCCAGTATTGCAAAGCTGGCCAGGTTGGTAGCAGAGCCAGGATTTGAAAATGGATTCAGAGTTCTTGTTCTTAATCACTTGAGCTACAAGGTTAGCCTCCCTTAGTGTGGTGTGGATTGAGTTCACTAGGGAGGGAAATAAAGTCACACGGGGTCTCCTTGCAATGACCTCAAGCTGGATCTCCACCTCCACTGTTGAAACCCTGGTGGCAGTATTTATGTCTATGCAGAGAGGAGGGCAGTTGGCAGGCCCAGCTGTACTGCCTGTCAGTGGCTCCACCTCCTTGAAGTTCCGCAATCTTCGGCGAATTAGGAAATTAAATTGTGAGAAGGAAGAGAATAGAAGCTTCACAAAAGGAAGCTTCACACTGTCATCAACTGCGTGGGTCACATCCCACTCCTCCACCCCCCAAAAAAATCCTTTAAGAAGGATGGCATGTGAGATAAGTGTTTCTCAACAACATACCCACTGATTATGATTCATGTTCTAAGCAAGTATGCTGGGCACAAGTCATCAAAGGCAAACAGATGAAACCCAGTGGAGGGTGTCTGACAAGGGGAGAAGAAAGGTTGCAGTAAAAGAGTAGGATGGGACTGGGGATTAAGGTGGGAGAATACCTTAAATTCACTATATTCATGTACAAGACACTAAAATAATAAAACAAAAAAGAAAGCAGCTCCAAAATGGGGGTATTCATTTGGGGGATTTTGCAGAGGAAACTGGATTCACACGAAGAAGGCAGAGGGGAGATGAGCCCTTAGGTGCTGGTGCTATTTACAGGATTTTAATTTGTAATGGCATTTGAGGAAGAACATGATCGAGCTGTATGAATCATAACAGCACATGAGCAGGTAGGAAAAGATTTATTTGCCACATTCCCCAACTAATTCCGGAATTATTAGCCCTGACACTGAACCTTCTTTACGTTGTAGCGTTTAGAGCAATAAAGAAATGGCTGGCAAAGGGTTTGTATTTCATCTTTACTACATGAAATCTGCACAAGGCACATGCAGGCCCAGCTGTTCGGCTATTTCATCACCTACATGTAACTGTGTGGGAACACTTAACAGCACCTCGGGATGAGTGTCCTAGATGTAGAACGTTTGGGTCTCGTTTCTAACCCAGTCTCCAGCCAACTTTATGACCACGAATTTCTCATGACGGGGGCTGGCCAGTGTGACGGGGGGTGTTTGGCAAATAACAAGACTGAATTGAGTGTGGTGTGAGTAAATGAGCTACTTCCAGGCTAAACACCATACTGATTTCATCCTGGAACTGACAGAAGAGCTGTACAAAAAAAAAAAAAAAGTCTGAGTTGAACTTCATGACCTTCCTTATTGAAAGATGCAAAGTTAATTTCCTCCACTGATTTTAAATCAAATATGTCCCTGTTATGCAGGGGAAGTCCTCTTGAGTACATGGTGTGTCAACAATGAGTTCATCTCAATTTATCTGCATTTTGAAGATGGAATCTAAATATATTGAAGATGATTTCTGTCCCTCCCCACCCACCCCCTTTTTTTTTCTTTCATTGGAAGAGCTATACATACCTTAATGAGGAAAAAATCCCTTTAAAACACATACCTGTCTTAAAGATTTTGACTTTCCAGCAAGTGAGATTATATTGATTTCTAGCATTTTACTTTCCTCAAAAACAAGAGCTACCTAGACCAAACAAAACTTAGCAGAAAATTCCAGGGTTGCAGAGATGAATCAGGGGTTAAAGTCTTTGCCTCACAAAAGGACCTGAGTTCAGATTCCCAGGTTCCATGTAAAAATGCCAGGCAGATGTGGTGGTAGCTTTTAATGCTGGCCTTGGAAGGCACAGCCTCAGAAACACTCATGCCCTCTTCTACACACACACACACACACACACACACACACACACACACACACACACACAGAATGAGAGTGTCATGGTTTGAAATGTGTCCCCCACAGTCTCATATGTTTGGCAAGGTCATGGCACCTTGAGAAGTGGAGCCTTGCTGGACGAAGGCAGTCACAAAGGGTGGCCTTGACATGGATTAGTCCCACCCTACCTCCAGGAGAAGTCTCCTTTTTCAGTAATCAGTCTGATAGCCTTCAGTTCCAAGTTGTCTGCAATGACATAGCCTCCTCTAGCTTTGGCCAGCCAGCCATGCTCCCTCCACTTTGAAAGACTGTATCTCCCTCTGGAGATATAAGCTGAATAATTCTCCCTTAAGTTGCTTGACTTTGAATGCTCTCTCACAGCAATAGTTAAGAATAACCATTATAGAAATTGGTACCGGGAGTGGGGTATTGCCGTGAGATTAAGAACATCTGGTACCGCAACGTGAAGCTGCTTATGAAGCTGAGAAAAGTTGGTATCCAGCGGTATGGCCAATGTTGTGATGTGGTTAGTGTGCCTTTAGAACTATTTGTGGGATAAATATGGAGAACTTTGGGACTTTGTGCTGGGAAAGTCTTTGTGTCTTGATGATGGGGCTAAATGTGCCTTTCTCGTGAGTGCTCCCAGGAAAGCAATGCTGTGAGAGACATAGACAGTGGAAGCCCAGCTTGCAATGGTCCAGAGGGGAACAGAGACTGTGTTTGCAACTAGACAAGTAACAAATGGAGCTATGTGTTGACGGAGAGTTTAGTGAAGTTTTGCCCTCCTCCTGTAAACTTGCGAAGTTAAACTGGAGTGCTTGATGGAGGAAATTTCAAAGCAATGTGGGCTTGACAATGTGATATGGCTACTTTTTAGTTGTCTTCAGAATTATGAAAAAGAACAAGGAATTAGGCAGAAAGAAGTAGTAACTGTAAGATCTGATGATGAAAAATGCAATGACAGAGTTGACCAACATATCATTGAACCCCCAAAGTCTAGCAGAGATCACAGGCACTATGATCTTTAGAGGCAATGGATTAACAGCCACAATAGTGTTCCTATACTAAAGACGAACACAAAAAAGAGTTCTAGGCAATGTTACTGAGTCCTTGCATCTCATCAGAGAGGAGGACCCAGAGGGAAGTTTGTCATGGATACTAAAGGATGCTCCAGGAATGGGGGGAGGGGGCACTGGGAGAAAGGGAGGGAAGGGGGAAAGGAAGGAGAAAAGGGGAGACAGAGCAAAGGGAATCCAGAGAGGGGTGGAGGGAGGGAGGGGAATGGGGAACTTATCAACATTGTATGAGTGGAAGAAATAAATAATAAAAAAGAGATTGGCTCCATTAGTAAATCAAAGCCTGCTCTCTATTCGGATAATAGGAGAGGCTCTACTTTGAGGGCAAGATCCTCAGAGAACGCTCCCATCCATAAGAATGCAAATCCTTTTGGAAGAAATGAGCTAAAGGGTGGGAAGAGTCAACCCAAAGGAGTGATGTGTTCTATGGGCAGCTGCGTTGGAGGGTGGAAAGGAAGCCCTTTGGAACTGAGATGATTTCAAAGAGAGGCTCATCTATTGGACTTGGAGCTGCAGGATTTGGAATTTGTCCTGCTGGAGTTTGTCCTGTCTTGTTATAGACTGATCTTTCCTAGATATAACCCCCTTCCTTCTTTATGGAATGGGAATGTTTATTCTGTGCTATTGCATGTTGGAAGTATGTAACTTGTCTTTTGATTTTATAGGAGGCTCTGGAATTTGGACTTTTGGACTGTGTTGGGCCTACTGATGTAGTCTATGAAGACTTTTAAAGTTGGACTGAGTATGATTTGCATAATTAGATGGCAATGAGCCTGTGGGGGCCAGGAGTGGAGTGTCATGGTTTGAAATGTGTCCCCCACAGTCTCATGTGTTTGGCAAGGTCATGGTACCTTAAGAGATGGAGCCTTGCTGGAGGAAGGCAGTCACAAGGGGTGGGCCTTGAGGTGGATTAGTCCCATCCTACCTCCAGGAGAAGTCTGCTTTTTCAGCAAGCAGTCTTGCAGCTCTCAGCTTCCAAGATGACTGCAGTGACATAGCCTCCTCCAGCTTCAGCAGGCCAGCCAGCCATGCCGCCATGGCTGAGAGACCTCTGGAACCGTAAGCTAAATAAATCTCCTTTTCTCCCTTAAATTGTTTGACTTTGAATGCTCTCTCACAGCAATAGTTAAGAGTAACCATTGCAGAGAGAAAGAAAGAGAGAGACATACAGAGAGAGAGAGAGAAAGAGACAGAAAGAATAACTCCAGTGGCTTCTTTTCTAAACCTGATACCAACAACCTTAGTCTAAACAACACTATGAAACTTCCAGAAATTAAGTGAATTTCTGTTTATGATGTGGATCTCCCTGAATAATGAGGATGCATTGGTGAGTAATGAGACAAGTCCCATAAGCAGTGACCACACGGGTTATGTCCAAGGAGTGGAGGGAGCACTGGACGCTGTGATCGATGCCCCTGGGGATGGACAGTACGCACCTTGTGAAACAGGGCTAGTGGTTGTCCTGTGGTAAGAGAATCACTCTCTGTTGACATGAGCAAGAGCGGGCACCTGCTTTCCTTTACCTCAGATCAGGGGCCAGATAAAAGTACGAGGCTCAAAACTCTCCTGGATCAACATTAAAACTTTTCCAAGAAGTTTCCCACCAACACCTCCCACTGTCTTAAAGTCCCTTACAATACATGAAAAAGACAAGTTCTGGACGCAACCTCAGATTTTGACCTTCACCGATGGGTGTAAATTACATAGGTTTAGGAAAGGCTGGGCAAGTTTGTGGGTGCACTGAGCCATGCATGCCTCACAAGGGGTAGCATAGGGTCAAAAGTCCATAACTAGGGAGTTCATAGATCCTAGCGGTGAACCTACTACTATTGTTTTGATAAATGGACGTGTGGTCAACTGCCTTCTAAATATTGGTTTAATAGCCATAGACCGCACTGCTCTCAGAACTGGTCAGAAAAGCTTCTTGCACGGTGGGTCATGGTTAATCCAAAGCCTGGAAAATGACATTTATCTCAACCCTCAAGCTTCTTAAGGTTCAGGGAAAGAACCCAGGGAAAGAGGGTTGGAAAGAATGCAAGAATCAGTTGAGGGGAGGAGTGTGGTGGAATTCTGTGTTCAGACACAAGTGTGACATTGCGCTGGTGAACTCAAAACAGCTGTGCTTACTCTACACACGACCCACACAGCATCCAACCAGAGAACATTCCAGCAGGGGTGGAGGAGGGTCTGGTTGAAGAGCTATTGGTGTGTTAATGGCTGCTGGGGAGGGAGCCATTTAGAGCCATTTTTCTTCAGTGGTGTGGCAACGGGGCCAGTTGCCCCTGCTTGGTGGGTGACCCCACACCAATGTGTACCCAAGCAGCACTAAAGGGACTTGATGGGCTACTAAAAACAAGACAAGACATGAAGGTGGGAGGGGGGACAAGGTGGGGGGGGTCACTCAATCATGATATATCGTATACAGGTGACAAAGCTGTCAAAGAATAAATGTAAAGATTAACTGGAACCAAATGATGGGAAAAGAACCTATGTTCATTAGAAGCAGCACTGCCTCAGAGTGGTTCTGCTTTTTGTGTCCATGTGTCACATGTGTCCAAGAATGTCTCTGCAGGATGCTCTGGGAGGTGAGAAGCCACTTCTTGACAGAGCTTTGGAAGGAAAGAAAATAGTCGTTGGTGCTGCCCAAGCAATGTGTGCTGGACAGAGCTTGACAGAACAGAAGTGAGTCTTCCTAGCTCCTCGGGGCCATCTCTGACCAGCTGTGTGTTTACCGGCAAGGCTGTCCTCCCTGCAGCTCTCTGGGCCATTGGACGCCTTAGGAGATGAGAGCTGCATGAAATCAGCTCCAGTTAGAAAGTGTGGACACTTCGAGGGCTGTAACTCAGATGCCTCCAAGGGCCAGGCCAAGGGAATAAACACTAGGCATAACAGGGAGAACCAGGACGGAGTTCAATAGCTGCCCAGCCAAGGAGGGTATAAAAACAATGCAAGGCCAAACTCAAATTCATCTTCCACCACCCCTCCATCACCACTTGAACCTCTGTTCAAGATGCCCGCAGTTTAAACGGGGTTAGAGACCCTGCATCTTAGTTTGCGTGGGATGATCCTGCTTCATCCTGGCTGTCTGGTATCATTGTTGACAGTCCCCTTTCACTTTTAAAAGTGTCCCTGATGGTACAATGAAGTACACAGTCAGCTAAAGTAGAGGGTAATCAGCAATGACTAAGCAGACTTGGGGGGCAGGCTCATTTATCCAAATCTTCAGACGAAGATAAGTAGATTTGGCGGTAATGTTAAGTGTAAACTTCAAAAAGATCCCAGCGAAGACAGTGCAATAAAAGAAATAGATGGTGAACTTAAAAATCACGGAATATGTCTAAGAGGCTAACACCTAGAAAACATTCAGTGGCACGAGCAATAAGATATTGCTTCAGTAAATATGAAGTCACACCAGGAGGATCCTGACAGATTAAAATATCTGGCAACCTCTGCTCAATGCCTGCAAGCTGAAAGAAGCTGGATGTGGTAACTTGTATCTATAACCCCGGCACCGCCATCCTGAAGTGGGAAGCAGAGACAGGAGGAAACCCTCGAAGAAGCAGAAGCAAGAGACCTTCCTTCCCTTGGCAAGGTGGGAAGAGAGAATTGACTCCTGAAAACTTGTGTTCCTGACTTCAACACGCACACCATGGCACACGTACCTACACACACACACACACACACACACACACACACACACACACACACACACGCCAAATTTTTGTCAAAAAATGGAAGTGGTGGGATGGAGAGGTGGCTCAGGGGTTAAGATCTGAGTTTGGATCCCAGGTCCCACATAAAAACACCAGACGGAAACCACAGACGTCTGCATTTCCGGCCCTGGTGGGCAGAGCCTGAGAAATCACAGAGGGAAGCAAAAAGGAGGTAGAAGCAATCCAGGATGATTCCTGAAGTCATCCTTGGTCCTCTACAGGTACATACAGTGCCCTCTAACACACACACACACACACACACACACACACACACACACAATAAATAAATAAATAAATAATAAAAATATAATTTAAAAAATTTAAGTAGCATTTTTCTGCCAAATTATAAAACAAAAAATACATTTTATAAATAAATATCTAATTAAATTATATAAAAGTCTTTAAAACTGTGAGGCTAGGTGTGGTCAATGTAACATATATATGCTGCTGATAAATTTATACACTGGTAATAAAACTTTGCAGAATGCTATTTGATAGTGTGATGTTTTGAATCTTTACAAAGTTTACATCCTTTGACCCATGTCAAGCCATGTACTGGGGGATCTAGCAGTAAGAAGGACAAACAGCAACTGCTGAGAACGGAACTTCAGTCTTGTGAACCAGACTTAATGGGGAAAGACACAGAGTACTTTAGAGTTGAAATTTGCTAAAATAGACTCCTCTGCTTCTGAGTGTAGAGATAGTGAGCATTAAGGAAGAGCATTGTTTAACCCTGTCTCAAAACCAAAAGCAAAACGTGCATGTGCGTGCATGTGTGCGCACAACTCTGTGTATGTGTGTGTATGTGCTGTGTATGCTTGTGTGTGTATGCATGTGAGTGTGTAGCCTGTGGACACAGAATGAGGATATACATTTACAAATAGATGTACTCATTGTGGTATTTATGATAGTAAAACATGAGCTCCAACTTAGCATCCAAACAACAAGATTTATAAATAAACATGCAACAAATATGGTCAGGTCAGATAAGACTCTCTCTAAGGGCATTACACAGAGTACAAAAAATGTATACTGCACTCTAGATGTTTAAATCGAATGATTAGACACCTAGGAAAAGTGTGATAAATTGTTAGTTATGGATCATAATATAGAAGGTTATTTTTACCTTTTTGTAAGTCTTTTTGTGTGGGTCTGTGTGTGTGTGTGTCTCTGTGTGTCTCGGAGGGGACTGTGTGTCCCTGTGGAGGACCAAGGGTGACTTTGGGAGTTATCTGGATTGCTTCTGCCTCATTTTTTTTTTTTTTTTTTTGCTTTGCTCTAGGGTTTCCCAGGTTCTGCCCACTAGGGCTTGGAAGTGCAAGCTTTTGCCTTGTCCAGCTGGTATTTTTACGTGGGACCTAGGATCAGAACTCAGGACCTCGTGCTTGTGAGGCAGAAGCTTAACCCCTGAGCCATCTCTCTGGCCCCAAAACTAGTTATTTTATGACTCCTTAAAATTACTTGCTTGTTTGAAATTGTGTGTTTGTGAGTGTGTGTGTGTGTGTAGATATCTGGTATGTGTACATGTGTGTGTGCATTTCATGTATGTGAATGCACACAGAGATGTAGGTACACCTGTGTTAGCACTATACAGGCCAATGGGCAATCTTAGGCACTGGTCCTCTTGTGTTTGCTATCTTTTGTCAGAGGCGGAGTCTTTCATTGGCACAGAACTTGGCCACACAGGCCAGGCTGCCAGCCTACGAGCTCCAGGGCTCTGTCTCTACCTCCTATCTTGCCATCCCTGGGGTTGTAGACACACACAATGGCACCTGGCTTATTCCATGAGTTCTGGAAACACAAATTCAGATCTTTGTGCTTAGGAAGTAAGCCAATTACTAACTGAGTCATCTCCTCAGCTCTGAAGGATATATATATATATATATATATATATATATATATATATATACACACACACACACATACATACACACACTAAGTAACATTTCTGAAAGAAAACGTTGGCCTCACAATGGACTTAAAAAGAAATTGAAGTGCTGGCATGACAGCTCAGTGGGTAAGGTGCCTGCTGGCAAACTTGGTGACCTGAGTTCAATCCTAGGAAGCTTTCATGGTGGGAGAAGAGAAATGATTTCCAAGAGTTGTCTTCTGACATTTGTATGCCATGCCATGCATGCGTTTTTTTTCTCTCTCTCCTTTGTCTTAAATAAATAAACATTTTTAAAAAGTTGACAACAATTAAAGGACTAGATAATAAATGATTTCAGCTTTGCCAGTCATACAGTTTCTGGTATATTTGCATGTACATATAACACTCTGATAATGTAAAAATTCTTAGCTCCCAGATCAGTGAAAAGTTGGCCCCAGACTAAGGTGAATCTTCAATTGTTATAGTAACAGAAACGGTTTGTATCTATTTTCTACCAGGACCAGACTAAGTGAAGAAGGTCAAAAAGAACAATGTTTCAAAAATATTCATGTTTTTAGTGGAAAATTAAGTCTATGCAAATATATCAAGGAGGTGGTATTTTTAACCTTCTAGGCTAAAAGTTGAAGAAAGCAAAATTTTATTTGAAAGTGACAAATCGTTCCGTACTTCTTCTAGGACACCAAGATTGTTGGTGTTCCAAGGACGGTGCTATGGCGATGTAGAACCATCCACTTATTCCCGCATGCCATGGAGCACCCTGCCCCTCCCTTCCAGTCGTGTATGTGTTTGTGTGTGTGCACATGTTACATGTGTGTATGTGCATGTGTGCATGCAGGTGTGCTAACATATGCAGAGGAAAACATTAAGTATAAGTGTTTTGGCTCTATGGCTCTCCACCCTATTTATTTATTTATTTATTTATATTTATTTGAGACCACGTCCTCATCACTGAACCTAGAACTCCTATTGTGGCTAGACTGGCTAGGCTGGAGTTACAGGCACATATTGTCATCCTCAGCTTTTATGTGGGTGCTGGGGATCCCCAACTCAGGTTCTCCTACTTGTGTGACAAGCTCTTCAACCACTGAACCATCTACCCAGTCTGATCCCCTCCCCCTTTTTGGATAATTTTTTTTTGCAGGGTCAGTTGTCTTTTTTTATTTATATAGAACCACTTATCCTATATTCCTCTAGTTGTTTTGAAAAAATTCCAATGATAGTCTACAATCCTGACAAGTCATGGATAGTTTGGGAAATCAGAGGATAATGCTCATGCCTGTGTAATCACAGGGCAACAGTTCATGACAGGTTTTCGTAGAGATGGTGTTTCTTTTCACTGAAATATGTACCATACACAGATGCACAATAAGCTACTTGCCAGAATTGCTAGGAAGAGAATACCTGTTTTAGGGATGGTATTCTTATAGCATTATTTAGGTCTTTGTGCTGCCATGTTCGAACAAGACTACTGACGATGATTTTATGATTTTATATCTTATTGGATAATTATCTTTTGAATGGTGTATCTGTTTGGAGAAAGGGTCCTCCACTGAGGTACCCTTATAATTTTATGTTATTGTATGTATAGCCTTTAAAATTCAGTTTAGGAGGCCAGTGACATTTACAAATGTCAGGAAATACCTCTTATAAAGTTAATCCACAAGAACACCAATAAGTATATGTCATGCTTTGAAATGTGTCCCCACAGGCTCATGCGTTTGAATTTTTAGCTTAGGAAAGTCATGGCACCTTTAGTCCTGCAGCTCTCAGCCTCCATGAAGGATGTGACCTAACCCACCTCCAGCTTCTACCGCCAACCATGCCACTTCTGCTGTAAGCCGAATAAATCTTCCTTTTCTCCCTTAAGTTGCTTGACTTTGGGTATTCTCTTACAGCAACACAAAGAGTAACCAGTACAGTATAACAAAGAACTTCGGAGAGGCTTAGCTTTCAACTGGTGACCTTTTTGGAATTATTGCTAGTGTTATTAGTACGAGTGCATGGAAACAGCTACAGATACAACATTATCAATTTTGTTAATTGTTACTGATTATGTTTTAAAATTACACTAATAGCTAATAGCCTGTAAATAACTTTCGGCTACAAGATCTTACCACTTTATTATACGGTAATAGAATCGGTGATGCCTAAGATGATGTGACTATTTGCTGACTCCAAAGAATACCTTTATTAGGTGGGTTATGCACATGGGTTCAATTCATCTTCTCAATTACGTGTACATTAGAACCTTCAAAATTAAGTTTCAAAAGCGGCTTGTGTGCAAACAGAGAAGCTCACATGATCCGTGACCTCCTGCTCTATTGCACTGCGGTTAATGATTTGCAATAACCTTCAAGAATGAGCATCCGCAAGCCAAAGGATTCTTCCTAGCTTACAGCAAATGCCACCACAGCACCCAGCAGTCCAAGGTCTGTAGCAGTGCTGGGCAGGAGCCCAGAGCCAGAGGAGGACAAATTTCAAGGTGACCAGTGTTTAGAACTGACACGGAGCAGTTTTCCCAGTTCCATCTAAAATGATTTCCTTCAGTTTTCTTAGGAAATGATTTGCTTCTTGAACTCTCTCAGTGAGATACACTTGCAAGTTATCTGGGGCCGGTGAGACAGCTCAGCCGGCAAGACACCTGCTTGTGAACCTCAGTTTGATTCCTGGAAGCCTACCTGGTTTGCAGGGAACACTCAAGCTCGAGATCTCCATTTCTTGAAGACATATGCCAAGGGCATTCCTCGAAGTCTCGGTTCAATGTGCCTCCTATGCCAGCCTAGTTGTATGCAAGTGCCAGCCTATGCCAGCATAGTCGTAGGCTGAATTTCCCAAAAAGAACAGGAATGGATCTTGTCCTGCCTCAAATTGGGATCAAGGGCAGAGATGTCTTTTACATATTCTTTCCGGGTCTTTGGAAGCCATCTAGACATTGATTAGCATATCTAAAGGATGGGCACAGAGCTTCATCATTATAATTGTAGCACCATGTTCCTGACCTATCAGAGCCTCTTTTCCCCCACAATGTATGGGGACACTAGGGCCTATTAACATGTCTAAGAATTGGCAGGGCTGTGTCCTGGTGATCCCGCCAATTGTTGACCTTGCACATGTAGTTTGTCTGCCACTATCGATGTCATCACTCTGCACAGTGTATAGACATCACTCATGGTATATAAGGGATTAGTTCCATAATAAACTTAACTTGGTTTTTGGCTTTTCCAAGAGCCACTCTTGACTCTGCCTGATTTAATTCTTGCTGATCCACTCTGGTATACCTCTTATCAGGATTTCGAGGTACACGGAACCTTGCAATGGTTGAAAGGAAAGAATTGACTTCCCAAAGTTGTTCTCTGACTTCCACCTGTGTTCCATGGCATACATGCTAGGCAAGGTCTCTGGGGCTTCATGCATGCTAGGTAAGTGCTCTCTGCCACTGGAATATGCTCCATCCCATTCCTGCTGTTAATGGCACATGAATTAATGCTTTATTTTATACATCGATGGCACGGATTGGATGAAATATAATAAATTCTATTTTAAAAGTCTCATTAAGTTTTAAAAATAAAAGCAAACACAGCAACTGAAAAATAGAATAGAATAATTCGGAGGAGGGGCATGTGATCAAAGCCGGTCTTGCCGACTAGTATCTGACCAAGAACAGCATCTATGAGCCATTCACATCAATGAGACCATTTGCCTGTTTTTAATTTAACCTATACTGAAAACTGTAAGTCACATGAGGATGTGAGTCTATTAAAATTAAATGCACATGTGGAATCCTGTGTGGATCTCTAATCCCCAGCACCTGAGAGGTAGAAACAGGAGAATCGGAAGTTCAAGGACAGCCCTAGCTACATAGTGAGTTTGAAGCCAGCCCGGCTACATGAGATCCTGTCTTAAAATCAAACAAAAAGTATACATGCATATGCTCTGCAACTTCAGGAAGTGACATGTCGACCCATCACTGAATAAAGCAGAGATGCCTGTGGAATTCAGTGTGGGGGAATCCTTACATACCTGTGATTCTAGCAGTCTGTTTCTATTTGGCATCGCCAAGAGTTCAGGGACAGAGGGCTTGGGACATCCAGGATTCTTCCTGAGCACTTTCCTTTGACTTATGAGGCCCAGTGAGGTTGATTAACCACTCTGTACACATATCTTATCCTCAGCAATACTCTCCACAAAGTCACAGGTTTGGTGTGCTAATTCCTCCATCTCCTGAGTATGTATCACTGTGAAGACAGCCGAACATGTTCATGTACATATCATGTAAAATTCCCTGCACACCACACAGTGGAAACACTCGTCAATAGGAAGGCCTCGGCACGGGCAGGCTGTATGACTACAGGCAGGTGGTCAGGTGAGTTAGAGAGGTACACTGGCAGACTGAGGCTGGAGAGCCTTCCCATGGCTTAGAGGGTCAACCCAGACCCCTCAAAGACATAACATAGTATGCATTCATCCATTCTTCTATTCACAAATACCTATGTGCTAGATACTGGAGAGAGAGAGAGAGAGAGAGAGAGAGAGAGAGAGAGAGAGAGAGGAGGCCAAGACTCATGGTCTAGAAAGGTCAGCATAGAACAACAGTGATTTCAGTCTTATGGTTGGTGCAAGCATTACAGAAAAAATGCCAGAGAGGGGCTGAACTCAACATGGGCTTCTCTGAGCAGAGAAGTCTCAAAGCATAACAAAAGTTGGGAGCTTTCTGGAGGATGCAGGACAGGAGGACATGTGGGAACAGTATGTTCAAGAGCCTGGCTTGTCACCCACAAATGAAAGAGGTTTGGGGTATCTGAATGCTGGGGATTGTCAGGAAAGAGTCTGGAAAGATAGAAGAGTAAGGGTTGGTAGAGGATCTGAGGAATTTAAATAAGAATGGTTACCTTATGTTTTATGTGTTGGCTGAAGAAGTATGAATTTTATATAAAAATCTATCCTGAAGATTAGTCAGAGTGTTACATAGTGTACATAGACCTCATCATTTAGGATACCCCCCTTCTCTCTCTCTCAGTAAAAGAGTACATGATTGGTGGTGCTGACGTGAAGAGCAGAGTAACACACACACTAGGAGGGTATAATTTCCTGCAAGAAAATGAGAGTTTGGAATGCAGTGCAAAGAGGGCTTGAATGGTGGCTCAGGCAGTAAAGTGGTTTCTGTGTAAGTGCAAGGACCTAAGTTCGATTCCCCAGAACCTACATAAAAAAGCTGAGTGCTTCAGTATGTGCCCAGAATCCAAGCACTGGGGAGGCAGAGACAGGAGGCTCCCTGGAGTTCTCTGGCCAGTCAGTCTAGCTGAATGGATTAGCTAAAAAGACCCCTAATTGTTCAGCGAGAGACCCTGTCTCAAAAAAGTAAAGCAGAAAGCAATTGAGGAAGACACCTCATGCATATACTTGCACATGCATGGTGTGTGCACACACATACATTCACATATGAAGGAAGGGAAAGAAGGAGGAAGGAAGGAAGGAAGGAAGGAAGGAAGGAAGGAAGGAAGGAAGGAAGGAAGGAAGGAAGGAAGGAAGGAAGGAAAGAATGGCTACACTACTATTAATTACAAAACCAATTCTGTACATTCTCAGAGGATTTAGAGTGATTAATTTTATCTTTGCTCTGCATATTTATATCATTTCCGTTCTTTAAAAACAATCTTATTTTTAACCTTCCCTTTATCGCAGGAACACTTCCAGCGTCTGCATAATTAAGAGCCCACGAGCCCACCAAGCTGTCTCCCAACTCCAGCGATCACGTCACCCGTGACTTTTCCTCCCCTCTCCCCGCTACATCACCCTGTCCTTTAAGACAACAGTCTTCAGTCTTTGCAACCCAAACCTGCATCAGAAACAAACTACGATGAACCTTGTTCTGCAGCTAATTAGAAAAACACCGAAAATTAACAACTCTCCACGCCAAGTCTACACTCTAATAAAGAGAATTTAACAAGACAGCATTATGGCGGCTATGAGTCATGTGCAGAAGGGGGTAAAATAGAAAATGCATAAATAATGCTCATCTGGTAAACAAGGTTGCTAGCAAAGTCCTACAGCATGAATTGAACTAATGAGGTTAAAATATGTGTGTAGAAATAAAAGGAAATTCAGTCTTTAAAATGTGTAAATTAAACCATCAGAGAAGTGCGCTAACAAGCAGCCAGTAGACCAAAGGAGAAACCTAAAAAGGAGAGACCTGGGCTGAGGGCGAATGAGCAAGTGCAAACTTCTAGTTGGAAGGTTCAGCCCCTTTAAAAACAATCCCCAGGGAATGTCTCCATTTGGTGAAACTTGCTGTATACCACCATGCCCAGGGCACCGCCCTGGGTTCTGAGCTCTTGGGGGCCTGGAACAAACCATCTCAGCTCCTTTAAGAGTTTGGAAAACACATCTGCCTCTACTCAAGGCTGCCTGAACCTCGCCCAGATTCTTTACTAAACACCTGGCTTTGAGAAATGGAGACACCTGGAAGGGTTAAATTCCACAGAAACTAATTAAGAGGAAGAACTTGATTTTAGCAGAGAGATCAAAGGAACTCAGTGCAGGGAATCTGGCTACACCAGGGCTGAGGGCAAATGAGACTTCCCTGGAGCTGGTACGCTGGCACCATGCACAGAGCAACCTCAGAGTTGTACCAGGCCAGGCAGAGGTGGTCCCATTTGAGCCAGAACATTAGCCTGCAGACAAGCAGGGTGGTCCTCTGGCCTTCCCACCCTGAAAAAGAGAGTGTGCTGATCTGCTCCGGCTTCTTGGTTATAATAATGTAGGATGTGTAAGGCACTTGCTTGCAAATCTGGCAACCTGAGTTCCACCCGGTTGAAGGAAAACTGTCCTCTGACCTCCATCTGTACACCACGACATGTATGTGCTTGCTTTCAAATGGATAAACAGTAAAAAATATTCCCCGCTTTGTTTGTCCAATCATCGCAACTTTACAATTTTCACCTTTGTTTCTGTGTGTATGAGAGAGAGAGAGAGAGAGAGATAGAAAGAGACACAGATACAGACACGCACGCACACACACACACGTACACACACACACACACACAGAGAGAGAGAGAGAGAGAGACTTTCTGTGAGAATTTAAGATTTTTTAAAAGTTTCTGCCTCTTTTTAAGGCAGGTTCTTTCAGACTCTGGGTCTTTATGTTTTGAAAGATATTAACATTCTACAGCAAAAGATATAAACATGCATTGTACAAACATCTTAGGGTATGAAACATAAATGCACCCAACACTCCCTTCTGTTCCATTGTAAATCAGAATCTATTGGTTCCTTTGAGACCCTCTGGGTGTCTACGCTGAAGACATTTTTCTGTTTCCCTTGTTAGCATTATCCTAAAGTTCATTTTCCTCTCCTGCTATTAGCTATGCTATTGCTGAGAGGCATAGCATGCATCATGCTTCAGATTTGGAGACTGGGTCTTTTTGAAATCAGCCAGCATGTTTGGGGTCAGAGGACAACTTTTGGAAGTCAGTGCTCTCCTTCCACCATATGGGTTCTGGGTATTGAATACAGGTCGCCAGGCTTGTGCAGCAAGTGCCTCTATCAGCTGGGCCACCGCGGGCCCAGCATGTAGCTCTAAGAAATAATACAGAGAGCTTCCCGGCTAGTAACCCAGTTTTCTTCCCACTAATCATTCCATCTTGTGTGACTGTGGTAGAACGTCAAACTCGGGTCCTGACATCGACAGTCACAAAACAGAAAGTCTCCTTATGACACAGAGGGTCTCCTCACAGCTTGGGCTACATGAGACTCTTCTCTCTTACACACACACACACACACACACACACACGAATATGTCCTAGATGAGCTAGACTAAGGATTCTTTGAATCGTCATTCAACTTCCACTCCTTCCATAGTCATATGGTGCACACTGCCCCTCCCCAACCTAGGACAGAATTAGTGAGTGTCCAAGTGACCACTTGCTTCTTTACTGAGTGAACAAGAAAATTAAAAAATTGAGTCGAGGCCCCCTGCTACTGTGTTGTAAACGGGCTTACGTAGATGTACATTGAGTCCTGCACAGCACTTCCTATGAGGGGATTAGAGATTTTTTAAGAAAAGCTTCTGTCTACATTGTCCCTGGGGAGGGAGGTGGGATGCCAGGGATCGCTCCGCATTGGGGTGGGCATTCTGCCTCTCCCAGGGCTGCTCTGCTCTCCCTCGAAGCTGCACTCACCAGCAAAGGCTTTGTGTAAGTTAGAAAATCCACAGGTTTCCATTCAACCCTCTTCCGGAGGAGGCAGGAATCACTCATCTCCCATGAGCCTCTCTGATTCCAGGACTCAAGCACTGGGCTCAGCCGCGAGTCCCAGCTTCACCGATCCAGTCCCGGGGTGGGTTTGCCAGCCAGGGTCCTTTCCCATCCCCCAGCACCCCACCAGTAATGCCTGACCATTTTTGGTATCTTGGCCAGACAGGCCGGGGATTTGAACTATGTCCTTAAGCAGTTCTAATTATGAGGCTTGGTAGCTACATATTTTTAATAGACAACAGGCTCCATGCTTATGCAAGGAAACGAGGCAGTTTTAAGCTGTTTTAAAGGTACTGTTCATTTCTCTTTGTTTTTCCTCTAGGAAGAACCTTAAAGAGGCATCAAGTCACTAGGTAAAGAATCTGGAAACTTCTATTCAGCACATTTATAGTCTTTTTAAAAAATAAATATCAAATATTCCATAAATGTTAGGTAAGACTCTAGTATTTCTGAAGTCTTATGAAACTGGTATATCTCAGTGGAGACATGGGGTATTAAAACAGAGCTGTCTGAAAAATTATTGCTGTAATATCTAAAATTCCCTCTTTGCTCACTCGCTCTTTACTTCTAAGAAGTCCAGATCTTATGGGAAGTATAGAGTTTTAAGCAAAAGCAGACTCTTGGAGCTTTGAACTGGAAGGCTCATTTTTCTCTCCATCTGTGTCTTCTCTCTCCATGCATTCGACAGCAGACATTTACTGAACATCGGCTAAGTATCAGGTACATATTTGAGTGCAGAGTTGAATTAGTGGGTAGCTGCCTTCAGGGGTTGCTCGAGAGCTCATGGAGGGAGCTGGAGAAGAAAGAAGTAACAGGAACATTGCAGTATGGAAAAAGTACTCATTCTGAGGGAGCGGGGAGATGGGGTGGGGGATGGTTTGACTTTTGGTACACTAAGCTTAGGAAAGCTGGAAAAGTTTGAAATAAGTTTGGTCTTAGTTTCAAGGCATCATGTGATCTGAAAGAACTTTTAATCGACTTATTTCTGGGGCCCTAGAAGGTGACAGAATCTACATTTTTGTGTGGTTAGCTACTTGCTGTGACAAGATTTCTCAATGTGAATATTTGCTTTCCCTGACACACTCGCACATGCACACACTCACACGTACATATACACACATGCATACACACGTGCACAAAGACACATACATGCACATGCACACACAATGCACTCATACATGCACACACATGTATATATAATATATACACACATGCGCACGTACACACAGACACACAAATGCACACATGCATATGCACACACATACACATGCCCGCAATGGCCAGAGACACGCACGTGCACTCACACACATACACACATGCACACACACGGGCACATACACACAGCCCTGGCATTTTTCCCTGTGTTGGTTGTTGTTTGGCTAGACAATGCCTTGTGTTGCCTCCTGTAGTGCCACACCTGTAACCTAGAGATGACAGCCTCTCTTTCTGGGTGTTTCTGACAGGATCTCCTGTAGCCTAGGCTAGCCTGGGGCTGAATAGATAGTCAAGGTGATCATTGTGAAAGTTCTTAAAAAGAAACTTCACTGACTGACTAGGACTGATTAGAATCTCAATAGCCCTGGGGAGGGTTGGAATGCTGCAGGTTCAGAGCCTAATTGCACTTTATCTTGGGTGATCTTTACAGCTGCTCCTTGTCCTTCCTCTGTGTCTGTCCCAACATCCTGCAACTGTCAGGTAAAACCTTTTGAATTGTATTTGCTTAATAGATCAGTAATCCCCACCAACCACAAGAATATCTTCAGATAACAACTAAAGCTAATAACAGAGATCTCACTGCTGGCTTTCCCACTGGTAGAACATCTCCTGCCAATCACCCATTCTACCTGTGACTCTTAACCCTATACACCATCAGTGGCTGCCAATGAATTACAGCTGATAGACAAGTTAATATTAACTTTCAGTCTGGGAAAAGTAGAGAGAAAACTTTCAAGGTATGTCCTGTGCCTTCCTTTGATCTTTTGTGAGAGGGTGATCATTCTACTGCTTTCTGTTTACCTAAACATGATACCCAACATGATGAGCTGTTGGAAGAATTATAAACAACACATATAAGATACTTAGCATAATGCTCGTAGGATTAGAATGAATGGACAATAACATACAAATGTGGAGAGGAGAAGGCTGTGCGTCACCACCAAGAACAGAAATGATATTGCCCCAGAAGGAGAGAGTTGGCACAGGAATTGGAAGCATCACGGCTAAAATAGAGGGCATTACAGAAACAAGTCCTGAAGTGTGGAACCTAAACTACTTGAAATTAGGAAATTTCAAATATCCTGCCTCCTGCCAGATCTTTTAAATCATTAACTCTGGGGACCAGGCAACAACAATCCATGTGTGTGTGTGTGTGTGTGTGTGTGTGTGTGTGTGTGTGTGTGTATGGAAGAGGGCCCGTCGTGTGCCTCTGGAGTCCCAAGTGTTACCTCCTCAGTGCTTTGCCTTGGGGTTTCCATGGCTCCACCTTCCAGGGTCAGAACCGCAGGCCACAATCATTTCCGGGCATTTTTATGTGGAAGCTGGGGATCCAAATTCTGGTCCCTTTGCTTTCGAGGCCAGGGCTTTAACCACTGTGCCGTCTCCCCAGCCCCTTTCACGTTCTCTTTACTTGGGAATTATTGCAGTACAAAGTTGGGTTTGGCAAGGGGCAGATGGGATGACTTCAGGCAGGAAGAATGTCGCGGTCCCTTCTGGAAAGGTTAGTGGGGAGGAAACCAGCAGGCGTTGCTGTGACACGCACACTCAGCTCCGGCCGGCCACCCACCGTGCAAGCCTTGCAAAACTGCTGCCATCCCAAAGGATGCCCCCAGCACTCTCCACAGGTGACTATCTCAGAGGCAGCCCCAGGGCAGGTGGGTAACAGATAGAGGTGCAGCTGCCTTCCTCGTGAGATACCACTGTTCACTGTTTTGATTGGAGTCGGTTTATACAATTTTACCCCAACCTTCCCAAGCATGGTGAACTCATGAATGGAAAAAATAGCATCTGCCGAATTCCAAGCCAATAGTCAAAGATGTGTCACGAGATTAGGATCTTTCCAGCCCCCCTATCTGATCCAGACCTTTGCTGTTCCTCACCCCAACTCTTCTACCACCTTACTAGGCAGAAACACTCATTTAAAGTCCTTTGGGTTCCAGTCACTTGTTTGGTTTCCTGGCTGGGATTTGAACCAGTGACTGCTTGGAGAGTGCCTTACCATTGAGGTACCGCCAAAAGTCTAATCCAGCAGCTATTAAAAAAATTCATGGTGCATGGGTGGAAGTCAGAGGTCATGAGGTTTCCCAGCAGTCACCTAATCCACTGGACTCTCTCTCAGGTCTCTAATCCAGCAGCTTTTAAAGCACATTCACTGATGTCTGCTGCTGCCGCAGAGCTGATTGCTCTCGCCCCTGGCTGGTTATCCTCAAGCAGAGACTTGCATTTTCAGAGAAAATTGAATTTATCCGTCCTTAGGCATTTCCCCCACCTATGCGGACAGTTCTAAGGGCCACATGACCCAGGGCCAGCGTCTCACGAGCAAGGTACACTGATGTTGTGAGAGACCGTTAGTCCTTCAGACCCAGCATTAGCTGCTGAGCACCTGCTCTGGATGCCCTCCCCCCCCCCCCCCGCCAGGTGCATCACCACCTCTAGGATGCATGTCACAGAATGGAGGCTCACACACATGAAGAAACTAGTCCAGAGCTATTTAATGTAGACTCTAAATCCAGTCTCCTGAGGGAGGTGGTATTACTCCCGGACTGGAAGCTCAGATGGTGCGTGTAGGGGTGTGTGGGGGGACCCTCTTCAGTGAGCAATGACCACAGTGCCTTCCCAGCTGACGAGGAGCTGCGATGTGTTTTTCCAGTGGAATGATTCTGCTCTGAAATTTCTTGCCACCTTGTGAAGCTGACAGAGAGACTGCCTTCCGAAGAAAAGTATGTCACACACAACCCATTACAGCGAGGCAATCATGCTCTTAAAGAGGCCTGAACACAGAAACAATAAGGTAACAATACTCGTGTTCTTCAAGACAGATGCGAATGTGTTAAGAGATGTATAGAAACTGCATCTTACTGAAGCACTCTTAGAAGCACCTTGTAATAAGAAGAAACGTTCCTTTAAAATACTTTTTATGCATCTTGAAGTAAACTATGTTTATAAAGATGTTAAGATGTTTTGCCATTACTCTTTAAGTATACTGAATATTTTTTACACCCAAGGAAAACAATCATCTATACTTCACTCTATCAACACAAATTAAGTGGAAGTGGGTGTGCTTTGTGAACACCCCACAAGGAGCCTGGTTAATAATTAGGAGTGGTTGCCTAGGAACTTGGGCCTCCTTTTTGAAGAGGGAGAGGAGGTGGGGGGGAGAGGAAGCACCAGGGCTCGTGGGGTGGTAAGGAAAGAATGAGCTCACTGTGGTTCTAAACTTATGGTCTCAGGCTGGTTTCTGCTTCCAGACCTCCTTTCCTCCCCAGGAACTGTATGTATCTCCAAGTTACAGGAAAGAAGAAGAGAAAGAAAAAAAGAAAGAAAGAAAGAGAATGGGAGAAACAAAGAGAGAAAGAGAAAAAAAGAAAGAAAGAAAGAAAGAAAGAAAGAAAGAAAGAAAGAAAGAAAGAAAGAAAGAAAGAAAGAAAGAAGAAAGGAGGAGGAGAAATGAAGGAAGAAAGGAAGGAAGGAAGGAAAGAAGGAAGGAAGGAAGGAAGGAAGGAAAGAAGGAAGGAAGGAAGGAAGGAAGGAAGGAAGGAAGGAAGGAAGGAAGGAAGGAAGGAAGGAAGGAAGGAAGAAGCACTTATTTACAAAGTTACCTATTTGCAAAGATACTGATTGAGGTGTAGACTGTGGAACTTCTGTGAAGTCACAGCTTAAGGGAAGAGGCTGGAAGTTTAACCCAGACCTGTTCAATATCAGCTGGTCTTTCCATTTCAGGGGAGAATCCCTCCCAAGCCTCAGGCTGATGGCCTGGACACCAACGCACATTGACAAGTTACACACTGAACGCATGACTTCCTAAGTGACCTCGTGAAGCTGTCCAGTTAGTGTGTGACCAAGGGTGCCCGTGTGGCATTTTGGGGAAGCTACATTTTCCTTTTAAATACTTTCATTTGGCCCATAACAGACAGCACAATATGTTACTTGTGGAGACTTTCCAGCTTTGGGGGTGGAAATTTGCTCTTGTCTTGGGTACGTTCATATTGAAAGCACCATATTCGAGATGGCTTTCTGTATTTCTTGACACAAAATGAAACAAAGCTAGATCCACACACTCTGATCTATGATGTGAATGTAAAAGTTAACTTTTGGCTCAGAATGCTAGTGTTTCTAAATACACAAAGCTAAAATGAGTCCATTATGATTTCAGAGTCTGGAGCAGTAAATTTTTAAAAAATTTTATTTATTATTTTTTTTAATTTTATTTTTGAATGTGTGTGTGTGTGTGTGTGTGTGTGTGTGTGTGTGTGTGTGTGTTATCGGAGGGCACTGTGCATCCCTGTGGAGGACCACGGGCAACTTGGGGAATCATCCTGGATTGCTTCTACCTCCTTGTTGCTTTGCTCTGGGATTTCCCAGAATCTGCCCACCATGGCCAGAAGTGCAGATCCCCAAAGTTTCCACCAAGCATTTTTATGGGGGACCTCGGATCCAAACTCAGGACCTTCTACTCAGAGAGTAATAGTCAGCACTTTGCCCACCCATCAGAAGCGTGAGGCACCTTTGCACCTTGTTGATAAAACAAGATCTTTTTTCAAGAACAGTCTTTAAAAAGTACAAACACATGGACACAGCCTCCTAATGAGAAGAATTCTCTGGTGACCACTCAGATAATGAGTATTTTTTAAAGGCATGAGGCACAGACTATGTAAGGAATTTTAATCCAGCTCCAATTCAATCGAACCCCCTCAACAGCTGTCCAGGAACCAATGATCTGTCAATGATGCATAACCCTAGATGGAGCCCGGCAGAAGGAGGGCCCTAGTTCCCTGACACAAAGTCTCTCTTTAAATGCCTGGGTGGACTTCTGTCTTTGGCTGCGGCTGATGGATGGGCTTGGTCAAAAGGCTTGGGAGACCAGATAAAATCACTATCAAGTATTTTCCCTCCCATACCACGCCCACCTTTTATGTGATTCAACAAATCCCAGCTAAAATGTACCCATCTCAGCCTTTTACACACGCATGTTTCTGCTAGGAAGTATTTTGCTGTTCAGAAGTTTTATTAACCATTTCAAATTAATAACTTGAGAGACTACAGGTCATAGGCAGAAACATCAAAAAGAGGGAATTAGTCCACGATAATCAATTTAAAGGGGACTACGTCTTCCAGGCCTTGGCCAGTGGAGGACACAGAATTACTGAACTTGGAACCTTTTTTCTCTTTGCACGTGGCACTGTGGAGATCTCTCAGGTGCTTTTCCACAGGCAGAGATTTCGTCGCTGGGAGCACTACATTGCAGTAGTCCTTCCAGGCCACACCCCTCCCCTCCCCTATGGCTAACAGGCCTGGGTGCAGAAAGGGTTAAGGCTGCAGCCTTCCTTGCGGGCTGCTGGGAACATTCCTGAGACTTTCTCCTCTGCAGTCAGTCCTATAGCTCTGGCACCAGCAAAGCTGTCAGTGCTGGCAGAAGCATTATTTGCTCCCAATCAGTGTGTGCTTGGAACCTACAGTCCACCAACTCATAGAGCTCTCAACTCTAAGCTAACCCTGCATAGTATTAGGCAGAATCTGTCCCCCACCCCTTTTCCTGCTGAATCTGCTATCCCTGTCTGAAATGCCCAGGGCCTGGTAACCTTGCTACTTCCTTCCTGCTGAAGTTAGATGCATCCTTTCTGACTGCATTACTACACATTTCTTTATTAACCTCATTCCCCTCAACTCAAACTTGTGAAATGTTCTAGCCTCTCACAGCAACATTTCCAACCCACAGAGGAAAAGGGGGAGAGAAGGCTTGGGGACTCACCTGCACAGCGATCAGAAACAGACAGGATGGGGCTGCCCGCAAACTTCCCAGGGAACTGTCTGCAGCCAAGTCTCCTGGCCTTAAAGGGGCAGGGTGCTTTTCACCATATAAGGAAGACCAGCTCACTAGTCTCCTGCTTTGGGCAAAGCAGTTCCTATCTCTTGGTGTTGAGAGACCTTCTGGAGACATCTGGTGCCTGTCAGTTTCCACGAGCTGAATGTTGCAGGAAGGTTCAATAGTTTCTGGATAAGGCACCAGAAAGATGTTGGGCAAAGCATTTGAAGCCTCTTACAAAAGGGGTTTCTGGAAACTTGGAAGCCTCCTGGCCTTGAAGTAAATGGCACTAAAGGGTGCTGAGGTTATGGCATGGTTTGGCTAAGATATATTAGCCCTGCACTTAAAGTAGGAAAGTGTTCATGAGGTATTAGGATTCTCTATGAAAGAAACCAGTGGAGGAGAGAAAAGTGGAAATCTCAGACCCTTGTTTTATGCATAGTAAGACAGATCATGTGCAGAACTTGTTATATGAGCCACCTGTGAAAAGGCTATAAGGCCGTTCATAATTTGAGCATTTGACTTATCTCCAGGTCTGACCCACTTCTACTCTTGGAAGTTTGTTTTTCCTTAATAAGCTCTGTTTCTGCTTTGGTCCACGTGTCTCCATCCATTTCCTTATTCTGGGACAACAGATCTGGGAATCCCAGCAGGTGCCCATAGCACCCTGACACCTGCCAATCACATATCCCGAAAACAAGTGGAGATGATGTTGATTCGTTAGCCAACAGAAGACCCTTCCTAAACAGATAGACTCTGCGCTGCCCTTCACCAAGGCCATCAAACTGTCCAACATCTCTCGCTCTTTCCTGCTTCTTTTGGGATTGGCTAAGGCCCATAGCCCAAGCTGACAGCTGCCTTTGCCTTCCGCAGCGGGACAGGGAATGTGGTTCAGCAAGAGCAAACATTTCCTGCTGCTGATATTCAAATTCAAAGCCGTCCTGCTCATTTGGGGGTGGATTAAAGGCAATTATACAAGACCCGATTCCTAAAAGAAAATGGAGCTGAATTTAGTCATCATTTGGGTGGTAACATGCTTCTTCCTTTGTGGCCAACTGGCTCCGGTCCTTTGAAAATGCTTTTAAGTCTGCCAGGTAGTTCAAGCCAGAAGCTACTCTTCAGCTAGCTAGCTATTTGGCTACAGCTAGGCCAAAGAGTGCCTGCACAATGGCTGTGGTATCTTTGAAGAATGTAGCTTGTCACTTGAACATACAGTTTCATGTAACTTCTTTCACATATTTTCAAGTGTTTTAAGGACAAAGACCACTCCATTTTCCTCCATACTCTGGTCAATATCGATCAACATAGAACAGGCACAAAACAGATGGGGAGACAGTTCTCAGGTTAGATCAACTGCAGAAGCCAAGTTTATGTAGGATGACTATACAGTTTTATGAAGTGTTTTTTTTTCTGAGTTACTGAGGTGGTTTTCAAATACATGATTTTTCCCCTTATCATTTCTTTTTATATGAGTTAGCCTTTATTTTTAGTAACATCAAATTTTCTTCAAGGGCAGAGATCAAAGAAATTTCTTTAAGAAGTTATTATTCCCATAACTCTTTGATCTAGTAATATGATTTCTAGGAATTAATTCTAAGGAAATAACTAATCAGAAGCAAAACATTATATAAATAGAGATGTTCATTACATTGCTATTTGTAACAGCAGAGATGAGAAATGTCTTAAGGACCTCAAGTCATTTCATACAGCAATAATAATAGCTCATGTGTATTGATTGCTCACCATGTGCCACATGCTATTCCCAGAAATTCACAGAGATTAATTCACTTAACCCTCACAATAAACTTATGAGGTAGGTTGGAAGTCATGGTCAACATCCCATTTTATAGATAATAAAACTAAGTCGTGGAGGTTAAAAAGTTGCATTGAATTGAGGTGTTTTCATTCTATAGTGAGCTTCATAACAGGCCTTTGGGACAGACAGCTTGACAAAGCAGGCAGTGCTTTGCCTCGCAGAGTCATTGAGAGGAGCAACTCCACTAGGCGTGGGGCAGGAGTCTGCAGCCCCAGCACTGTAGAAGCTGAGGCAAGAAGATTGAATAAACCTGAGGCTAACTTGGGCTACACAGTGGGGCGGTCTCACAGCAAACAAAACAAAAACAAAAGAGCCATTATGAGGACTGGGAAGAAAGGTCGGTAAAAATGCTTGCCGCACAAGCATGAAGACCTAAGTTCAGTTCTCCAGAAGTCATGTAAAAAGCCAGGCTTGGCACGGTGCGTTGGTGATCCCAACATCAAGGAGGCAGAAACGGGGGATTCCTCGGGCTTGTTGGCTAGTCTTGCCAAACTGGGGAGCCCCAGGTCCTAGTAGATTCCTGAGGCACTCAGGAATGATACCTATGGTTGCTGCCTGTTTTCTACACTCTCTCTCATATACGCACGCACATCTGTCCACCCACCCCCCTACCCACAAAATAAGAACAATTATAACTATGTTCAACTTGGAAATGTTTATGTTATAAAATTGACTGGAAGAATATATAAGACTAAATACTAAGTATCTTTATATCTGTCTATCTATCTATCTATCTATCTATCTATCTATCTATCTATCTATCTATCTATCTCATAGAAGGCTGAGGCCATAATTCAGTGGTAGGGTCCTTGCCTACCATGCACTAGGTGCTAAATTTGATTACTATCACTGAAAAAAAAAGAAAAAGAAAATAAAATATGTAAGCGCAATAGAATATGTTAAACTAAGATATGATACTTTGTTACTGTCTTTGACTTCTTATCTTGCTCCAATACCCAATGTGACATAGGAGGGTAGATTAGAGTATGACCAGAGGGTGTCTTGATGGTGATAGTTAGAATTAGATGTGAAATGTCCCCTGTGGGCTACTGTATTTGAACATTGAGTCTCCAATTGTTGGTGTATTTTTGGGAGGATGTGGAAGCTTTAGG
Organism: Typhlomys cinereus; assembly: GCA_023101885.1. Lineage (NCBI taxonomy): Eukaryota > Metazoa > Chordata > Mammalia > Rodentia > Platacanthomyidae > Typhlomys > Typhlomys cinereus. Next base: position 5,487,913 of record JALPQD010000065.1, on the reverse strand, counting down.
AAGTGGTTCCAAACTGAAGGAACCGAGTCTCTGGCCTTGGGGGTTGTAGTGACTGGTTTGGTCCCAACTCTGTACTTTGTGGTCAGTCATGGGGCAGGATACAAAGACAGGGGAATAGAGGGGGTATGGAAAGGGGAAGGAGCCAGTCACTCTGGGGTTTGGTTGAGTCGCCCCCAGATGAGAGTCAAGAATTCCAGCCCAACAGACATGTAGTGAAGCTTGGTTGACAATGAAGAGACAATGCCCCGTTTACATAGAGGCATTTTCAAATAAGAATGCTAACTATAGCAACAAAGTGTGTTTACCAACTAGCAGATTTGACCTTCTAATATGGCCTGATTCGCCCTTTTGGAAATCTCATGAAGAAGACTATATATTTGTTCACAGTAAAAACATATTTTAATTCTAGTGCACCCTTGAGACCCAGGGTTTGGCCTTATCAGTTGTTGATCCTCCTCAGGGCCCATCAGGACCCAGCCTAGAATCTTGTTCCTTAGCAACCCTTTGAGATACAACTTAACAAGCCAACAAAATTGCATACATGTAATTATCGTATAGCCAATTAAGTGGGACTCACTTAAGATGCACACATTCACGCTTGGGTGTGGACTTTTTTCTTAAATGATTGTAATAGTTTCTCTACATTGTTGCAATGTCAAATGGCTTATAAAGGACCAAAGGGCTTTATTTTTGGCTTACGATAGTCCAGTTACAGTTGCTTGTCCAGCTTGGCAGGAGAGCCCATACCATCACCAAGGGCTGAGGAAACTGGCCACACCACACCCACATAACAGCTGAACGAGGAGCAATCTTTCCTTGCCAGACAAGCATGTCTGGCCAAATATATCCAAGGATATTAACTTTCTCAACCAGTTCCTCCATCTTATTTACCTGCCCAGGTCTTGTCCCACTGCCCACGGGGCTAGCCTTCCTCATAAACCAGACACTTTCCTGCAGGTTCGCCCTGGGTTTAATTCAAGTACTAATTTTCTACAAATGTGCCCAGAGCTCAAATCCTTAATGGTTAAGCTGACATCTGTCTGTATCTAGCTATGTATGACAGCCCCTCTTTCTACTAACCTAGGTGCTTAATCTACTAACATTTCTTCTTAATAAACTCCAACTTGCTTCAACCTGACTTATCCTAACATTCTGCTCTCAACACGAGTCAAGAACCTCAGCTTGCTGCAGAGATTTTTGCAAAGAATGTCTCAGAAGCTAGAGGAGGCAACAAGGAGCCGGCCCCCTTGGTACCGACAAGTCACCTAAGACTGAGATCTCTGGGGGGTCTTCTCCATTCTAACTCCCTGAAGAAGGAGCCAACACAGCATCCTGCATCTTTTCCCTTGCTTCTGTAGGGATGGGAAGTAACAATGTACAAGATTGGCTGTAGCATTACGATGTTGAGCCCCTGCTAACAATCCTATTCCTTGTAATCGAGGATGGGGTCTGCGTGCTACATGTATGGCACGCATGACCTGCCAACCATTCTTCCTGAAGGTGACTCACATACAGATTGTTAACATTCTCCATCTTGTCTCTGTCTAGCCCAGGCACATCACGGAGGTGACTGGAGCAAGATGACAAGCTGGAAACAGATGATGCCCATTGCACGTGGGCCTGGTTAGGCAGAAGACATGAGATGACAGTGATGTGTAGGAAAGCTGTCTCCCCAAAATTCTCCCTTGTGTGAATTCCAGCAAGGGATCTAAATCTGAAAATGTCTATCTGTCAAGAATAGATAAGTCTCAGAAGATGAAGTCAGCTATGCTATGAATAAAGGAGGAATCTTTGATATAAATTAACTAGTAATTCAACATTCTATGTAATGCTTTTACTGTTGAGGGAGTGCTATATCAATGTATTTATATTTTGTGAAGTATTATAAAATGAAAGGAGTTAAGCTGTAAAGTCAAACTGAAAACTTGCCATCTGGAGACATTAATATATTTTTAGACTTGACCCCAATGACCATATTTTCTTATCTGAAATGATTTCAGAGGATTTTTTTTGTCTTGTAAGGAGGTGGACAAAAAGGAAAGAAAACTGTGTGGTTCCAGAAAAATGAGTAAATAGCTTAAGATTTAAAAAATATCAGAAGGCAGCTTTTTTCTTATAAAATGATAATCATGCAAACCATAATTTATCTAGAAAGATATAGGTTGATTTAATTTATTTGCTAGTCTTCTTAATTGAATGTTGTTGCAGCCGCCTGCATTGTTGCTGATAAATAACCATCAAACAGCTTAAGGGAACAAGAGGTTTATTCTCTCTTATGATTGTCTGCTTACAGCTCTCAGTTCAGCTTGAAGGGAGAGCATGCACTAGTACCAGGGCTGAGGGAATTGGCCACACTCTCACCACATAATGGCTAAGAGATGGACAGTTCTTACTTGCCAGACCAGCATGTCTGGCCAAGTGAACAGAAGGATGCCGACTCTCTCAACCAGCTCTCCGTGATTTATTCGGGGCCTAGTCCCACCCACCATGAGTTGGGCCTTCCCCATCAGTTAGACAATCTCCTGCATGCTTGCTCTGAGTCTAACTCAACCACTAATTTCTCTACAAATGTGCCTGGAGCTCAAACCCTCAACGGTCAAGTTGACACCTGTATTTAACAAATGTGTACCATTGTTAGATGCCTGGAGTGTGAGATATTGTTCAGGAAAGCTGTAGGCCCCTGGGAGAGCATGAGAATGACAGAGGCCACTTGTATTGCTTTGGTTCAGTCTGTCCTTACTATGACCCCATTCATACGTGTTTGAAATGGGAATGTTTGCTAATTTCCATTGCAGATTAAAAGTTGTAAGTTGGGGTAGAGAGATGGCTCAGGAGTTAACTCTGCCTTATAAGCAGAAGGACCTGGATCCTATGTAAAAACACCAGGCTAAGATGGTGGTGGTCTGTACTTCTGGTCCTGGAAGGAAGAACATGGGAAATCCCAGAACAAAGCAAAAAGTAAGTACGACAATCCAAGATGATTCCTGCAGTCACCCTTGGGCCTTCATAGGCATACACGGTACCCTCTGATACAGACACATACATGAATACACATACTCATTAACATGCTCATATACACAATAAATAAATAAAAATTTAAAAATGTTGTTAGTTGATTTTTAATTTTTTTAAAGATATTTAATTATTTATTTACTGTGTGTGTGTGTGTGTGTGTGTGTGTGTGTGTGTGTGTGTATGTGTGTATCAGACGGCACTGTGTCCCTGTGGAGGACCAAGGGCGACTTCAGGAATCATCCTAGATTGCTTCTACCTCCTTCTTGGTTCCCTCTGGGATTTTCCAGGCTCTGCCCACCAGGGTGGGAAGCTCAGGCGGTAGGGGGTGGGATATTCGCCTGGCATTTTACGTGGGATCCAAACTCAGGACCTTCTGTTTTTGAGATAGAGCCTTAACCCCTGGGCCATCTCTCTAGTCTGGTTTTTGATTTTTTTTTATTATTATTTATTTATTCAACTGTGCGCATGTGCGTGTGTATGTGCACGCGCGTGTGTGTCTGTGTGTGTGTGTGTATGTGTGTGTGTGCAGAACCACGGACGAATTCGTGAACCACCACGGACGCCTCCACCTCCTTCTGCCCCGGGATTCACAGGCTCCGCCCTACCAGGACCAGAAGCGCAGGCCGCCCCCGCTTCCGCCTGGCGTCTATACGTGGGATCTGGGATCCGAACTCAGGACCTTCCTCCTGCAAAACGGAGGCTTAACCCCTGAGCCACCTCTCCAGCCCTGATTTTTTTTTTAACAGAGTCCTACAGTTAAGAGATTTCCTTGGGTCTCAGAAAAGACTTTGGACTTTTGAACCCTGTTCAACTGTAAGGCTGTGGGGTTTTTTGAAGTTGGCCTGTAAGTGTTTTGCATTAGGAGATAATGGTGATGAGTGATGGGGACCAGGACGGGATGTTTTGAGTGTGAAATATCTTCCATAGGCTCACATTTCTGATTGCTTGGTCCCTGTTTTGGGAAGTTTTAGAAGTTGGGGCATCACTGAAGGAAGTGGGCCAGTGAAGAGCAAATTTTAGGGGTTATATCTGAGCCCCACTGTCAGCCAGGTATCTCTCTTTTCTCTGGTTTCTGATGTTGAAAGATGGGAGGAAGTCACACTGCATGTTCCCATCACCAGGACCTCACCATGCCTTCCTGAACCCGGATGAACTGTACCCTTTCAAACTTTGAGCCCCAATAAATTCTTCCTCCTTCAAGTTGCTTCTGATACTATAGTCACAGTTGCAAGAAAAGTAACCGATACCCACAGTTCACCTTATACTATATGACCTATTGTGGAAAGAAAAAATGAGTCATGGTTTGAAATGTGTCCCCCACCGTCTCATGTGTTTGGGAACGTTATGGAACCTTTGAGAGGTGGAGCCTTGCTGGAGAAAGGTGGTCACAAAGGGTGGGCCTTGAGGTGGATGAGTCCCACCCTACCTTCAGGAGGAGTCTGCCTTTGCAGCAGCAGTCTGGTAGTTCTCAGCCTTGAGGATGGGTATGACCTAGCCTCCTCCAGTTTCATCCAGCCAGCCGTGCCACCTCCTCTGTGAAAGACTGTATCTCCCCTCTGGAACTGTAAGCTGAATAAATCTCTTTTTTCTCACTCAAGTTGCTTGACTTTGGATGCTCACTCACAGCCACAGATAAAAGTAAGGGTTACAAACAACAACAGCAATAAGTAAGCAAAGCTTCAGAATGAGTAGAACGTTGCCAGTCTTTTCACAGTCACTATCATGGTTTGAATGTGTCCCCCTCAGGCTCTTGTGTTTGAGTCCTTAGTTGTTTGGAAAGGTCATGGCACCTTTAGGAGGTAGCGTCTTGCTGGAGGAAGCTCGTCCCGGGGGTGAGCCCTGAGGTTGGTTAGTGCCGCCCTGCTTCAGTTAGTTAGCTCGTCCTTGCAGTTTGCCGCAGCGGCTCTCAGCCTCCAGGATGGACGTGACCTAGACCTCTTCCAACGTCTGCCGCCAGCCATGTCTTTCCTGCCATAAAGGTCTGTATCTCCCCTCTGAAACCGTAAGCTGAATAAATCTCCCTTTCCTCCCCTGAAGTTGTTTGAGCCTAGGTGTTGTCTCACAGCAAGAGAGAAGAGTAACTGGTACAGCCACAACACTACTGGATGTTATGGTGAGAAGGGTTTGGTTTAGGCGACTCCTTTTGCATGTACTATTTTGGGGTTCATGCTTAAGGTTCCCAGTGCGTCAGCGTTGTTCTGCTTATGTGCACATTCACACTTATTTTTATAGTGGCTGTGCCAAAAGCACTATGTAACAAGTTAAAGGGCAATTTCCTCGGCAAAGAGACCACAGGCACCTGTGGAGGTTTTCAGTGGCATTTGATGGCACTACAATCACAAGAACGCATCAATCTTATACACAGTTCTCCAGAAACCAATATGCTTAGGGAGAAGCAGAATATGGAGCTAAACTTGCTAGGACTACTAGAGCCCCTTGCAGAGTTGCTAAAGCTATGTTTGAACTAGAGCTCTATCGATTGTATTGGTGACTTTGCGTATTGCTGATAAATTCACAACCAAATGGCTTAAGGGAGAAAGGGGTTTTAGTCTTGGCTTATGACTGTTCAATCAGTTTTTATTCCAGCTCGGCAGGAGCATCCACACCAACACCAGAGGCAGCAGGAACTGCCCACGTCATATTCATTGATCTGTTCACAGAGGGACAATCCTCACTTGCCAGACCAGCATGCCTGTCCAAGCACACCAAGTGTAACAGTTACTCTTTACTATTGCTGTGAGACAGCACCCAAAGTCAAGCCACTTAAGGGAGAAAGGGAGGTTTATTCACTTTACGGTTCCAGAGGGAAGGGACAGCCTCTCAAACCAGAGGTGGTATGGCTGGCTGGCCAAAGCCGGAGGGAGGCTAAGTCACCACAGACATCTTGGAAGCTGAGAGCTGCAGACTGCTTGCGGCAAAGGCAGACTTTACCTGGAGATAGGATGGGACTAATTCACCTCAAGGCCCACCCCTTATGACTGTCTTCCTCCAGCAAGGCTCCACCTCTCAAGGTACCATGACCTTGCCAAACATATGAGATTGTGGGGGACACATTTCAAACCATGACACCAAGCAATGCCAACTTCCTTAAGCGTCCTCCTCCATTTTATGTGTCTGCCCAGGGATTAGTCCCATTTATAGTGGGCTTGACCCTCCTCATCAATTAGACAATTTCCTGTAGACTTGCTGGAAGGCTTAACTCAACTACTAATTCCTTAGAAATATGCACAGAACTCAAATCTTCAATAGTTAAGTTGATACCTGTATCCAACTATGACAGTTACCTAGCACTAGGCTCTGTGATCTAGATCAGAACCCTCATTCTCTCCAGAGGAAGCCTGGGGGGAGATAGGAGAAGCAGGCTTGGCTTGGAAAAGTAAACAGAAAAATGTTTTTCTCATGTTTACTTTGTTTCCTTCAATATATTTTTCTGTGCTTACACACAAAAAAAGACACTGTTCTATGACTGGCTTTTTCTCTTAATAATTTTCAATCTGGATATGTTAAATGTGGATTTATTGCCTCTCTTATAGCATAAGTATAGTAGCTTCTGCTCACTTTAACTGAGGCCTCTTTGTATTTTATTGTTAGACAAGAGGCTGCTGGGAAGGGTCTTTGGGGTCAATTTGTACCAACCCAGCAGCTGCAGTTGCTATAGTTCTATCTTCGACTCCATGGTTTCCTTGGCCAACAGTGCACTAAGTTGTCTCCAAGTCTGAAGTATGCAGCAAGCTGTCTTAGAACCACCAGAAATGGACACCTGATTTCCATGATTCATCTGGCAATGCTGTCATAGCATAGGAGTCCTGTTCTGTGTTGCTGTATGAACGATCACAGCCACATAAATTGGAATAAGATGGCACTTGTCCCCTCTTGGCAGAGTCACCTCAAAGGAATGGAGAGGTCAGTAATCATGTCAGCTGGTATAATGATGAATTGTTACAAAATTTACTTGTAAATGATGTCAATTTAGTATGGAATCATTAGAACAATTTTTTGGGGGGGGGAAGTCCATCAAGCATTTCTTTTTTCCCCCTCTTTATCTTTCACTTTGTTTTTTGTTGTTTTAATTTTTAATGTATGTATGTGGTATTTGTGTGTGTGCACATACCTATTTCATATTTCATGGGTGCATATGTGTGTGTGCAGGTGCATGTGTTCTGTCTATGGAGGCCCGAGGTTGAAGTCACTTGTCTTCCTCAGTGACTGTCCACTTTATATTGAATCAGAGCCTCTTGTTAACTGTGGGGCTCACCATTTTGGCAGCTCTGTCTAGTCAGCTGATTCTAGGGATTCCCCGCCTCTGTCTCCCACAAGCTGTAGGATTTCAAGTAGGCCACCACACCCAGTTTTTTATGCTCGTTCTAGGAATCCAGTCTCTGCTCCCCGTGCTTGCTAAGCCATCTCCCAGGCCCACAAGCACACTTCTTTTTTAAAGTTCTTAATTTTATTAGTTCAGAGTCGAGTTTATATTTAATCTCAAAGTCAGAGGGAGTTTTAGTTTCAAAATTCACTGCTATGATAAGTACTTTAGCCAAACAACTTAGAACAAACAATTCTGAGCTATGGTTCATCACGGTAGGAGAGTCATACCAGGATTGGAAGCTTAGGGAACTAGTCAAGACACATCCACAGCAAGAGCAAGATGCACCGACCAATGCTACATACTGGCTTGCTTGCCCGATGGTTTGACAAATTCTCAGTTAGTTCTCTTCATCTTTATCCACTGGCTGGGGGATGGTCATGCCCGCTATGACGTGGGTTTTCTCACATCAAATATCTAATCAAGACAATCTCCTACAGGCAGCCTTTACCAAAAAATTCCTCCAAAGTGTGCCTAGACATCCACCTCTTAAGTGTCAAGTTGACAGCTGAAACTAACCATCACAGATGGAGATGCCAATACAGTTTAACATAAGCTTCCTTGTCTATGTTTCTAGCATATTGTCAACTTCCTCTTATACCAGACACTAAAGAGCAAGTGCAAAAGTAAAGTGATCTCGAATTGTGACCAAGACACACCTGCTAAGTAGCTGGCACTATCCTTTGATGATTTCCTCTTTGAGCTGTTTTGGAAACTCTCCAGCTGTACTTCTGCAGATGTTTGCACCTGGGCAATGGCATGGTGGCTTTTACCAGGAGTTTATTGCAGGGTTCTGAGCAAAGAGACGCTCCAGGGAGCGCTATTTCGTAGTACTGTAAGGTTAGCCATTTACTGTTGCCGTAAGCTATTTCACTTGCAATAAAGGTCAATGGGCCTTTTAAGGGGGTAGAGCTAGACCCCTGTCTAAAACCACCATCTTCAGCAGTCAAGAAAAAACAGGCTGCTTTAGATTTTTCTGGAAAGAGGCAGGTTGTTTATTTGGCTGGGAGAGTCGGAGCTGCCAATGGACAAGACAGTAAGAATCCACTGATTAAGAGCACAAGGCTGAGACCCTGAAGCAGCTTGACCTTGACTGTGAAACTAAGAGGCTGATGCAGACTGTGAGTCTGGTTGTTACTGTGATATGTGTGAACTCTGCCAAGAAACGTGGCATTTCTGTGCCCAGAACTCTCTGTCCCTATATTTCCTGGGAAGTTGTTGTTCCGAAGGATGGTGACTTGAAGCTCTTGGATATGTGAATGCAGTACAACAGGACAGTTCCACTACTAACAATGGGTTTCTCTCTTTTTCTGTTAGTATTTGCTTTGGTCTGAAACACAGTCTCATGTATCCCGGGTTGATTGCTTGCTCCTTGTGTAGTGGACATCTGGACTTCTGCTCTGCCTCTCAAATGTCAGGATGACTGGTATCTGCCACTCTGCCCTCTTATCAGTTCTGGGGACTTAACCCAGAGCTTCATCATGGGAAGCAGGACCTCCACCAACTGGACAGCACCTCCAGCCTTTTGCTTTTGTTTCAATAATAAGACTGGGCATTTTCCCTAACCACAAAGGAATTTTGAAAAGCTATGCATGCTCCTCCAATTCTACATTATAATTTTAATAATGAGCATTAGCATCTTAAAGAATATTATATATGATCTACTGAAAATATTGGATCAAAAGAAGAATGATGTTACTGAAATTGATATAATATATCCAGTGGACCATAAATAGCGTAGTGACTTAACATTCACCATTAATGTCTTGGTAAGAGTTGGAAATTTTATATCATTTTATCTTCTGTTTCTATCCATTCACAGAAATTTATCCCAACAAAATGTTTTTTTCCCTGTTAAGAATATTTATTTGCCTTAGCATAGAAAATAGGATGAGACGAAATTGACTTTTTTTGCTTTCTCATGACTGTAGGTTCAGATGACAATCCACCTAGGTTGAATCGCCGTTACATCACATGGTTAGTTCCTGTGGTAGACACAGCGCCTCATGCTCAGATCTTTGGAGGAAATCTTCATGTCTCAGTTTCTTACTTGGAGTATGAGCAGGAAGAATGTACTGTTCCCTATACTGGCAATTAAAATCTCTCCCAACTCTACTTCTCTCTCTCTCTCTCTCATCCTTCTGTTTGGAATCTGGAGACAGCAAGTATGCAAATAGAAACTGGGTGACTTGCTCTTGGAAAAGAGTCCCTAGGAGAGCCTCTCATCCACATATGCTGCAAAGCCACTGAGCAACGAACTTTTGTTGTGTTAAGATTTGAACTTCAAGATTTGCAAGCAGAGTTTTAGAGAAGAGCCTCCCTCCAGCAGTCACAAGGAGCAAGGCCTGGACATCTATCCTGATGCACCAACTGAAGAGATGCGCAGTAGTGAGAGCCATCAGAGAAAGGAGATTTAATCAGCGTGATGCGAAGAAGAAATAAAGGGCTCCGGTGACCTGAGTTTTCCTTTGGGATACTGACAGGAGCTTTAAATAGAGGAAGAATTGGGGCAGCTGGCAAGAGGTACGTGCAATTCAACAGTTCCAGTTGAAGTATGATCCCGCCCCTCACTCTGCTCTGGCCTTGTAAGGTGGTACGGATCTGGTTCCTTAAGATGATTACTTCTGTTTTGGAGTGTTTCCTCTTCCTCATGGATAACTGCCCTCATCTGAGGGTGGTCTGAATTCTTGACCAAGCTGACTGCAGTTGAGGACAACTGCTTATCTTTGTGCTTTCTGCCTTGTGGGCTCAAGCAAGACAGTGCTCTGCAGCATGAAGAGCTCGGCCTGGTGGAACATGCCTGCCAGCCTGGTACTTGGGAAGTGGAGGCAGGAGGATCAGGAGTTCAAGATTACACAGCAAGTTGGAGGCCAGACTGAGCTACAGGATGCCCTGTTTCTAAAAACCAAAATACTAATAATAAATAAAGTGAAATAAAAGCATCCTCTCTGTTCCTGCCACAGGTTTATTGGTTGGTTATTTTCATCCTCCTGAGGAACAAAGTGTCATGATTAATCAAAGCAACATGGATATGTTCGGACTTTTGAAAAGTCATTGCTAGGAACAAATTGTTAAAAATCTTCAGAATTATTTTGGCTTGGATGTGAAATGTTCTCTTTAGTTTTGTGTGCTTGAACACTTAGTGTCTTGTTGGTAGCACCATTTGGGAATGTGGTCAAAGATTTAGCAACTACTTGACTCTCAAAGTAATGTTACCCAGACTACCAAGTCATTTACTTTCTTAATGTCCTCACCAACTTATCAAATTAATGTTTCAACTATATTTATTTGAACTCCAGAGTATTTTATACTCTGATACAATAGCGAGGCTTTGTAAGAACGCTGCTGGAGAAAGAAGACAGGAAGGGATTTCTTAGGCAGTTGATAAAAGGAATGTATTACATGCAAGTCAGTTTCCTAAAGGCTCAGAGACCCTTGTAGAAGACGAAGAACAAAGAATGCAAAAGCAAGATGATAGAGAGAAGGGTTGTGAAATACCATCCTCTAAAATTGATCCAGCCATGCCAACCAAGGAACCACACCCCAGGTAGTTTCTGACACTAAGTTTACAGTGGACCTAACTGCCCATTGTCAGCTATAAACAGAGGCAAAATTCATGGGACCCTGCAAAGTAATAAGAATCAAGGAGCAACAAATATATTAGGGGTGCAAAAATATCCAATTTTGTACCCATATGAGTGGGCTATTAGGTTCCAAGAGATGGTTCCAGGCTCAGGACCATACAGAAGGCTCTGGTTTAACCCTGTGGGATCAAAACATAAAAAAGAAAGGAAATGTTAAGCATACGGACATGAATTTGGAAGGAAGACTGATGAGGTAGGATGAGTTCTACTTTCTCCTTTTCCTTCCACTGGAGGGGAGAGAAATTGAAATGTATCGTGGATGAATATGAAATTATCAAAGAGCAAAACTTATCAATAAAGGAAAATCTGTGTCTATATGTCTTTGAAAATCACTATGACTGAATGCCAAAAGATGCTTATAACCCATGAGGGATACTGGTCTAGAGTAGAGGAACAGAGTAAGGCAACAGAGTATCTCCTAACCCAATCCTCTTTGGGTTGTGGATCTTTCCTGCAGATACTGGCTTGCCTTTTCCTTCCCTTACTTCCAGCTTCCACCAGTTCACAATAGATTCCTGATCAAGATGAAAATTGGTAACATATAAGGAATTCTGGATCAATGAGAAAAATTGATTTTTTTTCAACAGAAAAATATGGGCAAATGACATGAATAGACAACTACCAGAGGAAGAACTACAATAGGCCAAGTCCTACAGAAAATGTTAAAACTCAATGAAAAAAATCATAGCTATGCTATTTAAGATAATGAATAGCAATTTGAAAATCAAATTAGAAAATAAATTCATGCTTAGTGGTGGCTGGGAGGAGAATGAGTTGGCTCAGAGATTCTAGGGAGAAATTAGATAATGTGCATCAAAAGTCTCAGAAGGCACAATGACCAGTATATCATTGATCCCCCAAAATCTAGCATGGATCACAGGCACTAGAATCCTTAGAGGCAAGGGATTAACAGTCACAATAGTGTTCCTATATTAAAGGGGAACACAAGAAAGAGCTCTAGGCAATGCTACTGAGTCCTTACACCTCATCAGAGAGGAGGACCCAGAGGGAAGTTTGACATGCACACTAAAGGATACTCCAGGAAGGGGGTAAGGGGACACTGGGAGAAAAGGGGGGGGGAAGGAAGGGGAAAAGGGGAACGGAATAAGGGGATGTAGGGAGAGGTGGAGGGAGGGAGAGGGATGGGGTACTTATCAACTTTGTATGAGTGGAAGAAATAAAAACAACAACAACAACAACAACAAATAAACCAAATACCACCTGACACACACACACACACACACACACACACACACACACACACACAAAGTCTCAGAAAGACTGGGAATCTATCTCAGTGACAGAGTGAGGCCTTAAGTTCAATTTCCGGAAGTAGAAAAAAAACCACAATAGCCTTAGAAAAATGTATGAGGTTGAGCTAGAATCCCAAGTCTGGGAATTATCCTAAAGAAATGATCACAAACGTCAACAATAAGATACTGCATCAGATTGTATCACAGGGTGACTATTGGGTTGCAAGTGTCAGGTCACGGACACCTGTCCTGTGAAATGCTTCCTCTCTATGGCATTTTCTGGTTCTAGTTGAGATTCTTCATCAATTTCCACTGATATCTAGCTGAGTGCCAATGGATCGACTGATCTCAGCCAATCAGCTCTTGTTTATCTGAGAGGCATTATTGAAGAGAATTGATGGGTTGGATCTCTCTTCCAGGTGTTACGTGTGGGTCCATCCAGGATTAACTTGTCCATGAAAGAAAGGAAATGAAACAGGGACAGCATGTCGATAATGGTGATGAAAGAATTGAGTTGAAAGCCCAGTCTGGGATCTGAAGTAAAACTAAGACATCATGGGATGAGACAGCCAGTAAAAAATGTTATTATACTACCTGAGCTAAGGCTTGGGAGCATCATGAAGAGGGGATAGAAAGAATGTAGGCACTGTAAGAATGGGAGACATAGCTGTGAAGTACTGATCTTCCAATAGCTATGGCTGCCAGCACTGAGTTTGCACAAAGATCCAGCCTATCAATGGTCAACCACGAGTGAGGTGCGTGTCACGGTTTGAATATGACTCCCTCCCCCCAAGGCTCACGTGTTGGGATTCTTAACTGGTACTAACATTTGTGGAGGTGGTGGCACCTTTGAGAGGTGAAACCCAGCTGGAAGAGGGTGCGTCACCAGGGCCTTGAAGTCTGGTGGTGCAGCCCTGCTTCCTGTAGGTTTCTGTTGCCTCCTAACTGATGATGGCTGTAGTGACTTGATGCCTGCAGCCACGCCTCCTGCTACTCCATTCTTATCATAATGGACTACATCTTCTCTGGTGCCTAAAGTCAGATAAATCTGCCTTTCTTCCCTAAGCTGTCTGAGTATGAATATTGTCTAGCAGCAAGAAAGAAAAGTAATGACCATAGAAGAGCTCATGGGCTCTGCCCCTTCTTGCTGAACTACTGGGTAAGAGCTATTTTGGGGAGGGTCAGTCACTGTTCTTAGTTGTGGCCCCACCTGTCAGCCCACCAGGCACCTGTGGATAGTTCGAAGCCATATAGATGGCCTGGGTTAAACACAAGAACAAAAGCTTGGGCTAGGAGGGAGGAGGTGGGCTACAGGGATGAAAGGAGGGTGGGGGCTTGAGAGCAGTCAATCAGAATGCATTACATACGTGCACAAATTTAGTAAAAGGTAAAAAATGTCCCTCATAGTTAACGATGTGGAAATATACTTGTGTCAAGGGGCTCTGCAAAAAGGATGTATGACAGCATTTCATGTTTAATATGTTCACACAGAGAAAAAGGATATGTAGCTAAAACTGGTTATGTTTGATTTTTAATCTTTATGAAACTGTATAAAAATCAGTCGTTCTTTAGCTTTAAGGATTGGAAGCAAAGTTGAGCCCAAATTTTAAGTGCACCAAGATTCTGGCCAGAAGTCAGACAAGAGGCTGGGAATGCTTGCCCAATAGCTGGAGCTAGGGTGCACTATGGCTTGGCTCTGAGAATTGTTGAGGAAGAGAATGAGGTAACTATTTATCCAGTCTTCTTGCTCCCCACTTTCCTCTGAGAAGTTTAAAATCCTATAAATGCCTCAAATATATATATCTAAGAATTGAATAAATTAAAATTAGACATTTAAACCCTTGACTTGACCTTGGCTAAATTTAAGTGAAATTACAGATCACAGGGTTTGATGAGATTCCTAAAGGAAAAGTCTTGATAAGCAGAGGACTTTGAGAAGTGTCAATTAATCTTCTTCTCTGTAAGGTAAGAAAGAGAAGGTTAAAAAATATTTAACCTTCTGTTGAAAACAGGAGCCTTATAAACAAGAAATAATATCCAAAGACAAGCGGGGAAAATAAAAATCTTACTTAAATTTGGACGGATGCCTACAGCATTTTAAAATCTAATAAATTATTGCTCTTGTCTTTTAATGTTGCTGAGAAGGGGAGACATTCTCCCAGGTATTTAGATTTTAACAATGAATGGGGACATTAACCACAACGCCTGAAATCATCAGGAAGTTCATCAAACACACTAGACAGAGGAAACTGTATTTGTTTCTTGACTGTAAAGGGCTACAAGAAAGTTTATTTGTTGCCGGGATGAATACATACACTGTATTCTGGAGGATTAACTCACTCTTTTATTGCTGGACTTGCCAGATGAATTAATCCCTCACAATATACCCTAATAATTTCTTATTAATCCAGAATGCTTTTCAAAGAGTCAGTTTGAACATATTGTACAGTGTAATTGTATATTTCACTATGTCATTTCAGGTGATGTCTGAGGAGTTGGCAGTCAGCAGAGAGAGGAGAAAAACTTTTACTCTACATACTCATGTGTTCTTAGAATAGCATTTATCAAGCATTGTGACAGTGCATACAATTTTAAGTCCCTTGAGCATAGCATGGCCCTGTGCAAAGAGTTATTCATAGGCAGACTGGACCTAGACTTGGACTCTTCCAGGTCCTGAACCATAAACTCCCTTCACTTGCTTCCCTACAACATGGCGTCTGTTCACAGATGTGTTTTCTCAACTTTCACATCATTAGTTGGCTCAAGATACAGATACTTAACTTGTATGTATCACCAGCATTACGACTGGAATAGATTTACTCCAAAACTGAGGTTGAAAGTTAGTATGATATTAAAAGGGAGACTCAGGTGGATCCTTGGAGAAATGATTAGAGCTCTGCTGTTCAGTAATTAACAGATTAATAGGTCAAAGGATCATTTCCAAAGCGTGTCTTATATAAATGTTAGCTTGACTAGGTCTTTCATGTGCGCCCTCTGCACAGTCTCAGGACTCTGTCAACAAGGAGGCCATCACCAGATGTGTCCCTTTGACCTTGGACCAAAATTGTGAGCCAAAATCAGCCTCGCTTGTTGTTTATAACCTAGTCACTCTGTGATGTTGTGCTAAGAGCAAAAGGAAGTGGCTCAAGGCAGATAGCATTGAAAAACTCAGATAGTTTTTGCACAATAATGCCGAACTGTGGATAAAATCATCTATAATTATTGTTTTCTGCATGGTATGTATGGAGAGGGGGTTGGGGAGGGGAGGGGAAGCATGTGCATGAAGTGAGTGGAAGTTCTCTCCTATTTTTGTAGAGATTTTTAGGCTTGTATTGGCTAAGCCACTTTGCCTGCTTAAAGTGGTTTGTTATTCTGTCTGCATTTCTTTTTTCTTGTGTGTGTGTGTATAAATGTGTGTGTGTGTGTGTGTACACACATGTATGAGAGCATGGGCACTTCAGCGTGTGCCTGTGGAGGCCCAATGGTGAGAGGGAATCACCCTGGATTACTTCGCCTCCTTATTGCTTTGCTCTGGCGTTTCCCAGACTCTGCCCTCCAGGGCTGGAGTTATAGTCTACAGCCATTTCCACTGGGCTTTTTCATGTGGTAGCTACGGATTTGAACTCAGGTCCTTTTGATTGTGAGGCAGAGGTTTTAACCCAAAAACCTCTGAGCCATCTCCCCTGCTGTGTCTGCATTTTCATGTTGCCTACCTGCTATGCTTCCAGATGTGTCCCTGGTCCTGGGACAGGCATCCAGATATGACCTAAGTTCAGCCTCGCCGGGTCACATGCACCCAAGACCATTTCCGGAGACTGCTGTTTCCTGGCTCTTCAGGCCTTGAGATGCCGATGATGCTTTGGGGTTTATCCAGCAGCATTCCCGCCTCCAGTCAGGGGCAGGCGGGGCAGCAGCGTCTTGCAGCTGTTGCTGTCATTGTTCTGCGGGTTGCTAGGATGGGCACAAGAGATGGGGCCAACGGAATCAGCAGGGGTGGCTACCTCGGCTCCAGATGGTTCCTCCTGGGGGCAGTTGGGGAGAGCTTTCTGATTTCCCATCAGCCTTGCCAAGGCGGGGCTGCAGCTGCCTGAGCAGCTGGTCCCTCACAGTCCTTCTGGCAGCCCCAGCCTCAGCTCTTTGGAAGCACCTCATTCCCCATGCTGAAGCCCTTTGCCCTTGGTGCTTAAAATAGGGTGATTTCTCTCATCTGGAACAGAATGTAGATACAAGGGAAAAGTAAGAGAGCTGGCAACACCTGGCCTCTATTTTGGCAATGGTGACAAAAGAGGAGCAGAGGGCCCTGGTGACACTGTGCTCCCCATCGTGCCTTATTGTTCCCCCCAACTGAGGCTGTCATCACTCGGCATTCAGTTTGTTGTACTTCCTACTTGGTTTTAGTTACTTTTACCTTTTTGGGCTCCATGGTGCCTTGAGTTTGCCGTCCCACTAATACTGATCTAAATTTGGTTGAAAATAAATTTTCAACTCTTAAGAAACGTAATTCTTCCATTTTGACATACTCAAAAACATCCTCCAATCAAGGTCTGAGAGCTTGTACACCTAGATGACGTTATTTAAGTCCTCGTTAGATGGTTTCTACCAAAATATGAGATTCATTTGGCTGCTTCACGTGGTGTTGCTGAAGGGTCACTTCTGCGAGGACGCCACAAGCAGCATTCTGCGATGTCAAGAGAGATGTACTTAGACTCCTGTAGTAGCTCATGCTTGCTTCTTTGCACTGGTCCTCACGGTTGTTAAAAAGGTCAAGCCAGAGGCCACTGGCATGCCTGACTCGTGCCAGGTCTGAGTTCCTGGCTGTGCACAGGGTGTCAACCCTCCTCCCAACTGCATCTCATACTGCCTAATATCTTGCTATTCTTTGCACTCAGATTTATTCCCATTCATTCTGGAAAATTCTGTTGCACTCTTTTTTAACTTTATTTTCTTAGTCTTTTTTTTTTAATTTTTTTTATTATTTATTCAACTGTGCGCATGTGCATATGTGTGGCGCGCGCGTGCGTGCGTGCGTGCGTGTGTGTGTGTGTGTGTGTGTGTGTGTGTGTGTGTGTGTGTGTGTATGTGTGTATGTGTAGAACCACGGACGAATTCGCGAACCACCATGGACGACTCGACCTCCTTCTGCCCCGGGATTCACAGGCTCCGCCCAACCAGGACCAGAAACACAGGCCGCCCCTGCTTCCGCCCGGCGTCTATACGTGGGATCTGGGATCCGAACTCAGGACCTTCTGCCTGCAAGGCGGAGGCTTAACCCCTGAGCCACCTCTCCAGCCCCTATTTTCTTAGTCTTACCGTTTCAGGTTTTACACTTCAGTTTCCAACCCATCTGGACTTGACTTTTTAAATTTGATTTTTTAATTTCATTATATATGAGACAGGGTATCAGTTACCCCAGATTAGTCCTGACCTCACTGTATGGCTAAAGAAGAGATTATACTCCTAACTGTACTGTCTCTGCGTCCCAAGGGCTGGGATTAAAGAAAGGCATAGACAACTATGCCCCATTTATGAGGTGCTGGCAACTGAACCTGGCATTTTGTGCATGCTAGACATTACCAACTCAGCTACATCTCAGCCCTTATTTTTATTATTTATTTATTTTGGTGCCTGGAGAACAAACCCAGGGTCTTGTCTCTATTAGACAAACACTACCCACTAAGCCATAAGTCCAATCCTAACTTTTATTTTTAATTGATAAAATATCAATTGTGCATATTTTTTTATGTCTGGACATTATTCACTGTAGAATAAGTAAATCAAGCTAATTAATGAATCTATCACCTTATATAATTTTCTTTCCTTTGTGTTAAGAACATTTAAAGTATGTTCTTTTAGTAACCTTGAAATAGTCTGTGCACTATTAACAATGAAACATATCACCAGAACTTATTCTTCCTGCTGATACTTTGTACATTTGACCAATTTGTGTTTTATATCAGCTAGTGCTCCCCCAATTCTGGTGGCCACCATTTTATTCCTTACAGTTATGAGCTTAGATTTATAATTCCCTTACTTGTCTTTCGGTTCCACGGTTCATTTCACTTAGGATAATGACCTCTACATTCAACTATAAATTTGACAGGGTTTTAGTCTTTTAAAACATTGAATACATTTCATAACGTATACAGACCACATTTGGTGGGCATTTAGGTCAATTCCATATTTCAGCTATTGTGAATATTATGGCAATGGATATGGAGTGAACGCGTCTCTTTAACAAAGTGACTCATTTCCTTTGGATAGACACCAAGAAGTGGAGAAGCTGGATTGCAGGGTAGTTCTATTTTTAGTCTTTCTGAGGAGTTTGTTTTCCAAAATTATTGTATATTTACAGTCCTACCAATAGTGTGTGTGTATGTGTGTGTGTTCTCTCTCTTTTAAAAATATACTTGGCAACACTTGGTTTTTAACTTTTGATAAGCTACACTAGCAGGTGTTATCCGACCTTACATCTGCTAGATCTGTATTTAATCTTGTAACATGATGGATAATGAATGAGAATTGAAATGAGCTTCATGCGCTCCTTTGGCTTTATTCCTTTTATTATATTCCGTCTGTTAGACAATTTTGCTCCTCAGCCTCTCTCTCATGTCCTTGGCATGAATTTCCTCCACTGTCTCAGTAGACCAAGGTTATTCATGGTAGTGTTTGGGATTTTTCAGTGCAATGAATAGTCTAAAAATGTGGTCAAGTTGAAGAGGGACATTCAGTAAAATTTAATTTGCTCAGTAATAACCACTGAGTAAAAATCCCAGGAGCTACAGACTTCCAAGTAAATAAATGGAAATAACAGTGTTTGGGGGAGCAAATAATTATAGTTCTTAGGATATAATAAAGCCAAGGTCTGATCTTCAGTGAGCCTGCTATTTTCTCTTTAATTAAACATTTTATGTTTGAAACAATTATAATTTGCATACAATTTACACATAATATGAGGGGATCTTGTTGTACCTTTTACTCAAAATCAATCTTGCTAAACTCTGGCACTATCATACATGTATCAGTTATTTTTCTTGTTGCTGTGTCAAAATACCCAACAAAAGCAAGTGGGGGGGAGGGCTTATTTTGGTCTATAGTTTAATTGGGAATATGATACAGTCAAATGGCAGCAGGATCATGATGCAGTTGGTTATATTGTACCCACAGTCAGGAAGTAGAAAGCAGACAGGAAGTGGGGCCACACTATACAGTCTTGGGGTTCACATAAAGTTGGCCTTCTAGACCATGTTTCAGGCTTCCTTGTTTTGCATCTTCTAACAGGGTGCAGTTCTTGGAGGCACTAGCAGAAGGAGGGAGTGTGAAAGAAAGATGAGTGTGAAAGAGTGTATTCTTCTGTCTCACCACACCCTTCCCTCAGCTCCTCATCATGGTTCTAATGTTGGCTCTACCAGCTTGTTTCAGAGCTTGTAGGTAGTTGCACCATCCTACTTCCACGTCTTGAGGGTCTGTTTAGGGTCTGGTATCTTGGTTCCTTTTGTTTTAGCCCTTGGGATGATAACAGTTCTCTCTCCTTGGTTGCTTATGGGTAGCTCATGGTTGTATGTCAGCGCTCTTTGTTCTGCCAAGCTTCTCTGTAAAGGTGTGAAAGCTTAATACAACTTTCAGCATTGAAACTCTTTGAATAGCCATTTTGCCAAGATGGAGTGACTTTCAGAACTGATTTGACAGTAGTCTCTCTGTGCCCCTTGTTTGAAAATTTACAGTCTGTAAACTTTTAGTCATGGGTATTTCTGTCCATCTATGCAATCCTTCAATTGTGCCCATTCACTCTCTTTTCGTCTGTCTACCTCTATTCTTTGCTTCTTGACCATCTTGCTATATCTAGGCAATTTGGAGTTTGCTTCAATTTTGCCTTTTATCTATCTGCCTTTCTTCCTCCCTGTCTTTTGAGGAAGGAATCTAGTGAGTCAGACATGTAGACTTTCCATGAATTGGAGAATTTGCCTCTCTATAATCACTTGAAGTTGGGATGAACACACTCTTCGCTCTATGTTTTCACCTGTCCCTTGGCCAAAAAGGTACAAAGGTCTTTGTGTCCTGTGACTCCACAGCTTTGGCAGGATCCAGGCCCACTGTGTGTCAGGCAGTGTTCTAGTTGGGCCACTAAGAACACTGGCTTTGTGTTCTAGAAGATGGGGAGATGCAACAGTGCTTTCAGAAGGAACAAGAGAAGGAAATGAGAAGAGGAGAGACATAGGAAGAGAAAGAGAGTAAGGAAGAGG
Source organism: Typhlomys cinereus (assembly GCA_023101885.1). Lineage (NCBI taxonomy): Eukaryota > Metazoa > Chordata > Mammalia > Rodentia > Platacanthomyidae > Typhlomys > Typhlomys cinereus. The sequence goes on along the minus strand of JALPQD010000065.1, from coordinate 5,467,398 downwards.
AGGAAGAACAAGATCAGAAAGAAGATAGTACCTCAAATGAGGAAAGAGATCAAAGGCCTTTGTCAGTCGCATTGCGCACCATGAAGTGGTTAAAGCTATTTTGGACAATGAATTTATCAGCAATGACTTTGGCAGACTGAAGATTAGAGAGAGCCTAGGAATCCAATAATAAGAAAGATTGAGTTTCCTTATATAGAAAAATTCTTTGATCTAGGAAAAAGTTCTTGATCTATTTAAGAGTAGGATTTAATTAGATTCGAAGAAAAATGAAGAGTCATGGAATTTCTTAATGAGTTTGTGCTCTAGCTATCGACAGCACAGTGTGCTACCTCCAATGTTGGGACACTAAGCATCCCACATCCACAGTGTGCCCATAGTTCCTTGAGCTAGTCTCAGTGTTGAGATACTCAGCATCCCACATCCACAGTGTGCTTATGCTCTCTGCCAGTGATACATCAAATCCATTTGTGGATTAAAGCCAAAGCTTCGGAAGCACTGTACATCTGGCTTAGGTTAAATCCATTATCTCATTTATTTTAGCCAATAATCAGGGATACTTCCTTAATTACAGATAAGAGCTCTTGGGTTCAGGTAACTTGCAACTTGTCCAAGGATATGTAACTAATAAAAGGCAATTCTATTCTAGAATTCTATTCTGCCTTTTAATGATTATGCCATATTGTCTTCCAACGAGGTACACAATTTATAATGGAAGCAGATAAGGGTTCCTTCCAATGATCTTGACTGTTCTTTTTCTCCTGGACAATCTAAAGACCCTTTGCAATGCTGACCCAGAGAGAGACATATTGATACAGTCCTCATTAAAGTCCTCGCAGCACCATGGGTAGCTCCGTGGTTGGTGCTGTTGTGGTTTGGAGATACGGTTTCACTCTGTAGCCAAGGATAGCCTGGTATCACCATGTACAGCAGACTGGCTTGGGATTTGTAGGAGGCAGTTCTCTTGCCTCTGTCTCTTTAGGACTGGGATTATAAGCCATGCTTGGCTTTGATTTTTCTTTCTGTACCACATTCACTACTGAATTTTGTATTTGCTTGTGTGATTATTGACAGTCTTCTTTTCTCTGGACTGTAAGGTGGACGACAAAGTTTCTACCTTTCCAGTTTTGAACACAGTGCTGGTGCATAGAAATGTTCAGCAATGGCTTGCAAATCAATTGATTGATTTGTGAAGACTTTATTTCATAGAGCTTTGGACTCTCGGAGTCAGAAGTTACTCCGGCCGCCACCCATCCACTCAGGCATCAGAAGTTCTTTGGCACCATGATAACTAACTGGTCAACCACATGATCTTGAGATCTGTGTTTTGATCAGAGACTGCATCAGCCAGTGGAGTAATCTAGGAAGCTCCAACATTTTCCCCTTTCTCCAGACTCCGGGCACCTTGTACCTTAGAGTACTCGCACATGAGCATCATATATAGTCTTTTGAACATGGGTGCCTCATATTCAGATGTGACTGTCCAGATTTATTACATTATGAATTGAACTTATTATGTTAACTCATTCTCACTACTGAATTATACCAAGTTTGCAGACAATCCCAACTTCTATTTAAAAGACGTTTAATGGGAACAATTCAATCACTACACAGAATTTTCTGAGTATCTGGGCTGGGTCTTTTTTTTCCATAACACACTACTATTCCTTGTCACACTCTGAAAGTTAAGAGGTCTCTTCCATGCTAGGCAAGCACTTGACTACTGAGCTCCATCCTTGGAAAGTCAAGGATGCTTCTTTTCAGGTTCATGTTATTGTAAGATACCTAAATGCATCCTAGGCAATCGAAAAAAAAGCCTATTTACATGGGTTATTGTGGAGTTCAGAGGTCTTAGGATACAGATGAATGTGCTTAGGCTAAAGAAACCACAGAAGAGTGAGAGCACCCTTTGAGAGAAGGCAGAACGGTATCTCCTCTCTACTCACACGTATGTGGCATGCCTTTGCAAATGATGATTAATGATCCTAGTTTCTGTATTGCACTGAACTGCAATGTGCTAAGTGGTCTCTGATACTGAAGTTTTCACCCGCAATAAGGTTCTTTCCTGTGGCACCCTAGTTCAGATCATCCTCTTCCCAACTTCTAACTGTAAACATTGTAGCATCCCTATGTCTGCTGGTCCCCTTTGGGAAGGGTAGAGTCTAGTGGCTTGATCTTTGTCTAATTTCTACCACTTTCTCTGGGCCTTTTCAAGATGTTGGATGTCAAAGACCTGATTCAGAGGCCACAAAGCTGAAGAGGCAGTATTTATGCTCTTTTATTTTCAAGCCTACTTTCTTCGTGACAATGCAATCACATAAAAGGAAGCTGGGACAGGAAAAGCACACAAATAATTTTTGAAGATATCTTGTCACAGTTGTATTGATGCTAAGTTCTATGTGAGCTTTGGTTGTTGGTTCTTTCAGTCTTAAAAATAGGATCCAAATATTTTTCAATAAATTCTTTTAATGTTGAACATACTGTTTACTTTTAAGAAGGCTCTTATTTTAATTTCCAAATAGAATTGTCTATATAAGAAATAGATTTTCATTCAAAAAAGTCATTCACTCATGAAATATTTATTAAATTGTTGCAAGTTTCCAGAATACATGCTTTTATAGTTCTTTTTTTTTTTTTTTTAAATAGAACTAGGAACCATGGGGATTAGTATCAGAATCAGAATCAGAAGCTAACAAGCCTGGAGAGGAACTTAGGAACCTGGGACACCCATTTTGTTGGGGTCAGACACCCCTTCTTTTGTAATTTAGTGGCAGGTTAGGTTCTTTGCCTACAGATATTATGCCTACGTACCCTTCCTGGAACTATGCACATAGCAACGTCAGATTCCCGCCTGTATCGAGCCACACACATCCCTCTGTACAAAATGGAATAGGTTTCTTCTCGCCTAGTAATTATCAAATCATAGACATATATTATTCGATTGTGTTTTTTAAGGTCTTGGATGGAGTCCAAAAGATGGATCTGGCCTGAATTGGTTTTGGATGCACGTACAATAAGGTAAACTGTGCCCTCAAAATGAACTGCTGGAGAAAATCCTTGTTTATCATATTATGCTCATGCATAACTGGATGTACAGATGATTAACGTTAATTAGATGCACTGTGGTAAGGTACATGTGTAGTAGGAAAAATGATTAGATGACTTAATCTAGCAATCAAAATAGAGATCCCCCAAAATTATACCAGAGAATAAACAGCTTCTCCTTTAAGATCCCATAAAAAGAGATCCCAGGCAGCAGCTAGAAAGCACTAGAAAACAGAGAAGTATTGGGGAATCCACCAGCAAGAACATTTGGGTATCTAATTTCTCTAAAATACTACGACATGTCCTGTTTTAGGATCTCTAGTTCAGGTGTGAAGTTTTTTTTGTTTGTTTGTTTGTTTGTTTTCAATGTGACACAGTTTACCCACATCTCTATAGCAGGCCAGCTACAAATCTGGAGCTATGACTTTTATTTACTGTGAAACTTTAATTCAAATTATCTTCTACTATGTGTTTTTAAGTTAATGAAGGAAAGAATTTTGGAAAGGGAAACCTTCTTGGAGAACAATTTGAAAAACAATTTCTCTCACTTAACTATTTGAAAAAATATCTTTTTTCTTTTTTTTTTAAGTCACATATGTCCTAGGTTTCTTGTATGATAAGCCAATCCTGAGATCACTATGTGGCTGAAAGTGATCTTGAACTCCTGAACTTCTGGCTTTCCTGCCTCCATCTCCAAAGCTGGGGTTCCAGGCACACTACCATGCTTAGAGTATACAGTGCCGGGAACTGGATCTTTGGGCAGGCTAGGCAAATACGCTACAAAGCGACCTACCACACCGGCCCTGACAAAGCAAACTTTTTATTCATTCAATGGAGTGCTCTGGAGCTGTGCTCGGTACCAAAACCCAAGTTCTTGAAGCTTTGAGTATGTCTGATCTGCAAAGTACCGCAGATTCCAGTCTCTGGATAGATTTAAGCCATGGATGAACTCAAAGTCCTGGCGACAGGTTCCTTGTTCACTACCACAGTTGCTTAGAGGTTAACAGACAGGAAATAAGTGTGTGTACTCTGACAATTATTTAAGGAAAGAGTTGCCATTTCTACAAATGGTAATGCAAGTTGAAGGATACCACTGACTGTTTCAATGGACACATGTATTCGTTTCAAAAGGTAACATTATTGGGTAGATAGATGGCTCAGCAGATAAAGGCACTTGCTGTGTGACCCAGATGACCTGAGTTCAGATCCTCAGAACCCATGGAAAAGCCACTCGTGGTGGTGCCTGTGTGTAATCTCGGCATTTCCATGGCAATATAGGAGGTACAGGCAGGAGAATCACACAGAATCTTGTTGGTCAGTTAGTTTGGCATATCAGCGTAGTGGCTGACAACAAGAGACAACACCTCAACTCAAACACGGTGGAAAGTGAGGATCCAACCTGATGTTCTCTGACCAACACACATGTTTCTCGGCATGTGTCAGCTTGCATACATGCGAACATGCATCATATGCACACACTTATACAAAATGAATATTTTTAAAAGGTCGTCCTCACAAATGCTTGCTGTGCCACGGCTCTGAAACTTACCTTCACTGCTTTGGAAAAATAACCTTTTTAAGTGTCTAATAAAGTCGGTGCAGTGGAACCTTGGAAAATCAGGTTCATGAATGCAATTGCATGTTCAGTTCCAAATGTTTTCCTCCTTGTCTGAAAATTTCAATCAGAACTAACATCAGATTTGAAATTCACCTGCTCTGAGGAATCTGGGCAATTTATTTTCAGAGTGCAATTTGTTTTTCTTTCCAGAATTCAGTGCAGCTTTTTGCTCTTAGTAGCTGACGTTTTCAAATTTGAAAAGCACTGCATCACACCTTTGAAGTCAGGATATGACTATATGAGCAATTACTCTACAGATGTTTCCTGGTTCTCCTCCTGTGTTCAATGTTTATAGACTGTTTTCTGGAAGGGTGGCAAAAACATGCTCTAGTTTGTCTATTGTGAACGACATTCATTTGGGAAGTGTTTTTTGGAGAAAATTGGCTAGACTCACTGTGGACAATTTCATAGAGTTAGTACATTATGATTAAAAATAAAGAAACCTAGATTGGGGAAATGGCCCAACGGTGAAAGAGCTTGCTGCAAAAGTGGAAGAGTTCAAATCTCCAGATCCCACATAAAAAAAATACTGGTGCCTGCAACTTCAGGCCCAGATGATGGGGCTTGGGAATTCCAGACTGGCCAGCTGCGCCAGTCTTCCAGGAGTGCTCTAGGTTTTGAAGACTCGGTTTCAAAGCAATAAGATGGAAGAGCAATTGAAGATGAATCCCTGATACACACAGGTTTCCACAGCATGCATCTGCATACACAACATACACTCACACACATGCAAAATGTGTACATACATACAAACCCCTCACCTCCTCCTGCTGCATCCACACAAAATTCAAAAGAGTTTGAAAAAGGAAAAAGAGTTCTAAGGAAACCTCAAGATCTTGATTGCCTTAGGTAACCATGCGGTAAAGGTATTTGCACCGATGAAAATAATTTTGTTTATGGACCTGGGAAACACTCAGTTGGTAGAGTGCTTCCTTTCTTCCATGTATTCATCCCCAGAAACTGGCTAAGATGGCCTACAGCTGTGAGCCCAGCACTGGGGACTAGAAGCAAGAGGATCAGAAGTTCAAGGTTGGTCTTGGCTACTGTATGGTCAGTTGCAGACCAGCCTGGGGTACATGAGATCGTGTCTCAAAAACATTGTTTTGTTGTGTTTACAATCTTGATTTTAGATAAAAGAAGGGAATCAAGTTATAGCCCGTAAATGCTGTTAAGGGTGTTTATAGGACAGGGGGTACAGCCTACGACAACCAGGTTAGGCAGGTAACGGAAGTGTGTGAGGCAGGCCGGTGCAGACCTCTGCCAGGCACAGAGAACCAGGTTTCTTAATTCTCATTGACTGTGGGAAGATGGGTCCCAAATGCAATACTTCTGTGTTCTCTGACTCATTCAGACAACTCCAAAGCTCGTGAAGTCTCTGGATTAAAAATAAACATACCATGTGGGCCAACTGCCTGTGAGTTACCTATTTTCAGCCATGAGTGTAAATTCACTGTGTCTGGATGCCTGGCTCTGCTTGTTTAGTACACAGGCTAGAGTTCCCTCCTGTTTGGATCATGCCTTGCCAACTTTGTTTTCTCAGATTCCCCAAACAGCGCCTGACCTGTAGTAGATGCACAGATAATTATTATTCAACAGAACTGAGCTCTGGAGAGATGAGGTCAGAGGGCTTCTTTGCATATTTTTGGCTTGTTTTTCCCTTAGTCAAGCAAACCTACAATCTTGTAGATACTCTGGAAAGTTGAACATTCATAGTTTTCGGAAACTATGCCCATTTCAGGCATGGCATTCCTTTGAGTCACTTATGGAAGTTGAATTTCCTTTCTTAGGATGTATTTTTCTCAGAGGACGATGAAGTTTGGCTTCAAAGAAAAGGTGGACTGAAAGGGTCTTAAAATTTATAAGGAATCAAGAGAGGAGCCAGTGAGATAGCTCACTGGGTAAAACACCCGCTTGAAAACCTGGCGACCTGAGTTTAATTCCCAGGAGAATTGTGGAAGGAGAGAAATGATTTGCAAAAGTTGTCATCTGACCTCAACTGTGCACCATAGCATGCATATGTGTTCTCTCTCTCTTTCTTTCTCAAACAAGTACATAATGAACAAACAAACAAACAAACAAATGTTCTTAAAAAGGTACAAAAGGAAAAGGCATTAAATGAAGGTGTTAAACTATTCTTAGCATCTTGGCATTCTAGGAATATTATTATGACTGAAATATTAAATGACTTTGAATCACTCAGAGTTTACGTCCCACTAATAGCTTGTCATGTTAAACTAAACCACGTTTGACCACATAAAGGAATAGGAAACGGAGGGATTTATCCTCTGTCTCCATCTCCTCTTGCGTCTCTGGAAACTGCAGAACTGATCCAGTGACCCAGAAGGTCTGCCCAAGTGATGCCAATACAGACACCTGGGAATTTTGGCTTAGTCGAAAGATGGTTCCCTAATAATTCCCTTTCCACTGCCTTGAGTCCATAAGCTGTGCCCAGTCCATGAATTATTTAAAACCAACATTTTCCAATTAGGATTTTCAGGAAATTTGTAGATTCAGAGTGCACCCCACACCTCAAGGCACCTCAAAGTGTGAATTTAGAACAGGACAGGTACTGTTGTTACCCTCAAAACCATTTTATAGATAGGTAAATTGAAGCTAAAATTAGATGGTACCATTGAGAGCTTCATTTAGATTGGTCTTCATTTGAAGCATACACTACCAGCCATGGTAGTGTTCTGACTCTCCTCTTGCCTTCCAGTCTTGCCTGTTCATCTTTCCATTGTGCCTAAGGACTAAGAATGCCATACATAAGTTTGAAAAAGGAAGAACATGACTAAGAAAAATAAGAACATGAGTAAGAAAAATCCATAATTCTAATCAGAGATCTTGAAGAGAATCAGGGGTTCAAGGCCAGCCCTGGATATACATTGAGTTCAAGGTCAGTCGGGCTACATGAGACCCTGTCTCACACACAAAAAAGAGGATTGGCTGATTATTTTCTTTGGATAGCATTTAACTTGGTTCTTTTCTCATCTATACTACAAACTGCTAGTGATATGGAAGCTTGATTAGATTCAAGTTCAATTTTTTTAAACGAAAATACTTTATATAATCCAATTGTCTCTGATGAAAGCAATCCGCTTCTGCTATTTGAACATCACCTTTCATTAAGATCAAGAACTTTCCTTTGCTTTTTTCTTTTCATTTTTCTTCTCCCCTTCCTCCTTCCCTACCTTCCTCCCTTCCTCCTTTCCTTCCGTCCCTCCTTCCCTTCCTCCCTTCCTTCCTTCTTCCTTCTCTCTCTCTCTTTCTCTGTCTCTCTCTTTCCTTCTTTTTCTTAAAAGGTTTCATGGGGCCCAAGCTGGCCTTAATTCACTTTGTAGTTGGTCTTGAATTCTTGATCCTCCTGCCTCTGTCTGCCAAGTGCTGTGATTATAGGTGTTTACCACCAAGCCTGTCTCAAAGACTATAGATTTTTTTCTTTAAAATTTCAATTGTATAAATTTAAATTGTAAAAATTTAATTGTATAAATTGTACAAATTGTGTAAAATTTTAAATGTAAAATTGTATATAAGGACATGTTAATACAAGTACATTTTGTACATTAGGCCCATACCCCCATATGCCTCTCCCCTCCCCTTTTTCCCCCTAGTAGTTCTGAAGCTAATTTCATTTATGATATTATGAAAGATGGAGAACTTTCTTTTTATGTGTCAAGCCTGGTTACCTCTGATGACAGCACTGCATGAAATGGGATGGCCTGAAGTCATGGAACATAAGCATCAGCTGCATTTGCTGTCCTAGCTGAAGGCATCAGGCTCATGAGACTTCTCCCTAGTTGGCCTTCTCCACCTCTTCTCTTCCGTCTGTCCAATTCAAAGCCCTAGAGAGAAGTTCTAACACAAACTACTTGCCAGTTGGGGTATTTCTGTTGTCTTCTTGTCTTAGAGACTCTTCTTTCTCTTTTCACTGCTTCTAGGCTTACTAGGAGGAGAATTTCCACATAGTCCTTTAGAAACTGGCATTGGTGGTAAAAACTGGGAGTGCTTTCTCTTGAGGGTTTTACCAAGGGCACCATCAATTCCCTTTTCTCACCCTTGCCTCCCAGCTTGGACGTGATACTCACACAGGCTTATTCTACAATCTGAGCAGTCCTAAAGCACAATTTTGTCCCCTCTTCCTTGCTCACCTCTTACATTTGCACTTTGTGAGTAACCTTCTCTAATGCCTTCATCCAATATTCCTCCCAGGTGTTACCAGTTTCTGTGGAGTTCACTTCCACCTCTGGGCAGAACCTAGCTAGCAAACCAGATAGAACACTGTGGTAGAGAACACAGATTCTAGAAGCAGGTGGACGCAGTATAAAAATCCAGTCATTGTGTTGTATAGGTGCCAATTTACTAATGTATACAAATCACACTTTCATTTTTTGGAAGATGACGATATCAATGTTTATAATATAATATTCTTATGAAGATGAAATAAAGTAGATCCATGGGAAATGCTGCAATGATGGAAGTATGACTGCTAACTGCATTGTATTTCCACAGTAACTCTAGGTCTTTAGCCTTTTAATTTCATTGAGTATGGAGACATAGTATGTCAACTGTTGGCATTTAATGAAGAACTAATATAATAAAATAATGATGTAAAGTCAAATTTAATAAAGCCTAGATAGGTTAAAGTAATAAAATGTTCCTGGAGGTAGAATTACAAAATTACAGTGTTACAAGAAGGTTTATGAGTAGCCAATTCAATCTTTCAAGTGAGAGACCAGATGAGTAAGTTCAGACAAGTTGCAAGATCTCTAAAATTTTCTATCCACCAGGAAGCTCTATCACAATGCAAGTCCATGTGCCCTTAGTGATCACCCATTGGCAACGACCTGAGATCTGTCAGCCTTCCAGTGATGAAAAAATCAGAATAAAACTCTGAGTTACGCCTTCTAACATTTCAGCAAATGGAAAGAATAAGGAACTTAATCAAAGAGTTGAAAAGCAAAAGACATGCTATTTCACTTTTATAACTTGAGGCTATAATAAATGCAGTACCCAAACAATTTGTGATTTTTTTTCCTCACAACTTCAGGCTACAGACCATCATGGCAGGAGTGTCAGACCAAAATCAGGAGCCAAGGAAACTGGTCTGCATCATATCCAAAGTCAGAGTAGCAGGGAAAGAACCAATACATGTTAGTCAGCCTAGCTTTATCTCTCTGCCCAAGGAATGGTATCACCTACTATAGGCTGGTCATTCCACACCAACTATGCACTTAGGACAGTCTCCTATTGGCTTGCTCAGAGACCTGCCTTAACTAGATAATTCCTCACGGGTATGCTCAGAGGTCTGTCCCTCATGTGTTAAGTTGACATTTGAGATTGACCACCAATATGCTTAAGAAAATACTATCCAAAATGCCCTTTGGATAGTGGAGCCAAGGTCTATTACTGTATTGGAAGACATTGATCCCAGAGAATGCATCTTTACATTTAAACATCATCTTCAATAAAAGAACAAAAAGATGCAAAGAGTTCACTTTGAAAGTGATGACAAGATTACCATAATAATACGCAAGAGGAATTTTGTAGTATCCCAGCATTTGAATTCAATGAGGGGATCTTTGGAGAATGGAAAGCAAGTCAACTGCACATGCCTTTGCTGAAAGCAGGCATGTGTGCTGCTGCTGTGGGGTTTAGAAGTTGCTTCTCCTTGGTTTTTTTTTTTTCATCCTTTTTAATCTCTCTGTTTCTTGCTAATTATTATGCATAGACAAATACAATTATCAAATTTTAATTGCACCATCACAGACTTTGAACAAATGATGATAATAAAATTGCGTTTACAATCTGCTTTGGTAATTTTTGGACTGTAGTTCGGCCTTAATTTGTACAAACAAAATGCATTTTATTTGTCTTCAAAGTACTTATTCTTCTGTCCTATTTATTTTTGTGATTTAGATTATTCATTCCAGTGTGGCTTTTCCAAAACTTAGCCAATGCATAGCACTATAATGACAAATTTTGTCTTTCAGTATGTTGTATTCAAGATGTTTTAAAGTTTAAAGTCCAAGGGTAGTCAAAATGTCTCTATGGGTAAAGGTGCTTCTGTGGAAGCCTGGGGACTTTAGACCTTAGTTCTATCCTTGGAGCTCACATGGTAGAAGGAACCAACTTCTAGAAGTTATTCTCTGATTTACACACACACACACACACACACACACACACACCATTGTTCTTTCTCCCTCTTCTCTCAACAAATAAATTAAGTTGATTATATTTGCACTAATTCATTCAATAAAATTATCAAAGCACTTAACTCTGTTCTGATCACAGTAACAGACCCTGGAGACACCAAAGTAGAGAATGTACAGTCCTTGTGTCAGCGAATCTAGAGTTTAATGAAACTGAATTCATCTCTTTGGTCTTAATTTGACTTTTTACAATTATATGACTGTTACACTTCTAGACCTGTTCATCTCTCTTTCTTTGAAGTCTAGGATCTTGCATATTAAATACTTATGGAACAATTCTACTTATCATAAAGGTCCTTTTCTGACCTTCTGGTTTCATTAAGAATCCTGATACCCATAGAATTTTCCACTTTGCCTTCGGGGATACTTAATAATTATATTAATAACTTTTCTTATCAAATATTTGACAAAAATGGCTTGCATGTATCAAGGTGGGGGAGGGATGGTGGCAGGCAGCACTGTGGCTGTAGAATGGGAGGCTGCATGCTCACATCTCAGCAGGTCAGGAAGAGAAAGGGGGAATGTCAAGCTCGGTTGGCTTTTTCCTTCTTTTTTTTCTTTTCCACTCAGTCTGGTATGCCAGACTATGGAAGAAGCCATTTACATTCAGGATAGATCTAACCTCCTTGAATATCCTTCATAGGCACATTCAAAGGTATGTCTTCTCAATGTTCTATGCCTTTCTTAACTTAATCAAGTTTCTAGGGATATCAACAGCAAACATGTTCTTTCTCTAGCTAGTCTTTCTTTTAGCTAACCTGTAAGTGCAAGAGAATAAAGCCTATGAATGTTTCTCAGTGTCATGTGACACACACCAGTAAATATTGATTGAATAAATGATCTAGATAAAATAAATGTTAGCTTTGCTAGATGGCCCAATAGAGATATTCACAGATCGTGAGCAGAATGGCAGGCACCTGAACTGGAATTGAGGATTACGGAACACATGTACTATTTTAGCATGTGATAATTTTACTGTTTATGGAAAAAGGAGGGAGAGGAGTAAGTATATATGAAACAATGAAGTCAGAACCAATAGAAAGAGAAACAGGTGGGATGATTGATACCAGGATAATGACGGATTGTTAGAAAAAGGAGCTATGAATATAGACAGGACTTATTATGGTTTGAATCTGAAATGCTCCTCTTCAGGCTCGTGTTTTGAATACTTGGTCCCTGGCTGGTGGGTCTATTTTGGGAGGTTCTAAAAACTCTTGGAGGCTGGATGGTGTCAAGATCTGAATGTGAATTGTCCTCCTCAGGCTCATGTATTTGAATACTTGGTCCCTACTTCTCGGTGCTGTTTGAGAAAGCAATGGGAAGTTAGGGTGAGGAAACTCGCTAAAGGATGTATGTAGGCCACTGGCTGGGCCTTAAGGTTCCACTCCACCCCCCTCCCTTCTTTTCCCAAACTGACCTCCTGCTCCTGGCACCATGCAGTGTCACTTTCCACGTGTCCTTCACCATGAGGACACTATGCCTGAACGAAAAGCCAAAACCAACTCTCCTTAAGTTGCTTGGGTCATAGCATTTTGTGGCAGCCACAGAGGAAAACCTGAAACAGGTGGGTGAACTGTGGGACTACTTCTCTCTACTTCCCAATGGGCACATGTCCCCACTGCTGATATTCTGCCCCAGTGCATGGGGCCAAGCGACCACAGACTGAACTTTCTGAAGCCTTGATCGTCAATCGATCTTTTTTCCCCTGTGCATGTTACGAACACTAGGTGTTCTGTCACAACGAAGATAAAAAGAGCCAACGCAGGATGTGACTGTGAACCAAGATGTCTGAGTATTGTTCTGAAAGCCATGGGGATTCAGGAGGTGCAGTGACATGTTTGGATGGCGTGCTATGGTGGCAGGTGTCATCGCGGCGGGACATGTGGTGGGACAGCTACTCGGTGAAGAGCGCGGGACAGTGATTCAGTGGAGAAGTGAGGATCTAAACGTGGCAACTAAACCCTCAGTGCTCAACAATGCAGAGCAACGAGGCGTCAGTTAGCTGGGAAGGTCTTGGATTGTTTCTAGAATTCTGGTTCAGTGGACTGTATGGATGGTGGTTTTTTTCACGGAGAGTTTTGCATGATTTACAGGGAATGAGAAGCTCAACGGATGTTATCGAGCTTGCGGACATTTAAAACTAAGGGAAAATAGTGACCAGATTCTCAACACTAGGACCACAGAAATTATTTCAACATATACATAGCCAAGGAGGCTCAAACCCAAGTCTTAACCTCATTTTGTGTAGTTCATCAAGCCCCATGTTCTTCCACAATCCCTTGAGTCTTCCTATATCTTGAACAACTCAAAATCCTCTGTGAGAACACCAGTGGGGTGGCCTGAAGAGAGGTAACTTGTTACACTACGGAAGCCTGAACCCTCACAGGAGTAGACAAGCCAGAGTGAACCCTAAAGTCCATAGAAGCATACAGGTGGAAGAGTGGGACGGAATGGTGAAGGGAAGGGAGGGGATGGGAGGGAGCTGGGAAGGAGGGAAGCTGCGATGAATACTCAATATGCTTGTAAAAGTAGAAAAAATTAATTAAAAAAGAAAAAAGTCCTCTGTGACAAGAGAGATGAAAGTAGAAAAAAGACCAGTATCACCACCCCCACTACAAAACCAAATAATAAACGATGCCCCCTCCCGAGGCAGCTGCATGGTTGTGGAAGAACCTTTCTCTGTCCAGAAATTGAAAAGCAGCTCTGGAGTGAGAGTGGCCGTCAGTCTCAGCTGTCAACCTTAGGTGCATCTATGAGAAATCATCGAGTCCATGGTGGCCTCCAGCAAGTCTCCGGAGATTATCTAATTGACTGGGAAGACCCAGCCCACGGTAGGCTGGGGCAGGTATAAGATAAAGAAAGAGCCAAGTGGAATGTAGCTGATCTGCAAGTTGGTCTGTTTGAAAGTCATAGATGGTCCCTCCCCTTTGTTCTTGACTGTGGAGACGGTGTGACCAGTTCCCTGGGCATCTGTTGGTCATTCTTCCTACTTCCTGGTCACTTGTCACCTGTTATCATGAGCATGATGAAAAATCCACTCATTTCCCTAAACTGTTTGGGCCAAGTATTATTTGCAGCAACAGGAGTATGAAGCAAAGACAGCGGAGGAGCCGAAGACAGTTCATTTGGTAAGAGAATGTGTGAGAACAGGAGGGACTCGACAGGAAGGACTCGCAATACAAGAAGGCAGTCTGGAGAGGAAGCCACGTGGCCGGGCTCCTTAAAGCCATTTCAAGGGTGAATGGTTTGAAGGGGAACTTTGCCGTCACTATCTGCATGCTTGTGGGTCCTTACAGAATCCATTCAAGCTGTTTGGTTCCAGGGTAAGCTCAAGACCCCCAGCACAGCCGCTTGTGAATTCTGTAAATTGTCGTAGCATGTGTTAGTCAACGCCAAACCTGCAAAGACTGATTTCATTTAGGAGGAAATCGTGCTGGAGAGTCCGAAAAGCAAGAAGGTGTAGAGCTTGTCGTTCGTGGTGGGGACAAACTTTCCAGCCTGCTAATTGTATGATGCTGCCATCAGTCAGACCCCCAGACCCCGGGCGGTGTGCACATTGAGCTCCATCAAGCCATTTATCAAGAATCAAAGGGCAATTGAGAAGCACAGTGGGAAGGGACTGAAGGCTGCTGTGTGAACCCCAGACACCAGGTTTCAAGGCAAATTGAGCTGAAAAATCTGTTTATCCTATCAGGACACTTTCTGATTAGCAGTGAGCCCAAGACAAGACTTTTGTGTCTTGAATCAGTGACAGTATTGCTGCTGGTTATAAAATTAGGGGATTTAGATTCTTTCAGTATATAATCTTTTTTTTCAGTAGGCAGTTGCTATAATTCGATTCTCCCTTCCTCCCTCCCTCCCTTCCTCCCTCCCTCCCTCTCTCCCTCTTTCTCTCCTTTTCTTCTTTCCTTTCTCTTTCTCTTTCTCTCCTTTCTTTCTTTCTTTCTTTTTCTTTCTTTCTTTCTTTCTTTCTTTCTTTCTTTCTTTCTTTCTTTCTTTCTTTCCTTCCTCCCTCCCTCCTTCCCTTCTTCCCTCCTTCCCTCCCTCTCTTCCTCTCTCCTCCCTCCCTCCCTCCCTCCCTCCCTTCCTTCCTTCCTTCCTTCCTCCTTTCCTCCCTCCCTCTCTCCCTCCTTTCTTCTTCCTTCTCTTTCTCTCTTTACTTTCTCTTTCTTCTTTCTTTCTTTCTTTCTTTCTTTTCTTTCTTTCTTTCTTTCTTCTTTCTTTTTTCTCTTCTTTCTTCTTTCTTTCTTTCTTTCTTTCTTTCTTCTTTCTTTTTTCTTTCTTTCTTTCTTTCTCTTTCTTCTCCCTCCCTCCCTCCTTCCCTTCTTCCCTCCTTCCCTCCCTCTCTTCCTCTCTCTCCCTCCTTCCCTTCTTCCCTCCTTCCCTCCCTCTCTTCCTCTCTCTCCCTCCTTCCTTTCTTCCTTCCTTCTTCCTTCCTTCCTTCCTTCCTTCCTTCCTTCCTTCCTTCCTTCCTTCCTTCCTTTCTTCCTTTCTTCCTCTTCCTCCTTTCTCTTCCTTCCTGGCTTTTTTGAGAGAGTCTCACTTTATAGCCTAGGCTGACCTGGAATTCATTGTGTAGTGCGGACTAGCCTCAGATTTACAGCGATCCTACCTCAGTGTCTCCAGTTCTGAAATCCAAAA
This sequence comes from Typhlomys cinereus, assembly GCA_023101885.1. Taxonomy (NCBI): domain Eukaryota; kingdom Metazoa; phylum Chordata; class Mammalia; order Rodentia; family Platacanthomyidae; genus Typhlomys; species Typhlomys cinereus. The sequence continues at coordinate 5,451,888 of JALPQD010000065.1, read as the reverse complement.
TGCCCAGCTGATAATTTTGATCACAAAATATTCTATTCCTCTGCATGGGATTTCAAAGCCCTGCAAAAGGTCCTGCTGGTTCCAAAGTTAAGATCAAGGAATCATGATACAATACAATGAAAACCCAGGTCTTTCTGGGAAGGTGTGTCCACACAGAAGTGAGTGTGTCTGTAGTCACTTGCCCATTCAGCATGGGCCCAGGGCAAAGAAAGCACCAAGTGAGGTTTCAAGCAAGAAGAGCTGTGGCTGCCGCAGAAACCAGAGCGCCACCTTCAGGATGACTTACCCTCAGGCATCAAGTTCATTACATGAGGTGATAACGGATGGTTTGGTTTTTAGAAACAATATCTAAAACCCGTGACCAAAATCTTAAAACAACAAATGGAAATGATCTGTACTGTAATTTTGTTCTTGTGACATTCAAGAGTTGCTGATTTCACGGGACTGATGTGAACTCTATCTATATTCACAACTGGAATATGCAAACACAACCCCGGGTGTCCCCGTGCATTCCCAGTTCTCTTTCCAATTTGTCTTTGTAGGTGTTTCCATTCTAGCTGAAAGAGGCCATGTGCTCTCCCCTAAAATATGAGCAGCCAGCATGCCCTGAGTAGCAGCTCCATTACGCATGGGTTCGGAGCCAATTAATCATTTCTGGTAGTTTTACCTACTTGGTCTACATCCAAGGCTGCTGACAGGAAAATTGTCTCTCAATTTCTTTCCAGATATAAGTTGGCAGATTTTACCTACTCTCTTCTTATATGAAGCGTGTTTTAATCTTCGAAGAAAAGATAGAATTTGCATTCTTCTGTGGGAACAATTTCTGCGTCAAAGAAACCCATAGCACTTACGATACTGCTGGATATTGTAGTAATTCAGGTGGTGCAAAGAGCCACTTTTGTACTGTCAGGCAATGCGCTGCAATTTCCAGAAAAGATAACTCCCCTCTTCTGATACTCAGGGGTGTCACAGCCCTTACTGATGTAAGACCCACATTCTTAATTCTGAGATATAAAAAGTTTTGTTCTACTTTCTTTTTTTTTTAAACCCTTATTTATTTTGCCTCTGCCATTTCTGCCTGATGCTTTAGGTGGGACCTGAGATCTGAACTCAGGACCTTCTGCTTGTGAGGCAGCGTCTTAATTCCTGAGCCATCTCTCCAGCCCTTGTTCTATTTTCATCACCACCCACTAAAGTTAAGTCTTTGTTTCAAAATTTCAGTGACCCTCCCATATTACTCTTTGTGACTTATGTGGTGAGACATCATGATAAATTAATATGAAGTTGACAGTAGTTTGCTCTTGTAATCTATGGACAGACCAAATTCTTACCTGACAAAATCCTATGAGCTTTTTTTTTTTTTAATTTTCTTTTTGGTCACAAAATAGTTTTGCTATGCCAAGTTCATTGTTTTTTTGGGGGGGGAGGGGATTGAGTAAAAAAGCATCTGGTATAGCCAGTAATATCTGTGATATTATCAAGTACATTTTTTCTTCTTGGTAATTTTTCATTTGTCCTAATTTTTTATATATTACACATTTTTGGCCTAATCATACAAGTGCAATAGGTATCCTCCTTCCTTCCTCCTTTTCCTCCCTCTTTCCTGCCCCATCATCTCCCATTGCACTCTCCCTCCTTCCCCCTCCCTCTCACCCCGCTTCCTCCCTCTCTTCCAGCTCCTCCTGTTTCCTCCCTCCCATTCCCCAGAGCATCTGTTTATGCTGGCATCGACCCTACACTAGTAAGGGTTCAGGACTCAGTGGCATACCTTGGGACTCCTTCTTGGGCTGCCTGCTAGTATGGGAACTCTATTATGACTGTTTAACTCCTTGCCTCTAAGGATCCTTCTGCCTGAATCCTTTACCCCTGTGAGCCATACTTAACTTTGGGGGAGTCCTTGACATGTCAGCCATTGTGCAGGTCAGGCAAGGTCCAATCACATTGTGGCTATATCCTGGCTGCTGTAGCCCTGACTTTTGGAGTTTGTCCTCATCTTGAGAGAGATTGTGGAGAGGAGACATTGGCATTATGAGGACATGGAAGATAGTTTAGTTGGTAGAAGCTGCCTGGATTTCTAGAGGCACAGATTAGGGCTGGGTGTAGGTCATTGGGCCTAAGTGTGACTGGGAGTTACGCAAGTGATGAGTGTGGGGACTTCGCTGCTGAATGCAGTGAAGAGGCTGATGGAGGCAGAAGAGTTGGGGAAGCTCAAGCGGCCCTGCCCAAGGGAGGACACACCTCACGCACCAAATCATCCACTACTGTGTTTCTGGAAACTGAGTAATTATTTACCACAAAGAGGCTGACTTCACCTGCAGGTAACCACCCTGTCATTTGAAATTTAACACATTTGAAACTTCCACCATGAACAGAAACATGCACTTGGGATGGTTCATCTTGCTCACCAACCTGACAGGATCTAGAATCACCATTGAAGTAAAGTTTTGGGCATGTCTTTGAGGGATTATCTAGACAAGATAATTAAGGTGGACGATCCTCCACTAAATGGACCCCAGTCCATGGACCCCAGTCTCAGACCGAACAGGAAGAAGAGAGCTGCCGAACACAAGCGTCCACTGTTCTTTGCCTTGTAACTGTGGGAGCAATGTGACCAGACACCCCCTGTTGCTGCTGCCATGTGTTCCCCACCATGATGGACCCCATTTCTTGGAGATACAACTCAAAAGAAACACCTTTTTCCTTCCTTAAGCTGCTTGTGTGAGGCATTTTGTCTCAGCAACTAGAAAGGAATTAAGTTCTGTTATGGAAATAAAGATATCTGTCTCTTTGTAGAGATAGTTACTTTTTAAAAAATTTTTTGTTATTATCATTTTATTCAATTGTGTATGTGTGTGTGTGTGTGTAGAACCACGGGTGAATTTGGGAACCACCATGGTCTCCTCCACCTCCTCCTTGTTTACGCTGCCCCGGGATTCACAGGCTCCGCCCTACCAGGACCAGAAACACAGGCCGCCCCAGCCTCTGCCTGGCGTCTATACGTGGGGTGGGGTCTAGGATCCGAACTCAGGACCTTCCGCCTACAAGGCAGAGGCTTAACCCCTGAGCCACCTCTCCAGCCCCGAGATACAGTTACTTTTTAAAAACAGTTTCCAAAATATTTATGGGTTGCAATGTTTTTAAACTCTAGAAGTTATTTAGTCATTCTAAGCCTATTTTAACATGATAACTTATGTGTGGTAGTTCTAATATCCTAAGTCTGTGTGTCATTCTTTTATCTGTCCTACATGTTCTTACTCATGGTGTCTTGCTTCCTTGGGTGCTTGGCTATGTTTGAGTCAATTGTATCATGACATTTGCAAAAGTCATTTCTGAGGGTTCTTGAAGGCCTAATGCAATGAAGGTACTTCTCCTTGGAGAAAGCTGTCCTCGAAGGGGTTTAAGTACTGCTATATTCTCATAATTCATTGATGCAATAAAATATATGACCAAAGCCACTTGGGGTACTCATAAATGAGTACCCACTACCTATCATGTGGACTCCAGGAATCTTGCTGGCTCTTGGGTTACTTTTTAATGTTCTGTTTTGTTCTTAGTTTTGGTCTGGTGAAGCATCAGTGCATCTTAGCTTATTGAGTTTTTAATTAAGATGAAAATATATTTTATTCAGTACCTTTAGTAATTTTCAGTGGAAGGATTGGTCTGAATAAATCAGCTGATTATTGCTGGATTCCAGAACTTATACCTAAGTGGTGGACAGAATTCAAGCTGGCTGATTCCACAGTGAGGTGAAACAAACAAAAAAATTTAAAAGAAACTTGAACAAATAGAATTTTGAACTTAGGAAGAGAAAAAAGAACTGCTAGAGTAATATTTCCTCTTTTTAAGGCTTCTTTGCATTGGTAGTGAATTTACATAAGTAAAATTTAAGACAGGTCTTCTTCTAAGGATAGTGGAGTTATATGAGAAAAAGACTTTAAAAACTCAGTGGTATTATATTCATTACAGAACTAAAGAAATGTAAATAATTGTGTTTTTTTCTTCTAAAATTTGGAGTCTTTGTTTCTAAATAGAATCTAAAGCACGAACAGGAAATGAAGAGAGAAGTTGTTATTCATAATTACTTTCTAAATTTCCATTAAAATAAAAATCCTTCACTCTGGGTTTTCACATTTAGACATAAAATATCTCTGTTATTAATTTTGTATGTTTCCTGTACTGGATTTAATTTTTTTCCCCCTAAGTCTTATGGAAGGATGCACACGCAACAGGATACCAACTTCCTGTTGTCAAAGTTAAGATCTCTTTGTGAGCAGTTCTGTCTACAAAGAGGTGAGGTTCTCAAGATGCAGAATTTTGTCTATTTTACACAATACTGTTTTCCAAGGTTTAGTGCAGGTCTTGATGAGGTATGATGGCTAAATAAATAGGTACTGAATAAACAAAGAGAGAATAAAAGACTTTGTAGTGGATACACCCTAAGTGACGATACAAAGGATTAGAATCACCCCAAGGCTAGTGGGGCCCAAATGCAACTTGAGGAAGGTCTTGAAGTCTAGTGGATGCCACCTACGGCCTTTCCACCCCAAATGTGCTGATCTCGCCAGAAGTTTGGTGGATGGGCATGAGTTGTTTAGAAGAAAGCATTGGACATTGGGTGTTTTAAAACATGCCTGGAAGTTAATTTAAATGAGTGTGTCTGAGTTCAATACTAAAAGATTAATACCACTGAAAGAATACGACGGACTGTTCCTGACCGCAGGGAGCAAGCCATGCTGTCATCTAGAAGTAGGAGAAACCCAGGACACAACCCAGCTGGAAACTTTATTGCATTTGTGAAGGAAAGACAAAACAGGGCAGGGCGAAGTCCTTAGAACTGTTGTTTGGAATATGTCAAGTGCTCTGGCTCTGGATGGTCTCTAGCCTGCCCCCTGTAACTGGAAAACTGGGGAAATTGTGATTTGATGAATGAGAGTTAGATAAAGGGTGGGATCTGGGAATGCAGACTCAGGTTGGTTGGTTTGCATTTGAGAGGTATAACTAAATCTCAGCTGAAATTCTTGCCGTTTGCAAGAATATCATAGTCCTATATTCTGGCTGGGGATTGCTACTCACAATCTTCTCTGCATTAGACTAAAGGCACGGGGTTGGGGGTGGGGGACGACACACAACAGAAATACTGGTTTGGATGTCAGTTGTGAATTTTAAGCACAAAGGAATTTTTATGGGAGCACATTGGTGGAGGTAACTCCAGTTGCCAAAGGAGTTAGATCAGACATGGTCAAGCTCAAAAGACTTGTCTTTTCCCAGCATGCTTAGATGATGAAACTGATTAAAAAAATCATTACTTTGCTAACATCTAGGGACTTCTAGATAAAGAGTATAGCTTCCCTCTGGGATGATTATAATTCTGAAAAGACACAATCCTGAAAGTTGTAAAGCTAAACTTCTGAAAGATGAAAACTCCTGAAGTATGAAATCTGGAAGACCTTAATCCTAAATGATTAAAACCCCCAAACTGAAATCCTTTGGGGACTTCTGCAAGTTGTTAACTCTGATTTTTATTGCCATGGGAGGTAGGAGGGAAGAAAGCTATATGAAGGAGATAAAATATAAGTCTAATTCTGGGGAAAGGATTAATTCCTGTTTTAGTTGCACATAGAATAAGTGCCAATTATTTAATTGCAGTATTTCTGCCCCTTCATACACAGTACCCTTCTTGTCTAAACTAAATAGAAGAAAACCTCTAACTCTTTTCCAAAGAATATTATAAAAGTAATATAGCAAGTATGACATCCTTTTAAACCCAAACCCATCCACTTAAACCCAAACCACTTGCCAATGTGGAGGTTTCTCAAGACCTACAGGACACATTAAATGATGAGCTGTTGTTGGTTAATGATTTGATGCTGAAGGAAATGAGTTTTTAAAATTCACTACCTAAGCTAACAAGACAATCCAGCACATTCTCCTTCACTTTTAGTAATGATGGAATTTTCACCCTTTTTTTGTAAATCAGATATCTAGAATTCACATACCTGTTGCCTTTGAAAGTTCTACAAAGGATTCACATATTCGCAGGCCAATTATGGGGGAAAGTGAATCATTTTCTGTGCTCTATAATACTTATTGGATGATCTATAAAAGAAAATGAACTACAGATGCATCCCAAGCCATAGGGACAAATTTGGAAGTCAGTGTGGTCATTGTTTCTAAAAGAAGATTTCTACGTGTTACCAGTGAAGTCTGATTTTCTGCTTTGTATCTGCTGGAAATTTTAGAGAAACATCTGAAACTTTGGTTTAAAAATGCATCATTTGCCTTCCTGGCGCTCTTTCCAGCTGATGGAATTCCAAGAACTTTTAATGAATGAAGGCAGCATGGGCACAGAAAAGCCAACGAAGTAATTATGTGCATAGCAGGAGAAGAGGCACAACTGGGTTGCCATCCAGTCGCTGGTCCCGCTTCCATCCAACTTGTAGCCTACACGCGAGGCAAGTGGAAAGAATTTCTGCTTACCTACAGCAATACAGGGGAGGGGGATGGCTCAGAGGGTACAGGTGCCTGTCGTACAAGCATGAGGACCTGAGTTTGAATCCCTGGCGTCCACATAAAGTGGTGTGCAGTAGTGTGCAGCCATCATTCTGTATTCCAGTGAGATGGAAGGCAGAGAGAGGAGAAATCCCAGAAGCTCGTGGGACAGCTAGTTTGGCCTATACAGTGACAAAACCACAGAGACCCGTCTCAAACAAGATGGAAATCAAGGACCAACACCAAGGTTGTCTTCTGACTTCCATATGCATGTGTGGAGCAAGTACCTACACTCACCTATTAATGTGCATGCACACATAAATGTGTATGCATACACACATGCACACGTGCACACTAACACATGCACATACATACATGTGCACGTGCACACATATGTGCACACACATGCGTGCATGCACACACATGCACATCTATACACATTTGTATACACATGCATACACATGCACACACACGTGCAAATGTAGACATGCATGAACACACACGTGCCCACACATGTACATACATGTGCACATGCACACGTAAAGTGACACAGAAGTAGGGTGCAGAGGAGCAAAGAACATTCATGTTGGTGTCTATCAAGACACAGAATGATTTAAATCAAGAACAGTGTCACATGCAGAATGAATGCAAATGTGTTTTCTGAGGAAAGTCTTGCCCTAAAAGTAAACAGAAGCAGCTCTCCATCATGACCAAAGACTTCAAAGCAGTTAAGGAATATTGAAAAATCAGCTAGCTCTTATGTGAAACTTTTTTTCTCATTTTATTAAATTGTCAGCACCATTCTTTTACAAATTGTTAAGCTATATGTTTCATCTTCATATCATATCCAGAACTGGACACATATTATAGAAAGACCTCGAGAGAGTTTTAATTTGGTTTATGCATCTTGTTAGTTTGCCTCTGCAAAAACATATCACGACTGCAATGTTGGATTTGTGTGTAAGTGTTCTATGCATGTGCAAACACATAAAACCCCTTCAGCAAAAAGAAAGACATCCTTTTAGTTTTTTCTCTTGTCATCTATCATGTGTGTATGTGTGCATAGATATTAGAGGATAACTTGTGTGTGTGGATTTTAGAGGATAACTTGTGAGTATTGGTTCTCTCTTTTCACTATGTGGGTTCTGGGGAGTCGAGCTTGCGTTGTCAGGCTTGGTGTCAAGCACCTTAACCTGAAGAGCCATGCCATCAGTCTGAGATGTTCTCTTATATCTGCATTTGCAGAGGTAACCCTCTGGAACACGCAACTGCATTTGCAGAGGTAACTCAGAGAGATGTGTTACCGATGGTGATTGTTTATCGCCGTGTTTAGAAGATCACAGTTCTAAAGTTGAGTGCGCACCATTACCAACTACAGTGATTGGTGGTTTTGCATTTTCTTTTTTTCAAAATTTTCAAAAAAATTTACTTGCTTTTTTGAGACAGCACTTCCCTCACTCAGCAGCCCAGGCTGACATTGAATTGGAATTTGAACTGACCTTGACCTTGAACTTTCACATTAGCCTCAGTCTCCCAAGTGCTATGAGTTAACATCCCTGGCCAGTCAGCACTTTATGACATAGTCTGGCGGTGCTGACAAGATGGCTCAGTGGGCAAATGCACTGGCTGTGCAAGCCTGATGACCTGAGTTGGACATCCAAAACTCTTATAAAAAGCCGATGTGGGGGGCTGGAGAGATGGTTCAGTGGTTAACACCTTTGCCTTCCAAGGAAAAGGATCTGAGTTCAGATCCCCAGATCCCTATAGAAATGCCTGGCTGATAAAATGGTAGCCCGCGCCTCAGAGCAAACCCATAAGCAGATAGATAAATCCAGGATCATTCCTTATGTTACCTTTGGTTTCCACAGACACACACATTTAAGTGTCCTCTGGTACATACAATACACACACACATACACACACACACACACACACACGCAAATACAACATTGTAACTGAACTCTGGTTCTGGCTTCATGCTTGAGTAGCAAGCACTGAGCTATCTCCCCAGCCCACTAAATGCTTGACTTTTGAGGGTCAGTCCACAGCTCGAGGTAATGGTGAGCCAGGTCTTTGTGTGTACCCAGGTTGCTTTTCTTACTGCAGTGATAAAATGGCAGACAAGATCAACTTAAGAAAGGGAAGGTTTATTTTGGCTTACAATACAAGGTGTAGTCCCCCATGGTGGGAGACGTCACGGAGGTAGAAGTGCAAGGCAGTTGGTCACATTGCATTCCACTCTCAGAAAGCAGAGAAAAGTCCAAGGATGGCACCTGCTTTTATTTCATGGGACCTTAGCCCACACTCAGGGTTGGTCTTCCCTTCTCTGTTAATCTTTTCTGGAATCACTCACGCAGACAAAGGTGTATCTCCCTGGTGACGCTCAATCTGGTGAAACTGACACAGAAGACTGACGATTACACCAGGTAAGTCCATCTGCTAAAGACATGTCTTCTGTATTTGAAATTTTGGGGTGTCTTGTTTTAAGGGTTCAGAAGAAAAGAAAATCATTTTACCCAGGCCAACTAGATAATTTTCTACTCAGAGAAAAATCTCCCAGTGGGGTATGGCTGAAGTATCTATTCCGACAGTGAAGCAGACACTTCTTAAGAACGCAGTGAGTTTAATTTGCTAAATGGTAGTCAGCAATTATTTAAAAAGAAGATATTTCAAGAACTGAAAAGAATTACCTTGTTTATCTGCAGCATAACACAGGAACTAAAGCTCTTGAACAGCCATGCGGATCAAGGGAGTTAACATCTGTGCTCTTAGGAAGAATGGCTTTCCGAGGAGCAAACCCTGCTAGAGTCTGGCACCCCCTCTTCTACACGCACACATTCTAAGACGTCCCTGAATCCCATCCTTAAACATCTGCACACTGTTCTTTGCCCATCCCTGACTCTCCGTATTACAATGGAGTGTCCCTGACCAGGACATCTGTACCACTTCTGTATGTTCCCCACAAGGCTCACAGAACATCTCAGAAGGTGGAAGGAACTGGGAGCCAGAGGGCAGGGAGGGGTGTCATTGCATCGTGTCTTCTGGACATGCACAAACTCGCTGCACTTGCATGGATTTGCAGGAGTCCTTCACAAAATGGGGCTTGTTAACATCTCCTCAGAGAAGGGACAAGGCCTCATGAGGCATCTTCCCTCCCTGAGGGACTATCGAGGGTTGGTGCTGGCTGCGGGAAGGGGAGCTATTTTCGTCAGTGGTATGTCTGCTGATATATCATCCAGGGTCTAGCAAAACTCCATGCACATGAGATGAAATTCAGACAGACAGACAGACAGACAGACAGACAGACAGACACACACACACACACACACACACACACACACACACACACACACACAAAACTGGGAAAGTCGGAAGGAGATTGATTGGGAATAAGATCTTCCGTATGTGTGTGTGTGTGTGTGTGTGTGTGTGTGTGTGTGTGTGTGTGTGTGTGAGTGAGAGAGAGAGAGAAGAGAGAGAGAGAGAAAGGGGACAGGATCTTGTAATATGGAGTGAAAATGACTTAATCCAGTTCATATGCATGAAACCGTCAGAGATTAAAAAAAGAAATTTAAAACAAACTGATACTAACTAATCAGCAAAGTTGGAGCTGATGGGGTTTCTGAATTGCACTCGGCAGAGCTGCTCAAATGCATGGTCTTGTTCAAAGTTACGGCATCCAAATCTCTTCTTGTGGACCCGAGGAAAGTTTCCTGGTTTTTGGTGGCACAGTGCCCAGGGACCTTGTACTGATATATATTGTCCCTTCTGTTTAAGGCAACTATGTGCTGAGTGTAAGAAACACAGAGGATGATTTGGCTTGAGCTAATTAACTCTTCAGCCCAGTTGGCGATGGAGGATTTCAGGGAAGCACTGGCACATGTCCACAGTTGGCTTTTCTTCATTCAGAAAACCCAGGTCATATATACATGCTGTCCTCCTACACCATTATTTGCCTCAGCGGACACAGGGGTTCACAGAGCGCAAAGAAGCTTGCGTCTAATCTTAACAGTCTTGCAGTCTTGGTCAAGAGATACATAAATGTGTCAGACTGAAAAGTTCAACATAACATAAGACAGTTGTCTTTCTAGAATTTCTGCATCCCTGTATCTGAAGCCATGCAGCTGATGCTCTGTTGTCTGGGCTGTCTCTGAACTAGTCTTGTCTGACACAGAATGGGTAACAATAACCTGTCTCTTCCCTTTTGCTGGTGTTGGAATGAAGTTGCTCCCACGTTGTGTTTCTATGGACCCTATTGCCACTGTGTAGTTCTTTGTTATGTGTCTTTGGTCACTGGTGCCCCCTCTTGAATCACTGTATCCAGTGAGAGCGAGGAATGTACTCCTTACTTATATCAACTGAAACTGACCTGAAATGCAACTTTGGGTTGCATTTTTCTTGGTTCTCATTTACTGATCAGTGACTTTGCTTAAATACACTGCTCCTCCTCTTTATTCTATTCTCAATACAAGGCTCTATTTCTAGGGCTAGATTTTTTTTTCCTGCACCTCGTGGAGACTTGAATCCTGAACCCGTACCTGAGACATCAGAACAAGGTCCTTCCTTGGGTGTGGACAACACGCTTTCAAAGACAGTGTTACATGTTTGGTCTTGCATGTTCAGAAATGACCTGGGTCTCAAGTTGTTGGGTCTAGTTCACCTGGGGGATAAGCCAACGTGGTCACGGGCCCTGTGGTCTGTGTGGGTACCTCCTCAGGGCACTTCTGGACTTGGACCTTTTGTCCAAGCTCCCTCGAAGCAGCAATAGCAATTTATATCTGTGTCTTTCTCCTTGACTCTACCATTTCCAGCTTATTGAGGGTCAGTAATTATACCTTGTGATTGCCCATGACATGCATAGGTCTGATTTATGTGATTTTGTAAGTTAAATTTTCTATATAAATGGGACTGGGTTAAGTGACAGGGACTGAAGAAGACCGTGGGTTTGTCACATGAATGGAGCACATGCATTACTTAGGGTAGGGTTTGCTGATGGATTACATTCGGAACAGACTTTGATGGAGAAAAAGAGCATTTATAGCAAAGAATAGAAACAGATTATTTCAGGTAGGTGGGACCAGTCGTCTGGAAACAACTAGGAAACAACTCATCTCAGGATTCCAGGCACAAGAGCAGAAGAAACTTCAGCAGGAGGGTTCTGCATATTTGGACCCTGCACAGTGTCTGACTATGGACAGCATTTGATATCTATTTCTTCATGGAATGGATGCTAAATGAAGCATCTGCATGGTGTCTTTATATGAAGCCATTTTCCCATGGGAATCAGCATGTAACAGTAAGCCACTCCCTTCTTTGCCTGTCCCCTCTGATAAAGGGCAAGCTACACCTTTCCAAAGCTTTCCAAAGCTTCCCAGGAGGGAGGATTTGCAGCAGGACACATGTGCTTCTCCCCTGGTGCTACATGACTATTCTGAGGAAGTTTTCACGCATGACATGGACATCATCAGCTAGCTTTCAGAGCTTCCATTGTGGCTGAGTGTGTATGTTTAGACACCAGAAAGTTCAGGAAGGCCAGCTGGCTGAGGACAGCATGCTGCACATAACTGTCTACATGATCCCACCGCCATCACTACCCCAGCACTTCAATGCTCAATACACTTTAGTGTTAGTCCTACTGGCTAAGACTCCCTGACACTTCTCAGTCATGTATGTATCAGAATTATTTTGGAAGTTATGGACGCATGCCTGTAATCCCCAGCACTTGGGCAATCAGGAGCTCAAGGTTGTCTTTAGCTATCTAGTAAGCTCAAGGCTAACTTGTGCTACCCGAGAGACTATCTCAAAAGCACCATGTAACTTCTCTTTGTGGTTTGTTTATTTTGCTTGCATGAAGCCTGACTTAATCATATTTGTGCTACGAATGGTCTAATGCACAAATAGATGCATTTCTACAACCACGAGTTTGCTTGCAGCAGAGTATAATGTAGCCACTGGGTCTACGTAGTGAGGTGAGCAGAAGACTTCCTCTCTTAGTTAGTGTTCTCATGGCTGTGATACAATATCCCCATAGAAGCAACCTAAGGAAGGGAAGAGCTTATGCTGGCTCACAATTCAAGGGTGCAGTCTATCAAGGCAGGGAAGGCCTGGTGGCAGGAGCTTGGGATAATTGTTCACGTTGCATTTGGAACCAAGAAGCAGAGAGGAGAATGCTGGTGCTCAGCTAGGAATCTCTCCTTTATGAAGTCATGGCCCCACATCCCAGGGAATGAGGTCACCTGCTTGCTTTTATCATGGGTTTTCTCATCCAATGCACATAACCAAGATGATCCCTCACAGTCATGGCCAGAGGCTAGGGTAATCCAAATAATCTATTACAAGTGTGTCCAGGAACTTGTCTTCTAGGTATTTTAGATCCTGAGTTGACAACTGATATTAGCCACCACACTGCCTCATGCATACTGAACACAGGTAACAATGGCCATCTGCTTCCTCTCTAGATGCCAAAATGAGCCTAGCTTTCTTTGAGCTCACTGAAGAAGAAACTTACAAAGATGACCTTGATGGTGAGGATGATCTTCCTCCAGGACTTCTTCCAGCCTGGCTCTCTCCTCTTCTCTCCTCTGCTTTACCTAGGTTGCTTCTGACCTTTGTGGCAATACTGTGAAGTACTTGTGATTGTCTCAGTCTTCTGGAAGAAGAAATGGAAGGTCAAAAGTACCTAACTTTGGAGGGGTGGAGGGAGTTGAAGGACAGGTGAGGCTGCTCCCATTGCATCTTCCGTAGCTCTTCCTCAAGCGGGGCTACTTAGCAGCTTAATAGTCTGCACACAGAACTACAGCTGGGTTCTCTGCAGAACTGTGTCCTCAGCAGAGAACGCCAACCACATTACGCGGAAAGGGAACCGCCAGTGCTGGAGAGAAACCACGTCTCATAACTTCCCCGCCTGCTCTTAGTTCACCACTGGAATTCTGGAACATCCAGAGTGCTCCCTTGCTTGTAAAAAGCACCATAACATTTTTATTTCAGAGGTTTAATGGTACCAAGGGAGACAAGCGAGCGAGCCGTGCTGCACTGCAGAAGGAGGAGGAGAGAAAAAGGAGCTGGACTTGAAGGACGAGTATTTCTAGAAAATGTACGTCATAGGCTGAACTATTTCCAGGAAGTACTCTCCTGGCGCTGGCAGCCTGTACACTGACGTCCTAAGGAGAATTCCCTCAGAGAAAGCGGGTGCTCGGCTCCATCACAGCGCGTGACCTTCACCGCTCTGCCGTGTAGACGCTTGCGCTGGGTCACGTGAGGACAGGGGAAATACCTTCCGTCTACTCCTCCAGCTGTTCCAGGTCCTGTTGGATGATCAAGCCAGTCCACCGGGGGCCTGTGCGTAGTTTGTGTTGAGGCAGCTCACGTTTGGTTAAAATGACTTTCACACATGCCTACTCTGCAGAGCCACACGGGAGTCCTGAAAGCCCAGGCTGTGAGGGCCCACGGACAGAACCCCACAACCCAGCACCTGCTGAGAACAAGGCCCTTCACCACTGCTGAACATCTGTTCCAACAAAACTCACCGGCTTCAACATAGGTCCCCCCCGGAAGACCACTCTCCACTTTTTTACATAAAGCACTATGTATGAAACTGAAACACAATGTATTAAACAAGAGAAGCAGGATGGTCAGAAGCTACCAGAAGCTGCATCAGTGGTATGAGTGAGCGTTAGCTCAGAACACTACTGTTCAGTTGCTGGGTGCATATGTCAGTGTACTCGGTGTGGGTACTCTGAATGTGGATATGTGCGTGTACAGATATGTGCCCACATGTACATGTTTATGCATGTGCATGCTGTGTGTCCATGTGCATGCTCATGTGCCCATATTGCTTATGCATGTGAATGTGTGAATACGTGCCCATATGGGGGTATCTTGGGGGTATACATGGGCATGGCCCAGAGCTCCTGACTGTGCAGGTTCCTTTGGTGTCTGTGAGAAACGGTTGCCAGCTTATCTTGTTTGCAGTGTCACCCACTGGCTGCAGCCTGACACTTCAAGGAAAAGCAAGGCTAGCCTGAGTCATGGAGGGAATGAAGGTGAAGCTCTCTCAGGGTTCCTCCACAAGATGTCTCACCCAGCTGTCCTGCCTGTCTCCTCTTGAGCCTTTTTTAACCTTCCTTCCTTCCTTCCTTCCTTCCTTCCTTCCTTCCTTCCTTCCTTCCTTCCTTCCTTCCTTCCTTCCTTCCTTCCTTCCTTCCTTCCTTCCTTCCTTCCTTCCTTCCTTCCTTCCTTCCGTGTGTATCAAAGGGCACTGTATGTGCCTGTGAAGGACCAAGGGTGACTTCAAGAATCATCCTGGATTGCTTCTACCTCCTTTTGCTTTGCTCAGGGATTTCCCAGGCTATGCCCACCAGGGCTAGATGATACCTGGGAATCCGAACTCAGGCTCTTCTGCTTATGAGGCAGAGTCTTAACCCCTGAGACAACTCTCCACCTCTTCTTGTGAACCTTTTGATTTCGAGTTGTGCTCACTCTTTTTGGCCCTCGGTGAGCAATTCTGCATTTGATTCCAGCCACAGTCTCCAAAGGCTTCTATGATAGGAACCTAGATCTGCTGAGGCTCCAGTAAGCCAGACACGATGGTCACACACAAGCCAGCTTCCTGCCTTGACAGCAAGACCATTTTACTTACAGAGAAACCACACTAAGTATCTGGCCCAAGTTCACAAATGTGAACCTGCAGGGTTGGATAACTTAGGGGCTTGTGGTCTTCACCTCGATACCAGGCTGGTTTGGTCCTGTGTCAGAATTAAAGTTCTGCTGTCCCGCCTCAGTCTCCCCATTGTTTCCCTGCCAAGATGGAAAAACTTAAGAACTGAGTTTTAGGAAAGGGGCTGAGCTTTTTATTGCTTTGTGTCAGCTTGCATGATATGATTATATTTCTGTATTTTGCCTTGACTTCCAGGAGGCTGGTATGAACATTTAAGTATACTGCTTATATAATAAATGACTTAGTTCTATGGTTGCCCACGTTAACCTAGCTCTCACCCTGCTGGATAGCCCACACATGTCTAAGGCTCCTGTCTGGGTGCCCTGGTCATTCATGTGGGGTAATTCTGGACTTTACCAGATGTAATTT
This sequence comes from Typhlomys cinereus, assembly GCA_023101885.1. Taxonomy (NCBI): domain Eukaryota; kingdom Metazoa; phylum Chordata; class Mammalia; order Rodentia; family Platacanthomyidae; genus Typhlomys; species Typhlomys cinereus. Next base: position 5,436,314 of record JALPQD010000065.1, on the reverse strand, counting down.
CTTTCTCCTTTTTCACCACTTTGAGCTCTCAATTCTATTGATGTGACTACACGTGCATGCAAAAATATAACTATAAATTCTCCTCGAATTTGTAACAAGGAAGGAATAATCAAAGTTCTACTTTCTACTTTTTTGGAGAGAGAATATTTTAAAATGATACCTTGATAAATCCTTATAGAAAGTGATATATTCCAGGGTCTTCCCCTCCTGCTTTGCTGACAATGTGGATCACGGTGTTAGACTCTGCCATTTGCTTTTAAAGTCTCAAGAGGTTGGCAGGGCTGCCGCATGTGGCTGTGCAAATGATGTGCTGTATGACTTCAAGGGGGCTCCTCACTTTTGCCATCTACAGAGTTCCTCAGTGTGGAACCTGCACAGCTACGTACGGCGGTTCAAAGGATTTGGCTGGGCTTATCCAGCTTTCTGCTGTTCAGCAGCTAACTTCTAGCTGGATTTGGGAATTGTCTGACAGCAAGCTGACTGTGGAACCATGCATAAATGGGGGGCATCTCCCTCTCGCAGCAAGAGCAGGCGGGGAGGAGGAACAAGGGAGAATCTAAACTGAACCAGCAATCAGTCATTCCAGAACCTCTCCCAAGTGCCCTCTGGTTTTATTTTGGGTATTAATTTGAAAATGCCTGCCCTCCTTCAGAGCGTCCGCTTTCTCACTAGAAAGGAAAGAAGATTCCCATTTAGCCTGCGGATCTGAGAAGGGAGAGGACTTGCAGACCAGGGGCATTGTGGTGGGTTAATATTGTCACTCACCAGGGTCCAGAATCATCCAGGACACAAGCCTCCCAGCAAGCCCGTGAGGTATTTTGCATAATAGGTAGGTAACCTGAGGGAAAACTAAATGTGGGTGGTACCTTCTCGCGGGCAAACGAAGTCTGCAGCAGGAGGAGAAGCAGAGCTTCTCTGGAATATACCACTTTCTATAAGGATTATCAAATTATTATTTTAAAATATTCTCTCTTCAAAAAAGTAGAAAGTAGAACTTTGTTTATTCCTTCCTTGTTACAAATTCGAGGGAATTTATAGTTATATGTTTGCATGCATGTGTAGTCACATCAATAGAATTGAGAGCTCAAAGCGTGAAAAAGGAGAAGCGGTGTTCATGCCTCTCTGCTTTCTGACGCCCACGCAGTGGGGCCACCTTGACAGGCCTCACGCTCCCGTTGCCCTGTCTCCCCCAGCACAAGGGCCTGGACCCTCAAACTATGAGTACAATGATGTCTTCTTTAAGTTGCTTTCATCAGACATATCATCATAGCAGGGAGAGAAGGAACTAAGACAGCATCTGTCTATGCTTCGTGGTCCAGGAACTCCCTTTGAGTGCACCTGTGTGTGTGTGTGTGTGTGTGTGTGTGTGTGTGTGTGTGTGTGTTGTGTGGAGGAAGCCCAGCCTCTTACTTGAGGGGCACTGAGAGAGGGGAGTAGGCTTTGTGGGAGTGCTCCTAGGAAAGAAGAGACTGGGCTTTTCTTCCTCTCACAGTTCTGACCTCAGTTTTGTTGAGATGGTAACTAATAACCAATGCATGTTTTTTAAATTGAAAATGATTTGAAGCTAGACCTCATCAAAGAAAGACTGCAGGAGAATTGGCTCAGAGAAGCAGGGGATGGCCTGCCTCTGCGGCACAGAGTCCCGATCTGGGCTCCGCAGGAAGATGGGGACCAGTATGATCTTCATATCTGCATTGTGGGATGTGATGGAGACACACAGAGATAACACATATGAAGAACTGACTAGACTCTGTGGAGGGCGATGTTTGGCAGTTTCCTCGAGCATTCAGTCACTGTCTTTGTCTGACCAACTGTAACTACTTGCAAGAGACCATCAAGATTGACAGAGCGATTGAGAAGTAATTGGGTCCTCATCTGGGATTCTGACTGTTCCCTGAAACATCTCTTAGTCATTAGCATGCAATTCTGCCTTGACTGTGAATACCCTTGAAGCCTTGAGGGGTCTAGAGTATACAGACTGAGGAAGGTTAATTGACAGTCTATGCAGCTGCGGGGAAGCCATCATCCAGGCTGGGATGAGACTTTCCAGTGGGACTCTTTTGGGGTCACTCATGATCCTGTAAGTAACCTCAATGAACTCATAGGTTTGCCAAGTTGGGCTTGAGATTGTTACTTTAGTCTGTTATTAAAATCCTATCTGGGGGCTGGAGAGATGGCTCAGCGGTTAGTACTCTGCTTCGCAAACAGAAGGTCCTGAGTTTGGATTCCAGGTCCCACGTTAAAAACACCAGGCAGAAATGGCAGTGATGCCTGCACTTCCCGTCCTGGTGAGCGGAGTCCGGGAAATCAATCCCAGAGTGAAGCAAAAAGGAGGTAGAAGCAATCCAGGATGATTCCCGAAGTCACCTTTGGTCCTCCACAGGGACATACAGTTAGTGCACTATCTCTTCTCTCTCTCACTCTCTCATACACACACACACACACACACACACACACACACACACACACACGTGCGCGCGCACAATAAATAAATAAACTATAAAAAGTATAGAATATTTAAAATCCTGTCTGAGGTGGACGGACGTTTGTGTGGCATGACAAAGGACACAGGGCACAAGGCTTGAAAGAGACAGAGGGTGGGAGACAGCCTTACCACACGAGCTCTGAGCAGTGTGTGATTTCAGATGTGGGTAGGTGGGCAGCAGGTCTGGGGGAGACTTGATCTTCATATGTTCTCCTAGTTTAGCTATTAAGGTGGCCAAAGGCAATTTGCCTGCCATTTTTATTTGTCTGTGTTCCTGGGGTATGTGCATGTGTATGTGTGTGTCTGCATATGGCTGGGTGAATGTGTATGTAGGACTGTACATGCACGTTTGTGTGTGTGTGTGTGTGTGTTGGCCTCATCCTCAATGACACTTCTACCTTATTGTTTTGGTCTGGGTCTCTAAAACCAGAATCCAAGTGTTAGTTTGTCTAGCCAGCTTGCTCTGGGAATTCCCAGGCTTTGCCTTTGTAGGTGGGCTGCCACGCCCAGCACGTATTTTATCTGGGATCTAGACACATGAATTATGGTCCTTCTGCTTATGGGGCAAGTGATTTAGCTGCTGGGCCATCTTGCCAGTCCCATGAGCAAGGACGATTTTGAGTCCCTTTGGTTTCAGCTTATATATTGACCTAAGAATCTGACCATCGGTTTCAAGATGAGAGCTTATTCTAAAGGCTCCTTCATTATTAAAGGTTCCCATTTAGCAAGCATCTAAGGCTTTGTCATAAGTGAAGATGACCTTTAAACTTTGAAAGGTAGCTGGGTATTTGACCAAAGGAGGTGTGACTCCTTTGTGTTAAAATTCACAAGAAAACATGTAAACACTTTATTTGGCTTCACAACTGTCCATTTTACTCCCTCTTCTTGCTCCCAAGTAATTGCTTTATCTTTATAAATTTCCTACCTTAAACCCACTCCTCTGTCTCTCTAGTGAATTTATTACACTTTGTCTGTATGTTGTCCATAAATCCATGACCAAATAGCTCAGGGGACTAAAGGGTGTATTTTGGCTTACAATTGTCTAGTCACAATTCTTAGTTTGGCACGCCAACACCAGAAGTCCACCAGAACCCGCCACATCTTATGCATAGGGATTTCTGAGAGAGGGACAATCCTCATGTGCTAGACCACAAGTCTGTCCACAGTGTGCTGAAGTGCGTCAAACTCCTGAAGCAGTTTTTGCCATCTTCTCTGCCTGCCCAGGGAATGGTCCTGCTCACCATGGGCTGTGTCTTCAGTCAGGCAGTTTCCTGCAGGCTTGCTCAAGGACTTGACTTAACTACTAATTCTTCACAAATATCCACACAGCTCAACCTTTCTCAGCAAACTGATACCTATATATCTAACCTAATCATTTAATCCAAACAAACTGGAGCTGTTACCTCATGACATCTATGCAAACAGGATTTCTGATAGGAATCCTGACTGAATGTTGTTGTCTAGGGAAAGAAAACTGGTGTCTGTTAATTATAGATCAACATCATCAGGTGGGAAACTGGACAGAGTCCCTTATCAACAGAGTAACCCTTTCCCCACGATTACTGTGCCACCCATTCTGAAACCTTAATCTAACCATTGATTCTCACAAACGGACCCACATTAAAATTACACCGAGAGCCTTCAGCAAGGATGAAGCTGGTGTCTACCCTCTGACCTCCTCACTGGTGTGACCGAAACTCATTCTGGATTTAAAGCTGTCCAGCTGATGGTAAGCTGGTCAGTTTATTGCTGACGTTTTAGAACATTCTCCACTCCCAGCTCTCAGACCACCAGAAAGGCAGCTGGAGGGATCACTAAGAGCATCAATATGGACTGCGACTGCGGAGCCCCCCTCTGTTCCCAGATGGGCGACGGCCCAGCTCCTTGAGCGCCATTCACTCAGGAGACAGCAAAGAGAAGCTCGCATTTCTCACGAGTTCCTGCTCCTGGCCACTTGTTCACGGCAGGATCCAGCCACTTGTCTGTCACCTTTTGGAAATGGTCCTGCAACACAGTATGCTGGCCCCACCCTGCTGGTCTGAATGTGCCTTTCCCTGTAGCACATAGCCACACATGACAAAGGTGACAGGCTACCTCCTGGGAGAAGGGTCTAGGATTCCATTTTCTCTAATTGGTGCTAGACCTCCTCCAATCAACATAAATTAAGGAAATTCTATCGAATGTGCTAATGTCAATATACACACTTTTACGACAGGCTGTTTTCATTAAGTAAGGTTTTAGCTCCTATGCTGAAGTGAATATAAAAACGATCTATGGCTGTTCTCTTGCGCAAAAGCACCAGAGACGTTTGAATGCATTTTGTATCATCTAAACATTTTCAAAAATCCATGATTTGTAAGGAATAAATGAGAGAGCACAATTATTTGATTATTAATAATAAAAACACAGCTGTGACATTGAGTGAGTATGTGCCAGTATAAATAAATATAAAATAAATGCCTGGTCTTTTTACCTTCCACTCATACCAGCCGGAGATTCATTTCTCTTGCAGTGACTTTGCCTGTGGGGAAAGGGAGCCGGGCTGACTGGGGAGAGATGAATGGAATACCTTTTTCTCCTATAGGTCTCTGGGCAAGATTCCTGGCCAGTTACTGCCTTAATGCCCTTCGTGGCTGCCCTGCTTCTCTTAAATTCCATTGAAAGGAACAAATAAAAGAGAGCAACAAACAAATTTCAAATGATGGAATAGGAGATGCTGTCCAATTTAAGCTTTGCTTTTTTCACTGTGAGTTAATGATTATAAAAATGAGAAAAGCTTCCATAAGATCTGTTAATAATTGAGGTCTAAAGCAATCTTCCTGTCATTTATATATCATTATACATCATTGAAATGAATAATTTTGATTTATTTTATGAGGATTGGAAACATGATTAAAACACTTAACATCTACCTTTTTATCTGTTTATCTAGCATCTGTCTGTCTGCCTATCTATCTTTTTATTGATCTAGGCATCTTTAATCTATGTATCTATGATCTATCTTCATCATCATCATAATTGTTGCAGTCAGCCTATATGGTTGCTGATAAATGACCATCAAAAACTTAATAGAACCAGGAATTTATTTTCTTATTGACAGTCTGGTTACAATCTGTAGTCCAGTTTAACGGGAGAGCACACACCAACACCAGGGCCGAGGGAACTGGCCACACCATCTCAGCATAATGGCTAAGAGAGGGATGGTCTTTATTTGCTAAACCAGCATGTCTGGCTAAGTATACACAAGGATGCCAACTTCCTCAACTGACTCTCAGTATTTTATTCATCTATTCAGAGACGAGTCCCACCCACCATAGGCTGGGTCTTCCCCATCAGCTAGACAATCTCCTGTAGGTTTGCTGTGGGCTTAACTCAACCACTAATTCTCCAAAAATGTGCCCAGAGCTCAAACCATCAACTGTCAAGTTGACACCTGTGCCTAACTATGGAAATAATCCTTTTTTATTTTATTTTACCTAGTTATACAAGCTCAATGAATAGGTATTCTCACTTTCCTCCTCCCCCTTCTCCTCCTCCCTCCTCTTTCCCTTCCGTCTAATCCCTCCCTCTCTCTCACCCTTTCTCCCTCTATCCCTCCTACCCTCCTTCCCTCCTCTCTCTTGGTGTTTCCCACCTGTTCCCTCCCACCCTCATGTCCATATGGGCCCTAAAGTTCTCTTTGAATTGTCTTTTCTAGTGGGGGTTCAGGACTCTGTGGCATACCTTGGGGCCCCTTCTTGGGCCACCCACTATAACTCCCTTCTATTTGTTTAACCCCTTGCTTCTAAGGATCCTACTGCCTGAAGCCTTCTCCCTTGAGATCCAGGCTAGTCTATGGGGGCTGGTCGACATGTCAGCTATTGTGCAGGGCAGGTCAGGTCAAATCTCATTGCAGCATGTTCCTGGCTGCAGCAGACCTGATTTGAGTATCTTGTCCACGGTAGACCTTCCCATCTTTAGGCTCGTAGAGTCTTGCTGCCCCCTCTTCTGCAAGGTTCCCTGAGCTTTAGGATGTGGAGAGATTTGTCTGGTCTAGTTCTGGATCATTGGTGTTCTGAATTATGGTTGTTGTTTTCAGTTTTGCAGTTCCTGCACTGCACTAGGCTGCATCCTGTTTGGGTGTTGAGGTCTTCTCCTTTAAAAGTGACTTTTTAATATATTTTTATTTATTTTTAGTTATATTAACAATGAATTTATATGTTTTTATCATGCACTACCTACTTCCACTCCATCCCATCCTACCTCATACGTTGCCTTCTCCAGCCAGGTTCCCTCTTTCTCTCTTGTCTCCTGAACATCATCATCATTATCATCATCATACCTACTACACTATTTATACTAACAAAGGGCTGGAACTAGAGATAGGATTATTAACAGAGACTTTCAGATAGCCATGAAACGTTTATATGAAACATCATTTTTACATCATCTGTCTTTTAATCTAGCTATGTTATTTATCATCTATTTATCTACCAACTTTCTAGTTATCTATTACTTATAATCTGTCATCTACTCATGTCATTTATCTAATGTTTAGCATAGCAAAAGATTTTTGTTTTAGGGTTTGTTCATTTGTCCATCCAGGAAAGCAATTTGAAGTAGAGAATTAATATTTGAAAGACAAATATTTGTCTTTCTGCCTATAGCAGCTATTATGTCCAAGTCATTGATCTAGGTGACGTGTATGTATAATACACACATATATCACCTCTTTTAAACTTTGCAAGGCCTTGTGCGGTGGATACTTCTATTGTCCTCATCTTGTGCAGGAAATTGAGTCATTCTGAGGTGAACAATGGACCTGTGGTCTGTCTGGCAGCTCCTCAGAGAAGTGCTACAATGAGAATCCAGACAGATCACCTTTCAGGGGTCTGTGCCAAGACAACATTCTCAATGGCCTCTTGGGTTCACTTAAAAATGGTCACTAGAGGAAAAGGAAAGTGGTAGAATGATCTACACTGTGGAAAGTCTAATTTTCACTGGCCCTTGTGGCTTCTAAGGATATCTAGCCTCAGTGGGCTCCTTGCCACCAATAGATTGCCTGGCAGAGGAGGATGTTGGTCTTGGATAGAAAGCTCACCATAGCCTTCCAGATGAAATCGCCCTCCAATCACTCGGAGAATGATCTTCAACACTCTGATGTTTCTGCTTTTTCTGACCTCCAAGGTTTTTTGAGGTCTCTGAGTCATGTATACTTTAGGCCCTCGCCTACATGATGCTCCCCGTGGAGTGGCTAAATACACATGCCCTTGGGGGTTGCTCACTTAAATTTAACTTAATTGGATATCAGGTGGGATTCTGAAGACAGAGAGACTGAAGGGAAGAGCTTCAGGTGTTCTAGGGGTGAATGTGGGTTAGACTCACATTCTAGGTTAGACTCACATGTAGGTTAGAATGTGGGTTAGTTTATTGGAGGACCAGTGGGGTCACAGATTCAGGTATCATTCTAGGGTGAGTGTTGACTGGACTCAGAGAACAGATGACTAAGGATAGTGGAGTAAGAGGATTTTGTCCCTACGGATAACTTGTGCTTCTCAGGAGTCAGTTTGTCCTGCAATTGGATAAGTGCCTCTTGTGCAATCATGGTTCTCCCAGTGAATAATAGTTTAGCAACTCAATAGGGTGCCATTTGCTTTGCGCTATGCATGTACCTTCTTACTTGGCATGCATACAATGCATGCAACCCTCTCCTAGCCATGCACCTTGCAATCTGGGACTTCCTTGCATTAAACTGAATGCATACCTCACTCCAAACAATGGAATATGTTTTTCTTTTCACAAAAAAAATCCCATCAAACATAGTTTCTATTCAAATGATTCCCAGTTATCTGACTCTGATCTACCCTGAACTAATTCTGAGTGCATGCACACACGATAAGACAAACTATTCATTGAGTGAGTGTCTTGGTTTGAAATGTGTCCCCCACAGTCTCATGTGTTTGACAAGGTCATGTCACCTTGAGAGGTGGAGCCTTGTTGAAGAAAGGCAGTCACAAGGGTGGGCCTTGAGGTGGATTAGTCCCACCCTACCTCCAGGAGAAGTCTGCCTTTGCAGCAAGCAGTCTTGCAGCTCTCAGTTTCCAAGATGTCTGCGGTGACTTAGCCTCCTCCAGCCAGCCATGCCGCCTCTGCTTTGAGAGACCTCCCCTCTGGAACCGTAAGCTGAATAAACCTCCCTTTCTCCCTTAAGTTTCTTGATTTTGGGTGTTCTCTCACAGCAATAGTTAAGAGTAACTATTACAGTGACTATTCATGAGAACCCCCCTATTCATCACCTTATGCATAATTGTATGTGGATATCATTAAAAATCAGATGGACTATGGGAAAGGACATGCACAGTGATAAAATGTTATGTAACTCAAAGCTGTTAATCAAACTAGAGAATTGCCAGTGTTATCCCATTAGTATCCAGTCTCTCCTTCCTTCAGACCCAGAAAGGATATGGCAATGTCCTGGGGCCCTTGAGGGCTCTTGTTCAGGTGGTTGCTGTCAAGAGTGACAGTGTATTTCTTCCTGACCAGCACTACTGCTTTGTTTTGAATAAAGTTGTCTTGCTATTTTGTCAATGTTTGCGTCCGCTTGACTCCTTGGAGCTCATAAGAACATCTCCGTATGTGCTCTGTTTAAGCACTCTAGCTCTGTTTGTTTGGGGTCAGCCTCTAAACACATCTTCAGACAATGGATAATTATAATCTTTATAGTCAGTGACATGTTAAAATGGTTTGCTAAAGAAACTAAGCAAAAAAAAAAAATGCATCCATGAATGAATAAATAAATAAAACAAGCAAAAAAATGTGGAAAAACCGAAAAGACCAAGAAGCTCTCCTTAAAATCCCAGAATTTTTATAGTTTAAGTAGTCCCACTACAACTAATTTCAAGTTGTAAACAGTTTAATGATGGCTTAAAATTTTTTGACGACTGTTGGAGGCTGGGCTTCTAGAAGCTAGAATATGCTTGCTGAGTATACCAATATTAAGCAGTTTAGAGAAAAAAATATTTTTAAAATTGCTATTTTCTTTAATTCGGGAATGCTAAAATATCATATATATATATAAATGAATATATCAGAGAGAGACACACACACACACACACGAATAAGTATTACAAAGGTTTTTATAAGTAAAGACTGGAAATGCCTAAGTGCTCATTTGTTATAGTTTGCATTTTAAAATTTCTCTTCTGAATCTCCAGTGCTCATGTAATTAGTTAATTCTTTAATCTTCATTATTATTATTATGTTTATTACTATTCATTTGACCCTGCACACAAGGTCTCGGTCATATCAAGCAAGCGCCACTGAGCCATATGTTTAGATTCATTTCCTTCTTTTTTTTTCTTTCCCAAACAAAAGCAGAGGCCCTTTTGCTTGAAAAACACAGAAACTGGCATGTGTGGTACATGCTCCTAATCCCAGCTGTGGGGAGGCTGAGGTGGGAGGATCCTGTGAGCTCAGAAGTTTGAAAGCAGCTGGGGAAACAGGGCGAGATCTTACCACAAAGGAACAAGGCAGGTGGGCGATTCAAATGTGTCTGGGACTTAGAGGTGGGCAGGGTTTGCCCCGTTGAGTTTGGTACCTGTTGTGGTTACTCTTCACGTTAATCGAAAGCAAACAGCTTAAGGGAACAGGGGATTTTTTTTTTTGATTGTCCAAGTACAGGCTCTTGTTTAGCTTGTCCAGAGAGCCCACGCTAACACCAAGAGTGGAGGGAACCGGCCATACCAAATCTAAAGACTGCTGAGAGGGACAATCCCCACTTGCCAGACCAGCATGTCTGGCCAAGTATATGGAGGGGACTTTCTTAATTAACTCCCTCCATCTTATTCACCTGTCCAGGGACTAGTTCCACATACTATGGGCTGGGCCTTCCCCTAACTAGAAAATCTCTTGCTGGATTGCTCTGGCCCCAACTCAACCACTGACTCTTTGCAAATGTGTTCAGAGCTTGAACCTTCAACTATCAAGTTGACACCTATATCTAACAATGACAGTATCCTTCATAAGAAAGGTCTGTATCAGAATTCAGAGATCATTAACTCACACTCTTAGGAATCTGGTCTGAGACACAATAGAGGTAGAAACTCCTCTCTATTAAACTACACTTAAGAGCTAAGCATTATGATGGCCAAAGGGGACACACTTCACTTGCAAGCCACTTTGAATCAGACAATTTAAAATTTCTCTCTAGACTAACAATACTTATGTGTATCATGCTGCAAGCTAGTAACTAATAGTGACTAAATGAACATCCATAATGTGCATTGCGATATAATGATGGTGGGGAAATATCTTCCCAGCACAAGCTTTCGACACATGATACCCACTTAAATAAATAACCCAGTTACAGGTAGCAGTCTATTTTAAATAAAGTAGAACATGTTTAATATAACTTATCTCTATGATATACAACTCTATAGACAGGAGTTGTAATCTCATTCTTGAAAGTCTTAAATCTCAAAAAACTTTTAGTGAATAACCATCGCTTTCCTAGGCATGCCTAGAATGCTCTACTCATTCTTCTTCATAGCTCTGCATATGGCAACCAGATCAAAGTTTTTTTTTCCTTTATCTTCCATTCACTACACTGAGTGTCCTGGATTCTGTTCATAGCCACAGACCTTTGCACAGTGGCTAGCATTGGTACACATTCTGCATATGAATGGATAGGTAGGTGGGTGAGTGGATGGTTGGATGGATTGATGGGTTAAGCATGGAGGGGTAGATGAATGAATGGATAAATCGATGGCTGGCAGGTGGATGATTGGTACCTGGAGGGATGGATGGATAAATGGATGGATGGGCAACAGATGTATCAATAGACTAATAGATGAATGGATTGCCTTTCCCCTACTGTGGGCTTCTGCCTGATACAAGAGGCCGATTCCTCTACTTTTCTGTTTCTAATCAGGCCAATTTCTAAAAGGTGACTTCCAACAGATAACTTATGGATTGTCTCAAGTGCCTATTGATTTATCTCTATGAAACTTCTGAAAAAGAATTTTACATTCATGAGCTTCCTGAGCTTAGTTTTGCTCTAATCACTTAAACCCTAATTGTTCATTAATTTGAGTCTTTAGCACACTCAAAACACTATTCTTTCAAATCATGCTTGCCTGTGTTGCTAAAGTATAGTTATTGTGTGTATGTTCTATGAATATGTATGTAAATACACGTATCCATTGGATTATGTCATACATAGCTATGAGATTTGTGTGCTATATTTATAATTATACTATACACACATGTATTTGATAGAAATTTGATCTCTCACTCTTTAACTGAAGACAATAATATGTATTTTAAGAAGAGCTCTTTTGTTCTTTTCTGTCTCTTTTTTCTCTCTTTTCTTTCTTTGTTTCTTTGTTTCTTTCTTTGTTCCTTTGTTTCTCTCTCTCTCTCTTTCTTTCCCTCTCTGTGTCTGCTTGTTTTTCTGTCTGTCTCTGTCTCTCTGTCTGTCTCTGTCTCTCTCTTTTGCTGCAGGGTTTCATTGTATGGCTTAAGTTTTTCCCAAACTCACAATCTTCCTGCCTCAGCCTCCCCTCTGTTGGGATCACAGGTGTGTACTACTACACCTGGTTTGGACTCTACTTACAGCCATGTTTTTGAAAGCAATTTGCAGGGAAAAGACAAAGACAGAATGTATTAAAGCAAGGAGTGGCCCCATGGGCTTGGCCTTTTGGCAGCTACAGCTGTCACTTATACTCGGAGCCTTCTTTGAGTGCCAGGTCCCATCGGGGTTGCTTGCATTAGAAGCTGAACTAGGAAACCAAAAACATCAGCCCCTACTGCTGTTTTCTGTTTTCCTTTTTCTTGAAGCCATTCCTTCAGGATTCAAAGACCTGAGTTCAAAAATAGACTGGTATCAAACATTCCATCTTCATTGTCCCCAGCAGCTGTCAGAGTGAGAAAGAACTAAACGTAGTGTCAAGAGATTTCTAATAATCCTCTCAAACTGACTCAGTGGTGTCCGGTAATGTTTGAACTTACGTTAACCTTCAAATGCAAGCAGATCGTTGGATACCATAACCCACAAGTCCTTCCTTCCAGATGTTGCTCTCTCTCATGCTCATGCCTTAACCTTTCGAAGCAAGTGAAAAAACTGGTGTCTAACCTGAATTATTCATGCCACTTTCTGTTCTGCTAGCTCCAGCCTCCATTTGAGATTGTTAATATGTCATGACTTTCCTTCATTGGCATGCTTAGATTTTGTCTAAATCATGAAATACCACAAAAAGGCATTATGACTCATTAGCAAGGATACTATTTTTATATATTTAGTTCACTATTCTCAGCTGTATTCACACAATTTTAGAAGTACTGACTGCTTGATCAAGTAGGCATTGAAGGCTGGCCATCTTCAATGGGCCTTGGTGGAGTGTAGCTTCCAGACTCTGGGTGGTCTTTGGAAATGAAAGGCCCGTGGTTTGACAGTGTGCAAAGCAGTGCTATGCCAGTCGCGCCTCCCTTCAGTTTTGTAAACATAAAAAGACAACAAACACACCTTGGAGATACTCTGAGAGCCCAAACTTATCCCAGGGACATTCTACTATGTACACTGGACCAAGCTAGGCAAGTACACACAGAGCAGCAGGTATGATTGGTTGGCCTCTGTGTGCACAGAGCTGTCACAATAAAGGGATCTCGAAACCAACCCCCCCCAAAAAGAAACAAAGAGGGCTTCTTGGTAACTTATGGAAAATACCGAGCAGGAGAGATGTGCTAGCTTAAGGACCTCAGTTCAGATTCCCTCTGTTCACTTGGAGAGCCAGGCACGGCCTGGTGGGTCCACACCCCAGTGCTGAGAGCATGTAGGGTGGAGATAGGAGGATTCCTAGAGCTTATTGGCCAGCCAGTCTAGCCAATCATGGCGCTCCAGGTTTAGAGACAGACCCTGTTTCAAAAAATAAGGTGAAGCGCTATGGAGGAAGTTAGCCCGCATCAACCTCGGGCGGCCACACATTTGCTCACACACATACATGAACACATGCATACACTGCTCCCACCCCCTCCACAAGCACACACGGAAATAAAAAAAGAAAAAGAAAAAGCAATGGTTTTGAAGTCTTATCAAACAAAGTTCAAATTCAAATCCAGCTAATACTTACTTAGTATATACTATGTAGCAAGTCATACATTTTTCACAAATCTAATGTCAAGTAATCCATGCTATTGTGCCATTTTCATATTGAGTAAGAGAGGTAGATTCCAAGGGTGTTAACTGTTGGACCATCAGGGAAAAATAAAAGCCCACCAATTTCGTTGTTGGGTTTGATGTGGGGGTACAAAGGTTGCAAGATCTCAAGGACTTTGGCTCATACAACTAAAATGGAACTATTTAGAGTGCTAGAAAGACTGTAAGAATGGATGGCATGATATCAGAGGCAGACATCCCTGTGGAGAGGTTCAGTAGGAAGTTGGTATGTGAATTGGGGATGTGGGAGGATGTCAGCATTAAATACACCTCTTTGGAAGAAGCCAGAAATGTGGGTGGGGTTAAAGCTATGAGATTGGATTAGATGCAATGAGAAGTTCCCACCAGAGAGGGTAGTGGATGGAGCCGGGGACAGCTCAGCTTGCAAGACTGGGGACCATGTCAACAACCACCAGAACCTTCAGCAGTAGAGTCTCTTGGGGGGACACCTTTGTACCCCACATATAAACACAGGACATGCCTCCCCTCTCTGTCCCAGGCTTGCTCAGACTTTAATATGCCTAAGACTATCTGAACAATATATTCAGAACTGGGTTTGCTGTGTTTGATTTGCAACTTAAAGGCTATCCAACAATTACTTTTAGTATCTGCCATTATTCGTATTTCTCATGGACCTGAGAATCTAAATCTTCGGTCTTGGGTTTGGAAATGACTCTGTAATATTGTCACCTGTAATTGTAGTCACAGAATGGATCTGGTGAGGAAACCAGATGTCAGGCTATTTCTGTCTCATAAGCACGCGGGTGTAAGAATTGACAAGAGAGTTATGATAGCTAATCCTGGATGTCAACTTGACACACCTGGCATTAACTAAGATCATCTGAGACCACACCTGGTAAGATCAGATGAGACCTGAAGAGATTATCTGGATAGTCTCTGGATTATCTCCATAGATCCCACTGGAACCTCCCAGTAGTGGACCAGGTAAAAGCAACCACAGAACAAAAGACTGAGAAGAGAGGGACCCTCCAGGAATGCTCCGGCCATGTGGATGTCAGCTATGTAGCCTACCTACAGCTTTAGTCAGCCAGCCATGCTGCTTCCATCGTGAAAGACTGTATTTCCCTCTGGAACTCTAAGGTGAATAAATTTCCTTTTCTCCCTTACGTTGTTTGACTTTGAATGCTCTCTAACAGCAATAGTTAAGAGCAACCATTATAAGATTTATGAAAGGGATTCTCATACTCCCTTTCTGACGTCAGAGCTCAAGTTCACCTCCTCCCCTCATTGGCAGGCAATTTGCTATCCTTTCTAGTCACTGATCACAGGGGGAAGTGGGCCAAGGACAGATGTTGGAACACCTGCCAGTCATGGCCTTTGCCTGTAAGTCACTGCCTCTGCCAAGACAATGTTAGAACCAAACGGCCTGTGGTGGAACCTCAAAGAGCTTTTTAGTTGTAAGTCAAAGCAAAAGCTTCATGCAGACAATGGCATCCTTGGCCAAGTGTCCCATGCTCCAGCTTCTGTCTCCTGGAGAACAAATCCATCACCATAGCAACAGCATCTACATAATACGCCACCAAGTGCCCCTCAAATCTTTCCAGTTGCTCCTCCCCCATGGACGGCACTTATTAATTCAACAGCAGATCTAACAATTAGCTGGTCTTCAGGAGGCTAATGTCTCTCCGAATTCCCACCACTGTACCTATGCCTGGAAGGTTTGGGATGCTCAGCACTGCTTCCGGAAGAGTTAAATGACATTCAGGCGGCAGGAGACTTCTGCCAATAAAATCAAAATCTAAGCCAGTTGCCTTTTATTATCACTTGAATTATTCTATCCACTTGACATGGATTTATTGGTCAGTTTAGACTCAGTGACAGATTTGGTTGTAGTCACCCAGAGCGTGACTAACAGCCTTAACTACAAGCCTGTAAACGGAGCGTGATGTGCACAGACTTTATCGCCATCTAATAATATCTGTGGGCTAATTACATAAAGGGCAGAGAAAACGACCACGCCAGTGGCTGCTAAATGAATCCAGAGGGGGTTGTAAGTGTGCTCTGGTGGCTGACCTGGGCTATCAGGTGCAGCTGGGACAACTGAGGGAGGACGGGTCACTGGTGTGCACCATTTGTGAGCACTGTCTCTGTTGGAAGATTTCCACCTGCATCTCTTGCTTGGCAATTCTACCTTGCCTTGAAGCTTATTTTAACCAAAATGATTGATGTAGTATTTCTGAGTCAGTGTGTGTAGACTTCTAATAGCATGCGTGACGTGCAGGACAAGCCCGTTACATCTCTGCTCATTTATTCGATGTGCATTTCACAACGGTTTAAGAGAGGACCCCGATACACGACATGTTGCATTATTTCCAGGAAAGTGAGGAGGAGAGAGGGAAACCCTGGGAGAAGATGACCAGGTTTGTCACTGTGGAGCTGAACAGTTTTCAAAACCCCCAAAGCCTTAGTTTAGTTTCTTCATCTGTAAACGGGACACAAGACTTTATGTATGCAACATCATCAATAAATTAGCAGTCACTTCACACTGACGAACCCAAAGTGTTTGAAATTGGAAAATTGTCATGCTGATGTCTGGGGATGTTGAAGGAGTTATCATCGGTGACATAGTTATTAATACATCAATGGGTTGTGGTCTTGAAAGTACAGGACCCTGGGTATGGCAGGGTCAGCCAGGGGGTCTCTGTCCATCAGGTCCTCCTTAGGCTTCAGGAGGAGAACAAGCTGGACTGAGGGGTTAGAAACTTCAGTGGTGTGAAATCAGTTGTGCTGAACACTTGTGGGTAGATATAGAGCTATGTGAACCCAGTTTCTGGATCTGTTGGGAGAGATCATAACTATCAAGACTGATTGGAAATTCAGTGAGTTCGTGCATGTGAAGCATCCCTTTCCCTTTGCTTAACGTATCAAATTTACCAACCTACATCTGTCCCCTCCCCACTGCCCAACTAGACATCTGACCTGCCCCTCAATAGCCAGGGTGCTCACAGCCTGTGCCTCGGATCTGCTGAGTTCTGTGGTAGAAACACTGCTGTTTCCCTTATTTTCTAGAAGATTCTTGTTCATCTGTCAGGATCCAGGCTCCTTGCTAGGACACTCACCCACTACCTCCCACACTCTCTCCATGGGCTACGACCCTCTCTCTCCCTCGGATTGCCACAGATCACAAGACACTGGGAGGGACTGGGATCTTATGCGTTCTTGTTCTACCTGAGCGAGCAGCCTCTGAGGTGCAAGACAGAGTGCCTGGCCTCTAGTTGGCGGTGGGCAAGCAATCAGCATTTAATTAGTACTGTTACTGCCACCACTCACTGCCGGGTGCTGTGGGACCCTCTATTCCAAAATGTCTTTCCACACCCTTGCTGATATCTGTGAATCATCTGTTTCGCTTCACACGCAGAGATACAAATGCATGCGGATTCACATCAGAGCCTAAACATCTGTATGATAACTAGGACCATTAATTAAAGTTATTAAATGTCAGATGGTTTATATTTTATTTTCATAAAACTTATGAAATAGATTCAGAGAGTTCAAGGAACTTGCTCAAATTCACCCAGAAAAATGAGAGATGGGATCAAGATGCAAATGGAAGCCTATCATCTGAATGACCATATTACATTCCATTGAGGGGGGCTGCTGGTGACTAGCACTCCAACTCCCCTGACTAATGAAAAGAGGCAATGCATGGGCCACAGGCATGAAAGTGATATGAAGAGGCCACAGAGTGGCCAGTGCTAGTAATGCTGGTCAGCACTACCCACTGTCAACTTGGTGACAAATCAATGTGGCGCTTGGAATGTACGCAGACATACAGATTGTCTTTGTGTACCTAAAGTCATAGTCCATGTGGTAAAGTAGCTTTGTTTTCCAAGGACATAATAACTGACATTGAAATGTCTCAACTTCACTGGGGTCCACATCCAGGCTCTGCATGGGCCCTTCCACTCACATATAATACAGCACCTTCTGCTACATGTCTCGCAAGCAGGAAGTTCTGAGTTCGGATCCCAGTCCCAGACAGAAACTTCGGCAGCTTCCTGCACTTCTGGCCCTGATGGGTGGAGCCTGGGAAATCCCAGAGCGAAGCAAGAAGGAGGTGGAAGCAATCCAATCTCCGAAGTCACCCTTAGTCCTCCTCAGAGACACACAGTGCCCCTCCCCCCCCCCAGACACACACACACACACACACACACACACACACACAAATTTCTCTAGAATGCATGTACAAGTATGATTTGGTCTGCTTCGGCACAAGCAAAGATTAATTCCTATATTGATTTTTTTTTTCTTTCATGTATGTGTGTATGGGGCACATGCCTATTTATGTGTGTATGTGTGCGGATGGGGTGAATACATGTCAGGGGGTGTATGTACATGAGCGCACTTCAGTATGTATGTGCCTGTGGAGGCCCAAGGATGATGTTGGGAATCATCCCCAATTGCTTTTCCACTTTCTTGCTGTGAGCCTCGGTCGCTAATTAAACCCAAAGCATGCCGTTTGTCACTGATTGCATTAGCAAAGAAAAAAAAAAGTAGCTAATGTATAAATGTATATTGGCAAAAATAATAAATGTAACTTCCAATTAAAACAATAATAATGTCTTGAGGATGATATTATTATTAGTAGTCTGAATAATGGAGAAACTGCTCATAGGCAGTCAGTGTAGAAATACATAACAAAAGCATGCTTTGCCCCTCTGCTTCAAGTTAAATGTAATATGAATGAGTTTGCTACATTTATGGTAATGCTTTCCATAGTTCAACCATAAAATGCTTTAGGCTTTTCAATGTACTTTGTACTGTATTTTTTTTAGAATAAAATAACAGTTTACTGACCTAAAAGTAATAAAAAGTGACAAGAAAAATAGGTCTAATGCTTTCATAATTACACAGTTTTTCTTTTATTTTCCAACTCCTCTGCAGAGGCACTAATAGAAATTGCCAACTTTTTGGTGCACTTATAGAAACAAGAAAGCTTTTTAACGTAGTTGAGGCAAAAACTAAACAACTACAGCGTTAGTGACAGTGAGGGTTGTGGGAAGGCCTGCTTAAGATGTCATGCACGGTGGGAAAAGAAATGTCGGCTGTGGTATGTGTAATAAACTTGCTTTCTGGAGGGAACATCGGCTGCCTGCACTGTTCACTGTTCATATCATCGAGATTCTTGTGTTCAGATGGTCTCAGATTTACCCAGTGCTTTACTTGAAACCATCTCTTCCTGTTGTTTCTTTGAAAAATTTCAGTCATTCACATGAGAGAAGTAATCCACATTTGTTACAACTATTGGCATCAAAAGGAAGCCTAACATTTGTAGTCCTTACTCTTTCCCATTCTATTCTTTCATGAAATTTTTTTGGGTATAAATTCTTCATTTTATCTTCTGCTCATGTAAGCATCAATAGACTTAAATGTAAAAATAAAAATGACAGCAAATAGCACGCATGTAGTTCTTAGGCCCTGTTAGACATGCTTTGCAAACATATACTATTCAAAGGTAACCCTAAGAGAGAAGTGAAAGTATCCACTTTATTTGGTAGATTAAGAAGCTGAAGAATTAGAGGGTCATTTCATTGGCCGAATGTCACACATTGTAGCAGACATAATATTCAAACATCGGTAGTCTGGCTCCTAAGCTGTAATATCTGTTAATACTTAACTTTTCTGGTTTATTTACATGCAGTAGATTATGCGTCCATGCTTACAACTTTGTCACACACCTACAAGACATCATTGTGCTCTTTCTAATGATTCTGAGAGGCTTGGGAATGGCTTCAGGCTATGGGGAGCACATAGATTGCTTTAAAGTTTTTGCTCCTCAGATAATGACACGGTAAGTTGCCTGACACACAAATCTCTACGCACTGGCATTTTTATTTTAGTTTTTCAGTATTGGGCATGTGCTAATAAATGTTGCCAGTTCAGCATCCCCAGATGTGGAAATTTATAGCTGTATAAAGAGAGACTTGATGTACCCATTCACTGCACTCACCTTAGATATTTTCTTGCTACCTAATATTTAAAATAAAACTAATTTTATGACTATGGAGTGTTTTACAATGGTGGGTATTTCATAGTTTTGCCATCCTATTTTATTCCTGAGAAAATATTTGTGCAGTGATCAAAAATGTTTGAATAAATAGAAGCGACACAATTTAATGGTGGCATGAAAAGTTTGCAGTTTCTTCTAGAATCCGTCTTTCCCTAGGTATCTCTGTTCATTTCTTGTTATTGGTTCCCTGCCGCCTCTCCTACATTCCAGGGGCCTGGGAGGGGACAGACCACCATCTGTCCTGCATAGGCTGGTGCCAGATGCTTTCCCAGAGTTCTTCCCAGTTCAGTGATTCTTGGAGAACATGAATTAAAACTGAAAGTCAAGTTACAAATCCCTGGATGCTGGCTTGTGGTTTTATAGGGATTGTGCGTGGTTCTATAAAAATCTGCAGTCATGCTGTTAAAACAAGTAGCGTGTCTACATTCTGGAAAATAGATCTTTAGAACAACAGCAGACAGAACTATCTAGAGGCTGTATGTGCAAGGTTGTTTTAGGGGACACGGAACTGCTTGGATGCTGTCACATTGACTCTCATTTTGACTCGAAGGATACTTTAAGCTGACATAGTTTAATCAGACATCTATGATTGTTGATTGACAAACAATGGCCTGCACTGAATGGAAATCCATAGATCCATTTTTCACATAAAACCACCCCATACCGGCTTTACCCAACTTCAACTTTTTATTTCAGTGAGCACAGAACTTTGAGGTATGCCATGATCATCTGATGCATAGGCATTCTAAGTGACCCCTTCAGAGTAACCAGCACAGAATTCTAGTCTAAACATTTATCACATCTTTTTGTTGGGAAACCACCAATGTGTCTCCTTAGTTTTTTACAAGTGTGTAGTGAATCAGGGTAACTTGTGGTCAACCTAACTGTGCTTCTGAGTATTAGAGGTTTCTTTTCACATGCACTGCATTAGCGCCTGTTTCCTGACCTCCCTCACCCCCTCAAGCCTCTATGAAATCAACCGTTTAAGCTTTCAGATATGACTGAACATGTGCCCTTTTTATTGTATATCAAGATTATTTCGCTTACTGTTTTATTATATATTATATATAATATTATATGTGATATTTACTATATATTATATACAACATATACGATTATATTATATATATATTATTTACAATGGGACTATTTATTTATTTTTTAGTACTGGGGATTGAACCCACACATACTACTGAACTATATCCCAAGCCCCGGTTCTAATTATTTTCCATTTATATTTTATAGATTTATTTTATCAATTAGTTTTTTAAAATTTTTTACTATTAGGAGTTTAGCATTTTATTGGAGAAATCCTAGGGAAAAAATTTCATTTTTTGTAATCATTGTTACCTTTGAATATTGAAAGAAGACATTAAAGGATCTGCATGCACATATATGAGCATATATAGCTGTGTATCTAAAATGCATGCATAATCACATTTATGTTCTTTATCTTCCCCAGAAAAGATCAGAGACAAGAAAAGATTATGAATTCATCCATCCATTGAGCCAACATCTGTTTTCGGTAAAGCTTTTGTGCTTAGATATATAAGCTATTAGGACATATAAAATGAAGAGGATAGGTTAAATTACTTTGAGGCAACTAACCAAACACATCTCGTGCTTGTATGTCACCTCATGTTCTTGATGACCTGACACTAAATTTGCCTCCAAGTTCAGGTCCCTTTTCTTGAATTTTCATTTGTCACCATGCCTTCAGCACTCAGGTCTATTCATTCCACTGACCACAGGGTTCTCAGCCACACCTCCCTGGGCTGTCAGTCATCCACACAACTCCTGTTCCATTGTTCCCGACATAAACCCTGGAATCCTTCCATTTCAGTTCTTTACCAGGATAGCCAAGTCCAGTTATGGGTACCTGCTATACCACAGAGATGAAATATGTTGAACAGCATTACTTATAGGTCCAAGAGACAAACCAAACTAAACCAAACCAAGCAAAGCACCACAGTAAGGTAATAAGCTGTACAAATCACTACCAGCGATTCCAAATAGATGGTAGAAGCACATTTCCAGGAGTGCCCAGAGCGAAGATGTTGCCTGAAAGGAGATCTGGATGGGCTGCCAATTCCAGGAGAGTTAGGGAAAGACCATATGTCCTTTCTTCTCTCTTGACATGGGGAAGGGAAGAGCTAGGGGAGTCTGAGCAATACTCTTTTCAGGTATCAGTTGCTGGCACATAGAGGAAGGGCAGAAAATGGATTTGGAAGCATGTGTGCAAATGGAGACAAACCATTCTGAGTCCATTACAAAAGAGTATAGACCACATAAAAGTAGACCACATAAGTGTACCAGCAAATGAGACCATCTTCAATGAATACTATAGGAAAAAGAGAAGTTTCTACAAAAATTAATACCTACCATTTGCTGCCATCCAGAGAACAGTGTTGTGTGCCAGGCCAACACTATGCTAAACACAATCTTAGGCACTGTCTCTGTCACGGTTGAGATGTGAGTTTCCCCCCTCAGGCTCATGTGTTTTCATCCTTAGCTGGTGGGAATGTTCTGGTGAGATAGAGATCGTTGGCGGAAGTACATCACAGGGGCTCCTTGATATTTGGTGGCCTAGGTATGCTTCCTTTAGCTCGATTGCTCTCTCTGCCTTCTGACGACCCAGCTTCCTCCCTTTTCCTGTAGTTATGATTTCTGCTATGCATTTCCCACCATAAATGGCCTTTCCCCACCTCTGGAACCATAAGTCAAGATAAGCACCTCTTCCTCCCTTAAGCTGGTTATGCGAAACTGTTATGTCATAACAAAAGAAGAGTAAGTGAAACGCCATATACCCAGGTGATCTTCCCGTACAGAAGGTACCTGAAGAAATAGCAAATGAAAACCGCAGGATGCAAAGGAACTTGCTGAAGTTGATTCAGACGGTGGTGGTCTTTTAGCTTCCTCTTCCAGTGTGGGCTGGGCAGCCGCCTTGTGAAAAACTTGGGCCTTAGGCGCTATATCTTATCTGTCTCCTGGGAGATAAAGTGTTTTGTCTCTTTCCTGCCTTACGCATTTAAGTCTGGCTCTCGGTCTCTGGATCAATCAGCTGCTCTACTGTCTCTGGGAGAGAAAACGAATTTGTCAGGTGGAGCTTCTCAAAGAAGTATTATGTCTTTGAAAGAATTTGAATTGTCCTGCTTTCCAAAGCAGCCAACTGGGAAGAAGGACTGATTTAGCTTTCATGGCTTTCCATTTTTGTTTCTGACAGCCACTACACACAATTAAGCTTCTAGACAGGACGTAAGGAAAATGACTACTACTGAACAGTTACAAAAGTAGTAAGAAGTACCCATGTCGTCTCAGGGCGCGTGCACGGCCTATGAAGGCACCATTAGCCGACTCATTTATTCTCATTGACACCTGACCAGCCCTCAGCACCGTGGAGCAATCATGGAACCATATTTCTTCATATGCAGTTCATCATTATTCATACAAACACTCATAACGACAAAGATCCTGCAAAAGATCTACAGCCCCTTCCTCACAGCTCAGTATTTCTTCTTTAATTCAATGGCAAAAATTTCAGAAGGACCACTAGAAACTTTGGATCTCCTCCACATTTCTCATTCAATCTCACCCCTCTGTCCTTTGATCCTTTCTTCAGGCTTGCCACATATTGAAACAATGTTATTTCTTAGTCTCAGTGGACCTTTGTAGGCAGTGAACTGTGGTGGTCCATTTTCAATACAAAAAGTGCCGGAAGAAGATTTTCCATACTCACAAGTCGACAGGGGCCATTCTGCCCCATGACCAATGACTGTGTTCCTTCAGTGTATCTCAAAATGAAGGCTTAGCACGCAGCCTTGCTGTGTGACTAGGCACACACAACAACGAGAACAGTATCCTAGGAGGCATCTGAGAAAACTGTGGCTCCCCAAGGGTCGAGCCAGTTGGAGAAAAGGGATCTGCAACTAGGAGTATAATCTTCTGCCCCATTCCTATGCAATGTGTCTACCATCATGTTAGCCTGGATGCCTGATCTTGCAAAGGTGTAATGGATTGTGTTGCTTCCCACACTGAGTCTCTCTTTAACTCTCCATTACTAGATAGGGAGTGGGGGTCTTATGTCTCACACCTTCGAAGTATCTGTCACTAGCAAACACTCCCTTACTTCCAGGTTTCTCTTTCCATTAACTCTCCTTTCCTGTCTATTCCCTTCAGTGTGCTTGCTTTCTGGTTCTTTCCTCATGGTTGTCTCTCTCTCTGTGACACCTTTTACCCGTTAGACCTTGGGTACTTCATGCTCTGTTCTTCATCCTATACCACATGCTTCTGGTTTCTAGCCCTGCTC
Organism: Typhlomys cinereus; assembly: GCA_023101885.1. Classification (NCBI taxonomy): domain Eukaryota; kingdom Metazoa; phylum Chordata; class Mammalia; order Rodentia; family Platacanthomyidae; genus Typhlomys; species Typhlomys cinereus. The sequence continues at coordinate 5,412,301 of JALPQD010000065.1, read as the reverse complement.
CGACGCATGCAGACACCAGCCCCCTTGCCGGACACAGCTCATGATGCTGGTGCTCTGCCCTGACACCCTCGGAGTTCTCGACACTATTTCCGTGTGACATAGTCCTGCACCCAACCTTAAGGCCCGCCACTAAAGCTATTTCTCAAAGAGTTGACCTTGACCTGACACAGCTTTACCTCCATGCATGGAGAGAGATGTAACATCCTGTGTGTTTATATGCTCTTCATCCCCCCCCCCATCCGCCCTGCCTGTGACCTCTGGATGTGAAAGACCAGCTTTTTGTTATGGACTAGCTATGCTAAGTCTTCCAGGAACAGAGACCAAGATGGAGTCTGAAATTATGATTATCCCCAAATTGGAGGTAATAATGCATCTGAAAGAAAGGCAGAGGAGAAAGAGTAGTCTGAGGGAGTCTGGAGATTGCAAGGCAGGTCCTGTGGAGAGAGCCAGTTTGATGGAGAGGGGCATTCCCAAGGCATAGCGTGCTGGTAGTGGAGGCTTAGAAATGGCAAGACTTGAAGTCATGTTCCATTGTTACCTACAGACTGTCTGGGAGGCAGTCACCTGCTTGGAGCTCACTGTACCTTGTGGAATTTTTTTTTTTAAAGACCATTCTTTATTATTATTATTATTATTACTTATTCAACTGTGCGCATGTGGGTGTGTATGTGCACGAGCGTGTATGTGTGTGTGTGTGTGTGTGTGTGTGTGTCTGTGTATGTGTAGAACCATGGACGAATTCGGGAACCACCATGGACGCCTCCACCTCCTTCTGCCCCGGGATTCACAGGCTCCGCCCTACCAGGACCAGAAGCCAGGCCACCCCCGCTTCCGCCTGGCGTCTATACATGGGATCTGGGATCCAAACTCAGGACCTTCCGCATGCAAGGGGGAGGCTTAACCCCTGAGCCACCTCTATAGCCTTGGAAAGTTCTTTATTGAAGAGCTGTCTGAGTTCCACAGCTCCACAGGTGGGCGCTGTGAGGTCTGCCTTGCTGGTCAAGGTTCCTAGAACCCCAGGCTCGAGATGATATTCTTTGGCGCCCTGAGATCACAACCTTGTTTGCTTTCCTCTCTTTCCGTGTCTAGCTTCTCTGACATCCTCATTAACTGGCTGCATGTGTAGTCTTAACTCACGCTACTTGGGAGAGGCAGATCTCAGGCATGGACTTTAATCAAAGTGTATGAAAACTGACCACACTCCTTTCATTTCCATTGACCATAGCAAGCTATGGCTCCATTCATTCAGTCTCTCAAACCAGAAACCTGGGCATTAACCCCTTTTTCTCTTGTCTCACACTGACTCCATACATTTAATACATGACTAAATCCTATGTTTTACTGAGATTACTAGGAGGATTATGAGTTTGAAGTCAATAGCTATGCACTGAGACTGTCTCCAAATTTTCTTCTCATTTTTCAGATTGTTCTCCTCCCCATTCCATGGATCCTACTTGGACATCTTTCTGATGGATTATGGCAAGAGCCCCCTCTCTTGATCCCAAGCCCAAGTTGTCCTCCCCACCTCTGCCTAAGTCTGCTAAGCATGCAGAGATGTCTGGAGGAAGCAGAATCCAGAAATCAAATCATTGCAAGATACAATGTTCATTCTGCAGGCAGAAAGTAGTCTTTGTTCTTGAGTGTAAAGTGGCATTTGCTTTTAGAGTAGCCACTCAGTTTGTTTAGTTCTGGGGAAGACCTTTCAAGTCTCTCTTCTATTTTCTCTTCTAAGTAAGTCTAAGACAAGAGTCAACCCACTGCCCTAAAGAAGTGATGTAATCTCTGACCAACAGAGATCCTAGGGTAGCTTTCCTTGTTTCAGATGAGGTTGATCAGAGAGGTAGGATGGGGGCAGTGGATGCAGCTGGGAGAGGGTCTTGTGTCATGGCTTTTCCAACTCCAACTCATAATGATTAGCATGTCTTCTAAGAATTTCTCAAAATGGAATCACTCACCCTGTCCTCTTCCCACTGCTTGAATAGCAATTTGTTAGCTAAAATAGAAAGGTTGATCAAGGCAATGTGCTTTGGGTCAAAGCAGATGCTTTCTACTTTGAACTCGCGGAAGCTGCTGGTCTATTTCAGAGGGCTAGTCAGGGTGCAGTGGGATACTCTTAGTATAGCCCTCATTACTCCTTTAAACTTGAGCATTAAGTCCTTGTCTGCTTCTGTTTTAATTCTCTAAAGTTCCTAGCATATGGTAAGTCTTCACTAATTTTGTCTCTTTGTTAATCTGACTTTTATTATCTTTTATAGCAGAAAATCAATATACTTCAACTTGAAAAAGTTAGGGAAAACTGATCAGCTTCTGATTTTGTGAAACAGTAGTTAGCTTTTAATTTGAATTTCTTGGGCATTTTTTGTTAGTTTGAAGAATTTGTCTTCTACTTGGCTTTCTTTTGGAGCGAAAAACTTTCTGGACTCAATTATTGATTGGTAGCTAAATCTATACACATTCTTCTGTGGTTACCAGTGCAAAAGAAAAAAATGTCTTACATACAAAGACCCAAATGGATAAGAGAAAAAGGTCGAGAAGATACGTAGCTTGGCATTTGTATCACACTAGAATCATAAACAGCCCAGATGGAGCAGAGAGAATAATCGCTTACAAAAAGGCAATCTGTGATATGTATTCAGGTATTTCCATAGCCCTGGGTCAATGACAAACCTCTTCTAATCTATTTGGTAAGCTGTGCTGATGTACTGAAACAGGTAAAACAAACTTTAATAGGAGTGTGATGGTTCATTTTCACTGACTGAATGTAGATTCACCACTTCTGGATATATGTGTGTATGAGTGTGTTCCCAGAGAGGTCTAATTGAAGACCACCCTGAAAGGGGTCAATAAGCTGAAGTGCTGAGCTCATTAAAAAGGAGCCAATGAGCTGAACATTGGTATTCGTTTCTCTCTGCTTCCTGGCTACAGACTCAATTTGACTAGCTGCCTCAGGCTCCAGCTGTCCTGCCTTCTCTGCTTGATGGACTGTGTCCTTAAATTGTGAGCCAACATGAGCAGAAGTTCCTGAGTTCAAATCCCAGGTCCCATGTAAAAACAAACAAACAAACACACAAACAAACAAACAAACATCGTGAGTGAGTCAAAATAAATCTTTCAATCAATTTGATCAGGTATTTTGCCTCAGCAAGGAGACAAGTCACTAATACAAAGAGTAGATGGAAAATATCACTCAAAAATCAGGGAGATTATAAATTAAAGGGAAAACAAGGTATGCAGTACATTTGAAGCTTAAGATGAGTTAACAGCTAAGAATTGCTACTGTCTTTGATTTTACCTTGTAAGAAGCATGGTACTGAGAAACTGAGTGGAAGGAATATGTTTTGGAGAGTCCCTTAAAACACATTTGGAATGGCTTTTTATTCCTTTTTAAATTTTTATTTATTTTTGTGCTCACAAGTGTGCATGTGTGTGTGTGTATGTGTGTGTGTGTGTGTGTGTGCGTGCACACGCGTCAGAGGGTACTATGTGTCCCTGTGGAGGACAAGAATGACTTTGGGAATTATCCTGGCATGCTATTTGCTTAACTCTGGGATTTCCCAGGTACTGCCCACTAGGGCTGGAAGTGCAGGTCACTGCTGTTTTCTGCCTGGCATTTTTTTTTTTTAACATGGGACCTGGGATCTGAACTCAAGACTTTCTGTTTGGAAGGCAGAGTCTTAACCCCTAAGCTGTCTCTCTAATTCTTTTTTATTCTTTTTGGTTTCTGGGATCTAACTTGGAGCTGCCCAAATGCTAGGTGAGTGTTCTGTTTTAGAACTGCAGCTCCAAACTGCAGTAGGACTTTTGAAAACATGTATACTCAAAACCTCTACATATTCCTTGGTGGGAAAGTGAAGATCATGTTGAAAGTCACTGTAACTATTATCAGTAAATGGAGGAGATGGTGAAGGGCGCCCTCTGCCCTGTTCATCAACTTTCTGCTTGTGAGTAATTGGGGGAAATAAGATTGCCTTTCTCTAGTTAATACATAAAAGCCAACACATGCTGTGTGATAAGAGAGATTCTATGCCAGATTAAGTATGCATTAAACAAATATGGAAGAAAACATCAATTATAGAGGCGGAACATTGGGAAAAATGAGTCATAGAGAAAATGATCAGTCACGCATAACTGAGCTCAGCTTAGAGCAGAAGTGGTCTAAAACTACCTCGTTTGGCAGATAATGAAGGACATTCCTACTGTGACTGTAGCCCAAAGTCCATTAGACACTTGAATTGTCTCTGTTAGGTCCCATGAGCGTGTGCTTACTAAGTTATCTTTGGTTGCAAGCTGACTTCTCTCTGAGGCTTGCCAGCTTGAGAGAACGGGTTGACTATGTCAGCTGAGGATTCTGGGATGTGCAACAGCAATGGTTCCCATTGTAATTGACTCTGTATCTCGGTGAATCTGCCATGAGGGTCAGCTGCACACTTGCTGTTTGTTGACACAGTCCCCCTGCAGCAATGGCAAAGAGGAAGTACTGATTCCTGACCATAGCCAGTTTGCCCAAGAAGCAAGTTTTAGACCACCCTGAAGTGGTCTCACTCACTGAAAATTCTGGAAAATGGCCAACTTTTTATAGCCTCCTTGTCTTCTGGGAACCACAGCAGCGACCGTCTTGTGAACACCTGTACTACCAGGTGTGCCATTTGGGTCTTAGCTATTGCTTTATTAAATCCTGTTTTCTTCAGGGGATGAATGGGACTCAGTCTGGTAACATTCAATACCAAGAACATACAAGTTCCAGTAACCAATTGGTAGCCCCTTTCTGGTCATCCTAGACATGGCTACCACTCTTCTGCGTGTGTGCTACCTCTTGTATATGGTCATCTTCCATGTCAAAACAAGAAGGGCCAGTGCCTTGTGGTCCAGTTTTCCTTCATGTTGCTGATAAATACATGACCAAACAACTTAGGGGAACAAAGTTCCTTCACTTCACGATTCTGATGACAGTTCACAGTCTAACTTGGCAGCAGAGCTCATACCAACACCAGGAGCCAAGGGAGCTGGCCACACCGCATCTACAGGAGTTGCTGAGAAAGGACAAATGTCCTTGCTTGGCAGTCTGTGAGTCTGCCCAAGCATGTGGAATATGGCAAATTACTAAACCTGCTCTCTTTATCTTATCCACTCGCTGTGAGCTGGATCTTCCTACATCAATTGAATAATCTCCCACAGGCTTGCATAGGGCTTGTCTTAATGATTACTTCTCCCCAGATGTGCCCAGCACCCAGTTTTCAGTTGTCAAATTGACATCTGTATCCAACTAGCACACCCTCTTGTGAATCACTCCAGCTCATTGGAGATTAGCTGCTCTGTGAGCTAACCATCTCTCTCTGGTTCCCTCCTGCTCTACACTGCTGACTTCACCCTGCCCCATTTCTACCCCTGTGTCTTTCCCACCACTTATACAGGTCTTTCCCACCAACCATGCACTTGCATGTTTGGCTCTTTAACTTTGTAACATAGCCCCAGATATAATCTCTCCTATTAGCTGCACAGAATTCTCCATCTCTCTTACTTGACCTAACTGGCTAATATTTTCAGATGTTGAATGTGGCCTTAGAGATTCTGAACCTCTGCTCACCTGGGAGAGGAGATCATCTGGTATCCTCCACAGTTACCTCGCACAACATGGCCCTTCAGTCAATGTCTGTTTGCTGACTGAATTAACCATATCATTTGGTAAAAACTATGAGCATTTTAGAGAGACATAACAGAGATGTGGTGTTGCTGAAAGACATAATTTGAAATCTTCACACATTGGGTGTTATGGCCTATGATGGGGAATCACACTTGAGATTTACACACTGGGTATTTTGTCCTGTGGTGGAGGAACCACACTTCCTAGACCTTGAACCTGGGGAACGTGTAGACAGAGATTTCTTGAGGGCAGGGGCAATGTTGGGAACATACATAGCAACATGGAGCTTAGATTAATTTCATGACAGTGCAAGACCTTTGGGATCAATATCACTATCATCATGATGCATAGTAATATTTTATTTTTTTGGGACAGGGTATTTAGCACAGGCTGATCTCAAACTCATCACATAGCTGAGACTAAACTTCTGATCCTCTTGTTTTTACTTCCAGAATACCTAGGTCACAATCACACGCCAGCACAGAAGGTTTATACAGTGTAGAGATGGAACCCAGGGCTGTGCACATGCTAGGCAAGCCCTTCTCTCTACTGAGAAACACCTCAACCTTGAAATAATATTTCTACATTGACTTTCAGGTTTTAGGCTCTAAAGTACATTAAGGGATTATTTCTATTTTTTAAAATTTATGTTCTTTTTATGTGTTTGCATACATGTATGTGTGCTCACATGTATGTGCAAATGTACCACTGTGCACTCATGGAAATCAAAGGACAATTTCCAGGAGTCAGTTCTGTCCCACCATATGGATTCTGCACTTGGGCTTGTGGGCCAAGCACCTTTAACCACTGAGCCATTTCTCTAGCTCTGTTTCTCTGTTTTATCTCATTTGATCCTTCTGGTGAGGTGATTGCTACTGTGCTTTGTGAGGATGCAGAGGCCCCATGAGGTCTGACAGCGGATCGCAGAGTTGGCAAGTGGTACAAGTGGGATCCCCAGTCAGCCCCTCCTCCACCTGTTCTCAGTTGCTCTGTGGACCACACAAGCCTGCAAAGTGAGCTTCTCACTGCTCTGGCCTAAGCTGAGGCATAAAGTGATAAACATTATCTTATGTGAAAGTATAACACAATCATTTCCTTTTTCTGCCTTAATGTGAACTTCTTCGGTGCGTCAGTAAAGTGCCCATAAAGAATTTAGCATCAATACTTTGTTTCGGAGCTTGACATTTGTACTTCCCCCCAGTGGAGAGGGAACCTGTGAATATTTCCTTTTGTACCATAAACCGCACATGTGCCACCCATTCCGGAGTGTTACATTCTCTCGGGAGCCCAGGCAAATGTCAGACATTCGCTTTGTAACCCACGCTTTGGTTTCTCTGAACTGCCCTGTCAAACGCTCACTCTTCCTGAAGTCATGTCTCAGTTGGTGATTTTCAAATGAAGATTTAAAAACAAAAGTCCTAATCATATCCAGCCATAGAACACCATTCAAATGCATCTCCATGATACTGATGTTAAATTTTAACAGCACAACTGTACCAACTCTTGAATGAATGAGAGAATCGGTAAACTTCTGAAGAGCACAGCTCTATGCAAATATGGGCAAATGTTGGAAAGCTGCACAGAGGAAATGTTCGAAACCCCAACTCTGATGCAATAAGCATTGTAAATACTGAATAGTTGTCACCCAAATGAACACATATTCAGATCAATGATAATTCCCCAAAGCAGATCTTTTCACTTCTGCCAAATGTTCATCCTGGGGTCAACAAGATGACTCAGTGGGTAAAAATGTCTGTGTGCAAATCTGACGACCTGAGTTCAAACCCTGGAGCCTAAACGGCAGAAGGAGAGAGCCAACTTCCAAAAGTTGTCCTTTGATCTCTCATGTACAAGCGTGCATGTTTTTTCTCTCAAATAAGGATTATTTTTTAAAAGCCTAGACAGATAAGATACATACAGGAAGATAAACAGAACCAGAAAGTTCTCCCTATTTAATAGAAATTCAACACCACCTAGTAAAAGGCTGTTATGTTCCAGGTGTAGTATAGGAATCTTTTAACAGTTGCTCTTTCAATCATATGTCCAATAAATCTGCTAAGGGGATATTATGATTTCCCATATTTTATATATAGGAATCTTGAAGTTTCCATTTTGTTTTTTTTTTTCAAGCTGATATAAATAGTAAGCCAAAAAGGGGGAGGGGGTACCAGAATTCTAACCCAGATCATATTATTCTGCATCAAAAAATGTCTCTTCCCTGTGACAAGACACCTTCCAAACAGATTATGCAAATGTAATCATTGTCTTTCAGTGCTGGCAACTGCTGCTTCAGAACTGATTAATCTGTGTATTTCTTGTTCGGGGAGATGTACTGGCTAAAGAAGCCAATCTCTTCACTGCATTTATCAGCCCCTGGGGCAAAGAATGTGGGGCTTCCTGGCCACTCCGCAGGATGAAGCCCACGGAGATTAGGCCTGGCAGCCTCTCTGTATTTCTGATTCCGAGGTTGTACCTTCTGTTGGCCGGACATCTTTTGAATCACCTGCTTTCCTGGTTGGGGGTTTCGACTTAAAAATTCTGGTCCGTATTTCTTCCAAATTAAGTCACAGAGTTGTAGAATTCAGTTGACTATCTCTGTTTTCTTTTGTGTACACATTAAACTCTGGTACAGAATCTAATCTGACCACATATGGATAGAAAAGCCAACATTCCCTCCTAGAAGCAAGATAAGGCTTATCCCTAAAGATGGGGGCCAGAGGCTTACCCAAACCACCAAATGGAGAGGATTAGAGTTGACCCCCCAGACGCAGAGCCCTGCATTGTAGATTGACCCTGAGAAAGGATTTGCAGATCTATCACACACGGTGGCTGGTAGGATCGGGATTAGGGAACCTCAATTTCTCATTTGTACTTCAGCACTCAGATAGATTTGCACCCTGGGAATCGATGTTCTATATCCTAGAGGAGCAAACAAGACTGTGCTAGCAGAGTTTTTGTGGTTATTGTCAAATTATTTTATATCCAATCTCCAAATATAAGACACTTCTGAGCTTCATTTAATTCTATGAAGTTTAAATAATGTTATCAAAGGGTAGATTAGCTGTGTTAGTCAGTGGAAAAATATTAAACATCCATTCCAGCCAAGACACTTACTTGCCATGATGTGGGGGGTAAATAGCAAGCACAGTTGTCATTTAGCTGGTCTGTGTCTGCTTTGTGCTGACTGTTCCGATAGCTTCATCTCGCCAATGCAGATGGTGCCCTGTTTAGCAGAATAAGAAACCCAGACTCGCAAGTTCAATATTCAAGGTAGCATCATCACCTGGTTTAAGGCCTTTTTTCTCTTTAAGATCTGCTTCGTACATCACACACTCTACTAATAATGGGTGTCTACGAGGAAATAAAATAGATTTTTAAAAACCTCAGTGCCTATGATTTCCTCAGAGCATAAGCTGTTTATACACTGTTACAAGAATGCTGTCTATCCTCCCTGGTCTTAGCTGTGGGAGCTGCAGGACCCAGAGTTAAGTGAACTCAGAGAAGTAAATCTCTCTCCTTTAATTTAAAAAAAAAAAATCTCTGCTCTTGAAATAAATAAATAAAACCCATACCCTTGTCTGGGTCTATTGTTTGGGAATTATCCAAAATTAATAATGGTAGAATCCAATGAATTAATCGAATGATTAGGCTGGGCAATAAAATTAAAAAGAAATAAAGGAAAGAAAATAATGAGACAGTAATAACTACATACTCTGTACTATTTGCTATTGAACAAGCATTTACTATCGTTATTGTCACAGCTCATGTGCATGTAAGAAGAAGGCTTTTCAATAAGAAGGAAAATATATTTAATATCTATTGAAGTTCGGAAGTAGAGGCAGGAAGATCATGAATTTAACGTAATCCTTCATTACTTAGCCAGTTTGAGTCTGACTTGCTCTACATGGAACCCTGTCTCCGGCAGGGCAGGGCAGGGCAGGGCAGGGCAGGGCAGGGCAGGGCAGGGCAGGGCAGGGCAGGGCAGGGCAGGGCAGGGCAGGGCAGGGCAGGGCAGGGCAGGGCAGGGCAGGGCAGGGCAGGGCAGGGCAGGGCAGGGCAGGGCAGGGCAGGGCAGGGCAGGGCAGGGCAGGGCAGGGCAGGGCAGGGCAGGGCAGGGCAGGGCAGGGCAGGGCAGGGCAGGGCAGGGCAGGGCAGGGCAGGGCAGGGCAGGGCAGGGCAGGGCAGGGCAGGGCAGGGCAGGGCAGGGCAGGGCAGGGCAGGGCAGGGCAGGGCAGGGCAGGGCAGGGCAGGGCAGGGCAGGGCAGGGCAGGGCAGGGCAGGGCAGGGCAGGGCAGGGCAGGGCAGGGCAGGGCAGGGCAGGGCAGGGCAGGGCAGGGCAGGGCAGGGCAGGGCAGGGCAGGGCAGGGCAGGGCAGGGCAGGGCAGGGCAGGGCAGGGCAGGGCAGGGCAGGGCAGGGCAGGGCAGGGCAGGGCAGGGCAGGGCAGGGCAGGGCAGGCAGGGCAGGGCAGGGCAGGGCAGGGCAGGGCAAGGCAAGGCAAGGCAAGGCAAGGCAAGACAAGGCAAGACAAGGCAAGGCAAGGCAAAGGAAACAAAGAGGCTCCCTTAATGGTGGAGAAAAACAAGCTGAGGGTCAGTTTTGAAGGGCTGTGATGGGTAAAGACGGTCAGTGCTTGTCTCTATCATGGGCTTGGTAACCTTGATCTTCAGTTATCTCTCTTACTCAGGAAAATAGGCAAAATGATTGCTTTTCACAGAAATAGACAATACTCAGGGATTTGTTTTTTAAATTCAAGTTTTGGACTGGTGAGATGGCTCACTGGTTAAAACCTTTGTCTCAAGCAAAAGAACCTGAGTTTGGATCCCAGACCTCACATAAAAATGCTGGGTAGATATGGTAACAACCTGTAATTCTGACCTTGGAGAGTGGAGCCTGGAAAACGCCAGAACTAAACAATAGAGGTAGAAAAATTCAGGATGATTCCCAATGTCACCCTTGGGCCTCTACAGGCAAGCACACTCGAATGCCCTCTTCTACACATACTCATACCCACCCACAAAACTATCTCTTGCTCTTTCTCACACACACACACACACACACACACACACACACACACACACACACACACACAAGTCTTAAGATGGAAAATGAGCAGTTATTAAGGATTATAAAGGAATAGAAAGAGAAAAGGGATTGGTTGATGATGCAAATATCTAGACATTCAGAAGAATATTATAAGTCAGTGGTCATGAAGAAGGGCATCCAATCATAATAGGACTTTGCATGACCTGTGCAATGTCCAACACATTATTGACCCCACAAAGTCTAGCATGGACTAAAGGCACTAGGATCCTTGGAGGCAAGGGATTGACAGCCACAGTAGTGTTCCTATGCTTAAGGGGAACACAGGAAAGCGTTCTGGGAAATGCCGCTGGGTCCTTGCACCTCATCGGAGAGGAGGACCCAGAGGAGAGTTTGGCATGCACATTAAAGGATGCACCAGGGATGGGGGGGAGGCACTGGGGGATGGGGAGGGAGGAGGGAATGAAGGGGGGGAGCAGAGGGGTGGGGAGTGGAGGAAAGGAGGGAACCGGTGTTAAGTTTGCATGATCAGAAATTAAAAAATTAAAAAAAAATAAAGAAAGAAGGGCATCCAACACAGAGTACAGAAAACATTTTGCAACTCCTATGTCTACTAATTTCCTTAAATCTCATACTGCTAAATTTTTGTTTCTGTTTGGATTTTATAACCCACAAGATCTATTAGTTCAGTATTATATGAATATTATTCACAGATATATACATATAATACATGAATATATGAATGAAAATATGCATGAATATCTACATATTAGCTGTTGAGGATATATTTGACGACATGCTCTAGATCCATTCAGAAGAGGCTTAATGGGACAAGCTTTATGTAAAGCGTACAGTGCTATCCGACAGTAGAGCCGTGGTGTTCCAGTTACTCTTCTGCTGTGATAAATAGACTCAAACAACTTAAGAGAGAAAGAAGGAGTTTATTATTTGGCTTGCAATTCCAGAAGGGATAGAACCTAACATGGCAGGGAACTCATCGCAGAGGGCCTGGTGGCAGAAAGCAAGAGGCTGGCTCACGTTAAGCAGCTTATAGGAGACAGAGAGGGAGGGAGGAAATGGGGCCAGTTTATCAAACCCCAAAGTTTACTGCCAGTAACCAGTGATGTTCTTCCTTCAGCAAGATCTCATCTCCTAAAAGTTTCATAACCTTCCCAGACAGACCAGTAGGGGACAGGCACTTAAACATAAGAGCTTGTGGGGGACATTCCACATTCAAACTTTAACATTTGGTAATTGATTTTGTACATAATAGATGCATGACGAAACATGTATCTATCTGTCCATCTATCCATCCATCCATCCATCCATCCATCCATCTATCTATCTATTTATCTATCTACCTATCTATTTTGTGTATATGTGTGTACAAGTGTGGGCATCTGTATAGAAGGGCACTTGACTGTATGTACCGTAGAATCACAGGGGTGACATCAGGAATCATTCTGGATCATGCATATCACTTTGCTCTGGGGTTTTCTAGACTCTTCTTTCCAGGGCCAAAATTACAGGTCATTTTGCTTTCCAGGCAAAGGCTTTAATCCCTGCACCATCTCTCCAGTTCAAAAAACCTTTCAATAATGCTTTGGAATCTCTTGTTTTCCAATTCAAGTATGACCTGAATTCTATGCAGATCAGTGACCCGGAGTACATGACCGCAGTCAGAGGTGAACGCTTTGTGGACTGTTGGCAAAGACAGTCTTTGTCTAATGTGTCCCACTTGCAGATGAAGAAGTGGAATCATGTCAAGGCAATCTCAGCCCATAGCTCCTTCATCTTCAGGGCCAGGACTTTTGCTAAAGAAATGTTTTCCTTGACTGGTGCTAGGGAGGTCATTGGATAGGGATCAGGAAAACAAAAACAAAACACAGAGAATGTAAGACCTGAGTCCAGAGACTTCAGAAAAGTATGAAATAGGGTGGGGAATTGTGGCACTATCGATTCAGGGAGGCCCTAGCCCAGGCTCCGGACACTACAAACATGTCCCGGATATGTCCCAATACAGAACCATGCAGGCGGAGGGATGAACAACCAATGGAAAGCGGCCATCTAACCTGCTGCTGCAATGGACACCTAGTAAACAGTTAAATGATTGGTGGCTGTCCCCCGGAGTGGAGAGATGGCAACACTTGATTGGATCCTGACTTTATATAAGCCCAAACACCTCTTTAATAAATTGAATCTGCAGCAAACTCGTCCGCTGCTTCGTTCTCACCTGATTCCCTCGGTCTGGGTGGTCACCCCCTTGCCTTGAGCCCGGAGGCTCCCACTGTTTCCCTTTCCTTTCCCTGGCTGGCCTGGCGGGGATTTGGCAACAGGGAATGAGGTTTGGGAGAATTCACACAAAGGTTTCAAAATTAGTATATAAGATGAACAGTTGATAGCGGAGGACTGTCAACCCTCCAGGTGAAACTGACTTGGGTGAAGGGAATTTGAGAGTGCTTGAAAGTGACTTGTGACTCATGATAATGAGAAACATCCTGAGTCTAGGTTTAGGATGATGACAAGACATTCAATGCATGAAACTGTATCTAGAACTACGTGCAACAGAGTATGTGCAAGAAAGCTCTTATTCCACCAAGGGGTCAAGTACCTGTACCATGCGGATGAGCTAGAAAGCCTATGCAGTGTGGTGTAAAAGTTCCAGTACTGAGTACAGCACTGTCACTGAGCTTTGTCTCTTCTCTGTGGCCTGCTTAACAGATGGCCTGGTGACTGTATATCTCTGTTCACATCTTTGTTCTGGGACACAAGAACCTGGAAGCCTTCTGGAGGTGCCCTCTGATCTCCGGATACACTGATATCAACGGGGGAAACAGAGAGATGGTAAGATTTATGTTTCCAATCTCTTAAACTGTCCGCTCATTCCAGGGATGGCCGTGAAGAGCTGCTCTATTCGCAGGTGCGGCTCCGGCAGTTAAAAAGCCCTGAAGACTCCTGCCACAGGACAATCTAGTTCCAAGTAGAATGCTTAAGCAGCAAATTGCTCATACAGCTGTAAAACATACACTGCTCATGTGCATCAGACCTCTCTGGTGAGGACTGATAACCTCAAAGGAGCCTGGAATGTTCTCTCTCCCTGCCCCCCCACCCCAGCCCCCTCTGTGTGGGTAAGAGTGCACTTGAGAGTGTGTGTGCCTGTGGAGACCCAAGGGTAGCATCAGAAATTATCCTGCATTGCTCTGCCTCCTTATTGCTTTGCTCTGGGGTTTCCCAGACTTTGCACTCCAGGGCCAGAAATGCAGGCCGCCTTCATTTCTGTCCGGTGCTTTTATATTGGATCCGGGATCCAAACTCAGGACTTTTTGCTTGCGAGGAGGCAAAGGCTTTAGCCCCGGAGTCATGTCGCCAGCCCATCTTACTTTTCCTTTTACTTCCGCAAGGACACCCGGGATGTTGGGTACAGGCTGGGATGGGAGCTGTCTGGCCACTTACTGTTGGTTGGACACTGAGCATCCAGGTCATGTGAAAATAGAAAAAAAGAGTAAAAGTATCCAAATTCAGCAAACCTTGGTTTAATTCCAGGAGCATAAGCTATGTAATATTTTATTTACTCTCTCAGGGATAGAAAATTTAAATATTGCAGGAATATCTTGTAATGGCCAACTCTGGAGTTTCTCTAAGCATTTTATATAGCCAATTCTTGGAAAATCTTCCATTTTTTAAATTGAAGACAACTGAGAACACAATGCAATGATCACTCTCATAAGGAAAATGTTAGTTATTTTACTTTCCATGACTTTTCTGGAAGGAGTTTTTTTTTTGTTTTTTTAGACTGTGTACATCCCATTAATTTAAACTTGGGATTTTGGCTAAGGATTTCCAGTCTGAGTTTATGCTTTTGCAATTCTATGTACATTTTCTGAATTTCCATGTTCCTGTTTGGAATGCATTTCCTGCCAGGATCATATCTGAATTTCCTTATAAGTTTAGCAAACAGGTGACTCAGAAGACCTTCCCTGTGTAGAATTGTCTATTCCCCATCCTAAGGTTGAGTTCCAAGACAACAGAGATTGTATCTTCTTGACCTCTAATACTTTCCAGTCTAGCAATAGTCTAGCCCATGGTGCCCCTTGCAATGTAAAGATGTAAATAATCCTGCAATTTCAAAATCTTGTGACAAAAACACACAATTAAAACAGTTCCATAGGTTAATGTGGACATGCTCTAGTAATTTGCTATTTATTTCAAATGATCAACTGCACTTATGTTAGAGAAACCATACGGTGGTTACAACAAGACATCTCACATTTGTCTCCTATCCTCCAAATGTTTTCAATAAGTTAACTGTCCAGAGCCTTGGATTGGACCAGACGACTCCAGGCAATTATCTTTTGAGAACACTCATAGCTAAAAATGCAACTAATAAAATATTGGAGAGGCAAGATGATGCTGTGGCTTCAGTACCTTCTTTGAAAATTGTTTATTTTGGCCTGTTCCTATCATCTCACATTAATAGCTAGAGTTCAAAAGGAATTATTACTTTAATATACCAGAATTCTCTTTTTGTTTTAGGCAGCCATGCAAAGCTTGCTTTGCTTTTAAGATTGGAGTCCCTTGATAAATTTATTTCATGCCAATTTCACTCTGGATACAAATATAAATGTCTTTAACCTACGCATCTGTGCTCCAGATCCTGCTGGATTGGCATGTTACAGATGTCTATTGGTTCCACATTTAAATTAAAGGTGGAAAGCAGCTGTGCATTTTATGACCTAGATAAGAATCATATTCCTTTACAGTCTCTTATTCTTGTAGCTTGATCACTTCCTGGGTCCTGAGAATTGATTTTAAAAAGCAATCTAATTTCCTCCATGCTATTTATGGATTTATCTCCCTTTGTGTTCCTCAATTAGTTCAGCAGGGACAACAGTGGCCAGTGTGGTGCTTGCAGTTTTGAGTGTCTTGTATTAATTCAAACCTTATATTGGAAAATTAGCATACCACTGTATGTTAGTCTGTACTGTCAACTTCATTGGATTAGAATCACAGGTGGAAACATACCTCCAGGTGTGCCTGTGAGGTTTAACAGAGGAGTGAAGATGCACGCCTGACTGTGTCTGTCCCATCCCCTGGGTTGGGCTCCTGCAGTGAATACAAAGGGGAAAGCTGGCAGGGCATCGTGCATCCTCGCTGCTTCCTGACTGTGGATGCGCTGGACCAGTCACCACATTCATGCTAGTCATTGTCAACTTGACAATTGAAGGCCCTGAGCTCGGAGCACAGTTGTGAAGAACTAGTAATTGAGTTAAGCCCTAAGCAAGCCTGCAGGAGATTGTCTGATTGATGGGGACCAATCCGAGATTCCTCCTGGGATTAGACCTAGGGCAGGTGGATGCCATGGAGAAAACTGGTTAAGGAAGCTGGCATCCTTTGGTATCCTCAGAAAGACATGTCAGGCTAGCAAATAAGGATTGTCTCTCTCTTGGCAGTCCTGTGGATATATAGCTATGGTGTGGCCAATTCCCTTGGCTCTGGTGGATTCTTTTGCCAAGCTGAAGTAACAAATGTAACCAGGGCTGGAGACATGGCTTAGGGTTAAAGCCTCTGTGTCTCAAGCAGAAAGACTTGAGGTAAAGATCTCAGATCCCACGTAAAAATACCAGGTGGAAATGGTGGTAGCCTGTACTTCAGACCCTAGAGGATGGAGCCTGGGAAACCTCAGAGCAAAACAATGAGGAAATAGAGCAATTGAGAGTGATTTCCAATGCTACCCTTGAACCTCCAAGGTCATCTGTACTCATGTATCTGTACTCATGTGCCCTATGGTAAACATGCACACACGTAAACACACACACACGTAAACACACACACACGCACACACACACACGCACACAAAGAAAATGCAACCAGACAATCCCAAGAGAGAATGCAATTCTTTGTTTCCCTATAAGTTGTTTGGTTGAGAATTTATCAGCAACAATGTAGAGTGAGTACAACAATCATGTCTTCCTTGCTATAATGGGCTGTACACCAGACTGTGAGCCAAAATAAACTCTTGCTTTCTTAAGTTGCTTTTTATTGGTATTTTGTCATAACAATGAGCCAAGTAACCAATACAGCCTCCAGTGAAATAAATCTTCATGTTCAAAAAGTTTCACGTACCTTTTCCATGACACTCCCCATCCAACTAACAAAACTGATAATAACAATAAAAAATTTCATATTTCTCCCAAATATTCATGTCATGGTTTGAATGTAGTTGTCCCCCACAGGCTCATTGGTTGGAACACTTGGTCCACAGCTGATGACACTGTTTGTGGGAAAGTGTAGAATCTTTAAAAGCTGGAGGAAATGGGGATGGGTCCTGAGGATTGATAACCTGGCTCTACTTCTTTTCTCTCTTGGTCTCTCTGCCTCCCTGATGGCTGCCTTGACACAAATCAGCCTCCTGCTTCTGCTTCCATGCCTTCCTGACACCCCACCATGACGGATGCTTTCGCTTCTTGAACCATAAGCCAGAGAGCAAATCCTTTCTCCCTTAAGCTGATTGGATCAGAGTATTTATCAGAGCCACAGAAAAGCCCACCGGAACAATTCTTTATGTCAATGACAACTTTTCTGGAAAAGGAGATGGTCAGATCTTTGACTGTTTATTTCTAAGTTCTGTAACCACAAGATAAAAAAAAAAAGTATGCTCCACCTCTGATACCAAGCACGCCAGGAAACTGGAGTTTTCCTGCACCTGTTGCCAGCCAGACTGGGAAAGAATTTCAAAAAGTACTAAAATTGTCTGTTCAGTGGAGACTGGAGCTAAAGACAATGGTGGGTGAGGCTGTATCTTGAGCAGTACTGTTTAGCTACACAGCTCTGGCTTGTGCTGTTTCTAGGCGCCCCCTGTCCCTCCTTGCTCCTGGCTGGAGAACCTCTCTGCTTGATACTTCTTCCACAGACCAGCAAATAAAGCCGAAGAAACATGCAATGGTGTGGAGTGCCAGTCTCTGGGCAGGAATTTTTGACTGGTCACTGCCTGGATAGGTCTGTTATGAAATACCTGGCTCTTTGCTTTTTGGAGAAATGACCCTAAGAAAACCGAAACGCTGCCAACATGTGATCTCCCACTGGATCTCAACTACCTGTGACGATAGAATTGGTCCATGCAGAGTGAGGACATAATTATGAATCTATTTTGGAGCTCAGGCATGCAGAATATCTTTAGAAAGTTCTAGTTCTTTTCTTTTTAGTTCTTTCTAAATTGTACATGGGACTTTCTCCTCCAACAAACGTGTTCTTATAGATCGGGTGGGGTTGTGGAATTCCGGGAATGGGAATTTGATTCATTTGTTTACATCCCCCATTCTCAACTTGTGTTGTCAAATTTGCATTTGAAAACACTAGTAAACCACAGCATGGAAATAAAGACGGTGGTTGCTGCAACATTCAAGATACTGACTTATAAAATAATGATGGTGGTTGCTGCAATATACAAGAAATCATAAGAGTAAAAAGGAGAAAAAGCCTCAGAAAGGAATGGCTCCAAATGTAGTAATTATGTGGAATGGTGATGAGCCTTATTCATATATAATGCCTACTTTGGGAGCAGGAGGAAGTGCTGTCCAAACAAATCTAAGATGAACCTACAATTGCCATCAGCCAAGCACTGTGCAGGGCCTTTCCGGCAGCCAGACAAGAATGCTTCAGAAAAAGAGGTAATTTGCAGTGGAGCACAAGCGCCCAGGGAAATCTGTCAAAATCAGTTTGAAAGTCATAACAAAAGGAAGATAAATTTGGTTTGTTTGTCTTTGTTAAACCAACTACTATACTGAGCTACTGAGCGAGCTGGAGTCCAACTGCTTGGCCATTCCTGTTTGTTTATTCTGGCTGGAAAAACCATGCTTCTTGCAGATACTGGTGACAACTGATACACTAGTTACAAATCAATGTCTACACAAAGTAGCATATTTAGATTATTGCTCTTTTTTTTCTTATTTATGGAATACCAAGTGGTAACGGTGATTCACTTCCACCTCCCATCCCAGAGACAAGCGATTTAAATACTTTTAAATACCTTTTCCTTTGGAATATGCTGGCGCATTTCTTTCTTTTAAAAATATATATTTTACTTATTTAATGTAAGGTTCCTGGGCTCCCATTCCACAGAAGCCATGCCTCAGACTGGAAACAAAGGTGGTTTATTGGGATCAACTGGGTGGGCTGTCCTCACCAGCAGGAGAAACAACAAGGTTGAAGAAAGTTGGGGATGGGTGATTTATAATAGTCTTTGGGTTTGTAGGTGGGTGAAGGACAAAGTGGGGTAAATTACTTCCAAAAAGGGTAAAGATTTTAGCTTCTGGCTACAACAGGAGGCTGCACCAGGAAGTAGTGACCAGAGACCACGTGACCATGTAGTGGGTTTTATGGGCACCAGACATCCTTTTTGCGGCTAAGAGCTTGAGGTAGGGGCAGATGCTTCTGCAAGATAAGACATGGGGGAAGGGGAACTCTATCATTTAAGAGAGAGAGAGAGAGAGAGAGAGAGAGAGAGAGAGAGAGAAAGAGAGGGTGAAGAGAAGGAGGAGGAAGAGGAAGAGAAGAGGGGGAAGAGGAAGCAGAGGAGTTAGGTAAATGACGTGCTTTTAGAGGGCAAAGTACAGTTTTCAGAAACTGGTTTTCTCCTTCACCATGTGGGCTCTGCAGATCGAACTGAAACTGCCTGATTTGTACTCAAGCACCTTGAACCACTGAGCATCTCGCCTGCCTTCTCTCCACAGTTGTAACTTGCATGCTAACGTTATTATTGCTGCTTTATAATTGTAACCATTATGACTTTCCTTGCTGTTAGTAAGCTCAATACCTACCCCCCAAAAAACCACTTAAAAACGAATCTCCCAAACTCCTATAGCACAGTATTTCATTATATCCAATACTCAGTTTTTATATTTTTGTTACTGGGTACTAAGTACGAATGGTTAAGTACTTGTTTTAAGATTACAGATTTCCCCCAATAGTTAATAGCTTTATTCCTTTATGCTAGGATTCATAGATGCAGTACAATGACTCCCCCCATTGCATTTTTCTGCAAAGATCTATCTAATGCCTAGCCTCTAATATTATCCAAATATTCACTCATGTCAGACAATGTGATAGTTCTCATCCTTCTTGGGGTGGACTTTTTTTTCTCACACAGTCCCCTGTTTTAATATTCCAAACTGTATAGTTTTTCTGCAGACCTGTTGTATGTTAATATCTAGGGCTTCCTCGTGTCTTTCTTTGGAGTCGAATCCTCCTTTTTTTTTAACCTTCCCATGTTCTCCTCTTTATGCTTTCTCTCCCAGAGAAGGACTGGGAGGGTCAGAGAAGACAACTTAAGGGGCTTTTCTCTTGTCCCTGAACTGAAGTGTATGTGTGTGTGCGTGTGGGGAAGGCTTAGTGCCAGACACTTCATCCTGCACCATGGATAAGGAGATCAGGAAAACCTGCAGGTGGTGGCATCTCTCCTTCTGCCCCCTGAAGGTTTTGCTCTGATTCTATCCATCTCTGCAGAGTCCCTTAGGCCAACCAAGCAGCTGCATTCCTAGGAAGAAGCATGTCTGTGAAGTCTGAGGTTGTCTTCCCTGAGCGGGACTGGGATGCTGGCGTAGGAACGACTCAGAAGAGCAGGTTCCGTCACATGGGCAAGAGAGGATTCCTTAGCTACACTTCAACAAATAGCCACAGGTGGGCGCCAGGCTCGGTAAAGTCTGGATGACCCCAAGACCACACACACATCTTCCTATGTGTATTTTGTCTTCTCTGAACCCCCTTTGTCATTTTGAGACAGAGACTCACTGTGTAGTCCCGGCTGGCTTCAAGCTCAGGATCCTTCTCCTTCACCCTTCTGAGGGTAGAAATTACAGGAGCGTGCCACCATGTCTGCCACTATGGGTACCACCATGCCTAGTTCTTCATTCTTATTTTGATGTAAAATGTAGAACTTTAAAAAAGTCACAAAATGCGTATACATTAAGAAAAACACAGACTACATGCACACACATATGCACACACACACATGCATATGAGAGAGAGAGAGAAAGCAGACAAAGCCATCAAAACAGATGTTTTCCAATTGATTTTTTTCTCTTTAAAAAATTGTCTTCTGAGAAAACACACCTGAACATAAATTTTGTCATTTTAATCATATGTAAGTGTGAAATTCAGTGGCATGAAGTAAATGTGCTTTTAGGATTGTGTACCTATCATCACTATCTATTTCACTATCTGAAAAAGAAGCCTTTGTAACCATTCAGCACTAACTCTCTGTCCCTCAATCCCTCCCGCTCCTGGTGATTTTTATTGTGGTCTCTGTTGAATGTATCTATTCTAAGCATGGCACGCAAGTAAATTTCTATGTTATTTATCCTAACTCTAGTGTCTGGCTTTCCTCCCTGGGACAACATTTTCAAAGTTTATCAACAGTGAGGCATGTATTAGAACTTAATTCCTTTTTTATCCAAATCCTATTCCACAATATATTTTTATAATAGTTTATCTGTTTATCTACTGATGGATTCTTTGGCTGTTGTGTACCATATTGTGTGAGGACCTGTTTTTAAATACTTTTGGGTAGTTATAAGCTTAGAATTGCAATTATTGGGTCACATAGTAATTCTAAGTTTTGAGAAACCACAGAACTGCTTTCCACAACAGTTGCCCCATTCTATATCCCATTTGACAATGGGTAAGGGTTCTAATTTCTCCATATTCTTGCAAGCATTTATTATTATTATAACTTAACTGAAGAAATAGTCACAGCACATGCATGAAGCCAGAGGACAATTTTTGGAAATCAGTTCTCGCTTCCAATGTGTGGATCTGGGGACTGAACTCAGATTGCCAAGTCTGTGAACAAGCGCCTTTGCTGCCTTGGCCATCTCACTGGCCCCTTTCCTAAGTCTTAAAGCCTAGTCAGTAGCTCTTTTTCATTTCAGCACCATACAAAGGGCTTTTTCTCTCCTGTGCTGTCTTGTTTCATCTTTGCCACAACTTTGGGAAGGAGGTGGGTTTGAGGCAGGATTAGAGCAGCCATGCTGGGATGGGTCTTTCAAGGTCTTTGAAGGTTTTGGAATTCCTGAACGTCATCCCCCACTGCTGGGATCACCCTGAAGGAACACTCCTGCTGAGGAACCGACTCCAGTCCTCCCACGGATAAGATGGCCCACTTCCCTATGAAGGGATTGTGGAGATGAGCTCTCCATATCAAACAACTTGACCTCTAGCCCACAGGGGCCCAAGAGCAACTGGGTTGGGCTCCAATGGGAGTTAACCAATGGGAAAAAGCCAGTTTCCTGGCTGTCTAGATGTATAAATATTCCTGGCCCTGGCAGCCATCTTTGGCACCCTAGCCCCTCATGGCACTCTAGTGTCCTGAGTTCTTTTTCAGCTATCCGCTTTTCATAAATTCCCCATGGCCCTAGCCATTTGTCCCTTCCTTGCTCCATGCCTAGGCTCCACGAGTTCTCCAGGGCGTCCTAGCCCCTCATGGCACTCCACGTCTGGAGTCCATGAGTTCCAACCTTTTTCTCCTCTAATAAACTCTACCTTAATCCTCTACACGTGTTCTGGTTTCAGTCTTGGACTCTGGAACACAAGAACCCTGCAACACTGGGACGGTCGTTCCTGTTCCCTGCAACATTTGGCACCCAAATGGCAACCAAAAAGACTGGTGGCCCCGTATCAGGTTGGGCTCAAGTTATAGATACAGAGGCTCAGGGAGGATGTGATTGGTACAGGGTTATGTGACTTGTGGCTAATGTCCCTACAGCAAAGCCCTTTTAGTCTGGAAATCACAATTGTTGTTGACTATAAGCACTGGGACCCTGCTAGTGGGCATACGTCACAGTTTGAATGTGAGTTGCCCACCCCCAACACCCCTGCTGAGGAACTGATTCCAATCATCCCAGAGAAAAGATGGCCAACTTCCCTATGAAAGGATTATGAAGATGAGCCCTCCTCATCAAGCAAACAGCTTGGTCTCCAACCTCACTTAGGGCCCAAGATCAACTGGGTTGGGCCCTAATGTGAACTAAACTGGAAAAGTGGGTTTTTTTTCCCTGGTTTTTCTAAGTGTATAAATGTACCTGACTTTGGCAGCCATCTTGGCGCCTGCCCTCATGGCACTTGGAGTGCCTTGAGTTCTTTTCCAGCTGTCTGTTTCTCACAGATTCCATGCTCTGATTCCCTAAATTCTCCAGGGCGCCTACCCTTCGTGGGACCCCACGTTTGGAGTCTATGAGTTCCGTTCTTTCTCTCCTCTAATAAACTCTACCTTAATCCTGTACATGTGTTCGGTTTCAAGCTCCGAACACAAGAACCCTGCAACACTGGGACACTTGTTCCCGCAACATTTGGCCCTGAACAGGGACCCTGTAACATTTGGTAACACGAAGGGCTATTTGGTGAACAGAGGAAAGGCTGATCCTGAAACAGTAGCTCCCAAGATCAGCTTACGGTGTGTTACTGTACTGCACAGGGTTCCAGCTGAGTTGTGTAGATGGCTGAGAGACACAGGGCCTCTGTCTAGGTGTTGGGGAGGTTCTGTCTAGCTAGATACTCCAAGAAACATAGATAGGAATGACTTGACTGCAGGAGAACTTGAAACAGTGGCCCAAGGGGACCCTGGCCCATGAAAGAAGCATAAAAATGGCTCCAACAGCCTTCAGAACGGCAGGCTCCCTACTGTGGTGGGAAAACAAACCTGTCTCCCCTCCTCTCTGCTGCCCAGGACAAAGGAGACCTAACCACACCTTCCCCTGGTTTCTAATTGGACAAGGAATCATTTGTCAGTCATGATCTCTGTCTTTAGGAGCTACAGACACTCTCAAGGACCTGTAATATCCAAATCACATTATTGCTATTAGCAAGGTCATGAATTCCCTTAGACCTCCTACCCTTTCTGTTGCAGGGTTCTTGTGTTTGGGAGTCGAAGATTGAAACCAAAACACTTGTAGAGGATTAAGGTAGAGTTTATTAAAGGAGAGAAAGGCTGGAACTCATGGACTCCAGACATGAAATCCATGAGAAGCAGGCAAGCTAGAAACAGACTCATGGCAGGTGACATGAGGGGCAAGTGTCCTGGAGAGCTCATGGTCCACAGGTATGGAATCCATGAGATGCCAGGACCTAGAAAGAAGTTATGGCACTCTGAATGTCATGAGAGGCAAGAACTGAAAATGGCTACCAGGGTCAGGCATATTTGTACACCTAGGCAAGCTCATCTCCATAATCCCTTCATAGGGAAGTTGGCCATCTTATCTCTGGGAGGATTGGAGTCAGTTCCTCACCAGGGGTGTTGGTTCAGGGTAATCCCAGCAGTGGGAGGATGGCCTTCAGGTATTTCAAAGACCTTCAAAGACCTTTAGAGACCCATCCCAGCATAGCTGTTCTATTACCGCCTTACTTTCCAGAAAGGCTAGACAAATGAGCAGTTCTCTTTGTTTCAAGAACATGCGCTCACACTCTCCCAGTCTTCTTGCACTTCCTGTGGACGATGGCACTTTCCCGAGGTTGGAAGCTGAGTTCTATGGAGTGACTTCTGCAGAAGAAACACCCATTCTCTTTTGAAGCACATCTGTCCCAGCACATCTCCATTTGAACTGGACTCTCTTGCTTTCCCAAAGCTATAGCCACATCTTTGTCTTTATAACTAAGAGTTGAGCTGCAGATTAGGGAGCCCTTGCGGCCTGGGTTTTAGAAGGTGCCTCAGGTTTGGGCTGAGGAGCTATAACTTCTTCAAGCCTCATCTTCCCTAGGGAGATTCGGCCATTCATCTGGGTGCCGCTTTAGCAACACCCCTCTTCCATCCCGCAGCATAGCTGGCTTCTCCCCGTCTTCCACACCTAGAGAGGAGTACAGCTGATTCTCATAGGAACGTTCTGAGACAGAATAGAGAGGAGGGGAAGAGGGTGGGAAGCTGCAGGGAAGCTTGAGGGTGGAGTCTATTCTGGGGCAGGTGGGTGGGGATAAGTCTGGAGCTGAGAAAGCTTTGGAGTGGCTGTGGGCTGGAGGGATGGTGTGTTGGTAGAGCAATTTTCTAGAGATGAAGAAGAGCCCAGTTTGTAGCGTGTGCTGAGTGCCATGTGCAAACAAGTACTCTTAGCGAGGTGAATTGCAAGTTCTCAAGGCCAAAGCGAACTAGCTAGAGAATTTTCAGTGGATAAGGCGAGAAGGAGATTTCGCATTTTAATTATCTTTACTATTAGAGTGTTTGAAGACTTTTTTTTTAAAATGATGGGTTTTTGAACTGTGTGTTTGAGGAGCCCCAATGAGACTCCCGGACAGTGAAGATGATACTGAGGGTGCAGAGGGAGGGAATACTTGCGACAGGCCGGCCACAGATGTTGGGACACTTATGTCTCATATCGACCCTCTGGGGCAGACATTTTACAGATGAGCAAATCAAAGTTTAGAGATTTGAAAGAACTTCCCTGGGGCTGCAGAGTTCCTATGAGGTAGATTTAGAATATGAGCTAGGTCTCTCCAGCTCCAAGCCCCACACCTTAGTCACCACGTCATCCTGTGTGAGTCCTGGCTTCCCTCTGGCGCAGCTACAGAGTCCGGCCCCAGGGCAGTCTCTGCGTCCTACCTTCTTAACTTCGGCTTCTTCAAGGATCTCAGTCACATTCTTGCTTCCCTAAGTGCCCCTTTCCGTCCTTCAGTGCCCGCTTTATTCCAAAAACAAATACATCGAGTTAGCTCAAGTACACTGCTAACTTTGATCCTACTGTGAGAGTTTCGGAGGGTCCAGAAGCTGTCCCCAAGGGAAGCTATGAGTTTAGACTCAGGACATTCAGAGAGCTAGAGTGAACCCACAAACCCTGTATATTATTCCCTCAGGTGCTGTAACCTACAGTTTTTTTGTTTGAAGGCTCCTCTCACCCTACTTTGGAACTCAGGTGACAGTTCTTCCTACTCATTTGCTCAAGGGTATTTTCATGACACATCTTGGTCTATTATTTGTAACCGCCTCTTTTTTCTTTTGATCTCCAAGTCAGTAGTTACATAAACACCTTCTGCCTCTGTGCTCCATGGTCTAAGAAACGAGGCATGTGAAGAGAGGGTGTGGAAACAGAGCAGACTGTGGAGAAAGAAGCCTGTAAAAAAGACCAGGAGACGGTTGCCAAGTAAGACACCCCCACGCCCCCTAAACACACACTTCACCCTCTCTTCAATTGCCTGGTGAGTTTCATGGGATCTTGGGCTGTGGCTCTGAAGTCTGATGCAGAATCCTGATGCGTGCGGAGACAGTAAACACAAGTAGACAGACCATCTATAGCCTCCCACAGTCTTAGACACAGAGTGGAGGCCGGCACATGAAGAAAACAATCTTCCTAACTCCAGGGACACAGGGACAAGATTGTAGTGTGTGTGTGTGTGTGTGTGTGTGTGTGTGTGTGTGTGTGTATGTGTGTGTGATGCCAGGGCTCAAGTTGGGGAATTCTGGCCAGAGGTTGACTTTGGTCATAGATATCCTTCTTATCTGGAAAGACACACCTCTTAACATGTTTGAGTTACTGAGTGTCATAGCTGGATACATATGTCAATTTGATAACTGAGGGGTGAAGTTCTGGGCACAGCTGGGAAGAATTAGTAGTTGAGCTTGCTCTGAGGAAGCCTGCAGGAGACTGCCTGATTGATGGGAAGGCACAGCTCCCCTGGCAGGTGGAACTTTTCCCAGGTGGATTGGATGGAGGGAAGCCATTCAGGAAGTTGGCATTCTTTGGTATACTTGGACAGACATGCTACCTGGCAAGTGAGGTTTGCCTCTCTTTCAGCAGTCCTGTGAATCTTATCCCCTGGTGTTGGTGTGATTAAAAACTGTACCCCAGCAATGTTAAACCAGAATAAAACTCCTTGTTCCCTCAAGCCATTTGGTCATGAATCTATCGGGAATGTGCAAGCATCTTCAACCGTGAGACTAGCTAGCAGCTAGTTGTAGCATTTCAACTTGTAGCTCACTGGAAAAGATTTTTGTGAATGCCCTTCCTTTCTCTATGACCACTCTATGGTATTCCTTATGGCCTCACACATCTGTAACCCAACTACTTCCCTTTTTATTGCCGCTTACTCCTTCTTATCTCCCTTTCCTAATCCCTCCTCATTTCACTATGCAAATGTTGATATCCTTTGCTGTAAAATAACTACTGTAATCTTGAGTAGGGAGATGTCTTAGGAGTTAAAGCCTTTGCCTTGCAAGTAGAATTATCTGAGTTCAGTTTCCCAGATTCCATGTAAAAATGGAAATGGCAGTAGGTTGCTATTCTAGTCCTGGAAAGTAGAGCCTGGGAAACCACAAAGTAGTAGGGGATAGAGCAATCCACGATGATACCCCTTCCCCTCCCCCCTGGCCAATGTCACTCTTGGGCCTTCACAGACACACTCAAGTGTCCCGGGGTGCATACAGAAAGACTTAATCAAAAAATTAAATACTATAAACTATATTTTATTCATCAAGAGCCATAATGCTATCTTTGAGCCTTATTAGGAATACAAGAAAAGTACACAGATGTCCTCCACTGAAAATTAACACCAAGACTGCTGTAAAATAATTATATTTGTCATTGCAATTGGCTCCACCTCTCCATAACCTAGAACATAAATTCTAGTAACAACATTTCTCCAGGTTTCATAAAAGATAATTCACACAGTCAAAAAGAGTTGGGAGAAGGGACAATAAGAAGAGAGGAGATCATATCTATCCTAATGGATTTACAAAACACAACAAAGTGACACAAATACTTGAAGGAGCAACCCACCATGACACCTGTGAAAGACACCTCCAGACAGTGAGATACTGAAGTGCCACAAGGGCTTAGAGTCTAATTTTGGAAAGGACAAATGATCACACAGAGGATTCAACCAAGATAATGAATGAAACAAAGAAATTGATTCAGGACCTAGACAAAAAAGCTACAGAATCAATTCAACGCCTAGATAAGAAAGTTACTCAAGTGAATGACACAGTCAATAATTTAGAGGAGAAATTAAAAAATAAAGTTGGAGAAAAAAATTAACGAGGAAATTGAGATTCTGAAAAAAACCCAAACAAATTCTAGAGATGAAGGAAGGAATCAATCCTTCTCCATGGAGAGCATCATCAATTGACAAAACCAAGCCAGAAGAATGAATTTCACAGGTAGAGAGCAGTAATGCATTCAGACACATGCACAGAAAAAATAAACTTAATGAATACGATCTAAAGGTCCTAGAAGCCTAGGATTCATTCTAGAAATCAAACTTAAGAATGCATAAGGTTGAAGAAAGAGATGGGATGAAGACTAAGGCTAGAGACAATTTATTCAGTGATTTTATGGAGGATAATTTTCCAATCCTAGAAGAGATACAGATATCTAAATAGGAGAGACATTTAGAGTCCCTAATGGACTCTGGGAGGAGGAAAAGAACAACCAGTAATCCAACTGACCAGAGTACCCATTGAAACAACAGGAAACAGCAAACCTCTCATAATAATAACCTTACATGTAAATGATTTCAGTTCACTAGTTAAAGTTACAAATGATCTATGTTGAAAAACAATATCCAATTATCTAACACACTTCCCTAGCAAAGACATCAGCGACATATTCTCATATCTGATAAAGTAGACTTGAGATCAAACTAATCAGAAGAAATAGAGAAGACCATTATATATTAATGAGAGCAGCTTATTGAAAAGATTAGATTCCCATTAAATAATAGTGGGAAATTTGAACTCTTCACTCTTGTCTGTAGAGAAAGTTTTCAAACTAAACCATCAAAGATGGCTTTAACAGCTATCTATAGAATCTTCCCTTCAACAGATAGGGAACACACATTCTTCTCAGCAGCCTATGGAAGCTGTCCTAAAATTGATTACATTATAGGCAACAAGGAAGTCTTAACACACACACATACCACCGCCACCATCATTGCCACCATAATAGTCTCCTGTTTCTTTTCAGACCATAGTAGTATAGAAATAAAAATCTGTAATAGGAGAAATCACACAAAATACACAAATAGCCATTGTAAGAGGAAAGTTTATAGCTCCATGTGCCTGCATTAAAAGGTCAGAGAGATCCCAAATAAATAACAATGAACCACAAGGTTGTAGAAAAACAAGAAGTCAAAACTCAAATTCAAGAAATAGCAAGAAATGATGAAGATTAGGGCAGAAATTATTCCAGTATAGACTGAAAGATGATACACAGTAGTAATCAAGGAGTTGGTTCTTGGAAAAGATAAATAAGATTGACAAAGCTTTAGCCAAACTAACCAAGGGAAAGAAAAAAACCCAAATCAAGGCATTGTTACAAGAGACTCCAATAAAACCCAGAGGATCAACATGGACTATTTTGACAATTTACATTCTAAATAGCTGGGAAATTGAGAGAATGCACAAATTTCTAAATTCATATTACCTATCAAAATTTAATCAAGAAAAACAATTTAAAAAGACTCTGATAAGCAATATGATCTGAGCTACAGCTGAAAATCTATTACTCACAGGGCTGGGGAGATGACTCAGGAGATAAAGCTTTTTCCTAGGAAACGAAAGGACCTGAGTTTGGACTCTCAGATGCCATGTGAAAATGCCAGGTAGATATGGCAGTGGCCGGCAATTCTGGCCTTAGAAGCAGAGTCTAGAAAACCCCAAAGCAATAAGGAAGGAGAGCAATCCAGGCTGCTTCCTGATATCACCCTTGTGCTTCCATAGGTACACACTCAAGTGCCCTCTTCACACACACACACACACACACACACACACACACGTGCACGAGTATAAAAGGAAAACCTACTCACAAAGTAAAAGCAAGATTAGTGGATTCACTGCTAAATTCTTTAAAGCTTTAAGGAAGACAGCATTGGGACCATCATCCTAGGATTTCACTTGATCAAAGACAGTTATGTTCATTTTCTAGAAAGCTCATCAGAAACAACATCTGCTTTCAAGCTCTGCATCTCCTTTATGCCTCACTGTGTGCTTACTCTTTAGGCTAAACTGAAACTGGAAGAGCCCTTTCACCTAGACTGGGAGTCTTCTAGGCTGGTGGGTGTCTTGGCCTTGCTGTCTTGTCTGTGCACCTCTCCTGATCTATTAGCTTCTGGCCAAGGAGCCCCGGCCCGCATGCTCTGCTAGGCTTCCTGTCTGCTTAGGAAGCCTGGCCTCAGCTTCTCAGTTCCCCGCCTGATGCCAAGTGGGGCTCTGGGGCTGCTGACTGAGTTGATCCGCGGACAGCTTGGGGATCTCTGGAACTATTGACTCCTTTCTTTCTGTGACAAACTGGAATGCTGTTGAGATGGAAGGAGGAATCAGGGCTCTGCACCTGTCCTTATCAAATGCACGACCAATCTCAGCTCCATCTGCCTTTCAGGAGAGAAGGAATGGAGTCATCGCCTTATTAGAAACTGAGAGGGTTGGCGGCTTCCCTTGAGACCCTGTGGCTCTCCAAGTTGGCTTTACTCTGGGTAGCAGAGCCACTAATGAATGACCTGAGAGACACCGCCAGAGTGCGTTCCGCTGGCACTCACTGTCACAGTGCACAATGACCAGCACACTCAGTTGTCTGTGAATAAATTTTCTGCCCTGTAGAAGCCCCGGCTCCCAAAAGCAGCGTCTGTTTGAAGCTGTCCAATTTCCCTTGTACTACAGTATTTATGATATAATAAATAGTGCGTTTATTATAGCACACAGTGTATTGAATAGGGACACAGGTGGTATGTCTTGGGCGCACATTTAAGTTTTGCAAATTCTTCTCTTTTCCTCTCCTTCCCAATCCACCTGCTTTTCTCCACCCAATGAACCTGCAAGTTTGGAGGAGACAGCCTGAGAATACCCATCTGTGGAAAGGTGACTCCTATCCCCTACCGTTCTTCATCCCTCTGTAAGCCTGTGCTTCCCCCCAACACCTCTCATGGTTACAAGGGCCGACTTAGTGAAGAGGCCATTTGCTGACTTGTAAGAGCACGTTAAAACGTGAAACGTGATATGTTTAGGAACTGGTATGAATAAAAGAAAATACAAACTTCCAGGGGGTAACTGGAGGGCCAGATTAGTATAATCAGAGAGGTTAAGGAATGCTGCGGGAATGATTTTTAATAGGAAAAGTAAAAATTGAGGCAAAATCAAGAAAAGGAAAGGGCTTTGCTCCTACTCGGTCTTGCTCCTGTCGCCTTCCTGACACAACCACTGGATGTCTGCACCAATAAACTGCACACAGACGCCTGCAGCGACACGGACTGTGCCAACTCCAGACATGGAAACAGAGTCAAGAAGATGCAACAGCTCTTCCTCAACAGGTGTGTTATTTCCAAGAACTACAGGGTCAGTTTCTTCGAGGAGCCTGGGAATAAAGGAAGAGAAGGGGCTTTTCTTTTTTTCTGTACATATTTCTGGCTACCAAAATCCCTGATGGACGCCTGTTCTAGTTACTCTTCTGTCGCTGTGATAAAATACACCGAGCCAAGCAAGTTAAGGGAGAAAGGGCTTATTATTTTGGCTTACAGTTCCCAAACAGGTAGAGGCCATCATGGTGGGGAACACACGGGGCAGGAAGCGAACATAGCGACAGAAGCAGGTGGCCAGCTGTTTTGCCTTACTAAGGAAGGAAACACACACAACTATGTATTTTGGATGCTTTTGGGTGTTGCGTATTTCCCCGATACTTTTGTGCACATACACACCCACATTAACATGAACATACATACACACCCACACCCACCTCCACACACACATACTCACATACATACACACACACAGAAAGTGATATAGAAGTAGAGAGAGAAAGAGACAGAAAGAGAAAGACAGAGAGAACAGGAAGTGGGGCTGGGCTGTCACACCTCTGGTCTTGCTCCCCAATAATACAGTTCTGGTAAGGCTCCACCTCTGACATATTCCAGAACTTTCCCAGCAGGGCCGCCATCTGCAGACCAAGTGTTCAGACATGTGAGCCGGTTGCGGGGGGAAGGGGAGAATTTCATATTCCAGCCATGACAGCTCATTGACTAATTTCCTTGTCAGTTGAAGCCGCTGGCGTGAGTGTCACAGCTCCCGGATACATTAACCCTTCACAGGAGCAAGCTGTGCCCAGAAGCAAGCGTGGCCCATCACTGCCATTTTCCTTCTCCTCATTGTTGTCCATTTCGCAAACTATCTTGGACTAAAACAAAATCTCAGAGAAATATGGAATGCTTAGAAGCATCCAAAATACATAGTTGTGAAATTAACAAGCTATTGTTGCATGCTTTTCTTTTCTTTTTTAATGTCACATAAAGAATATAGTGAATTTAGAATATTTTCACCCTTAGTCCCAAATCTATCACCCCCTCCTTTTCCCCTTGCAACTCTTCATCTTTCTTTCCAAACTCCCTCCTATTTTCAGTTCTTTTCACTTGCATGGCCCATTGTGTTTAATCTAGTTTGTGTTTGATTTGCCACCTTTTTTTTTATTATTATTATAGTGGCTTTCAGGTGGAATACTATTCTATGAAGATAAATGGGTTTCCTAGTCCCCTACAGGCAGGGGACACACACAGGATTATGGAGCTGGAGTTGGGGGAGTACACTGGTTCACCCACCTCCAGCTGATCTGTGATCCTCCAGCCAGTGCCCTTACAATGGGATGGACCCTGGCCCGCCTTAGTATCACCATTTGTAAAATTGGACAAATGCATCCCATATTTGCCCAGACACTGCGGTGATGAAAGTAAATCTGATTTATTAGCACTTTTGCTACTTGACAAAATTAGTTCTGTACACTGCTGACTTCATGCTTTATTCTCCCCTTGTCTAGGGTTTTATTTGGAAGATGATAAAGCAACACCAAGCCCCAGGGACTCTGCTTTCTAATGTTACACCAAGCGCTGCCTTTTGTTTCATTTTGTTCTCTGGCCAACTAAAACCAGAAAGCAGAGAGGATCGCAGTTCACTCGTGCTGCAAACTTCTGGACTGCGGCCTAGATTAAAAACAACAAAACAACAAACAAAAAGGGTACAGTTTCCCTGGCTAGAGACATTTGGTTTATGGGCTCCAATAAATTCTTGGCAAATAAAACGGGTGAAGCAAGTACGGCCTTTGTTTGGCTGGAGCCGAAGGGAATCCTTGGAAGGGAATAGACGACACTTTTCCTTGAGAAATGCCAAGACTTAGAAAGACTGTGGCTGGTGGGAGAAGAAAGCTTGCTAGCCATGCTGCTCAGCCCTCACTTGTCATAAGGAGGGGTGAGGGACCCTCCAAACTGCCCACGGTGACATCTGCCAGCCGTGCGTGTCTCCGCCCCAAGCGGAGGGGCGGACAGGGCATCCCTCTTGATTCCAGGCATTTTGAAAGGGATTTATCCAAACAGCTCCAGTCAGTTGCTCTTTGCGGGTTGTCGTGTGTTTTCTTTTTCCTTCCTCTTCTATTAAAAGAGAGGGGGGAGAAGAAATACCCTCTCACGTTTGCCTCAAAAGATAAATGCTGATGGAAGTTTCAGTTTCTGTATTTTCTGTTTTCTTTCTTTCTTTCTTTCATTTAATTGAAAGTCTTTCCATGGTTGACCTGGCACAAATTTATGGCCCAGCCTACCTCGCCTGAAGGAGATCTACATGCAGATTTTTGAGAAGTCACCTTTGAAGTCGCTGAATCAGCACCTTTACCCTGCTAAGGAATGCTGGGAAGGGGAAGAAAGAAGGAGGGGAGGAGAGGCGATTTATTTGGTTAATCACAGGCACCACGTGGGTTCTGGGGTGAGAGAGGCTTCTAGCACCAAACGTCAGAGCCCTTAGTTTCCCGGCCCAACTCATGCACCCAGGGTTGTGGGCTGGAAGGCTAGATAGGTCACAGATTGCCCAAATCTCCATAGCTAGCGGCGTTTCCACTCCAATACCCCAGAGCTATTCAGGAAGCAGGAACTGCGCTTCAGCACCCGGAAGGATGGAAAGTTGGCACCAGGGCAAGCTGGAGAGACAAGTAGAAGCATGCGGTGTGCACGACAGTCGCCTGGTCACAGTTGAACTAGAGAATTATTTCATAGCTGTATGTTCATAGTAGTTGTTGCCCACAATTTTTTTCCCATGTGTATAAGAGGGCACTTGAGTGTGTGTGTGCTGTGAAGGCCCAAGGGTGACATTGGGAATCATCTTGGATTGCTCTTCTTTGTTGCTTTGCTCTGGGGTTTGCCAGGCTCTGCCTTTTAGGGCTGGAATTACAGGCTGCTACCATATCTGCCTGGCATTTCCCCTTTGGGATCTGGGGACCTGAATTCAGGTCCATTTTACCAGCCTGCAAAGCAGCTCTCTCTATCTTAACCCACCTGTGCATCAATTAGAAAATCTCCTATAGGTTTGCTTTAACTAGATAATTCCTCATAGGTATGTCAAAAGGCTCAGTTTGCAATTGTCAAGTCAACACCTGAAAATCTGAATTCCTTGCAGAAGTCTACACAGATCCTGTGGTTTAAATCTGCTGCTGTGCTTTGGTCCTCTGGACCTTTAGTACCAAATGCCCCCTTTTCTTAGACTGCCCCAGGAACTCTTGGGACACAGCCAGGGCATCACGCCTCTGATGGAATGTTCTGCGAGCATACGCAGGAGAGAATCTATATGACCTTTTTCACAGCCTCACTGCCCCTAACATCACGGTGCCTATGCATTTTTAATTCTCACATCTGTCTTCTTGTCTGCATCGCTGGACTGTCCCGTGAAGTCCTGGAGGGCAGAGTCTGCCCAGCTGTATTTCACTGTGCTCCCTGGCATTCTAGTGCCCAGCTGTATTTCACCGTGCTCCCTGGCATTCTAGTGGGACGCCCGGAGGCTGCAGGCTCTGCTGAAACATCTGTGAAATGAATAAATGAGTAAAAGCCTGCTCCATTTTATTTTTAGCATTTAAACGCATAGCTTTCCAGCGAGAATTTAACAGAAATGGAACTTATCCTAATTGTAAGCTTTCTCCTCACCTGTTGGTTTAAATGCTGTGGTTTAAACTACACAATTCCCTTTGTGAATTTGGTTATTTTCAAAGACTTGTCAGATCTGTGGCGGGCTGAGCTAGGTGGAGCTGGAATGAGGGAAACACAATGGAGTAGAGTGGTATTATTCATCACCTCTCTTCCTTAAGCTCCCCAAAATGTAAATGGGAAAACCAGTAACACTGTGATTAGGTTTAAAGAGATAAGACAGCTGTGACCCAGAATCGGAATGATGAAAACAGGATAAGGTCATTCAAACAGAAT
Organism: Typhlomys cinereus; assembly: GCA_023101885.1. Lineage (NCBI taxonomy): Eukaryota > Metazoa > Chordata > Mammalia > Rodentia > Platacanthomyidae > Typhlomys > Typhlomys cinereus. The sequence goes on along the minus strand of JALPQD010000065.1, from coordinate 5,377,436 downwards.
TCTTAAGAAACACAGAATTCTAAACAGCAATGCAATTGTAGTCAATTGTTAGGAAAGGGAAATTTAAATAAGAGAAAATGGAGTCCATGTTGGGAAGGACACGTAACAGTTTAGTCAAAGAATTTATACATTAGATTTATTGTTGCTTGGGAGGACACTTTCACATCAAATACTTTTTGCTTAAAGTTCTTGTGCCAAAGGAACTTAAATTTCTGCATGTAATCTGCTTTTAAAACCTTGAGAATCTGCACATGCTCAGCTAGGCAGACCGCAGAGTGAAGCTCTCTATAGTCAATCTCCAGACTGCTATTTCCTAGCTGAGAAAACAAGGACAAATTCTGTCACCTCGGTGAGGGCCTGTGATTCCTCATCTACAGAATGGAGATAACTATGTCATCTTCCCCAGAGGGATCTAGCAAGGACTCAGCATATGCTAGCTTAGAACAATGCTGCCTCAGTGCTGCCATCATTGCCACCACCATCACCATCACCACCATCATCATCACTACCATCACTATCATCATCATCATCACCACCATCATCATCATCTTCACCATCATCACTAATCACCTCATTATAACTATCACCATCACCATCATTGCAAAGGAATATTGTCACAGAGTGCTCTGAACATTTATTCTTTCATAATTTTTCATGATGTCTAATTTTATAATGTTTATAACAGATGGCTCCATTTGCTGGTCAACTTCTTTAAAAACTTATATTTCATTAAATTATACCTGTACATATTCATAATGGATAAAGCGATGCTTCGGTTTTTTAATATAATATGCAAAGAACGAATCAGTTTTGTTTTTGGATGACTTATAATTCTTGTAGTTTGGAGCAGGTGGATTGGCCAGCAGTTATAAACCAAGACTGGGATCTTTCAGTAGGGGTTCTTGTCACCCATTTGCTGTTGGTTACATAGCGGTGTTTTTGAATGAGTGTCCTGTGAATTCTGAGAAGGATGTTCAAGCCATATCCCAAGTTGAACCAGCAGATTTGTAGCCACCTCTTTCACAAAAGTGAAAATGACAATGAATTCAAACAGGAAAATCTTTAGCAATGTTTAATGTTCTTTAAGTGCAATCAGGTACATGTGTTAAAATGAGAGGAAAATGTACTAGACACAAAATTAATTCACAAACCTATTTATTAGTCAGTTAATCTAGTTTTATGCTGATCATCTGATTCGTAATTTTCTTTTGAAATGGCTCATTTATCTTTTATTGAGTTATTTATTGTGATTGCTCTGAATGAAGTATGCAGTCCAATATTAAGTGCAACTTAAACATTCTGTCTGGTCAGCACTAGAAAATATTAAAAAATGCAGTTCTGAGGACTTTACTTTATACTCCACTGTCCAAATAGATTCATCCCACAGCAGCTCATATCTTACAGAATATCAGAAATGAAAAATGGAGACATTGGCCTCAGTTTATAAAGTAAATCAATTTTGTGTTATTTATCAAAGTGACAAAGTGTTTTCATAACTTTAACTATGTCATTTATATGACTTATTGTCTTAGTTTTCATGCCTCTGACCCAAAGGGAATTTTCCCGTGTTTAGTTTTGATCTTTTTCAATTTATGCTAATTTGGAATTGAGTTTTTCCAAAGGTCAAGATATTTAATACTTAGCACAGCAATGACATCATCAAGAAGAAAATAAATATGAATTCCAGAGCGTGCATTTGAGCAAGATCAAAATTCAAGTTCAGAGCAAAGATTCACCTGGTGTGGAAAATCTTTCCCAGGCCCACCACGAATGTTAGTGGGAAAATCTTTTTGCAATCTGTTCTCTTGACCTGAATATTCTCATGGAGGACACTTTTCATATAAGCATTTTTTTGTCAGGTTGTGCCAACACTAAATAATTTGGTCCCCCCCTAAATATTTTCTGATGCGAAAACCATTCTGTTGACTTGACTTCCTTATTAATTTTCAATAGCATGCACATAATGATTTCTAATTCTTTTTTTCCATCTTTGAGCTGTGGAGCTGGCTCAGAGGTTAAAGTCTTTGCCTCCCAAACAAAAAGACTTGAATTTGGATCCCCAGATCCCATCTAAATATGCCAGGCAAAAATAATACTGGCAGACTGCAATTCTGGCCCTGCAAGGCAGAGTTCGGGAAATCCTAGAGCAAAATTGTAAGGAGCCAGAGAAATCCAGGATGATTCTTGATGTCACCTTGGGACTCCATAGACACACACTCAAGTGCCTTCTTGTACACACACACACATACACACACTATTTTTCATTTTTATTTTACAAAAATTATTTCCATCTTTTATGGCATGCTATGCTATGTGCTTATAGATTCAGACACAGGAAGTTTTTCTTCTATGGCTATCCTTTCTACAAAGTGCGATTTCCTTGGTCCAGTGTTTTGCTAACTAAATATTTTTTTAAAATTTTAAAAAAAAATTAATTTGTTCAATTGTGTGTGTGTGTGTGTGTGTGTGTGTGTAGAACCAGGGCGAATTCGGGAACCACCATGGACCACCTCTAACCTCCTCCTTGTGTATTCTGCCCTACCAGGACCAGAAATGCAGGCTGCCCCTGCTTCCACCTGGCGTCTATACGTGGGGTCTAGGATCCGAACTCATGACCTTCCCCCAGCAAGGCAGAGGCTTAATCCCTGAGCCACCTCACCAGTCCCTGCTAACTAAATATCTTAAGAACAGTTTCTATTTCATAATTTTTTGCTAGTAAATTTTTGCGGGTATAGTTTTAATAGTTTATTATAATGATAACAGCCAACACTTCATTATGAATAACTCTTAAAGAATTTTTGCAGTAGCAGAAAAGAACATAATAATTGAACATGTTTTCGGGGAATAGAACACTGATTTTTTTCTCCCATCTTCATTTGTATGTGTTTATGGACTGTACGCATGTGTAAATGCATGTTCGCATGTGTGTGCATGCAAACGTGCATATATGCAGGTGTATATCATACTGGGAATCATTCTTGATTCCTTTTTTACCCTAATGTTTTGAGACCGGGTCTCTATTTAAACTCAGAGCACACCATCAAGGTTAGTTAGACTACTAGCTATCCAGTTTACTCTGGATTTCCCCAAGCTCCATCTTCCAGGTTAAAATTACAGGGGAGCTGCCATGTCTATCTGCCATTTTCTGTGGGGTTTGGGATGTTAGTATTATCCATAAGATCCCGGTTGTACAACAGGACAGAGGATTAGTTTGGCAATCACAATTTAGTACCAGTTGGCTAACCCTATTCTTACATGAATTATAACTTGTAGTTATTTCTTAGTTAATCTATGAGAAAACTTGTCAGGAATTTCATGAGGAGAGGGGGAGACAGAGAGAGAGAGAGAGAGAGATAGAGAGAGAGAAGGAGAAGGAAAAGAAGAGAAGGAGGAGAAGGAGAAGGAGGAGGAGGAGAAGGAGGAAGAGGAGGAGGAGGAGGAGGAGGAGGAGGAGGAGGAGGAGGAGGAGGAGGAGGAGGAGGAGACATAGAGTATGATAGGAGTAGAAAGGAAGGAAAGAAAAATATCCAGAACTACACAAGGAAAAGGCACAAGGCACAGAGAGAACAGAGACCCGGTGATGTGAGTGAAGCAGAGACCTTTTCTTATATTGACAGGAATCTCCTTCAGTGCCTGAGCCAAATACTCATAATAAAATGTTTAGTATGGGTTGCTCTTTGCAGAACCCTTGCAAAGGTGCTATTTTTTTCTGAGTTGCTTTTGACCTTACAAGTATGCGATGAGCACTTGGTGACCTTACGCATTGTGCTCTGCCGGGGCTGAGTGGCGTCAGAACTGTGTGCTGAGCATGTGTTGTACAACTTCCCAGCTCCTTCACTGCTGAGCCCCCTACGAGTGGGGTCCACAGGTCTGGCTTTCAGAGTTTGACCGTGTAAAAAGAAACTGGGATCTCCTTGATTTGAAACCCTTGAGCCCAGAGCTGGGCATGAGAAGAGACACTTTGCCTTGCATGTCACTTCTGGTCTGCCTGTGCGGGTCTCGTGTGCTACTGCTGACCTGTCTGTGTAGGTTTTGTGACACTTGACGTGGTCAGTAGTTGAGGCTTCTTCCTTATAATCCAAGGAGGACACATTCCAGCCCACAAAATGTTTGGAAACCTTTTTATTATCTGAAGAACACTTTTAGTTCAGAGTGCTTCCCTAGATTAGAACTTCTATAAGACCCAGCTATACCACTTCTGGCATAATACCCAAAAGATGGCATATCCTGCCACAGAGACACTTGCACATTCCTGTTGACATCCACATTGTACATGTGTAATGGGAATTTACATAACAGTCCAGAAAATGAAATCATGAAATTTTTAGGAAATTGGATGGAACTGAAAAATAACAAGCAAAGTAACAGGCTGGGAAAAACAGATACTGCATGCTCCAGTTTAAAATTTTTAAGTATGTTTATGTTTAGAGTAATAGGTATGGATATAGGTTATAAAGCTAGAAAAGAGCCCAGGAGACATGAAAAATTAGGTTTTTAAGGAAGTGGGTAGGGAGAATGATAGCTATTTATTGGGATTTTTTAATTCATTGTTGTTAAAATTTAAATGCCTTTAGTAAGCTATCTGATTACAATTCTTGTCTAAAAGGCATTGGTCTGGAAAAGGTTTACATTCATTGTTTGTCACTTACTAATCCTTCCTTTATCAGTTTTGTCTCTGGTTATAGAAGTAAAGCCTCATTTCAATTTTTAATTTCAATAGCCTGGGCCTCCCTCTTGGCACATTGGCGTGGTCCTATTGGGTGAATGCTTTGTTTGCTAGTGTGTCTTGATTATTTTTCTCTAGCCTGAGAAAAAAAATGAATCTAAGCTTCTGTCACCAAATATCCCTGAATATTCCCTAGGTTAGGGAGTAGCTTGCAACATGTAACAGTTTATGGTTTTGTTTATTATCTCCAGGCAGTTATGCTGACATTGTTCACGGGTGGGTCTGACTTGCCTGCTTTTAGCTATCATGGATTATCACAATGAGCCTGGCTTGCTGCTTGACTTCCCCACTATGCTGTGAATGAGCTCCACAGGTCTACTGCCACCACTATTGTTTCCTGGGCAGCTCTGCACACAACACAGCTACTTAGCAATATTGCTTAGGGGACTACCTGCAACTAAGTTCTCTGCTGAAGTGGACAGTAAGACGGGGACAGGAAGACTTGATTCATCAGAGTGGACTTCTTGGGCCTAGTCTACACACTGTACTATCAACACCAAAGCATGTGCATGAGAATGGGATCTTCAGTCCACTTAGAATTTCATTAGGTACATAGGGACTGGGAGAGAGTTACATGGCAGGGAAAACAGAAAGAGAGCTGTGGATTTATTACAATACTCAGACTCAGCAGGAAAATTGCCAGGAGTCAAAAGATATGTGTTGCAGTTCACCTGTGTGGTTGCTGAAAAATAATCATCAAATGGCTTAAGGGAACAAGGGGTTTATTTTCTCTTACGATTTTCTGGTTACAGTTCTCAGTCCAGCTTGACAGGAGAGCTCACACCAACACCAGGGCTGAGGAAACTGGCCACACCATCTCTACATAATCGCCGAGAGAGGAACAATCCTTACTTGCATGTCTGGCCAAGTGTACACAGGATGCCAACTTCCTCAACAGGCTCTCAGTATTTTATCCATCTGTTCAGGGCCTAGTCCCACCCACAATGGGCTGGGCCTTCCCCATCAGATAGAAAATCTCCTTCAGGTTTGCTCTGGGCTTAACTCAACCATTAATTGGAGCTCAAACCCTCAACTGTCAAGTTGACACCTGTGCCTAACTATGACAATATGTAATGTTACATACATATTAATGTTATGTGTTGTAGCTTTTTTTTTATTTTTCAATGTTGGATGGGTATTCAGAACTGGGTTGGAAATGATTCAATAATCACAAAATTTCTCAGAGCAAAATGGAGACTTTGCTCAACCAAATCCTTGGTTTTGATTTTGAGGATAATTAGCAACAACTAAGTATGGTCTGCATAATGTACATAAAGACAGGTCATGTTTTATGGATCATTTTAGTTTATAATTCTATGCTATTTGGCTTCCACAATAAATGTGCACAGTCAGACCCAGGCTGCACTGTTCTTCCTTTTATAGATAGTGAACCCATGGTGGTAGGAGGCAGTCAAGTTAGATCAGAAAACCACTCAAGCTTTCAACTATAGTTCTTGATTTCAAGCCTAGGCACTCTGTGTGGAGCCTAATTGGGTATCTGGATTCTGATTTGCATTGGGATTCAAGGAGAATCCAGTTCACCCAAGCAACAGCTGAATGCCTGGCATTTCATGACCGATGTTGTCCTCATACAATGATACTTAGTACGTTCCTTCACCTACTAGACCAACACAGTTGATTTGAATATAACTTCTGGCATCCTTTCTTCACATAGCAGTGACTTTGGAGAACCACGTATAAGCTGAAACCTAAAGTTTTCATGGGAAGGGTACCATGGATCTACTGACTATAGGTCTAATGGTAGAATACAAAGCGTTGTACTGAGCCTTGGGACTCAAGTTTGAAGGATTCTTTCAAGATGGGACTCTTTAGGTTAGACCCTGGTAGTCTACCTGTTTGTGCTTCTGATCTCTATATTTCTACCCCTCACTGGCTTTTGTGGCTCCTACACCTTCTGCCATTTCTCGGGACCTGCTTATCTTTCCTTTCTCACTGTTTAGGGCTCCTGCGCTAATGTGACAGTCATTCATCTCACTCTGAATTTTCCTCAGTGGACACAGACCATTTGAACTCTGCAGCTGTGAGTTTGAACCCTGGAGACCTGATCTTCTCTGAGCCCTTCTTAGATAATAACTCTGATGCTCCTCACTTTTGCTAGACCCAGGATACTATCTTTTAGTTTCCTTCAACCCTGCTCTGCATACTCAGACCCTTTTCTGTGAAATGGGGATAAGCAACACCTGGTACCAAGGACTACCTTTGGGCTCCCCCAGGCCTGCATCTCTTCTCCAGCATGCTGCACATGGATTTTACTGCTCCTGGATTCTCGTGAGATTGGTCAATGGGGATCATCTTGGAGGACAGGAGGAAGAGGAGGAAGGTGGGACAGTTCTGGTGGGCTATGGACCTCCACACCTGATCTGGCCTCTTGGCCTCTTGTCAGTCTACCCCATGTATGCAACTACTCTTTGGGGGTTCTTGTGACCACCCTGAACTTTTTTTTTTTTTAAAGGCAGAGTTAATTTTGGCTTAGACTTCCAGAAGGAGAGTCTATCATGGCTGGGAAGTCACAAAGGCAGGAGTATGAGGCTGGCTCCTCACATTGTATTAGCAATCAGGAGGCAGAGAAAGAACAGGAAGTGGATTCCTCTCCTCCATTAGCCATCCAAAGCAACCAGATTTCTCCAGCAAAGCTCCACCTCCCACAGCTTCTATAGAACCCCTCTAAGCTCTTGCCCTGCTCTGGCCCCCCCCTCCAAAGTTTCCATAGGACCCCTCTTTTGCTAGACCCGAGATACTACATCTTTTAGTTTCCTTCAACCCTGCTCTGCATACTCAAAAATAGCGTGGTCACCAAAGTCTTCCCTCATTATTACCCCAAGTGTGGAACATGTTTCCTTACTGAAAAGTGCGCATGGAACCAGAACATGAGAACACACTTGTAAGACACCCCATGGAATGCCCGTAGGTCCAAAATGGATGCTACTGTCTTGATCCTCGTCTCACTTGGAACTTCCACCCTTTTCAGTCTTGTCTCTCATTGTTGCAGCTAAGGCTCTATTCTAACTTCATTTCAAGCACCAGAGCACCTGATAGGTCCCCTGAGGTGGGAGGAACTTAGATAATAACTCTGAAGTCACTCACAGATGCTGTTACTTAGTCTGGACTTGATTTGCCACTGGGTCAAGAAGAGCTGTCACTCTCTGGGTGTCTGCGTTGAAGGAGACGGGCATCTGTCATGCCAGATGGCTGAGCAGGAGCTCAGTGGATATGAGGAGCACTCTGTGTTTGCCAGCAGAGGCACACTTGGTCAGCGGGGCAGGGCCTGCCCCATCTTTCCCATCAGCAGACCTTGCCCCGGCCAGTGGCTAATTGAATCTTGTTTGCTTTGTCATTGACGAGGTGATTGCAGTACTTTCCCTGGAAATTATGACAGATGCCGGGCAAAGAGCCCTTCGGAAATTGGTAGATTTGGGGGAATTTGAAGAGAATTGGGCTCTGGGGCTCATTTTAAGAGAATTAGACTCTGCATCTACACAGCACTGGCGACTTGACATCGTTTCTATTTTACATCTCTATGGGTCTGACCACACAGCAGCCAATTAAGCAAACAGCCTTCATGCTTTATCAGCTGCTGTTTCCACCACTGAAGAACTTAGTGGTCTGAACAATTTGTGTGTTTGGAGTAAACATATTTCAGAAATGAATGCATTCAGCCATCTGAGTTTATATTCAGACATGAAATTATGGTTAAATATAGAAACAATTGACTTTCCCTTACACCGAGGACATGGTTGATGTGTCTTCCAGGGCTGAGCTCCGCAGCTTTCTGTGCTTCGGAGACAGTCAGGATTCATGGTTTATGGATCCGCACACCATAAGTGATGGACGCAGGCCCCGGATGACTGATGGCTGCTTTATTGGAAACCATGCTCTCAGAAGCATTTTATGTGGGTCTAGGAGTCACTTTGGCTATAATTTCAAATGTCATATGCTGCTTGGAATGGACTGAGTCCAGTATTTTCATTACTAACTCCTTCAATTAGCTTTGCTTTATCTTAGCAGGTGAACGTGTCTGATTGTCACTTTGTGTCAGAAGGCAATTAACCCACTGCCATGACATGGGGAAAAAAAAGTCATGTTCAAAGACAAAGCAAACATTCTCAGGAAAGATTACTTGGTGATTTTCTTTTCTTAATTAATTTCCCAGCCATCAAAGTCTGCCTCCACCTTTTGTTTGCTCACTTTTTCCTTTTGCTGCAAGTTGCCATTTCTTCTGCCTTATCCACATAGCTAGCTATAGTGAGTCTGCGTAAGTGTTGGAAACAGGCATGCTGGGCCTTTGTGTAGTGGCCATATGCAGGGTCCTTCCCCACACAGGGTACAGCTGTGGTCAGTAAAGGCAATGCTTAGCGGGGGTTCCACCATCGTTTAGTGACTCTGTAACTGGGCAAGAGGTAAGTGCTGGGGGAGGAGCAGAAGAAGAGAGGGCCAAAGAGGTAGCCAGGAGTGAATGGACGGGTCGCTCAAGGGTGTGGTGGTGCGCAGCTAAGCTGCAAACACGGTCTCTACCAGACCCTGTGGTTTCTGCCCGGCATTGCTTCAGAAACATCTGGAAAAAGAAACGGGGCATACGTAAGCCTGCCTATGGAAGCTCTCGTCAGCACAGCTGCCTGCCTCATCCTTCTGTCATGCGGCAGGTGCAGATCGGCTGGACGCCATCTTCTTGACATCTCAGATAGGGAAGAGAGGAAAGGATCAGAGTCCCTCTGTCCAGGAGAACCCTCGCTTACCTTTGCTTTACACGGGGTCATCTGGTAGGTGGAAGGAGGCCTCCAGGGGACGTCTCGTTGCTCCACTGTCTCTTACTGGAAGGATCATCAGTGAGAGGATCTGGTAAGCCCGAAGCGGCCCAGCTGCGTTCACAGACTCTTCCAGCTCACTGAATGTAAAGACCGTCTCTCTCAGAATCCTCCCTCTTACCCACAGTCTGGGATATTCTGGGCTGGTGCAGCAGAACCCAAGGGACTACCTTGGATTGGTCCTCAGGGCCGGCTGGGTCAGAGGGAGGGGACTGTGAGGGGAGCAGTCTACTGGTCTAGGGGTGCTTTGGCAGTCTTCCCTTTGCTTCAGAGATGGTCTCAGTGTGTGCCTCTGTGGTTTTTCTTGGACTCCTACCTTGGAATATTGATTTTGTCTGTCTTCTCCTGTTTATTAATATTAACATTCGGGCTAGCTTTTACTGAGCATTTATTATGTGTCAGAACCTCTTCTCCTTCATCACAAGTCTTCTAAGGAGACTACTATTATCCTCCTGGTAGGGATGAGGAAGTTCGGCTGCACAAGGCAACCATCTTTCCAAGGCACAGATCTTCCCGTAGCCTCAGGGCAAGGCAAAGCTTTCCCAGGCCCTGTTAACTCGTTCCTCCTGTTTCTGCTTTTCAAAGTCAGGCAATGCTATCTGCTGAGGAAGAGAGCGGGCCTGGTAGAAACCTTGTTTGTAGCTTAGATGCACACCACCACACCCTTGAGCACCCAGTCCATTTCCCTTCTCCATTCATTTCCCTTAGTGTATTGTGCATCACACACAGCAGACAATATTTACATAAGGAAGAGAGTTTGCACAGAGTACAAGCAAAGGCAGTCATAGATAGCCTGGGAGCAAGGACAGAGTTTTACAGAGAGAGATAAAACCAAATCACACAACAAGGGCCCTGCAGGAGGACAGACAACCTTCGGGTGCAGGGGGCTGAGGGCAGGCTCAGAAGACCAGTGTACACAAAGGCATAGTGGCAGGAAGACACCTAACATGTCCCTAAGAAGGAGACAGCTGGTGTTGCTCCTAGGCAGGGGACACATGGAGGAGATTTGGAGGACTAGGAAGAGAAGAAACAATACCGTAGAAGGTCTAAGCAGAAGTTAGAACCCAGCCAAAGAATAATTTACGTTCAGGATTCTGAGTTGTTTGAGAAATTAAAGATATCTTGCAACTTGGAGGTATCTGGATCTAGCAAAAAGCTATTGAAACAAGGATGTTTTTTACTTCCATAAATTTCTATTATCAAAGTTCCCCAATTTTTTCCTCTTTTCAGAATACTCTGGAGTTTTATGTTCCAATGCATTAGTTCCGCTTAAATATTTCACCAGTACGCAACAGAGAAGTCAGGCATCTTTATTTCTGTTAGCTTCTGTAACTTATCTCTATCAAGACAAGATAATGCTTTTGTCTGACCAGTGGACAAATTAATTCTGCTCCAATTAGTGAAAGTTCTTAGGAAAAAGTTAGTTATATTGAAACGAACAAGTTAAAAATACTCCCAGACTTCTAGCTGGTCCATATCTGTAATCTGGCACTTGGGCAGTGGATGTAGAATAGTGAATTTGTGGCTAAGCTGTAGAGAAAGTTCCAGCCCAGCCTGAGGTACATAACAGACCACAGTGCACATCAGAGTCCTGCTCTTAATGGAATCTGTTGGTATCCTTGTGGGAGCCTCACGTGACCTCCTATTAAAATGTACATGAAGACAGATGGACACTCAGCCATCACCAAAGGCTGCCATCGAGCATCAATCAGACAATCATAATCCAACTATAAGGCTCTGAGAATTGCGCCGAAAAGTTCAACTAGAACTCATTCATGCCTGAAAGCTCCCAGGATGTTCCTTCCATCCCCTCCAAAAAAAGACCATGGCCAATTCATTACAAGGTAAAGCAGAGAGAGAAGGAGGAGGGGTCAATTGACCAGAACACTTTGCACATTGGAAGTCAAGGATTTCCATAGATCCTTCCTTTAACGAAGGTCTTTTTTTTTTTTTATTTTGCGCATGTCTGTGTGTGTGTGTGTGTGTGTGTGTCTGTGTGTCTGTGTGTCTGTGTGTATCAGAGGGCATTGTGTGTACCTGTGAAGGTCCAAGGGTGACTTCAGGAATCACCACGGATTGCCTTCTGCCTTCTATTTGCTTTGCTCTTGAGATTCCACTGCCATTTCTGCCTGGCATTTTCACATGGGATCCAGGATCCAAACTCAGGGCTTTCTGCTTTCTAGGCAGAAGCTTAATTCCTCAGCCATTTCTCTGGCCCCAAGGAAATTCTATTTTATTTTTTTAATATTTTTTCTTTTTTAAGAGGTTGGAGAGATAGCTCAGGGGTTAAAGCCTTTGCCTTGCAAATCAAAAGGACCTAAAGTGGATTCCCAGATTCCATACAAAAATGCTAGGCAGATAGGACAGTGTGGCTTCTAATCCTGAGCCTGGGAAACCCTAGAGCAAAGCAATAAGGAGAGAGCCATCCAGGGTCATTCCTGATGTCACTCTTGGTCATTCACAAGCACACACTCAAGTGCCCTCTACACACACACACACACACACACACACACGTACAAAATGAAGGAAAGTTTTTTATTTGTTTTAGGTGCTATGATTTGAATTTGAAATAGTCCTCACAAGCTCATATGTTTGAGCATCTGGTTGCGAACTCTGATTCCAGTCTGGTGGCTCTATGTTGGTAGGTGATGAAGCTGTTAGTGGATGGAGGTAGACAAGGCAGGTCCCTGGGGGGTTGACCTTAGGGCACTCAAATGGTTCCAGTTATGACGGAGTCTGCTTCCTGGTGGGCTGTAGTGATGTGACCCAGATGCCCCACTCTGCCATGGAGCTCTTGCTGCCCTGTCTTTCCTGTCACGATCGACTGTGTCCTCAGACCGTGAGCCAAAAGACAAAGCTCTCTCCTTTTAGGTTTTTTCCCTCAGGGATTTTGACACAGCTATGAGAAGGAGCAAACACAAGTAAGGGTCTCACCTTAGCTCTGGAATGTACACAAACCCAAAGTCGACTACAGGGACCAGGAGAGCTGTAGTAGGCATGTCTATTTTCCTTACCGAATGTGGAAGCACCATCTGGCTTATTCCCAAGTGTACAGAAAGCTGGGGTATAGATAATCCACACACGATCTCTATTGACATCTACTAGAGCAGAATGTAGGGATCAGTAGGGAAATTTAGATTCTTGTTGAAGTTTGCTGCATGTTACCAATAAATTCACAACCCAAGAGCGTAGGGGAACAAGGAGCACTTATTCTTTCTTATAATTCTGATTACAGCTCTTAGTCCAATTTGGCAGGAGAGCCCATACCAACACCAGAAGCCAGGGAACTGTCCACCATATCCACTGAGATACGGGGTACACCCCACTTACCAGACACAAGACTGTCAAAGAATGTTGAAGAATGCCCAGTACTGAACTGGCTTCCCTTATCTTATTCACCTCTGCAGGGAACGTCCCATCCACTATGAGCTGGGTTTTCCCATATCAATCTCCGCAGGCTTGTTCAGCGCTTGCCTTAATCACTAATTCTTTACAGATATATCCAGAGCTCAGCCTTCAGTTGTCAAATTGACACCAACATATCTAACTAACACAATACCACTAGGCGCTTTAGTCAGGTAGTGAAAGGCATAGCCACTAAATAAACCAAAACGGATACCACAAGGAAAGAGCAGGTTAAGGAGTAAATGGGAAAATGTAAAAACAGCATAGAGAAAAGAAGTTGGGAGAACAGGAAAGGCAGATGACAGAGCCAGGACGAAAGTCTAAGGCAATAGGAAAATCATGGCTGAAAGGATAAATTAGGGTCTTGGACCAACTTGGAACATTTCCTCAAATCATGCAGGGGAGGGACAAGGAAATAAAAATGGCAAGGGGGAGAGGGAGAAAGCCAAAGGATGGTCATGAGTGCTCCCTCAAAATAGCTTGTTTCCTTGATAATGAATCCACAGGGGTCAAAAAGGGCAAATCCAAGTCATCAGCCCAGGAGACCCAACGAGCTGACCAGTGACTGCAGTTGGCAGCAGAATGGGGCTTACTGGGAGAGCAACATGAGTGAAGGGGGTGACTCTGAGCAGGAGGGACAGCGTTTCCCAGGATTGGAACCACCTGCTGGCTTGACGCGTTCCTATCCTGAGCTGGTAGTCTGGAAGGCATGTGGTAGGCTGGGCACTGGTTTCTCAGTGGGGCACGACCATACCAGAGTCTAAGACGTGCCAGATCCTGTGAACCTTGGCTTTGACTTTGCTCTTCTACCCAGAGTCTGGTCATGTGTCTACCTTCTGTTTCCACTTGGACCCACTCTGATAGGGCAACAAAGCACGGCTCTCTCTTCCAGGGCAAATGAAAATACAGGTATTTACTTAAGTCAAGGTTTCAGATTAACACACTGGGAAATAGTTACACTAAAAATGTGTTTTTCTGAAATCCTGTATTTGACCTTGCAATCCTTTCCTTCTGTTCCAGTTTTCCTACAATCCATCTTCTTACTGCCTTTGGAACTGAGATCTAGGCTTTATATTTGAAAGTTTCCGGCTATTATAACATGGAATGAGTAAACATTAATGATCTAATAGTTGGTTTTCTTTCTTTATAGCAGAGTCCTTCTTTATAGGTCTCATGCATCTTATATGATTTCTAATTTTGTTATAAAGATTTGAAGGATCACTTTCTTAGAACACACAATCTCAATTAATGGGATGCTTAGCACACACATATAAGGTTCATCTAAGGACATTGACACCCACTTAAATTGTAAATTATAAAAGTGAAGATGTGGGGCTGTTTGGAAAAAGTTGTGTTAAATGTTAACAGTGGTCATTTCTAATTAGTAAGATCTGAGGGTGATAGATGCTTTTTAATATTTTATTTATTTATTTTATATATGTGTATATCAGAGGGCACTGTGTGTCCCTGTGGAGGACCAAGGGTGACTTTGGGAATCATCCTGGATTGCTTCTACCTCCTTCTTGCTTTGTTCTGGGATTGCCCAGGCTCTGCCCACCAGGGCCAGAAGTGCAGGCTACCTCCGTTTCTGCTTGGAGTCTTTTTACATAGGACCTGGATCTGAATTCAGGATCTTCTGCTTGTGAGACAGAGTCTTAACCCCTGAGCCATCTCTTTGGCTCAAGCGGTGATAGATTGCTTACTAATATTTTTTTTTCTAAATTTTTAAAATGTTAACATGAGACTGTGGCAGTTCATTTTCAATAATGAAGAACTTTTATTTTTAAAAGTCTGCTGTTTTACAACGACAAATGCTGGAGAGGATGTGGAGAGAGGGGAACTCTCCTACATTGTTGGTGGGAATGCAGGCTCATACAGCCACTCTGGCGAGCCGTCTGGAGATTCTTAAAGAAATTAAAGATTGAAATGCCATATGACCCTGCTATCCCACTTTTGGGAATAACCCCCCAAGCAGCAGAGGTTCGCCTCGATAGCACAAGCTCGACCATGTTCATAGCAGCAATGTTTACAATAGCAAAGTCATGGAATCAACCTAAATGTCCAACAGTTGACGAGTGGATAAGGAAACTGTGGTACATCTATACAATGGAGTACTACTCAGCCATCAAAAATGATGAATTACTGGAATTTGCTGGGAAATGGATGTCATTAGAAAGAATTATATTAAGTGAAGTATCCCAAACCCAGAAAATTAAGCGCCGTATGTACTCCCTAATAGGTGGCTCCTAGTACCAAACTCACCCAGCCCACATTGGGACACTCAAAAGTAAACCTATGTAACACAGTAATTGCAAGGATTATGAACAAGAGAGATGGGGTAGGAGGGCCACACCAGAAACAAGGAGAGAGGAGACCATGTTACAGCAGAGAAAATAGGCCTCCATCAAGGTCTGCAAGTAAGTAATGAGAAACCTGGTTAAGTTCACAGACGTTCTTTCCTGATCTCACCAGAAGGGGAGGGCATATAGTCTAGCAGATAAAAAGTAATCATTTTGCAAATGGGTGATGGACCCCTCCCTCAGTGAGGTTTCCTACTCTTATTACATCTACCCTTGAATGTGCTATTACAACAAGACTCCAGTTTAACAGCTTTTTGTCTCTGGCCAGGGGGTGACATACAGTGCCCAGCAGAATGGAGTGAAGGGAATTGCAGGAGCAGCAAAACTGCAAAAGAAAATCAACAAACCACAATCCAGAACTTCAGAGACTCTATATCAATCACATAGAACTAGGACAGCCTAATCTCTCCCCATCCTGGAGCTCAGGGACATTTGCGGAAGAGGGGGCGGTAAGATTGTAAGAGCAAAAGGATGGGAGGAGCAACGATTTGCAAGATTCTCAACAATAGTTGGGGCCAAAGCAATCATAATGGAACTTTGCATGCCCTGCGCAATGTCCAGCGCACTGTTGCCCTCATAAAGTCTAGCATCTGTTAAGGGCACCGAAACCCCTGGAGGCAAGGGATTGATAGCCATAGTAGTGATCTTATGCTTAAGGGGAACAAGAGAAAGGGCTTATGGAAATGCCACTGGGTCCTTATATGTCATCGGAGAGGAGGACCCAGTGGAGAGTTAGGCGCACACAATAAAGGACTCTCTGGGAATTGGGGGGGAGACACTGGGGGAAGGGGAGGGGGGAGGGAGGGAACTGGTAAAAAATTTTAAAATGTATAATTAAATTTTTAATAAAAAAAAAGTCTGCTGTTTTAAAATGACATAATTCAAAAGTCTAACCAAGCTGGGTGGTAGAAAACTCTTAAAATTTACACCTTGCTTCCTGGGTTACACGGGTGACTCAATGATTCACACTGTCTGGCTTTGGGCCTACAAATCTGTGTTCTTAGAAGTCTCTCAAGTGGTTCTGACTGAAGGAGAGTGGTGCCTGCCCTTGGACTGTCCTTCAAGAGTGAGAGACTTAGAAACCAGCCACCCGGATGGGATCCCAGTGTGGAGAGAGGCTCCCTCTCTCTGCTGACAAGGGTGTGACAGCCCTAATGAGGATGAATAGCTCCTGGTTTCCAGTCATCTGCTGCCAAAGAAATAGTGGAGCTTCCAGTCAGGCTGCTCTACTGAAGTGGACAGTTAGTGAAGCATGTGTGCGTGTATGCGTGTGTGCGTGTGTGCGTGTGTGTGTGTGTGTGTGTGTGTGTGTGTGTGTGTGTGTGTATCTGCTCCAGTGTGTGTATGCATGTGAACATACAGGTGCATGTGTATGCATATGGAAGACATAGGTTGATGTTAAAAATCTTCTTCCATCTTTCCCACTTCATTTTTGGGGGGCCGGGTCTCTGGCTGATCCTGAAGCTCCCTGATTCTGTTAGACTGACTGGCCAGAGAGATACAGGGATTCCCCTCTTCTTGCCTCTCCAGTGCTGGGTTACTGAAATGTGCTGTCACACCCAGCTTTTTACATGAGTAATAAGGTCCTCTTGAAGAGATGCTTAGCATTTTCTAACTGGACCATCGCTCCAGCTCTAAAAGTGCTTTTATAAAGCTTGTTTGGAATATGTGATGTGAGGATCCCAAACCTCACCACGTATCTGGAGTGAAAAAAGACTTAGATCACCTTTTGCATTCTTTTGACATTCTCTCCATGCTAAGCTTAGTTCTTCTTTTTTAATTTACCTTTATCCGTCGGTCCTGATTATGTATGGAAACTGGAGTCTAGTCAGTGAGGTGAAAGTATTTTATCCTCCCCGCCTCACACATAGAGGAACAGAGCACCACCACCCCAGCTATCTTTTGCGTCCCTTGCTGTTACTGCTTGCTATCTTCCTGGGGAAGGAAGGAAGATGATTGGAGGAAGATACATTCCTCCACCTGGAGACAAATGTCCTTATCATTCTCTTTCCTTTATCTGATCTCATACTTTTTCAATTACAAAACCTCAGGTTTATCCAACAGATTTAAGCTGAGTAAGACAGAGATTTTCTTTCATTTCTAGAGTTTCAAGGGACTGTTTAATTATTTTAGAGCTGAATGCGGTGCCAGCATGAACCTTGTATTCCCATCCATTCATCTATCATCCATCCACCCATCCATCCACCTGCCCGCCTATTCATCCATCCGTTCATCCACCCACCCATCCATCCATTATCCCATTCATCTATCTATCCATCAGCCTATCCATTCATCAGTCCATGCATCCATTCATTCATTAGTCCCCTCCATCCAACCATCCATACATTCATTTATCCATTTGTCAATCTTTCCATCCATCTGCTAATCTACCCATCCATCCATCCATCCATCCATCCATCCATCCATCCACCCATCCATCCGTCCATCTACCCACGCACACATCCATCCATCCATCTACCCATCTATAAGTACACTCATCTGTCAGTCCATCCATCCATCCATCCATCCATCCATCCATCCATCCATCCATCCACCCACCCACCCACTGACAATCTCTCCATCCATATATCCACCCATTCATCCACTCAGTAACATTATGTTCAATAAAGAGATGACAAGTAAGAAATAGTGCTTCTTTTAAGATTTTTCCAACTAATTGAGGAAGAT
Organism: Typhlomys cinereus; assembly: GCA_023101885.1. Lineage (NCBI taxonomy): Eukaryota > Metazoa > Chordata > Mammalia > Rodentia > Platacanthomyidae > Typhlomys > Typhlomys cinereus. Next base: position 5,359,434 of record JALPQD010000065.1, on the reverse strand, counting down.
ATAAAATTATGAAGTATTTAAAATGCAAACATACAGGTACACACCCTCGCACTAGAATGGTGACTTTGATATTTTATAGCTCTTCGGAGTTACACTAGAGAGCTAGATAGCAAGTTTCCATTTACCTTCTGTGCAAACTTGAGTAACATCTTAACCTTTTGGTGCCCTCATTCCCATTTTCAAAGAAGGGTAAGTGTAGTATCTACCTTGCAAGCCTCTTAAGTAAACAACTTACAAACCCTGGAAAAACTCTAAGAACACATAATGTGTATTTATATCCACCACGACTGAGGAAGACCACATGATGTTCTTCTGAAATGAGATCTCAAAGCAGCATAGTTCAAAATAAAAGGTTTCAACAAAAAATTAGCATAGACATAATTTCTCCATCAATTCATGTGTGCCAATCATTTAGTATCTTGCAAGCTTCTTAAGGAGAATGAATAAGTCAATACATATTTATCTCAAAAACTCTGAGCTCACAGAAAAAAGGGGAGTTTACACAACTATTTCTAACTTTTGCCTCCTGCTATTTTCAAGTTTCTTCTATAACTTTCACTTCCAGACTTCCCAAGGTTGTGTAAGAACACAAAAACACCAGTGACTAAATTGTTTATAAGAAAGAATTCCCCCTTAAAGGAAAACATCAAGTTGTCTACAGAAGACCGCTTTTCTTCCTTGTAGAGACATAGATTACTATAGGTACTGACAATTCAACAATTACTCATGAGCTCTCTGTGTTCAGTAGTATTCATATCATGGCAGGCACTCCGGGAACAAAGGCTGCTTTGTGGAGTTTATATTCTGGTGGACAAAGGAAATAGATAATTAGCAAGAGGCTATGTAAATGTAATATGTGTCATGAATACGTGAAAGGTGATATATGTCAGAAACATTACGAATGAGGACTGCTGGTGGGATGCGGCAGGGTATAATTTAAAATATGGGCTGGGGTAGAATACAACGTGGTGCCCTTTGAGCAAGGGTATGAAGAAGGTGAGAGCGTTGACACACACATATCTGGGGAGGGGCGGAGTGCTTTAAGAACAAATCCTGGGCTAAGATGCCAACCGTGGGCACACCTGGGGTGTGGCATAGGGGCTGGTGGGGCTAGAGTTGAGTTCCTAAGGGGAGAAGAGAGGAAAAGAGAAGAGAGGAGAGGGGAGGGGAGGGAAGCGGAGGGGAGGCGAGGGGAGGAGAGGAGACCAGGACAGCTGCCCTATCTTTCTGTGGAATAGTTACTCTTTATTGTGAGCTTATGAATAAAAGGGCTGTGATGGTCTAGAGTTCCTAAAATTTCTAATCTATACCTGGGAAACACTCTGTTGGCGTCTGGGGCCACACTTTGCACCCTTCATGTACAGTTTACTTACATATTTTATAATATTTTTTACATTTGTACATTTTTTACATTTGTGTGTGTGCATGTGCGTGTGTATGAGAGAGAGAGAGAGAAAGAGAGAGAGAGAGAGAGAGAGAAAGAGGATACTTGAATGTGTGTGTGCACCTGCAGAGGCTCAAGGGTGAGATTTGCTCTACTTCCTTATTGTTTGTCCTGGGGTTGCCCAGGCTCTGCCTTTCAGTATGGTAAATATGGGCAGCTGCCACATCGACCTAACATGTTTTTTTTTTTTTTTTTTTGGAATGTGGGGATGTGAACTCAGGTCCTTTGGCTCGCAAAAGGCTTTAGCCACTGAGCCTTCTCCTCAGCCCCATTTTACATGTCTTGATGGTGCGTTTGGGCACCATCTGTTTAGCTTGCAATGTAGGGACTGTGCTTCCAGGACACAGGAGGTCAGCATCCATCCATGGGTCACCCTGGGGGGCCTGACTTGACCTACCTGTCCAGTCACCTGGAGAGGGAACAAGGTGCTCGACCAAGAGGGCAGGTTGAAAAATATTCTGAGAAAACTTTCGATGTAATTTCTTGATCGCAAGAGCAGTGGTTTCTCAGCTCCACTTTTGATTCCAGTCCCCAAATGAGAATTTGCTGCCAACATGAATTTGGGACTCCTGAAAGAACGTGATCAACACTAAAAGCCTTTCCCCGGGCACATAATTGGCTTGACTTATTCCCTTCTGCCAACGCACATAGCTGTGCCCACCTCTCCAGAGGGGAAGATGGAGGGCCTGGGGTGCCACACACAGACTGTCCTCATCAGGATGGCACTTGTAAGTTAAAGCAAAAGAGGCCGCTAATTCCTGGACTTCTGAGTAATAGAAGATTTGTGTGACTGCTTTTCAAAGAGAAGCTGAAGTGGCATTCAAAACAAAAACAAGAACAAACAAACAGCAAACAAACTCAGAATGCCTTGGCAAGTATTTGTTGCAAAGGGACAGTGTGAAGAATATTAAGTGGAAAGCAGGGACGCTTGAGATGCCAGAATCAGATAACTTAATCATTGCAATTGCACGGTGCGCAACCTGGTTTGTATTTACTTGCTCTTGCAAATTAGATTGGAGTTTGATCTATAGGCTGGACAGGGGCAATTGTGCGTTACTGGCACACTTTGGAGAAGAGAGTGTTCGGCAAGAGAATGAGGAGCCAACTGGCGTGTTGAGAATGCAGATAGCAAGGACGTGGCATGCTGCAGAGTGAGGAAGGGTGGAGGCATGCCCACTGGTGGTACCATCATCTCTTCAGCACACATTGTGCCTACCACCCAGGAGCTGAGATGGGTCTTCATGGATTCAGAAGCACCGACTTGTCATGTGACTGACTAAGGAATGCCAGGCACACAGGGATTTAAATTGTTCTGCAGTGCTTCATATTTTGAAGCAATTACCAAGTCTTTTTCACATCCGTGTCTCTGGTCATTTTATCTCTTCTGTTACGCTCCGGGGTTGGGTTTGGCTCCCCTTCTTCAGTTCACATGAAAGTGATGATATACTCTCCATTTTAGCTCAGCCATATCTCAATTAAGAAGAGTCCATAATGTTCATTTGGAGGATTGTCCTATTTTCAGTCGTTTTAAAGGCCTTACCATAAGAGGGGTAATCTTAAACGAAAGCAGCACTTGAGAAATTGGACTACTTTTTGTGGATCTGAAATATTTACATACCAGAAGTCATTTGGTGAGTGGGAGAAGTTATTAGACCCCTGGGTTAGAGTTCATGCTGTGCTTCCTTGTGGAAGGTCTTGGGAAAGACCTTCCTATCCACAACCATCTGCTCCAGGGCTCCATTTAAGGATTTGGGTGAAAAGATCAAGTGTTACTAGCTAATGTAAATGTATTTCTAAATTCTGACATTCTACAAACAGTTGGTATTAGTGTGAAACAAATGCACATTTTCCCAGAAATGTTGCTGGAAGGTACAAAAGCATTTAAACGAATGGACTGTTCATACAAAATATTGTTTTAAGAGTGAAAATTGAGTTAGTGGGCTGGAGAGATGGCTCAGGGGTTAAGCCTCTGCCTCTCAAGCAGAAGGTCATGAGTTTGGATACCAAGTCTTCAGTAAAAATGCCAGGTGGAAATGGCTGCAGCGGGAATGGGTGGGGGGGAGGTGGGGTGGGGGGGTTGGAGGTGAGGGGAGGGGGAAATAGAGAGGGGTAGGGATGTGGGGGTGAACTTCTGGTCCTGGTGGGCAGAGCCTGGGAAATCCCAGAGCCAAGCAAAAAGGAGGTAGAAACAATCCAAGATGATGCCCAAAGTCACCCTTGGTTCCCCACACGGATACATTACACAATGCCCTTTGATACACACACACACACACACACACACACACACAATTAATTAATTAATTAAATAAGTTGTAGAGATCTGATTTTACAAATACTTTAAAATGTTAAATATTATATGAACAGGTTTGATTTTATACAGAGAGCATAATTTGGTTTTAATTCATAGAGCAATGATTTCTCCAACTTCTGAAGATTTTTGACAAAGAAACCTCAGCTCTTTTGTAATATTTTCTATAAAATATAAAAATATTAAAATTATTAATAAATTTATTAACATAAATTTATAAAAAATAGCAAATGAGCCTATTATTAATATGTTGATCATAGCACACAAAAGTTGCTTTGAAAATGAAGCTTTTAATTTCCTCATAGTTATAAATTCACATTCCTTGATCTCGGTGCTACATGGCTTCAGTCTGCCATGATTACTGTAGCTATGTGTGTTCTTATACTTGAATGGACTTTCATTTTCTTTTAAAAAGCATTTTAAATATTTGAGTTTGTTTGCCTTTCCATTTTAGACTTACCCTTCAGTGGAAGTCTCCTTACAGCCCTCACATGGGAGTGTCTAATATTATGGGGTGGCACAGTGATGCCTGCTGTCAGGGGGTGGGGGAGACTGGTGGGGTAGGCATACTAGTGGCCAGTTGGCAAAATATGTGTTTTGGAAACTCCTTTTGCCTGTAACCATCTGTGTTCCTGGGTTTCCAAATGTGGTACATTACGGGCCAAAAAGAAAACCCAGGAGGCTTGGCACTGTGTCTTCTTGTGAATTCAGAGGTCCCTGGCTTTTCCACACTCTTTGCTTTGCTTACAGGTAGTAGCCAAGATTATGTGCACTTGTAGTGAGAAATAGGGATATGTTATCTAAGCCATGTGCTCAGAAACAGAATTTTCTCCCCACCAAATGTTAATACTTGTACACACACACACACACACACACACACACACACACACACACTAATACCATCCACATTGCTTAGCCTTCAATACAACTTGAACAATGATGGCGGTCAAAGAGCTGAGACACAGCAGGACAAGCTTTTGGAGCAGCAGTGTTCTAACACAACCGCCATTTTTCAGGAGGCCTCCCCACGAATCCAGGAGATACAGCAGGGCTGTGAAATCTGTCCACATTTCTGATAAGCCCCCAGCCTTACAGAATAAGCCTGGGAAGAAGCCCTGACTTTGATTGTCTGTCACTAATCACAAATTGAGATACTGGACAAGAAAGCTATCTCACTGAGGGGTCCAAGTGACTCTAGATCATGTGGGAGCAGGCAATGATCAAATGCATACTTACAACTCCTGTCTCAGCCCCTGGAAAAAGTGATGAATTCTTTTGTTCTCAGAAAACTGAATAAAACCTCTCCTGTTTCTTAACTGATCTGAATTTCCAAAAGCTGTTTCTCTAGCCTTATCTTATCTTTTGTTGTAAAAACACTTGCTAGCATCTGTGGGATATTCAGAATTTTATCCATTAAATATTTCATGAGTCCTTCTGGTAGCCTGGTGACTAACAATGGTTATTCTATCTTGGATGGTCTCAACAGTTCCAGCTCAATGTGCACCACACACACACACACACACACACACACACACACACACACACACACACACATATACACACATGCATGCACAAGTTACTCATTCGTCCCTCCAATTGGGACAAATTGCTGTCCAGTCATCTGCAAGCTGCAAATACAAGGTGGAGTATGAGGCTGAAATGTTCAGCCCAGCCTCCTGAAATGGATGCATTTAAAAATGCCTAATTAATAACCGTCACAAAATGGAGCCTTGGATTGTTAAGCTGCACTCTATAGATTTCTCCAGTTGAAATCCTGGGACAGCCCCCAGGATGAAGTTGTCATTGTGTAGACGGATGAGTAAATACATAGATAGGAGGGAGAGGAGGGCCTATGTATAATTTATGAATATGGAAATTCACAACAAGGATGGTATATTTAGACTACAACAGAATCTTAAATGTTTTGAAATGTATAATAAGTTAGACCACGTGCCTTTGATATCCCTGAAAATCGGCCAGTTTCTGTTATTTTGACAAGCAAGTTTATGGCTGGCTGCCTTTCTCAGATTTAAGCAATAGGTATTTTGCGTTATGGACAGAAAAGATGCAGTGGGTGGGGGAGGTGAGTGGGAATCTACACTCATTTCTGTGTCTTTTTTCCCCTTGCTCTCAGCATCCTTCACTTCCTCCATTGATCTAACTTCCAAGGTTAATATTTAAAAAAATGAAAAGAAAACATAATAAAATAGGGGAAACTCAATGTTATCAACTGTGGTATTTTAAAATGTGCCTCTGAATAGGAGTGTCAGGCAGTGTAATAGTTACAATTCATGGTTAAAATTCCTTTCCATTCTTAAAGACATAGACCATAGTCTCCCTCTTCCAAAGGATGCTCCTTGGTCATTCTGATGTAAGAGGACCATCATAGGTCAAAGGTGAGTTGCCCTCTACAGGCTCATTGTGTGAATCATTACCTGATGTTAATGTTTGGGAAGGTTATGGAACCTTATGTGGTAGAGTCTTGCTGGAGGAAGGCACATTACAGGAGTACAGAGGTGAGGTGTGTGTGTGTGTGTGTGTGTGTGTGTGTGTGTGTATGTGTCGGGGAAGGGGTATTGAGGCTTGATGGTCTAGCTCTGCTTCCTCCCAGTTTGCTCTTGCTCTGTCTTCATGATGGCTGTAGTGACCTGAATCAGCCTCCTGTTTCTGCCTCCATTCTTGCCTTCTGCCTTGTGATTCCCTCAACAAATGTACTACGTCCTCTCTGGAACCATAAGCCAAATAAATATCCCTTTTCCCGTAGTTGTGTGTGAGTGCTGTCTCACAGCAACGGAAAGAAGAGTGTCTCTGGACGGTTTTCTTTCCTCCCAACTCTACCAACAGCAGGTGCCGGGGAGATTTTTCAATTTCTGTTTGGCATGTCTACCACTGGTGTTTGCATCTTATTTCTCTGCTAGGTTGTCCGTTCTTCAACATAGAGGTGCTCCTCCATGCCTGCTCAATAAATTTATAAATGATTTAAAAGGAATCAGCCCAAAAGATGCTCAGTCCCTGCATCTCCTTCGTGTTGGGATTAGGTTTACTAATCAGTTAAATTTTATCCTTTGTATCATTACTGACTTGCAGTCTTCCAATTAAAGGAGGGCATTGACTGAGAGACGTGTTGATTTCATCTTCTGCTGCTGAATGAGTATAGAACCCAGATAACTTAGGGGAGCAAAGGAGTTTATTCTTACTCATGATTTTCATGAGTTCCTTATTAGTGGGTCCACCACAATGTGTGGTGCACATTCAGCCTTAGCGTGAGGAAGGACAAATGAATTATCTAGATCAGTGCTGGCCAATGAAAACTGTTGTAGGTAAAACACCCACCTTCTAAACCTGTAAATACAATACTTCATATAACCAAGAGACGCCCCTTAATCTTGAGGGGTGATGACTTGGGTAGACAAAATATCAAGGACTCATGAGGTTCCTTCTAAAGAGGCAGAGTGGGAGAAGGAGGTGACATGATGAGAGTAGAGGGGTGTGTGTGTGTGTGTGTGTGTGTGTGTGTGTGTGCTCAAACTCAGATCATTGACCATGTTGGGCAAGTGCCTTTACTCACTGGTCCATCTGCAAAATTTTTAATATGCAAAAAGCACATTAGAAGAACAAAAGGAATGCTCTTTATGACATGTGCAGGACAATGGAAAAACCTGAAGCCTTTTACAGTTTTGATGACGGTTTTGGCACTAGCCTCATGTGAATACCTTTCAGCTGCAAAGCTTTCAGAAACTGAATAAAATGCCAGTGCGTATCTGACAGACATCACAGGACTATAAGGAAAACGCCAGGAACAAACCTAAAACCAAGTGGATATGTTCGCTGGAGGTGTGCAAGGTGTCATTTCTCTTCATAATGACAGCATGTGCTGTAGCAGACACATGCATAAGGTAGAGAAGGTAACGGGGAAAGAGGCAGAGACTTGGACCCACCCCAAGTTAAGAGCTGAAATGGACACTTCTTTATAAAACCAGGATCAGATGGAAGGACAGATGGAAAACTTCTGTCCGAAGGCATGGGAAGCAGCTCTTCACAAGACAGAGCTGCTGCAGCCAGGACCTCACCCGCTGTGTTTACTTCCACATGACCTGAACCAGATCTGCCCATCCGCATTTTACCATGGGACGGGAAAGACCTCGCGGGGCACTGCCCCTGCCCAAGGAACTGTGGAGTGTCAGCACTCTGTGGAAAGAGGAGTTACTTTCTCCAGTGGTGTACCCCCTGATATCACCTGTGCTCCGGCAAGTGCTCAGACGCAACAATGCAAGCAACTCTGATGAAACGCAGGGAGCCACATACACAAAAGGAGGTGAAGACAGGAGGGAGACTGGCTGGGAAGAAGGTTTTTTCAAAGGGGGAAGGAAAGGGGAGAGTTACTTGAATTTGTTGTATTTTCTGTCAAATAAGAATCATGGTGATGATGACAATGAAGAGTAGTAATAATAATAAAAGTCTCCAACTGAAGTACCAGAGGGAGGAGATAAAATAATGAGGGAGAATTCATGTTGAAAAGATGTTAATTAAGAGTTTTGCAGAAGGGATCTACAGAATGAGGAAGCATACCCAATCCCAAGTGGGTAAGAACATGCAGACATTCTGAAATGCATCTGCAGCACAGAAAAAGACAAAAGAAAAGACCAGAACAAGAGAATAAAGACCAAATCCCAGAACAGAAAAAGGAAATGGGCTCTTTCAAGGCTGGAGGCGGGGATAGATTCTGTCTCTAACACCACAGACAGCATAAAATAACACAGATAGAATAAAAGTGAATGGACTCACATTTAGATTGATAAGAGGACTTTTTTTACTTTAAATTTTCATTAGCATATATGCATATATGCATAATAAGCATTATCATGACATTTTCATTTATATAAAATACGTTTTGATCACGTTGATTGGCCAGCATGCTCTCTTGTCTCCCTCCCAGTGATCCTCTATCTCTTCCCACAATTCCCCCATAGATGTCCTCACAGAACTCTTTACAGTAAGCATAGGGACTTTCAGATTGGGAAGACAGTGCTGAGAGAAAAGACCTGTTAACTTACCATTCCAAAAAAAATATGGTATAGTCGTCATTTATGGCAGAAAAGAAATCTATGTGTTTACCACCTACAGGCAACACTAAATAAATTCCCCACGGATGTACTCCCTGAGAAATTGAAAGTAGAAGAGCAAGTTGAGGCCTGGAAGGGACTAATGAACCATGTAATTAGAAATACGAGGCTAAATATAAGCAAATACTGAGTGCGTAAATCAATAACAAAAACGACATTAATGACTAGTTTGTGGTAGAGAAAAATGGTGGGGGAAATAATGAAAATCATTAATGCATACACGAAAGAGGCTGGTCACAGTTAATTGTCAAGAGGAATGAAAAGCTGGTCAACTTAGACTTGGAAGGGAGTATTAAAAAGTTACTTAAACAAGAGAAACAGTGTATAGTGTCTGAGCAATTAGAAGAAAAGAAGGAACATAGAAAAGAAAACAATAAATAAAGACAAAAAGGTCCAGAAAATTTCAGAGGAAGTACCACAAAACACGAAATTCAAATTTCATGAAAATCACCATGTGGCTACATAGTCTATTCTTCTTTAAAATATCATTATTATTAGAGAGGTGTGTGTATATGCAAGTGTGTGTGTGTGTGTGTGTGTGTGTGTGTGTGTGTGTGTGTGTGCAGGCATGCACATGTGTGATATGTGTGGCAGTTAGAAGACACCTCTAAGGAATCCACTCTCTCCTTCCACCTTGCTAAGACAGGATCTTATTTCTGGATTCTGTTCTCTCCATTCTCAAGCTAGCCAGCCCAGGAACTTGTGGGTGATTCTCCTGTGTCTGCCATCCATCTTGGCATAGAAGTGCTGGGACTACAAATCTGAGCTATACATCTGTTTTGGGGGGTTCTGGAGCGAACTCAGTTTGTGGGCTTGCACAGCGGGTGCGTTTTGCTCTCTGAGCCATTAAAAGGCTGCCATTGGATTGTAAGAATTCAGTCGCAGACTGTGCTGAAGGCTAATGTGTAAAACACAGAAACCTAAGAGGTTTGAAAGGAAGAGATCATCATTTGAATAAATCATAATTCAAAGGGAGTTTTGTGGTCAAATTAGTATTAGATCAAATGGTTTCTAGGGGAAAGAGCATTATAAGATCTAAAGAAGATTATTACATAATAAGAAAAGATTGCTGTACTAAAAAGAGAATATTTCTCACTAATATATGCCTAATAACAAAATATTCAGAAGTAAAATTTGCATACTTATAAGAGGAGAATGGAAAATTCTCAATTGTCCAGGGAATGTGAATGCATTACGCTAAGTAATTGGCAGACAAAGAAGACAAAATGTGGATGATAATACAGCAAATTTCAATAACATAATTAAGTGCTGATGCATTATATAGGTATGTGCACACCCTTGAAACATACACCATACAGACATCAAAAAGAGAATGCATACCTTTTGACCCAAAGTATTAATAAATTGATTCAAGTGAGTCATTTGAAGGCATATTATGGCAATTAGGAAAGCTATCAATGAAATTTACCTTAAGAAATTTAGCAGGTCAAGCCATACAATCATTTCAATAAAAGCAGAGTAGACTTTTGATAAAATTCAGTGCCCATTAGTGACCACAATTCTTAATGAGCTAGTAAAAGAAAGAAATTTTGCTGAGCTCATGAAAAATATTAATAAAAGTATCCATAGTAAGCACATAGTCGTGAAATGTTACAGAATTGGGGACAGGAAAAGAAATGCCCCTGTTTCTACCCTGAAATTGTATTGAGTCTAGCCAGTGGATTAAAATGAGAAATAGAATGCCTATGAATCACAAAGAAAGAAATCTAATTGTTTCCATTCCCCAGGAACAAGATTTTCTGCATAGAAAAGCCAAGATCACCTATAGTAAAATTATTAGAACTAATAAGAAGGTTTAGAAGATTCCTGAACATTAGATCAATACAAAATTTCATCTCTTACTTACTAGGAATAAATGGTAGCAGAATACAAAAGTATAAAGAGAAGTGTTATTTACAATGGCTGAAGCAAATTGGGTAATCAAAACAAATGTGTCAGAAGATGCATATAAGACATACAATGAAAATTTCAAAATGTTAGTGAGTGTCACTTTCAATTGCCCAACTATATGCAAAATATATTACATTTGTAAATAAGCTGCCCCCATATTAAAAGGATATTTAAGCCCCCCACATTCAGTACAGTTCCAGTAAATTCTCAAAGGGGTACTCTTCTGGAACTTAAAACATGATTATAAAGTCTATGAGTGAGAGCAAAGAGTTATGAAGAGCTAAAAGTCGCAAAGAAGACAACCAGCCAAAGTGCAGAGTAAGTGACCCTTGGTCTGCTTCGTCCTGAACAAGACACCCAAGGTGCTCTCTTGACCAGGACTCAGGGAGCATGCTGAAGAGATGGTGGTTAAAAATATGGGGGTCTGTAGGCAGAAAGGGGTGCAACCAGATGGTATCTTCCAGAAAAGACCAGACTACAGCATCTACGAACCCAATGCAGCTCTGTCTATTCCCAGGAGACCTGCATGAGAGTTGTCATATCAACATTATGCCAGGAAATAGGAAAGGTCTCGAGGCACCACAGTTCCCCCAGAGACTAACAAAGGTTGACGCTGGATAGGGGAAAAGGGGAGCTACTCTTCCCAGTGGTACACCCACTGGAATAGTGTCCTTACGCCCACTGGAATTCTGCCTTTGCTCCAGCAAGCACCCAGACACATGTCACTAACGGTAACCCAGATGGGCTTAGTGAGCCACACACAGAGAAGGACATAGAGCAAGAGGGAGACAGGAAGAAGAAGAACGTTTGTAATGAGAGGAAGTAGGGGATTAAGATCAAGTAATAAGTGGTAAAAGTGACACAAATTCGTTTACAAAGAATATAAATAAAGAAAAAAAGAACCAGGTGATGAATTGTCTACTTACCCAAATTGTTGAAACAGGTATAGAGTATATTATATATAAGCACCGTCCCCATTTAAGTAGCAATTAAAATATAGGACCAGAAAACCTGGCTAACAGAAGAGGCTCCTGGAAAGCACCTACATAAACATGCAACCTCATCTAAAGAGGGAATTGGTACTGGGACAGTTGGACACATGGAAAAAAATTTCCTTTCTGATGACATTTTAGGGAGACAATATGAAAACCAAATATTTACATCAGAGTGAATACCTTATATGTAAGAAAGGATTTCTTTCTTTTCTAAAAGTGTGTGTGTGTGTGTGTGTGTGTGTGTGTGTGTGTGTGTGTGTGTGTGTTATGTGAGGGTACGGATGTGCATGTAGCTATGTGCATGGGTGGTAGTACTTGCTATCTGTCCTGTTTGAATCTGAGTCTGTTCACCATTGCATGGGCCAGTGTAACTAGTTCTCAAGTATCCCAGGATTCTCTGATCGCACCTCCAAGCAACTTTAAAAGCATTCCTTACAAAACGCTGGAATTAAAGATGGGTGTTGCCACGTGGCATTTATGTGTGTTTTGGTGATCTGAACTCAGGTCCTGGTGCTTACATGGCAAGCGCTTTACACATTGAACAGTTTCCTCAGACTTCTAAGGATTTCATAAACAAGACTGAAAGCAGAAAGCATAAAATTTAATACCAGGCTATCAAATGTTATCCAAATGAACTAGGCAACTGCAGGTTATTTACATACACTAGCAGTATATTTAATTGACAAGGATTTATTATGCAGAACACATATAAATAAATGTGGCCAATGTAAAAACAACCAATGGTCAACAGGCAGAGTAAAAGTCTTTGAATTCATGGACATTTGGGTCATACCCCTAGTGCTGTAATAGTATCAGGGAAGTATTCCAACACTCCACCCCAACAAGAGGCAGCACTTCCTGTCTGTCAGCTGTCCAAAGATTCAAGTCTGAAAATATTAGTAAGAATTACAAATAAAAGCTCATGAGAGTGTCAAAATGTACAGTTTGGAAATCTGTCTGCCACCTTGCAGCTTCTTATATATCAAATGCCCTGCAGAAGCTAACACGCTGAGGGAGACGCAGCCCTTCATGCCTATCTTGAATATCTCTCGGATGATGGTCCTGTGATCTGCCTCCATTTAGTCTGTTTCAGCCACTGGGCCTCCTTGTTCCTGGAACACCTCAGCACCTCCATAGTTACTTCTTCTGTTTGAATGCTCTTCCTACAGTCTTTACTTGAATACCAATATGTCACTGAAATATTTCATGCCCTTCCCAAGTTAACGTTCAATGAACCCAATCACAAACACACTTTACTTATATACTGATGTAAGTACAGAATGTAAGTCTATGGTGGTAGGATTCTGGCCTGCCTTTGGACATCACATATTTCTAGTTCCTAGCACAGGACCTGTGCATATTTGCTCTATGAATAAACAGGCATGAAGTGTTGATAAATTACATGTCATAGTTAAGCACAGGTGTCAACTTGACTGTTGAGGATTTGAGCTCTGGGCACAGTTGTAGAGAGTTGATGGTTGAGTTAAGCCCAGAGCAAACCTGAAGGAGATTGGTTGATGGGGAAGACGCAGCCCATGGTGGGTGGGATTAGGCCCTGGATAAATCACAGAGAGCTGGTTGAGAGAGTCAGCATCCTTCTGTATACTTGGCCAGACATGCTGGTCTGGCAAGTAAGGATTGTCCATCTCTCAGCCATTATGCAGTGATGGTGTGGCCAGTTCCCTCGGCCCTGGTGTTGGTGCGTGCTCTCCCGTCAAGCTGGACTGAGAAGTGTAACCGGACAGTTGTAAGAAGTAAACTCCTTGTTCCCTTAAGCTGTGTAATTATCATTTATCAGCAATGTTCCAGGCTGACTGCAACATTGCATTTGGACTCTTTCCTTCATTTGGTGAAATAGAAGAGAACTGACAGGAAATGGAGATGAGAAAAATTAAGGGCATGTATCCAACAGGCTCCAAACAGATACCTCTGTCTTGGGGAAAGTGTACCTCACCGTGTGCGCCAGGAAGGAAAGTGTGAGGCTTACAAATCAGTTTATACAAAATATTATGTAAATCCTTAGAAAGCATATTATTATAGACTTTTTGTTTTTTTTTCTGTTTATTCTATAAATATGAGTTATTTAAGCAAAATTGAACGCAAGTGTTTCTCAGATGCTTGTCCCATTGTGTGAAGGGGAGGCGGTAAGCTTATCGTGAATTTTACTAGAGAGGGTTTTTTAACAGTGAGATATGCATGAAGCAAGCCATGCGGTGAGTGCCAGAACATCAATGTACTCTGCAGAGCTTTATGGAAGCCACATAATGTGGCTTCGTCTCATCAGGCAGGATTCTATTCCACTTGGTATAAGGTCTAAAATGAAGGAAAGGAAAATAGCATTTTAAGTAGGGCGCAATTTAGCTTTTATTCCCCACCAACACGGAAGCCCAAATATTCCATGCAAGCACCCAATGGTGCTTAGTTATTGGTGGAACTTAAAAGCTTATGGCAGGATGCAGGACTCGGCTGGGCATGGCAACATTGAGGAACAATCTTTCTTCACCTACTGTTCCTTCTCCATATGGAGAATCTACAGTTGCCAGCAAGAAACTTGGGATGATGGAAATGGAGAGGATGAACTAATGGCCAAGACAGAAGTCTGGGTAGTTGTGCCTGTCCTGTCATAAGTGTCTAATGACAGATCTGCAGTGGAGCTTGAGTGGGTCAGATGCATTGAGGAGAGGTCTTCAATCCAGCAGACTGACTGACAGTTAGCACATCACACAGACCAATAACGATGTTTTGCTTTCATACCACGCTGGGTTGGTGAGCACAAGCCACGCTGGGTCTCAGGATATGGAGTCAGGGCAGAGTAGCTATAAGCTGAGCGCTGAGTCAGACATGACTGTGGCTGTCTACCAGACTTGGCGTCAAGATTGAAAGTTTAATGATGACCAACCTCAGGGAACTACAGCCTGAGAGATTGTTAAAAAGCAACATAGCAGACTCAGAAAAAATAGCCAGTCCACACGTGGTCCAGCAATTCCCCTTCTAGGTACGCACCTAAGAGAAGAGCCCACTTATGCTCTAACAATGTGTGTGAGAGCCAGAGCTAGTCACAATATGCTTGAACTGGACAGAGACTAAATAGCCATCAAAACTCAAGAAGATAAGAATACATGCTGGTCAGAATAGTACATAGCGATGAACATGAGCAAAGCACTGCTATATGAATGTCAGGGGTTGCTGCTGAAATCATAAACTTGAGCGGAAGAAGCTGCTTTCAAAGAGAAGGACGCAATCTGTGATGCTGAAATTCAAGTCCAGTGATTCCTGTTCTGGGAGTATGAAGGAAGTCAGCTGAAATAAGGCCTGGCTAGAGTTGCCAGGCTGCTGAGTGGCTTGTGGCCTGGATTTTCCCTTGCGCACCAGGGTTCATGCATTTACACTTCAGGGATGTGGCCACAGCACAAATGCAAACATGTGGAGCAGCTAGAAGGGGTGCCAGGACAGATAGTTGGTTGGCAAAGTGAATTTGGAGAGGGGGCTGATACAGGAACATGACTAAAGAAGGTAAGAATTACTTTCCTTTTCCCATTTTAATATATTTTAAGATTCATATGTTTTGTTTGTGTGTGTGTGTGTGTATGTGAGGGGGTCTGAGGTTGCTATCAGGATCATTCTAAATGTCTCTCCCACCTTATTTTTTTGAGATACAGCCCCTAATTAAACCTAGAGTTTTTATTCATTGGGCTCCTCCCGCTATCTGGCCTGCTCTGGGGTTCCCCAGTCTCCATCTTCCAAGGCTGGAATTATAGGTAGCCTGCCACACCCACCCAGCATTTTATGTTGGATCTAGGAATCCAAATGATGGCTCCTTGACTTGCTTGGCAAGCACTTTAACCACTGAGCCATCTCCCCGCCTTTGAAGAAAGGTCTAGCTGAGGGTTCAATTTAGGAGGTGCAGCATTTGGCTGAAAAGTTCAGTGTCTTAAAGGCAGTAGGACTACAGTTTTACATATTAGGGTTGGACAGAAGGCATTGAAGGCTTTGGTTAGGGAGAAATCTAGGGAACAATGACATCTAAAGAAAAGATACAGAAAGATGATGTGATACAAGCAGAAGTTTAAATTTCCATAGAGAATTATAAAGGAACCATTGATCTTCCCTTCACAAATTTTAATTTTGAGAAAACATACAGGTGGCAGATGTTATTTGTATTTACATATACATTTAAGTATAATGATATAAGTATTTACATATAAATATATTGATATGGGTACTTTTTATATTGCATTTGTATATAAATACATTTTTATATAAATATATATGTGATGATATTTGTGTGGATATATACGATTGTACAGAGAGCATATGTTATCTATTTGTGGAAAAAAATGAAGTACAGAGAAAAACATTATTTACAGCTCCATTCTCCAGATACAACATTGTGGAAAGCTTCTGGATGGAACCATGTGAAGTTATAATATTATTACACATATATTATTAGTGGTGTTTTCAATGAAGAGATTTGAACAGTAAGCTCAGGTCAGAACTTCCTGCCAGGTATTATCAGGGACTAGACCTGCTGGTACAACTTTTTTTTCCTTCTCTTAACTAATTGAACATTACTATTTCTCCTAATATGAACATGCTGTTTAATAAAATTGCAACCTTCACCTTTCTGAAATGGAGGTATTGGCAGATAAGGTGAAACATGTCTGTCTTTTCCAGCACAGCTTGTCAAACCTGTAGATTTGTAAGATCTAGATGCTTGACATGAGAGACAAAGGATTTGGGAACTGGTCTAATTGAAAGATCAAAGAATAGGTTGAAGTTGTAGAGCGAGACAGGATAAGGGATGTCCTAGGATTTGAAAAAAAAAGGGTAACTATCGCAGCAATTAGAACACTAACCTAATGAATTTTGCCTGTCTGTATAATTTTAAAATGTTTTCCACATTCAGTAGAAAAGAAAGTGAGAGCAGACCTGTGAGGCTTCTGTAAGTTGGGAACGTTAAAAAAAAATCTTTAAGATCAGGGATTGGGTCCACTGGGACTCAGCTGGCGACATCTCAGTATCTGCACACTCAGGGATCTCTGTCATGACAGGATGCCATGGCTCTGGGAGCTCAGGGTGCTGAGACCATTTTACTGCATCCTCTGCTGCTTCTGTACACTGGTGATGGATGCTCAGCGGGTCCCACCCTTCCCTGAGAGCTTGGCTCCTTGGGAAGGACTTTCACTTGCCGTGGACATGGGACAGCTCTCTGGAGCAGTTTGGCTGTCCCACTTCTCTCCCCAGGGAGCCCTCCGCTGGTACTTCTCTCTCGCCAAGCATGCTGATTGCTTATCATTTAGATATAAATTTCTTTCCATATGTATTGATACATGTCTGAATTTATTTAGTGATGATGATGATGAATAATGGCGATGAAGAAGAGGTTAAGAAATCTCAAGGCCGAGTGGAGAGATGGCTCAGGGATAAAGCCTTTGCTTCACAAGCAAAAGGAGCTGAATTCAGATTTCCAGACCCCACATTAAAAAAAAAAAAAAGTCAGGTGGAAATGGCAGGGCCTGCAATTCTGGCCCTAGAGACCAGTAATGGAAAACCCTTAGAGCAGAGTAATAAGGAGGTAAAGCAATGCAAGATTTCCAATGTCGCTCTTGGGCCTTTAAAGTCACAACACTCAAGTGTCCTTTTGTATACACACACACACACACACACACGCACACACGCACACACGCACACATGCACACACCCACACATGCACACATGCACACATGCACACAGGAGGAAATCCCAAAGCATGGTGGCTATTCCCCCATGAAGTAAAAATGGGAACAAAGGATTGGGAACTTTAAAGCTGTTTCTAGGATGTGAACTAGGAATCCCAAGGCCAACTTCAGGAGAGCTCAGAGACTTCTAGGCCACAATTTGAGGTCCAGCTCAGGGAATGCAGGGAAAGTACTTGCCTACCCTTGTACGCTCAGTTCAAGGGTGTGGGATGTTCATGCAGTTTGCTAAAAAGAACCCCTGCGTTATATTCACAAATAGAAAGCTCAAGTTTACTCTAAGGAAACAATTACCGGGAAAGGTAAACCGCCACGGGAGAGCCTCCTATTCTCAGATCAAGTCATATTGAGAATAATGGCAGAGTTGCATCTTCCAAAGGGACTAATTTGTCCCTTTGTTTCACAGAACACTTGCTGGGGTCCCCTGGGTAGTTCGAAAAAGTGTATCTCAGATCACCAACTACCTATATCCATTAAAATTGATGTGTCCTTCACTTCTGGCGTGAATTCACACCTAGAGCCTTAAATTTACAAATAAAATATGGATTATTTGCATGATGAAAGACTTCTTTGCACAGAGATGAACTACAAGGGTTCCTTAAAGTAACACATTTCCCTGGGGTGTTTTGCAATACAATTCCGGGCATAATAATTTGATCTACATACATTTTTCCTAGAAGCACATCTTCAGGGTCAAGAGTAGAATGCCTGGATATTCATGGGGGTTGTTGTTCCGGTAAGTGTCCCAGCATATAATGTATTGGGGTCAGAGTAGCAAGCTCTCCACAACTGCTGATGTACATACAACTTTTTTTTGGAAAGCTTGCTTTTCTAACTTCTGACCTCACAGAGGAAAAAAACATTGGGGAAGAAAGGAGGCAAGATTTTCATTCGTTTTCTGAGAAAAGGTAGCGAGTGTTCTATAGTTTCTGGATGGACCGATAAAGCATAGTGAGTCCAAATCACGAGGTTCATCGCGATGCACACATTTTTGACTTAAACTGAAAATTATGAGTAAGGTTATTATTAGATGCTAATGTGACAACTTACGAGAATTTTGGCGTGCAAGTATTATTATTTACAACTTCACACTCCTGCCTGTAGGCATCGCGGGGAAAGGCTGATTCTGAGGGACAGAGCAAATCAGCTTGACTTTACTTCTGCTTCGAAAAGATGGCACCAAAATAAGGCTTCAAGAGAAAAACATTTCCCAGAGTTATCGAATGTGGGTTTCAAAAAAAAGAAGAAGAAGAAGAAGGGAAGCATGTGGGTTCATTACCCACCAGGCTGATGGGACGCCGTAAGACTCGCACATCACAACACAGCAGCGCTGTGACCAAGTGACTGGAGACCCACTTCCATCTGCTCAGGGCCGCTTGGTGTCAGCCCAGTGACTGCCCAGAAGTGCCGCGGGCCCCTCCGTGTTTTGAACACAGCTTATCAGCAGGAAGAACCATTAAGCAGCAGGAAAGAGATACAAGGACGATAAGAAGAGAAAGAGGGGGGTGACTGAGAGCGATGGGAGAGAAGGGGAGGGATGGGCTTCTATAACAGCAGCAAGTTCAATGATGAGCATGAAATGGAATGACGCGCGGGAGAGAAAAACATGGGGAGCAAAGCCATCGAGGGTCCTATTAAAGGGGAACGGAATAGTGAGTCAAAAAGATAAAGAGGAAGGAGGGTATTAGCTTTCAGAAAGCAAATGAAAACAAAAACCAGAGGGATCAGCATGTATTGGAAGTAAAAGATGCCACAGGGGTCAGAGACTGTCCCTTTAATTTGCAAAACAATGGTCCAGAACAGCTATTTCCTGCAGGCTTTTGTAATATTAGGAGAATTCACTCTCTTCTAAGCCAGTAGGTGCCATTACTGGGCACGATTCAGCAGTAACTCCTTGCCCAGTTTCCTACTGGTCTGCAAAAAAGAAGTCAAGTTCCATGGTTTTTAAGCTGTATCCCAGAATGGTATATTAATTTAGACAAACTTTTTTTTTCTAGGACACCATGATAATATTGATAAGGGATTGTAAGTGACTGAGCCAAAAGAATTCATTGGTAGCAGTAAATCAAGATGGGGTTTGAGGGGAACCATGTCAGAAGCTGAAGAATTTCATTGACCTGCTATTGTGAGGCAAACAAAGTGTTGATGTATCAAGCAGGGACAAGGTTTCCTTTATTTCTTATTTAGGTTATTAGATGTGAATGTGCCAGATTTGCATCATGAAGATGACTTGTGAAATATAATGATTGGCCTTCCATTTATCTACGACAATGGAGCATTTAGAAAATGTTCAATTACTCTTGGGTCGAAGCCAAATGTTCCCAGAATTTAACCACAAAGGCTCATAGTAAAACCATATTGAGTTGCTGGGTCTGGCAGAGGTTGAGGGTCGGTGGGGATTGATTGGGAAGGGCATCAGGACCGCCTGGGACAACTGTAAGCTGGAGTACCTAAAGTAGTATGAAGTACTGCACCTCATCAGGGGTGGCATCACACATACATGTGCCTTTGGCAAAACTCAGCAGGGAGACACGTGAGGTCGAACATTTTATTGCATGCACACTGTACGTTAACATCTGAAAACCACTAACTTCTTGCAGGTGATTAAAAATTTGTGCTCACACACTGATGTGGAGGGATTTTGAGTTTACAGTGCATGAAACAGTGATGTTCTGGTGGTTAAAAGAATGTATGCATGGGAACACTGGTATAAGCAAGCAGGGTCAGAGGTCATAGATGAATGGTATAACCCCACGAGGTGGCTCAGGGGTGTCCACTCTAAAATTCTTCGAAGTATGCTGCATTTCCTTTTTTGGAATTTTCATAATAACACATTGGAGCTAAGAAAGAATATCCCTATCTTGAAAATGAAAGCGAGGTTCTGTAATATGAAAGGACGTTGAGCTGAACCTTGGGGTTTAGATGTGTTTAAGAGACACAAGCAGGAGTTCTCTGCCCCCAACCCCCAGCGGGGTACTTCTCCAGTTCATAGGAAGATACTTCAGCCTTGAGCAAGAATTCTTAAAAACAAGCAAAGAACAACAACAAAAGCCCACCAAGCCTTTGCTAGTCCCACCTGTCTTGACCTCCTCCTCCCCTTCCTCCCCCTCCCCCACTTTTTTTTTCTTGTTCTTTGGGTTCTTTCTCTGTTCTGGAGAGGACAGCATAAGAAGTATCATTATTATAAATATAGTCATGAAAAATAAGGAGTGGTATCTTACTTATGGGATGAATGGACTGAAAAAGACAAGAAAGGAAGGGGGGTAGTTGGTGCTCTAAGGGGTTTGTAATGGGACAGAGAAAGCAGATTAGAATTCGATGACCACTTCCTTTTTTTTTTTTTTTAACATTTTTTATCTCCGCTCATACAAACTTAATAGGTACACCGGTTCCCTCCCTCCCTCCTCTTCCCCCCACCCCTCTGCTCACCCTCCCCTCACCCCTCCCTCTCCACACCCCAGTGCCTCCCCCCCAATCCCCGGAGAATCCTTTAATGTGCATGCCAGACTCTCCTCTGGGTCCTCCATTTCCCTGAAACCTTTCCTTTGTTCCCCTTAAGCATAGGAACACTATTTTGGCTGTCAATCCCTTGCCTCCAAGGATCTTGGTGCTTTTAGCGAATGCTAGGCTTTGTGGGGTGAATAGTGTGTTGGACATTGCGCAGGGCATGCAAAGTCCAATTATGATTGCTTTGCCCCTAACTTGTGTAGAGTATCTTGCATATCATTGCTCCTCCATCCTTGACTGAGGGGGTGTGATCTCACTAGAAGGCGATGACCACTTCCTAATAGCAATAGCTATGTTGATATAGAAAGTGGGCCCCTCTGGGATTCCAGGGAAGCCCCGTGGGAGGAAAGAGCTGCTTCCATTTCCATTGGAGAGCTTCCTGGCTTCTTCTCTGTCCAGGTCCTTCCTTCCTTGGGCAATATGGATTTGCTTTCTTTTATCTCCAGTCCTGAGAATTCTTCCCTGCCTAAGCTAGGAAGTTGAGTTAGATGGAATCTTCTGGATCCTATTTCTTTTTATGTTAGAGATTAGAAACAAACAGGTTTTCTTTGAAAAGGATGCAAGAGGTTACAGAACCTTTCAGGGTCAGAGTTTCTTAGGTATGATTTCTGTTGGTCTTTCTAACTGTATTTAGGAGCCCTGCTTATTCTAGGTGAGTGCTTTACCACAGAGCCAAATCTCCTGCCCAGGCTTTTATTGCTTTTTATTTTTTTACTTCTTATCTTGAGACAAGATCTTGCTAAGATGTCTAGGCTGGCCTTGGACTGTCTCTCTGTAGCCTAGGTAGGTCTTGAGCTTGTGATTATTTTGCTGCTGAGTTCCAAGTAAGCTGGGATTGCAAGTCTTTGCTACTTTGCTAATTTTAGTCTGGAATGAGATCCTTCTCTGTCTTTATCATCCCTGGAGCATGTCTTCTGGCTTTGGTATCTGGTTCCATGGGCTCTTTCCTGTGGGTACATCCTGGGTCACTGTGTAGAGAGAGTCTTTGGTTACCATTCCAAATTCATGCTCATATAGTCCTGAAATGAGATGACATCCGGAGGGTTCTTTCTTTTCAACAGCCTTTGTACTTGGGGGTTCCCACCCTGGAATCGCCTCCTTGAGCATTTCACTTGGAAGGCTGCTTGGACAAAAGGCCTGGCTTGGATTTGCCTCTTTATAGACTGATTTTGAGGAAAAGCTAATTCATACTTTTTCCTCAGGGACTTTTTCCCCTGTGATTTTCTTCTTTAAAAAAATTCCATTTTAGAGGAGTCAAATCTTGGCTTCCAGATTTTTTTTCTGATTATGACTTTAGATTCTTAAATGCTAATATATTATAAAAAGCAAAGAATTCTGTTATTTTTTGGGGGACGACACAAGGGCCACTTTATTTTTGCCTAGGCTTTCTGTGAACTACCGAAAGAGATAGAGGAATGGCGTCATCTCAAAAAAGACTGAGAAGATAGTGTGAGACAATGTCATGGCCATTATAAAACAAGTTTTCACTTACAAAAGTGTTAGTATCGGTGCAAATGTAATTGTGAAATGCATGTAAGATATGGAAGTCTTCTGCCACCATGAGAATGTTGCATAAGACTTGTGAACATTTCAAGGCAGTTCTCTACTTAACACGTGTTAGACCTTGATTTGGAAAACAGAATTGCTATACAGATAGAAACATGTGGCCCAGATCAGAACAACATGTTTTTGATTTTCTAATTTGAACTACAACAAAGAAAAGTACACTTTTTTTTTCTTTAAAGGTTGGTTATGATCAATCCATGCTCTTTAGTGGAAAATGAAATTAATTTTTAAAAAGCACATCCTGACTTTTATTTCCAGTGAATACACACAGGTGCATACCCAGATCCCTGCCCCATATGACTGCATCGTAAATGAACAGTTTGACTGTTTACAAATTACCCAGTATAATTTCGACAAAATGACATTCAGCTTTACAGTCTGCCCAGCTCCCACATACTGTGAACATTAGAAAGCCGTTCGGGATAAAGACACAGCTTTGAACCCTGTGTACAAAAGTCCAAAGTAAAAAGAAAATGTATCCAGCGTCAAGTAACAGAAAGTCTAATGGCCACAACGACTGCTATGAAACAAGCAAACAAAATTAACTGTCAGTGGGAGTTTCAAGCTCCCTCGCACATGTCCTCGATGTCATTAACCTCCCACTGCCACCAGGGCCAGAGTCCCCATCACACTGGATCTAGCCCATTTCTTCTGGTAGTTAGAGAGGAGAATTATCCCTGTGCACAGACATAGATGGAAAAATGAGGATTCGCTGCTGCTTCTGGATCCGTCTGTCTCAGCTTTTGACTTATGATGGAACAGCTAAGCAGAGAACATGAATTTCTGCTTGCTTTTTTCCTCTTCAGTTAGTGTATATGTGTTACATGTATATTATGTGGTATGTAACAGTGTGTGCACGTGTTGCAGTATGTGGTGATATGAATGTATATGTGGTATGTATGTGTGTGCGTGTTTGTTCATGTGAACATGCGTGTCTTTGTGGTGTATGTATATGTGCTACATGTGCATGTGGTATGTATGCATGTATATATATGTGTGTATATAGATATATTCAATATATATATTCACGAGATGGAAGCAGGAAGATGGTGAGATTCCAGCCATCTGGGACACATGTGAGACAGTGTCTCAGAAAATAGGGTATTTTAGGTTCATCAGTAACAAACCGGGCAGTGTAGGAAACTGTGGACCGTGCCTAGGGGCAAAAGACAAGGACACTAAGGTGCTACTGAGTTGCCTTATTATTTCCAAGGCCGTCACTCACAGCTGCAGTAGTGATATAGTTTTCCTTGTTCAGATACATCGGGGGAGATGAGCACTGTGCACAGAGTGCCATGCCTGACTCCCCTGTAGTCACATGGCATGCAACTTTCATCAGAATAGCACATTAGGGATACAGCAGATGTGATGAGTTCCAAGGACGCAAGACATTTAAAAATATAGTTGTTGCAGAAGGTTGAGGGGAAGAGGAGAGTTTAGATAAAACACACAAGGATAAATTCTAATCACAAATTAATCAAAATAAAACTAGTTACAGTACTAGCTATGGTCTTATTTTCTTTTCCTAGGAAGAGTAACTTAGTACTAGCTGCACCTTTAAGTACCATTAAAGAGGCCACAGGATGGCTCAGTAGGTAAAAGCACCTGTGTGCAACACTCGGGGACCTGAGTTCAATCCCCTAGAGCCCACATAGAAAGTCAATTTCTGTAAGTTGTCCTCTGACCATGTGCCTGTCTCTTTTTCTTTGTCTCTCCTACGTAAAAAGTAAAATAAAATTTTAAAAATGAAAAAAAAATTTCATCAAAGGCTGTACATTGAATATCTAGCAATGGTCAGTTTTTGCCAAGAAGAAATTAAAAAGTTATCTCATAATTGAATCTGTTCAAAATCTTCATGTAAAGAGAATGAAATACATGAGGTAAGTTTTTTTCTCTCATTTCTCTTATGAGAAATGTTTTATAGCAAAATGGTCAATTTCCTTCTTTTCCACATCTTTTTTTCCTCCTCTTGTACATTTGAATGAACACATTTTCATAAATATATCCATTTTGCTTCCTGACATTAACCTTATTATGCTTTGAACAATTGGCTAAAGCACATATCCAAATAATTTCCATTGGTCTGAAAAAAAATACTTGTAATGAGAATATTAGTTTATCAGAAAGGAAAGTTGTTTCCCTTGCCTGTATTTAATAGGTATTTTCTATCATGTATTATCCTTCAGGTTTCTAATTTGTAATGTGATATGATGGCACTTCTTGACAGTAACTAAAATGATCTATTGCCATAAAGGTACAGTCTCATGGTTGTAAGAGAGATTTATGATTTTGGTTGTAAAAGATATTTTACTCCTCAGCAACATTGCAGGCATGGTTGAAAGCCCAACAAAATCGAAATAAATGTCCAGAATGAGCGAGTTTGTCAGGTAATAAAGGGCATTCTTCAAATCGATGGTAAGGTGACACAGGGGCTACAGCATTTGCTATGGCTGTAATTTTAATAATTTCATCTCAACTACTTCCAGATTAGTGTCTGTTTATGTTTAGAAAAGTAATTTTTTTATAAAAACTGAAAGTTCAAAAAAGATGGATTCAAGATTCTTAGAATGTATCCTGTATCCTATATCCAAAAGTATGTTTCAGAGACATGTGCAAAGGATATTCAAAGCCCTTGCTACTTGGCAGAATGGCCTTCAAACTGAGGAAACTACAATTAAGCAGAGAAATCATGTCACATTTGTCATCAGGCTTGGGACCTTCAACTACCCCTTAGCAATAAGTAAGATTGGCAGGGTCTGCAGAGTTAGTACCTGGTCACTGTTGGAACATGAAGAGATCTAAATGAAGAGCAATGTGGTAACTTTAAGAATTATCCATTCATGTGGACTGTCTATCCAAAGCACAAGTGCAAACCAGGTGATTTCATGTTTGTTTTTCCTTTGCAAGCACTACAGCAGGTCTAGCTCCACGCTCCATGCTATGATAATCTGAAAGTTGAATAAAGACAGCATCCTGTGGGGGTGACACCGTCCATTTGAATTCCCCCATCTCCAGCGCAACTGTCAGTGACATTGCAATCAATCAGACCTCACGATTACTGGTAGCTGATTTTATTCAAATTTGTTAAATTTTCTTTTAAATGGAAAAGAGCCGGCGGTCATAAATAACATGTGTAAGTAACAGTATAAAAATCAAATCTCTGTGGTGATAAAAATAATTGCTCTATTTGAAAAAAAATATTAAAGTGTCAGATATTTCTGTTTGGCAAATTGCAGGTTTTAAGATGAGAGTTTTCTACAGTTAACCATTGTTTTTAAAATTAGCAGGGTGAAGGCTATTTTTAGGGCTAAGAGATGGCACAGCTGGTAAAGGCACCTGCATGTAGATTTGGTAACCTGAGTTCAATTCGGGGAGGCCACACAGTAGAAAGAGAGAAATGAATTCTGAAAATTGTCTTCTACCTCCATATATTTACTGTAGCTTCATGTATTCTCTCTCACCCATGGGTATGTACATGTGTGGGTGTGGATGTGGGTGTGTACGCCCGTGGAGGTCCAAGGATGACTTCAGTAATCACTGCGCATTGTTCTTCCTCTCCATTGTTTGCTCTGGGATTTCCCAGTCATCACCTTCCAGAGCCAGAAATACAGGTCGCCACCATTTCTGTCCCAGTATTTTTATGTGGGATCTAGGATCCGAACTCAGGTCCTTTTGCTTGCGAGGCAAAGGTTTAACCCTTGAATCATCTCTCCAGACAATAAAATATTTTAAGTAATATTATTAAAGCATTGATTCTCCTGGAAGAAAGGTACCACATTCCTCCTGTTTTGATTTTTTTCCCTCTTGTATGAAGGCTGACAGCATAAAGGAGGCAGAGAACATGTGAAAAAAACATGGCACAAAAACTGTGACACAGGAGGCCTTTTGAGGTGGTTTGTCAGGAATCACACTGCAGATGACAGTTAACGTAGCTTAGCCGGTCACGTTCCATTGCAGCCAGGCACACTGCTTTGAAAACAAACCTGAGCCAGATGGCAATTTGTAGAATGGTCACTTTCCTTGCTTTATCCATTTGGGGCTCCTAGGTTCATGTAGTAGTAGGTATCAAGGTTCTTAAACTTTTTGGGGCTCATGTACTCTTTCAGGAAACACATAAAAAACTTTAGACTCCCTCCTTCAGAAAAATATTAGCTGCACATTCATACAAAACTTAGCATCAAATTTCAGCTTGCTCATAGCAAGTAAAAGAGTTTAACAGACTTCAGACTGACACCCTGTGAGTGCTTCTTTAAATGGGGGCTTTTGCTGTATTAGGAGCATAATAAGCATTCTCTTTGGGAATAAAGATATAAGTAAATATTTGGATATATATGTACAAATAAAACCAACTCCCCAAACTTAATAATTTCTTATTAGAAGCAAATATTGCTAGTGGGTATGTTGGATGTGAGAGTAATACTGATTTCTAATGATTAACTGGTCTAGCCTGGACTTCTTTTCTGTAAGAGGGACATTTGGGACAGAATCTTACTGTAGCCCTGTACTTACAGAGATATTCAACCTCAGTCTCGAGGTGCTAGGATACACAGTGTGAGTCACCACACCTGAAGAGATTTCTCTCCTTTAATTTCTGTCCCTTAATTACTAAGGTTTGTTTCAACTTGATGTATACTGGTGTCCGTCTTGGTATCATTTCTTAGTAACCTAGTTTGTTTTGTACTAGTGAGGTCCATCTTGGCAATTCAATTCATCGTAACTACGGAATGACGCTGCTTTGGGATTCCAATTATGAGGTAAAGATAGGCAAGTAAGTTCCAAATTGGGATGCAAAAGAAACCTAGCTTTATATAGTTTGTTTAAAATTAGTTAAACATAAGAAAATGACTCCTTTGACTTTCTACATGGACATAGAACGGAAGAAATATCAAGCAGATAGTTTACCAGAGGAAGATGAGGTTAGCTTGAGCACTGAAACAGTGAAGAATTAGAGACAGATGTGTGCGTGCGTGCGTGCGTGCGTGTGTGCGTGTGTGTGTGTGTGTGAGTGTGTGTTAATTATAGATAAAGAGGTGCCTTTCATAGTATCAAAGGACTATTCTCATGAATACAAAGCAATTAAAATATAATAGTGTGATAGTTAATTCTGGGTGTCAACTTGACACAGCTGGCATTAACTAAGATCAGCTGAGACCACCTGAAGAGATTATCTGGATAATATAAAGGTCAGCCATAGATCTGGTCAACCTCCCTAGAACTCATTGGAACCTCCCAGTAGTGGACCAGATAAAAGGAACTACAGAACAGAAGACAGAGGAGAGACTCTCTGAAGCTGTGCTGGAAAACATTCTTCTCTCCTGCTGCCCAGTTTCTTTGTTTCTTCCATCCTTCAGCTCTCCAACCCTCTGAATCTTCAACGAGACTAAAGATTCTCTGGGAATCTTCCAGTCTTCAGCCGCCACCCACTGGATTACTGGACTGATCAGCTACTGACAGCCATCATTGGACTACCTCGGCCATATCTCGTAAGCCAACTTAATACACCCCCTATTTATATATATTCATTCTGTTGATTCTATGACTCTGGAGAACCCTGATTAATACAAATACAGTTACATGTAATAATACATACTGAAAACATAGGAAGAAAATTTCACCTAAATAAAAAGGAGAAGCAGACATAGCTGCAACCAGACTCTAAGACGTCAATAAATCCATCCCGTTAATAACAGAACAATCAGGCAGAAATCTGATGACTACTGTTGAAGATAAGGGAAGGACCATTAACAGTCTCAGTATGAGAAAGATGTTTTAAAAATCAAAGACTTAAGTCCGGGTCAGCAGGTTGGAAGAAAAACTCAGTAAATGAAACCTACACGCACATAACAGAAGCCTAAAGATAACTATTTTACAGAACATCTTAACAGAAAAAACGGCAATTATTGCATGAGAAAGCAAATACATAAAGGAAGGAACCAACAGAAATGGTTCTTCGGAATGACATCAACTACTTCTCCTGTGACCAAATGAAAGAGTCCTTTCTAGAAACAACCCAGACAACACCCACCACCTCCACCACTGTTACCACCACCACCATCACCACCACCAACTGGAAGTTATTAGATAGCCAACAAAACCAGGCAGGTTCTGGGGGAAGTCGACATTTTAGGAAAGGAACAACACATGCAATGTGATCTGGTTGATTTTATGCCTTTTAACCAGAGAACAGGCCAAGACAGGGCTGTGTGGGTGTGTCGAGCTGCTTAGGCCACCAAAACAAATAGCAAGATCAACATGTAGCGAGACTGGAGTGCCAAGGCTGTCCCCTTAGACTGCAGATGCCCCTCTCCTTGAATTGCCAAGAGGAAGTGACTGGTGACCCTCTTCATGTGCATGTGTGGAGAAAGAGTGGGCATACTCCATGGCGTTTCTTCTGATGAGGACCCCATTCCTATCAGACAAGGACCTAACACTTTCTTCAGTCAACCTTCCAAAGCCCTTCTTCCAATCCAGCCTCTCTGGGTTTAGGGCTTCAAAGAGCGGAACCTGAAGGGAGGAAAGCAGTTAATTCCTAACAGTGGGGTGGCTATAATTCTAATAGAAAACATAACTTCTAAACAAAGCAGAGTTAAGGACACCTACACATTGAATGGAGGATCCCAGAAAGGAGAGGGTCAACACGGGGGAAGCATCAGATTCTATGTATGCTCTTTATTGAGATTTCTAAGAAACTAATAGATCATGTCTGCATGCATAAATCTCCAGCCAGGAATGAGTTCACTGAGGTCTGTCATTCAAGATGTATAGTTTATGATTCCAGCCCAACCAAATGAAATGATTTCTAACATTAAAACACCAATATACTTCTAAGGGGCAAATCAGAAATCAGTCTCATGATAATCACAATGTCCAGGGTATGATTCTTCAGCACAGACAGAAATCAGACACGAAATCTACCACAAAGGAATCAGTGGAATACAAGTCCCAGAAGACTAGAATGGTGAAATCAGCAGCACAGAATTCTAAAGTAGCTACTAGAGCTATGCTCAACGATGAAAAGGAAGAATGCTTGCAATGAATGAATGAGATACAAGCTACGAATAACCAACTATGACTCTAGAACACACATCTGAAAATGGATGTACCTGACCATAAGAGGGAGATGGCAGATGAAAGTGTAGATAAGCTTCAAGAGAGATAAAAGCATTTCAATGTGAAGATGTTGGAAATTTGAGCAAAGTCTCAGACAGCAGAACGATAGTATCAGAAGGTTTTCAATGGAGGACCAACAAGTGGTGGGAATGGCATTAAAGTTATTTATCTTTGTTGTTAAATTCTGTTGTCCTTCAGAAACAGAATGAGTGAATGACATTAACCTAATGACAACAATTTTGAAAAATTTAAGTGAAAAATTCAATTCCCTTTAATCTTTTTTTAATCAAAACTAATTTTATACAAAGGAACAAATATGTCTAATATTCTACTAGAGAGTTTAAATGTGTGAGATACATCAATAAAAGTCTTTAGAAATGTTAGGCTAACACAACCTCTCTAACATTCTTCCAAACAAAACCAAAATGTCATAAATTCTTTTCAGAGGACAGAAAGCTTGGGAAATTTTTTGTTTTGTTTTTGAACCCAATTTAATTTGAATGTCAACAACTTTCAGAAATAGTGATATATAAATGGTATAAGATTACTTCATGATAAAATTGAATGTTCAATGAATTTGAAATTATTTAATATTCAAAAGTCCATCAACATTCATTTCCTTAATTGAAATTACTGAGAAAATAATACTGTTATCATCATGGATAAAGGAAAAGCATTTAAATTCTATACATATTCATGACTAAAAAATAACAGCAAAGTAGGAATAAAAGGGACTTCCTTAAAATAATAAAAGGTATCTACAAAAATACAGAGAAAACATTATTTTAGGTTTGGAGAAATGGTTCAGGGGTTAAGTCTTTGCCTTGAAAGCAGAAGTTCCTGAGTTCAGTTTGGATTCTGGATCCCATGTAAAGTCATTGGGTGGAAATGGGGGTGGCCTGCATTTCCAGCCCTGGAAGTCAGAGTCTGGGAACGAAGCAATAAGGAGATAGAGCAAGCTGAGATGATTCCAGAAGTCACTCTTGGCCTCCATAGGCACACATGGTGCCCTCTTCTACACCTTGTTAAGTTTTCTTCTTTACTTCCCTCATCTTCTTCAAGAGATTGAATCATTAGAAGAAACCTCATCATCACCATTTTTATTCAAAATTCTGATGGCAGCAGAATAAAGCAATATAATTTTAAAAAACAGGAGGTCTAAAAATGAAGGAATAAAATTTGACTACAGATAATGCAGTTGTACATGTGAAAAATACAAATATTATATTAGCATGAAAATTAAAGGTGAATTTTATCAAGATTGACACATTTGTCTATGTCTAAGCATTATCAAGCCTGCCATGTGTGTTTACATATAAGCAACAAGCATGAGATAAACAAACTTATGATAGCATAGAAAGCATAAATACTTATTAAAATATGAAAATATATGAGACTGCTACATAAAATGTCATTTTTTGAGTAAAGTAAAAGAAAGCAGACAAAGAAATGAAAGAACATGTTCATTCCATGTATTGCAAATTTCATTATTATTCAGATATTAATTGTCCCCAAACTAATAAACAGATTTAAAATAATTCAATAACTCAGCAGAGTCATACACACATGTGCATGTGTGCACACACACACACATTTAGAAGAAAGGGACACTTTATATCTACAGTGTTGGCCCAATTGGATACTTACTGTGAAAACATTTATCAGTCATTTACAACTATCAGTTACATGTGGATTACTGGCTTGATATAAAAGCAAAATGAAGATATTTTTAAAATATGACATAGGGTTATCATTATGATCTTGAAATAGATGAAGATTTAAAAGGAAACAAAAAATAATGACCATAAAACATTGATAAAAACATTGACATTAAAATGAAGCATATTTTTCACTAGACATACAAAGTGAAAAAGCTACTCATGTTATAGTAGAAAATATTTGAAATATATATGACTAACAGAGGAACTATATATATATATATATATAAACTATACATGTTTACGACATGAATTCTTTATGTATCAGTAAAAAGACATTGTCATAGTTAGGCACAGGTGTCAACTTGACAGTTAAGGGTTTGAGCTCTGGGCATATTTGTAGAGAATTAATGGTTGAGTTAAGCCCAGAGCAAACCTGCAAAAGATTGTCTAGCTGATGGGGAAGGCCCAGCCTATTGTGGGTGGGACTAGGCCCTGAACAGATGAATAAAATACTGAGAGTCGGTAAAGTCCTTGTTCCCCTCATCAGAAACTGGGCCCAAACAATCCACATCTGGACATTTCTCAGTTTCTAGCCCACATTCAATAGAAAGCTCAGAGTCACCTGGAGCAAATTGTGTAGAACTTTGAAAGATGCACAGTGATAGATCTCTCTATCTCATCTCTATCTCTATCTCTATCTCTATCTCTATCTCTATCTCTATCTCTATCTCTATCTCTATCTCTATCTCATCTCTATTTCTATCTCTATCTCTATCTCTATATCTGTCATCTCTATTTCTCTATCTCTATCATCTATCTCATCTATATCTATATATCTATCTCTATCTCTCTATATATATATCTATATCTAAATCTATATCCATCTCTATTTCTATCTATATCTATCTATATGGATATCTAGTATTCCTTATAGTGAGTGCCATTGCTGGGCACAGAGCTTTGGCTCCCCATTATCATAACTTGTCACTCAGCAACTCTGCTCCTTAGGAATACATCCATAGTGCATAAAAATGTTCCTGAAGCTTTGCTCATGGTAACCTTGATACTGTAGTACCTCACATGAATTTAAAATCTAGTATGGTTAGAGAAATTGTAATGTACTCATCCAATGCAATGCATAAAGTGATGAAAATGCAGAACTATTGTATGGAATAATCTCACAACCCTAAGAGAGACCAAAAGAGTTTGTGTATAAACTCAGAGAAAATGTAATCTGTGGTCAAGAATAAAACTAACCTATTGTCATAGAAATCACTTTAGTAGTTACCTTTCTGCATAAAGTTGGGATAATCCCAGAGAAGTGACCCAGCAGGGTTTCTTTAACACTAGCACTGTCTGATTTTAGATCTAATTGGATGCATACTTGTATTCATTTTCTTCATCAAGCACTTCACTTGTGATTTGACTTTTTTCTTGTGTTTTTAAACAGTATATATGTATATATATATATATATACTTGAATATATATATTATTCAAAGCCATTCTACAAATGGCTTTAGTCTTAGTTTTGAATGATCACAAAAATAACCCTCTAAATATTTTCAAACCTACAGAATTTGGAAAAGGTCCCTAACCACCTGGGTTCAGCACCTGCAGAAACACACTACTCTTCCAATATGCATCATATACGTTAATTTCTTAATTTTTATCTTAGTATTAAAGACTCAACATATCACTCAGTGGGAGGTAGAAATCTATTTTTTTCAATTATAGGCATCATAATTCAGCAATACAGCTAGCAAATGGTAGGTTGGGAAAAGCCTTTGTGGGAGTCTATAACTTATCATTATAAGCATTTGGTCAGCGCTCACAGTCAACAGACCTATGGGTGATATGATTCCTGCCATCACCAACTCAGTCCCCAGTCTCCTTTCAAAAGAAAGACAGGAGTCTCCTGGAGCAAACTGCATAGAGGTTGAAAGGCTGCATGGGTGACCTTCGGATATGACCCACAAAGGGTATCAGAAGTAAAGCTTTGCTAAGCACAAAGCTTCGGTTCCACACTGTCATATTAGTAAAACTGATGTGCTTTGTTTTTTTTTAGAAGGGAAACTGAGGGGATGGTAGAATGAAAGAAGAGACCTGTTGCTAAAGTTCCTGAGAGTCTTCCTCATTCTGCGGCACTGATGGTCTAAGCCTCATCCATAAACCACAGATGGACAGAGTCTCCACTTTGAAAATGTATGCACTACATATTTCATTGCAATTTCACAGCCCTTTTCAACTTTATTATTTCTGATTTTTTTCTCCTTGAACAAACTTCGAATTTACCATTTGAGGTAAGACAGAACAGTTTCTGATGCTGAGGACGAACCTCACGGCAAACGAAGAGGTTTTGAGATAGCTTTACCTCTGAAATATTTGCAAGCCAAAATCCATTAAAATTGCTTGCTAACCAGGAACCAGGAACATAGATTCATATCTATTTGAATTGGCTAAGAAATGACAACAGAAATTTCTCATGGACAGTTATTCCCATCTATTTCCTTTCTTTTCTTCCCCCTTCACCACTTTCCCAGGTTGAGATTTGATCTGGAGAGCTAAAATAGATCTGTCAGCCACAGGGGAGTGCGCCATTTTTCTACTGGATTTGCTATGGTAGATATAAGGAAGCCCTTTTAAGTAACTGCTCTCTGGGAGATAAGTTAATCAGAAGAAAGAAAGCTAAGAACTCGTTCTAACTCCACCATTCTCAATCCATTTCAAGATCCAAATGCACATCTCCCATAAAAAGCTCCTTTAAAAAAACATTTCAGAATGTTTATGCTCCTGTAGCCATCTGCTCCAAGTTTTTTTTTTTTTTTTTTGTATCATCCTGGTTTATGATCCTCCAAAACATAGATTACCCGTTTTCTGAATGGACTTGCTGATATCCTTCGCTGTCAATTTCGTCTAACTCCCAGGTCCTCTGTATTTGTGATTCACAAGGGCAACCCATGTGCCCATCATTCCGAACTGCATCAGCAGTTCAATCCTTAGGCTTAACCTTCTGCTGAGCATCTTTATTACTCAGCCCCTCAAGAATATGACTGAGGAGTGGGTACGCTGGCTGGTCTGTAGCCTGTTACACTAATGAGTTTCCAGGCAGTATTTTATCAAAGCGATGTGTCAGAGTCTTTTTGTTATTGCTTCTTGTTTTGATGGGTTAGTGTTAGTTATTAAAGGAGAACACACATTTTTTTCCCTCCGCTTGACAGGCACATGGAGGGCTCTCAGTAATAGGTGCCAGAACAGGAACATCTGGCGTACACTTAACGGTGCATCGCTGCATTGTTAACTTAAAGCTGTTACACGCCTTGATAAACACATAATGGGCCTCAAGAAATGAAAACAAAATTAAATGCAAATGTTTACCCAAACTATATTTCCTTTTCCTTTCCATCAGTCACCCACCCTTGCACCTTATGTGTAAGCAAAAGAGAAGGTGAGGGCAAAATTTTCCTAACCTTCTACAGGTCATGTGGCTGGAAGGTAAGAGAACAATTTTCTCTTTTGGATAGGAGCTGTAACTGAGGCCAAATGGCCCCGTGGTGGTTGTGCTGAAGTACTTAAGTGCTATCTATGTTTTCTGAAAGTAAGCTAGGCCATTTAGAAAAATATAACTCCCCTCAGTACAAAGAATCCACATGGGGTTAAATATTCTGAAAATATGCTGAAGATATTTTTTACTATATCACCAGTTCAGGGCTCCAATTTTGCTCATGGTTAGCTGATAAAATGCTTTTAGTACACTGATGGAAAATACATTTAATAGCCCTTCCCATAGTGATGATTCACAGAGCCAAGGATAAGAAAAAACCTTTCCAAGTTATCTGCCATGGATGGGATTGTTTGGGGTAAATACTTGCAATCTATCAGGTCTACGTATTATGCAAAAGGTGAACTTATTTTCCTCTTTGAAGAAAGATGGAATATAAGAGAGTGGAAATGTTGAAGAACATGAGGGGCAGTGAGGAAGGAAGGCAAAGGATAAGTAGCAAGAGAAGGAGGAAGAGAGATGCAAAGCGGCAGAAGAGGAAAAAGAAAACGGGAACAAAGGAATTTGAAAAAAAAATCTTCTAAGGAGATGTTTCCCTAAAGAAGACATGCAAATGGCCAGAAAGCCAGTGAAAAAAGAGTGACGTCATTATTGATTAAGCAAACACAAATCAAAACCCATAAATAAGAGTCCCATGAGATAAAGCAACACAGAAGGTAAATAAGGTTCCTGACATTCACCTGGAGCCCAGGTGGTAGAGGGAAAGAACTGATTTCAGAAAGCAGCCCTTTAACCTCCACCCATCTGACAGGACGTATGCATGACTGGTCTCTCCCTCTTCAGTCCTTGTTCTCTTTCCCTCCATCATCTCTCTCATAAATAAATATTTAAAAAGACAACAGACAATAGACCATTCTAGACAGAATGGCTATAATTAAAACAAAGACATGAAGTGCTGGAGGAGAGGGAGATATAGGGGAATCCCTTTCACTGCTGGTAGAAATACAAGTTGATGCAGCCATTTTGGAAAACAAAATAGAAGTATTGCGTGCCCCACTACTGCATACATATACAAAGGAAATTAAATCAATATTATGTAGTCAAAGGCAATTAAATCAGTATGTTCCAAATGATCCTGTGTTTCTATGGTCATTCCAACACTATTCACAATAACCATGACATAAATCAACCAAGGTGTCCCCTGATGGATGAATATATAAAGAAAACATGCATGTTGCAATATTATCATGTCATAAAAAGTGACATTTTCAGCAAGATTGGTGGAACTGGAGATCGTTACACTAAGTGAAATAAGTCAGGCATGGAAAGACAGATGCTTTATACGGTTACTTGAATATACCCTGGGTTATTTTACATGTTTAAAAAATTATGCTGTATAGAAATAACTTGACAGGGTGTCTTGGTGGGAAGGATTCTACTCATCTAAAAATAGTAAAGAAGCTCAGTATTTATCGATGACAAGTGGCTGCCCATATATGAAGCCATACCACACTTTGATCAGCAGAAAGCAAGAAGGAAATCCTTGAAAAGATTTAATTAAAAATAGATATCTAGAATGTTTGAATTAAAACAATCAAGCAAACTTATAGACTTGGAATGGCTGGAATGAGGTGTTAAAATATGAATAATTTTTTACAATAATTAAGAAAGCAAATAATATGGCCTTCCCAGTTTGAGCATTACCCAGCCAACATTAGGAAGTGGCTGAGATGAATCAAAGACTTTCTTGTTGGACACGCAAAGACACTCATATGCCTTTGACCAGTTGCCACTCTAAACCCAAAGACCAGTGTCCAATCCACTTATAACCAAACCACGCATCAAAAACCACTTTTGGTCCCTGCTTCTTCTTTTCCCACGAATGAACAGCAACAGTAACTCATTTTCTTCATTTACATTCACAATTACCCATGCCCAAGATGACCCAGGAGTAAGTCCTTTCAAAGTGCTGAAAGTGAGAGCACTAACCACTTCCTCTGGATACAATTTCAAGAATTGCCCAGCATCTCAGGGACTTCACAGAAACCAAGTGGAGGCAGCATGGGAGGGGCATGTGGAAGAGGGGTTGAAGTCGGTAACTGAGTGAGAATCCAATTTTCAGAGAGCCTAAAGATCTCTGAACGTGTTCCTCAGAGAGTCTAACCCTTAATTACCTTATTTCTGGTAGCAGGTAGGAAAATTCCTGTGGGTAAGAAGACGTCTCACGTATTTCTAAAATGACGGGAATGAAAAATGGCCAAGGCACTGACAGTCCTTGAAGAGAAATGCATTCTTCTGTGCTCTTTTGAAAAACACCTTATTTTATAGCACAGGCATTATTAAAATTCAAGAAATGGAAAAGCTAGAGGTGACACTAGGAAAGGGCGAATGTGATGCTATTGAGTTTCTTCTTTGAAATAGTATTTGATTTCCATACTGCAGAAATTCTGATGAGAAAAGAGAAAACAAGAATATCTATCATCTCTCTCTCTCATCTATCTATTTTCTCTCATCTGTCTACCTGCCTGTTATCTATCTATCTATCTATCTATCTATCTATCTATCTATCTATCTATCTATCTATCTATCTATCATCTGTCTGTCTGATATATCCACTAGTCAAATAAAAGAATACAAAATGTATGTATCAATTTTTAAAGATATAAAGAAAGCATAGATAATAAATGATAGATAGATATGTACATATATAAATAGAGATTAAGCTTTTGACTCTAATGGAGGGATAGTAAGCCCTATATGGACTTTCTAATTGTGAAGAAATTCTCACTACTTTATAATAACATGAAATACCATTCTTTCTGAAGAGAAACCATTTCTTTGGCATACCTGGTTCACACACATTCACACTCACACGCACACACATACACTATACGCATTTGCTTCCTATTGGCTGCATTGTCATAGTATGTTTGGATATTTTTCCTTTTTATATGTAGAACACCCAGGAGTGTAAAATTCAGAGAAAGCAATCAGAGGAGAAAAAATGTGTAAAATAAAATTGATAGAGCCCAAATGCAAAGCTAAACCCTGCTCTGTCACCTGTGGGATATTGTTGTGTGGTGCTAGGATGTGTGGACATTTCAGGTACATGGACCTATATTTCTAGCTTCAAATAACTGTCACTTTGGGGAGGATTTATGAGGGAAGAAGCTTCAGAAAAAAGTGTGTCTTAAAACCCACAATATTTAGGCAAGTATTCATAGTCCTTCTCCCGTCCATTTCTCAGCTATAATTCAAGTCTGTTCCAGGTAATTAAACGTGGCTGTACTAAATTAGTCACGACTAACTGATGTATTATTTTCTCTGCCTTTATTAGCCATTTTCTTGTGTTTCATTTGCTGCACTTCTAATATTATTGCTGCTTTGTATACAGTGAAAATACCATTTGATACAAAGATTGTTATTAAAAAAAAGGTAAGCTAATTGCTGATCTTCGGAAATTGATCCCTATTATTAACATAAGCAATTAGAAAAGGTCCCTTAAGAATATAGCTAGAAGCTATCATTTTAATTTGTGTGTGTCTGTGCACACATGGGTATGTGAGTAAATGTGCCCATGTGTGCGGGTGTAGAAATCAACTCTGGGAGTCTTCTTCTACCACTTGTTCGATTTATTATTTTTTTGAGACAGGGCTTCTCACTGATCCTGAAACTCATTCATTACCTAGACTGGGGGGTTGGCAATCCCATCCTGCTTCCAGCACTAGGCTTACAGGCCATTACATTCACCTTTTTACATGGGTTCCTGGGATCTGAACTCAGGTCCTCAAACTTGTATAGCAAACACTTCAATGACTGAACCATCCTCCTCAGCCCCTAAACATTGATTTTTCAATATGTGCCATGTTTGGGTGAAGTGTTTAAAGACAACGGCCTTGCTGGGCAGATACAGAGGCACAGAATGATGTCTTCTAACCTTAAGCACTGAAGTTACCGCACCGCTCTGCTCCTTTCAGTCTTTTTATGGCTGTCCTTTTACTGCATCAAGGTTGAAACCATGAAATATTCCTTTAGTTTCTTGGCTAGCACAAGGGATTATGTGCTGTAAATTATTGCTGCTATTACTCAGGAAGCACTGGGTTTTAGAAACACAAGAAAATAAACCCTTGAAAGTATCCCCAAGTTCTACAAAAGTGACTTCGCAAGGAACACAATTACCTTTCATTTTTGCTAATTAAAAATATGAGAAGTGACAAAATGTGACAAAAATAACAAGGGGATTAATTTAATCCCTTAAAGGATGCTTGAGAAAAAATAGTGCAATTGTGGTCAAATATGACCTCTCCATTGAATAGTTCCCATGATTGGTGTTTACCAATCGTCATTTGAAGTTGTATCCTTATGCTTCCTGCCACTTCTCAATGATCATGATTGGAATGATTGTGTTTGAAACAGTTTGAAACGATCTTCTAGGGCGGCACTTTACAAATCCAGGAAATCCGGGGGCTCGTGTTGAAATCGTAAGTACATGTGTGTGATGCATGTGACTTTCTTTGTTTTCTTCAGGGCGAAAGCAGCCAATCCTCTGCTCTAGCAATGTGACTAATTTCCCTTGATCCGTGACAGGTGCCAAGAGCTAAACAGGCTTGATCCTGTTGACCTCTGTGCCTTACTCACTTTTCAATTGATCTTGAGTGAATTGCCTTAACGGAATGATGACATTCATATGCTGTCTGCGACTGTTCTTTAGATGAAGTTGTTCAAAACTCATAACAGCATCAAGCATGGTGAAGTATTAGGCTTGTAATGCAAGCATTTGGAAGGCAGAAGTAAGAGGATCTTCAGTTCAAAGCCAGTCTGAAGTGAGTCTGGTTTCAAACAAACGAACAAACAAACAGAAACAACTGCAATGGTTAATTTCTTCTATATCCTTGGAAATGCCATTCTAGTTTTATGAAACCACATTGTATAAGTTGAAACATAGATACTAAAGTTAGTCTTGTGCTAAGAAACCATTTGGAATGTCACATGTGGGTCAGATGCTAAGACAACATTCAGAATTTTCGCATGTACACTAAATGTCCCCTCTAAATGCCATGTCTCTGGTTCATCATCTGGACCCAGGTGATTGCTTGTGTGGTCCACTGGGATTCATCTGGGATGCCTGTACTGACAGGTGCCTGAGTACCTGGATGACTTATCAGTAGGTAAATCACCGAGTAAAGAATTCTGATCTGTAAGCCTGTCCGGCATGACCTTCAACAATCTCCTCGGGAGGTGTAGTGTTTCTTGAGACCGTCCCTCATCCATGGTATACGATTGATATTGTGCAGGTCTTGTGGGAGGAGACATTTCTTCAGTGAGTTCTTGGGTGCAGCAGCCCGTCATGGGCAAAGGACACTGTTCAGAAGCATCTCTCCGCACCCTCAGCTCTTATGTTCTTACTACCACGCTCTTCCACAAAAGTCCCTGGAATGGGAGGGATTGATGTTGGTGTCTGTTTAGAGCTGAGTACTCCACAGTCACTTATTCTCTGGGCTTTGGCCAATTCTGATTTGCCCCTCCTTGCCCTTGTTCATTCCCCACCTCACTGGCTCCCTTTCTTCCCTTAATGTTCCTCCTTCTGCTTTCATGTCATATGTAATTAATCTGAGTTCTGCATGAGAGAAAATTTTCACTCTTTCCCCATTCTCCTGTCTATTCCTTCTCCACCCTTCAGACTCCTCTCCTACAGAGCTCTACTTTCATAGCATACATAATTTCTAAAATACAGATTCCACATAAAACATATAATATTTGTCTTTGGAGTCTGTCTTTTTTCCCCTTAAAATAATATCTAGTTCTATTCAATTTTCTAAAAATGGATATCATTTCATTCTTCTCTATGGCTGAATAAAATTTCATTGCGTGTATAAACTACACTTTTCTTTATCTCTCCACCTGTTGGTGGACATGAAGATTCATATTGCTTCTCTATATTACTCTGAGGTTCCCAAAGAAGTCAAAGCTAATTGAGGAGAGTCCTCGTGCTATAATGAAAGATAGAAATGGAGCAGGAAGACGCCATGTAGAGCCCAATGGACTGGGAACCAGAGAAGCACATGGAGCAGAAGTGGGGGATAGGGGGACACAATGACATGTCTTAATAGCTCTGCTTGTTGGGAGGGAAACACGGGGGGGGGTCCACCTGGGTCAGAGCTGCCTGATCCTATGGGCAGGGCAAGCTAGTCCTGGTTCTGTAGTTGGAACAGTGGCCTGAGGGAGTTTCAAAAGAAATGAACCACTTCTCTACAGTTATGAGTACCTGGAGGAGAATGTGTGGACAATAAATTGAAAATCTGAGAGATTAATAAAGGGAAGATCACAAAGAATTATTAGATGTCAGACACCCATTGCAGTGGCTATTTGCAAAAAAAATATTATGGAGTTGTTTTAGCTCGATTATGATACTGAATTGTTATTGTTTCTTCCACTATATGTGGCTCTCTGTGTTTGGTGCATTGCCTGAATGTGAATTTGACTTTAAATTTATTTCATAATCAAAGAAACTGGGACTTAGAATAAGGAAGAGCCTCCATCTCTGATAGGATGTGCTAGGATGTGCCAGGAAGCTTTTCTTGTGTGTGTGATAATGAGCATTTGGGAGAAATGTGAAATGCTCCTCAGAGTGGATGCATATGACAAACATAGAAGACTTCCTACATGCACAACACTGGATTGAATGGTAAAGTGTGGGTTTTTTTTTCTTCATACAAAGTATCAAACTGAAGACAAGCCTTAGAAAAAGTTCTTATACATCATTGGCGTTTTGTGGCTGGATACTGACTCCCTGGGCTACAATGGGAACACACAGTGAAGATGAAAGGACTAGAATCATCTAGGGCTTGGGCCTCTGAATAATGGATGGACAACTTC
Source organism: Typhlomys cinereus (assembly GCA_023101885.1). Lineage (NCBI taxonomy): Eukaryota > Metazoa > Chordata > Mammalia > Rodentia > Platacanthomyidae > Typhlomys > Typhlomys cinereus. Next base: position 5,317,698 of record JALPQD010000065.1, on the reverse strand, counting down.
CCTCAAGAAGTTAATATCCATTGAGTGAAACTACAGAGATTTTAAGTTCTGCCACCCAATATTACCTCGAAGAATCTATCCCAGATTGCTTCAGTATCAACATCACAAACACTAACAAGTATCCGTGTAATTTTTCTACTGACATAACTGAATATGGATCTCATATTTTGGAGAAGTAGAGGGAGATTGTTCAGTCCTGGAAAAAGACTGACCTTTGATCAAATCTTATGGCAACATAAACGCCTGAAGACAAGAGAATGTATATAAAGGGTTAAGGTTTTGAATAAAAGGAACAGAACTTACATTGTGGGAATGAAAGTCTTTCAGGTTGTTACTAGTTGTCTTTAACTCTTGCAGCTGATCATAGTGTGTCAAGAATGAAGATGATCTACGTGCTCACAGTCATGGGGAGGCCCTGGCTGGCTTCTGGCCTACACTGCCCAGTCCAGGATTAGCATGTGTAACAGTCACTCTTAACTATTGCCGTGAGAGAACACTCAAAATCAATCAACTTAAGGGAGAAAGGGAGGTTTATTCAGCTTACGGTTCCAGAGGGAAGGCAGTTTCTCATGGCAGAGGCGGCATGGCTGGTTGGTCAAAGCTGGAGGAGGCTAAGTCACCGCAGACATCTTGAAGGCTGAGGGCTGTTAACTGCTTGCTGCGGAGACAGACTTCTCCTGGAGGTAGGGTGGGACTAATCCACCTCAAGGCCCACCTCTTGTGACTGCCTTCCTCCAGCAAGGCTCCACCTCTCAGGGTGCCATGATCTTGCCAAACACATGAGACTGTGGGGGACACATTTCAAACCATGACAGCATGATTTTCAATCACAGGGTTTTGTTAATAAGAGCTCTGGTGTGTCCATTATCGACTGATCAAAGATTTTAAAAAGCTAAAATTCCCTTCTTTTTCTCTGCTTAGCCAGAAAACTCAAGGGGTAAGGACACGTTTTCATTGACCTCCTCAGCTGCATCCACCCAAAACCATGACATGGTACCCACAACATTTAGAACCTAGTGCTGGTAGAAAACATAATGTTATATTGGAACCGTGACTAAATCCTTCCTCACTGTGGCAACTGCAGTCCTGTTGAACCCTGTCCCTTCCCCAGCTGCTTGTGTTAGCCCATCCCTTCCTGCCCTTCTGTCTTGACTCTGGCTCCTTTGACCGTCAGCTCCAGCGTCTTTCACCACGCGTCCCCCTCCTTGCTACCACCTGTAGTTAGCACGTTCATTTGTGTTGCTCTCTGAACAATGTCCACTCTTTTCCGTAGACTCCATGAAGCAGGTGTAAAAACAAGGAGTAATGAACATCTAAACTAACCAGCAAAGCCATATGTGCCTTTTTATATACAGGGTAACATTTTGGATTACATTTTCAGGTAACTTCTTAGCATAGTTAAGTCTATCACACTCATAAATAAAGCACATCTCATGCATTGGAGTTTGCTTTGGGACTTAGAGTGCACTCGACATACAAACGCGGGTCTGTTTTTTCTTGGAGGAGTAACCACATCACAGCTGCTTAGCAGATTCTTTGCCATCAGATCCTGTGAAGGGGCAAGGAGGTCTGGTCACCTGCTCAGCCCATGGGGGTTTTGCCTCTAAGCAGCAGAGACAGAAGTAATTGCTCTGGCTGGGATTCATTCATGACACAGGAGTAGTGCGCATGATCTCAAGAAAGCCTAGAGAATTACTTGTGGTGTTTCTAGCAACTTGATGTTTAGAATTCTTTTCTTTATGAAATGCCATTACATTTGCTTTGCTTCTGCATTTCTCCTTATGATTGAACAAAGAAAAATTAAGAGCAGCGATGAAAACAAATTTTCACATCCTAAATATGTTTATAGCATAGACTCTTGCGACAAAGCTCAGATAATTTTCTGTTTTGCATTTGCAGTGAGCACGCAAGTGAGCCCAATGATGCTTGGATTTTTCTTGGTTCTTTCTCAATAATGGGTCAGATAAATCACCAACTGATTGCCTAGTGCATTCTCGAGATTGCACAGCGAATGACTGGCAGTAAAAGGCCCCAATTCAGATTCACTTGTATGCAAACAATAAACCTTGTTTACCATTTTTATATTTATGCCAATGATTATAAAATAGTCAACAGCTAAAAGATACTTAGAAACAGAGCAGCATCTTGTCTACAAAAGAAAGCTGGGCAAAGATTTCTCCCCCCCATTTCCATCTGATTATGTTATTTCACAGCAAGGCAAGGACCGTGAGGAATGAGGAACTCGTTGATCCCCAGAGACATTTATAGCTTTGTTGTCATTTACTGAATAATAGGTGAGAGCCACAAATATGTTGAAATCCAGGAAAAACAATACTTTAGTTTGGCTCAAATATTCTGAATCTCCATGCATGTTTCAGAATCTTTAGATTGATGCAGTTTACTGCACTGATTTCTCTGTGTCTAATTTTCCCTTCTTCACTGAAATAATGCCGGTGATTACAACACTTACAACATTTATGAGGCACTTGCTCACTCATCCTCACGTTTCGTTTGGCATCATGCTTCTTTTTGAAAACTACGGGAAACAATTTTTGAGACGTGTGAAATAAGTTGTCCAATATTCGCTGAAGTCATCAAGCAAAGATCAAACTTGCATCTCATTTCTCCAGGTCTAGATCTTTACTTTTAGGCTAGGCCAGTACTATTTAGTAAGCTTAAGTGTGAGGGTGTGACCTTCCTGGGTCAAGTTTCTAAATTAGGTCTTTTGGTATTGGTCAGTTAATGGAGGAAATGGTTTCTTTGATCGCTTGAATGACTAGTGTTTTGATAAGTAAAAACATCAAAGCAGAGAAGAGACAGGCTTCACTTACAGGCCATGCAATTGCATGCCTGTGCAGGTAAGCTATGGAGCTGGGAAAAAAAGACCTCTTGCAAAAGACAGACTTATAGAAAAACTTTAAGATTGTGGGAAGTAACCCCAAAGGAACATATTAGTAATATGTTAAAAAAAAAAAGTCTTTTAAAGAAAGGAACGGGGGCTGGAGAGGTGGCTCAGGGATTAAGCCTCTGCCTTACAGGAGGATCCTGAGTTCGGATCCTAGACCCCACATATAGATGCCGGGCGGAAGCAGGGTGGCCTGCTTTTCTATTCCTGGTAGGGCGGAGCCTGTGAATCCTGGGGGAGAGTAAACAAGGAGGAGGTGGAGGCAGTCCATGGTGGTTCCCGAATTCGCCCATGGTTCTACACACACACGCACACACACACACAATTGAATAAAAAATTTTTTTAAAGTGATTAATGATTAAAACCTTCTGTCTTAAAAAAAAAAAAAAAAGGAAAGGAACAAGAATGGGCAGTCCCTATGTAGAGGAGCATAGAGTGGGGAAAACAGGAAAAAAAAAAAAAAGTCTTGAGCCCAGGGATGAAATTATACTAGAAGTAACAGGAATGTGGCACTTCTGATAAAATGTTGGTCAGGGAAGTCTTAAAGCCCCCCAAACATTACAGGCTTTTACTATGGTTTTTGGTTGGATCCTATTATTCAATATGCAACACAAATGGAATGCAGTACATGGATAAAGTGTGTCAGTTGAAACTGGTCTGAGGAATTTCTCCTTGCTGGATAGCTTACACAGTACCAAGGAATACCGTAGAAGCTGGGGGAGAGAAATAATCATGAGCCCCAACAATAGCACGAGATCTGTAAGTTGCAATATAAATCACCATGGCAACAGGTGACCACCAGTGTAATAGTGGCATGAGTGTCAAGGAGACAACCAAGAGCTTTCTGATTGGATTCAAGACCCGCTTGTCAGAATGGTACTCATCCCTGTTACTGTAAACTAGAACAAGAACCTAAAAACAGGGAAGGAAATAGATCAATAGGGAAGACAGCCAATAAACTTATAGGTAGGAAGACAGTACATCAAACTGCTCTGTAGGTACCTGTTATTATACACATAGAATGGACACTTACAGTAGAAATCTTTGGATATAAAGCTGGATGAGTGAAGGAAAATGCACATATCAGTGGGGTGGTCTTAAGAGAGGTAATTTGATATACTATAGAAGCCTGAGCTCCCATAGGAGTAGACAAGCAGAGTGAACCCTGGGGTCCATAGAAGCACACAGGTGGAAGGGTGGGAGGGAATGGGAGGGAATGGTGAAGGGAAGGGAGATTATGGGAGGGAGGGAACCTGGGATGAATACTCAATATGTTTGTAAAAGTAGAAAAAAAGGTGAAACTTCACTTGTGGGGGATAATGGACTGACACTGTCAAGAAAAAAAAAAGCAGATGGACATCCCAGGTGGTAGGGACTGCGTGAAACACCTCCAACAATCATTTTAATGATTGGAGTGAGCAATTAATACAATTATTCCCTGGTATGTCTATACATTTTGCATTTTAAATGATGACTTATCATTGTAAATAGTGTCTGGTTCTCATGAGTGTTAGTTAAGAAGTAGTACATGGAGTTTTATTAACTAAAAAAAATCCAACCTTCATTAGAAATTTGAAGTCTTTTACGGATTCCTGGGGTAAAGACAACTGTCATGTGCTATAAATCAATATGTAGGTTCTACTACATGAACAACTAGAGGTGACTTCAGCTTATGGGGATTTTTATAACTGAAGTTTGGCTGTCGTCATAGTAAGTCCTTAGGGACACAGAAGTGTGCTTACAACACCTTGTAGGTGAATTCCAACCTCTGTTTCTCTTCAGTCTTGCAAGTAGATACTACTGGGCAGGGCAGTGCTCCCAAGGGACAAGTGCAAAGGCAGTTTAAAGTTCTGTGCCAAGTTACTTGGGGAATGGTATGAGCTCTGTGCCCTATGTGAGCTGGATGTATTTAAAAAGGAAACGGGTTTCTGTTAACGCTACTGACGACCTTCTCTCCTCCCATGGAGTTCCCTGAGTACTACAGCAGAGTAAAATCAGAGAGTGAATTAGCTCAGGATATGATGGCAAATGGGAGACTTGTACAAGCTGAGGATATGGATAATGCACTGAAGACAGGAGAAGGCCAGCCATTAGCTGAGAGGAAGACGATGGACATCCAGCCTGCTTGAGGATGGTGCAGGGAGGACGCAGATGGAGGTGGGCTGAAAGTGTGGTCATGCAGACAGGAGCTCCTGAACTTGTGAAAACAGGCTTAGGTGTTGTGGAAGGAGAGTTGTGAAGACATGAACACTAGCTGAAGGATTTGAGTTTGCTTACCTGCAACAGAGTAGGTGGGAGCTCCTCCTGAAGGTGGGTCACTTTAATTAATTAACTAATTATGTGTGTGTGTGTGTGTGTGTGTGTGTGTATCAGAGGGCACTGTGTGTCCCTGTGGAGGACCAAAGGTGACTTCAGGAATCATCCTGGATTGCTTCTACCTCCTTTTTGCTTTGCTCTGCTTCCCAGACTCAGCCCACCAGAGCCAGAAGTGAGGGTTGTTGTGGTTTCTGCCTGGTGTTTTTATGTGGGATCTGGGATCCAAACTCAGGACCTTATGCTTATAAGAAGGATGTTGGGCTGCCGGCTCTGTATCACTGTCCACCTCATTTTTTTTGAGGCAGAGTCTCTTACCGAACCTGGAGCAAAGCTGGAGGCTGGCAAACCTCAGTGATCCTTCTGCCTCCTCTGCCATCTCCCAGAGCTGGGGCTGAGGGCACATGTGACCAGACCTAGCTTTTTGTGTGAGTGCTGGAAATAAACTTATGCAAGTGCCCAACTCACTGAGCCGCCTCTTCAGCCCCAAGAAATACAGTTTGTTGTATGTATGTGCATCCATGCATACTTGGGTATGCGTGTGCATGCTTTGGTGAATTTTTCTTGTTGAACTGTTGAAGACTTTTGCTTTTGTCTTAGCGTTAACTATTAATAAGGAATTTTTCAACATGGCAAGACAAACTTGAGTTCAGGTATAGCCAGCTGTGGCCCATCTCAAGTGGGTCAGAGAAATCTATTATGCTAATTTGCATTTGCAGTGGGCAGATTTTTTAATAAATTGTTTGTGAGCTAAGTGGGTTTTAATTGGGGAGGGTAACTAATGTCCAGTGTGATTGATCTTGCTAAAAGGATAAATCTTTCATGCATCAAGTTTTAATATTTCAACCACCAGATTAACTCTGCTATGTGTGATCCTCATTTGCGTTGTGTCAGAGGCTTAAATTAAAAAGTCTTTGCTAATATTAAGGCACACAGCAATGAAGCGATGTCAGATATCTTTTGTTGGGTTGCAGAGTAATTGTTCACCCAACAATTCGGTTGCCAAGTCGAAATTGATGCATCCGTTAAAAGAATGTGGAGTGGTGTGCTAATTAGCTCCAGAAGCTTATTACTTTAAAAAAATGTTACAATTAGTTAGATCCAGAGAAGGATCTCTGATTCCTTTGTTGTGATGAATAATGCAAAGGTTTGCTGAAATTCAAGCAGTCCTATTTAGAAGAGAACACCTGGGTCGCTTTATTTGGAACTTGGAACAAAACATAAAATTGTTGAGAACATGATATTTAAATGTACTCATTTGCATCCTTCGGCAGATGGGCAGTGGCAAAGCAGTCTCCCCAGGATCCAGAAATCTAGATCAGCAATGCTCTGCCTAACAGCTACCAGGGGAAAGAGTATGAGAAGATCCAGAGACCAGGGAAGATTCCTCACCCTGAGGGAGGAAGGACCAGCTGCTGAGTGCCCAAGAGTTGGGGCAGAGGGACCACAGTGGCAGTGGCAGTAGAAACTCTGCTTGTCCTTTCTGTCTGCTTCTTCTTCTATCATTTTATTTATTCTTGGTTTGCATGGGCTACTTCCTGCACATGCACACACACACACACACACACACACACACACACACACACACACACACACATACACACCCCTACACTACATGTATAAAAATTGGCAAGGCATCTGCTCACCTAGCACAATTTGGAGAATCTTATTCTTTCCATAAAATGGAAAAAAGATAGGAACTATCTATCCAAAACTTTGTGCCCTGTGATTGTTGAGACACAGATTTGGACCCAGAATTCTCTAAGCTACCACTGGATCATCCCCAGTTAGAACCTACACTCCACTTGAGGCAAAACCAGATAAACCCCTAGAATCAGGTGCTTAATTTAACTTCTACTCCACATGCCCAAATACATCTCCCAATAAGTTGTCTCATTTGAAAAAACATGGCAAAATCAGAGAGAAGAATGGAAAATAGATTGCCAACATGAAGGCCAGAAGAAAAGATGGGTTAAGTGTATTGTGAGCACACCCATATGAAAGAAGTTTATTTTCAATGAGTTGGTGACTCTACTTATGAGAGGTGTAGAAATAGTAGAAAGGAGCAATTACAAAATGTTCTAAAATGGTCGTGCTCTGAGAATGGCATGAATACCTTAGGCTGAATTTAAATAGAAAGGTTTGTATTTTTTTTTAATTAACAGAAAACAATGTTGCAATGTGCTCGTTAAAAGAAGTTGAAACAATGTATGAAACGTAAAACTTTAAAGGGACATCACTGTGCCCATACATCCAGGCTGCCTGTGAGTCTCAGTGCATTCTGGATACACCATGAAGATGTCTGGCCAACTGGTAAAGATGCCTTACCAACCGGTTGGGACCCTGAAGTTCTAGCATGAATTCAGGTCATTTTTTCTAAACCAAGACAACTGAGTAGCACACAGCTGTGCCCTCTCCTCTATGGCTTCTCATCTCCCTGCGGTTGAGCATCCATAGCTCACTAAGTGTTTGTTGTGTTACATTTCTCAAGGGCTTCACTACACACCAGCATTACCAACACAGTGAAATGACTAAATTAGCTATGCCATGACATTGGCATTAAATGGGATTGTGTGTTTCAGTAAGTAAAGGCCAAGAGTTATGTTGAACTTCTTGTTTTACAAAGGTGTCCTTGATTCCCTGGGAGAAGGGATTCTCCATTCATCCACTCACTCATTCATTCATTTGGCAAAGGTTTATTAGACTTTTACTCTGTGCTAAGGACTGTTTCAGACACTAAGAGTACAGTGGTAAGTAAAATGAGTTATGATTCTTGATTGTGTAGAACTTACATTTTATTGAGAGGATGGGAAATACAACAAACAAAATATGCTCTATTATGAAGTAGAGGAAAGTAAGCTGGGGAATTATATCAAGATAACTGCTATTAATATGACATGTGTTAGAGTTTTAAGGAATAGAGAAGATGTCATTAATAAAGTAACATTGGAATAGGCACCTGGGAGCTCTTGGAGAGCGAGGGCCAAGGATGCCCCAGGAAAACGCTTCCCAGAAGGAGCTATAAATGTGAAGATTCACAAGCGGGAAGCTGCCCAAGGCCGAAGCAGGAAGTCTGAGGCACTGGTGTAAGTGGAAGATATTGGTGACAATGTTCGGCGAAGGTGATGTAGAAAAGGTAAGTTTTTTTTAACATTTTTTATTGTCTCCGCTCATACAAACTGAATAGGTGCACCAGTTCCCTCCCTCCCTCCTCCTCCTCCCCCACCCCTCTGCTCACCCTCCCCTCACCCCTCCCTCCCCACCCTCCAGTGCCTCCCCTCCTCCAATCCCCGGAGAATCCTTTATTGTGCATGCCAAACTCTCCTCTGGGTCCTCCTCTCCAATGACGTACAAGGACCCAGCGGCATTTCCCTGAACCCTTTCCTTTGTACCCCTTAAGCATAGGAACACTATTTTGGCTGTCAATCCCTTGCTTCCAAGGATCTTGGTGCTTTTAGCAAATGCTAGACTTTGTGGGGTCAATAGTGTGTTGGACATTGTGCAGGGCATGCAAAGTCCAATTATGATTGCTTCGGCCCTAACTTGTGTGGAGTATCTTGCATATCATTGCTCCTCCCATCCTTGTGCTCTTACACTCTTACCGCCCCCTCTTCCGCAAATTTCCCAGAGCTTCAGGATGGGGAGAGATTAGGCTGGCCTAGTTCTAGGTGGTTGATATAGAGTCTCTGAAGTTCTGGATTATGGTTTGTTGATTTTCTTTTGCATTTTTGCTGCTCTTGCAATGCCCTTCACTCCATCCTGATCGGTATTGGATGTCACCCCCTGGCCAGAGATAAAAAGCTGTTAAACTAGAGTCTTGTTATAAGAGTATATTCAAAGGTAGATGTAATAAAAGTAGGAAACCACAGTGAGGGAGGGGTCAATCACCCATTTGCAAAATGGTTACTTTTTATCTGCCAGACTATATGCCCTCCCCTTCTGGTGAGATCATGCCCACTCAGTTGTAAATGATCAGGAACGAAAAGTCTGCGAACTTAACCAGATGTCTTATTGCTTACTTGCAGTCCTTGATGGAGGCCTATAGAAAGATAAGATTTTGAAAGCACGCTGAAGAGCAAGTCCGCAAGAGTTGTAATCGACTGGGCCTGTCCTGTGGAAGAATGATGACCCCATGTAGAAGTGACCTCATAAAGTCCCAAGCTTTGTAGGACCAGGTACCTTTCTTGAGGACCTGTCTCTGCCCCTTCTCATCCCATTACCTGAAACCTAGCCTGCTTCTTAGACTCAGCCTTCCATTTAAACACAGTTCCTAAAGTCACGTGTCTAAGAGGCCCGCCGAAAATCTCCACCATATTCTACAAATACAGTTTGGATAGTTATGCGGTGGAATATTCAAGGAAGGCGGAAACTTGTAGGTGTCCCAGAGGAATAGTTGCAGGCTTCTTGATATTAGAGAAGCTGCCAGAAAAAAATTCAGCTGAGAATAGACTTCTTGAACTGAAAAAAAAAAAAAAATCGGCAAGAGATGAAGTCCTAGCAAGTTTGAGAGAGGATCTGGCTGAGAATTATTTTTTTCTTTTTGATTTTACAGAGATGCATGAAAATGGGGTGTGGGCTGTTGAAAGGAATTCACACAGTTCTTGGATTGACCCAGAAGGGAGAGAGAATGCCTTCATTTTTCATGAAGGTGCGAACACTGTGGAGCCAGCCTTGCACTCTGAGAGCATGGCAGAGTATCTGCCAAGAAGACGGATAGATCACATATGCACCGTCCAAGTGCATGCCAGCTGGTGCCCGCCTGGCGCAGCAGCTGAATGTTTCTACATGGGGCACAGGGAACTGGCCCCCAGTGGATGCTTGGGCAGCATCCGAGTTAATTGATGAAGGTGATAATGTGTGCAGGTGGATGCTGAGACTGGGATCAGTGCCTCTGCAGACGGAAGTTATGTCATGAAGGGATGTTGATATTCCAGTATCAAGAAATGCTGAGTAGGTACTGGAAAAAGTCAGCGAGGACTAGAAAAAGCTAGGGATGACGCTGACCTTGATCACTGAAGGTTCAGGAACAGACATGAGGAAGAAGGTCTTCATCCACATGAAACTGGGCTCTTGGTGTAATTGGGGCATCTGCCACACCCAAAGTCCTTCAAGCTTAATTCCTAAGTGGGCAAGTGGCTAGAGGGCAGAGGGTGTTGTCTTATTTTACCGAGCAGATGCAGAATGGTTGGAGGAGTGTTGACTGGTTCAATGATCACAAGGAGTGGATAGACAGATCAAGTGATCACAATGTCGATAAATGTTTCCTTATCTTCTTTTTCTTTCTTAACATGTATTTTTACTGATCTACATTCACTGTACATGATGAGTTTTGAAAAGACTATTTCCTTCAAGTATGTAGTGTATTTTGACTGTATGTATACTTGCACGCTTTCCTTTTTCCCTCTCGATCTTCTATCTTTCTATTAGTCTCCTTCTTTCCAAGCTTTTCTCCTGTTTCATGTCACACACACACATGGTTGCATGTGCTTAGATAACATTTAGGATCTAAAAATGAGAGAAAACACAACATTTGCTCAAGTATGGCTTGGTTTGCTTAATAGAGTGATCTCCAGTTGCATCCATTTTGCAGTAAATGACTTAATTTCGTTCTTCTTTTTGGTTGACATAGGTCATATTTTCTTTATTTGTTCATCTGTTTATGGATACCTAGACTAATTACAAAACTTAGCTATTGTGAACAGTGCAACTATAAACATGGATGTTCAGTTTTCTCTGTGGTATGTTGACCTTGAGTTAGAAGTGGTAGAGCTCAGTCATAGATGTTCTAGCTTTAATTTATCTAGGAAACACTATGCTGAATTCCATATTGTCTGCACCTGTCTACCTTCCAACTAGGAGTGTATAATGGTTCCTTTCCCTCACTCCCTCACCAGCATTTGTTGTCATTGGTTTCATTTATATCCATATTCCCTGGGGTGAGGTGGAATTTCAGTGTAATTTTAATGTGCATTTCCCTGACATCTAGTGATGTTAAATATTTTTCTTATATTTATTGCTTATCTATACTTCATTTTTAAGAACATCTGCTCATTTCATTAACCAATTTATTGATTGGGTTATTTTTCACATATTTAGTTTTATGGGTCCCTTATATAGCTTAGACATTAATCCTAAGCCAAATATTGTATAGAGCTAGCAATGATTTTCTTTGATTCTGTAGCATGTCTCTTCATTCAGTTGCTTTCTTGGCTGTGTGGAAGTTTTCCATTTCATGCAAGCCCATCTGTCAATTCTGAGCATTGGATATTTTTTTGAAACTTCAGTACCTGTGCCTACATGTTTTTTCTAATAGTTTGAGTCTCAAATTAAGGTTGTTTGTCCATTCTGAACTTTTTTTTTTTAAAACAAAGTAAGATATAATGATCTAGCTTCATTCTTCCTTGGATGTAAAGTTTTCCCAGAATTATTTGCTGAAGAGGCCATCTTTTGCTCACTAAATATTTTTTGCATCTTTTTCAAACTGGGTTGCTATGGTGATATGGGTTTGATTAGGGGTCATTTTTTTTCTATTCTATTGATCTACATGTTTGTTGTGCGGTATTATGCTCTTTTATCCTAAACTGTGTCTCTATAGTATACTTTGTTTTTTAAAATATTTTGTTTGTTTAGTGTGTGTGTGTGTGTGTGTGTGTGTGTGTGTGTACCAGAAGGCACTGTGTGTCTCTGTGGAAGACCAAGGGTGACTGTGGGAATCATTTAACCCCTGAGCCATCTCTCTTTAGGCTGTGAATGCTCAAATGATCATTTGATTTCATTGGTACCTATGGCAATGTCTTTTTAAATCTGTATTGCTGTAACTTGAGTGTTTACTCATTTTATTTTTGTAAATTTGGCCACAAGTTTGTCAGTTTTGTTTAGCTTCTGAAGAACCAAGTCTTTGATTATTTGCATTGTTTCTTTCATTTCCATTTCATCAAATTCTGTCCTGATTTATTTTTTTTCCGTCTGTTGATTTTGAGTTGACTTGTTTTTGTTTTTCTAAGAACTCGAGGCACATGATTTGATTATTTATTTGATATTAAAATATGCCTTTACAGGTATAAAAATCCTTCTTAAAACTTTTAATTGTAGCCCACTGGTCTGTTGTGTTTTTATTTTCATTTAATTCTGAGAGTATAAGCATTTGCCTCCCAATTTCCTCAGTAATTCACTCATCATTCAAAATTTACAAGATTTCTATATTCAATAACATCTCTTATCTCGAATTTCTAGTTTTATTCCATTGTGATCAGCAAGAATACAAATCCTGGTATTTGTTAAGACTTTGTTTGTGTCCTGAAATGTCAGCTTTAGAGAAGAGTTCATGAGCTGCAGAGAACATGTATTCTCCAGTGTTTGGGTGTAATATTCTGTTGATGCCTCTTTGGCCTATTGATCTATAATAACATTCTTTAACTCTGATGTTTCTTTGTTGATATTTTGTGTGGATGAGCTGTATATTGGTGAAAGTGTGTGTTGCAGTTTGCCTACATCGTGCTGACAAATCACCATCAAATGGCTTAAGGGAACAAAGGGTTTATTTTCTTACAATAGTCCGGTTACAGTTCTTAGTCCAACTTGATGGGAGAGCTCACACCTACACCAGGGCCAAGGGAACTGGCCACACCATCTCTACACAACGGCAGAGAGGGACGATCCTTACTTGCCAGACCAGCACGTCTGGCCAAGTGTACAGAAGGATGCCAACTCTCTCAACCAGCTCTCTGTATTTTATCCCAGAGCCTAATCCCACCCACCATGGGCTGGGCATTTCCCACCAGCTAGACAATTTCCTGCAGGTTTGCTCTGGGCTTAACTCAACCATTAATTTTCTACAAATGTGCCCAGAGCTCAAACCCTCAATTGTCAAGTTGATATCTGTGCCTAACTATGAGCTATTGTTTTGAGATCAGCCCATTTACATCTAGTAGTGCTTGATTTTTGAAAGAGACTGTGTTGATATTTTGAGTACACATATTTAGATTATAATATACCCTTGATAGATTGTATCCTTATCAGTTTGAGGTGTCATTTCTGTCTTTTTGAATTAACTTTGATTTGAAGTCTATTTCATCAGCTGTTACTATTGTTATACACACTTTCTTCCAATGTACACCATAAGGGTGTGTTTGTCTTTGCCACTGAAACTTGTTTCTCATAGGCAACAAATAGATGGTTCCTGACTTTTTCATTCAATCTCCTTGTTTTTTTTTTAATTGGAGAATTGAGACCATTAATATTCAGAATTATCAACAAATATGTTTAATCTCTGCATTGTGTTGTGTTTTTTGTGATGTTTCCTAATCTTTATATGTTTATTCACTCCTCTAGTGTGGTTTAATCTTTTCTTACGACTTCATGAATGTGTTTAGTCTTTAGTGTATGGGATTCCTTCAAATATCTTCTTTAATAATGGTTTAGCTGTCATGAATTCCTTTAGTTTGTTTTTATTATGGAAAGTTTTTAGATTGGGTAAAAATGTTGCTATGATTTCATTGTAAATATTTTCTATATTTTTAACTATAACGTGTCCTTTGATCTCCATAATTCTTAGATTTGGTCTTTTAATGGTGACTTGTAGATCCTATGCATTACTTCTTTCATGTGTTTGTACTTTTTCTTATCTTTGTCATTACCTGAGTGTTCTAATCATTGAGTGTATCTCTAAGTTCTGTTAGTCTACCTTCTTACACCAGTCTTTTAGTAAAGTTTTCCACTGAGTTTTTTTTTTAATTTGATTTGTTGAGCTTTTTTATTTCGAAAATTTCAATTTTCTTATAATTTACTGTCATTGGAGTTCATTATTGTGGAATTAATTTTGTAAATAGCACTCATGTTGCTTTGGCTTTTCATGCCTCTTCTGTTTTTGTGATGGACTTTATGTATCTGATTAGGTTATTTGTTTAATTCTTTTGGTGGAAGTAGTTGCAATTTTTAAGTGGGACTAGGTCGTAGGATGTTTGAGATGCTGCTTCTTCGGGAGTGCAGCACAGCACACATGCTCAGGGTTCCAGCCTGAATCTCTAGCTTGTTTTTCAGAGTAGAATACTAACTCTAGAATAACCACAAATGGCAGATAGGCATACTGTAAAAATATAGTAATAGCCAATGTAAACGAATAAAGAAACAAAGATCCTTGGTGTATGCTAAAATATTAGTTAGAATGATAAGAACAGAAAGGAATTAAGCAGAGTAGGACATGATTGGTTCAGAGCAATAGAATACAGAAGAGGGAAGAGCAGTGAATCAAAAATGGGAACAGTAAATAAGAATGCAAGATATAAATGAACTCTAGCTGTGTGTGGACTGAAAAGAGAAATGAGAGAATTTCAATTAGACAACCTGAAATAACCCTAGTAACTTGCAGCTGAAGTGAGGGGATCCCCCAACTCTAGGCCAATATATATGCTTCATGAAGCCTATCAAAGTAAATGGAGAAACAGAACTAGGCAAGATGAATTTGGTCCACAAATTGAAACTAGTTACTAAATAAGAGAACTATAAAAATAAAGACAACTAGACAAGGTTGTAGAGTCTGCATGTGACCCTTACCTGGTTATAGTGCCATACTTGTGTCTGTGTGGGCCCTCATGTGGGTGACAGTGTAGGACACATATTTGTGTAGTTCAATCTATGACTCATATTTGATTTTCACCTCAGTAAACACTGAATAGTTCTGATTCAACATTTCTCCCTCTAACTAGGTGTATTCTAAAGCCAGGTTTCAAACTATAGTTCATTCATTTTTCTTTCCTTCCTTCCCTCCCTTTCTTCTTTCCTTGCCCCTTGGTTTCTTTTTTGCTATTTTAATCAGATAATAATGTTTTAGATAACTAGTCTACTCTGAATTTTATTTTCTATAGTCTTTTACAGTCAAAAACTCCATTCAGCATCAATTCAAAGCAACCATATGAAAAGCTTATCTGAAACCAGATTTATTTTTATTTTTATTTATTCTCTCTCTCTCTCTGGTGTCAGAGGGCACCATATGTCCCTGTGGAGGGCCAAGGATAATTCCGGAATCATCCTGAATTGCTTCTACCTACTTCTTGCTTGCTCTGGGACTTCCCAGACTTGCCCACCAGGGTTGGAAGTGAAGGCTGCTGCCATTTTGGCCTGGCATGTTTATGTGGGACCTGTGATCTGAACTCAGAACCTTCTGCTTGCAAGACAGAGGTTTAACCCCTGAGCCATCTCTCCAGCCCTAAAACGTGATTTTAAAAATCAAACTGGAGCTTGGCATGGTGGCACTTGCCTGTAATCTCAGAACTCAGGCATTGAGACTGAAGAATCACCCGTTCAAGTTTGCCTTGGGTTACAGTGAGATTTTATGTCATAGAACACCACATTTATCAGATAATTTGAAGTCTGAGCTCTAAAAGTATATTTGACAATATTAAAGAAACTTGTTCAGGTATTATAATAATAGCATGATTTTAGTTAAGAGAAAAGAGTCCTATATTTTACAAATATGTTCTGTAAAAGTTACAGATGAAAAATTATATATGACTGACTGCAATCTATACAAAGGAGAGGAAGTGGTTGATGGTGTGCACATGGAAGGTAGCATTGGCCAATGTCTAAAGGTTGCTTAGCCCAGGCAGTGGGTCAAAGAAGCTTCTTTTGGTTAAGCAGACATAATAAGAGTTATCATACTAGCAGGCAGCCCAAGACATGGGTCCCAAGTAGTGCCACTGAGTCCTGAACTCTAGTGAAGATGACTCAGAGGGAAATTCAGTGCTCACATAAGCAGATGTTCTGGAGGATGGGAGGGAGAAAGCAAGAAACACTGAGAGAGGAGGAGGGAAGGAAGAGGGGTGAGAGGTAGGGGGAGAGTGGGAAGGGGGTAGAGTAGAGTGGAATGGGGCGGTAACAGGGGGGAAGAGAGAGGGTAGGGGGGAAGAAGGGGGATACCTACTGAACTTGTATAACTAGGCAAAAAACGTAATAAAATAAAATGAAAAAATTAACTATTTCATTTGAATGTCTGAAAAAAGAGGTTTCTCTTCACTACTGTTTTCGTATGTGTTTCGATTCTGCATGATAAGTAAAATAGTGCAACATGGAGTATATAAAACTGGTATAGCAGACACAGCAGAATTTTTAGTTGAGCCACATTGGACATTCTTCTAAATTCTTCATTCATCCAATCTACTGCTATTGTGCATGTATATTCACAGAGCAATAATGGCCATTTAAATAAAACAAACTTTGAGCACATTTCCTTTCTTACTTGTCATATAAATCACTTTAGGTAGGACATCTTCCACCCATACCTTATGCTTTAAAGGAACTCTTTATCACTCATGAACTTTGGCATAAATACTCTTGATTTGTTGAGCTAAGATTTACTCAAATAAAACCTTAGGTTTTTTTCTTCTGACAAAGGCAAATGCTTACAGTCCTATCGTTTTTCAGTTTTTTTCCTGAAGGTTTTGCCATCTTTATTCTCCACAATTGTATTTATGTCACCATTAAATGGATTTCAGAGCACCTATTTCATAGACTTTCATTCCTCTGTGGTCTTGCATAACTAAGTGCCTGCAGGAATCTGACGCCATCCACAGATATATGTCTAATTATGCTTTTGAGCTTAATGGGATGAATATAATTCTGTCCTCTGATCACAAGCTAGATATTTAAATTTTTTAATTGGCTATTATTTTTCCAAGTGAGTTTATTACAGTTTGAGATAGAATTAAATTGGAAAGAATGTGTGAACAAAATCCTTGTATTTCATGTTTGAAATGTAATGTTGCACCAATTTCTGATAATAGATTAAGCATTATATTAGTTGAAGTTGTATATATTTCTCCCATGTGTTGTGTGGAGATTTGTGAGCATACTATGGTAAAATCTCTGTAACGTAGAACTGGACAGAACTCTATAATTCAGAAATCATGTTTACTATCATTGCTAATTTTCAAAGATTTGATAATCAGTATATTAGAACCTATGCTATAATTCTGTTCCTATTAGCTATTATGCCAATGAAGAATAAGCAGTACTTAGAGTACTCAAACTTTCCAGTTCACATAGTGGCAGCGAACTGTTATACCTCAATATGAGTTGTAACATCAATATGAGTGAATGGCAGGTGTGTAGAATATATGTTTCCCTGGAGGTACTTCTCTACCTGAAGAACCATACTGCTTACTTCTAGTTAGTCATACCTTATGTGCAAAACAGTATGTACACAAGATTTCTAGGGACTCCATAAAAACAGGTATATTAAATCTGTTAATGTTCAACTGTAGACCAAGTAGATCATGTCTGCCTTTCACATTAGCCAACATTGGAAAAACTTTGATTCTGTTTGCTGCTAGAAAATTTATACAATTTGTATAGCTGTTCACTGCATGTGTTTATTTCTTCTAAATTGAGAAAAGAATATTTGTCCTAATCATCTCACGAGACCTCTGTATTCTGACTGCACATGCCTAAGGGAGACTAGGCTTTGCTGTAGATTTGGCTCAGTACAGTAGATGGAAAACATAAGGGAAGTTAGGAAACTGGCACCTTCCTCACAGGATGGTGGGTAGGCAAACTGGAGCAGGTTTTACACAGAGCAATGTGTTCAAGACATTTTAGTTTAATATACTTTCCTCAATCATTAAACTTCTTTAAATTTATTTGCATTTATAGATGCTAAATTCCATAGGTTTAAAAATTTAAACTTCTATAAATTTATTGCATTTATAGATGTTAAATTCCATAGGTTTAAAAATCGCGTATTCATTGAAGAACTGATCACTCTGGTTTTTATCTGTGATAGTAAATATTGAAAAAAACCAAAATGTATAATGGTAGCAAATTGGTTATGGTATGCTTAGCTCTTCTGTGTAATATAATGATTTGTGTTTAAATATTAATATAAATGTATGTAAATATACAAATAAATGCTTAAAAAAAGAAATAAGGATCTATTAGAACATATCACAAAAACTCAAGTTTAAGTCATGGAGATGAAGAATTATTCAAAAGCTATTAATCATATATGATGCAAAAAGGTAGACAGAAAGATGAATGTGCACAGAAATAGCACTGGGACCTGGGGAGATGGCTCCGTGGGTAAAGTGCTGACAGACAAACACGAGGACCAGAATTCAGTTGCCCAGATCACAGGTAACCACAAGACAACTGGTACAAGCATCTAATCCTGCTATTCCTATGGAGAATGGGAAGCGGAGATTTATGAATCTCCAGAAACTTTTGAACTCGCTAATCTGACGGCCACAGTAGCCAACAGCAGGGAAAACATCCGCTCTCAAACACGATGCAAAGGCAAGGAACAACACTCCGAGGTTGTCTTCTACCTCTGCGCAAATGTGGTGCACACTCACACACACATCATACATCATACACACAAATATATCTCATACACAAGCTCACACACATACATCATGCACACACATGACAGATCTCATACACTCACACAAGTGTGTAAGTGTTCACCGTTATTCTTTCTTCCACTGTGAGACAATATTTGAACACAACTTAAGAGAGAAAAGGAGATTTATCTGGCTTTTGGTATCAGAGGGGAGACACAGTCCATTACAGCAGAAAAGCATCAGAAGCTGGAGGAGGTTTAGGTCACTACAGGCATCATCATGGAGGCAGAAGCAGGGCGGGGCTAGTCAACCTCAAGGCCCACCCCCTGTGAGGTGCCTTCTTCTAGCAAGGCTCTGCTCTTCAAACTGCATGACCTTTACAAGTATGACAATGCTAAGAATGCAGAGACATGAGCTTGTGGGGACAACTCTATTCACGCCACGACAAAGCACATCTGCTAGCGCCAGCATGCCACAGAACTCCAGGTCAACCTAAGCTTATAAGATGCATGTGGCAGACAGGATTTTTTTTAAACCTGGATAACTCCAAAGCTGTGGTTAGATCTGTGACTGTAATGTGTGATCGCACCTCTTAAGTCAATCATGTATGCTTGGCCCAGTACTTCCTCACAGGGTCCTGTCATTGATTCTCTGGGCCCTCCCTCCCTCCCTCCCTCCCTCCCTCCCTCCCTCCCTCCCTCCCTCCCTTCCTTCCTTCCTTCCTTCCCTCTCTCCCTCCCTCCCTCCCTTTCTCCCTTCCTTCCTTCCTCTCCTCCTCCCTCCCCTCCTCCCTTCTTCCTTCCCTCCCTCCTCTCCTCCCCCCTCCCCTCCTCCCTTCTTTCCCTCCCTCCTTTCCTCCCCCCTCCCCTCCTCCCTTCTTCCTTTCCTCCCTCCTTTCCTCCCTTCTTCCCTTCCTCCCTTCCTCCCTTCCTCCTTTCCTCCCTTCCTCCCTTCCTTCCTATCCTTGAGGATTGGCCTGACAAAGCTGATAGTTTTTTCTTTTGTTTAAAAAATGAATTTATTAAATTTACATTTTTATGTACATGCTCCTTGCCTCTCTCCCTTCCCCCTCCCTTCCCGTCCAACTCCCATCCCTCTTGCTCCCCTCCCATCCCAACCTACCTTCCCTCCCATGCCTATGTGGGCTCAGTTTACTCTCTCCTACTCTCCTGTCCTTTGGTTCTATGGGTCCTGGGGTGCCCTCTGTATCATCCGTTCTCATGAGGTTCGCACCTCTGTGGCAGAGAGAGAGGCCTTTCCTTGAGCGGCTCACTGATATGGGTCGTCCCCTACCTGTCTGACCTCTGAACTTCAGTTGCTACGTCATTTCCTGCCTGAGAAGGTGCTGATTCACCTTCTCTTTATGAGCTGTCAGTCATAGTCTCAGGGTAGAGGGGAATCCGCTCAGCCTTGGCTGAGTCCTGTCCCCCTTCACAGTCATGTCCTCCTGACCTGCCTCTACCTTTTGCTCTCCACTCTCATCTTCTTTTTACGTATTCTGTTCAGGTTTCTGCTGAGAGTTTTCATGAAAGCGAGAGCGTGAGCTCCATACTTGAGTGCGTCTGTAGTTGTATTACCCGGCACCCAGTGCAAACATGGTCACAGCCTCTGTGAATTGCTCACCAGGAGTCGTGTGTGTACCCTCCTGCCTTAGCCACAACAGCATGTGGTGGCCTCAACTTCAGTGACCTTTAATTACATGTGTTCATTTGTCTTTTTTCCATGGCTAAAAACAGCTTGAGGCCTGTTCTCTGTTCTGACAGGGTGATTACATGCTTGTCCCATTCCTAGCTCCCAGTTTCCCATGTCCAAGATACTGTTTTGTTCGGTCTTAAAACATAACTTGCTGTGTGTGTGTGTGTGTGTGTGTGTGTGTGTGTGTGTGTGTATGTGTGTGTATGTCTGGATCTCTGTGTACACAAAGACACTTAAGCGTGTGCACCTGTGGAAGCTGATGGGTGATTTTTGGGAATCACCCTGGATTACTTTACTTCCTCATGGCTTTGCTCTAGGGTGTCCCAGGCTCTACCTTCTAGGGCAGGAATTGAAGGTTGCAGCCATTTCCTCTCCGCATTTTTATGTGGGATCTGGGAATTCGAATTCAGGTGTTTTTGATTGCAAGGAGCCACCTCTCCAGCCTAGGACATGGATCTTTAAAAGTGACTATAACCTCAAATTTATTTCAGTCTGGGACATCGAAAAAGCCTTTACAATTTTACTTTAGATAAAGTTGGGGCGAAGGCTGGTATCAAAAGAAATAGGTTCTTTCTTGATTCCAGCAAAAATATTTTTTTTTTCCTAAAAAAAGCTTCTTTTTAGTATTTTACCAATTGGAAGTGAATCTTCTAATTTGGACATGAGTGAAGGAATTTGGATCATAAAAACAAGTTCTTATTGGGATTGTTTGAATTTCTTATGTTGTGATGTTTTAGGTATTTGGAGTAAATTGGCACTTAAAAATAAGCACTGTATGTAATAATGAAGGCATGTTATTCACATGATCTAGAATCTTGTATCTTATTGTTATCACAAGTGTGGAGCAAGGCTGCAAAGTTATACTGGCTGTGCAAATACTACACAAAACTGGCGCATCTGCCTGCTAGCTTCTCCTTACATCATGTCTGAAAGGTTTCCTTGTCTACTCATCTCTTGGAAGGGGCCCGACTTGCTCCTCTAGCAGACTTTGGGTCCACTGTTTCCTTAGCTTTCCTTAGTTTCACATCATCATTAGGTTAGAGAGTCAATAAAACATCTGGACATTCTGACTAGCTCTCTTAGTTTGATAATGTTTTGTTTATTAAATATTACTTTTTCAG
Organism: Typhlomys cinereus; assembly: GCA_023101885.1. Taxonomy (NCBI): domain Eukaryota; kingdom Metazoa; phylum Chordata; class Mammalia; order Rodentia; family Platacanthomyidae; genus Typhlomys; species Typhlomys cinereus. Next base: position 5,296,333 of record JALPQD010000065.1, on the reverse strand, counting down.
CTCAAAGACATACATTCTGAGTACTGAAAAGTCTGGGTTCTTAAATGAAAGCCATTTATTAATCCAAGTTAAGCAAATGGAAATCTTTCATTATTTTGGCTGAAATATATAGATTTTTTTTTCAATCCAAGTTTTACTTGGGTCTTTAGGGATAAATCTAATCTGAAATCAACCTTGACATAGTTCAATGAGAACGGATGGTTTTATCTTTATTGATACATTTTTATTTTTCTTGTGCATGCAGAAGACATTGTATTTGTAGAAAATAGAGGAGCACAGGAAGATAATCAAAGTCCAAAGAAGAGAGTACTGCCTTATTCCTACCTTTCTGCCTCTGCTTTTAGATCCTGAAGGCTAGATCTCTCACACTTGTTCAGTCATCCAGTACTTTATAGTTAACACCCCACGAGAGTTTTCTCAATGGGTAGAAAGACTGGGTAACATATACTTGCAGGAATCCACAGCAGGTCCATGGCAGCTTTCTAAAATTAATAGAGCATTCCAGGATATTTGCTGTGGATACAATTCTACCATGTTGCCATTGTTGTAATTTCTTTAAAGGGATTTTAAAAGAAAGTCATCTTCAATTGCAAAAAAAATTACAAAACATTTCATGTGTACGTAAAAGCATAGAAAGTAACAAAAGGAAACCTGCATATCCACTGCCAGGTGTGAGAAATCAAACACAAGAATAGCCATTCTGGCCCTTCCAGCTCTCTCATGCTTTTCCAGAGTCATTACCCGAGCCCAGCATGCACCACTCCATGCATATGCCTTTGTTTTTATTACACATGAATGGATCTAAAACAATGAAATCAGGATTTTATATTATCTTACATGTTCCTAAATGACATATAAATGGCTTCAACCTTTACATACTCCTCTGAAACCAGCTTCTCATCTTTTGCTCAAAAAAATTGTTTTGAACATTATCCACATTATTACGTATAGTTCTAGCTTCTCCTTTCTGGCAGTCGTATGGAATTACATAGTATATGATAGACTGTAATTTATTTTTCCATTTCCACAGTAATGGACATTTAGGCTAATTCATCTTTTTTGTTACTACCAACAATGCCCCATTAAACAGTTGCTGAAGGTGTGTAGCTACAAATTGAAAAAGTGCAGTAGAGGCTTCAGTAAAGTCTTTATTCAATTCCACCACAAGGTGTACTCAAATTTCTGCTTTATACAAGAGAATTGAGCACCTTTCCTGAATATATATCTTCACTAATGCAAAGATCGGTATATATTGCGAGAATCTTTATGTTTAATATATATGCACACATATACATTGGATATATAATCTCTGCTTCCATACACATACACGTTTTTAACATATGCACACATGTACATGTGATATATGATACATGTTTAAATTTCATAGCTCATTGTTATAATAGTTACCTGAGGGGAACAACTTAGGGGAAAAAGGAGTCCTATTGGATCACAATTCCAGGTCGCCATTCATCATGACTAGAAAGTCATACAGCAGGAGATGAGGGGACTGGCCACATCTACATGCACATCCACATCCACATTCACAGCAAGAGCAGAGGGCAGGAACAAATGCTGTATACATTTGAATACCATGAGGATGCTAGTTGCATCCTCAGCTAACTCTCTCCGTTGTTATCCACCTTCCTAGGGAATAGTCCCGCCCACTATCAGATGGGTCTTCCCAAATCAGTTATGTAACCAAGAATCTCCTATAGGCTTGCCTAGAAGGCTGCCTCAGCTAGATAATTCCTCATCGTTGTATCCAGAGGCTCCACCTCCTTGAAGTCAGGTTGACAGCTGAGACTAAGCATCATTAATGTATTAATGAATCAAAAAATGGGCTAGACATCTGTTAAGGGCACCGAGACCCCTGGAGGCAAGGGATTGACAGCCATAGTAGTGATCGTATGCTTAAGGGGAACAAGAGAAAGGGCTTATGGAAATGCCACTGGGTCCTTATATGTCATCGGAGAGGAGGACCCAGTGGAGAGTTAGGCGTACACAATAAAGGACTCTCTGGGAATTGGGGGGGAGGCACTGGGGGAAGGGGAGGGGGAGGAGGGGGGAGGGAGGGAACTGGTAAAAAATTTTAAAATGTATAATTAAATTTTTAATAAAAAAAAAAGAAAAAAAATGGGCTAGAGAGATGGCTTAGGATTTAAGCCTTTGCCTTGCAAGCTAAAGGACCTGAGTTCGGTTCCTAGATTCCATGTAAAAAAAAATGCCAGATGGAAATGGTAGCAGCCTGCATTTCTGCCCTGAAAGATAGAGCCTGGGAAACCGCAGAGTAAAGCCAATAAGGAGCTAGAATAAGTCAGGACTGATTTTTGAACTCATCCTTGGGCCTCCACAGGCACACATAGAACTCTCTTTTATATCCAAACACACCTATACACACACACACACACACACACACACACACACACACACGCACGCACACACACTAAATTAGTTCAAAAATTTTGAAACTTTCATTTGGAAGTAAGCTAGTTAATTAATTCCAAGGTTTTCAGGCATATGGATCAGGGCATTTTCATAGATGAACCAGTATGTATTAGTAGTAGTGTCTGCTAAAAAAGAAGGCTGAGTGTAATGGCTTACATCTGCAATCCCACAGTGACAGAGAGAGACCTTTGTTTCAGGGAAATTTACAGACTTTTTTTTTAAAATTTTTTATTATTATTATTATTTATTCAACTGTGTGCATGTGCGTGTGTATGTGCGCGCGCGTCTGTGTGTGTGTGTGTGTGTGTGTGTGTGTGTGTGTGTGTGTGTGTGTGTGTGCCTGTGTAGAACCACGGACGAATTCCCGAACCACCATGGACGCCTCCACCTCCTTCTGCCCCGGGATTCACAGGCTCCGCCCTACCAGGACCAGAAGCGCAGGCCGCCCCCGCTTCCGCCTGGCGTCTATACGTGGGATCTGGGATCCGAACTCAGGACCTTCCGCCTGCAAGGCAGAGGCTTAACCCCTGAGCCATCTCTCCAGCTCGGAAATTTACAGACTTATGACATAGGAAACAGCTAAATTTTCATACACGACCCAAATATTTTCTTTCTTCAACAGTGGATATTTATTTTGTTACCTTAAAATATTTGCTTGATAACGGGATCTGAAAGCCGTATTTTTCCTTCATATTGAAAGGCAAGAGATTTGAGAACATTTACCTTTTCTGAAACCCCCCCAAAAAGCCAATTCAGCTTCAAAAAAAATATTTCATGACATTGTCCATCTCAGTATAATTAAAATGAAATTCTTCTTTTTCCTAGTCATGTAACCTTTAAAACTACTGAGCCAGACATATTAAAATGTGTCTGAATATGCTGGAGCCTGAGTAAGGGAGTACACCCACATTTTAAGGACCATCTTCTTCCCTTGAGAGAAGTTTGTAACGTCACCTGATGTGACCATCAGCATTAGTCTTTATGGTATACCATAGTAAAGCCCAGTTGAAAAAAAACACAGAAACTAATTTTTAAATTCTAATTTTGTCCCCATATGGATGATTTTGTATTTCCTGTCATGCATGTACCTTGCTTTGGGGGCAACTGGTTTACTCACATCAGAAAGGAAGATTTGGGTCCAACTGGGTAAAATACTTATTGCCTTAACTAGCAGGAAAAGTTCTTGGGGGCAGCTGAAGGACATGACCCAAGTGTGTGTGTGTGTGTGTGTGTGTGTGTGTGTGTGTGTGTGTGTGTAGGTGAATGTGCACATGTGTATGTATTAGTATGTATGGAAGCAAAGGTCAAACTTAGGTGTTTCTCAAGAACTATCTGCCTTGTTTCTTTTCTTTGAGACAGGGTTTGATTGGCCTAGAGCTCACCGATTAGGCTAAATGAACTGGCTGGCAGTCCTCTTTTGTCTACTTCTGCCACAGCTTTGTGACATTTTTTTTGTCATCAAAGATGCTGACTAATCCATTCACAGAGCACTGACTATCTCAGGAAAGGACCAGCTCAACTTGTTAATAAACTGTATATGTATTGAACTGAATATGCAAATAAGTAATTCTTTCCAGAAGTTTACGACTATCTGAGCTCCTTATCATCTCCAATTACACAAGCCTGTTGGTTATGAAAATGTGTTTACAAAGTTCAGTGTATCACTAATTTTTTTTCATTTTTCTTTGCTAAACAAAATGCAAAGGACTGATGAACATTTGTAGTTTTCCGTGTTGGTGGTAGCTTTCTGATTTGTTGTGCTGTGGGCCTATGAGAAAAGCTGACTTGCCTCAAAGGTACTCGGGTTCAAGATGGAGCAGTTTTCTAGCTGACACTGTTAGTTCCGCCCAGGTGTGGCTCTCACCTCTTTCTGCTGAACGCAGACCTCACTTGGCGCTGTGCACCTGAATTGCTATCCATGCCACTTACTTTGTATGGTATGCTATTGCCAGACAGCATGACATTTTACACCTGAGGGGTCCCATCTTTCATCATGCTTGATTGGGGGCTTGGAATACCACAATACTGGTGTCAAGGGCCGTTAGATTCACACTGTGAAATGTGAAAGAAGTGGGGCATCGGGATCCCCAATGCCAGCCTCCCCAGTTTGCAGGTGCATCTCTGCCGTCACTTGCACGGGCCACACGCCATGTCATGATCCCATGGCTGTCAGCATCTGGGATGGAAGCAGGCTAGCTGTTCTGCGGTGTCTGAAGAACACTGTTTGAAGTGATCTGGATTCCCTTTCTCTCTTCAATCAATTTGTTTCAGATGGTCTCCATGGCACCCGTTCCTTTCCCAATACTGAGTGGCAGCTGGGCTAGCGGGAACCATGGTGAAGGCCAAACAGCTGGTTCCAGATCTAGTGCTGTCATTCAATTAATTGCCTCAGGAAAGACACTTAATTTAAGCTGCAGCTTGGTCTTCCAGCTAAGAATAATGTGACTAGGAAGATAAAAGGAGATAAACATGAAGGTTTACCTAATGCAGAATGTCAATAACTGTGCTTAGGCATCTATGATTTAAACAAAACACAAAACCAAGTTTACTACACTTTTTAAAAAGAGAAATAATAAAATATTTGAGGCATATAAAAACATCAAGAATGATAGCAAACGTATGCACCACAGCTTGACTATAAATAAATACACAGTAGAAACCACTTCCCTATATCACTTCTCCCACATAAAAGCAACTATGAATTTAGACTGTGTCCAATCAAAGCATGTATATTTAAACGTGATTATGCACATAAGTACGTCTAAATAATGTAAACAAATAGTCTATAATATTTTGCCACACTTTATATTTCAACAAATTTTATCTCATCACATAATTTTGAAATTTTCTTGCCCAAAAACGTATTTGGGGGAGTTATCCAGCTTGATATATTCAAGTATTTCAGTGATTAAACTAGTCATATTTACCGTATGATGAAATCACAATTCACATATCTGAGCTCCTTATCATCTCCAATTACACAAGCCTGTTGGTTATGAAAATGTGTTTACAAAGTTCAGTGTATCACTAATCTTTCTAAGACAATAATACTTCAATAAGAATCTTGGTCATGCCCCCTGGAGATGGCCGAGATGGATTTTCTTAGGACATTTAGGTAGTGGCCAAATTTCTGACTGTGGGATACAAACTTTCAAAAGTTTGTCTTTTGTTGACAAATTGTTCTTACAAAGGTAGAACACTGTGACCCACAACAATGTTTAGATCCTCTACACTTTTTTCGAAGGTTGTTATTCAGAAATTAAAGTTGTTAGTAATCTCACGGGCACAGCCAATCTTAATGGTTGAATATACATTTCCAGGACTGACAATACCAATGCTTTGTGAAAGTTGATGTGGATTGTTAGCTTGATAGACTCTAGCATCATCTAGCAGATGAGCCTCAAGGTCACACTTGTGAGGTATTATCTTGATCAGGTTAGCTTGTGGTCATGAGTGTGAGTAAATATCTTAATCAGGTTAATTGAGGTGGGAAGATCCACCCTAAAAGTGGGTGGTATTGTTTCCTGAGCTTGGGTCCTGGACTGCATAAAAAGGAGAAATCTAGCTGAGCAAGAACATTCATTTCCCTCTGCTTCCTGACTATAGATTCCATGTGACCACCTGTCCCAATCTCCTGCCTCCATGACTTCCCCACCTTGATGTACTTCACCCTTGAACTATGAACTAAAGGAATCCTTTCTTCATTAAGATGCTTTTGTCTGTGTTTTAACACAGCAACAGGAAAATTACTGAAATACTTTTAAATTCACTGGCCACTTGTCTTCCTCTACTCTTTCTCTCCATCCTCTTTCCTTCTTCTGTTCTCATAATTTTTCTCTATTTCTTGTTATTAATATTGATTTTTTAAGAAGTTCTTTCAATGGTTTGGATACTATTCTTTTGTTCGTGCTTTAATATTCTTTGATGCATGGAAGCATCAAATCGAAAAATTGAACAAGGCGACATAACTATTTGTTCCTTGTGGTTTTTGCTTGTTTTTTCCACCCTGTGCTTAAGACATTATTCTCTAGTGTTAGTTTACAATATTTTCAATTATGCTCTCTTTTCTTTTTCTTTATTGACTTAAGAGTGGGAAAAGGCATGTGTACTATGGTGTGCTTGTGGAGGCCAGAAGGTGGTTTTTTGGAAGTTAGTTTGTTCCTTCCACCATGAGGGCTCTGGGGAATGAACTCAGGTTGCAGGAGCTTTTACCTGCTGAGCCATCTTTCTGGCCCTGATTACATTTATCAATAAAATATTCAAAGTTTTATTCTATATTTTGTTTTTCATTCATCTTTAACTAGTTCTGTGCATATCACAACAAATTATGTGCCATTCTGCTTTCTTCATAGAAAACCAGTAGTCTCAAAGGAATCTGTTGATTCGTTTCTTCTGCTCTTCATTGCAGGCTTTGTCAAAGGGTAGTTTCCTATGCAAGCACAGGTCCACATAGAAGCTCTCTATTTTGTTTGTAGTCTGTTTATCTACCCTTGCACTGAAATTACACTGTTAAAATGATCACGGCTCAATAATAGTCTTGATTTCAAATATCAACAAGCTTGGAAAGTCTCCCAGCCTTATTCTCTTTCATAATTATCTTGGCTAGTGTGCTTCCTTTTCAGATTGTGTGTATGTATTTTCAAATCACCTTGACAAATAATTTGGAAAATATAGTGAATTACCATTGGAGTGCATCGAATTAATACATTAATCTGGTTAGATCTGTTGATTTCATTTGTCCAGTAATTTTGAATTATGCCTTTGTGCCAGAACCTGTGTTGAAATTACAAACAGAGCATCATTATCTAGTCTGGTTCATGAAATCCTTATGCTTCTACATCCTCACATTTGCCCTCCTCCATTTTTTTTTTTTTTGTTTCCTGTGAACAAAGTACCACAGTTTCCTCTGCCTTCCACATCTTTGGAAGACTCGCTTCTGCTTGAAGTAGTCTTTGTTCTTTCTGCCTTACTAGCACTTACTACTCCTATGTCTTACTACTCCCTTGTAGGGTTCTGAGCTTTTGGCATACTTACCAGCCCTCATACTTCCCCCATAAGTTTCCTTCTGTGGAAGTTTCTGTTCCCTAGGGAATGTCAATCCAGTGAGAACAGAGGTTATTATGAACTGTTTCTAGAAATCTCCCTAGCACTAATGAATTCCTGGGATTTAGCACTCAATTGGTGCACCATAAACATATTTTTGTATATAGCATTATTGATTCTTTCCTAGAATGGAAGTCCTTTGAGCTATTTGAGGAGAGATCTGCACAAAATAATGGAGCTTCCTTCCAGGGAGGATCTCAAGTAGGATGGCTGGACAGACTCATATGTATCAATCATCCTGCAGAGTAGAATGTAAGAAAGGATTGCAAGGGCTGGAGAGATGGCTCAGGGGTTAAGACTCTGCCTTGTAAGCAGAAAGTCCTGAGTTCCCATCCTAGGTCCCATGTAAAAACACCAGGCAGAAATGGTAGCAGCCTGTACTTCTGGCCCTGATGGGGAGAACCTGGGAAATCTCAGAGTGAAGCAAAAAGGAGGTAGAAGCAATCCAGGATGATTCCTGAAGTCACCCTTGGTCTTCTACAGAGACATACAATGCCCTCTGATACAGGTACACACACACACACATACACACACACACACACACACACACACATACATAAAAATGAAGGGATTACAAGTATGCATGTAAAGTGTGAGCATGCAAGCTGATCTTCCACACTTAACTATAATCAGTTTTCTATTGAATATATACAGTTGGATTATCACTTATGGTATTTTAAGCTGTTTGAAATGCAAACAGATTTTAAAATTTCATTAATATTTTAATCAACTATATAAAACGTTTAATTCCATGGAAGATAAGATTTGATTCTATTTGAGTATATGAGGTATATGATACGTGAGGAGAAGAATTCTGACAAAAAAATTTCAAGTTAACTCTTTACATTACTTTTTCACCACACTTCCAATCTTTACCACACCTTCCTGTTTTCCTACCAAGATCTTAAAGCATGGACATGGCAGTATGTCCACGAAGGGACTTACAGAAAGGTTTAACTAAAGAGGGAAGACTTACTCTGAATCGTGGCTCTGTCAATGTGTCGAGTTTCATTCATTAGAAATGAATAAAAGGGAGAAAGAGCAGAACCTCAGAATTCATCTTTCTCTGCTTTCTGACTGCAAGTGCAACGTGATCAACTGTTTCACATTGCTGCCGCCCTGCCTTCCCCGCATTAGACCATCCCCTCAAAATATGAGCCCAAATGAACCTTGAGTTGCTTTAGTCATATATTTTGTCACAGCAAGAAGTGCTTAAAAAAAGGTACTTGGTAAATGTCAGTTGAATTCATTACTCTTAGGAAATACTTCTCTAAACTTGGAATGAATGTCGTTGGTGTCAAATCGAGAATGTCATATTTCTTAATTGAATGTTGAAAGGTCGTCTGGGGAGATGACTCAGAGGTCAAAGTCTTTGCCTCGCAAGCAAAAGGACCTGAGTTTTCATCCCCAGAGCCCATGTACAAATGCTGCATGATTATGGTGATGGTGTGTAATTCTAGACTTGGAAAGCAGAACCTGTGAAACCCAGAGCAAAGCAGCAAGGTAGAAGAGCAACCCGGGATGATTCCTGGCGCTACTCTTAGGCCTCCAGAAGCACACACACTCAAGTGCCTTCTTGCACACACAGACTCACACACACACACACACACACACACACACACATACACACACATACACATCTGCATACTCACACATACGTTGAAAGGTATATTTGGTGTCATTTAGCAGAAAGAAGCTGGTTTAGTAAAATTTTCAGTTGCTTCTCTTGCTTGAGAGTTACACTGTCAGCATCCACTCATATGGCTAAACATATGTGTTGGGCTGAGGTTGAGCCAGGATCAAATTCAGGGGACCAAGCAGATCCCTACATAACTCCCAAAGACTTTGAAGATCACAGTGGTACATCACCATATCATTGCAGGTCTGCACGCGTGCACTGGGGAAACAGCATCTCTAAGTGTCACAGGGCTTGGTCCCAAGAAAATTGGAGATCAGGTTTTCAGTTGGCTAGGAGACTTCTATTTCCCTTTGTTAATTACATGCTGACACTCTCATTAACTTTTGTGTTCTTGAATTTACATCCATTGACTGTCTACAAATTGAAATTTCCCTTTATTAGGTTTGCGAGTGGGGCTAAATGAATGGAAAAGTCAGTTCGCCTGACTTAAGGTAATGACGCAGCAGCTGGAGTTAAAAAAAAAACACTAGGGTTTGTTATCAGGAGACTTAGGGTGACACTTGCTATGTAATTATGGGCAGACCACAAATGATCTATAAAAGGAGAAGCCAGGTAGCCATCACACTAGCAGATATGATTCCTATGAGAACATAAATAATTATCTGCATGAAAACTACTAATCAGTAGCTTTTTATTTTATATTTATAGAATATTAGTAATTTTCCAGTTGAATTAATATATCTACTAGGAAATATTGACATTGTATACTACTTTTGTTATATGATCATTACATTTTAGAATTTCTGTCTATGAAATTGAGTAAATATCCCAATATGAGAAAAGTGTTACTTTGTGTGCTAGTTGGATTCAGATATCAACTTGACAACTGAAAGTTGAGCTATAGGCACACCTATGAAGAATCGATAGTTTTTAATTATTATTTTATTTTTATAGTTTTACAAGCATATTAAGTACTCATCCTTGCTTCCTTCCATTGTCCCTCCCTCCCTCTCATCCCTCTCCCTTCCCTTCATCAATCCATCCCACTCCAACCCTCATGAGTGTCTGCTTCTATGGACCCCAAGGTTCCCTCTGGCTTATCTACTCCTGTAGGAGTTCAACCCTCTTGTGGCATACACATTTGCCTCTTTTGGGGCCAACCTACTGATAGCGACATTTCCCTTCATTCATCCAAGATTTCCACCGTATGTTCTTATCTCTCTTGGGTTCCTCGATAGTTTATGAAAGCATGTTGACATGTCAGTCATTATGCAGGTCTGGTAAGGACAAGTCTCACTGCAGTGAGCTCCTAGACTCAGCAGTCCTGCCTTGAATGTCTGTTAACTAGAACAAGAACTTAAAAAAAGGAAAGGAAATAGATCAATAGGGAAACGCAGCCAATAAACCTATAGGTAGAAAGACAATACACCAAACTGCTCTGTTAATAGCTGCTATTATACCCATAGGTTTGAAGAACACTTAACATTCAGCCTAGAAGTCTTTTTCTACAACAGAGGTAGAGGATCTCAACAGATGTAGCCTAGACCAGTAGAAAAGCAGTGAAAGTGGACAGCAATGTCTGCCATAATGCAGTGTACTGGTGACCTAGCAAGGTTCACTCAGAATCAAGAATTGATAATTAAGGCAAGCCTTAAGCAAGCCTGCAGAAGATTGTCTAATTGATGATGGTAATCCTAGCCCATGGCGCATAGGACCATTCCCTGGGCAGGTAAAATGGAGAGAGCTGGTTTAGTCGTCTGAAACACTTCAGCATCCTTTGGCAGACTCAAAAGTCTGGCAAGTGAAGAGATTTGCCCCTTTCTCAGAAATCCCTCTGGATATGCTGTTGTCAGTGTCCTTGGCTCCTGGTGTTGTTATGAGTTCTGCCTAGCTGGACTAAGCACTCTTCCCAAATCGTAAACAAGAATAAAACTCCTTGCTCCCCTAGGTTGTTTAGTTATGAACTTATCAGCAACATGTGGACAAACTGCAATACTTCATTATAACACATGATGTATTAGTACAAACTTCCAAAGTCAGGTATCAGTACATGACACTTACACATGATGAGAGGATAGCATATCAATAATTACAGCACAAATGAGAATATGATATGTAGTTTTCAACGACATGTCAATAATTAAAGTATAAATGAAAATTTAAGTTCTAAGCCTCATTTTTAATGTTTATTCTATCTGGTTATCCTAGTTAGTTATATGAATACTGTCTCCACTATGTTCTTTAACGACAACAAGAATATAAAACGTGCTTCTGGGGCTGGAGAGGTGGCTCAGGGGTTAAGCCTCTGTCTTGCAGGCGGAAGTTCTGATCCTAGGCCCACGTATAGACGCCGGGCGGAAGGGGGGGGCTGCGTTTCTGGTCCTGGTAGGGCGGAGTCTGTGAATCCCTGGGCAGAGTAAACAAGGAGGTGGAGGCGTCCATGGTGGTTCCCGAATTCGTCCGTGGTTCTACACACACACACACACACACACACACACACGCATACACACGCATACACGCACAATTGAATAAATAATAAAAAAATTTTTAAAAAACGTGCTTCTGGAGAAAATTGAAAGAATTAGTTTGGCAAACTTGCAAAGAAAGTAAGCCAGTCTTGAGTGACAGTCAAGCATCATTCTGCCATTCTTTAGAACAGATGGAAGGAAATGAATGCTTCCAACTGGGACCAGTAAGCTGGGAGGAGAAATCACAGAGACAGACAAGAGTATGGTGACAATTAGATGTTGTATAGCCCATGAATTCACTTTCATGATGGACCAAAAAAAAAAAAAAAAACAAAACAAAACAGCTGCTTTTCTAGTTCAAGTGCAAATATCGCCAGTGAAAGTATCAATAATAACTTACAGATTTAAGTGAACTGTGTAGGTATGTGTGCATGGCATTTGTGCATATGTATATGGAGGTCAGAGATCAACTGAAGTAGTGTTTTTCAGGCAGTGTCCACCTTCTTTTTCCATTTTTTAAAAAAAATATTTATTTATTCATTCATTTATTTACTTTTAAAAGAGTGTCTCTCATTGTCCTGGAACTTTCCAGGTAATCCAAACTAGCTGGCCAGTGAGTCCCAGGGAGCCACATGTCTCCATCCCTAGCTCTGGAATTATGATTGTGTAGCCACAACACTCAGCTCTTTTTAGGTGGATTTGAACTCAGGTCCTCGTGTTTACATGGGTGAGCATATCCATAGCTCAGTCCTTAAAATAAATTTATTAGAAAAAATGAGTATATAATTTGTGATTGGAAACGGGACAGTCCATCTACATAAATAACTAGTTTTTAGTTAGTAAGTAGCTAAGTCAATTATACATGAATAATATGATAAAATCATGAAAAATGGCATGGGGAATCCTAAATCAAAGGTAAATATTCTACTTTGGAAACAGAGTCAATGATTTGTAATTATTAACAGATCTTATAGTCAATGACTTTTTTTTTGGTTTACTATAGGACATGGAAAAATAGAAACAGGAAAGAAACAGGAAAGCTCTGATATAGTAATTAAGTCAACTATATGAAAATCACCCTGAACTAGAAATTTTTACTTCTCACCTCCATACAAGGATTTTCCATGAACTCTCTGACCCTTGGTAAGTTGCTCTCTGCTTCTGAAAAATCACATTTTATTTAGGAAATGAAGGACTGCACCTGATGAGACTGATAATGGAATTAACTGATATGTTTCAAATGGGAGTGCACACTGTGGAAGAAACCTGCAGTCCCACGTTTCTCTGAAGTTCAGTTTTCTCGTTGATAAAGGAGAGTGGTAGTCCCTGATTGACCTATTCTTATCATTAGGCAATACCTGGGCATGAAAAACCTAGCAAAATGTTCACAGATCACATATTTGAAATGGGTTCCCATTACTAAGTGCTAGATGTTTTGGACATGCATCCCAGAGACTCCAGGCATCAGTATGTTGTACCACGGTCATCTGGAAGTGGCACTTCTACCAAACCTTATATGAGACAGTGCTGACAATCAGGACCACCACAAAGACTGCGGCTTATTCATGTCATTGTTCCCCAAGATTCTCTCAACAGAGAAGCTAAGTAACATTGCAGGTGCATCAGCTGTGAGTGTGTATTTCTACCCATGATTGAATACTTGAAAAAAACATAACTCCTAAAATAGATGAGTAAAATTTTAATATGGCTGACTCTCTGGATTATTAATCTGTATCTGTGCCTGCATACATGCATGCATGTCTGCATGCGTGTAATCATAATTGTGTGTGAGGGTGCATGTGCACATGTGTTATGTCTGTGGAGGCCTAAGATTGAGACTGGTGTTTTTCTTGCTTACTCTTCTTATATACTGAGACAGGATCTCTTGCCATTTGGTTAGTTTGACTAGCAGCTTGCTCTGGGAATCTCTGCCTACTGGTCAGTGGGATTGCAGGTAGACAATTATGCCCACCTTGGCTCTTACATGGATTTTTGTGGGTCAGAAGTCCAGTCCTCATACATGTTTGGCAAGAGCTTTACCCATGGAGCCATCTTTCCCACACCCTCTTCTAACAAGAATGGTGCTTTTGAAATGAAGTGGTGTGAAAAGATGTATGTCAGAGGTGCACAGAGGGAACGTGCAGATGCACCTAGTCAATGACTGCCCTCGCTGCAGCTCCTGATTCCACTAAGAGTACAAAGCATTGGTCCACTGGCCACACCAAATTGTTTTCATGTTTAGCTTAAACATTGATTCTTAATAACAATATCCTTGAAAACATCACCATACAATGGGATTGTGAAAAGAAATATTATTGTGCTTGTAGATGTAAGATATGGAGTTAAAGGTTGTGGAAATTGTCAACTCCTTCAGTGAGAGTCAGTATTTTCAAAGCTGAAAGTATAGGCACAATTAATCACAATCGGTGATGGCTTGCCATTTGGGCACTAAACATCGCTGTCGAAAACTTCCAGGTTGTTTTGAAGAGCCTGTTGATATATGGTGCGGTTCAGGAGAAGGAAGTAGGAGTTTAAGCACAAAGAAATGTAGACCTGATTCTGACATTCTCCCTCATGCCCAGACTCTACAAAGCCAATCACTCAGACATTAATGAGGCAGAGTGGAGATGGGGATCTGATTAGAAATGCATGTTTATGTTAAGCTTAAAAGCTGCCTGGAGCTAAGCATTCACATGATTTTTTTAAAAAAAATACTAGAAGAATAAACTAAGAAGACCTCAGCCTTAACTGTAAGACATTAAAACTATAGAGACAAATTGGCAATATTGGTAAGTAATAACAGTTGGTAGATATTTCATATACTACACTTAATTACAACTTGCCATAAGTGGCCTGCCTGTGTCTACAGGTTAGAGAAATGTGGCAGATGCCTGGCTGTAATTTACCGAGTCGTCCCCTTATTACTGGTTTCCAATCAGTACCATCAAACAGAAGTCTTCCACAAACACTTTGCTACCTACAGATTTTCCTGGTTTCCTTAGGCAAGATGTGATTTAGCCTTGATGACAGAGATGTGTAGGTGGCAGAGGACGATTTTCTCTTTCTTCTCAAGAAAGGGGGGCTATTCCTGAAGTTCCAGAGGAGAATCCACCCCTGAACCTAGCTCTTCCTCCACTCAGCCCTTGGGCTGATTGCTTTAGGAAAAGAATAGCTACTTGCGACTTCCTTTTCCGCTGACATTTATGTGAGCAGAATGATTAGATTATTTTTAGTTAATATTCCTAACCTTTTCTTTCTTTTGCAACCTAAATGAATTTTCTTCAGTAGTGTAAGGTATCATTTTCCTTTACATCTTTTCCTTATTCACGGATAGAATTGCTGCCCTTTGAGCAAGACAATTATCCCCTAAAACATGGAAATGAGTTTACTTCCCCCATGGTTCTGAAATAATTATATAAACAAAATTTTAGAATGCAAGTGAGAATGGAGAATAGAAAAGGACTGTTGGCAGAGTTAATTGGCTGATCTCTTTATGTAGATCTAATTTGGAATGTCGATTGAATTTTTGGAAATCACTGCTTATTTCCTTTGAGAATTATTTATTGTTCAGTGTAATTTGAACGTGTAATACATAGCTTGTTCCCTTCTGTCTTGAAGCTTGATTGAGAAAAACTACATCTATCATGGAGAGATGAAGAAATAGCTCCATATCAGTTTGTCTACCCTTTCAGGATTGGTTGAAAGAAAATATACAGATGTAAAATGAGCACATAATGAATTGTCAACTTTATCATGGTTTAATTATCTCCTGACATTGGAGAGCTTAGTAGAGGCACAGTGGGAAGGCATTTTGGGGAAGAGAGCTTTGTTCTGAGTTTTGTCTCTTCCCAATTGTGACCTTGACAGACTCAACTAACCTCTCCAGCTTTAAAGGTGTAAAACTACACAATATCAGTAACCTCTCTCCCTCCTGTCTTTCTCTAATCTCCTTTTCCCTCATTCTTTTCCTGCTGCCTTTGCTTTTTGCTCTTCTTTTCTGCCCCGTCCTTACACATTGACTTTAAAATTAGACAAATGTTGTCTGACATGCTAATTCTGCCATGTGGCATTTGCCTTATCCTTCTGGCCCTGTTTCCTGCAGTGCCACACAGCAGTAATTCACACTTGTGGGGTGACTTTCAGGACTAGGTGAGATCATCTAGCTAAAGCAGCCGGTGTGGTATGGTGTACACATTAGGCTCCAAACGAATGATAACTGTTATTTCATAATGTGGTTGCGAAGAGGATGTGATAGGACAGCTATAAAAGCTCTGTATCAACATGAAGAATGGTGTGGACTTGAAATGCAGAGTTAGCACCTGGTCCTTTTGTTAAGTCTAACTCAGTCTCAAGTGCGGCTGCTGGGCTTAGTGCCAGCATCGCTGCCTTCCTGCCTGCATAGGGCCTGCAGAATGTCTCCTACTGAACTAGGAATTTTAACAAGTTCATAAGCTGAAAGATCACATAGCACTTGTAGAATGATTTCTTTACATCTGAAACTCAAGCCAAGCTCTTGCTCTGATAAAGGCAAGAAGTATTTGAAAGATTAGATTTTAAGCGACTTGACACATAAAGTCTACTTGGTGTGGGGTTATATCCACTTTACCACATCATTGGCACCTCTCAGTACAAATGATCATTTTCTCAGGTACTTTTTAGGTGGGAATACAAAGATTGAGTCCTTTCTCTCCACCCAGAATAGCCTAAACCTTTCTCTGGTGGAGTTTTCAGTTTACTTACAGTTCAGTCCCTCTCCACATATGACCCCTCTGCTTTGTAGTCACAGCTTTGTCAGACTGTAATAGTGCAGCTCATTCTTAGAGTCATCATTTGCCCATGCTCACGTAGTTGGGTGATTGCACCTGCATACATGTCACAGCATCTGACATGCTGCAGACAAACAATAAATATCAGTGATATCAGAGATTGAATGAGGTTGATCAAATGAATATGTGCATGTACTTAAGTGAAAACACATCTACCTATAAAAATTCTTCTAATCTCTCATGTTTTCTCTTTTATATTTCATCTTCGATGGTTTTTCTTGATGTGTGTACATGGTATATGTTAATATCCTGTGTGCGTGTACATGTCACATATATACATGTGTATATGTGCATACATGTGTGAGTGAGCACATTTGTTTTGTACTAATGTGTGTATATAGATACATGTAAATGTGTGTGTGCTATATGCATGCATGTGAGGTACATTGATTGTGTTGTGTGTGGTGCACGTTTAGTGTTTGATATGTGAGCAGGTGCATATGGTATAAACATGTGTGTGGCATGTGTTCTGTTTTTTTTTTAATATAACTGTTATATTACAGCTTTCAATGGCAAAATTTCAAGTAAAATGATCTATTCAACAGCTACTGTTCTAAAAGTTAAATCATTTTAAAATTCTTCAGGAAAACTGCAGCACAAATTAACACAGCAAAGAGTAGTGCAAATAGAAATACATTTAAAATGTGACTTAGAAAACATTTGACTCTTTTAGACTAGAAAGTATAAGTCATTGGTAGCAAGAGCCAACAATAATGAGATATATGATTTATATAATAAAGACAAAATGATAAATTTTTACTTAAGAATATAAACAGAAAAAAGTTCTATTTTTAACCAATTGTCTTCTCTATTCACACACACACACACACACACACACACACACACACACACACACATACACACATTTACTTTTCAGCTGTCTGTCCATATACCTTATTGATTTAAGATGCACTTTGGATTCTATTATACAGACTAGCCATAAATAATCATTTAAGTGGAATATTTTAAGCCTAAACATAAGTCACTTCCCTGTACTTAGGGAGTCTTAAAGTTAGCACCATATCTTATTGAACTGCAGCATAATACTGTATTGCCCTGTGCTAGTCCGATATACATGCTAGTTGGTATTGCCGTGGTAGCAGTGTTAGGTAGTGTTCCTTCTTCTGATTTTTCTTCTTCAATCTTGGGAATACCAGGCACATCAAAGGAACGTTCACTCAGAATTTTTCTATAGGAGAGTCTCGTGAAAGGATTTCTCTCTGTTTATAAAAATCAATTACACCTTCTGATTCTGCAGAGTCATCTGTCTCTGCAATTGAGCTAGAACAGGGATGGAAATTTGGCCAGTCTGAGTCTGTACATGAGCAGATCTGCACTATGACACAGAATATTTACATTTCGGCCCTGCTGAGATTCAACTGTTTCCATAGTCATATGTCTGTTGCAAAGGGTTTTTTACACAGCAGTTTTTAACGAAGGAAGGAGGTGGGGATGCGCAGCCCCAAGGCCAAGGAGGAGGCGCCACCGTGCAACCACCCAGCATAGGCCCTGGAGCCAGCCCTGTGTGCTGTGTTTATGTGTGACGTGTATAAATGCGCATGTGTGTATGTGTAGGGTATGCATGTGTGTACATCTGTCCATATGTATGTGTGCGCCCATTTATGTGTTGACCACAGTATATCTTTCCTCAATTGGTTCTCCTATTTTTTATTTTTCTAAGACCATGATCTCTTTACTAAACATGAAGCCCCAAGTTCTGCTAGACTAGACTGGAGAGTGAACCCTTGGGACCTACTGTCTCCATTCTCCAGCACTGGGATTACAGATACATGTAAAAAACACCTGGTTTATATGGATTCTGGGGATCTGAACTCATGCTTTGCAATAAGCAGCATTTTACCCTCTGAACCATTACAACAGCCCTTTTTCATTCATCTTTGCCCCCAGTTCCATTGGACACCAACCCATGGTACTCAAAGTGTTTTGACTTTGGAAAATAAAATTTGGGCACACTGCTTTATTTTTAACTCCCAAAGGTAAGACTCAAGACGCCATCTAAACATTTATTATGCCCATAGGTTAGAGAAGCTCTAAGCAATCAACCAAGCAGCACTCTTGAATCGGAAGTGGCCGAAGTGCAGAGAAGAAGTGACTGTGGAGGTTTCAGTTTTAAACAGGACATCAGAAATGATTCCCACCCCCTATTCCAAGTCTCAGAGAACATTGAGGAAGAGAAGACAGTAAAAACAAAGAGCCTGAAGGTGGGCAGGAGCGCTGCCTGACAGTAGCTTCTGGTCATGACAGGGCTATTGCACTCACGACCTTGATTCACGTGCACAGGACCTGCACCATGGTTGTCCTGTCAACGCTTCGCCATAGATTTGGGAAGATCTCAAGAATCACCACGCCTCACTGAAAGACTATTTAAGGTTAATGCCAGATAGGGGAAGGGGAGCAACTTTCCTCAATGATTTTCTCACGAATGAGCCATCCATTCTTCAGTAAGTGCTCAGGCAATTGCCAGCATAGGCATCGGAGATGGAATCCAGTGGGTCTCACACACAAAAAAAGTCATAAAAGTAGGAGGGAAACGCGCTGGAGAGGAGACAGCATGAAGTGGGACGTGGGGTGGGGGGATGGAAAGCACCTAAATTCATTGTATTATATATGAAAATTTCAAAGAATAAAATGAATAGATGGAACTTCACTGTAAAGGATTCAAGTTATTTAATATTATTGTAGCAAAAATGCTGACAGTCTTTCTCACGCTTAGTCCCTCTGCAGAGCCAGCAATTCAGTATGTAATTCTTTCTCACAAAATTCCTGCTAGATAAAGACTCGCACGGCTAGAATTTAAAGTAGAACCACCTTCCCATATTCAATCAATGTGTCTTAGAATTCCATCTATTCTTTCCCTCTCCACACATTGACCATTTTATGCGTAGAATAAACTGAACATAGTTACCTTGCAGTTTAATCTGACTGCTTTGCTCATTATAAGCACTTATATTTTTTTCTATTTTTGGTTATTATAAGTCATGTCATGATACACAGCATTCATTTCATTCATTAAGTGTGAGAACTTCAGCAAGCCAGACTCTCATTCATGAAATAACCTGCAGACGGGAGCATGCCATTCAGAGAGAGCATGCAGTCCAAAGAAAATAGATAGACAGACAGACAGACAGACAGACAGATAGACAGACAGATAGATAGCAGCTGAAAGAGAGAGATATATATAGAGAAAGAAGTACTTAGGGAGAGAGAAACCAAGAAAGCAGCAGAGAAAGAGAAAGAGAATATGCAGCAGAGAGAGAGAGCATACCAGAAAGAGAGAGAGAGAGAGAAAGAGAGAGAAAACATACAGCTCAAAGAGAGAAAGAGAGAGAAAGACCACATGCAGTTCAGAAAGCATGCAGCTCATAGACTAATGACTGAACACATGGAATAATTTTTCAAGTATTTATTTTCAATGCGTTTTTTTTTCTTTTGAAAACTATTGCATTCATTAGCTCATTTATTGATTGAGTGACTTTTTATGTTCAACTTCTGGAGTTTTTAATAAGTTCTAGATACTAATCCCTGTAGTTGGCAAAGATTTTCTCTCATTCTGTGTTCTCTGTTCTTGCCAGGTGATTATTTCCTTTGCTATGCAGTGGCTTTTTTATTTCATGTAATCCCATTTGTCAATTCTTTGAATTATTTTCTAGACTATTAGAATCCCTTTCTAAAAGTCCTTTGTTATATCTATATCTCAAAAGTGATTTTCCTCTAATAGTTTCAGAGTTTTAAGTCATAATACAGTCTTTGATCTATTTTCAATTAATCTTTATGAAAGGTAAAATACAGTAATCTAACTTCAGTCTTTTTCATGTGGATATCCAGTTTTCCTAGCACCATTTATTGAAGAAGCTTTCTGCCAATGTATGATTTTTTTATTCCTTTGCCAAAGATTAGAAAGCTTTAGCTACAGGGTCTACTTCTGGGTACTTTATTCTATTCTGGTAACTATGTTGTCTTTTTTTGTCACTCTGGCTTTATGGTGCAATTTGGAATCAGGTATTGTGATACCCCCAGAATTGCTCTTTCTGCTTAGGATTTACTTGGCTATTCAGGGTCTTTTGTGTTACCATGTGAATTTCAGTACCATTTCATCTAATTCTGTAAAGAGTGTTATCACAATTTTGATTGAAATTGTCTTGCTAATATAGTCATTTTCACAATGTCAGGTCTTTTCCATTTTCAGTGCCTTCTTCACTGTTTTAAAATTATATCGCCAGTTAGTTATATTCTTTCTAATGATGTCTTGAGAGACTCAGAGTAAGGTAATTCCACTTAAAGAAAATGGTGGGATTTTTAATACATTTTATACATTTAATACATTTTAATACATTTTTAGTATATTTCAAAGTCTATGTTCAGTTATTTATGTAACAGTGCAAGTTACATAGAATGTAAACTCCTTTTTAGCTGACTGATATTAAAAGTCTCTTTAGAGACATAAATGTTTCTGATTCAGCAAGTCTCACTGAGGAGGACACAAGCTTAAAGAGAGATAAAGTCAACATTAGCAGCAGAAATGGGGTGTCAGTTAGATGCAGACATCAACTTGAAAATTGGGTCTTTTAGGCACACCAAGACAGTGTCACTTAGTTTAAAGCCATTAACAATCAAACTTGTGGTAGATTATCTAACTGATGTGGGAAGACCCAGTAGATAGTGGGTGTGACCACTACCATGGGTAGGTGGAGAGGATGGAGAGAGCTGGCTCTGTAACGGTCACAGCGGCAAACGAGAAAGCATGCCCTCTTGCACTTCTTCCTACAGACATGGTATGGTATGATGCTCCACTAAAGATGCTGGTATAAACATTTCCACCATGATGATGGACTAGAACCAGGAAATGTAAACACAAATAAACTCCACATTCCCCTCAGTTGCTTTGGCTGTTTATTTATCACAGCAGCTGAAGAAAAACTAATACAAAAGGGTAGAGTGAATATTTTGCTATTCATCCAGATATGGCTATTAGTGCCTTATTTTTAAAAGGAACATTCTCTAACAGTATTGCATGATTAAAACAACTTGGAGATGTCTCTCATATCATTAATCAAGATGTGGAATTAATCAGTTTATGGCTTACATTCTATCACTGCAAACAGAAGAGCAAGAGCAATTAAAATGCTCCATTAGCTCAACACTTATGAATTTGGACAACAAGCATGTACTGGAAAGGACCCTGGAGAAACACAGAGACCACAGATCACCCTTTTATTCAACATGTGCTCTATTACTGCGGGAACTCCAGAATCAGGGACAAAATTCTCACAGCTAGGCTAATTACTTTAATAAGACCTGCTTTATTTAAAAATAAATCCAGACGGATGTCAGAACTAGACCTAATGACAAATATTTATCTTCCCCATGGTGCTTCCCCCTGTGGCATTGTGCGGTTGGCTCTTGATCTCCACCATGATAGTGCCAATGGGCAGCTTAATTCTTGCCAAATTCATAGGACAGGATGCCCACTCTCTGTGGGAAGCTGTGGCCATTCTGTACTCTTTTTCCCCAGATGTCTATTTTCCTCTTAGCTTCCAGACTTTGTCCCTCTGCCCTAAGGGAGCCATCTGCCTCTTCCACTCTGACGTTCTCAGAGCCACATTCCGTTCTTCCTTCTATCTTCAGCCAGTGTGCATGAGTGTCTGCTTGTGCCCAGCGTCCTGCCAGGTCCATGACTGCGGTAAGAAAGTACAATTCCTGTTACTAGGAAAACTTCAAGTGTGGAATCCCCTCCCGTTAATTTCATAAGCGTATTTAAGAGTCAGTGTTGTGGAAAATCTCATTTATCATATTCCCTACATAGGATCTATAATTTAGCAGAGATTTTAAAAGAGTTAAGTAGGGCTGGAGAGATGGCTTGGGCTTAAGACTCTGTCTTGGCAAGCAGAAGGTCCTGAGTTCAGATCCCAGGTCCCAGGTAAAAATGCCAGAGAGAAATGTGGCGGTCTTCACTTCCAGCCCTGGTGGGTGGAGCCTGGGAAATCCCAGAGCAAAGCAAAAAGGGGGTAGAAGCAATCCAAGATGATGCCCGAAGTCACCCTTGGTCCTCCACAGGGACACATAGTGTCCTCTGGCGCACACACACACACGCAATAAATAAGTAAAATATTTAAAAAAGAGAAAGTAATATATAAACAGGTTCACAGCTAGTATAGGAGACTTTTATCTTTCCTTTTGTTGAGGGACATTTTCATGTCTAGCAAACAAGAACATTTTTCTTAGGTGGGATTAAGTCACACAGCAGTAGCCATGGTTTTTTGCTTTATTTTAATTTCAGGCCTAATCAGCTTTCTATATTTCATTTATCTTCCCTTTGCAGATAAAGCATTTACAGCAGCTCTTGAGGACTGTGTGGAGCCAGGGCAAGCTTGTCTGAGGAGGATTTGTATTTAAGTCAAGTGTGTCTCTCTTCACATTGAAGAAAGCTGCATCAGTGGTGAAATGAAATGCGGGGCTGTGGCTGGCTGCAGTGTTTGTGCTGTGCTCTGCATAGCTGAATTTCCTGAACTGCAGCAGAGCATCCCCAAGGCAGTCAAGATCAATGTGGGGCTGTCCATAAACTGCCTGAGCAAGGCAGGCCTCTACTATAGGCCATGAGATAGAGATGTGTGTCTGGATGGATGCCCAAGGCAACTGCAAACCCAAAACTCCATATGGCCGAACAAAACCAAGCAGAAACTAACCAAAGCACAACATACAACCATTGTAGAGATGAGCTGATCCTCTCAGTGGCACACCCATGTTCTTCACAAGCAAATAGCACCTTCATATACTAGAAGACAGAATTTTAGAATTGGAAGATTTTTATAAAAGACTAAGAATTTTAGGATTAGTAGACTTTTTATTGCAAAATTGTCTTTTAAAGCAATCTGAGCAGAAAACTGGTTGAACTCTGGTTGAACCTTCAGGAGTCCAAACTACTAAGGCAGACTGAGCTAGGTGTTGAACTATATCCACTCTCCCCTTCTTCCTTGCTCTCAGAATCTTAGAATTTGGGGAAATGGTATGTCCAATGAGGCATTTTTTTCTCAGGGTCTCTTGCAGCTAGAGGTGACACTGTGACCTATATCTGACCTATGAAACAGCAAAAGAAGTCATTTTCCTATCACCTTCTTTCTTTTTGGACTTTCTTTGCACAGAATCCATGAATCCAAAACTACATACAGAGGAAAAAGTGGCAGGTAGACATTAGGAGCCTGTGACTATGATGATGCCTAGAGCAGCTGAGCCAGTTCTCTATCACCAACCCTAAATCTTTCCTGTGTCACATGAATATATTCTAAGCACAGATTTCTAATACTTGTTATAAAATTCACATTCTCAAGGAAATGTCTACTTTTGATACTACGGAACATTTCTGAGACTTTCCCATTTCTGAGTGTATATTCTAGGGAAATGAAATCAGTACCTCAGAGAGACATATATATGCTCACCTGTGACATAATTCACAATGGCTAAGATAGAACAAAGCTTAAGTGTTCATCAAAAGATGTACAGAAAAAGAATTGTGCTACACTTGTTCATTGTTCGTGGGCATATAAATTGATACAGCCACTTTGGAAGTCAGTATGGAGGTTTTTCAAAAAGCTAAAAATTGACCCACTGTATCACCCAGCTGTACCACTTCTAGGAATATTCCTAAAGGACTTTTTTTTTTTTAAGATAAATGAGGAATTTGGTGTCTTTTTATTTTTTTAACATTTTTTATTATTATTGCCGCTCATACAAACTTAATAGGTAGACCAGTTCCCTCCCCCCTCCTCCCCCCTCCTCCCCCCAAACCCCTTGCTCCCCTTCCTAAAGGACTTTATATCTTATTACAGACACATTTGTGCATGCATGTTCATTGCAGTTCTCTATTCATGATAACAAGGAAATGGAATTGGTCTATATGCCTATCAACAGATGAAAATAAGTGATGAAAATGTGGTACATATACACAACAGAATATCATTCAGCCATTGAGAAAAATTAAATTATGAATATTTCTGGTAAATGAATGGAGGTGGTAGATATTATATTAGGTAAAGTATCTCAGACACAGAGAGACAAACACAAAGTACGCAGATGGTAACATTGAACTTTCTGATGTGTGTATTTAATTTGGAATTTCTGAAACAGCTAGAAAACTTGAAAGGGACCATTCAGTGGGGGTGGAAGGGAGTGATAAAGGAAGACCTGAGGAGAGAAGAGATAAAACACTATGGGCAGCAAGGTGGCAAGTGGAATAATGAGAAGAAATGCTTAAGGAGGGAAGATGAAGGGATAGACTACAGCAATTGCTGAGGGAGGGACAAATAGTATAAGACTATAAGATACACCAGACAAACTTCACATATTAATATTTAATTAATTAATAATATTTTAAAACATTTTTGTTTAAAAAATGAATGAGAACAGACACCTCTATACAGTGGAATGCAGAGAAACCTCAAAGTTC
The DNA here is from genome assembly GCA_023101885.1 of Typhlomys cinereus. Classification (NCBI taxonomy): domain Eukaryota; kingdom Metazoa; phylum Chordata; class Mammalia; order Rodentia; family Platacanthomyidae; genus Typhlomys; species Typhlomys cinereus. Next base: position 5,271,391 of record JALPQD010000065.1, on the reverse strand, counting down.
TCTCAAATAGTACAGAAACACTCTATACAGTGGAACACAGAGAAGCCTCAAAGTCCCAAATAGTACAAACTGTCACCATTGCTCTTGGGTGCCCTCCAGAAACTGACAGTAAGACCCTGTTGCTGAAGATGCACATTGATCGCACGACACATATTAAAAAAAAAATAGGTGCTGGTATTGGTAGGGAAGCTTCTCCTTTGGTGGACAGCTTTCATAGTACCAGAAACCACTGGTTTATATCTTCCATAGTATGGAAACTGCTAGGAATGAAAGGTTCTTCATATTTCCCCCAACGAGCATTTCCAAAGGCACACAAGCCACATCATAGCCATAGTCATACTTCTCAGCATGCAGTTCTCTCATTCACAGCAACACTTCACATTCTGGTACCAGATCCTCTTGGGCTCACAATAACACCCCACTTCTTGGTACCAATTTCTATAGCAGCTTCTCTTTTTGCTGCTATGAGACAATACTCAATCCAAGGAATTTAAGGGGAGAAAAGGAGATTTATTTGGCTTATGGTTCCAGAGGGAAGACATAGCCCATTATGGAGAAAAAGGTAGAAGCTGAAGGAACTTAAGTCACTGCAGACATCATGGAGGCTGAGAGAGCTAGTTGCAAATTGCAAAAACAGACTCCTTGAAGAAACAGGGTGGGGACGACTAGTCTCACAGCCAATTGTCCAGCAAGGCTCTGCCTCTTAAAGTTGCCATGGCCTTCCCAATACTAACATCGACTAAAGATTCAGCAATGCTTCCCATGAGTACCTATTTTACTCCCTCTTCTTACCGAGCCCACAAAGTAACTGTGTGTCTTACATAATCAAGGAGAAAGTAGATGCTCAGAGATGCTCAGTTAATGGCCTAATACCTCACAATTTCTCTAGTTCCAAACCCACAGCTCTTTCTACCAACAAACAGACTTCTAAAGTTTCCAGAATGTTCCTTCGACTAATTCAATGCTTTCTTGGTGCCTGGTCCTAAGTGTGCTTTATTTTTGAAGGAATAGAACCTTGGGGCTGGAGAGTGATTGTTCAGTCACTAGGAGAAATAAGTGACTGGGGGTCTGTTCCAGGAAGGTTGGCTCTGAGCCCGCCCCTATCCTCCATGCCTCTTACACTCTTTAGAGCCATCAGCCATAATGCAGGGCAATGCTAGCTGTACAGGAAGCAGAGAAGAATGAAGTTCTTGAAACCATCATGGAACTGAACATTGAGTTTTGAGAACTCTACTTTCAACTGACGAAGAAAGAACACTGGTTCATGTTTTTTCAGAGTCAGACACAAATGGCACTAAACTGTCCTTGTTCAGACTGGAAGATGTGTGTTTAAAAACAAAAGGGATAAGAAAACATATCACTGCAAAACTAAATGTTGGCATCCCTAATAACGTGGCTTGGAAATTAATGAGCTGGAGACATGGAAAGAGACATTCTGTCTGGGCTCAGGCAGAAAACGGACAGGATGCATGGTGGTGTGTTTTAATTGTTTCTCTAAATGGTCAATAGTTTTAATTCATGTGGAAGACGTGATTCCATGTAGCTCTGTGCTGAGTCCTGCAGGTTTGTTGTGTTTTCACAAATGCTGCCACAGAGCGATATCTAAGTAGAACCACTATCAGATTTTTCAGATATAAATGCCTTCATCTAGGAACACAGAACTCTTTTTTGCTTTGTTACATCAATGGAATAAAGGGTGAAATTGCCCATGACACACAATAACTTGCTCTTTGGCTTCTGATTTTGAGTTAGGAAAAAACGTGCTGATATCAACTGGGTGTCACCATGTGGCTCTGAGACTTTTGTCTACATTGGAGCGATCCAACTACCATGAGGATTCAGTTCTGATCATAATTGCCTTTGTTGGGACAGTTCTAATGACACTGATAGCTGATACCATCTTTCTTTTTGGCTGAATTTTTTTTTAGCCAGTTTTAATAATGTCATTTTCACATACCCTATAGGGTCCAAATTAGAGTTTTTAATACAATGATATTAGCCTTTTCATTTGAATTACATGCTTGAAAAATGAAAGAACTGGCCAGGTGAGTAATCTGATTTACAGAGAACATAGGACATGCACAGGCCGGAATACTCAGCTAATTAGAGGATATAGAAACCCCTGTGATATCAGAGTTCATATGTAAGATAAACCTTCACCACTGTCATTTTAAGTACCCAAGGAAGCTGTGTTCTAATATAACTACTAAGTATTTTCACTACAATAGAATTTTAATGCTTTTCCTTGGCGTGGTATTTCATGCCTGTGAAATTAGCACTTGGGAGACTGATGCAGGAGGACTACTGTGAGTTCAAGGCGAGTGTGGGCTGTATTACATGTTCCAGGCCAGTCTAGATGACAAACAAACTTGGTCTAAAACAATACAAAAGCTACAAACCAACCAACCAACCAAACAAACACATTCTATCTTTTTCATTTTATTCTGTTGGCTTTTTGGGATATTAGAGAGCTGGTGAAAACATTTAGCTTTCAGAAATTCACTGCACAGCAAAGTGATGTCACATTTGGAGTTTCTGTCTTTCCCTTACCATGTCATAGTGGTTTCAGTGTTCTCTTTAACAGAAACAGTCACTATCAATTTACCAATTACAGTGGGAAAATATTCTAAATATATGTAGATATTTATATACATTTACAAATACAGAAAGAGTGAGTCCACATGCAGAAATACATGTGAAGTACTTCAAGTTTGTCATCGATGCAGAAAATGAGTATATCATACAAAATGCTATTAACTTTTTCAGAAATTTCATTTCTAATGTATACTAATACTAAGATGCCTTGGTTTAGTACAATGCAAGAGGCTGAAAGTAATTCACGTGATTTAAACTTTCTGGCTCCATGGAGACTCAGTTCCGACTGGTGGCTGGAGCTGACAGACAGATCCTGCAGTATTGTCATAAGCCCCCACCCCCACCAGTGTGTTCCAGCACCGTCTTAATAGAACATGCAAATATCTGCGAGGCAAAAGGCAAGGTACTGCGGATGTCTGCAGACCTAACGCTGTGTATGCTTAGCACTTACACTGCGGGACAGAGAAACTTTGTCCCTCCCCTTGTTCTCCCTTGCCCTGCCACTTGCCCATTAAACCTAGTAAAGGAAACTGTCAAGCAATCCTTTGTCTGATAGAGAAGGAAAACAAAGTAACAAGAGCATTTTGATTGCTCGTAAAAGCGATTCCTAAATTTGAATTCGTTTAGGGGGAAAAAATTCCCCCTAAACAGCTGCTTGGTTAATGGCTGGTGAAAGACTGCGGAGCTACGTCAGCGATCCCCAAAGTGCAGCTAAGCTAATTATTTGGGAGGCTGCTTTGAAGACAGATTAAATAAATATACGGTTACATCTTGTGGATCGCTGCCAGTGACTTTCAGGAGTCCTGGCATCGCCTCTCCTAAATGAAGACAAGGTAGTTTGGTTCCCTGCGGTTGACTCACCACCGTTTCTATTCTCTCTGGACCTCTGGCCCACTACTTGGCCTTCTGCTCCACTGACATTCAGCAGAAAGACCCTGCTGGTTGCCGCGAGACTACAGCTGCCTTCTCTTCCTGATGTCGCATCAGCAGTGAGGACAAGGTACAAGTGTAGAAGACACGCCTGGGCTCTGTGTGGATTAGCAAATCACTGTCTTAGAGTCCTCTGCATTCTCGTGGCAGGGGGTGGAGTGGGCATCCCACTGCCCGTGCTGCCTTCCTTAGTCTTTAGTAGCTGCCGTGTGCAGCTATCAGAAAAGCAATGAGAAGCCACTAGCTCTGTCTCTTTCCACTTAAGGAATACATGTTTATGTAAAATAGTTAATAAGAGAGTCATTTGCCGTAATTTTCACAGCGCTTTCTAATTAGTACCTGCAGGTCAGGGAACTCAACGAGATGATGAAATTCATGAACCGCGTGCGGAGGCGTCTCTCTTGACTCCTCGCACATCTCACAGAATCATTCATGGCTTCGGTAAGTGGTGGTTAGAAGACTCCTTGTCAGGGCACCTTCATGATTTAACTCTTCACGTCTGACTGTTTCCTCTTTTCTGAAAGTCTCCAAGGGTTCTTTTTGAAAGAGAGGCATGGTTATCAACGTGGGTAGGTGCATTGCATTCCATTATCTCAGTGAGCGGGGGCTTCAAGACTGAACACACACAGACACAGAGACACAGACACAGACACACACACACACACACACACACACACACACACACACACCCTTAATCTCAGTCTAGTTCCCAAATGCTCACTGCCATTCTCCTCTGCCGTACCTGGACTGACTTTTCTGAAATTCTCTGCACACTCCTATTAAAGGTTAAGGAAGGGGCATTCTCATTTTTGTATTCATGATACAAGTGGTGTTAAAAATAGTTACCACTGTTTTCCCAAATCACATCAGACACCCAAAGTGTGTAAGAAAGGTAAAGTGTGAATTACACGGTGCTTTCTCTCCACCTGCCAGGCTGGACTGCAGACTCATAAACAAGACCACCTGACTGCACCACACTGACAGCTAAGCCTCCTTCCCAGACTTACATACATTGGGCTGGTGATCAGATGGCCAGATTTTCCATCTAAACATAGAGGGTGAAGTTCAACTGAAATTTCAGATAAACAATAATTTTTAAAGTACAAGTAACCAAATATTGGTTGAGACATTCTTTTAGTCAGATATTCCTTTGTGGTTTATTTGAAATCTCATTTTAACCCAGCATCTTGTGTGGCATCTGCCAACCATTGAAAGGGAAGATTCGAGAATGAGATTTACAGTTTTACTCTGTTACTGTGATCTTTTTCAGAGTTTTGGTCGATAGCACCCAAAAGGTTTTCTTTCTTAAAGTCGCCATTTCTCTGGATGTGGTTTTCATTCATAAGTATAGGTTAGAATCACCTACAGGGCCTTTGCAAACCCAACGGACTGATCCTACATTTTTAGAATTTCAGATCCAGTAGGACTGGATTAGAATTTGCCTTTCTAGTAAGATTCCAGGTCAATTTAAGTCAGTCTTTCATAATGACAGTTTGGGGTGAATGAAGAAGAGGATGCGAAGTGGGAAGAGGACAATGGCTAATGTAGCTACTGCCTACTGAATGATTGTAATATTCCTTTTCAAAGCAAGCCAGATTTTAGAACAATAAACCACAAGGAAAACAACAGCAATAGCTACCTTCCCAAAATTAATGTATTTTATGAGACAAAAGAATTTAATATTCTCAAATCATCATTTTATTCCACCAAATCAGGATTGAAATTGTGAGGTTTTTTTTTGCTAAGTTAAAAAACTAATGTGAGAAAATTGAATTATTCACAAAAATATAAAAATAAACATGAAAGTCATTAGTAACCCCACTCTGTAGAGATAGCTGCTTTTAAAACTTTAAAACTTGGCCTGGAGAAATGGCTCAGGGGTTAAGACTCTGCCTTGAAAGCAGAAAGTCCTGAGTTTGGATCCCAGGTCTCACTTGAAAACACGGCAGCCTGTTCTTCACTTCTGGTCTTAGTGAAACAAAAAGGAAGTAGAAGCATGATTCCCGAAGTCACCCTTGGTCCTCCACAGGGACACATAGTGTGCCCTCTGATACAAACACACATACACAAAAAACTCTTTAAAGCATTATTAATACATTAATTAATTAGTTAATTTGTGGGCATGTGTACGTACCTGTGTATGCATATTTATGTGCATGCAGACGCAATTTGTGTGGGTGTATATGCATACGTGAACATTTGAAGGTTCTACAAAGGTCAACTTTGGGTAGACCATCCATCTTGCTTCCATGGGGTAGGGTCTCTTTGAAACTCACTAATTAGGCCAGGCTGGATGGCCTAAGTGAGTTGCAGAGGTCCACCTATCTCCTCCTCCCCACTGCTGGGATTTCAAGTATGTGCTGTGTTTCCTGGCTATTTTATGGGAGTGCTGGGGATTGAACTCAGGTCCTCATGCTTTCACAGCAAGCACTTTGCTGACCGAGCTATTGCCCCAACCCCTAAAATCCTAGTCTTTATCTGTAACTTTTCTTTGCATTAATATCATATGATATATAGATTTTGACATTCCATTTTTCTATTTTAATATTGTATGGATTTTCTCATGTATTTAAAAACCTTTGTGAGTATACTTTAAATATTGCCACATATTAGGCAAGAGAAAGAAATAAAAACATTTGCATTCAAATTAATGCAAATTTGCACAATTTTCTAAGAATGTATCTTAATAGATAGACAACTTCAATAACCAGAAGAATAATTGACATCAACAAGAAAATTTATCAGAGTTGCAAGTTACAAAATCAACACACAAAGCTTGTATGTATCTATTCACCAATAATGAACCATCCGAAAAGGAAATGAAGAAAACCAGTCCCATCTGCAATAACAACAGTAAACTAACAAACAAAAATACACCAGTGTAAATTTAAGCTAGGAGGCAAAGAATTGTTTGTTTAAAACTGTAAGACTCTGATGAAAGAGAGAGAAGATCACACAAATAGAGGGAAAACCATTCTATTCTTGTGGGTGGGAAGAAATAATATCGAGAAAGTATCCATGTTATCCAAGGGATCTGCAGATTGAACACTATCCTTATCAAACTTACAGTGCTATTTTTCACAGAATAGAAAGAAAGCAACCCTTGGATCACCTTCCAACCACAAATAATCAGAATAATCATGAGCAAAAAGAACTCAGTTGGAGGCATTCCTCTCCCTGACTTCAAAACATACCTTACAAAGATGTAATCAAAACTGCACGATATTGGCCTACAAGCAGACACACTTGGCCAATGATAGAAAGACCAGAAATAAGCCACATATTTATGCAGCGTTTATTTCTGATGCGTATGCCTGCAGCACAGCGTGCAAAGGAAAGAGGACAATCTGTTCAATAAGTTGTGTTGGGGAGACCGGCTGCCCATGAACGGAGGAGATATGAAAGTGGGTCTCTAGAACACTCCACAGAGAAAACCCAATGCCAAATAAACCAAAGGCTTAAACAGAGCTCCTCAAACTGTGCAAGGACCAGCAGAGAAATGATATTAAGATGATATCAAACCAAGACCAGTGAAGCTTAGCAGACAAAGGTGTGAAAAGGCGAGCCTGGAGAACTAAGCTCAATCCCCAGATTGAGCTGTGTTTTGAAATTGATCTAAGGGTTGCTTTCTTTCTATTCTATGAAAAATAGCACTGTAAGTTTGATAAGGATAGTATTCAATCTGAAGATCCCTTTGGTGGATACTTTCTCGATATTATTTCTTCCTGCCCACATAGGTGGTGGATGGAGAGGACTGACTTCCAAGTTTCCCTGTGATTTCCACATGCGCACTGCAGCAAGTTCATGCTCTCTCTCTCTCTCTCTCTCTCTTCCATTAATAAAAGATGACATCAAACTAAAAAGCTTCTGTACAATAAAGGACATTATCAATGAAGTGAAGAGAGACAAACTACAGAAAGGGAAAAAATTCTCAACTCATTCAATTGGTAAAAAGTTAATATTCAATAATATTATTGAATATATTATCTAGTTATATCTATTAGTCTATCTATCTATCTATCTATCTTCTATATATTTATATATGTAGGGAACACAAATCAGTAACAATAAAAAAGTTAATCAACAAGTAAGAAAGGAGCTAATAGACATTGCTCAATAGAATACACATGAATGGTAAACAGATACATGAAAACACTCATCATCAGTCATCAGAGAAATGAAAATGAAATAGACAATGAATTGATACTCATTTGGGATAATGACATTCAGGAAAACTATGAAGGTAAGTGCTGGTGAATCTGTGTAGAAAGGGTAACGTTGCTGGGAATGTAAGTTAGGATAGACATTGCAGGAAAGGTCTATGGGAAAGGATGCCCTAAAGGAGATGAAGGTTAATTACAAGCACAGGGAGAGTTGTTGGGGTATAAAGACAGCGAAGCAGTTTCCATCATGTAGCTCTGTTGCAGTCAGCCTGCATGGTTGCTGATAAATGACCATCAAAAGGCTTAAGGGAACAAGGGATTTATTGTCTCTTATGATTACTGGTTACAGTTCATAGTCCAGCTTGAAGGGAGAGCATGCACCAATACCAGGCCGAGGGAACTGGCCACACCATCACCACATAATGGCTGAGAGAGGGACAATCCTTACTTGCCAGACCAACATGTCTAGCCAAGTGTACACAAGGATGCCAACTTCCTCAGCCAACTCTTAGTATTTTATTCATCTGTTCAGGGCCTAGTCCCACCCACTATAGGCTGGGCCTTCCCCATCAGCTACACAATCTCCTCCAGGTTTGCTCTGGGTTCAATCCAACCACTAATTCTCTACATACCTGCCCAGAACTAAACCCAACAGTCAAGTTGACACCTGTGCCTAACTATAACAAGGTCCCATCACCATGCTATGGTGTGACTTTCAATGATGTCTCCATTTGGGGGGGTCACCACACACTCCTGAAGTAACCTTCCTCCCTTGTTCCTATTAGTTAGCTTGATAAACCAATTCAGTTACATGTACAGAAAACAAACCAACAAATAAACAAGTTTTGAGAAGGTTTCTGAGAAAACTACTATATGATCAAGAATTCCCACTTTCAGGCAGGTAGTCAAAGGAATTGAAATCAACCTACAAAAGGAATTTCTGTGTGTTCTTGTTAGAGTAGCCTTATTTACAATAGTCAAAATAGAGAATCCTGACTTCAAGAGTGGATAAATGGATAGAGAAAATGTGTACAATGGAATAAGATTTAGCTGTCAAAAAGGAATTCTGTCTTTTGTGGTAATGAGTATGAAGTACCAGGGTACTGTGATAAGTGAGATAAGCCAGAAACCGAAAAATAAACACTATATGATACCATTTACTTATGGTTTATTTTAAAAAGTCTCATTAATAGAAAAGAGTAGAATGTGATCACCAGAGGCTGGAGGTGGGGGAAAGCAAGAAAGTAGGCAACTGTTGGTCAAAAGACACTAAGTTTCAGAGATAGAGATTTTGAAATCTATTAGCATGATAACTAAAGTTAGTAAAAATGTGCTTCGTATTTAAAAATAAGTAAGAGTAAATATCTCACCAAAAAATGGTAGAAGAGTGAAATAGTGGATATGTTAATTAGCTTGCTGCTAATTGCTGCACAGTGTGTATATACATCTCAAATCATCACATTGTCTCTAATTATGCTGTATCAATTAAAAATGGATATTAATACAAAGTCGCTGCACAACATCCTAGAATCTAATTTTGTCATAACTTCTGTTTTCATAAACAGATCTAATTTTTGTTTTCCTTTGTTTTGATTGGGGTGGTATAGTCTGTGCATAATAATGCATATTCATAACATTAAGTGAATAAAACCACTAAATAAAACATCTGCTGATTGCTCTTGCAAAACCTGTACATCCGAGACTAGTGGATCCAACTATGTCGAACCAAACACTGCAGCTCCCTTTCCACCACAAAAGAAAACTGCTCTGTCAGGGCATTATATCTGAGGAATGGGAGACACATTTAGAAAAACATTGGGACTGGAGACGGAGGTTGAAGGTGTTATACGTAGCAAGGACAGTAAACCTAACCCTCTGTAGATCAAGGTCATACCCACAGTATGCTCTCCTCCACAAAGCAGTGTTAGTAAGTACAACATGGCCAATTGTAACCTTTTGATCTGCCAGCTCTTAAGAACCTTGAAGCATCTTATATTAGCTCTTGAAGTCTCATTAAGGTATCTGTAAAGTTATTTTGATTTGTCCCAGATGAGCTGTCTACGGGAGATGCAATTGTGCTTCTCAGACGGGCCGTGGGACGCAGCTGTTCTAACTCTAACATCTGGCCACTTGAGAGGCTTTTATGTCCTTCCGCGTCCCTGAATAGCAGATCCAAGGCCCAGGTTTGTCTCTGGTGTGCACAGCTCAGCGTTTCCTTCCCACAGACATAAAATGGCGCAACGGAGGCTGGGGATGTAGCTCACGGGGTAGACTGCTGGCCTAGTCTGCCTGGGGCCTGAGCGCTATCCCTGGTACTGAGCAAACTGGCACGGTGTTGCCCACCTGTAATCCCAGTGCTTAGAAGGTGGAGGTGGAGGCAGCAGGGTCAGGAGTCCAGGTTCACTCTCAACTTTATTGGGAGGCGTATCTGATCAACCAGAGACCCTGTCTCTGTGGGAAAAAAAAATAAAGGAGGATTGCACATCTATGCCCGAATCCATGATCTTCCCTAAGATCTTACTATAAAAGCTTTATCTCCTGCTATGTTTGCCCCACTTCCTGTACTATTTCTAATTCTCTAATCCTTCTGTGCCCATCTCCAGCAGGAACAACTCAGAAAATACAGCAGCATTTTGACGTAGTAATACTGTCTTGGACATCAGAGAGCAGAAAATAATGATTACAGACGAATGCTTTGGAGGCGGTCAACACACCTGATAAAAGAAAAGAAATCGGGGCTGGAGAAGTGGCTCAGGGCTTAAGCCTCTGCCTTGTAGGCAGAAGGTCCTGAGTTCGGATCCTAGACCCTACGTACAGGCGCAGGGCAGAAGCCGGGGCGGCCTGCGTTTCTGGTCCTGGTGGGCGGAGCCTGTGAATCCCGGAGCAGAGTAAACAAGGAGGAGGTGGAGGCATCCATGATGGTTCCTGAATTCGCTCGTGGTTTTACACACACACACACATACACACACATACATGCACAATTAAATAAATAATAAAAAAAAAAGAAATCACCTGCCTGAATGGGTCAGTGTCACCCAAAACCAGACACAAAGTGTAGAGGCAGCTGAAATTCATGTTTAGAAGGGACTTATCTGTAGCGAAGGCTTTGGACTACGAGAGAAGGGAATCATATCCTTCACCAAAAAGAAACTTTTCAGGATGCATTTTATAAACTACTTAGCATTTAAAGCACAAGTCACAAACTTCCTCCTGCTTTAAAAATTCTTCTTGTAACTTCGTATGTGGGTAAATTAAGAAAAAATGTCTGCAAAGTGAGATTTGTTTTTATCTAGGCAATGAATTTTTAGATCTTCAGTGTTTTGCTAGGCTTGTGTAGGTGGCTCTTTCTCCTTTTTTTTTTCATCTTTTTATTTTCAGATCTTGTCTGCACATTTGGAATTCCATAGTCATATTTTTCTGTAGGGTAGATTTTTTAGCACGTTGGAAGTCATTCCCCAAATTCAATAAAAACAGGCTTCAGGATCAGGTACACTACACGTGTACGTGGTGGAGTGAAATTTGCTTTTAAGAATTAATAGGATTTCCCAAAGGATATATTTTCCTGTCAAGCCTAATCCTTGTGATCAACAACTGGAACTCCAAGTAATTCTTTATGATTTCTTTTATTCATGTTTTTTTCCAGGCTTATTCTTACATATCCTCCAGGGTAACTTTTATTAGAGAAATTGCTGGTGTTCCTGGCGAACAGGAAACATGCTTTATGTTTAGATGACAAGGGACAAAAACCAAGGCTTTTCTCCCTAATGGTACTTTTAAAAATATGGGCAATTTTTATAATTCTTATTATTCCCCGATGGCAGCCAACTGCACTGACATTGTCTCTTTTTCAATAAGTGGAGATAAATTACACAATTTTAGCCAATATTCTGCCGATGGCCTTTAATAAGTAGCTCAGCTGCCTAGCTACCTCAGTAGGTGCACGACTGGTACAGCTATTTCATTTCGACTTGAGGCGATCCTTTTTATTTGAAATTGAATTCATTGATAAAACAGAGACGTGTCTGGTTTTCAACTGCTGTACACAGTGCAACTTGAGGACCACGCTGTGGGATGGGTGACTAGGGATTCTGGTAGCTATGTAGCTCATTCCAAGAGAGTCTCAGGAGATCAGGCAAGAAACTGTATGATTCCAAAGAGTATTCTGACTGTGCCCCCTGAATCCCAGCTTTGGAGGGAGACCCAGGCAAAAAAAGCAGGACAGTCCTCTGTACCCTTCAACTCTTGCTGCCTCCAATTTGCACAGATCACAGCGGAGCATCCTGCCAACTCATGTCAGGACCGGTACAGTTTTACTCTTGGGGCCTGAGGACAACACACAGGCTGATATCCTGGAGCAGGGAGGTGGTGTGATTCCTTAATCCTCCTTGCAGGCATTTTAAGGAATATATTCCATTAAGAATATTACAGGTTGATGAGAAAATAAGTGGCAATATAGTGTAATATGTAGAGACTAGTATATGCTAATAATTGTGCTGTGTGACCCTGGGCAGGTTATTCTCCTATTTGTAGCTCAAATTCCTAATGATAAATGGAAATCAATTAGCTAATACTAATGTAGGAAAGAACAGCATGGACTGTGTCAGCATTTGTCACTATACATAAGCAGCATGTTTTGCCTTTTATTCTCTATACATATCTTTTCAAAAATACCATTGAAGGGCTGGAGAGATGGTTCAAGGATTAAGACTCTGCCTCACAAGCAGAAGTCCTGAGTTCAGATTCCAGGTCCCATGTAAAAACGTCAGGCAGAAACAGTAGTCTGTACTTCTAGCCCTGGTGAGTAGAGTCTGGGATTTCCAAGCAAGAAGGAGTAGAAACAATCCAGGATGATTCCTGAAGTGACCCTTGGTCCTCCACAGGGTCACATTGAGAAGATACCATCCTTACAGTTTCATGTCTCGTGAATTTCATCTGTGGCCATAACAATTGCTTCTCATGCTGTTTTGTTGCTTGCAGATGTAAAATTTCCCTAAGGATCCACTGCTCTGTGTCATGAAAGGGCTGGCGGCATCCAAATCCTCTTCTCTTTCTCTTTGTTGCACCTAATGCTCTATTAGGTATCTTTTTTTTAAATCATTTATTCAGTTGTGCGTGTGTGCGCGCGTGTGTGTGTAGAACCACAGGCAAATTTGGGAACCACCATGGACGCTTCCTTCTCCTTCTTGTTTTCTCTGCCCGGGATTCACAGGCTCCGCCTTACCAGGACCAGAAGCGCAGGCTGCCCCCGCTTCCGCCTGGCGACTATACGTGGCGTCTGTACGTGGCGTCTGTACGTGGCGTCTGTACGTGGCGTCTGTACGTGGCGTCTGTACGTGGAGCCTAGGATCCGAACTCAGGACCTTCCGCCTGCAAGGCAGAGGCTTAACCCCTGAGCCATCTCTCCAGCCCCTCTATTGAGTATATTAATGCAAATATTATTTTATTGTTTTAAAATATTTTATTAGAGAGAGAGAAAGCGTGAGTACGACAGAGACTAGATGCCTAGGGCACGGCACGCAGGTTGCGGCCAGAGGACAGCTCTCAGAAGTCAGTTCTCTCTCCTTTTACCTTCTAGCCACATGGCTCTGGAGATGGACCTCACTCAAGTGCCAGGTTTGCCTTTACCTGCAGAGCCAACTCCCTGAACCCAGTATCATTTTCTTTTATTTAGCATAATAAATGTGAACAGAGACGGAAATAGGGAACGACTGAGTCTTCAGATGGATATTTCTAAGTCGTGTTCATGAATGCTATTATCAGGGATGAAAAAGAGCTCATTCTTGTCACTTAATGGGACAGCTTCTTACGATCTGAATACTTCATATTTTATATTAATCCCATAAGCTGATTTTTGTAAATTAGTTTATGTGTATTTTTGTTGTCTAATTATCTACTGCAGAGTTCTGATATTTTCTTATGAACTATATTCTACTGTAGGGAACAAAACAGTTCTCGCCGCTGTTGTTGGGAAGCCATATTCTTCCTGCTATTTTTCTATCTGTTTTGATTGGTTCTAGCAGAACATATATGATTAGACAGTAGATTGATTTTTGTAATTTATTGGTGATGCTTTTAAGTTTCTAAGACTTCTGGAAAATGATTTCATGTTTAAGATTTTTTGTGCTGATTACCTAACAGTCCGTATACAATTAATTTTATTGTATGACATGAGATATAAATCTAAATGGAAAACCTGCCCTGTGCTTAGTATTCTCTGACAGCCGACCGGGCAATCTTTCAGCGAGGCTGCCTTCAAAGTGGATTTGACTTGTCTTGTACGTGAGCACTGGTTTGGCACCCACATCTTCCTTGCTGGTAGCCGGTCTGTCTGTCCAGCAAAGAGGTCACTACTTCATACTTGCACTTTGAGACAGTTGAGTATTTAACAGTACTAGAGCAACTAACTCTTTTCAAGGAGGGACTTTGAGCTACCAGCTATTTTTTTGTGGTATGCATTTGTGTGCCTGCTTTGTTTTTAGATATTGTGCTAGTGAGCTCTCTAAGTGTCGACTGAACAATGGAATTCTGAGCTCTGGGCACATATGTGAAGAATTAGTAGTTAAAGCAAGCCTTGAACAAGTCTGTATCAGATTGTCTGATTGATGTGGGAAGACCCAGCCCACTGTGGGTGGGACCATTTCCTGTGCAGGATGGATAAGTTGGAGGGAGTTGGTTAAGTAGTTTGGTATTCATCAGAGTACTTAGACAGACTTGCAGACTGGTAAGTGATGCCTGACCCTTTCGTGGCAGTCCTGGGGATATGGTGTGGCCAGTTCTCTTGGCTCCTAGTGTTGGTATGGGCTGTCCTGTAAGTTGAACCAAGAACAGTAATGGAGAATCATCCTAAGGAATAAAAAGCTCTTGTTCCCCTAAGCTCTTTGGTCATGCATTTATTGGCAATATGCAGGCAAACAGCAAAATATATAATCCACAATTAATAAAATAAACCTCTGTAAGTTTACTACAAAGCCAAAACTGTGGGCGTCCCCACCTTCCATGGCCAGTTTCTTCCCTTCTGACCCAGACAAGCACTGATTTGACATTTTTCTCTGTAATTTTGTCTTCTCTAGAATGTCATGCACATGGATTGCTAGACTGAGTTGCCTTTTGCATCTAGTTTCATTGTCGTTTGTTGAAAGCGGCCTGTGCTGAGTCACTGCTGTATCTAAGAGCTTCTTCTCTAGGTTTTTGATGAATCACATTTGCCTTTTATGAATGTACCACACTGTCTGTCCATTCATCTGCTAATGTACATCTGGATTGTTCATAGTTTTTGGCAATTAAGAATAGTGTTGCTATAAACAGTTGCTCCCTGGGTTGTAGGTAGGCAACTGGTTATTATTATTTTTCTTACTTTCCAGTTATGGGGAAACATGGGCAAAATTCTATTAGGTATTAACAGGGATTTATATCCATAATTTTAGGGACAAGAAAATGACTTTGTGTGGCACCTGCTTTTCTCAACTAGGAAAACAATAGTCCATGGGAATTCCATTTCTCTAACTTGTATTTCATAATATATACTTGTGTATGCTGCAGTCTTTGGTATAGAAGATAAACATTTTTAACCTGAGATTATTATTTGGTATGTTATAATTCTGTTGTTAATGTGAACAACATCTTTGAGATACGTAGCAATTGTAAATGCATTGTGTACTCAGTTTTTTGTGGAATAATTATGCTTCTCAAATAGTTGATTGCTTGCGAATTTGAGCTTTGTATGAATGGTCACGACCCCCTGTGTTAGTCTAACCTTCCATTTGCTGAAAAAAACACGAGACTCAAACAGCTTAACAGAAAAATGGGTTTGTAGTTGCTTTCGATTCTTAGTTATACTTTATTGGCTTGGCAGGAGAATTCATATCAACATCAGAAAATCCATACAAATAGCCAAAAAAGGGGCATATTTTCTTGTTTGCTAGCATGTCTATATTCCAAAATATGCCAAAGTCTGCTAAACTACTGAACAAGCTCTCTCCGTCTTGTCTACCCACCCAGGGAATGTGTCCCACCCATTATCAGGAGGGTTTTCCCAAATTAGAAAATCTCCCACAGGTTTGCTCAGGGCTGGGATTAACTATCAGTTCTTCACAAATATGTCAATTTTTTTCTAATTCTGTGTGTCTTTTTGCACAATTAATGGTTTCTCTTACAGAACAGAGGCTCTTTAACTTCATTAGTCCTACTTATTATTGGTCTTAGTTCCTGGACATTTGCAGTTCTGTTTAGGAAATCTTTACCTAGGCCTATCAATTCAAGTGTATTACCTACTCTTTCTTCTAATAGTTTCAGGGTTTTGGGTTTAATTTCTAGGTCTCTGATCCAATTGGAGTTGATTTTTGTGCAAAGAGAGGCAACTTTTAATTTTTATTCTTCTGTCCAATTTTCCCAACGCCACTTCTTGATGATTCTGTCTTTTTCCCTAGTGTGTGTGTTTGGCATCTTTGTCAAAAATCAAGTGGCTGTATAGCTTATATTTGGATTCTCTCTTCTTTTTTATTATGTATTCAATTGTGCATGTTTGCATGTGTGTATGTGTGTGTGTGTGTGTGTGTGTGTGTGTGTGTGTGTGTGTGTGTGCAGAACCACAGGCGAATTTGGAAACCACCATGGACCATGTCCACCTCCTCCTTGTTTACTCTGCCCTGCAATTCATGGGCTCCGCCCTACCAGGACCAGAAACGCTTCCACCCAGTGTCTATACCTGGGGTATACCGAACACAGGACCTTCCACTTGCAAGGCAGAGACTTAACCCCTGAGCTACCTCTCCAGCCTCTGGATTCTCGCTTCTAATCCATTGGTTGATGTATGTGTTTTTGTGCCAGTACCAAACTTTTTTTTTTTAAACTATTGCTCTGTAGTATGGTTTGAAATCTGGTGTGGTGATACCTCCAGCAATCTTTTTTTTTTTTTCCTCAAAACTGTTTTGGCTAATTGTGGTCTTTTGTTCTTTAATGTGAATTTTGAGATTATTTTTTTCCATTTCTGTAAAGAATTGAATTAGAGTTTTGATTGGAATTGCATTGAATCTGTATATTACCTTGGATAGGATCGTCATTTTCTCAATATTGATTCTACAGATCCATGACCAAGGAAGGTTTTCCATTTTCTAGCATTCTCTTTAATATCTTACAGCAATGTTTTGTAGCTTCTATTATACAAGTCTTTTACTTCCTTGGTTAAATTTATTCCAAAGTATTTTATTGTCTTTATAGCTAAAGTGAATGGGATTGTTCCTCTCATTTCTTTCTTAGCTTGTTTGTCTCTGGTATATAGGAAGGCTACTGATTTTTGTATGTTTATTTCATACCCTGCCACTTCATTGAAATTGTTATTAATTCAAGTAGTTTCTTGGTGGAGTCATGTGGCTCTCTCAAGTATAAAATCATATCATCTGCAAATAGGGATACTTTAACTTCTTCCTTACCTGTCTGTATCCCTTTTATCTCCTTCTCTTGCTTTATTATTCTAGCTAGGACTTCAAGAACAATATTGAATAGGAGTAGTGACAGTGGACAGCCTTGTCTCATTCCTGATCTGAGTTGGAATGTTCAGTTTTTCCTTATTTAAAGAATAATGCTTGTTTGAGGCTTGTCATATATTGCCTTTATCAAATTGAGATTCCTGTGTTCTCCAAAGCTTTTATTATGAAAGGATATTGAATTTTGTCAAAGGCCTTTTCTGTGTTTTTTGAAAAGTTCATAAGACTTTTGTTTTTGAGTCTATTAGTATAGCAAATCACATTTATTGATTTACAAATGTTAAGCCATCCTTTCATTCCTGGTATGAACCCGACTTGATCATGGTGTATGATCCTTTGGATATGTTTTTGGATTCAGTTGCCAAGTATTTTATTGAGGATTTTTGCATATGTGTTCATTACTGATATTGGCCTATAATTCTCTTTCTTTGATGTGTCTTTGTTTGGCTTTGAAATCAGAGTTATACTGGCTTCATAGAAAGAGTTGGGATTCTTCCTTTTTTCTCTATTTTATGGAATAATTTGAGGAGTAGTGGTGTTAGTTCTCCTCTGAAGGCCTGGTAAAATTCTGCACTGAATCCATCTGGTCCTAGGCTTTTTTTAGTTGGAAGACTTGTAGTTACTTTTCAATTTCAAATCTTGTTATTGGCCTGTTTAATGTATCTATTTAATCTTGAGTCAATTTTGGTAGGTAGTATGTGCTCAGAAATTCATCCATTTCCTTTAGATTGGCCAATTTAAGATAATATAAATTTTTAAAGTATGTCTTTATGATTCTCTGGATTTTTCCAGTATTGTTGTAATTTCCCCCTTTTCCTTTCTTATTTTGTTGATTTGAGTGTTCGCTCTTCTTCTTTTGGCTAGTGAAGCTAAGGGCTTGTCAATCTTGTTTATCTTTTCAAATAACAGCTCTTTGTTTCACAGTGTTTTTTTTTCGTATTAACTTTTTCAGTTCCAATTCATTGATTTCTGCTTGGATCTTTGATATTTCTTCCCATGTGCTACTTTTAGGATTGGCTTAACCTTCAATTGCCAAATTGATACCTATATCTAACTGATACCCTAATTCTTTCTTCTTCTCTACCATATAAAACTGGTGTCTCATGTTTCATGTCTTTTGGTTAATATTACTTTGGAAACCTTGTTTATTGTGACACAACCATTTTTTGGTTTTAATTTTAGTATAAACCATACTAGTAGCTCATAATTAAATATAATCTTGACTTGCAGATCACAACAATAGCATTTAAGTTAAAGACTTTGCTTGCTTGTCTTGGGACAGGGTCTTGCTCTTTAGGCCAGGCTGACTTGGAACTTAAGATACTTCTGCATGCACACTAAAGAATGCTCCAGGAATTGGGGGAGGAGGGGCACTGGGAGAAGGGGAGGGAGGGAGCAAGGGGATCCAGGGAGGGGTGGAGGGAGGGAGGGGAAACGGAACCTATCAACTTTATATGAGTGGAAGAAATAAAAAAAAGATACTTCTCATTCAGATACTCAAAATGTTGAGATTACAGACAGACAGCATCACACCTGACTTTAAATATTCTTTATTAACTTTTTAAAAAGTTTTGTGAAACAATGGCATTCCATTTGTTGCATGACTTGAAGGTCAGGTGCATTTTTATATTTAATGAATTGGTGAAGTATTCTAAATAATTATTTCATTTCATTGTTTTCCTTAATTACTAGAATGGAACTGTTTGGCTATATTACTGGTTCATTTGACCATTTGAAATCTTTTGACTAGCTAATATGACACATGAACATCTAAATTAATAAGACAATAAAACAGCTTTTTATAATTATCTTTGGATTATCCTGTTATGTGTTTTATATATATATATATATATATATATATATATATATATATATATCCCATTATGCATTGGAGAGCTTTTACATTTGATCCATTCGTGATAAGGGAGTTCGTGATAAGGGAGTTCTTTAATTAAATGAAAAACTTGATTAGAAACTCATTCAGAAAAGTGTGTGTGTTTTATATGTATATGTGTATGAGTGTTTTGTTTAGGCATATGTTGCAAGTATATACATGTGTGTGTGCAAGTGTGCGTGTGTGTGCATGTGAGTGCATGGGGATGCTAGAGTTTATTGTTGGGTGTTTTTTTCATTTACTTTTCACCGTACTTTTGACAAATTTGTTTTGAGTGACTTCCTGGCTGCTTCTAGATGCTTCTCCCCAAGGATGACTGTCCCTAGGCTCACGGGGCCTTCTTCTAAGGACTGTCTGCTCTTGCACACTTGGATCCCCCAGAAAAGAAATAAATACTTGTTTAATGAATATTGACAGCTATGGTATTTACTTCATTAGATTCTCATAATTGCCTCACGTGAAGATCACAGAAGGGAACCTCAGAGAGGTTAGGAGATTTCCAGTATCATGGGGAATTCAACTGTAACTACATTTAAAGTTGGCTGTAGGCCTGGTGCTACCTGGAGATTACAGCACAGGCTTTCCAGATTAGGCTGTAATTTCCATCATGCCACTCTCCAATATTCATCCAAAATGAGTGGGATTTAAAATCTTCTTTTGGATCCCAAAGGATTCAAAGTGTTAAAACTTACTATTTTTAAATGAATAGAACAGAGCTGTTCATAATGCTGTCTTGTCTTAATAATCATGTCCAAGGTCTTTCATTGACTGGCAATTCATATCCAGTACACAATAACTGAAGCTAATTTGAAAGCACTTCTTTCTACTAGGGGAGGGCAGCTTCTCATGTAGCCAAGACTTGCCTTGAAATCACTTAGGATGACCTTAAACTTCTAATCTTCCTGCCTCCACCTCCCTAGTGAGGATTACAGACATGGCACCCAGTTTTCTTCAGCCTTGGGAATTGAACCGAGGGCTTCATGCACACTAAATGAGCATTCTTCTGACTGAGCTACATCCCCAGCTCTTCCTTTGTCTTTTGTTTTGGAATCAATAAAATTTTTGCTTTTCTTTAGGATATTGAGGCTGTTTTATCTTCTTGCAAAGTTTTCTGAGATTGGATCAAGTCTGTGCTAACCTAACTAGTGACAAATAATCTGATTTGATGGAGACCTTATGAAAATCAGCTGTCTGTGGGTAATGCACAACAGAGAGTTTGGGCCCCAGTACACTGTCTCCTAATCATCAGAATTCTCCAGATTACACTTAACATCCCTTTACTAGATATGCAAATGCCTCTATTAAATCTATATCTTGAGGGCCAACTTTGGTTACTTTAAAAAAATTTTTTTTATTATTTATTCAATTGTGCGTGTGTGTGTGTGTGTGTGTGTGTGTGCGTGTGTGTGTGTGTATGTGTGTGTGTGTGTGTGTGTATGTGTATGTGTATGTGTGTGTGTGTGTGTGTGTAGAACCACGGACAAATTCGGGAACCACCATGGACCGCCTCCATCTCCTGTTTACTCTGCCCCGGGATTCACAGGCTCCGCCCTACCAGTACCAGAAATGCAGGCCGCCCCTGCTTCTGCCCGGTGTCTATACATGGGGTCTTAGGATCCGAACTCAGGACCTGCCGCCTGCAAGGCAGAGGCTTAACCCCTGAGCCACCTCTCCAGCCCCTTGAGGGCCAACTTTGGACAAATCTAGATCCAAATTTCTCTACTGATAAAATTCCTATACAAGGAAATTTCAGGTTTAAGAATTAGAATGTCTGGGGCTGGATAGATGGCCCAGAGGTTAAAGTCTTTGCCTCAAAAGCAAAAGGATGTGAGTTTGAACCCCTCAGATCCCGTGTAAAATATCCGGTGAAAATGGTGATGATTTGCAATTCTGGCTATGGAAGGCAGAGCCTGGGAAACCTCAGAGCAAAGCAATAAGGAGGCAGAGCAGTGAAAAATGACTCTCTAAATCACCCTTGGGCCACCTCAGACACACACACTTATGTGCCTCCTATACACACACGTATGCAAAAAAAAAAAAAATTAGAATGTCATATGAGGGGCTACATTCCAATGGAAAAAAAATAAACCCAGTCTACTGAGATGAGTTTAGGAATGATGTCAAGAAAACCATAGACCTGACAAATAAACTGAAAACTGTAACTTGATCAATATTCATAATTACTAAGTACCCAAGAAGACAAGCGCTTCCCATTAAAAAGAATAATTCTGGAAAAGTGAGGTCACATGATAGGAAACTGTATATGTGGATTCAAGAAGCCAAGCCATGATTAAGAAAGAGTGAATTGTCAACAGATTCTTAGGAAAAATGAGGAGGAGAACCTCATAAATGTAGTTAGTACTAGGTCCAAGTCCTCTGAGAAGATATGTGAAATCATTCCCTTCATTTCCACATTGTGTGGTTACTCATTATAATGTCAGACAATTGTGCTGGAAAGTCAGTGAATTGAATTACATAGTCAGACACTTAAATTAAAATATTTGGTTGGTTTAACTGGCAAGAATTCCTGTGGAGAAGCAAAGTTTGATCATTTTTTTTTCTTGTCATATTTTTTCTTTTGTTAAGACATTTGCTTTATAACAAATTGTGATGCTTTTATAACAATACATCAGAGGCAACTAAAATGCCATTGTAGTGTCAATTAAAGTTTGGTAAAATGTATTCAACTGAAATATACCTACTTATAGATCATGATTGCTTTGAACATGAAAAGATTTTTTTGGTATTTTCAATACTAAGTGAAAAATTAAGATTAGATGTGTATGTGTATATGTGTATGTTGTGTATATATACAGAGAGACAGAGGTGTTTGGAGACATTCTATAAACTATTAAAGAGAGAGTTATATATTAACCCATTGCCCGGAAGGTGAGTTTTTTTTGTTACTTTTGTCTTTTATTATCTTATCCTTAATTGTGTGTGTGTGTGTGTGTGTGTGTGTGTGTGTGTGTATGCCTGTGTGTATCAAAGGGTCTGTGGAAGCCCAAGAGTGACATCAGGATTGTTCTATCTCTGCATTTGTTCTGGGGTTTCCCAGGCTCCACCTTTCAGGACCAGAAGTGAAGGCCACTTTCATTTCCACCCCATGTTTTTATGTGGGACCTGGGATTTGAACTGAGGTCCTTTTGCTTATGAGACAGAATCTTAACCCCTTAGTCATCTCTCTTTCCCAATAGTATCTGGTACTTAGAGTGATTTTTCATTTGGGAGACACTGAAAGAGAACAGGCAAAGTGCCACTCTTAAAGGAAACTTGGAAGAACTTGCTGAAAAAATACTAGTAAAACCCAGAGCAAATGTCACTATGGTAATTAATCACGGAGGGAAATGGAAAGGGGATGTGCTCAGAACCATTGCCTGATGGATGGCATGTTTTTATTGGCAGTTGTGTTGCTCATTACCTCACATCTACAGCTAATGAAACCATCCCTTTGTCAATCTCTGGTTCAAATTTTACCTCTTCCTAGGAGTATCAACAGACAGGGCAAGACAGTTGTAAGAATAGACTGTGCTCGCTGTTTCATTCCAAACCCAGTACTTGTGCACCTTCTTGAACCATTTTCGAAGGAAGGTTACCATCTGTCACTCAAGCAATACATCACTGAAACAGTGATGGCTTATGGACCACACTCTTCATTAGACCTTTCCAGAGCTTTCTAGATTTTCAATTCTCACAATGACGCAGGTAGACAGTTTTATCATCTTAAGCCCTTCGAATCCACTTCGAAAAAGATTTCTTATGATGATAATAAAAGTGGCTAAAGCCTATCTAGCAAGATGACTATTATAGCCCTGTGGTGTGTTTTTAAAGCAAATGATCAGAAGCAACTAAATGTTAACTGAAGTCTTAAAACATGCTAATATTTACTCAACTTAGGAAACTAAATTATAGGGAATTTCGTCAGAAGTCAGAGTGGGAATTCAAGCTCTCAGATTCTAAGGCCTTTGTTTTCTGGACAATGCTATGTTTGCTCATCTCATGCTGTGCCCGTGAAGATCACAGCAGTCTCGAAGATTCATTGCCACATAGATCCTAATTAAATGGCACCCACAGGTATTTTATTCACTGGAAGGCAATAATCAATTTTGAAAGGAAACATTTTAAAAATTATCCCTATAAATCATCTCTCAATAATCAATTAACAGTACACATGGCATGGAAACATGTTGAGTAAATAATTTATTCAATCACTAATCAGGGGCATATCTCAACTTTTCTTAAACAGTGTCATACATTTTACATAAGCTAGCACTTCCTGCTCTTGTCATATTTATTCAGTTCAGGAGAGGGATTCAGATATGGGCAGACTTTATGCCAACATTACCCATCACATCTTGACTTGGCTAACAGCATTAAACATAGAGGAAAGAGGCATAGAATTAACTGATATATATTAACTGTTATTTCCTAGGGCAATAGTTAATAATTAGTTTTAAGTCATAGCAACCATTGGCCTTGCTTTTGCCTTAGCCAGAACTTATTCCCAAAATGAATTAAGTTTCAGTATTTACCTAAGCAGAATTCGACATCTATTTACTGGAAGTCTAAGATATCTCATGTATTCTTTACCAGATAGTCACATAGTATCTAATGACTTATGTAGAAATTCCATCAAAATTGTTTTAAGTGTCCTTTAAAATCTTAACTATGTGTCAAAATGAGCCTCTCTCTCACAGACACAGATACATACACACATACATATACACACACGTGCATACATATATACAAATGTGTATACACATACAGGAACATACATGTATATATACACATATACACATGTACACATACATATATATGCACCCATGCTTACACACACACACAGAGGCATCGAAGTAAGATTTTTCTCTATTGCATGTTTCTCTTTGTTTAGATTTTCAGTTTGATCCTCGGTCAAAAAACAAACAAAACAAAAACAAAACCAGCAGAGTGATTAGCTTCATGACAGTGGGCTAAAATTTGCATGTAGAGGAATCACGGTCTAGACTACAGTCCAGGGATCCATATTTTTAATCCAGTTTCTGGAGGAGAGGGTCACAATCCCTGGACCAACCTCCTCAAGATGTGGTGGAGAAGAGGCTGCAGAGTCTACTCTGGCTTCCTTCCTGCAACATTGTTTCTGGCCTGGGAAGGAGATTCAGGTCTTTATGTCACCCATAAATACCTGTGTCCCCCAGAGAAATCTCTTTCACTTCTCATGCTAGCATTTGCCACATGGCTGTTCTAGTGTGAAACGCTTAAGCACAGGCGAGCAAAGCCACAGGGGAATGCAGCTCCGCCCTGCTTCTGTGTGTGAGCATGCGGCAAAGCAAACAGATGAGTCTGGATAAATGAAAATCGATACACTTGAAAAGGCCTCTTTCATTCAATTGATTCAAGCCCGGTGGGTAATAGCATGGCAGAATGTGAAATGGTGTTAACGTGGTACTGGCACAAATCCCACTTACAGGAGACACAGTAACTAAAGCAGATCAAAGCACTGGAGGGGGGCGGGAATTTAATGAAGCACAATGAGTTCTTCAGCACGCCATTTTATAAATGCTTTTAATATGGCCTTATCACCATACTCTTTGAACCTTCAATGAGGCAAGCTAACCCTGCATGGCGTGCTTCTTATTAGTCAAAATCCAGAGGAAAATGTTATTCTTGTTTTTAGTGGTAAGAAAGGAAGGAAGTAAATGGTTTTACATCATAAAAGAAGAAAAGGGAATGTTTGGGTGGGATGTGTTTGTCTTAGAGAAACCATCTACCCTGGAACAGAGAGAAACCAAATGCTCTCAAAGGAGCAGAGAAAAGTTGAGGTTCTGTCTACATCCCAGGACCTAGTACTTCTTTGACATGTCATGGATGACACACTAAAGGTTCCTAAATAAGTTCTAAACAAGTAAACCAGGCCTTAGGATGGGTAACGTGCAGGCTAGTGGGGAAGTGGATGGAAGGAGAGAGGTGAGGAGAAAGAAGTAAGTTCCTTAGGAGGCTGTTGCTGCTGAGTGGGAAAGAGGTCACGAGAGCTTCCAGAAGGCTGCCAGTAAAAGAAACAGAGAGTGACAGAGCCCTGAGACCCTCCATCGGCTCTGCTACTTATGAGGGTCCAAAGCTGTTCCCAGACTTGCAGGAGTGGGGTCTCCCACAATGAGATTTCATGTTAGTTTCTGTTCACCTGCAATTTGTATTTCCTACAATGAACATGTACTATTTTTGCTTGAAAAGTAATTTTATATTCATACTGAAAAGAAAGCAACTGGACCTGCACATAAAGTAAAAAACAAAATGTTCCTCCTTCCACTTCTCACCAAACACCTTTAAACTAGGAGCAATTAACTATTTCTATGTGCTTTCAAATGCTTTCCTGTACGTCTTCATTTATGTGAAGTTATACATCGTTTTTATCCATGTGAGATCTTTCTAGACACCTATTTTGTGGTTTGAAGTTTTGTCTCCAGAATTCATGTTCTAGAAACTCAATCCTCATAGTTATAGGTTAATATTTGGGGGTAACTGGGTCTTGGGAGCTCTGCCTTATGCATGAGCTAATACAGTCTTTATTGGTGGGTTAATAGACTATCAGGAAACAGCTAGAGTGAGGGCTGGTGCAAAGCCATCTCAGAATCTCTCAAGAGTCATTCGGTATCTTGTGCGGCCCCAGGGCTCAGCAACAAGACTCCTCATCAGATCTGGTTTCCCTCCCCTGGGTGTCTTAGCTTCCCAAATAAAAAAGATTTATTTTCTTTATGAAGCACCCACCCTCAGAAATGCCGTCATAGCAGCAGCCAATGGAAAGAAAGACTTTCTTTAGCCATGTCCTTTGAGTGGTAGTTGTGCACCCAATCACGACAAAACTTTGAATGCTTCAGGAAACAGCTTCTCAACAGGTGCAAGGCACAGTCAGAACAAGGAAAGAAGTGGAGGAAAGATAGTGGGTTTGAAGAGCAGATGGACTAGAGTACCAAAAAAATAAGAAAACATAAAAAGAAAAAAAGAGATAGAGCTTTTAGGAGATAGGCATACAGAGACATCAATTGAAGGTGAACAAGCATCACCAGTTACTGAAAGAAAATCCTGTCAACTATGAGATTAAGCTCCTCGCATGTCCAATAAAGTGCAGACCTTTGACCTCAGGGGTCAGTGTGTGATTTTTGAGTCCATATGATTGGCTTGAAATTTGCTGAAACTTTCAAAAAGCTTTCATAGCTTTCAAGTACTATGAATGTGTTAACAAGCCGAGTCGAGACATCCGTGTCATTCACTGGAGTAATGCAGAGGGATTGCACCTATCTGGAACGACACCCACTGGTTGACTTTTTCAGCAAGGCAGAGGATCACCAGATTTTCTCTAGTCAAAGCTGGTACCTGAGTAAAAGTCCTTTCCAATTACTTCCAACATCCTTTCCAATTTCCAACTCTTCTACCTCATAAACCTTTCTTCCATCACCTGACATAAGATGGTCTACCATATAATTTGCCTAGGACTAAACTGGTACTTGAACTTTTTTTATTATTTCGGCTCATACAAACTTAATAAGTACACCAGTTCCCTCCCTCCCTCCTCCTCCCCCCCAAACCCCCTGCTCCCCCTCCCCTCACCCCACCCTACCCATCCCCCAGTGCCTCCCGCCCCAATACCCAGAGAGTCCTTTCTTGTGCATGCTAGACTCTCCTCTGGGCCCTCCTCTCCGGTGACGTACAAGGACCCAGTGGCATATACCCTGAACCCTTTCTCGTGTTCCCCTTAAGCATAGGAACACTACTGTGGCTGCCATTCCCTTGCCTCCAAGGATCTTGGTGCCTTTAGCAGATGCTAGACTTTGTGAGGTCAATAGTGTGTTGGACATTGCGATGGGCATGCAATGTCCAATTATGATTGCTTCGGCCCTAACTTGTGTGGAGTATCTTACAAATCATTGCTCCTCCCATCCTTTTGCTCTTACACTCTTACCGCCCCCTCTTCCGCAAATGTCCCTGAGCTTCAGGATGGGGAGAGATTAGGCTGGCCTAGTTCTAGGCGGTTGATACAGAGTTTCTGAAGTTCTGGATTGTGGTTTGTTGATTTTCTTTTGCAGTTTTGCTGCTCCTGCAATGCCCTTCACTCCATCGTGATGGGCACTGTATGTCACCCCCTGGCCAGAGACAGAAAGCTGTTAAACTGGAATCTTATGTGAATGATGTTTTTAATGTGTTTTTGAATCCGATTTGCTAAGACTTTGTTGAGAATCTTTGCATCTGTGTTCATCAGAGAGATCGGCCTATAGTTTTCTTTTTTAAGTGAATCTTTATTAGGTTTTGGGATTAAAACGATATTAGCTTCATAGAAGGAATTTGGTAGTGTTCCTTCCTTTGATGTTTGATGGAACAGTTTAAGGAGTATTGGTGTTATTAACTCCTTAAATGTCTGGTAGAACTCTGTGCTGAGTCCATCTGGTCCAGGACATTTTTTGGTGGGAAGATTCGAGATTATTTCTTAAATTTCCTTGTATGTTATAGGACTATTTAAATAATTCACAACTTCCTGATTCAATTTAGGTAAGTTGTGTTTACTTAGAAATTCATCCATCTCTTTTGTGTTGTCAAACTTCACAGAGTATAAGTTTTTGAAATATGATGTTATAATTCTCTGGATTTCTTGGGTATCAGTAGTGATAACTCCATGTTCATTTCTGATTTTGTTAATTTGGGTTTTCTCTCTCTTGCTTTTGGTTAATTTAGCTACGGGTGTATCAGTCTTATTGATTTTTGACTGGTTGATTTTTTCTATCGTTTTCTTAGTCTCGATTTCAGATATTTCTCCCCTTATTTTGCTAATCTCCTCTCTTCTACTACTTTTGGGATAAGATTGCTCTGGTTTCTCTAAAGCTTTAAGCTGCATTGTTAAGTTGTTTATTTCTGATGTTTCCATTTTTTTGATGTAGGCATTAAGAGCTATGAACTTACCTCTTAGGACAGCTTTCATTGTGTCCCAGAGATTTTGGTAAGTTGTATTTTTGTTATCGTTCACTTTCAGGAAATCTTGAATTTCCTTTTTAATTTCTTCCTGAATCCAGTTCTCATTCAGCATCATAGTGTTAAGTTTCCAGGAGGTAGTGTATTTTCTCTTGTTTGATGTGTTGTGGATGTCCAGCTTTAGGCCGTGGTGGTCTGATAGGGCACAGGTTAGAATTCCAACTTTTTTGTATATGTGTAGATTCATTTTGTGGCCCAGTATGTGATCTATTTTGGAGAAAGTTCCGTGTGCTGCTGAGAAAAATATGTTTCCTTTGGTGTGTGGGTGAAAAGTTTGATAAAGATCTGTAAGGTCCATTTTTTTAAGGGTTTGATTAAGTTCCAAAGTGTCTCTGTTAAGCTTTTGACCTGTTGATCTATCCCATGTTGAGAGGGCGGTGTTGAAATCCCCAAGAATTATCGTTTGGGGATTGATTTCTTGCTTTAGACGCTGTAGGGTTTTCTTAATGAATGTGGAGGGGCCCGTATTGGGTGCATATATGTTCAGTATTGTGAAGTCTTCCTGGTGAATTGTACCTGTGACTAAAATGTAGTATCCATCTGTGTCTCTTTTGATTTTCTTTGGTGTGAAGCCCACTTTGTCTGAAAGCATAATTGCTACCCCTGCCTGTTTCCTGGTTCCATTAGCTTGCAAGATTTTGGACTAGCCTTTCATCCTTAGGATGTGCCTATCTTTTGTGGTGAGATGAGTTTCCTGAAGGCAACAGATTGTTGGATTGTAGTTTTTTGGTACTTGATCTTCTATTTTAAATCAGATACTATCCCAGGCAATCTGTACCAGTTAGTTAGTTGGTTAGTTAGTTAGTTAATTAGCTAAGATACGGGGTGTTGAGTTTACTCTTCTCTGTTGCTATGAGACAACACTCAGACTCAAGCAACTTAAGGGAAGAAAAGGGAAATTTGTTTGGCTTATGATTCCAAATGGTTTATGGTGGACTGGAAGGTGGCAGAAGCTGAAAGTGGCTTAGGTTACCACAGACATGTTGGAAGCAGAGAGAGCAAGCAACAAACTACGAGAGCAGACTTCTAGAGGCTGTAGGGCAGGGCTATCTAACCTCAAGGTATTCCCTGTGAAATTCCTTCTGCCAGGGAGGTTCCATTTCCTGAAGGTACCATGACCTTCTCAATATTAACAACAGCCAAGGACCCCAACACATGAGTCTGTGGGGGACAACTCACAGCCAAACCGTGTCACAGGGCATCCAGGATTGAAGTCCCAACCTAAATCTAGGTTGATCACAATAAAACATAACGGGCCCACTGATACTGTTCTTTTTATCTTGATAGTCCTTTGAATCCCTCTCCACAGAATACTTAACCCATTCCAAACTCCCTTATGGTAGCTTTTAACGTTTGATCAGCTGACTAGATAGACTCATTTGATCTCTTTCTTTGGATCTTGTAGCCATTTCCATAGCTACACTCATGAATAGATCTTGAATTTTCTATGGGGACATCACTTTATGTAGTTTGCATGGGATGACCTTGGGGCCATTTCTCTAAGCCCTGTATCCTGGTTGAATTTAGCTGATCCATGAATCATATTGTTTAAGCTACAGCAGGTGTTCAGAAAATGACAAGGGATAGAATAAGACTTCTAAAACTCGTGGAAAGCCAGAAGTTTCCTTTCACGGCAATTGGAGGATCTAGTGAGAAACGGTGAGTGCAAAACTGTTTTGTAGCCATGCAGTGGTTCCAAGACTCAGCAGGGAGCAACTAAGGGGCCTGAGTAGTTCTCTATGCTAGTTTTCTAGGGCCGCTGTAGCTCTCACAGGCATGGTGGTCTGCTGTCTTCACAGGCGCTTCCTTCTGAATTGGCCTTTGCTTTTATCTCCTCTAACAGAAGAGATCCGTATGGGGGTTATATTGTCACCTAATCATCTGATTTCAACTTAAGCCTCTCTAAACAGTCTATGTTCAGGAGCTGGAGACCTGGCTCAGGAGACTCTGCCTCACAAGCAGAAGGACATGAGTGGGGATCCCAGATCTCACATGAAAACACTGGGCAAAAATAGCTGTGGCCTGCACTTCTGGCTCTGGAAGGTGGAGCCTGGGTAACTCTAGAGCAAAGCAATAGGCAATCCAGGGTGATTCCTGAAGTTATTCTTGGTCCTCCATAGGTACACACACACATACACACACACACACACACACAGACACACACACACACACACTCAAATTCAGTCATGTTCATAATACCAGGATTTCTAGCACTAGAAATATATGCTTTACTTATGTAGGTTGGTGAATTAGTTTTGCTTTTTCAGCTACCCTCAGTTTAATTTTCTTACTTTGTGTCATTTGCATGGAGAGATGCTATCATATTTTATTAGCACTTTTTCACATACCACAGTAAGTGTTCAGCTGTCGACCTACCCTGCCAGGGGGTGTGGAGCCTTCAGAAGGAGGTTGTAAGTCCTATCTCTAATTCCGGCTCCTTAGAGTGGTAGGAACACATAGTAGGTTAGCAATAAATGCCAAACGAATAAAAACTAATTTACCTTTAAGGAGCAAGAAGCCTAGAAGAGCAAGGATCTTTCTAATCTTCCTTTTTTTATTAACTTTTTTGATTAGTGTTTTCTGGGCCATAACCTGAAAATGGCTGCAATTAAATCGCTGGGCTCTGACCTCAGCTTTACTCAAGCACTGTGAGACCCAGGAGTTTAAATACCTGGCACAGTAGCTGGCCGACCACGGAGATGCTAAGATCATGCAGGCATGAGTGGCTAGCGATCTGCCAGAGAGCCAAAGAGGCCAAGATAGTTTCAGTACCTTTGTGACATTTTGCATAATAAAAAGGGCAGAGAAGCTTACTAATAACTCTTCAGATTATTATCTCCATCTTTGTGATGCTTAAATATCAAAGTTTAGAACAAAGATGGAGAAAAATCATTCAGTGAAATCTTACAGAAGAAAGTCATTCATAAAATCAAAGAGGCTCTGGAAGGTGGAGCTAAGATGCCTCTTACAAAGCTCTTGACTTCTCAGGGCGGAGCTATAGGAAGACCCTACACTTTCTAGAGAAAATATAGCTCCTCTGCAACTTTCTTTCTCTCTCTTACTTTTTCTTTTAATTCCAACACTACATAAAAAGAATATTTTAAGCCTTTTTCCTCTTTCAATTTTTTTGGTTTGCCTGGGTTAAAGATTAACTCACTAATGACATTTCCCCATCATTTATCATAGTAAGATGTCATGAACTCTTCTTAGAAAACCAGTTCTCTAAGTAACTATCTCTGTGTGCTTTTCCACTGCAGGTAGATTTGGCTTCAAGCCAGGAAATTCTTTTACTGCCTATTATAAGAAGCTGTTAAGACCACCCCAACCATTAACTTTTTAAGAACACCAGCTCACAGTTGGGAGATCAAGCTAAACCTGGTAACTTTCAGAAATCACCACACTCAGTACAGTCCTTCGTTTAGTCTTTGTTTCCAATAGTCAAGGAAAATAAAAGGAATGAAGGGACAACAGTTTGGCTTGGGGAGCCTTGTGGGGAGCGTCTTCCGGGTTTGCAGATTGCCCTGGGAGGACATAGCTAAAGGCTTCCTTCTAAGAGTGGCTCTAGGGCAGGAAGGGGTGTCATGGGAGAAGGTGGGCTTTTTTCAGGGGAGGAATAAAAGTGGAGGAGAGGGCTTGGTCACCTGCTCTTGAGAAAGAACAATATTAGGGAGGAGGGGAGGAATAAAATTTGAGCAAAGTACAGACTCACTAAATCAATGTATGCCAAAAGATACCACAAGATGGTTTCATATTATTTCAACTTTCTTTAGGAGTTTTTCCAAATTCTATGACACCTTGCACATACGCATCAATACGTTCTCTTTTAATTTTTTGTGTATATGTGTTTATCTGTGTAGGTAGGTTGTGTGTAGTGAGGAGGGGAGGTTACCTGTTGTTGCGTGTGTGTGTGTGTGTGTGTGTGTGTGTGAGAGAGAGAAAGAGAGAGGGGGGGGAGAACAACCTTGAGTGTTGCTCCTCAGATCCTGTTCACCTTGTTTTTCATATGTTTTCTTCATTGGCCTGAGACTTGCCAATCCTCTCTGCACTGGCTGGCCAGTAGGCCCCAAGGGATCGGCCTGTCTTTGCATTCCTAGTGCTGGGATTATAAACATGTGACTGGCTTTTTCACTTGGTTCTGGGGATTAAACTCAGGTTCTCATGGTTGCCCAGCAGAGCTTTACTGACTGAGCTATATCCAGACTTGATACAATTTTTTGTCCACCCTTTATAGAAGATATCCTCAAAAGTTTCATTGATTGCTAAAGTGATTTTGGGTTGTGATAAATTTTGAGATTATATGTTTGAAATATTTTTAAAAAATATATAGATTGTCCTTTAACGTGTCATATTTGTAGGGCTGAATCAACTTCTGATACATGCATTTTAAATTAGATAGCAATAAATTAAAATATTCTCTTTACAACTACTTTCCTTATTTTCTTTAAGGTATCTTCCACTAAGGTATCTTGTTAATACAGCCCAAATCTGAACACTTACTAAATAAATGACCCAAAGTATAGCAACAACTTTGTAAATCCTGACCCTCAACTGATCTATTTATCCATCCTTTATCATTTAGCTTTCTCTTTACCTATATCACTCACTATCTATCTATCTATCTATCTATCTATCTATCTATCTATCAATGTAACTCTCATCCATTTATGTCTTATTTATCATCTATTCATCTATACATTATTAAAAAAAGGCAAATATAATAAAAAACCTTTACTGTGACTAAACAAGACAAAGATTCTCACCATATTTGTACACCAGAATATCACTTCATACATCTAACACACTGCATTAACACAACAAATACACTCTACTGTGTTGATAACAATCTCAATTAGATGAGCCGTTATTCTTGGAAATATCTTAATTTATTGAGCAGAATTCCTTGATGAGAAGATTGAGCTCATTACAGACATGATTATCAGTAGCCATATCTAGTTTTTTTTGCATCTCTTATAAAACATCAAATAAAAGTAATTATAAAAAGGAAATAGCAGTGCCTACAAGCTTTTAAAATTTTTGGCAATGACTTTTGTTTAGAAACTCCAAATCAAAATTATATGGAGGGTTTTATTTTGCCACTTTAATTATATGAAACCAACTCCATAAATGCAAACCATGTGGAGATAATATAACCTTAACAACCATTCCTGGTATACTTGTGTGCCTCTATAAACATTTATTAAAAATTATAACTTTAAATTTTTCTACTTCTTTTTTGTGAAGACACACACCTAGAGACACATGTGATTTTCTCATTCTGATACTCGGAAGATCATGTCAGGGTGACCGAGCAGTTTTGATAGAAAAATATGCACTGATATGGTAATGAGTTAGAAAGCGAAGGTATATTGCTCTGTTGGGCTCTGGTCTTCTTTTTATGCATGCCCTTCAACAACCACCTTTCCTTTCCTGGGCTCTTTCTACCCATCCCCAAATGATCTAGATAAGTCATTTAACTCTACAGTTGCAATGATATATTTATGCAAGTATCACTTTAAAAGTGAGATTTGGTCATAGTGACAAGATAGAAATGGTAGGATTTAGTTTATTTTCCTTGAGATTTCTTTTTTCATGGAGGACTATAAGGTATTTAGTTGGCTGTTAAGTTTGCTCATCTTTCCAAATCAAAGTGTGAAAACTTCTCGCATCCATACAAATGAAAAGATCAATTTATCCGATTTTCTTTAAAAATGAAGCCCATTATCCTTTCTCATCATTCTTTCACCATAGAGAGAAAACACAGAAATACTTTCAATCTTTACGTCAAGTAATGTATGCAAGCCTCATGATACTCACTGGAGTGAAACAGTGACATAAACCTGGGGGCCACATCCCTCAAATCCCATCCCTGGCCAGCCCTAGCGGAGAGAGGATGGAAAAGCGGCAGAGAGAATGTGATCAGTCATCCTAAACTGGGCCTGAAACCATCTGATCAGAGTGAAAAATTCCATTAAGCTGTTTTATTAGATCCAGGCTGTGTGTGTGTGATCGGTCATTGCAGAGACACTTCATGTGGCTCAGCTAGCTCCGGCGATCTTTAGTGCAGTACAGGCACAACCTGGGCACACGGGCAGTTCAGAAGCGCTGGTGGCGGGGGCGCGTCTGCCTCCAGCAGGGCCGCTTGCAGCCCCACGTCTGCCTTCCTGCCTCAAGCTTAGGAGGCCTCATACTCAGACCTGGGCTCAGTGAAGCTGCTTCCTGGTATCTCTCTTGCTGGTGACAAAATATCTAACAGAAACGACTTTAAAGGAGGAAGAATTGATCTTAGCAAGGTTTCAGGTACTTCGTTCCATCCTGGTCGTGAGAGCGTGGTGGGGTAGAACAGCTACATCGTGGTGGTCAGGGAGGATGAAGAGAGCGGCTTACCCTCCCTCACTTTGGGTCCATCTTGGCCCCAGTCTATGGGGAGGCACCTGCCCACATTCAGGTTTTTTTTTTTTCTCCCTTAGTTCTCCCTGGAGACACCTTCAGGGGCCACCCTTTTCCTCAAGAACTGCACCTCACTAATCTCCTAAGTGCTTCGAACATCCTAAGTGCTGAGAGACATCTGTGGTGTGACAGTGACGATGACTCTGAATATGAATTAAGAGCCTTACTCATTAGGATCTGTCTCATCGTGGTCTTACGCCACCTTGACAAGTCAGTGGATCAAGTCGGTGACCAAGTTTAGTCTTGACACATACAAAATGCGTTTCTCTTGATTTTCACTTTCCCTGTCTCTTAATGGTACTGGACTCTGGTCTGAATTTCATTTTCATAAGGTATGACATAACAGTGTCTTAGAGTGTCTGTAAACAGTGAAGTGCAATGCCATTATGTCATTGTCCAGGTACCGCCTGTCTTCCTCGGTCATATAGAGTCACTTAAACAGCATCAGAGAGTAGTGTAAGCCTTTAGTGCAAGCAATATCCCGCTCGGAGGTGAAACAGGCATTTTAACCATGTAACTGCCCTCTTCCAGAAGTTACAGAGCAAAAGTAAAAGGTTTTTTTTTTTAAAAAATAATACTTATAATTGTAATCCCCTTTATAGTGACCGTTGAGATCTGGCTCTGGACTAGAGCCTGTATCTTGTTCCTCAGTATGAGAGGAGCTTCTAACGGTCTATGCCAGTCAGAAATTTTCTCACCAGAAAATGACTTGAAGAAACTAAATGCATAGTTCTTGACCGAACAGCTTTAATACCTGTGGTTTCTGTGAATTTCATGTCCACAGTCGTACGGTGACAGAAACCTGGGCTCTATTTTTAACATTATCTCCACGTTATAGTGTGGACTTTGGACAAGACAGGAACCCAATTTCTTCATGTGTAAAAGGAAAAGTTGGGTCTTTGATGCTCCTTCTATTTTCATCTCCCATTTTTCATCAAGCAGTTTGAACATGGGAAAAATCCAAGGCTTCTCCAAATATGTCAAATTGGTAGATACACACAAATAATTATGAACTAAAAGTTAACAATTGGGACTTTGGAATTTTATTTTATGCTAAAGAAAGCATCATATCTATTAATTTCTAATGATGGGGCTCTGTCCTCTTTGAGAACCCAGAGATAAAATATAAACAATGTATGTCTAAGGACACACAGATTTACCATATCTGCTCTTCTCATTACTAAGTTTCACCACCTGATGACCCATTTGGCTTGGCATGCTGTTTTGAACTAGTTGCCACAGCCAGAGAGATGGGCTATCGCTGGTCCTTATTTCAACTTTACTTTTAATATATCTATCATCTATCTATCTATCTATCTATCTATCTATCTATCTATCTATCTATCTATCTATCTATCTATGTGTGTATGTGTGTGTGTGTATACATCAAGGGTACTATGTATCCTGTGGAGGACCAAGGGTAACTTGGGGAATCATCCTGGATTGTTACTACCTCATTTTTGCTTTATTCTGGGATTATCCCAGACTCTGTCCAGTAGGGCAGGAATTTTGTCCAAAGCCGATTCCACCTCGAGTTTTTACGGGGGACCTGGGATCAGAACTCAGGACCTTCTGCTTGCAAGGAAGAGTCTTAACCCCTGGGCCATCTCTCCAGCCCAACTACTGGTCCTTACTTAAAACTCAAATTATAACTTGTCTGGATCATCTTTGTAACTCTGTTGCTCTCAGTCTTGGTTGCTTATTATAATCATGTGAGTGAAAAAAATGTTAAGATTCCATCTATTTTCCAGACTCAATAAAACACAATCTTTGCTGGGTGTGTGCTCACATCTATATTTTTTTATATTCTAAATCACTGAATAATCCCAGAATGTCAGTGACAGTTCATGTTGACTCATTTCTCCATTTTCTAAGAACAAAGTGAGACTAAGAATTCTGGGTCTAAACAAGAGGAGGTTATAGACCCAAGGCAAAGAATTCTGCAATTGTCAAGTTCTAAAAATATCACAGCCTTGCAGGGACTTAGCCCCACAGTAATGGAGAGAGGAAAGAGGTGGAGTCTGAGGTTCCATCCCCCAAGTGGGTGGGAAGGGTAAACAGGGCACTGTCAAGTAGGAACAAGTAAGTGTCTCTCAGTGCACAGTGCATTGGAGTCAGAAAAGAAAACAAGACTTGGATGCATGAAGGTGTTGAAGGCCTTGTAGACAGAGCAGTGACACACTGCCCTGGAGGTGGGGGGGGTATGAAAAATAGGAGTGAGGGGCTCCGTCAGGATCTGGGTCAAGAGCCAGTTGGAGCCTCTGTGTGGACATCATGGTATTTACAGGTGCTGCAATTTGTAATATGCTTGTGCAGTTCCTTACTATTTCTTATTCAGTTCTCATAATGAGCTTCCAAGACAGATGATCCAGGCATAATTACAGTGCCCATTTTGTAGGGGATAAAGATGAGTTCACAAGGATGATTCAAATGTTGTGGTGCACTTTTTTAGTAACTTTGATTTTGTATATTTTTTTCTCTCTATCTTGCAATGACAGTGGTATAATCATGCTGTAAAAGATGCTCTGAGACTTTGGGGGGATTCCACTGTGATTGAGTGTGGGCATTGAGGTCAAATAACTGCAACATGAAGCATTGGGTCCATATTATTCACTTTCTCAAGCCCAACTTTGTGTAACCATCTACATTGTAAGATTAGAAAAGTAGGGTTCCATTGTTTGTAAAGAGTCAAGTAAGAAATGTATTTGTTGCTTGAAATCAGACCTTCTATCCAGTATCAACAATTTCTAATCTCATCTGATCCTCTGGACTCTTCTTGCCTACACTTCTTCATAAGGTTCAGGCAAACCTTTTCTAGCTATCCCAGTATTTTGCCCATGTCTTCCTTCTAGCATTTTCTGCTTTGTATCATGAGGCTCTCTGTACATTATTTTACTTTCTACATTATATCCTTTTTTATATTATCTTGGTGTCATTATGATAAATAATTGACACTGGCTGCCGAGGAAGAAAACAGAGATTAAGGTTGGCTCATGGTGCTGGAAGTTCCAGTCTAAGATCAAAAGCCCCACCCATTTTTGTCTTTAAGGAAGGCAGCAAGCCCATTATGGCAGGGCCATAAGATGGAAAGAATACATAGATCTCAAGTCAGTGAAACACAGGATGAGAGTGGGTGTCATGGTCCACTTCGGGGCATATATTTAATGATAAAGAACTTTCTATCACTCCCCCATCCAAAACACTGTTTTTTTCCAGTAGTTTTTGAGATATGATCTTATTGTATAGACCAGACTGGCCTTAACATTGCATAACCTGCTTTTTGCCATAGCAAAGAGTACTGAGATTCTCGACATACTCCAGCCTAGGGTTCTACATTTTAGACCTGGAACACTTTCCAATACCACTACTCTGGGGGCTGAGTCTTTCTATATGTTTCTTTGGGACTATTCATCCAAACCATACAGAACTCACCGAGTGCAGCCAGTCTGTTTGTCTTTGTGTCTTCCACGAAACCACATAGATTGGTCAGTCAAGGAGCACAGGTTAAGTGAATGCTTGAACATTTATGAATGAATTCAGATGTCTGCTGGAAATCTGGAGTATGAATTTTTTTTTTTTAGTATTGATTTAAACATTTCAGAACAATGCAATGGAAGCTGATAATTTACACTGGAGGTCAGCTAAAGCATGGTTTATGTTTCTTAGTTGATTTGTTGGCCTAAATTTAAAATGATAAAGTAAACCTCATTATCAAACATTCGCAGTGGGAATGAGTTCTTGGAAGAACTAGACCATCATGATTTTCATGTGGCTAATCCATGTGCTTTTGCTTTTATCTTGACTATAGTGGCTTTTTCTAACACACTGTTGGGCACCGATGTCATCAGACAAGTGACTCCAGGAAAGAAGGATGCAAAAGCATAATTTAATAATGAATAAGGATCACATGCACTTTAACATAGAGAACGGTGTTCTAACTGAACATAAATGCTTATAAAAAAATCCCAGCTTCCGTAGAGAATTAATAGAAGTAATTTAAAATCTTACAGCCATTAAAAGACAGTACCAACTTGGCAAAGTTAGATATTTGGTGCTTGTTCAAATGGGGTGATTTGGTTCTAGTACTGTGATAGTTAATAGTGGGTGTCAACTTGACACACCTGGCATTAACTAAGATCAACTGAGACCACCTGAAGAGATTATCCAGATCAATACATTTACAATACAAAGACCAGCCCTAGATCAATCAGAATCTCCCTAGATCTCATTGGAACCTCCCAGTAGTGGGCCAAATAAAAGGAACCACAGAACTGGGAAGTAGAGAGACTCTGCAGGAACTCTCTAGCCACCTGGATGGGGGTGACTTAGCCTGTCAGCTTCAGCCACCAGCTATGTTACCTCCATTGTGAAAGACTGTATCTCCCCTTTGGAACCCAGAAGTGAATACGTTTCCTTTTTTCCCTTAAGTTATTTGATTTTCAGTATTCTCTCACAGCAATAGTTAACAGTAACTGTTCCAAGTACAGATTCCGAAATTCTGTGACAGAGGGTGAGGTGTGGAGGTGACTGGGTGGAAAGGGAAAAGTGGGCTTGGTGTAGGGGCTTGTCTTCCAAAAGCTCCAGTTACCATGAGTACTGCGAAAAGCGTGTTAGGCGTGGCCCCTTGCTGGTGGAAACTGCATTAAGAAGCAAGCAGCTGGAGTCCTCTATCAACATAACAAATGATTCCGATGCTAGCCTGCAGTTAGAGGTACTTGTCTGATGCTCAGATTCAGGCAATAGAATTCACTGATGAAATGCTGCTCATTTCATATGCCTCATAGCATCGCTTAATTGTGAATTTATGGTATGAATCCCTTGCTGCGAGTCTACCGTCAATCAAAAACATGGTCATGGAGAACGTGATTGAATGTGGGACAATGTATTAGCATAGGGAGGGCAAGGGTACTTCTAAATTAAGCAGACCATTTCATTGAGTTTGAAAGCTGGAACTCTGCTTTAATGAATCTGTTCTTTCGGGCAAATAGAACAGTGGAAGGGGAGAAAATACACACTAGACAGGAACACATGTCCCAATATCAAATATAAATACTTGATAGTAATCTACCATCTAAACGCTTTTTATTAAATCCTTAGTTAAGAAAAGATCTCAGCACTCAACTAAGACATATCCTAGTGCAATGGAAGATTAGTGAGGCAGAAAGTCACAACTGACTAGAGTGCAGAGTATTGGCGAACCTAGAATGCTCAGTCCTAACCAGACACTCCAAATCTCTCTCCATCCCAAGGCTCAGAACCTTGCAGAAGAGGGGGAGGAAGTAAGAGTGTAAGAGCCTAAAGGTGGGGAGGTGAACTGCCGACCAGGACATTCCAGTCATGACAGGGCTGCTATACCCAGGAGCTCACTGCAGTGAAATCTACGACCACAAGATCCACACAATGGCTGGCATCAACATTCCCCCATCAACCAGTGAGGGTGTCTCCGGAGAAACAATTGCACCTAAGGGGATTCCAGCAAGGATATCTCAGGAAAAATATACTCAGTGGAAATCCTAGGGGCAGGTGTGGGACACCTTATCTCTCCTTTCACTAATCACAAATGCTTTTACCCGAGCCTGCAACCTGACCCCCAGCTTCCTTTTATATTCCTGCATAAAGTGAAGTTTCAGGAAATAGGTGGTAGGAGAGGTCTCACTGACACTGTGATGTCCCCCATCTACCCTCCATTGATCTTCATATCTTGTCTTCTGTGAATTATTTCTTCTTTGTGTTTCCAAAAGTCTTGGAACTATCTGTGAGTACTATTATCCTGAGATATATTAAGACAGTATAGATGAACAATTTCTTTTTTTGTAAATAAACTTACAGAGGGGACATGGATAGAAACTTACTTTGTATATAAAAAATTTTTAATAAAAATGAAAAAGAGAAAATCATTAAAAAAGGAGTTCATTTTTGCTGATAAGAAAGACAGAAAAGTTGGTCAGTAACAGAGTTTGAATCTTTCAGATATTAGAGGCATGTTCTTCCCTAGTCACAACGCTTTATAGGATCCTCTGTCTTTACGTTCCCTTTTATTTGGATCACATGTTTAATGCACTTTCCTTTCCTGTCCTTCCTCTGTTCTTCTCTTCTTTCAACCACTCTGCTTCATCATTTACATCCCAAAGATGGATTTCCCAGACCAGGAAATTGAAGTTCAACAAAAGATTAGACCAAGAAGTTTATGGTTTTCTGCTTGGGTGTTCAGTTAAATCTAAGATGATAAAGGGGACCTTATTATCAGATGTTCAGAGTGGGAATGTATGATCTCAAGAAGAAATAGAGGATTGGGGCTTATCTGTACACTTCTTAAAAATAAATGTGAAAAGAGAAAATGTGGGCAGTCAAGGATAAGAAGAAACAGCACATTTATACAATAAATGAATTTCGCCACCTCTAGTTTTAAGACTAAAACCTCATTGGTTTTAGGGAAAATCATTTTGAATCAAGAGTAGTTTGAAATCTATCCATAAATTTAGGATCCATACAATTAATGAAATTTTAAAGTCTCACTATTTATGTACTCACTTTTTACTTCATTATATGGAAAAAAATGGCAGGCAAAGTGCTTTTCTTTCTCCAAATAATGAAAATACCCTGAGAAGTATTATGATATGGGACTGAAAAGAATTCTTACTTGTGTTATTAAAGTATATTTCTTCATTATTGTAATGTCTTTGGGTCCATTGGAATCCCAAGCCTCGTTTGCAAAGACACAATTAAGTGACTCTTGACTCCAGTTTCTGTATCTGTAATAAAAAGGGGGAGGGCAAGGAAATACAGGAGGATGTTCCAGCCAAGGAAACTTCCCTTTCTCTTCTCTATGCAATACCACGGCTCCTTCTGGAGTTTACGGCCTTGCAAATGGCTTTGATTCAGCTTGCAGCTTATGTTCTTATCCAAGATCTACACAGCATTTTACAAATAGAGTCAAGCGAGGTACCTTAGATTAAATATTGATTTACCTGTAAATCTAGCCTTCTAACACTGGTACCTGAGCAGAAGGGCATCAGGTTAGGGGCAGGAAAGGTCATGTCAGCACAACAATTAAATCGGGGTGTGCCATGCAAGTCCAGGGCACCTGACACCCAGAAGGGCAACCCTCTGGCACCCCAACAAAGACATGGAAAGAATGGTAATGCTTGGATTTCTCCTCTCTCCCCATTTCTGTAATCCTTGAAGAAATTAGAGTTGAACAGTATTTCCAGGCAGGGAGAGGTAAGAGCCCTGCCAGGAAGTCAGAGGGGATCCAATTCCTGGTGCTCCGGCTGACAGGCCGAGCCACTCCTTGAAGACAACAGTCCCCTTCCGCACCACTCCATGCTGTTGTAAGAACAACTTCATGAGGGAGTCAGGGGTACCAACACAGTACAGCCTGGAGGGGGGAGCATGCATTGTCTGTCGTTCAGTATGCCAATGGTGGCCTTGTTTCTTTGCTTTACAAAGCCTATGCTTTTTATTATCACAACCACGGTTCCTTGCAAAGGAAATTCTCTGGGCTTCCTAGATACTCTTTGAAACATATTATACATATCGCTTCTCGGCCTTTTGGCTAAGATCAAGTGAAACATATTATACAGCAAATCTCGCCCCCTACTTTTCTGAGACGGAGTCTTGCTGTGAAGTGCTGGTAGGCTAGGAGCTCACTATGTTGACTTCTAACTTGTGATTGTCATCCTGCCTCTACTTCCTGGCTGTTGTGATTACTGGGGATCCCATCACACTTGGCTTTTACAGCGAACTGCAAAATGACATAAGTTATTTATATGCAGAAGTTTCCTTAGACATATAAGTGAATAGCAGCTGATGCCAAGGTCTGGACAGATAAGTGTTCAAAGCTTGCCAAACCTTTACACATTGTTGAATGTATTTGATCCTCACAACATTGTCACAGTTATGGTCAAGGAGGACAATGACTTCACCAGAATCAGAAGGGCCAAGATTCAGAGAAAGTAAGTTACACACACCACTATGCAAGGAAGCCTACGCTGCTTTTCATCTCTTTTAGTAACCCTGTTAATTTCTCTTGTGTGTCTTTTCCTGGATCTCTTGCTCCTTGTTCCACAGGACACCATGCGAACTTGTATCTCTAGAGTGAAGGGTAACTTTACAGCTCCAAAGCATTATAGATTTGAAAATAAATACCAAAGAAAAAAGGTTGGATGTGAATAGTCATTGATTAGAAGACAAAGGTACCAAGAAACAACACTTTTACACAATATTGTCCTCTTACTAAATGGTAATTTTTTGCGAAGGGTGATCAAAAACAACTTGTTGTAGTATCACATTGAGCCTCGGGTTCAGAGTGGGAGAAAAATCAATACAGAGCTAATGGGAGCCCAGATAATGGTCTTGTTAGTGGCTGTAATCCAGGATTTGGTTGACATTTGGCCTGGAGGCATCTTTGTTTGGAGATATTTTTGCATTTGAACACCTAGATCTCCAGTTTCCATTACTTCTAATTTCTTACTCTTGGGCATTTTGAACCTTTTTTTTTTTTTTTTACTAGATTATGATGGCATTTGGT
This sequence comes from Typhlomys cinereus, assembly GCA_023101885.1. NCBI lineage: Eukaryota > Metazoa > Chordata > Mammalia > Rodentia > Platacanthomyidae > Typhlomys > Typhlomys cinereus. The sequence continues at coordinate 5,228,335 of JALPQD010000065.1, read as the reverse complement.
TCCTGATTCTGATCAGCAGGCCAAATTACTTGAATGCACAATGAAACCGCTTAGATTCCTTCTGTGCTTTTACAGTCTTTCTGTCCATTGATGACTAACACGATTCCTCTGCTGCTGTCCCACTTAGTCATGCTAGCAGGGAGGCTCCCTGCCCCTTCCCAGTCCCCGGATTCACCATCCTTTGCACATTCTTAGTCATTACAACCCAGACTGATGAGCTCTTCTTCTGAACAATCATAATATTTGGGGGTGTATATTTGACTTATAATATTTGACTTATTCTGGTTCAAATTCTGTTTTTTTTTTCTACTTGAAGATGGTACAAAACCGTCCAACATTCCAGTGGAAAATTACATTGAATTTGAAAGGTTTTTAGTGCTATCTTTAATTTTTACTGAGCAAGTGACAACTGCTGTAATACCTTCTTACCATGTTGAGAGGCAACTATAGCCCAGATATCTAAGATCACACAGGGGAATGGTAGATGCTCTACAGTGTTTCTAAACTGGATTCTTCAATACATCCTAATTTGTAATAAGCCTACTAAATATCTTTTCAATTTACAATGAGTTTGTTGACACACAACTCTATTGCAAGTCAAGAAGCATTTATATTATGATCACAATGATAATTGGTTTTTACTCTGTATTACTGTATGACATTAACTATTTATACAATTTGTATGTGTGCTATGTCCTATTTTGTTCCTCTTCACCACATGTAGAAGCAATATGGAAGTGTCCTTAACATATATTTAATTAGAGTACATATTTAATTACCATACATATTTAATTACAGTACATTTTCCTGTACTTATATATGTACATACATTAACTTAGTTTGATGTATAGATTACAGGATACTTTATATATAGACTACAGGAGGAATGTCTTTTCTATGCCTTCATACCTAGCATTTATAGAATATTATCAAAATAGTGGTTGCTGAATCAGTGATTTAGGTAACTAATAAAATATGTGACACAACATACCATGCTCCACAGTTACTAAGCGGCTAGAGTTCTACTGTACAAATTCCCACCAACTTTACTTCTTGTGACATGTTGGCTAAGAATATTTAGAGACCTATCCAATTTTCCATAAGAACTGAACCCAAAGTTAGCGGATATGAACTGCGGTGTGCCAGGAACTTAATATAGGAGTCACAATACAGACAGGAACCACTGGATCACATATGCAAAGGTAAGTGAGGGTAGGGAGGAGACAGCTGGAAAAGATAATGGGAGGAAGGGTAAGAGAGGAGGGGCTGTAGACAGGAGAGGTTGGGGATAGGAAGGGAGGGAAAGAAAAGACACAGAATTTCATTCCATTTATGTATGAAATTCAAAGAATATTAAATGCATTTTTGAACAGGAAAACTGTAGCTTATACTGATTTCACCATGATCTGTACTTGGAATGACTTTCAAGACATGTTCCTAAGAACACTAAAATAATTAAGATTTCTCACATACTAGACTTCTATAAAGAAATAAGAGTTTTAACAACAAGCTATCGTTCAGTCTTCACAACAACACTGCAAGACATCTCTTATTCTTTCCACTCTGTCACTAAGACAAAGACGACTAATTTACCAAAGTCACAGGGTGCAAAGTCACTGTTAGCACGTAGAGGAACTCTTGAGCAGGATTAAAGTCAATTGTGAGTATAGACTTGTCAAGCGCATATTGATGATGTTGATGTAGATGACTAGCTTCTAACTTCTATGCACATAACAAAGAGCATCCACTTTCCCAGAATGCCCTGCTTTTCACCACATGCAGAAGCAATAAAGGAAAGAGACCCAAACACATATTTGGTTTGAGAAATTCCTTGTCTATGGATAGCAGGGCAGAACATGTTACAGATCATGCCTGTAACAGGACCACGGGCAGGTCATGCCTCTCTCCCCTGAAAGACAGACTGGTTCTCTACTGTCTCAATATGATTAATAATGTTTCTGAAACTTCTTGGTATACTAGTAAATATTAACATGAGGCCAGGTTTCTTGCTTACCAGTAAACAGTCAGGCATATGGAATATACCTGATATCCCTAAGCATGGGAGACTAGGTAGGTGGGGCTTCAGTTTGAAGTGGGGCTACATAGCAAAATTGTAAAAAGAAGAAAAAGAGAGCAAAAGAAAGATGTGGGAAAAGGGGGAAGGAGGAAGGAAAGAAAGAGATGAAGGAAGGAGGGAAAGATGAAAGGAAGGAAAGAAAGAAGGAAGGAAGGAAGGAAGGAAGGAAGGAAGGGAGGGAGGGAGGGAGGAAGGGAGGAAGGGAGGGAGGGAGGGAAGGGAGGGGGGAGGGAGGGAGGGAGGGAAGGAGGGAGGGAGGGAGGGTGGAGGGAAGGATTGTTCCAGATGGATTAGATTCCTAGTCAGTTAACAATTTACTTGGTTGTTGTTTTGGATTTGAGGCATATTTGAGGATTCCTTTCTCCCTGCCTATGAGGGAATCATTCCTCATGTTTCAGTAGCATTGTCTTTTTATTGTATTGTCTTTCTATTTGTTCCTTTCAAGGAGTGTCCTTCAACACACTGAGCCCTGTCATCTCTAGGTTTACCTAACAGATGTCATGATAGCAGGATGGATTGTACAGGACCAGTGAAGTGGCTCAGCATCTAAAGGTATCTACTGCTTATCTAAGGACCTGAGTGTATTTCCTGGAACCCATGTGCTAGAAGGTAAACAGTTACTCCTGAAGTGGTCCTCTGAAAAAATGATAGCAAACCTGTAAGAGTTGGCGACATTCTCATGAGTCTGGTAAACCAGGTAGAACTATTGGCCTAAAGGGCAAAGGTCAACATCCTGAGCATGATACTTAAGAATCTTTGCAATTTTGGTTCAAGAGAACCTTCATATTTGCCTCCAAACCTTCACTTTCCCAAGATTCATGTATTGACCCAAACTTCTCAATCTCTGTGTGCTCTTTGTCGGTCACATTCTGCATTCCTTCTGGAAGGAAGGCCTATCCTCCTGACCTCTGAACATGATGGCCAAGGCCCGCCTGCCCCATGAAGTCACTCTCCTGTCCCTCCCTTCTCACCCAGAGAGCATCCCTGGCTCCTCTCACTCCATACGGGACTCGTTCTGTCCCATACCACCTCATCTCTTGCCTCAAGACTTACCTTAAGGGCTTATGGAAATGCCACTGGGTCCTTATATGTCATCGGAGAGGAGGACCCAGTGGAGAGTTAGGCGCACACAATAAAGGACTCTCTGGGAATTGGGGGGGAGACACTGGGGGAAGGGGAGGGGGGAGGGAGGGAACTGGTAAAAAATTTTAAAATGTATAATTAAATTTTTAATAAAAAAAAAAAAAAAAAGACTTACCTTAACTCCATTCTTAGAATATATATATTTCAAAATATGATGCGTGGTTGTATTATTTTATTCTGAGCACTTCTCACAGAGAGATTCAATCTGCTTCATTTAATAGGGTAGAAAATTCCTTGAAGACATAGGTTGGCTTTTTAAAGGATGGCACAACCAATTTTCCCAGCTCATGTTGCATCTCATGTTGCATTATGTGTGTGTGCAGGCTCAAGGGTGACTTAGGGAATAAATATATATATTGCATCCATCTCCTTTTTGCTTTGCTCTGGGGTTTTCCAGGCTCCACCTTCCAGAGTTGGAAGTTCAGGCCACTAGCATTTCCACCTGGGATTTTTATGTGGGGTTTGTGATACTCTCTCAGGTATTTCTGCTTGCAAGTCAGAGTCTTAACTACTGAGCCATCTCTCCAGCCCACACGTGGCTTCTCAAGGGCACCTCTAGTGCAGACGCAGGCTCCACCTATAAGATGTGCCTGAGCCTCACCGTTCCAGTTTAGGCTAGAAGAACTGGAAACTTTCTCTGATAAGTGAAGACTTGGTACGTAAATGTCTCACCTTTGTCTCCTCTCAGCTCTGAAATGAGGGGCCCCCCAGTCCTCTGAGGGTCCTGGATGGATTGAGCACCCTTCCCCAAGCTGTTCAGCTCACTAAAGCTGCCTTCTGTCTATTTCGACTTTTTACATTTGCTTGGCTTTTATGAAACAATCTAACTGCTTCCAATCTTTTCCTCGGGGTGTGCAGTTGGAAGACCCAAACTGACACAAACTCTACCTTTCACACACTCATCTGGTAATCAGAAACAAACCTAAGCATGTCTGGGAGTAAGAACACAGAACACATTGAATCTAACAGGCACACACAGAGACAGTTCTCATTGTCTTCATCAGATCCCCTGGGGAGCTAGGACCTGTCCACTGAGGCCTAAGTGGGGAAAGCAGAGCTGCAGATTAGCTTTGGCAGAGCCTCACAGTCTACGACGGCTGAAGTCAGAGGTCACCAAGTAACTTCATCTCTCAAAATTATTACTACTTTCAGTGCTTGGCTGCACTGGATGACCTGGAAAAAATGCCCCTATTGCTGTTGGACAACATAACAAAAATGATTACCATATATTTAGGAGTTCTCAAACATGCTTGTTTGGGACAGTGAGGGTCACAGAGCCAGCATCTCAGCTGAGGAAAGGTCTGATCAGAAAGATTAACACTCTTCACGGTACCATTCAAAAAAAAGAGCAGTTTGCTTTTCCGACTTCCTCCTCTTCCTATCCCAGCCTGTCAGGGAAAATCACAGTCTCACACATGAAATATTTTTGAACGGGAGGTGGCAGCTTTATGGAAAACGACTCTGAACGTGTTTGGGCTCCAACCAACGTTCCCAGCTCTGTGTTACTCCTGATAAGCCTTCCGAGCCACGGCTTTGGCAGATTTTGTGTTAATTGTTTATGTGGCAGCTGAGTCTCCCAGAAGTGTGTGGTATTTTCTCATTTATAAAATCCGAAGCCTTAGGATAATCCCTCATTAGATCAATAATGTTCTCATCAAATGACTGTAACAAGTAAGAAGTCCTGGCTGATAGAGCTCATCAAAGATTTATTTACAATCTCAGTTACAATTGCCAGTTCAGTGTATGTGTTGTAGGTATGTGTGTTACATGCACATGTATGTTCATGAGGTCATAGGAGCATGTGCTGTATCCTGCTAAATCACTCCTCTGTCTTATTCTCTCTTGACATAAGGATTCTCACTAAACTGGAGCTAGGTTAGCAACCAGCGAGTCCAAGCATCCTCCTGTCTCTGCCCCCTAAGCAGCTGGGGTTACAAGTGGCCACATCTGGGTTTTTACATGGGTGCTGGGATTGAACTCAAATCTTCATGTCTGCACAGCAAACACTTGCCCACTGTGCCATCTCCCTCAGCCTCTTGGTTTGCCCATTTTGACACATGTGACCACGTGACCCTTAACCAGGTCAGACTGCTCATCACTACCTGGAAACAAGTGTAGCCATATAATTGTCATACATTTGTTCAGGCCAATTCGTCAAAGGCCATCCTTGTTCACTTGAGGATCCTTGACTTGTATTCAAGACCAAGGTCAAAGTTTCTATGGAAAGAGTTCTGCTTAAACCTGGCCTCTGCTCTCTTCCTCTCTGGCCCAAATTCCATGTTTCCTTGTGATAGCACTTATCACTCTTTGTCAGGATGTTGAGTTAATGTCTAGGAGAATTGCTGAAGGCAGGACCTGTGACTGAGTAGTTTTCATTTCCACTATCCCATGGATACTGTATCAGGCAGAGAGCCCACATGTCACATGTTGGTGGAAAGTTCAACATAGGTGCATTGGAATCCTAGCTCTCCACTCCCCTCCTCCTCTGCCAGCAAGCTGTTCCACTTCAAGATGACGCAGCTCACTTCATATTATAATTATGACAATAAGCCCAGGCAGCCAGAGAATTAGCCATGAGGAAACCAAGAGAAATGCAGTTGTATCTTGGTAGCTGTGTCTCCTATTTAGGCAGGGAGTTAGAGGTGAGGTAACCATGGAAACTGTAACTGTATCTTGGTATCTCTGTCTCCTGTTTAGGCAGAGAATTAGGTGTGAAGTGTATAAGGAAATGATAATAGTATCGGTGGTAGCTGTGTCTCCTGCTTAGGCAAGGAGTTAGATTTGAGATAACCATGGAAACAATAGCTGTACCTTGGTAACTGTGTCTCCTGATTGTTAAAATTCTCCCTCATGGGTAGACATCCTTGAAGCTTCAGCCAGGTTCTTCCTACTGTATCAGAAATTAAGGCACCAGTCACTTTGCCAGTAGTCATACATGTGCACCAATAAGCATCCTGTTGTGTTGCGTAGGGAAGGAAAAACGCCAGGGACATGCTGGCCTTGGAGCATGTACAATGGTTGAGGTGAGAAAGCAAGCCAAGAGAAGAACTTGCCAATGCCATCCCAAGAGAGAGACATCGTAAAAATCTACACCAGACCTGGTAGGCTGGTTATCTCTGACCTTTTGAGTCGATCTACTCCAATCTCTCTCTGTGGGGTGGCCATGACTGTGTTACTTGGCTAAATAAGCTTCTGTTTAAACCATCTGTGTGTCCCAGCTGAATTTTTTCCTTCAAACAGACAAGGGCACAGGAACATACTGGCCCTGTAACAAGAGGATGGAGATAGTATTCATGCAGCAAGAATCCAATAAATGTTTACTGAAAGAATAATAGGCCTTCATTTCCCATAAAGTTACTTTTCCTTCATATGAAGTCTCTTGATAAAAAGCAAACAACACACAGACGAAACGTAATCTTTAATGGTAGCAAGAAGCACAGATTCCAAGGACTATGGGTATGTGCATGGTCCACACACATAAGCTATTTCAAAGACTCTTTTTGGTCAGAGGCTTGGAAAATGAAAAGGGAAAGACTGGTTTTTCTGTGCCAAATTTACATGTCCTCTCACAAGGCAAGGTAGCTGGAAATGCCTGTCCTAAAATTATGGTGATTATGGCTTCTAAACCCAGCCAGACAAATACTCCCCTTTCTTGTGAGAAAGTAGCCTTATACAGCTCTGCTGTGGACTGTGTACAGAAATGTGCACCAAGATATAGGATGTGTTCTTTTCCCTTCAAAGTAAGCTTTCATTAATAACAAAGGAGCCATTGAGTTGAGTCATGTGGCTAATTTGTGCCAATGATTTTTCTGAGCCAATCAAGTAAGCAAGAGGAACTTGCATTCAAGGCTTAGCTAGTTTACAACCATGTGCAATTTATATACTGAAATAGCATTTCTGTTTAACTTTTTGTAGGGCTATACAGGTTTCTATTGCCTATCTAATTACAGTCTGTCTGTTGGGGAACAAGTGCATATGATAAAAAAATGAAGAATTAAAAATATGCTCAGAAATAAATAAGGGTAAGAAAATTGTAAGATTTTTTGACAATAGGAAGCAATTCCAAGTCTAATTTCACTAAGGGGAGAAAGAACATTTTCACTTATCTGAAATGTTTAAGATTCTTGAGATACAGATCTTGGAGTGTAAAGAAGCACAGTGCTGCTGTGAGGTCCTTTCACTGAGCCAAGTTTGAAGGGCCAGTCAGAAATGACTACAATAGAAAAAATATAGACTCTGTTTCCCCTGAACTAATTAATTTTAAATCTGATCCTTTGCTGGGTATTGCAGTTTCTTTTCCGGTGGAGAGATCTACATACATGACCAAACGACTTATGGGGAACAAAGGATTTCTTTTTCTTGCTTACAATTCTGGCTATCGTCCACAGTTCGGCATAGTAGGAGAGTTTATACCAACATTAGGAGTGGAGGAAGTTGGCCACACCGTATCCACAGAGAAAGCTAACAGAGAGAGCTATCTTTTCTGTCTTGCCAGAATGCCTGCCTGCCAAAGTATGCCAAACTTCTGAAGTGGCTCCTTCCATCTCACCCACCCACCGGCTGTAGAATAGTTCCAATCACTGTGAGCTCATCACTTAAACAGTCTTCCACATGCTTGTTCAGGGTGTGCCCTAATTGCAGCTCTTTACAGATGTGCCCAGAGCCCAGCCTTCAGTGGTCAAGTGATCGCCTGTATCTAACCAGCACACTGGATGAGACCTGTCCTTTGTTGGACACTGATCTAGATGCAGGAGTCTGGGCTGTAGGGTGGACCCTGTTGCTCAGTGAGGCAGGGCTATTCAGACTAAAGCTCATTCTCAGTTCTTCTAAAGAGTGAGGAGACATTGTGACGTGATGAGACTTTCTCCTTTTCATCCCCGCAGCAGCCAGAGTTCTGAGGGATCCCTCAGGGGCGGGCAAGGAGGACCTGTGGACTTCATTCCAGATTCTTCATATCAATAAGAGGCCCCTTCATCCTCAGCTTTACACACAGATTTTCAGTCAATGCCTTTCCTTATCTGGCCTTGGAGCATCATCAATGAGAATACATATATCAAGTTGATCACCTCACAAGAACCCCCAAGAAGCATTATTACTGCCTCTTATTTTATAGTCAAAGAAACTGAGTATTAAGCAATTTGTCCAAAGTAACAAAGCTTGCAAGCAGTAAGACAGGGATTGAATCAAAGGAATCAGACTCCATTACGTCTCAAACTCAGAAACTTGGTGTCATCTTCGAATCTAAACTTTATTCTATAAAATTAATCTTGATATCTAAAATAGTCTCTGTTAGATGACTTTCTTTGACCAAGAATTCAGGCTTATTGCCCTTTAGCAAAAGATGGGCAATGGGCTGATTGTGGATTTCTTCAGCATAAACTAGACATTTGAAGGAAGAAGAGGGATGAATTTTCCTTCTCTGTTCTTTCCTTCCTCTCACAGTTACTAGATTGATATAGGCCTGGAACCAAGCTAAATAGTGGAGATGAGAAAATTGAAGTCCCAGATTCTGACGCTAAAGACCTCAGGGTCTAGAGTGACTTGATAGGGCCTTACAGTTAAAAGTTTTAGCTGACCACTCCCAGCTAAAGACAAGCTTATTCAAAGACACACAGAGGAGAGATGGCACCTTATAATTGGGACCTACAAATGCATATCTGTCACTCACAGAATATCTTCTGAGACAGCTTCGGACAAAGATGACAGGCAGTCAAAGAAGACCCCAAAGAGCTCTAGTGGGAAGAGACAAAAGAACAGTCCAGATGAGAAACATTTGCATATAAGAGGATGATTACACAGAGGGTGGCAGAGAGAGGCAGCACAGAGAGATAGTGTGAAGACGATCACACATCTGGTCAGGGAGATGACGTCACTCAAAGTACGGCACTTCTGCAAGCATAACTGAATGTTTATATGACCATATTGTCATGCTTCAAGTACTTAACAAGAGCAGGGCCACAATTACATGGATCATGTCTGAAAGAGCACACTTCATACTATGATCAGACCTTGGCGTTGGGAGGAACCTGAGGCTGAACTCTCTGTCTGTCTTTCCAGTTCCCATTTAATCATTTGGAAGGTCCCAGAAGTCTGAGAAGACGCTAAAGCAAGAATGCCCAAATTAGGACCTCTGGGCAGAAAACTGACAGATCTGTCAGACCCAGTCCCAAAATTCTGCATGGAGACTAGCTAGCCCTTGGTCCCTTTATATATGGAGGAAATGTCAGAGACTTGTTTTGAATTTTCTCTCATAGATGTTTTGATAGCAGATTACTATGAAGAAGTCATAACAATAATGGTTTACAAAGAATGTTCCCCTAAAGTGTTCTGTGAATATGTGTCATCTATAAAAATAAATGCATATTCCACTGAACAGCCAATATAGTAACTATCATTCTCTCTCTCCTTCTCTCTTGACAGGGTCTTGCTATAGTTCTCTGGCCTTAAACTTACTATGTAATTTAGTTCACAATGTGTCTGCTGTAGTCTCTCAGCCTCTAGAGTACTGGGATTACAAGCATATGCCACCAATTCTTGGCTATTTTTCTGCTTTGAGGTGCAACCTCTATTTAAATAGTGAAAACTCTGAAGCTTGGAGAAGATGTATGATTTATCAAAACCCAAGACTCTGACTAGCAAGCAGACATACTGTTCTAGCAAGCTTAACGTGTGCAAGTGCCTGGCATGCAGGTGTTCAAAGTGACTGTGATCAAGTCTCAGCGATTAGAAAACTAGAGATGAACGATTCACGAGCATCGCCCACTGCCTTGTCATCGCACAGGTGGAAGACCGGATGGCACACAGAGTCACACAGCACTCACCCATACTTCCTCACGCGAAAAGAAATGGAGCACTGGAAAAGAGAACCAGAGAACCCAGAGCTCTTCACCTGGAAAGGCAGACAGAGAGGTCTGCCCAACGCCAAGGTTTGTTCATAATAGAAGCTGTGCTCTTTCAGCCATGATACACATGAAGGTGGTCTTCATCTTGTTAGACACTTGAAACACGATAAGAAGATTGTGTAAAGGTTTAGCTACACTTGCAGAGATACCACATTTTGGGCGATGTCAGCTCCTTTGACCAGATGTACGATCTTCCTCACACAAAAAAAGATGTGAATTTCTCTCCCACCAGAAACACAGTGACACACACTCTGAGGTCAGAAAGAAACCACAGGAGTAGGCAGTGCTCATAAGGGAGGACAGGTTGATGAGGTGAAAGAGAAAGAGAAAGTGAGGGAGAAACAAAAATAGAAGTGAAGAATGAATAAAATATTGTAGTTATTTGAATGAGATCTGCATAGACTTGTAGGGGAGAATTATGCATAAGGAAGGAGGGAGGAAAGGAAAGACAGGAGAAGAAAGAGGAGAGATTGAGAGAGGATGGAGAAACAGAGAGAGGGGGAAGAGAAAGAGCAAGGGAAAAAGAGAGAAAGAGAAAGAGAGAGAAAAAGCACTTTTTCTGTCTGTTTGCCTCTCACTACTCACCAAAGAAACGAGAAATTTCCTAGCCCTGCTCTGGAACTAAGGATGCTATCTTGGACAAAGATCTGTCAGGGAAGAACTACTGGAGAGGTTTGAGGAAAGATATCCTGTTGAAAGGAGAAAGGCACAGGGAAACCTCTCCCACTGCCTTTCTTCAAGGATGACCGTATGTCACTGTGATACCTGCCCCGAGAAAAACCCAGTGCAATTGCTGGTACACTTACCTCCCAGCCTGGCATCAGGAAATCATGTGGTGAGAGAGCTTCAAACCCAGTAGAGCCAGACTTCCTGTCACTGAGCCACTACGTGTCCTCACAGTTTAAGTCATAGTTAGTTGGGGTTTCTGCTACCTGCACCTATTTCCTAACAGATATGGAGTAGAAATCAGCAAACAGTATGTCTCTCCTTTCGTGCTCTCTTGGTGTCTTGGAGGGATTCAGGATTCTGGAAACAGATTGTGAACTCTGCTTAGAGCAGTGTGAGAAATGCCGCACTAAAGGGTAGTAACAGTGTGTGGCAGGGGCAGTGTGTGTGTGTTTGTGTGAGTGTGTGAATGTACGTGCTCCTACATGTGCAAAAGTAGCTAAGACTGCACTGACTGAAGCTAAAGACCGAAGAGGAACTCCTAACACAATCTGATGTGTTCACTAGTCTACTAGTCTTGGTGTTCAAATAGCACAGATCTACTCTGTATGCATTGTGTCAACATCGTTCTTATTGACACTTAATAGTCAGAAAATAATTAATCTCTACAGTGCTTAGAATGTATCCGCTACTGTGTTTTCTTATTTTCACAAGTACTTGTGAATGGTGTGCATGCGTGTTCATTTGTGTGTAGGCACATGTTCATATGTGTGTGTGTACCAAAGGGCACTTGAGTGTGTGTGTGTGTGTGTGTGTATGTGTGTATGTGTGTATGTGCCTACCCAAAGGTGACATTGGGAGTCATCCTGGATTGTTCTACTTCCTTACTGTTTTGCTCTGGGCTTTCCTGGACCTCTCAAGGTTGGAATGCACGCCATTGCCATTTCTGCTGGCATTTTTTTAAAAACATGGGATCTGGGGATCTGAACTCAGGTTCTTTTGCTTGGGAAGCAAAGGCTTTAACTGCTGAGCCATCTCTCCAGCCTACCTCATTCTTTTTTTGAGGCAGGTTCTTCTTAATCAAACTCAAACCTCACATACAACTTACTCTGGGGAACCGTCTGTGCTTCCCAAGCTGGAATTACAGGCAGACTTCCTGTCTACCCAGCATTCATGTGGGTTCTGGTTAAACAGTTTAACAGTTGAGCCATCTACCCAGCCACAGATACTAATTTTTATAACTTACATTTATTCATTCATTCATTTATTTATTCATTTATTTCTTATTCACAATAACTACAGGAGGTAGATACTGTTATGTTGCCCATGTTGCGGATGGGAAAACGGAGACACAGAAAGATGTGATAGTCTCCCCCAGTTACACAGTTAAAGGAGTGAAGCCAAAGCTCAAGCCAGGCTCTGGCGCCAGGGCCAGCTTTCAGCCGGTTCATCGGTTCTCTGGTATTTCCAAACATTTGGGCAGAGTGCACACACATGCTTCCTTCATTTGCTCTGAGCGCATATTTTGCTGGATTTTCGTTCTCACCAAGATGCTGGCACCAGCTTTGTGCCTTAAATGGTTCCCTTTCCTCACCAAGCAAATAACCTCCCTTGCTTTCCACCTTCCTTTTAAATGTGGCCACATTTAAACAAAGGAGCAGCCCTGGTGCTAGGCTAAGGAAATCTTCTCTGCCTGTGGGAAATGAGTTTATAGACACTTTCTACTGGAGACATTTATTTCATTTATTTTTCCCTACAAAATGCAAGAAACGTGAAGTCTAATTACTTAGCTGTGGCAGATACACTTTTTCAGCTTCTGCTAGACTTAGCTCAACACCAACTGTGCTTACCCTGCATACACAATGAGGTTCATTAATTCCTTCCTCCTCCAAGCTCACTGAAGGAAAATGATTACAGACTGAGGGCGGGGGGGGGGGGTGACTGCATTTCACTTTAGTGTCTAGATGGGACCCTTCCCCTCAAATCTTACTCTTCCCATCCTTCAGGGGCTCTCTCGTCTGACCAGCTAGACAGGTCAGAATAGACAGGAGCTCTGTGACTTGAATTCTTCTTTCTCCTGGGTCACATGACACTGAAGAGCACTTGTGGACTATGTGAAGAAACAAGATAACACGTGCACCACCATGGCTGTATCCACTCCCCACTCCCAAATCCATCAGCCGTACCCATGTGCTTGGGTACTATATGAGATGCCTGCAGACACAATAGAGTGATAATATGTTCAGGAACACATATATCTTCCCAGGTATGGGTATGCAGAATGACATGGCATAGTATGTATAAACTTCTTTATTCCATATCAAATAACTCTTGGGCCCTCTGAAGTATATCTGATATATGTCGTGCATTTTCAGTGAAGAGTCCCTAGACATGAATATCTAGCTGCCTGGATACTCTGTTCACAACATCATTCTTATCAACACATAATAGTCCAAAAAATCTTTTATAGGTTTCAAAGATGTCTGAGAGTCTTTAATACTTCTTTCTTGCAAAAGTAGAACTAGATTATTTTTCCTTGGAGTGTGAGCTGGAGGCAGGGTGGAACATGGTAGAGGGGATGGTGTGTGATTTGTAACTCTAGGTCATTAAGGATCTGTGATCTCCTCCATCTTCACCATCCTCACCCATTTTAGGGGAAGCCAGTTGCCGGGTTTGGAAGCACTTTAACAGAGGCATGGAAAGGTCAACATGCGGTTCCTGAGGTCTCCTGACCACAGCCAGGGGTGCGGTAACATCCACGACGATGAGGGATCCTCTCAGTCCAGTCCCATCTTCAGCCCCAGCCACCATCTCCTGCCCACAACCTTATGCAAGATCCTGAGCTAGAAACACCCCACTCAGCAACCACTGGTTCCTGACACACATCAACTGTGGGACGGTGTGAATGTTACTGCTTTATGTAACTATAGTTCAGAATGAGTGGTCCAACAAAATAGGTAATAGACAGAGTGTGGAGAGCCTGCAATGGGAAGACATCAGACTTCTAAGGATAGTATGCTTCTCATCAGCTGCAGGAATGTTGGAAGATAATGAGGTGTTGAGGAATAGTTTATATTTTCCAATGTTAACCCTCATTTGCCTTGGGAGGGGTCCAGTCTTTTCCTCTCTCTCTGTCTCTCTGTCTCTCTCTCTCTCTCTGTTTCTCTCTCTCTCTCTCCTTTTCTCCTTCCCTTTCTTTCTTGTGCATAATTCTTGCCTATAAATCTAAACTGATCTTTTTTTTCAAACGATTTCAAATTTTATTCATTTTCCTCTTCAGTTTTTCTGGTTTCTCCTCACTAGCTATTTCTCTTTCACCTCTGCTCCCTCATTCTCAAACACCAACTGTCCCAGGGACTTCCTGCTGACCTTACCAGTCCCTCCTCTGCCTCAGCTCCTGCCATGCTCATAGTCAGCTCTGTCTCATGTGTGCATGCATATGTGCGTGCTTGAATGTGTGCATGTATGTGTGTGTGTGCGCGCAAGTGCACGCGTGCATACATGCACTGCTTTCTTTCTCTGGTACACATGTGCCATTATTCAAAAAAGCAACTTCTTTTCCATTGAAGTTGCTCTCCGAGGTCTGAATTGGTGTTGAAAAGTCCTGACTTTAGGGAGGATTCCCTACCTTGGGCTTTTTGGCTTCAATTCCTTCTACTCCTCCAGCTTGAGTTTCCCTTTCATTTCTGGAATCTTAGCATCTCTTTCGCTAGTCATTTATTTTCCGGTATTAGTCCATTTCTATTGGATGTGGCAGAAGGGACTGAAGGCCTTAGGAACAACTCGGTCCACTCTCCTGCAGTAGCCGGTTCCCTCGGTCTGCCTCGCCCATTAGACTCCTGCCTGTTTGATTCAGACCTGAGCCTGTGTCTACAGTCCAAGGGCAGGGGCGCTGCGGGAAACTCCTCAGTAGTTTCTGAAATGGGGACTTTGCACCAGCAGTGCCTAGATGGACGGGGAAAAAGAGCCTAGTTAAGTATCTTAATTTCTCTTTTGAACATTTATCAAGCCTGGTATCACTTATTTTCCTTCCTTTTTCTTCCTGCTCGGTGCCCCGAGGAGCCCCCAGTGCCCTCAATATGCAGAAAAACCTCTTGGGAAACCAGCCGAGCAAGCTGAGAGCATAGAACCAGAGCAGAACGTGGCCTCAGGAAGAATTCTTTTCTTCTGGAATAATCACCAGTTCTGATTACTTTCTGGCCTCCTGGTTTTACAAATGTAGGTTGTATCTAAAATTAAAGTAGACTACTCCATTTTCACAAATTGTAAATATGAAAGGATGGAAATTTCCCACAGGTCCTTTCCCATTAGAAAAAAAAATCACAATTTAAACCAAATCTGGTTGGTGGCTAATAGCTGAATAGATAACTGGAGCTCCCATGTGATAATTATTATCTAAATGGCCAGAAGAAGTTCATAACACATTGTCCACTTCTGATGACAGACACATGAAAGAACAGATACCCTTTATTTCCAATGTTTACAAATCAGTGTTATTTCACCCCCACTTTGGGTTCTCAGTAATTAAATTTTAAAAATTCTCCTTACATTGGGTGTAAGGAGAGCCCAGTGTAATGAACGTCATAGCTTTAGCTGGGTCCCATGCTCGAAAATATTTAGTGATTTTTTTTCCTCCTTCTGCCTCTTCTGCATTTCTCCCAGGGGCTGTTGCATCATCGATATTCACGAGCAGCCGCTGTGATAGATCAGTAAACAAAGCTGAGGATGGATCCAACCATCCTGTCCCACGTGATCAAAGTTCTTCAGACGCTTCATTTATGCAATTTAGACTTCCAGGCTTCAAATGCATGGTAATTTCATCTCACAAAGGCCCCAGGCAGTAAAGCATTTATTTTACACCTCTGGACCTCATTGAGGAGGTGGCACAACCTGCTGTCGTGTTTATCTTTCTGCAAATGAGCGACATGATATGGAGATGCCACCTGCTTCCTGGTGGGAGAGCCGGAGAGAAGTGGGGGATTAATTAGTTAATATCCACGGAGTGCTCTGCAGAAGGAGAGCGATGTGCAAGTGTGAATTTCCATGATGTCTCATTGCGCTCCTTGGCACTTGCTGGGGAGGTGATGAGTTATGAATGGGAAGGTTGCTTGGCATGAGAAAGCCATGGTATTTATAAATCAGATGCTTTGATTCTTTTGGAAGATAAAAATCCCTGGTTGTAGTGATTGGAAATGTTTACACTGTTCTCTGTGAGATGAAAGGATTCAAATTCCTCCTGGCTCCCTAAGTGGAGACCTTATAGAAGCTTTGCATGAAATCGAGAGTGAAGAGTGATCACGGATTTCCACCACTGTCACAGCTCTTGACTTCTTTGTGCAAACATGCATTGTGTTTTGGGAAAAGCAATCAGCTCATGTCTAGAAGAGTACTGGAATCTGAAATTCCACTGCTAGGTATACAACTAACGGAATCGCCTGCCTGCTTCTACCATAATTCCTCATGCTAGAATGTTCATGACAATGTTATTTACAATTGCCCCACTTTGAAAATTGTCCAAATGCCCACAGAGAGTCGAAGTGATAAATGCACTGGGGCATACTCACACAGTACAATACTGTACAGCAGCAAGAATGAATGATCCAGAACTAAATTCAATGCAAAATACATAGCTCACAAACATAATAAAAATGGAAAGAAGCCAATGGAAGAGTCTATACTTCATGGTTCCATTTATGCAGAGAATAGAAAAGTTGAAAGGCTAATCTGTCCCGTTAGTCAGAGGAGTGTTTTATAACATAGATGTTTGGTTTGGGGCAGTGAAATTTTCTGCTAGAATGATGGGAAAGTTTACTTTCTACCCCGACTCCATCGTGGAAAAGATAAAAAAACAAATGGTATTCCTTATAGCACCCGAAGTGCTAATTAGCAAGGCTCTTGGGAGGGGTCTGTGAACTGCTAACTGCATCCTGATTCTCGGTATGGGCGTGGACACAGGTGTGCTCAGATGGCAGAAATCCTTTGGAACTTACAGCATGCTTATGATTTGTCCACTTTAAAAAAATAGCAATTTAACAAAAGTTTAATGAAAAAATACAATAAATTATTCCACTCAAATGGGCATGGTTCTAGGAGCTGGGGATCTGCTGACACATGAATGAAACGCACAGTGAAGCATTTGTTAGCTGTCTGTCAGCAGTGACATGAACTGGGTGGAGGGCTGGCCCCACAGGGTATGCATGAGGACTGCAGATTGGATTCCTAGAACTCATGTAAAAACTGGGTAGGCGTGGCAGTTGTCTTAAACCCCAGCACTTGAAAGGCAAAGGCTGGAAACCCCCTAGGGCAAGCAGTCTAGTTAGCCTAGCTGATGTCCGGCTCTAGCTTCCGTTAAGAGACACTGCTTCAATGAAAATTGGGGAAAGATGGAAGACCACACCTGATATTAACTTCAGGTCTCTATACAAGTGTTCACCTGCACACTCACATATTCCCTTATGCATGTGAATACATATGCATGCATGCATGTTCCACATATATAAGAAAGTATGAGAGAGAGAGAGAGAGAGAGAGAGAGAGAGAGAGGATACAAACTGGTGCATATATGGGAAATTCAAGGAATTTTTCTAAAAAGGACTTATGTTGGAAGAGAAGGTGGTAACAGGTTTTTGCAATGTGTTACTCTCAGAATCCTGTTAGCCATGTCACTACGAACATGTGACAGAGTCAGTCACAGATATGAGCTTATGGAGCATTTGTGTTTAAGGAGAAAATATACAAAATGACCTCCAGAGTTTAAATTCAGCAGTTAAGTACAGAAATGTAACCTGTCTCTTCTTTAGCTATCTGGGGGTTCCTATCAGATGATACCATTGAAAACTTTGTATTTATGGAAGTCCTCAATTAACTTTTCTCTAAGACCCCTTTCGATATCGTATCATGGGGCCGAAAAACAATAACATGGTTGAATAGAGTCTTGGCTTAAGATTTCAAAGTTTTGGAGTTTCAAAGATTTGGAGACAGTTGGGAAATAAGTCCTTGAAAAGTGAAAACTGAGTAAATGACCTGAAATGCCCAGTATGACCATAGTACCAGAGCACATGCAATCCAACATGCAATGCTTAAGTAGAACAGGTAGAATTGGTTTTTGGTGACTTAGAGACATAAGACTATATGCCTATGCCTTCTTCCGTTAGCTTTTCTAAGTCAAAGCTTTACTCTGGCTGTAGATCAAGTAAGAAGATCTATCCTGATACCTCTTACATGTCTGTGACATGTTGTCATGCAAATGTTGCATCTCAAACAATTTTAAAAATTGAACCTGAGAGTGTAACTCAGCGACAGTGTTCATGTCTGGTATGCACAATGCCTGGGCTCAATTTCAATCCTCAATTTCAACCCAAAATGGCTTTGTTTGTTCCTCTTTCATATAGTATAAAGTCACAGATTTCCACAATAAAGAAAGATGGAAGCATGGAATCAGGAGTGTAGGATAGGCTTCCCCACTACAGCATCTTAGGCTCACTATTGCAAAGATACCTTGTTCAAGTAACAGTCTTTTCAATATTTGAAGTTTGTGAAGTTCAGGCACTGTTTTAGACTCCCATGATACACAGCTAAATGGAACAGATTAAAATTAGTATCCTTGTGAAGTATACATTCTAGCCAGAGAAGACATACAAAGAGCAATAAATAAGTCTCCTATATCACTAGAAGATAACAAATCCTGTAAACAAGCACCAAAATACAGCAGGCAAAGAGGCTAGGGAATGTGGACCAAGAGTGGAACGGAGGACAGATGAACTATTCAGAAGATTGGCTGGAATCTCAGATCTCACTAGATAGATAAGATTTATCTTGATGACCAATGAACAACCTAGTGGACATAAAATTCACTCAAATCCATGGACTTCTTTCTTGCTTGTCCTCTATACAAGTAACTGTCCTATCAAGAAACTGTACCCCCTGGCCAGGATATTATCTGTTAGTGTGGCCTTTAAATCATGTGATATCACCTGCCCAGTGCAGTCATCCATGTGTTTCAATAAGCATTTCCAGTGACCAAACATGTCCACATGGTTCTTGAGGTGGTCAGACTGAGCTCATTATACTTAAAGGACATGTGCCAAATAATGTTCTTTCTGTTTGAGTGGTGGATAGTCAGATAGTGGGGTGCATTGTCTTTTGAGACCTCTTTTAGTTCTGAACAAGTAATCTCTCTCTTATTCTTAGTGGTCTGAGTTGCAGTCATCCAGAAGCATTCACATCATTAACTTATGAATTATCAATAAAGAGGGGCATGTAATGTGACTTTAAGGTCATGGTCCTGAGCCCAAATCACTTCCTTTATTTGCCATCCCACCGTCTACTCTGCAAACTTGATGAATCCATCAGAAGAGGCTACTTTCATGTTTTCATGATTGTTGACTATTTTTGGCATGGCCCCTTCGTTCTAGTCCTCCTTCACCCCAGAGAAAACACATTCAACTCTCATTTCGAGGCTTCACGATATTATTTTTCTTTTGTGAGGACTATGGATACCAGCCATTTCTCTTTCCTCTGCCTCCTGAAACATTGATGCGGTGTCTGCATTGTGTCTTGGCACTGTCCACAGACAGCCACATACAGTTAATTATGTTTTATGTCTGTGCTTTCTTTCCCCGGCGACACCGTGAGACCCCCCAAGGGCTTTGTGTTGCTAGATCTTAGCCCAGATTCTTCCACCTGCTCGATTCTTAACTGGCAGTAATGAAATGACAGTAGTGGAAAGAATCCACTGCAGTCAATAAGCAGGACTCCTAGACCTGCCTCGAGTTCTCCTTAAATGGCTGTGAGTCGAGATCCTGAAAGGTTCCAGGGTTCAGTCTTGTGAGCAAGTTCTCACATGCACAGACCACAGTGAGGAGACTGTGACTGTGGCATTATTAACAGCAATGACAAGATATCAAGCTTAAGCCATGGACTGTATTCAGGAATACTGCAAGGTAGAGAAAGAATATGTTCCACAATTTAGACAATATACTATGAGAAAAAACAGTGTAGTAAAATGAGAACCACTTACTATGGTCATTAGAGACACACAAATCAAAGTGCTGTGAGGCAGACCTGGGGCTAGATGCTTCCCACAAAGTGCCTGAAGTCCTTAAGCATCCCTGTGAATCTGGTTTCACATCTCCATCCATGATGAAGAAAACGAGGAACAGAGAGATTAAGAACTTATGCCCAAAGTCACTGAGGAAGAGCATGGTAAACCCTTAGGTCAGATCTAAGATGTTCTCTTTTCATTCAGTATGCTACTGCACCCCTGGGGTAGTGTGTGAATCTATCCAATGATGCCTCATGTTTTGCATATTCATGAGCAGCCACTGATATGAGAACTGGGCTAGGTTTTACACAATCATGCATATCCATGCCATCATGTTTTGCAGATGAGCAATATGAAGCACACAAGTTCATGGAACAATTCCTAATTGACACAGTACATTGATTGAAACTAAATTCTGAAGAACTCTAGGTCCCTCATTCTTCCCATCACTCTCATGGTGTGAAGAGATAGTGCATCCCATGGTCTTGAGATCTGAATGCTTTGATCTTGCACAGTGCAGCTCTTTTGGGAAGGTCTGGAAACTTAGAAAGTCTAGCTAAACTGGAATAAGCAGGTCCCTAAGGGTGGGTCCATGGGAATATATTATCTTGGTCACTTCCTGTCTTGTTTCCTGCTCCCAAGTCATCCATGAACATGACTTCTACCTTCTTCCTCTGTTTCCTGTGTCTCCCAAGACACATCTGATCAAAACCTTCTGAAACTCTGAGTCAAAAGAAATCATCCTCACTTCTTTTAAATGACTTTGTCAGAGAAACACAAATACAGCTGTCCAACACCAAATGGGTGAAGGTCCTAGAAAGAGAGAAAAAGTGCTTGTGACCATGGAAACCAGCTATCAACTTCCCTTGAGGTTAGAAGATATTACTAGATCTGGAAACTGAAGTCTGAGGGTGGGGAGGGGTGCTTCCCAAAAATATCCTCTGGTCATGACCAGGCTGTTTATGCATGCACTCACTGTAGTGATGTCTGCTTTCAGAAGACCTGCACAATATTTGGCCTATCAACAACTTACTATGGAAGGGGGAAGATCTTAAGAGATGCTACATTCCCCTAAGAGACCACTGAAATTTAATGCCAGACATTCTTCAGTGATTTACTCACTGGTAAGTTATCCATGCCCCCGCAAGAACCCAGGTACTTACCAGTAAGGGCATCCTAGATGAAATCCAGTGGGTCACATAAGCACAAAGACATGAAAGTAGAAGGAAGACTGACTGAAAGCAAAAAGCACATGGTAGAAAAAGGCAGAAGGAAAGGGTCAGGAAGTAAGGGATGAAAATGAATAAAAATGAATAAATTCATGTATTCATATATAAAAGTGTCAAAGAATCAAAATAAAAACCTTGCTTGAGTAAATAACTTCTCATAGCTAAAAATACATATAATCATCATAATACACATATGTATATAATATACATAGTATACACAGATACATATGTATATCATACAAATATATGTATACATGTAATCCATACATATGCAGACATGATATACACACATATACACACATGCACAAAAGGTTCAAAACATGAATAATAATTGAAATAGTCACTGCTTCATGCAATTTGAAGAAAAAAAACATGATCTGTAGTTCATAAAACTTAGAAGTTAGTGAATATCGATATCCTGCAATATTCTTCTAAAAGTATGTTATCCTTGAAGAGGGTGCAAGACTTCCTCACCCTTGAAATAAAATCACGCCCTGGGACAGACAGTTTTGAAATAAGTTTTTATGGCATTAGCTAGCAAAATCTGAATCTATTGACTTAGCAATTCTACCTCTAAAAATCTATTTGCATTGGTGTGCCAAGTATGCAAAGATATCTCTCTGTGTATATTCTTGGCACTGCTATCTGGCTAGCAAAGATCTGGGAACGACCAAATGTCTGTTGGTAAAAGATGAATTAAACATATCAGAGTACTACATGTAATGGAATACATTGCAGTCAATTCAAGGAGATTGTCTTCTATGGCAACAGACAAAGAGCTTCAAATCATGCCAGTTACCTACTGACACCTTAATGTTGGTTAACAAATAACTGCTGACCTCAGTCATTTGCTGATCTTCAAGCCTTAGTGGTCAAGAGGGGACAAGGGCAGCTAAATATCTTTGCTGACCTGGGTCTACTCACATATTTAAAGACTGCCAGACTATTGGCCTGACCCAGAATGGTCTGGGCTGCAGAATTAGGACAACTCAGCTCTCCTCTTTGACTTGCAGATAAGTCCAGACCAATTCTCAAGATGATGAAAGAAATTCACATGCACAGCCAGTTCATAAATCTGTTTCATATCCCTGCTCTTTTAAATCTGCTAATGTCCCAGTCACCAAACAAATGGCCCAAATGAGTCTAGTGCCAAATCCTTGTTAGTATTGGGGCAGGTTGGCTGCCTGTGGCAGGAAAGGACTGTGAAGTTCTAGGAAGGAGTGAAGATCTAGTGCCAGGGCTACAATCTGCCATATTGGTGGAGGAACCATAAGCTTTGATTGTTCCCATTTTCATGCCGCTGTCTGTTTACCCATGCATGAGCACAGACAAATGGACATCTGTGTATACTTAAACATCCACATATACCTATAAGATATGTCTATTTATTCCTAAATTTTAATTAAGATTCCATGAAAACTTAAAATAGTAGTTATTTCTTGGGAATGTGTGTGAGGTATGTTTTCTAAGCTATTTTCCAATTTGTAAAACTTCCCTGTTTGCATAATTATCACAAGTTAATTAAGCTTGATTTTTATTGGAGTATCGAAGCGTGTGTGGTTCAGGGTGACTATGTGAGTCAGATTCGCCAAATTCCTTTCATCAGTTCAGTTTCCAAACTCTGAAAGGCCCTCCATGTCCTTCTGTGCGTAACTCAGCCCCCAGCTAGGAAACTGCTCCGCTGGAAGAGGATCCCTTCAGTGAGAGGATAAATCACCCAGACTTGGCTTGAAGAAACCTGCCAAAGCAGAAACGGGCAAAGGGCATTGCAATATGACACCCATAATGACCAGTGTAGGGCAGCCTCTCTTGGCCTGAAATCCAACACCCACACCCTGCTCATTTGCAGCCACACTGTGGATTAAAGTTGACCCAAATCTGCACAGAGTTTATATTTCTTACATGTGACGGTGTCTGGTTGTAGTTTCCTGCCAGAGCTCCTCTCTGCAGGCTGCTTCCTGCTGTGGGGAGTTGGGGATCTAACCACAGATCTGCTTGCCAGATGCAGGACAGGCCCGTGATTGGTATTCTGCTATTGTTACATAATTTAATGCCGCCCAGCTGCCCCATGCAGCGTCACCATAGGATGTGCTAAATGCTGAGAAGCTGCAACATTAACGATGTCCTTCTTCCATTGACTCCTTCTAGCCTGCAAATACTAAATCAAGACTTTAAATGTGGAAATCAATCCAGGTTTAAAATTTACTCAGGTAGGTTGATGAATTATTGAATGCTTGGGGAATCAGAAAGTAAAAAAAAAAATCCAATTAAGCGAACAAATAATATTTATGGATTTTGATCTAGAAGAAGAATAAAACAATTCAAGAAAGTATAGGCAGTATTTAAAAGTCTGCTGATAGTGTTCTAGTCTCTAGGAATGAAAAGATTCCTGCTTCATAGAGCTCGGCCTCATTTTACCAGCTGAACATAAACAGTAAATGAAAACTAAGTAATGAGAGAAAATAATTTCAAATGGTGACAAATGCTATGAAGAAAGCCAAAGTAATAAGACGGGCACTTATGGCAAAAGGTGTGCCAGGACCTGAGATGGGAGGGATCAGGGAGGTCTCCCTAGAAAAATTTCACTTGTTCTGAGATTCAAATAATGAAAAGCCTCATGAATGAGAGAAATTAGAGAAAGACCAGCATAATGGATTCAAAGTTTGTGAGACTGGAGAATTGGGGTAGACCTGAAGAATACTCCAGATAAATAAGTGGAGAAATGATATGACATGAATCAGAGAGATGGGGAAGCATGGGTCATACCATGTGTTGCAATTACATACAGGTGCCAACTTGACAGTTGAGGGCACCTTTGTAGATAATTAGTAGTTGAGTTAAGCCCAGAGCAAGCCTGCAGGAGATTGTCTAGTGGATGAGGAAGAACCAGCCTATGGTGGGTGGGACTAGGCCCTGGGCAGGCGAATAAATGGAGGAGGGAACTCTTTGAGAAAGGGGGCATCCTTGGATATACTTGGCCAGACATGCTGATCTGGCAAGTAAGGATCGTTCCTTTCTCAGAGATTATGTGGAAATGGTGTGGCCAGTTCCCTTGGCCCTTGGTGTTGGTGTGAGCTCTCCTTACAGTTGAACAACAACTGTAACCAGACTACTGCAACGGGGAATAAAACCCCTTGTTCCCTTAAACTGTTTTATCATGATTTTATCAGTAGCAGAGTAACTGCTGCACCATCTAAGGGGGAAGATCACGCCACACACAGTCCTAGACTCTGTTTGCCAGGAAGTAGGTTTGGTCCATGTACATCCATCCCATCAGCATCTTGCTCTAATGTGACCACAATGACAAAGCAAAGCAAAACCAAACGACACTGTGGGATGGTTCATCTGCACTGTAATTTGAAGGCATTTCTCTGAGTATGCCGTGAGGGCTTTTCCAGAGAAGATTAGCTAAGGGGTAAGACTTGCTCTGGATGTAGGTAGCACAGACTGAATACAAAGGTGATGGGATGGGGAGGGGTGAAGGGGAAGTCAGCAGAGTTCCTGCCTTCCTCTGCTCCGTGGCTGCTGTGCTAGGAATCATGCTCCTCTGCCAAGCCCACCACAAGGATATGAACTCTCTGAAACTACGAATCGCAATGCATAGTTTCTCCCTTACCTCCTTTCTGTAGGTTATTTTGTCAACGCATGCAGGAAAGTTACTAAGACACGATGCGCTCTGACAGTCTTCCAGAAGACTGCACTGGGTGAGGCCTGCAGATCCGAGAAGGTCTTGCTGGCAACTGTGTGAATGCCATTGTTGTGCAGCAAGAGTAGTTCCAGTTGGTTCAGGCCCTTTGTGTCAATCTAGTCAGGCTGTTACACCTAGAAGAAACACGTCACTCTGGGCAGCAGCTGAGACGGTCATGTAAGGTTCAATTGTACTCATTTATATGGGAGAATTACATGTGAGGAAACTACGCACGAAATAACTCACAAAACTGTGCATTTCTAAACAGAGACACCTCTCACAAGGAAACCTCTGTTTCCCGATGCTTCAGTGGTGCCACAGTTACTGCTCAGCCTACTGTCTGTGCTTGATTTTCCTTCTGCTCTGGTTTGTAGGAGATTTCATTCACTGCCTACCAGTTCCTTCCCTTTTACTGCAGTGTCTGGTCCATTCTATTCTCCACTTTCCTTATTTTTATCATATAGATTTTACTTTTGTTTTTCAACCCTTATTTCCTCATCTTTGAATGGGAGATCATCATGCCCGTTGGTCAGGTGGACTTCACATAAATAAGTCACCATGACAAATGTTACCAGTGCTGATTTCAAAATGATGAAATCTTTTCCTTCTACGAAGGGACAGCCATCTCTTGAGAGTCTCCCATGCAAAAATGAGAAGAAAGATGAAATTCTCCTGCAGCCATTGTGTCCTGAGATGGCTGGGGGATGTTTCAGAGTGTTGGATCACATAAAGGCCACAGAGGACCAAATACAGATTCTCTAGTGACCTGTCTATTAGCTGCACAGTGACCTATGCGTTTAATTTTTGACTTGTGTCCTGTCTATGGAAAAAATGCCCAGTGTGATGCTTTGAGTGAATTTAGATTTTAATATTAGGAAGAGAACAATTTAATGAAGAGAACCAGGGTCCTGAACTTCAGCCAGATGAAAGGGTCACATAGTGTTAGAGCTGGAAGAGACCTGGGCAAGGATCCACTATGGGGATCTGAGGGTGGAGAGAGGCTACGCTTTCTTTCATATGCAAACCTCTTAAAATAAGTATCTTCTTGAAGTGTCACTTTCCACAAGAGCACTTAGGTAGACACAGAAATAGGATCCGGATTTGTCGCGCTCACCACTGAATTTGCAGACCCTAGAAGACCTCCTGTGTCATTTGCCAGTCTTTCAGGAAGCACTTAGGGTGGATCTGAAGGTACAGGGTTATAATCCCAGCATCTCGGGAGATTGATGCAGGAGGATTGAAAGTTCAAGCTCTATCTGGGCCACAGAGTGAGTTCCAAACTAGCCTGGGCAATTTAGGGAGCCCTTGCCTCACAGTTCAAAAGTAAAAAGAGGGTTGGAGATACAGCTGAGTGGTAGGGTGCTTGTCTAGTACGCAGGAAGCCTTAGGTTTAGCATCCAGTGCCAGGGAAATAAAACAATGATTTGTATGATGAATATAGGTGTCTTCATCTCACAGACATAAATAAGGTAGTTTGAAATAATATTGAATAAAAGGGTGTGGCACTTGAAAGAATTTCTTTCAGTTATAATAACAATGAAATTAAATTTAAAAAATCAATGCTTGTACCTGGAAGGAATATGCATGGCCCCCAAGGGTATCTGCTGAGCTCTGCTGCCTCATTTCTTCCTGCCCCCCCATCCACCATCTATGCCTTTACCTTCCTTTCTCCTACTTCTAGACCTACTTCCACATCCTAACATCCTGCTCCCACATCCTAACACTCTAGTCCAGCCCAGATCTAGGCTACAGGCCAGGCTGCTGCAGCTAGACCTATCACCTCTTCAACAGAACTACCTTTCCTGCTGACCCAGGGGCATTGGGACTTGGCTGTGCAACCAGGTGCCAACCTTTCATCGTTGATATAATGGTTCTTTGCCTCCCTGAAATTTTACAGTGCAATGTGACTTCACACAGTCCTCAAAACACCAGTTTGGACCCATACAATTGATCGGTCCCTTTCAGGTCAGCAAAATAGATTTGTTCCAAGGGCACCAGCAGTCTCTTAATGCATTGCTATATATCACAGTGGCTACCCCTGCAGGTGTTTGTGGCATGCCATCCATACTTGTAAGCCCAACTGCAATTACAAACTTATGCTTGCTTCCAAGATATGGAATGTGGATTGGGAAAATATTAAGTAGCCTCATTGTATATCCCTGTTGTCTTAGTATAATACCAGGAGATATGCCACAATTTAAAACAATTTCTAATGACTTTGTGTGGGCAAGCATTCATGGTATATATGGTATAGCTAAGAGGACAACTTTGTCTCATTTTAATTATGGGATTTTTTTTCAATGGCTACATTTAA
This sequence comes from Typhlomys cinereus, assembly GCA_023101885.1. NCBI lineage: Eukaryota > Metazoa > Chordata > Mammalia > Rodentia > Platacanthomyidae > Typhlomys > Typhlomys cinereus. Next base: position 5,201,273 of record JALPQD010000065.1, on the reverse strand, counting down.
TTTTCCCTATAATAAATTCATTTTATCCATCAGTCTTGGTCATTATGCTTCATAAATAGTGTCTGGCGTAAGAACTTTAGTTTTATTTAAACTTAATTTGTGTGTGTGTGTGAGAGAGAGAGAGAGGGAAAGAGAGAGAGAGAGAGAGAGAGAGAGAGAGAGAGAGAGAGAGAGAGAGAGAGAGAGAGAGCACTGTATGTCCCTGTGGAAAACCAAGGTGATTTCGGGAATCATCTTGGATTGCTTCTATCTCCTTTTTGCTTCACTCTGAAATTTCCAAGACTTTGCCCACCAGGGCCAGAAGTACAGGCCACCACCATTTATTTCCACCTGGCATTTTTACCTGGGATCCAGGATCCAAACTCAGGACCTTCTGCTTATGAGGCAGAGTCTTAACCCCTGAGCCATCTCTCTAGTCCAAGAACTTTGGTTTTATAAAGTGACTCTTTGAGTCATATGAAGTCAATCCTAGCAGTAGTTCCAAAGTTCACAAGAAAAATTCTCACCATGAGTCAGTGCCAAGTCAGGAAGGCCCTGGCTGTGGCCTGAGAATTGATTCTTCAGTGCAGCCACTAAATAATACTGCTAAGAACAAATGCCATGTGAGTTCACAAACTTTAGTTAACACATCAATTAAGGATTTCTGATGGCTAGCTTTCAGAGGCTGGATCACTATTTATTTGGGGTGTTACCTATCTGCACATATGGTTCATCAGCATAATCTTTGACTTCCCACTTCCTGACTGATATTCTACTATGTCCATGATGCAGCTCACATAGAAACATCCACGTTCTGACAGATACAGAGATGCATATTCGACCTGCCCCAACTTGTGCTTTTGCGGAGGTATTTCTTAGTTAATTGTCCCTGTGCACTAGTCTGGTCTCCAAAGGAAGGGATGGACTCTTAGACTGAGATTTCCCCTGACCAGTGAGCTCCAGGGATGTGAAAGTCACTGACCTGTGGTCCTCTAACCCTTCTCGGCTTAGGCACAGTATTATTGATGTTAGGAGAAACTTCACACTCACAAATGCTTAAGATTTTGGGGATATATTTCTGTAAATGACTATGTAAAAAGGAAGATACAAAGTCAAGAGACACAGATGGAAATTTTGAGGATTTGAGTAGTTGCTCCTTTTCTTTGCAGTGGCTTTCCTCTCTGTCAAACACTTTTTAGTTACTTGTACTAGAATAATTCATTTAATTTTGGGGGATATGTTTACTATTCAATTTAGTAAGGGAAAAATAGTGCCCATCAGGTAGGCTTGGTGTGAGGGAAAAACTCATTCATGCATGGATGTATCAGACATCTAAGAATAAGATGAATTTTAGTAATAATCCATTATTATTTAAAACAATTAAAATCAACAAATAAGATCATTCAATGTTGTCTGTATTGGGGCTGCATCTCAATCAATTTAGGGTCAAAGACAGGATTAGTGTGCTTTTAGCTCCTTTCATTCTCTTGTCATCAAACACAAAGTCAACATGTGCTAGAACATGGAATGTATTGGACTCCGTGAGCTGCAGTCTGTTCATTTATTATTGCAAAGTATTGCATTATTATAGAGCACAAAGAGGTCAGAATGAATAGCTTACATTTCATGCTTTAAACTTGCTCAGTGTTGTGGGAAAGAAAGACCATATAAAATATTGTAAGATCATGGTTTAGCATATGTCCTGACCATGTTTCAGGGACGGGTTGCCCACAATGGCTGGTTCTCATAACAGTCCTATTTAGAAATGTGTTCATTGTGTTCATTTAGTAAACTAGGTAGCTGAGCTTTTGAGAGGTTAAGTGACTGGTTGAAAGACATGGGGCTAAGAGCAGGTGAGGAAGAGCTGGCAGTATCGAGCCTATCCTGGCATAGTACCCCCCCCCCCAAAGTTAAGAGTGTCAGAGAGGAAGAAACAGTCCACCATAATCCACTATTTCCAGAGCTCATGTTAGGCTCATTCCAAATTATTCAGTATCCAATTGAACCTACAGTCAAACTCACTCACTGTTGAAATGCAAGACACTGCAGCAGAAAGAGAAGCTGAACATATCCACACTGGATGCTGGATGATCCTTAGCTGTGCGCTCAGACATGCAACTCTGCCAAACCAGTTCTTTCCTTGGCCAAATGGACACAGAACAATTATTTTACATATTGGAGGGGAGATTAGGATAATACATATAAAGTATCTGGCATGCCATGGGTCCTACATTCATTTTACATGATGTTTAATAAATACTCTAGCTGCGCATTGCACCACTTGGTTCTCTGACAGAAATTCAATCCAACACTTGTGACTTCCCAATCAGTTGTCACAGGCATCCTGCTTTCCCTCACTTGCTGTGTGTCCCAACAGTTCCTAGCCAGGTAGTTTCTTTTTTTCATGCTCATCCCAAGCTTCTCCTCTCTCAACTTTTCTGGAACATACTGACAACCCTTTTCTTCAAAGCCCACAAGTAAATACCATGCCCACTATTGATTCTGCCCCTGTGTTATCTGGTTTACAAATGTGTATGTTACTGTTGCTGTTTCACCGAAATGACAGCTCTTAATGTACAAGAAGGTACTTGTGATGACAAATGTCTACCATTAATCAGACATCTATTCTTGGGGTGATAATGTGACCCATAGATGACACCCACACGGACTGGAAACCACCTGAGTTGAAATCTGCATTTTGACAAAATCTCAGGTGATTGTTGTTTTTGTCTCAGTCTGAGAATCAGTGCTCCAAAAATATGCTGTATTAGACTAATGTGTTGGGGGGAGCAATGGGGATCTATGTGTAGATTCTGGTGCATGAGTAAGTCAATAAAATGTGGCACCCAAATGCAAAGCAAGTACTGATTCAGTCAAGCACTGCTCTGAATGCTTGGGATGCATCAGTGAACACACAAAGATCCTAGTTGTCTGGAGCTTCCAATCCTGAGGGACGGGAGATAATAAAAAGTAGACATCAAGAGGGCGGCCAGCAGGAGGATGATGAAGGACAACCCTCCATATGATAAGGGGGCCTTCAGAATGGAAATCAACTTTCCAGCAGAGTATCCTTTCAAACCACCGAAGATCACATTTAAAACAAAGATCTAGCACCCAAACATTGATGAGAAGGGGCAGGTCTGCCTGCCAGTAATTAGTGCTGAGAACTGGAAGCCAGCGACCAAGACTGACCAAGTAATCCAGTCCCTCATAGCACTGGACCCCCACCCGGAGCACCCCCTCTGGGCTGATCTAGCTGACAAATACTCTAAGGTCTGTAAAAAATTCTGTAAGAACGCTGAGAGCTTACAAAGAAATATGGGGAAAAACAACCTGTGGACTAAAATCTGCTGCAAATGATTCCAGCAAGCGAGCAGAGAGACCCCAGCAGTGCATTCAGATACCCGGCAAAGCAGGATTCTGTGGAGAATTGACACGTGCCACCGCCTGGCGTTCGCTTATGGCAGTGACTAACTTTCTACAGTTTTCTTAACCAAAAGTGGTCTAGGTAACCTGTAAAGAAAGGATTAAAAATTTCAGATGTTCTAGTTCTGTTTTAAAAAATCTCTGCTTCAGCCTACTTTGAAAGAATGGTGTTTCTTTTCTTGCCCAAATTTACCCCAAACTTTCAACTTACAGTTAGCCCAGAAGGGTTTTTTGTTTTTTAAGGTTGCAGTTCCCCTCCCTCCCTCTCCCCTTACAATTCTCACTTCCTGCATTCAGCTTATTTTTCACATATTTACTTCCCTAAACCTAGGCCTCGGCTCCTCTATAAAGGAGATGAAGCAATTCTAATATTTTTTTCTTCTCCCATGTCATACTAACCCATGGGTGGAAGTTCAAATTCTCTTGATACCAGTTTATATATCCTTAAAAGAATTTGAAAACAAGCAAATAACACTCCCTTCCACAAAAAAGAGGCCATGCAAAGGGAAGCCTAGTTCTTAGTGTTAAAAAAAATAGTTCCCACAGCAACAGATTAAATGGGCAGATCCCACTCATGGTTAGACCATGCCTGGCCCAGCTTGTTTAGGAACGCTACAATACCAGGTCTGCAGTTACCTGGAGGGAAGGCCTGCTAGCAGAAGATGCTGTATCATATGATGAATTTCTCATCAAAAAGGCTCCTGAGGCCAGAGGTCAGCACCCCTTCCTTCAGCCATGTTAGAAGATCTGCTGGTTATTGATAATCAGGCAAATTATCAGGCAAAGCCAGGATATCTTTTTGAAATTCCAAGCTCGTCAGAATGTGCCAAGGAGCTCTGCACCTCCTCAGCACAGCAATCCCACTGCTTCCCTCTCTTGGCACAATTCGTCCCTTTGTGGGATTGGAGTTGGTGGGACTCTGCTTTGCAGCTGGCACCATCTGAGGTCCCTGCTGGCCCCTTCCTTTGGATCAGCCACTGGCCTAGCCAGGAACAGGATGGCCTTCCCTCTCCCTTTGGACTCACAGCCTTTGCAGAGTCAAGCTCCACTGGAAGCTCACTCAGTAATACCTTTTCAATGTGTTTTATATTGTTTTGATTGCCTTTTTTGTAGAAATAAAAATTGACCTTAGAATTTATCATCAGAAAAAAGTAGACATAATGAATATCACAAAATAAATAAATGACAACATATGATCCAAGGTGATGGATACAAAGAGAGATGGGATAAATGTAGGAGGTAGTGGAGTTGTCCATGAGGATGTGGGAAGATCATTCTAGGCAGAGAGAGCAGCCATGGTCAGACCTTCAGGCTAGAGAATGTGTAGTGTGGTAGGAACAAAGGCAAGGCAGATGAAGTGAAGCTACTGGACTCTAGGATATGAGGGCAGAAAGGCACAGGTCGTCCGGGCTGGCAACTACCTGAGTACGTTGTCTGCATGTGTTCGAACAATCCTTCCCATAAAGATAGTACACTTGGCCAACTGTGGAACGTTTCCACTTGGGTGCCCTGAGACAATGAGCCACCATATTCCACTCCACCATATCTACTGTTCAGACCTTTCCATCCTTCTAATGGCATATTGACCTCTGGCACTCACCCTGAATCTAATCTCACGTTCACAAATTCAGATCAGTTACCAAGTCCTGGCTGTGCTGCTTCTAGACCCTTCCAGACCCTCCCACTCTTCTGCACCTCTCCAGTTTCTGGGATCAGTGCACCTCCCCAGACCTGCAGTTACCCAGCAGCTGCCATCAGTTCTCTGCACCTAGCTTGCTTTCTTGTCTCCATATCACCTTCACGTTCCCAAAAGTTACTTCTTGAAAGAGCCAATCAGATAATTTCATTTCCTAAAGTAAAAAAAACCTCCTGGAACCTCAACTGAGGTTCTTAGAGTCTTGATATGCTTGTTCTGATAACATGTCTCCTTAATAAGAATTTTAGTAAGGACATCTTGTGTACATTAAGGCATTTATGTTCATGACTTCATTGAACTAGGGCCCTGGACTCTGGCCCACTTTGTTAAGAACTCAAAAGTGAGTCTAGCTGCTATGAACCTAAATAGGCAGAGGTTTTTACAGACAGTCATGGAGCTATGTGTCAGGTATGAGGGGCTCCTAAAGGTATAGCCTAAAGGGGGATAAACACACACACACACACACACACACACACACACACACACACACACACACACACACAGAAACCAAAAAGAGGACAAAAAAAATAGAGGAAGAAGAGAAAAGTGACAAGAGAGAATAAGAATAAAAATGATAAAAATAAGAGCAGGAAGAGAAGGAGGAAGAACAGGAAGAGAAGAGGAGGAGGAGAAGGAAAAGCAGACAGGAGGCAGGACATCTTTCCAGGACATTCTCTTCTTCCTCCAGATAGCAAAAACTCAACAGTCTTGGCCAGGTTCCCTGAGTCTCAGTTTATCCTCTCCTGAGATCACAAGAACACCCAGAAGGTAGTGCAGCAGACGTGAGGTTGCCGTTGAAGGCTGCACTTGCTGTCTGGCAGCCATAACGTGTGGTACAACCACACATGCACATTTGGGAAAGCCAGGAGCTTCTCAGAAGCACAGGCCTTAATGGCTCCATTTATACAATGCAAAAATGGACTTAGAAGACTCTGCTGTTGTTTTATCAATCCATGACCTGGACCAAATAGGGAAAGAAGGACAAGGGAAAAGCAGTTCTTTCTCTACTGTTGGGATTGAGGAATGGTGGTGTTCTGTAAGCGCTCATTCACTCAGTAAATATTTATTATGGTCTGTGGTTTGGACCTTGACCTATGCACTGGCATTGAATAAAAGTCCACTGACCTGCAGGAATGGCGTGTGCATGGACACATATTATACAACTTAATTGCTTTCAGCCAAGTGCCCCACTGAACTGCAGCAGCTCAAGGTTTTCCTTAGAAAAGGTATCATATTTTGATATTATGTCTTTAACATTATGTATTAAAGCTGTGCAATAAAAGAAAAAGGGGCCCCTGACTGCCACCTTGGAATCTCACATTTGGATAAAATAATTGTAATTCATGAATTTGTCAAGATTGCTATCAAAATGATTGAGAGTAGCAAAAAAAAAAAAATATCCAAGAGAACTGGACCTTTAAGAACTGATTTTTTTTCTTTTTGGCAGCAGAAACATGTCCACTATAATAGGACAATTTAAATGCATAACTGTTAAAACAAACTCAAACTATTCCCTGCATGTCCCAGCATTCATCATGTTGACTAGTAAGACATCAATTTTTCATAAAATACTGTACAATGAAAAGGAGACATTTAAAGGAGAGAAAAAAATTGAATTTGCTGTTTCAGCTCAGGCTCTGATGATTTCGGCATTTTAGCAGGTGATTAACTGATGGCGTGGAGGGGAGCAGGAAGGGGCGCTCAGCAGACCTAGTTCTCTCTGGCATGTCTCTCCCTCCCTCTCTGAGATAGCTGCTTACGTGGCAAGAAGGATCTGGCTGCAAGACAAAGTCTATTCTCTGTTGAGTCACTTCTGCCTCAACAAATAGCCAAATGTCTGAGGTCCACATGGGGTAAACGGATTAGAATAGCATGGCTCTATTTTGTTGAAATTTAAAGCCTATGATATAATGTAGCATGGCAAAGGGGGAAAAGAGTTGGCTGTCTTTTTTATTAATCTTCAAGTGACTGTTGCGAATATGTTCACTTTCAAAGGGAGCTGAAGCTCGTTGTTTATTTGTTTCATTTTTTAAAAAATGACTTCACTACAATGTCTCCAGTTTTGGGTGCCAATAATTCTCTTCTCCATTAGCGTAACTTTCATCTTAAGTCTTGAAAAACCATGTTTCTGGCTCTCCTTGTTTTTAGTGCATGACAGAGAGAGTATCATCCTTGCCCCCTAAAGAGAATGTCACAATATTGCTAAAACTGTGCTCCTGCTCACAGCATAGCAAAGTTCATTTTGATTTTGTGTAAGGGCAGAAGGCTGAAATCATAGCAACCTTCAGAAACAAAAAGCTGCTGATTTGTATAAAAAGCAATTGCTTTAATTTTGTACTGATATCTAATTTTCGAAGAAGTGTCAACCTGCATCTCACGCCCTGCTTCTTTTGAAGCATCATTTATCTTTTGGAGGGGAGGAAGTCCTCCAAGTACACTCCCAGGCAAAGCCCTCTGTACCCCAAACCAGTCGGCATCTATTGCATCCTTTGAAGGACTCTTGTGCCAAAAGCTTGGCAATGGCTCCAGAACTGGTTTAGTCCAAAATGTCAGCCAAGTGTCACCTTTGTCTATGACACACACCTATCGTGTTTACAAAATTCCAGCACAGTATTGCAGCAGAAGATCCAGATGTTCCTCTTTCCTCCTGCTGTCTTTGCAGCCAGCATCCTAGCGCAGGGTCAGATCAAGAGCATGCTATGTAAATTGATACATTTTATACAGGAAAGGTTATTAGAGCAAGTGAGAGGACCAATACCAAGGTTTAATAAGAAAGGCTTTTACCTCTTATTACCCAGAGTTTGAAAGAGATGAGGTGACTGGCTGAACAGATATTTGGGGAAGAGTTTTATAGGCATAATGAACAATCAGAGAAAGGCTCTAAGGGGCTGATGTGATAATCCAGTGAGTAAAAGCTGCACAAGTCTGGCAGCCTGAGTTCAATCGCAGGAACCCACCTAGTAAGAGAGAACTGATTCCCATAAGATGTCCTCTGACCTTCACACACATGCTGCTGCAAGGGTATGCATGTGTGCATGCATATACACATAGAAAGCAAATAAAAAACAGAATGGTCCTAGGAAGGACTTATACATAGAACAGTAGAGGTCACATGCATAAAGTATGGAAGGAATGGAGTGCAGGAAGGCAAAAAAGAGACTGCACATTGGTAGGGGAAGAGTTTGCAGGATTTTGCTCCAAAAAAGACGGAGAGTCAGTAGATATTTGAAATACAGGAGCGGCAGGCTGGCTGAAGTTCAAAGGCATCATTCAAGCCACTGTGATAAAAACGGACCAGGAGGATAGAACTGACACAAAGAGACCAGGTCTGAGATTACTAGATATCCAGCAAGAAACAGTGGTAACAGAGCCCAGAGTGTCGACTGCTGAGGTAGGAAGATGTGCTCATGCTGTCAGTGTGGCGGCGTCTCTGGATGGAGTACATGTGGCATGGTGGAAATGATGCCACTCTGACGGCGTGCATGCTGCATGCCGGAGACGATGCCACCAAGGAAGACTCCAGGTTTTCTGGCCTAAGTTAACAGTAAACAAAAGCAGGTGGAAGGGAGCAATCCAACAGGAAGGCTCAATCCAAACATCCACTAGACAGTGGACATGAGACCCACAAACAGCAATCTGCACGTGTACCATTCTCCTGCAGAGCCCGGGGCTCACGTTCAAGGCCAACTCTCAGCGCTTGCGGTCCATTGTCCTCCTTGTGCCGGTGGTGTTTGCTTCCGGTTCTTCTTGGTGCCTTATGAATCCACTTCTTTTGTGACTTTCAACAAGATCGGCCCTAAATGATCCACCGCGCACGAGAACTCATAAAAGAACTGCAGTAAATTAAGCACCTCCTTGTAAACCCAGTTCATGAGCTAGTTAAAATTTGTCCACATGAACGCCATGCTTATTTGGTAAATTTATAGCATTAGCTGAGACTAACTTATGAAGTACCACGGACTCGGTCAGCCCATACACAACACATCATGGTCTGCTTCCCCAGAGGAAGATGTGGAGAATACTCTTTGGACTTTGGATTCAGACTAGACCATGTTTGAGTCCAGCTTGGCTAATTACTAGCTATGCAGCCCTGAAAGATGTCTCTTTCCACCTCAACAATTTCAGCTTACTTAGATGCTGTGAAGATTTTAAACAATATATATCAAGCAAGAATTTAGTAAGTCCTAAGCAGTAGAGATGTTCCTTTAACATGATAATAGTCTTTTTTTCTTTCATGTAGGTATGTGTGTGTACATGTGTGTGTGTGTGTGTGTGTGTGTGTGTGTGTGTGTGTGTGTGTGTGTTTATGTGGGTAGGTGTATGTGTGTGCACTTTAATGTGAGTGCCTGTATCCAAGGGTGGCATTGGGAATCATCCTCAAATCACTCTCCTACCTATTGTTGTGAATCTGGGTATCTAACCCAGAACATGCCATTAGGGATAGTCTGGCTAATCAGCTTGTTCTGGGGATCCCCAAACTCTGTCTTTCAGGGCTAGAACTACAGGTGGGCTGCCATTCCCACTGAGATTGTTACATGAGATCTGGGAATCTGAACTCACATCATTTGCTTTTAAGGCTTTGATCAGTGAGCCATCTCTAGTGGATAGTGACTATTCTACATTGCCATATTTTAATGCTATATGTTATACATTGAATGCTGACATTAATATAGTACCACATTGTACATACTGATATAAGCATAATATTGATGATATAACAAAGACAATCAAAGCAGAATTAATCATATTTGTGTGTGTGTGTGTGTGTGTGTGTGTGTGTGTATGTGTATCTGAGGACACTGTGTGTGTCTGTGGAGGCCCAAGGATGACTTCAAGAATCATCCTGTGGGAGGAGCAATGATATGTAAGATACTCTATACTAGTTAGGACTGAAACAATCATAATTGGACTTTGCATGCCCTGCGCATTGTCCAACACACTGTTGACCTCACAAAGTCTAGCATCTGCTAAAGGCACCAAGATCCTTGGAGGCGAAGGATTGGCAGCCACAGCAGTGTTCCTATACCTAAGGGGAACACGGGAAAGGGTTCAGGGAAAGGCCACTGGGTCCTTGTACATCATCGGAGAGGAGGGCCCAGAGGAAAATCAGACATGCACAAGAAAGGACTCTCTGGGAATTGGGGTGGGAGGCACTGGGGGATGGGGAGGGAGAGGGGTGAGGAGGGGGAGCAGGGGGTACGGGGGGAGGAGGAGGGAGGGAGGGAACTGGTGTACCTAATAAGTTTGTATGAGCTGAAATAAAAAAAAAAGAAAAAAAATAAACAGCCCGTGTCTATTAATTTAAAAAAAAAAAAGAATCATCCTGGATTGTTCAACCTCCTTTTTGCTTCACGGGGATTTCAAAGGCTCTGCTTTCCAGAACCAGAAGTGTAAGCCACTTCCATTCCTGCCTGGACTTTTTATGTGGGATCTGGAATCTGAACCCAGGCCCTTCTTCTTGCAAGTTAGAGTCATACTCCCTGAGCTATCTCTCCAACCCTAATTATTTTTAAATAATCATATTTTTTAAATCAGAAGAATTGAGAAAGTTCTATGTGACTGCCATGTTTAGAATTTTAGTGGCTTGTATATTGCTACTGACTGTAAAGGAGACACACACACAAACCGAATGTCAGCCTTCAGCACGTGAGCAGTTGATGGAAAGCAAGGCTGTTCCCTGAAGTGGTGACTGTTTGAGACCTGGAAGATGGAAAAAGAGTGTCCCACTGAGGACTCAGCCTGTCGATGGGATTCATGCCACCAAGTGCTCCTTAGGAGTTCAGAACCATTTAGCCTTATGCAATGTCCCAGGTATTTGCAATGATGAACTTCACAAAAATTTTCAGAAACTTTATATTATTCATGTTAACATTTTAGAGCAGATGTGCTTTGACTTTTTTTCCCCCTTTCTGTAAGGTCGTTAAAATGGGTTCTGAGTCCTAGACACTAGCTCGCCAAGCCAACCAGGGCTGATTATAGATCATATATAGATTATAGATCTGAGGCTCAACAGATCAGGTGAGAGACCTAAGTCCACAGGGTGGGTATATTCTGGGCCACAGGATGGGTAAGAATCAGTCTAACTTTCCCAGAGTGCTGGCTGTACATTTCTTCTCAGAACTCTGGCCAGCTCTTCTTCCCACAAATTTCTCTAAGAGAATGGGTAGCTTTTATTTTGTCATCTGACTGTGACCAATGCCTCCACTAAGGTGGCTATATGCTGAGTGACAGGAGGTAACACCATCAAAGTCTGGAGAAGAATCCTATAGACACACCCAGCACACAGGATAGGTTGTACCTGCTAACAGAGGACTAATGATGTGCGACTTGAATCTTCAGAAAGCTCTGAGTGTCTTTGGTGAGGGAATTAAAACTAGTTATTTCCAGTAATTACAAGTTCCATCACTCTGCTTTACGCATGGATGGTTAAAAAGCCACCACAGGCTATAAAATCATTGGCTAATGAAAAGAACATCCTAAGGTTTTGATTTATTGTCCCTGTTATCTAAGCCGACCACAGCCACCTTTACAAATGTGTAAACAACCTCAATGAAGGTTTAATATGCTTTTATCACGGACCGCCATTGTCTGCGCCCTAGAGATGAAGCACTGTGCATCTGCAGATTGTATAATTAAAACCCTTTGGCTCAAAAGGGAAGCCAGACAGTTATCAACTAATTTATGAAAGAAACAGGAAGAATCTTCTATTACCAGCAAGAGCCCAGGAGGAATTCTGATTTCGATACGGACATTATTAATGGCTGCCGTGATTTGAGAGGCAGACTTCTGAGATGCAAAGCTTCACTGGGAGACTGTGTCCAGGTGACAGTAATGGATCGTGGCTAGCGGATCCAACTACGAGTGCTGCTTTCAGTGACCTGATTCCCTACCTGCTGCCCTAGTAGTTCACAGCAGAGAGTTCAAACACTTCAGTCAAAACAGGGGGATAACCTGGCACCAACTGGGATGTAGAACACAACCTCCTCCTCCTTCAGCAGCTTCTGTCTGCGTGATAGTGAGCTAAGATGCAACGAGTCCCAAATACGTTGAAAGTGAAAACAAATGGACAAGAAAGACAAGCCACGCCCTAAGAGTCAATGGTCTGCTTGGGATTATACCTGCAGGGAAAGACCCTTGCAACTCAACACAGTCTTATGAATACATGATTCTTTCTGTCCAGATCCAGTACTAACTCCCTGACTATGCCCAGAACGGACAGTCTGACTTTGTAAACCCGAGCAAAGGTCCAGCTTCGTAAGGCGAATGACTGATAGCCCACGAAACTGACCTTGCACACTGCTGACACTATCCCTGTCAGTACCACAAATTAGGTAATAACAATGTGGGCATAGCAGAGTCAGGGGGCTTCTAGAGAGCAGTTTCTGGCTGTCGGAAAAAATTTTCACCTAAGAGAAAGCTTTCCCACTTGGAAGAGTTTTCACTGTTGCTGAGGAGGACTCCTGATTTCCCAGGGGAACCATGGATGATGCTTTTCCAGACTCCCCAAGTCTTGCTCTCTGGCTGAACCTGCGGCCACTCTCTGATCCTCATGGAATAACCCCCAAAGTAATGCCTGATAAGGGGGAGATGACAGGTGTAGTGCATGGTCACACCTTTCCCTGTGATGTCATCCCATCACTTGCTATTATACTTTCTGTAGTGTTCACGCAGCCATCTCTTGGCTTCCAAATCTTAAAGCAGTATGAGAACCCAAGAGGCAGGCTTATTAATAAGCTCTTTTAAAAAGCTTCAAAATACCACAGAATGGTGAAAGTCTAAAACTACCAAATTACGTTTGCATTACTTAGCCCTACACACAAAAAGAAAAACCACTTTAGTACAAATGACTCATTATCCCCAGAAGCAATTTCACTCCTTCACACCTGCAAATCGGATTCCTGGAGTCCAGTCAGGCAGCATCTTAAGTCTCACTCACTGATACAGTTGCCACAGGCTCTGGGTGACTTTTCCTTCCTGTTTATTTCCTTTACATCTACTGGACTCTGGTCTGCAGGCTCCCACGAACCCACAGCAAATATAAAAGGAAAGCACATCCAGTCCTTGACTGGGTTAAATGGCCAACAAAGCCCTAGACACAGTCAGAAGAAAGCGGCAACAGTAGATAATTCTGTTCCTTGGTCACTGAGAAGCAGGATTACACGTTGTCTCTTTGGAGACAGCTGATATTCACTGGAAGCCAGGAGAGTAACACGTGCCTACAGAGGCCCCGCTGTTTGGCTGCCTGGCTTCCAGAACTATTCATTCATCCTGCTTCCCACAATCCAACCAAACAAGTAGCTCATTTACCTCCAGCCCCCGGCAATCACGACTACTTTTCAATCCAAAAGAATTAAGGAACCGAAAAAGAATAAAGTAAAAATGAACACGTTCAGCCACCTTTGAAGATGCCGCTTTGCTATATTAGACTTTGAAGAGAAAGTCCAACTCCTAAAAGGAATCAGATGCCACATCTAAGAACTAAAGAGCATCAAAACTAATCTTCTTAATGAAAGCCACACACTCTCCTGACTCCTTACAATGTGTTCCCTTCTCAACAAGCATCTTCATCATTGAATTGAAACTGGAGTTGTTAAAGTAGAAATAGCGGGTGGGCAGTGGGGCATAAACTCAGAGACAGTTCAAATTCCCTAGGCATGAGATACCCATGGCAAACAATAGCATGGGCAAACGATGGCATTGGGAAGGCAGAGCAAATAAAGATGAGCACTTGGGGAAGATGAAAAGGATGATGGGTATCCATTTGAGACTGAAATACAAAGTCGGTGCTTTGTTGAAAGCCTAGTTACCAGACCCGGGGGCCAAGGGAAGAGCAAACATAAGTCAGTAAGTGACATTAGTCAAATAACATGCCGGATTTGGGGCTCCTGCATTTCTACATAGGGTAGATGGGTTCCAGAGCAAGAGGTGAAAGTGGAATTTTTGCTGAGGAATTGGGTGGTCACGGGTGTGAGCAGAAGATGCTGCAGTCATGAGTCAAGCACTGGATGTGCAGGGTGACCAGCTGCTGCAGCGGAAATGGCCCAGAAAGATGGCATCTTTGAGTCCTTGTTATCATGGTCACTTGTTGAGAAGGGGTTGTGGGATGAGCTGCCTCATTTTTGGTTACTTAACAATTGAATTACAAGCCTTTGGCTCAGTGACTTTTTTCCATTTTCCAGAAAGCTTTTCTGTACTATTACATAATAATATTTGGGCTTTCCAGCTTTTTTCTGCACATCATTTATAACGGGTTATGGTACATAAGAGTAACTTGGCATTCTTTTCCTGGTTAACCAACCTCAAGCCAGTTGATTGATGGTAGAGAAATACAAACGAACAGTCAATATCACTTCCAGAATTCATAGTGGATTACTTTGAGGAAACTCTTCTATGACATCTTCAACATTACTGGATGATGGTCAGGTTTTTAAAAATTATTTATTATTTACTCAATTGTGCGTGTATGCGTGTGTGCGTGTGTGTATGTATGTGTGTGTATGCATGTGTGTGTGTGTGTAGAACCACAGACGAATTCGGGAACCACCATGGACCCCTCCACCTCCTCCTGCCCCGGGATTCACAGGCTCTGCCCTACCAGGACCAGAAACGCAGGCTGCTCCCGCTTCCGCCTGGCGTCTATACGTGGGGTCTAGGATCCGAACTCGGGACCTTCCGCCTGCAAGGCAGAGGCTGAACCCCTGAGCCACCTCTCCAGCCCCAATGGTCAGGTTTTTGATGTGCCACCAAGTCTAAGCTTCCTCTAAGCTTTCCTTAATGTCTGCCTGACTTTAAAAGTGTTTGGTCAATGGTTTCTGCCAATCCTTGGTAGTGCTTTCTTTCATTTCCACAATTTTAAGTTATATGAAATTTATGTATAGTAGGTTATTCCAGACTGCTGTGTTATTGTGTGATATATTTTATTTCTTAAATATGCTTCACTTAAAGGCATGATATCTTCCACTCGTCTTTAAAGACTCAGCTCGGCATCCTATTCACACTTTAGGATGCTCCAATCCTCCTGGATAGGGCCATCTAGGTATCATGCCTGAACACCACCAAAACAGTCCATGTTTACATCATTATCATCTGTGTCATCACAGTGTTTATTTCGGCCTAAGATTTGTCTAAGATGTGAGCCCCCTGCAGACACTCCTTCTTTCTTCTATTCCACTGCAGTGGGAATATAATAGCAGCCACATGTACATTGAAATGTTTTGACAGTCACATTATGAAGGTAAAAATAAATAGGCAAAATTAATTTGAATGGCATTTACATTGCCCAAAGAAGTATAATCCATAATATTATGCATATAACCAATATAAGAATATAGTTTGTAATAAAGTATCCATTTGATCCACAGTAGGTCTTCAAGTCCAATGTATTTTAGAATACATGTCAATTTAGAGCAATCACAACTGAAGTGCTCAAAAGGTACATGTGACTGACAGGTGGCAATCTGCCTGCAATCAAACAGATACACAACTCATGCTGCTGAAGTATAAGCATTATTTAATGATCATCACTGATGCTATAAGACAAATGGTCCATGAAGGTATACGATGATAGATAAGCATGAAACTAAATCTTGCTTTAACTCTGTAGTCTGAATTCTTTGATATGTGGATTGATTCACTCTGACCTTGTCACTGCAGACAATAGAATCATCTCACTGTACTTTAGCATGAATCTTTGTGTCATGTGGGAGAAAAAGGCTTTCCCTCTGCTAATCTACCTTTCAGGGTCGTCAGGTTTCCACAAGACACAGAAATGAACATGCTTCTTTGACTCTTTTGTTGAACCCTCTCCCCTTCCTCCTCTCTGCTTCATCTCCCTTTCATTCTTCTTTTCCTTTTCTTTTTTAAAAAGCGAGTGCAGTCAAACATATTCTTTTTGTCCCTCTGCTTACTCCAGCCTCCCTCTGTTCCTCTGTTTGCCCTTTTTTCTTGCCTGGCTAACATTTCAGAGCAGTGGGCATGAGTACAGAGACCACCTTCCATGTGTCTGAACATTTAAAGTTACAAATCAACTACTGAATAAAATGAGTTGCTTTCTTCCTCGTTGAATACATATTTGAAATTTGAAATACCAGAAAAATATGTATTTGATCTAGTAATAACTTAGTAATATTTAGAAGATAACAAAACTTAAAGATATTTTGTTGAGAATATAAATTAACAGCCATCATGGAAACTGTAAAGTAATTTTTTTCTTCTTTTCTGGTCTTGTTCATTTATCATTTATCTATTGACTTTTGTGGCAGGCCAAGTTCAAACTACTGTAGTCAAGGACTACCCTGGATTCCTAATCATTCTGTCTCTACCTCCCGCATTCTGGGATTATAGTCAGGAATCCAGCTGTACACGAATGCTTTAAAAACAAACAAGCAAACTGAAAATAGGCCATAAAGACCAACTATGTAACTTGGAGATATTTACTTTCCCCCGAATTTTTTAACTCAGAGTTTTTTTCCATTTTTATGTTTTTCTACTTTTATAAGCCTACTGAGTATTCATCCCAGATTCTCTTTCTCCCTCCCTTTCCTGTTCTGTCCGTTCTCTTCACCTTTCCCTTCCATTCCATCACATCCTTCTGCCTGTATGCGTCTATGGACTTCAGGTGAACTCAGTGTTTTGAAGTGTCTATATCCCATGTTTATCACAGTGTTATTTACAATAACTGAAATATGGAATCTATCTAAATGTCCACTGATGGAGGAATGTATAATAATGTGATAAGTGAAGTGGAACATTCTTAAGAGATGGTTCAGTGGGCAAAGTGCTTACTATGCAAGCATGAGGACCAGCGTTTGCATACGTACAACTCATGTAGCATATGATGCTGCAAGTGTCTGTAATCCCTTCATGCCATGGAAATTAAAGTCGGAGATGCCAGAATATTCAGAAGCTCATAGGCCAGGAAGTGTGGCTCATGCGGCAATGATTCAGTCTCAAAAGAAGGTGGGAAAAAGAAATAGCATATGAATGTTGCCTTTACATCCACACTTAAGCACTCACACAGGCACATACACATACACCACACATATATACCACAACCACATAGACACATATAACAACAACAAAATAATAATAATAATAACAACAATAATAAATCAGTGCTCTCACAAGTGAAAATATGAATGGAACTGGAGAACACTGTCTTAAGAAGGCAAACTAATCACAGAAAGACAATGCCCTCATATTTTTACTTCTCTGTGGAATCTAAAGCAACTACTTTCTAAAAACTAGATTATAAGATGGTGATTAATAGAGGCTAAGTGGGAAAGAGAGCCCGGGCAAGATCAACAGACATACCCTTCAATCAGACAGGAGGAATAGAGTTTGGTCTTTAAGGTTCCCTGGAGAGATGACTCAGCAGTTAAGCCTTTTCCTTATAAGCAAGAAGGTCCTGAGTTCGGATCCCCAGTTGCCACACAAAAAACATCGGTAGAAATGGTGATTGCCTGCACTTGCAACCTGGTGGGTAGAGCCTGGGAAATCTCAGAGCAAAGCAAGAAGGAGGTAGAAGCAATTCAGGATGATTCCCGAAGTCACCCTTGGTCCTCCACTGGGACACACAGTGCCCTCCCCCCTCTCTCTCACACATACACACACACAATAAATATATAAATTATTAAAAAAAAACTGCCAAGTAGAATAGGCCAATGACCTAGTATAGGCAATGGCCTATACTTCTCAGGCAGAACCTTGGAAATCTCAGAGCAAATCAAGAAGGAGGTGGAAGCAATCCAGGATGATTCCCAAAATAATCCTTGGGCCTCCACAGAGACACACAGTGCCCTCTTCTATAATCCTAGATATATACCTAGACACACCAATATACATGCATACACCCACATCTAAACACACACACACACACAAACAAATGATTCCTTGGTCAGTGTGATCTCTATAAAATAGCAATATACTGGGTGCCTTAAAATCCCCAGCTGACTGCATTTCAAATGTTTTTACCTCCAAATTAAAATACATTTAAGGCAACAAACACATTCATCTGCTTGGTCTTATCATTCTACATTGTGTTCACGCCTTATAATATCACAATCATAATTGACAATAACTTAAGAAATAAGAAAGTGAAGCATCAACAGAGAATATTTAGAGGCCTTTTAAGTTCAGTATAAAAAAGTCCAAATCTATGTATCACTTTAATTCTTTCCTTTTATTTCAAAATAACCTGTTTTGTGGTCATAGGTTCCCTGTTTCCGCGTCAATACAGTGTAATCTTTGGTCCAAAATTGTTTTTACTCAAAAAGAAAATTAAGAAATACATGCAGTTGATAAAATTACTTGCTTATGTTATAGTAAATAGTTTTCCTTCAAATGCACTGTTATTATAATCAAGGTTTCTGTGTCGCTTATCCTTCCGATAATAATGCTCCAAGGCAGAAATCAGTACATTTTTTTCTGGAAGGAGACAAAGAGCAAACATCCTCGGCACCGAGGCCATAGGTATGTTGCTGTGCTCAGAGCTGCTGACTTATGGGAAGGACAACGACAGCATGTAAACAGCCATGTTGCCAGAAAAACTTTATTTACAGATGATGAAGACAAAATTTCCTATAAGTTTTCCATACGGAAAATATCATTCTTTTCATTTTTTCTCCCCAAACTCTCTAAAAAGGTAAAGACAAATATTAGCTTTTGCTGGCTATGTGAAAACAGACAGCAGGACAGATTGAGTCTGCACATGCGCTTTGCTGATCCCTCCTCTAAATGACTAAAAACAAAACATGATTCATTTCAAAGCGTACAAAGCTCGAATGTTATAAAAATGTAAATTTTCAATATTTGAAATAACTTGTTACAGATTTTACCAAAATTATTTTCTTTCTAAACCAGATGTGATGCCGCCCGTTTGTCATCTCAGCACTTGGGAGGAGGGGGTAAGAGGATCAAGAGTTCAAAGCCATCCTTGGCTACAGAGTGAGTTCAAAGTCAGCCTACGCTACAGGAGACCCTGTTTCAAAACAAGGCAAAACAAAACCACCCAAAATACAGAAAAATAAATAATTATTTTCATTGTAAAATACTAAAAGTTTCCCGTATAAGTAAATATAACAAGACATACATTTATCTCAATGAATACAAAAAGTTGAGTCAAAATAATTTAAATATTTCAGATCTCCCAGCTGCCTTTTTGCCTCCATAATTCTTAGTGCTTTATTAACACCAGTGCCAAACGTGGTCCATTTTCTATTTTAATTTGAAATTGAAGGTCTTTATTTTAAGCCCCTTCTACACACTCCCCAATTCTAATTAACAATTTGGACACTTGAGAAATACAGCATGGCTTATTTTAAGACTGATTTTTTTCAGTGTCCTATTTAATTTGTACTCAGTCTAAGAAATTGGAGATAACAGCTTTTAATTACTGAAAAATGTGTTTAAAAATGCTTAGGCATGTTAAATAGTTCAGGGATTCTTTGACCAACATGAATGTATTCATTCTCATCATTTACTCCAATAAGAATCAAATGTGTATGATTTGTCTTTTGCTGTGAATATGCATAATGGACTATCTCAAGAGATGACACCAAGGAGAAAAGAAAAATTAATGCAGCTAAATATTTATACTGTGTATATTCCACCATTGCTTTACTTTACAAAGGATTTCCACATACTGTTTCTTTTCACTTCATATTAAAACTCTGTGAAGTAGGAAATGTCCTTATATATGACCATTCTCATTTGCTTAGCACCACTGGTCTCATCCAATGGATGGTTCTCTGCTCATCTAGAATATTTCTGCCTCCATGGAACATTTCTAGTCTTCTCTATAGAAGGGATAGAAGTACCTACCTCTGACCTCCTTGTCATCAACACACCTCACAGTTACTCGTTATATTAGACTTACTTAGCTGTTTTGGTAAGGCTGGCTCATACCTTTAAACTGCGAGCCCCACTCTTATGAGAGATAGGGATCACAATTTTTTTCACTCTGGATCTTCAGCAACCATAATGACTTATAGGAAACTGCACGCACTCAGGAGATACGTGATCAATCATTCATCTAACAAATATTATCAAGTGCTTCTCATGTTCTGGTAAAGATGTTCAAATGAAGAAGATGAAAATAAGGAAATAAAAATCCCACCTAGTGGGACTCTCATTCCAGCAAGGTAAGGCACATGATAAACAAAAGAAGGCTGAGAATTCATTAGAGATGGTCGCAGAACAGCATTAAAAGGAGATGACAGCTACACAGATGATAGATGTTGAACAATAGGCAATAGATAGATGGCAGATAAACTATAGATTATGAATAAATATGAATAGATGATATTTACATGATAGACAACAGATATAGATTTGATACTGATATAAATAATGAGGGGCATAGATGAGAGATAATAGAAACAGGTGATAAGTGATTTATTACTGATATAGATAGATAGTAGGGAGATATAGACAGATATACATTAATAGTATACACATACATCTAGGTAGGAAGGTAGATAATAGATAAATGATGATAGATAGACAGACAGATATGGAAATAGAGGACCTACCCTAGGAGCTGACTCACGTTATTATAAAGGTAAGTTGCAAAACACAGGAAACTAACTATATAATTTAGTTCAAAAACCTGAGAACCAAGGAGACAATGGTGTACAAGGAGGTGATGAGGAGGGAACACTGATATAAGTCTGGAGTTCAAAGACTCCAGAACAAGGAGCTGCATGGTTAGGGGCAGAAGATTGACATCCCAATCCAATAAGGTAGAGAAAATTGGCTATTACTCTATCTTTTTGCTTTACCTGTGTTTTGAACACTTTGTAGACATATTCAAAAGCAATGTTTGACAAATTCTTCATCCCTTAGCCCACTGACACTGACACAAAATTACCAATCAGAGTCAGTAAAATCAGAGCATGTTTGAGAATTCGAAGTTGAGCAGGCAAAGTTGCAAGGAGTATTGGGGGTAATTTTGCCTCCCCATGAATGCTCCACTAAGAGAAGAATGAACCACATTCACAGATAACTGGGAGGAAGAAGGAAGGAGTGTATAGGATATGTTGGAGATCAGAATCTGAACAGGAGGAGGAAACAGAGAAATGGTATAGTCTCAAACATTGCTGCAAAGACCTGTCTTTGCCCTAATTAATAACACTGGATGTTGTTGAGCACTGGTAACATGTTAGATGTGAACAAGACAGATACATTAAAACAATGCATATGGAGAAATTACTGGAAAATACAACATTTGCCTAAAGTCACACAATTGATACTTGAAAAACATGAGATCTGGTCAGAGGCTTCTGGCCTGTGATTCTTTTTCTTACATTGTTCTCCTAGAAATAGCTCTCAGGAATATGATTATGGTTAGAAGAATGATTTAGTATCTTTGCAAATTTCTCATCGATTATGTTGAGGACCAGGTGGTTATCTTCAAGAAAAATGAGAAAAGAAATTAATCAACCCTGATATCTAAGTGGATAACCTAGACATTCTTCATATGTTTAATGCTTAAAATATGTATGTTTGTCATTGTCCAGACATAACATGTGGATTACTCACTTTTCAGTTGGCTGCCCTTGGGTCTTTCATGCACCAAAATGGCATCTTCAATTTTATTTATATTCACGACAAGTATCACTTAGGGGAAGCTATCCGTGAATTTGAAAGTTCATGCAGCATTCCTTTCTTCCAAAAGCAAAAAATAAAGTCACTGTATCTTCACATGTGAGTAATAAAATACATTTGTTTTCTTTTTCTCTCTCTCTAAATTGAGATCCTTTAGCTACAGATGATCGACCTCATGGTAAAGTTATACAGCTATAACATCAATCATCCTGAAACCCTATCTTTATTCTTGAAATGAGAAAGACTATCTACCTATATAGCTGACAAATAATATACACAAAGAATTATCTGTATTGCAATATTCTTAAATTTCCATTATTGAAATAAAGTTCTCAGACAGCATGTTCATATTATTTATCATTTCATTGACAAAAGAGTACATCACAGATCATCATTAAACAAATTATTGAAATAAATCAAAGTGATGTCAGTCTAAAGATTTGAACAGGGCAAGAGAGCTGTGAATCTGTAATAAGTTTTCCTTGAAGACAATGAACTACATTAGCTGATAATTGGTTGTTACTTGTATAAAGATTTTTGGGAGCAGAGTAAAGCACTCCTGTGTTTTTCAGACTAGAAAACAAAGTCTCAGAAAGGAGAAACCCTCAGGGGTTGGGGACAGTGCATTAGGGACACAACTGAAGCATCAGGAGGATTTAACCATTTGTAGAGCAGTTATGCTGTGACTTACATAAAGCTCAGTGCTTATGAAGTGTAGGTCACATGCCATCTTGCTTGTTCATGTTTCAGTTTGGTTACAGCCAGCAGCTTGCTTATTGGAATTAATGTATTGGGACATGTCTCTGGGTTTAAGCATGTTTTCAGCCCATCCCTTGCAGGTACATTTAGATTTAAAGACAAGTACCATCTGATAAACACTGAGCCATAGTGCTTCTCCACTTACATCTTCTATCATTCCTGCTGCCTAGGGATTATCAAATGTGTATTTGGCTTAGACTAGCAACACCTCAAGAGGCAGTTTTGTCATTGCTAGGACGAAGGTGACTTTATAAAGTTTCTATTTTTTTATTTTCATCAAGCAGTAAAATTTTATAAAGCATTGATTTCTGGCATGTCCATTTTTCTCTGTACTCACCACTGGCTCATGACTTGCTCTAAGTTAGACAGTACGAGACACTTCAGTCCTTAAGTTATGGCCTTTTGAATCTGAAGATGACACTGAGAGTTAGTCAGTCCCTACAAAATCATAGCGGCTGTTGTTGAAAGTTAGCAAAACATAAGAGTAGTGGAGGTAGGAGGGGGCTAGAGAAGGCCAAGAGATGGGGCTTGACTTGCTGAGATGCACTTAATCAATGAAGAGAGAGGAAGACTCCATAAAAACTAGCTGGGAGAGGCCAGAAGGGAAATCAATCATCGGAAGAGTTATGGTTAGACTCGGGTGTCAACTTGATAATTGCTGGCTGTTTGGGGGCACAGCATGAAGAATCCATGGTAGGAGCAGACCTCTGAACAAGTCTGCAGGTACTTGCTTAAGTGATGTGAAAAAAATCCAACCCATAGTGGGTGGGGCTTTCCATTGGTGGACAGCATAATAGGAGGTGCAAGGAGGAGGGACGAGCTCTTTTCTTATTCTGTGTCACCTTGCCGTGGAGTCCACTCTTTGAGTGCTATTGCCGTCTTTGTCGCTGCCGTCACTGTGGCCTCCCTCCTTGGCTGACTCAGAGCTCGACTCTTTCCACCTTGCCGCTGTTCCTGCTGCCTTTGGAGCCTGGTCTCATAGGCCTTGCTGCTGTTCGCTGTTCTTCGCAGATGTCGGAGCCCAGTGTCTTCAACCCTCCAGTGAGACAGAGATTTGAGACCTTCTCAGGATCTCAGGATCTTCTCAGCTTTGTGAGACATTCTGGTCAAGAACAAAACAGCTGCAGGCAGCTACTTTGAAGGACACTATTTTTATTGTGAGTTGGTTTGATAAAGTTTATATATATAATCTTGGGTGTCAATTTGACACACTTGGTATTAACTAAGATCAGCTGAGACCACCTGAAGAGATTATCCAGATCACATTTACAAAACAAAGATCAGCCCTAGATCCCATTGGAACCTCCATAGATCCCATTGGAACCTCCCAGTAGTAGTAGACCAGATAAACGGAACCACAGAACAGAAGACTGGGAAGAAGAGAGACTCTCCAGGAACCCTCCAGCCACGTGGATGGGAACGACTTGTCTGTCAGCTTCAGCTACCAGCTATGTCCTCTCCACTGTAAAAGACTATATCGCCCTTCTGGAACCCTAAGGTGAATAAATTTCCTTTTCTCCCTAAAGTTATTTAGGTGTTCTCTTACAGCAGTAGTTAAGAGTAACCATTACGGAAATATATATTGTCAATTCTATTCTTCCAGAGAACCTGACCAATGCAAGAAGTCTGAAAAACAGTTGGAGACAGAAGATAGGGCAAACAGGGTAGTTGGAAAGATCCGAAACAGGAACAAGGGGGAGTGCTGGAGATCGCGCTCATGAAGGCTGAAGGCAGCTGCTGACAAGAGATGAACTTGCTTCTGAGCAAGCTGATGGAGCGCCACGGAGCACTCACAAATCCTGGGTTTCCAGGACAGATTTTTATGCTAGTCACTCAGCAACTATCTTGTGGAATTCTCCACACGATTCTTTGAACACTTATTACCACTTGATTTTGTAAGAAAAATTAAGTAACTTAAATAATTTTTTCAATGTCAATTTTTAAATTTTTCTACTTTTACAAGCATATTGAATATTCATCCCAGATTCACTCCCTCCTCCCTTCCTTCCATCTCCTCCCTTCCTTGCACCATTCCCTCCCACTCATCCCACCCTTCCCCCTGTGTACTTCTATGGATCCCAAGGTTCATTCTGGTTTGTCTACTCCTGTGGGGGCTCAGGTCTCTGTGGTACTGGAGTTACCTTTCTTTAGGGACACCTCACTGATATGTGCATTTCCCTTCACTCATCCAGTTTTAGACCCAAAGGTTTCCATTATAAGTGCCCATTCTATGGGTATAATAACAGCTACCTACAGAGCATTTGATGTCCTGTCTTCCTCCTATAGGTTTATTGGCTGTCTTCCCTATTGATCTTTTTCCTTCTCCCCTCTCTGCTTTTTAGGTTCTTGTTCTAGTTTATAGTAACAGGGATGGGTACCATTCTGACAAGCGGGTCTTGAGTCCAATCAGAAAGCTGTTGGTTTTCTCATTGATACTCAAGCCACTATTACACTGGTGGTCACCTGTTGCCATGGTGATTTATATTGCAACTTACAGATCTCATGCCATTGATGGGTCTTGTGATTATTTTTCTCCCCTAGCAGCTTCTATAGTATTCCTTGGTACTGTGTAAACTATCCAGCAAGGAGAAAGTTGATATATTTTGTCATGTTCTGTGATCCATTTATGTTGCATCTTCAGTAATAGAGCCTTACTGACAGTTTTTGGAGAGCTACCAAGAGAAATGTAAAAAAGTCTATGGTGTTTGGAGGCCTTTAAGACCTCTTTGACCAAATATTTATTTATTGCGTGTATGTGTGTATACATGTGTATATGTGATTAGATAGAAACCTAGGACAGAGAAAGCTTTCCAGAGTCTAGAACCCTCCAGTCACAGTCATATGGCCCTATGTCAGCCAACTAGCCCCATAACTAAAAAGTTCCACAACCTCCCAAAGCAGCTCAAGTAGCTGGGGACTAAGTATTCAAATACATGAGCCTGAGGGGAGACAATTCACATTCAAACCATAAACGTTATACTACTTAAATAAAATGATTGCTATGGTGTAAGTATTTCTAGATCCTGCTTACCAAGCAATTTGCAGATTCTCTTGACTCATGGGTGTGGTATGAGGGCAGCAGAGTGATGACGTGGCTTGCCTTTGACCTGGTGATATCAAATCCAACAGGGCTTGTAGAGATTATTCTGGAGAGCTGGCAGGTGTAGGCAGAGATTATCAGTAATATTACAAAACAGTGCCTACTGAATTCTTACCCTATGCCAGAAAGGAGTTAGATGTTATCAATAATTTTTATATGTGGGGGAGCTGAATGATTAGGATAATAGAGTAGTTTGAACAAAGGAACAGGCTGGGAAGTGCAGATGTGTGGGTTTGCATGTGATTTATTTGCATTCAGTGTTTGTGTTCTTATGTGTAGCTTAAGACATCATTAGTGCTGAAGTGGTTATTGGCAAAAGTAAGCATGGAAGAGCTTGCTGAGAAGAGCTATGTGGAAGAACAAATTAATACCAAGACAGGTTTCCTGAGCCAAGACCAAGGATAACAGCACGACACAATAGCAACCTACCTTTTCCAACACAAGTCACAACTAAACACAGGAGCTGTTAATTTTGGCCACTGTGAAATGTTCTGGGTAGAGCTGTTCATAGAGATGCTGGACCAGAAACTATACTGGAAGGAAGAAAAGACTACAGGAAGTGGCTCGAGGAAGAACAAGTGAGCAGCGTGGAGCATGAGACTCAGGCTCAAGCTTCTGGCTGTCTCAGAGATTATCATTTATTAATTTGACCACCGTTTTGAGTGCTTATCATCCATCAAGCACTTTGATAGACACCAGGGGCCCCTGGGGAATGGACAAATTCCCTGCCCTCTTTGACCATGAAGGGAAAACAGTGTGAATCACATAGATGTGTCTATATACATATGAGAAAAGGAGTATTGAGTAGCAGAGTAAGAGAACAGGTGCTATTTTAGAAAGTGACAATATGCATCGCAGATGTCTGACACCTCCACTTTCAAAGAGAAAGCACATTCCAACATGTGCTTTGTGTTTGCCCCATAACATAAAAGTATCATATAATACCCCATGATATATGCTTCCGGTTATAGTATTTTCTAAAAGTGAAGTATTTGTCTACTGAAAATATTGGAAGTCAGGTCAATGAGATTATGTATACTTCACATCAGAAGACAAGCCCATCAAAACCACCATCTCTCAGTCCCTATCCAGTTCTTCTGTCTTCAGAGAAGGAAATGAATATGGCATAACACAGGTATTATCCACAACTTACTGGCTGGTTCAGTTCTCACTGTGGTCCTAAATACCAGTTTTAAGAGCCAAAGCATAGGGGATACCTTGAGTCTAAGCATCTTATATCTTTAACTTTGGCTCTGAAATGGTTTTGAGACATTATCCAGAAGCCAAGACCCCTAAAAGAATGAAAGTGCATCCTACCCTCTGACCCAATGCAACATTTTGCATGGGACATGAAAATATCTCACTGCGAGGTTGACAAACTCCATCTCAATTCTGTTGCACACTAAAGGGAAAGGCCTTGATAAATCTATGCACAAGGTAAGAATGAATGGATCAAGTGGAAAACTTATAGTGACCCTTGAACCCACGATTCACATCCAAGCTGTCCTTCAAACTCTTTGTATTAGTGAGTTCCTCATCAGAGTTGCATAAACTTGACAAGGGTTCAGGTTTTTTCAATCTCAAGCCATGGAGTACTTTTGAATCTCTGGTGGTAGAATTGAGGTACTAATCCCTCTGGGAAAGTCACGAGGAAAATATTTTTAATGTTTGTTTTTCTACATTCTACTAATGTTCATGGAACATATATGTGCTAGATGTATAGTCCCTACCATACAAATGTCTTTGCAATGACAGAAACAGAAACAACAGATTATTTCCCTTGTAATTGTATTGCCACAATGACAATTTCTATGTTGTTACAGTGGCTATACTAGAGGTTCTAGAAAATTTCATATCCTCATAGGCAATTTTAATAATATCAGTCTTAAGGAGCCTCTGTTTGCTATTATTTAGTCCCATTCTGCCAGAAAAATAAAAATACCGTTATGCTACTGATGCTGGTGACAAGTTATATTTTTACTAGCAATGCCTGACACTTCCACTTTGAAAGAGAAAGCACATTTCAACATACTGCCCCATAACACAAAAATGTCATATAATACCCCATGACAAAGCTCTCCCTAATAAATCAGTCAGTTTTTTATTATGTGTCTATTATGGGCTCAACTTCTTTTTTTATTAATACATTTTTATTATTATTTCAGCTCATACAAACTTATTAGGTACACCAGTTCCCTCCCTCCCTCCTCCTCCCCCCGTACTCCCTGCTCCCCCTCCCCACCCCCCTCCCTCCCCATCCCCCAGTGCCTCCCGCCCCAATTCCCAGAGAGTCCTTTCTTGTGCATGTCTGATTTTCCTCTGGGCCCTCCTCTCCGATGACGTACAAGGACCCAGTGGCCTTTCCCTGAACCCTTTCCCGTGTTCCCCTTAGGTATAGGAACACTGCTGTGGCTGCTATGGGCTCAACTTCTAAAAGTCATATTCTTGTAGATTATGATTTAGAAGCCCTTTGGAAGATTGTATCAAACTCCAAATCCCTGTTTTCTGGCTTTGCTAGTGTGCAATTCTTCTGATATCAATGGAAAGTAGTTGGAGTTATGATAGCAAGACATGCAATTAACAGAAAAAAAATCACTAAAAGGTCTTCTTTCTTTGGACAGGTTCCAAGTTCTGGTATATCCAAACCACAAGCACAACAGATATGTACTATCATGAACAAAACACCAATATAGGGCTGGCTATCTTAAAATTAATTTGTCCAAAGAAATTCATAATTTTCACTAAAAGAAATACTATAGTGTTTCTATGTATTTTTTCTAATTTGCTACAGTTAAATTCTGATTTCTTTTTTAAATTCTCATTCCAGTTGCTAGTAGAAATATAACCCATCACCAGTACCAACAACAATGGGACTAAATAATAGAAAACAGAAAACTGCAATAAGATCCTGCCAACTGAATCCCAAGCACAAGCCTAGAACGACTTGGTGTTGCCTGACCAACCATCAGGGTTGATGGAGCAGAGAAGCTAGGAAATCATCCTGTCTTGATGTAAAAATTGTAGTGTTAGAAGGTGATTGGGCTGGTGGGTGTTTTGTTAGGGGGTTCACGAAACACAGATAATGAGGCATGACTATTTTTTCTCCCAGTTCCTACCAGATGGCCATGGCACAGCTATGTGTCTGGTGAGGAGGAGCCATCCTGACTGTATTTATTCAGTATTTCATCATTGGACAACCTGTGCCAGTCCCATCCTTTGAGGTCCTTGCAAACTCACTGTTAACTCTGGAACTGGAATAGCCAATGACTGAATTCATCCATTGGCTGAAGGGGTTTCGCTAACCGGTTAAAGAGAAAGTCCTTATTACTTTTTGCTTTCTTATACATTATATCAAAAACCTCATTTATTAAAGTAAATAACTTAGTAGTCCATTTTCATTTATAAAATTGCTCTTTTTTATATTTATTATATTTTTTTCAGTTGCTCACCACCAACCAAACATACTTGGGAGAAAGAAGACTACAAATAAGTTTATGTCCAACATTCTGCAATTGAAAATATCGAAGGAACACGAGAAACTGAGAGCAAGAGAGGAACAAGGGATGTGTGGCTATTCGTAAAGCACTTTGGACACAGTTCTGAAGGTAGATTTCCACGGAAGGATCTGGTCACCCTGGAACAGGAGAGGATGGTGCACTTCAGTCCTCTTGCAGAGTTCTTGGGAATGTTGGTGGGTGCTGAAGAAGTAGGTGTTTGGGAGGGTTCTCTTAGCATGACTGCCTTAGAATTAGACATGTATGGAGACGGGCAATGGGCAGAGAGAAAACAGAAAGATCAAGATGGGATACACACTATCCCGAACACACACGATTTCATCTGATCTCATCAGGTAAACAGGCTGGAGCATGATTAGAACTTGGATGGTAGAAAGATCAAGATGGTCCTTACCTGAGGGGCTTGCATGGGGTTAGCCATGGCAGGCTTGAGGATAGAACTTCTGGGTTTAACCATGGAAGAATAGAACTGTTCCTGATCCTGCCTAGTGTTAAGAGCTGCTGAGGTGAAGGGGGCGGGAATTAGTTGTCTGAGAATGATAAATGCATGAATGTTCCACATTATTCCTAAGTCCACTAGAAAGCTATCTGCTTTGTGGGGAGAAGAGTGAATCTAACAACACATAACTAATCCTCTTCCACCTTATCAAATGGCGTCTTACTTCTGACTGGTTGGCCCATTAGGCAACTTTAAATATTTAGACATTTGAGAGTTTGAAAGGGCAAAGGTTGAAAGCAACTACCTCCTCACACCACTCAGAATTCTTCAAGAAATCTCACTGGCTGCCTTCTTTTTCACAATTAAAAGACTAGAAAATTCTGCATCACCCCTTTTAATAAAATTTGAAAGTGGAAGTTACATTTAAGGAATGGAGAAAATGTTCATTTTTGCTCACTGCTGTTACTGCCTGCTATTCATGCTGTTTAGACATGTGAATAATTAAAAATCATGTTCATTATTGACTAATGCTCACATATACATTTAGTGACCGACAAGTATTTCATTATGGAAGTAGGAGAAACAGGATCAGATGATTAAGAATCAGCAGTGTAGAGGGAAAAAAATCTCTCCTTTTCTTTCCTCCCTCCCATCTTCCTGCTTCTCCTCTTTTCCTTTTAATGGACGAAATTAGTAGCTGGTGGACACAAAGGTTTAGTGGAAAGAAGGAGGGAAGGAGGGAGGAAGGAAGACAGGGGCAAGAAAAACTCTGGCCAAACCAAGGAAGCATTTACTGTGGAAGGGAATGAGATCTAGTCTTGTCTCAGGTTAATAGTTCAGCTATGAAACTCAAGACGGGGGATGATCTGATGCCTTCTTGGTGTATAACATCATTTATAACCATGATCTCTGCACTGAAAGATAAGTAAATCAAAACACCCAGAAAATCAAGTCACTTTTAAAATGAGAATGGGAACAAGATGTAAGGAGCTTTGAACTTACTGATGGACAGATCTTAGCTAAAATGTCTGCTCGTAAATTATAGGCTTGATGTTCAAAATCTGTTTGCCTAAAACAGTTCCTTAAAAGGGTGGCTTTGATGTGATCTCTGCTTACAAAAGGTCTAGTTGATTCTAAAAAGCAACTTCAAAATAAGGTGATCACAACTGAAGGCTCATTTTTTGTCTTTTTTAAAATCTGACATGATGTGCTCCCCTCCAGCAAAGCTCCAACAGATGAAGAATCAATATTTGTTTCCAAATATTGGTTAATCAGGACATGAGTTCATTGCGGGCTTATGCCATGTGTGGGACTAACAGCACCCCACATTTTTGTGGTTTAGTATTAAGTATTTAAGGAGATCTTTGGCACTAGGTGGGAGAGCCTATCCTACGAACCAAGTGGCTGCCTGTCTTTGAGGAGGAAAAAGAGATTAGGTTTGGGAAGGATAGGAATGACAACAGGCATAGACTAGCAGCCGAAGACCATCTGGACTTCAGAACGTGTAGGTCATCTACATATAAGGCACCTGAAACTCCTTCAGCAGGGGGGCAGAGGATAAGGGGGACACTTCCAATGTGAAGTTCTTAAAAGAATATTCAGATAAATGTCTTGACTCTTGAACAGTTGCTTATAAATTCCATCCATCCATGCATACATCCATGCATCCATGCATGCATCCATCCATGCATGCATCCATCCATGCATGCACCCATCCATCCATCCATGCATATATATCCATGCATCCATCCATCCATGCATCCATGCATGCATGCATCCATCCATCCATCCATGCATCCATCCATCCATCCATGCATCCATCCATCCATCTATCCATCCATCCATGCATCCATCCATCCACTTTACAAGAAACAGTACCCTGGGCACTGTGGAGTTGGTAACATGTCCTCAATTGCTTCATACACCCTTTTATCACTTCTCTGTTTTCCTGTTCCTAAAAGTCTTTTTGTTAATTTAGCTGGTTTTTTTTTTTTTTTAGTTCCATCACTCATTTGATCAGGATGTACTTGGGAGCTGATCGATCTGAAGTGTAAGTGATTTTAATTATAATAACACTTTAGTTTCTAGTGTTCAGATTTGAGGCATTTTCAGCTATTTTGTAGTCAGTAAGAGGGCTTTTGCCAACTTGTACAGCTTTCACGTAGACATGTGAAAAGCCTGATGTGAACTGGATTGACTCATGTGAGGC
Source organism: Typhlomys cinereus (assembly GCA_023101885.1). NCBI lineage: Eukaryota > Metazoa > Chordata > Mammalia > Rodentia > Platacanthomyidae > Typhlomys > Typhlomys cinereus. Next base: position 5,169,545 of record JALPQD010000065.1, on the reverse strand, counting down.
AGTAAAGGGATTGAGCTGTTGAGCATGGAAGGCCAAGGATGGGTAGTGAGCACAAGGGAAGTCAAGTGGCCCCTGTCCAGCTACTGCTCTGTTTTGAAAATGAAAATACTCAAAAGTCATCTATATTTGTTGTTGCTAATTCTTCCCCTTCAATTCTTATTCTTTTAATCTTTCTTTCTTTCTTTCTTTCTTTCTTTCTTTCTTTCTTTCTTTCTTTCTTTCTTTCTTTCTTTCTTTCTTTCTTCTCTCTCTCTCTCTCTCTCTCTCTCTCTCTCTCTCTCTCTCTTCCACTCCCCTCCTGTCCCCTCTTTTCTTTTCTTTCCTTTTTCTTTTCATGATAAGGATTGAACTCAGGGACTTGAAAATACTGTACAGATGGTTTAATACTGAGCTACATCTATAGCTCCATTGTTTTTAAAAACATTGACTTGGGTCTTTGTTTCCATCGTTCTACCTAACATGTTTTTGATAAAGAAAACAAAACCTTTCTTCACATCGCTGAAGCTACTGGTTATGGAGATGTCCTTCCATAGCTGGTCACTTTCCTTGCTGGTCTCTGTCTTCTTTTGGGTTACAGAAGCCACACTTTCTTGGGTTTCTCCTCGCACGTCTACTGTCATCCTGGGCGCTCTTAGCTAGTCCCTCCTTCACTCTTCATGCTGAATGCTCCAGGGCTGCTTCTTATTCTTCTTCTCCTTGCTTTGGCATTGTCATATCTTATAGGGTCAGTGCCACCCAGAAGATGTTGCTTAACATATATGCATCAAGAACTCTTACGTGCATAACTCTAAACTCTCATCCCTCCTCCCAATTCTAGGAAAAACTTGAATCACCTACGATATCTGACATTTATCTTACTGTAAACATACCCGAGACCCAGCATGTAGCTCAGTTGCTGAAATCTTATTTAGCATGCAGGAGGCCCTGGCTTCAATCCCCAGCACCACATGATATAGGCATCGTAGTACATGCTCCCTTCTCCAGAAACATCCCTGAAAGGCATTATCATTCTCTAGAATGGAGAAATTTTTCTTTAGTCTTCCCTTTGCATCTCATTCTTCCATTTCTAATATGTCATGTGATTTACAGAGTGATTATTGATGATGTATGACTTGTCTCCACCAACTAGACTATAAATCCCATAAAGACGGGAATTGGGTCCGTTTTGCTTGCTGTTTTATCCCAAATGTCGAGAATGCAATCATATATTATACCTACTCAGATGTTAACAAAATAAGGATGAAAATAACCCAGAAGCTGCATAAGGAAAATTAAGAATCCCATAGAAGACAATTGGCACTAGGGAGGAGCTGATTGGGAATCTCTTGGGAGCAGACACAAGGGCTTTTACACCTTTAATTAGTGAGCATAGTGTGTGGTATTATGACTTAAAAACAAGTGATTGGTCAATGACTGTGGGATAAAGTTCAGCTTCATTAATGACAGATGTCTGATGAAGGGGGATGCTTTCTTCCATGGTACCTATTAATGTATGGTTCATGCCTCAGTGGACCATGCCTGTGACAAAACATGAAAACAGGAAAGAGACTGGCAGAGAGAAAGGGTTGCACTCGGAAAAGGAAGGGAGTTGGGATTGGAGTTTAAGGTGCTTCACTGTCATAAATCTACAATATTCATGTACGGAATACTAAAAATTTTGAAAAATAAAAGACAATAATAAATGTTGGCAAGTATAAAGGAAAATCTGAAAGTGCAGAGTAAACAAATTCATGCAAATGAAAAGCGAAATATGCAGTTGCCTAGGTCTGGAGAAAGAGCATAATTACTGATGGTTATAGGGTTGCTTTGGAATGATAAAAATGTTCCAGAATTTGACTTTTTGTGATGGCTGTATAATCCTGTAAATATATTAAAAATGAATATAAAAAACATTTATGAGGAGGTGATCTCACCATCTTCATGTAACAAATGACAGAAACACTCAAACTAACCCTGCTTCCAATGTACTCAAAGCTTCACTTTCTTCTGAGATTCTCCTCCTCCTCTTCCTCCTCCTCCTCACTTTCTTCTGATCCTAGTCTGTGTGCACCGCCACAAGAACATGTCATAGCTCAAAGCCTAAATTAACAGCAGACTGAATAGTGAGTAATTTCTTGGATATTACTTTCTGGACAAAGCAATGCCATAGATACAGAGCATTCAGAAGACGCTAACCATAAGCATCAGTGCAAGGGAATTCTTTGGAAGTGTTAGAACTGGTTCATTTCCTGTTTGCAGGTCTGCTTCCAAGAGTCTGCATGTGTTAAAACTCAGAGCTGTGTACCAGAAAAAAAATGAATGCCGCCATATGTAAATTGGCTGAAAACGACAAGCACATGTATATGATACTGCTGATGCTTTGCTAAAATCTAAGCCATAGGCCACATGCTCATAAATTTGAAAGGATGTGGAAGCTTAATGGTCCCTGGGCTCCTCATGATGCTTGTGCCAAGCATCTTCAGACAAGCAGGGAAGCCTCCTCAGGGTCTAGATATTTACATTTGTCCAGTCATGCACTATTTGGCAGAGAAGTTCTGGGTATGCGTTCGCTCTGAGGTGTCGTTTGTTAACTCTATTATGTCACCTCTGCATTCCTGCTGTTTGCTAACAGGAAGTGAGGCATACGCGGGCGAGTCTTTCCTTTCACATCAGGCCAGCTGCTCTCAGTAACTGTGTGTGCTCAGATCCATGTTCCAGGAGTGTGTCCGCTATTGGTTTAAGTGACTATCTTTCAGGAGGTTATTTGTCCTGGAGTTGCCTTCTGGTTTTTGATTGCTGGCTTGAAAACTATACCTTTTTCTTAATCTTTCACTATACTTACCTACCTCTCATTGCTTCTCTGAATTCCCAGCTCATATGTGATATTATTCATTTTTAATAAATTCCATCTTTGCATTTCAGTTATTATATCTACTACTGAGATACGGTGTCTTACACTCTGCCAGATACGTTTATCTGTGTGACATCTTTGAATTCTCATAAGCAACAACTAGGGTGACATGCAGGTGGAATCATTTCCACTTAAATAACTCAGACTCAGAGGTTCAAAGTGAATAAGAAACTTTCTTAAGGTCACACGACCCATCACATAGCTAGTGCAAGGTCTGGATTCCATTAAAGTCAAGTTCAGTAATCTTCCCTTCTCTTATGAAAAATGAATTCTCACACCATTTTATGTGACTCTGAAACCTATCAGCATACAATCCTGTGCTCTGCCTTGTCCTTTTACAGATGGATGAATACTAAGTGATAAAGACATTTGTCTCAATTACCATATGAGATTCCACATGCTTTTAAACTCTGAACCATGCTTGCACTTCTATTTCTACTACCAAGGGACTTTCTTGCAAATGTCATAGCCTGTCCTGGTCACCAAACTCTCACCCACTTTGCAGACTGCCCTGTAGATACAAACAGATTGCATAATTAAAAGTTTACGTGACATACCACTTATAGCTCTATCCAGTTAGTGGTTAGATGTTTGAGAAATATATCTTTGATATCTAGAGACTTCAGGATTCATTCTGGATTGTCTACTCTTTGGGGGCTCAGGCCTCCATAGTATAACAAGTTATCTCTCTTCAGCTACCCCACTGATATGTGCACTTCCCTCCCCTCTTCCAGTTTTAGACCCAAAGGTTTCCACTGAGTTCCCATTCTATGGGTATAATAACAGCTATGTAGAGACCAGTTTGATGCACTGTATTCCTATCTATAAGTTTATTGGCTGTCTTCCCTACTGATCTATTTCCTTCCCTTTTTTTAGGTTCTTGTTCTAGTTTACAGTAACAGGGATGAGTACTATTCTGAGAAGTGAGTCTTGAGTCCAATCAGAAAGCTGTTGGTTATTTCCTTAGTGCTCATGCTGCTATTATACTGGGGCCCACTTGTTGCCATGGTGATTTATATTGCAACTTACAGATCGCATGCCATTGATGGGGCTTGTGATTATTTCTCTCCCAGCAGCTTCTACAGTATTCCTTGGTACTGTGTAAGCTATACAGCAAGAAGAAGATCCTCAGACCACTTCTAGTTGATATATTTTGCTCATGTTCTGTCATCCATTTGTGTTGCATCTTCAGTAATAGGGTCTTACTGACAGTTTTCAGAGAGCAATCAAGACCCATGGCAAAAACCTATAATGTTTAGGGGACATTAAGAACTCTCTGACCAACGTTTTATCAGGAAGTGCCACATTCCTATTACTTCTAATATAATTTTGTCCCTAGATTCTGCGTGAATCAGCTCAAGGCTTTTTTTTTTTTTCTCTTGTTTTCCTCACTCCATACTTCTCTGTATAGGGACTGCTCATTGTTAATGCTTTTTAAAGTCTACTTAGGAAGTTAAAAAAAAAACAACCAAATTGTCCTGACAGTACTTTCTGCAATAATGAAGTAGCATTTGTAAGGAAGCACAGAGACTGGATTTGGCTTTGGATTCCTCACTTCCCTCTGAAATCCTTGGGGAAAGGATTTTCGGCTACTAGAACAGAGGTGGTATACTATAACAGTGCCTCACACTCAAGTCACAGAAGACCTATTTGTATCTGTCAATTATGATACAAGGCTGGAGAGATGCCTTGGGGGTTAAGACTCTGCCTCCCAAGCAGAAGGACCTGAGTGCAAATCCCAGGTCCCATGTAAAAGCTACCAGGTGGAAATGACTGTAGCCTATATTTCCAGCCCCAATGGGCATAGTCTGAGAAATCCCAGAGCGAAGCAAAAAAGAAGATAGAAGCAATCCAGGATGACTCCTAAAGTCATTCTTGGGCCTCCACAGAGTCACCCTTGGACCTCCATAGGGACACACAGTGCCCTCTGATGCACACACAGATACCCATGCTTACACACACACACACACACACACACACACACACACCTAGTTATGATACACATGGTTGCTCTTCCTCAGTCATTCCCTCTATATGGCCTTCTTTTCTCTCTCTGGGTCCTGAGGCCAGTGGGAATGACCTGAGAGGGATCAGGGACAAGGAAGACATTCGGGACCTCCAGGAACATCCCACAGAAATGTCTAACTTGGCCACTTTCCTACCTCCTCCTCTTCAGGTTCTGTGTTGCTGCCTATGCCATTGCTGGTTCTGATTCTGCAGTGCATCAGATTTCTTCAGGCTGTGTCTTCTTTCCAGGTGCTCAGCAAATAATAACTGTTTATTGCTTTAATAAAAATTTCAATGAATAAAAATATTTCTTGTTTCAAGTAGATAAGTACTAATGTAGAATTCATACATATTAATACAGTGGAGGAAACAAACTAATGAAATTAATATGCTAACTCTAACAAAATGAATGAAATACTTTTTATCAGAAACTACCGCAATGAAATCCACTCACAAGTCTTGATTTGACATCTGAGTCATCCACTCTACACAGTAATTTCTCTTCCAAAATAATACATTCAGCAGGACATAGTTCCTGTCTACTCATTTGTAAAACTCACTGAGCTTCTTTGACTGGTTGTTGAATGAATTTGTGTGTCTATGAATGTTGCATGTGTGGGATTGATATGGGTGTATGTCTGTGTATGTGTGTGCGTGTGTTTGTGAGCATGGGTTTGGAGGTGTCTGTGTGTATGCATGTGTCTGTGTGTCTTTGTGTATGTACATGTATCTGTGTATGCATGTGTCTGCGTGTCTCTGTGTGCATGTGTCTGTCTGTGTGTGTATGCATGTGTCTGTGTGTCTTTTGTGCTCACACATGCCGTTTCTTTTATACATTTTAAGCCCATTATTTGAAGAATACACATTATGTCAGATTTCAGTTATTATCAGCAATTTCAAAATATACTAGAAAGAGAACTTTTTCTATATCCTTTTCTGTGTCTTTAGATTTGGATGCCTGTAATAACCTACAAGAATCTATAGAGTGTCTCTATGAACTCGGATTTCCTCAGCTTTGCTTTAATAATAAAATCCACCATTGTAGAGAATGAAGCATTATGAATACAAGTGATATTCAATAATTATAAGAAAGCTATCTCTCCATCCTGAAATACTCTCTCCCTCTGTCTCTTAAAAACTCATTCTCCAAATTTGTATTAAGGTGTTTTTTATCTTAAATTTGATCTAACCCAATTCACATAATGCAGTGAAATTATGAGAAAGGAACACAGAAAACTTGGTTGGTTGTTCAGATTTATTTTCCTACAGATTTTCAATTTAGCTCAAAAGAATTGAATTCATTTGCCATGTTCTCTTTGGGAAGCACTGTGAAAAGTATAATTTAGAATGTGATCTCCTTTGCATGGGTCCTGCAAGAAATAAAGAGGGCTCACAATGCGTGCTTCTCCTATAATGAGAGCTCTGTTCTGTCTGTCTGCTTATGTGTGAATTGCCCCTTCAGACAGAAAGTTAAATCTATAATGAGTCCAAATTCTCCCAGGGCCTAAACTTCAAGGGATTAATGAGACATCTTCTCGTTGTTAACTCTTTCAGACCCCAAGATACATTCTGAAAGACTAATAACAGTTCAAGAATCTTGAGTCCACTGTCAAAGTTGTCCAATTAGCTAGTTTATAGCCCCTATTGTAAGGATATCTTCAGAGTATTTTTTCCAAATTAAAGTGTCTTATTCAGAACAAAAAACTTTTGCCAGGATTCTCTGTCTACTGATTTGAGAAGAAATACAAAGAACAATTTGTTAAACAGTAGAATTTTGCTTTCTAAAACCAATCAGAAATCCCCAAAGCCTGTCTGTGACCCACCATTCTGAGTGACTAAACTGTGGATTCATCAGAAGAAACAGATGCACAAACAAAAAGGGCACAGCATCCATGGTGTGTGTTGACAGTCTGCAAAAGCACACTCAAAATAGAACAGAGGACAAGTAATAGCAAAAAAAAAATCAACCCCCCCAAAACCCTCAATAAGCAGAACTAGATTCCATTAAAGAATTTTGAATTAAACTACTCCTCTTAGACGCCAAAATAAAACAGAGGAAGAAAAAATGATGTCGTGAAGCAGTAGCTTTAAAAAAAAAAGAGCAAGACTGTGGGTAGCCCTTGTTATACCTATGGAATGGGAACTTATAGTGGAAACCTTTGGGTTTAAAGCTGGATGAGTGAAGGGAAATGCACCTATCAGTGGGGTGTCCCTAAAGAGAGGTAACTTGATATACACCACAGAGTTCTGAGCCTGCACAGGAGTAGACAGGCCTGAGTGAACCTTGGGGTTCAAGAAGCATGCAGGTGGAAAGGTAGGAGGGAGTGGGAAGGAATGATGAAGGGAACAGAAGGGATAGGAGGAAGTGGGGAGGGAGGGAAGCTGGAATGAATACTCAATATGTCTGTGAAAGTAGAAAAAAATAAAATGGAAAAAAGAGCAATAAACTCCCAGGATTTCCTAAGGAAATTCAAATTCAATTTATTCAGGTCAAATTTTCTTTCATCTGAAAATAAAAGAAGGTGAGAACTGTGGGATGAGCACAAAGGACGGGTTGTGGAATTGCATAGGCCAGTGCCATGAGAAGGCAAGATTCTTAAGGAGAGAAACACTCCAAGATACATAACAGATATTACAATACATGATACAGTGTACATACAGAGTACCAGAAATATAATAGATTTTTATCAACTTTCTACTTCATTGTTTGAGAAAGGTGATGCTCAGACTCTGAGATAGTAACTGTCTCATCTTATATAATATCATCCTCCTGTGTACTAATGACTAAGATGAATGTCCCCAGTTCTGGCTGTTTTGATTAGTCATTTCCTTGTTTTTGCTCTGACATGCAAACAGCGTTGGGAGGCTCATCCTGAGACAGACACTGTTATAAGAAGAGTGTCAGTCATGTGTGCTCTTTGTCAGACTTCCAGAGAACAAGTAATTATGTTCTACTTCACGGTCTTAGAGGATCTGTTATATTTCTTTAAACTTTTCCCTAGTCCATTTGAGGTATGGATGAAGGAGAGTATGTATGAATATACACACTGTAGATAGCACCCAGTCTGCCAGGGAGCTGCTGATACAACTCAGTTTCCCTTTACCTATAACCTGAGAACAACTGTGGTCAATCTTCCAGCAGCCCTAACAAATGCTTTGTCCACAAACAAAATCCTTATGTTGGTGAGGCAATAGAGTTGGGCTGACTAATTTTGTAGCATCTGTTTTTAAGTTTTCTTTTTATTATTATTATTATTATTATTATTATTATTATTATTATTTATTCAACTGTGTGCATGTGCGTGTGTATGTGTGCGCGTCTGTGTGTGTGTGTGTCTGTGTATGTGTAGAACCACGGACGAATTCGCAAACCACCATGGACACCTCCACCTCCTTCTGCCCCGGGATTCACAGGCTCCGCCCTACCAGGACGAGAAATGCAGGCCGCCCCCGCTTCCGCCCGGCGTCTATACGTGGGATCTGGGATCCGAACTCAGGACCTTCTGCCTGCAAGGCGGAGGCTTAACCCCTGAGCCACCTCTCCAGCCCTGTAGCATCTGTTTTTAAAAGAAACAATACTTGTATTTTATGTGTATGCGTGCATATATGTGTCTGTGAGTCCATGTGATATCAGTGAGTGTAGCCAAACCCCGGGTGACATAGGTTTGACATCTATCCTCCATAGATGACATCTACCTGTTCCATTTTGAGACAGGGTCTCTCACTGGCCACTTGAAGATTAAGGCTAGGTGGGCTGGCCAGTGTGTCCCAGGGACCTGTCTGTCTTTGCCTTCTCTGTACAGGGGTCATAAATACTCTACGGGGACAATATTTATGCAGCCAGCACATTACTCTCCTGTGGTTCTAAACAAGTCAAGCAAGACAAAAAATCCACCCACCCCATTCCATTTCTCATGAGATTCCTTTTATTTTAATACCACCATAAAAAAAACAACAAAAGAGAACTTTATTGGCATTTCCTACCTAACCCAGCTCTTTAGATTTTTTAAAAAAAAACTTAGAATGCATCCAGTCTTTTTTAGAAAAAACACGAGTTCTCTTTGTAGAGTTTTAATCTAAAATCTAACACATTAGTTGGATTTGGAAGTAAGAGTTTCTTTGACATCATCATTCTTTATTAAGATCATTTTAAATCACGATGAAGACATTTGCATCCAAACCGTTTCCTTAGGAGAATGAATAGTCACTTTAAAAGCTTCAAATCTCTAATAAAAACATAGCTAAGCATGACTGGTTTATAAAATTCAGAGCATGAAGTGGGGATGTCTGTTTTCCCAGAATAACCATTGAGAAACTCCAGACCCATGAGGATGCACTGCCTCATAATAAGCAAAGAGAATCTCCTATGAATTAATGCAGTGATAAATATTACAGATATAGCCCCTCAATGTAGAGTAGCATGATGTTTTCTAATTAGGATTCAGCAAGATTCTCAAACACTAAATCATCCTTTTACATGAAGAGCCAGAATTAGAACAACGCGTTAGAGATTACACTAACTTGAGCACCCTTTCCTAGTGTGTGTGTTCAGTAAAAACTGACTATATTTTTTTTAGAATGTAATAAAATTATGGAGTGAATTTAGTTGAAATAGCAGATTTGTTTTTGGTGTTATGAGTCAGTGAGTAACAAAATTTTTCGTTCAATTTGGTTGTTATTGTTTAGGACTTTGTGGGAAAGGAAAACACAATTTTAAATAACTCTAGTGGCTAGCATTAGTTTTCATAAAAATGCAGTTTGCATTTCACTAGGAAATGAAATAATTTAAAGCTTTTAGATTCACTGTTCAACTAGTTAAAGTTATCCTAAATTAAATATGCAAAGTAGCTAAAAGAATAATGGAAAGTCTGTTTTGCAAACAGCATTGTAAAAGGTGATACCTATTAATGGGACTGATGGTGCATTTCATCTGGGACTTTCAAAGCTCACTTCATTTTCCTCTTTCTGATTCCAGTTTACCAGTAGAAAGACAAATAAATACATTTAAGGTGGAGGGCCTGTTAGAACTGCAATGGCTGCACTGATGAAGAAAAATCTAGAAGATCTATAGTTAGTCTCTCCTATAAAAAATCACATCTACAGGAAGAATGAAATGGCTATTAATATCTAAAACCTAATGGACAAAGTGTTTTTAGCATTTTATTTCCTTTTTGTACATATAAAGGTCTAAGTTTGGTAGAGTTATAAAATCTCCTAAAAGATAAGCAGACAATTATTCTTGTCACCTTGTTAGATAAATTACATCTGCTCAGGCATTGTAATTATGCCTTACTTTTCTCTTCAATTCAATAATAAGTGTGAATTACAAGTGGGACAATAAAGCCATTTTTCGATGAGAACTTTCAAAGCTTAGACTTTGTTGCTTGGTAATTTTCTGCTCTACTCATCCCCTAGGAGTATTGGGGTTCTCTTGGGCTTAACTCTCAGTGTCTGCTCAATGTGTGGGAGACAGCTAGCTGAGTTTATACCTGAATCCTGAAACTGGAATATTAGCTTAGGCTGCCTAGCCACAGACCAGGGGGATGGGTGACAATACGAATGAGCAGAGGGTCCTGCTTCCTTCATCCAAACTTCCCCTGCTCATACCTGCTGTCTCCAAAGCCCATTATCTACCACCTTGGCAAGTTTGGTCAAGTCTGCGTATCAACTGAATTATTATTGATTTGTTATGGTTCTTTAAATCACCTCCTTTAAAAATAACTTAAATAGCCAAATTACCTTGATCTTAAGCATTATCTTTGCAATCACAGTTGGGAAGTATATTGTTTTACTAAGAGTACATGTTAAGTCTGAAAACATCGTTATTAAAATTGTTCATTTTTGTATCAGGGAGATAAAATGCCTGCAAGCAAATCTGTGACCTTGAGTGTGATCCCTGGAAGCCCACGTGGTAAAAGGAGAAAACTAACTTCTGAAAGTTGTCCTCTGACCTCCATGTGTGTGCTATGGTATTCATGTACCTACGACTTGCCCCCTCCCTCAAATAAATAGAAACTTAAATAAATAGAATAAAATATTCATCTCAGCAAAACTGCAAAGATTGGAAAAGACTGATGGCTGCTAGGGTTTGGGGAGGGACAGAAGTAGGGAGGTAAGTAGATACAAAGGACAGCAAGGGACTCTTGTGACTGAGCTGTTCTGCATCTTGATTGTGGTGGCTATAGGAAGTCATATGTGAATATATGTGAGTATCTTACTTGGTGACATTGTCAGTTTTATAGTTGTGACATTGTGTCATAGTGATGCAAGATGGTGAAGCTAGATAGAGAGTATATAAGCTTTTTCAGCATCATTTCTCATAGCTGAATAAAGACTCTATGATTTGTCAGACAAACTGAAAAAATACAGTAGCCAAAACTAAGAATATCATCAGCCAGTGCCTAAAGCCTGTAACAGAGATCCCTCCCACTTTGCTATAGACCATGCGTGTGCATTTGCCCCATTTTATACTAGGACATTAGTCCTTTAATCAAGCCGCAATCTATTGTCAACCCATGCCCCTTATTCTTGCAACAATTTCAACATGACTTATGTTTTTATGTCTTCAAAGAGTTGCTGTGCTGAACCCACAATTTATTTGCTAAATGATTTGATTTCTGACTCGTTTTTGTTCTGTGACTACTAAAAGTTCATGTGACTGCTTCCATGTTGGAACGTGTCATTTGGAGCATCCTGAATCTCTGTTCCTGGGTTATGGTTCAAAATTAACTGTCTCTTATTCTTCTTGAAACAAACAAACCAAAAAAAATAGGGCTACCAGTTAAGCGTAAGTTTCAAGTAAGTAATGAACACTTTTTCAGTGTAAGCACATTTTGCATGACATTTGGAATATATTTGCACTAGAAAGATGTTTGTTTATTTCACAAGCAAATTTACGTAGGCACATTTTGTTTGTTTTTGAGACAATGTCTTGAGATATAGCCTGGGCTGGCCTAGAACTTGGGATCTACCTACCTTCTCCTTCCTTCTGAGTACCGGCAGTAGGAGTATGGGACCCCACGACAACCAGTTTTGACTCTTGTATTTTATTTGAAAAGCTTCCATTTAAACTAGGACCTAAAGTAAGACTATAGTGATATAAGAGCCTTATAGGTAGAGAAAACCACATGGGGCAAGAGAACACTTGGTATAGTTAAGGAACTGGCTGTAAACTTATGAGTCCTGTTGGGTAAGAGAAGAGCCAAGGAACTGCATGAATTTCATACTCCTGTGCTGTATCCATAAGCAGTTTAGAAATGTGTTCACCACCACGGGTCCTGTAAGCACTGTCCTTGTGCTGAGCGCCAAATTCTGTAAAAACCTCTTAAGCAAGGATCCCGCCAGGAGCGGATGAAGCATGGCTTGGGAAATACTGGACCAAACGCCTTTTATTCTTCAGATATCTTTTTCGATAGCAAGAATAAAAGATAGATGTATCAATAAAAAATAACAAATTTCTATATCTGTATCACCCCAAGTTCCTCCAGAGTATTACTGATCTATCACCCCCATAATGTTGCAGACAAAGGATATGTTTTGCTTTACTCTGCTCTACATACGCTGGCCACCTAGGACTCTTTTCTTACTCCCACGTGGCCTATGGCTTCTTTTCCCATCTCGTTCAACATTCATGTACCCAAACTCACTATGAGACATTAGAACATATATGGCTTATAAAATTATCTTGCAAATCAATCTCCCATATACCAGTGTACCAAGCACATACCAATGTATGTATCAGCATCAGGGTTCACAGCACCATTAGATTCCATACCTGCAATGGGTACCACCAAAAGCACAGAATGTTGATTGTATTCCTCCAACTCTTTGAAGACATAAAAACATAAGTCATGTTGAAATTGTTGCAAGAATAAGTGGCATGGGTTGACAATAGATTGCGGCTTGATTAAAAGGATCTGAGCACGACTCCTGGCTCTGTCATTCACCAGCACTAATGTCCTAATATAAAATGGGCATATGCACATCTATACGGTTGAATACCCTGGAAATTGCAATGCTGTCTGGGAAATCACATAAAATGGAGGCACAATCAAATCTGACTTTGGCTTCTCAATTACATGAGTGGGAAGGTGCTGGGAACTTTTAGTATTAGTTACTTTTACCCTCGCTGTGAGAAAATGCTCCATCAAAAGCATCTTAAGGAAGGAAAAGTTTGCCTTAGGTCATACATCAAACTTACGGTCCATCATGATGGGAAAACTCACAGCGGCAGGAGCCTGAGGCAGCTGATTGCATTTCATCTGCAGACAGAAACCACTAACAATGCATGTGCTTAGCTCACTTTCTCCTTTTGAGAGAGTCCAGGATCCAAGCCTGGTGAAAGGTGCCACTCACAGTGGGCTCCTGATCAATACAGTCCCCACGGCATACCCTAAGACCAGTATCCGAAGTGACTATAGAGCACGCCAAGTTGACAATTGAGATAAACTGCTACACTGTTCAAGGATTGACATACCACAGCCTCCATTACATTCTATGAGACCCTGTCAGCTCTCTGCAAGATGACACCATCGGTTTTTCTTACCTGGAGAACTAGTTTTGAGTCATGTGTAGATTTGTTTTTAAATTATATGTTTTTATATTAGGTAAATGATACCTAATTATTTTAAAATTTTTTTTTATTTATTCAATTGTGCATGTATGCGTGTGTGCACGTGTGTGTGTGTGTGTGTGTGTGTGTGTGTGTGTGTGTGTGTAGAACCATGGACGAATTCGGGAACCACCATGGATGCCTTCACCTCCTCCTTGTTTACTCTGCCCAGGGATTCACAGGCTCCGCCCTACCAGGGCCAGAAACGCAGGCCACCCCTGCTTCCATCCCGTGTCTATACGTGGGGTCTAGGATCCGAACTCAGGACCTTCTGCCTGCAAGGCAGAGGCTTAACCCCTGAGCCATCTCTCTAGCCCCTCTACTTAATCATTTTAAAGGCAGTGTAATTTAAGCATTTTGGAATATTTAAAAATGACTTTAAAAAACTTTATTCAGTTTTCCAACAAATCCTAGATAAAAATATTTGATAGTATGTTATGATTTCTTTTTGAAAATGCACATTAAACACACTAAGTTCACTGCAAAGAAAACACTTATTTTCTCCTACTCCTATTTTCATCATTTCTAATTAAATGTGAGAATAAAAACACAAAACATTTCCTAATTATTTTCAGGCTATCAAGTTTAATAGCTCCAAATCAATATTTTAGTATAAATATTTGCAAAATTCTTTTTAATGTACAACCTTTGATTTTGCACACGAAAACATTTCCACTAAATTATTCAAAAATCACTTCAAGAAAAAAGAACAATGTTTGCATTATTTGAGACATTTTGCAATGATAAAATTCAAAAGGATCTGGGCCTTGGTTTTGCTTGTTTGCTTTATCTCTCAATACATCTCTTAATCCTTGAATTTAGAATCCTCTTGCTTTAGCATCCCAAGTAGTTGGGATTACCAATCTGCACCACCATAGCCAGCTCAACTTTTATTCTTTCTAGTTTCTCTGAGTTTCAGCTTCTTAGCTACAGGATGAAAGAGATGATATTAAGTACACATTAGAATACTGAGTGGACTAAATGTGCAGTGAATGGCAGCTCTTAAGCAGCTATGGGTTTTAATCACAAGTTTGGACTTCAGACTGTGGGAGGCCTTACTTGGATGCACTTCTTCGCTAAATACTACTAGGCAATTCAGTCTGTTCAGAATTTCCATTTGCATTCCTGTGAAAAATGGAATTTTCAGTCTTAAATATTATTAATAATAGCACCTCCGATGTTCTTCATTGTCAAAATACTTGCCCAACACTGAAAATATCAGTGGACTAAGAGAGTAATGATAGCATGTCTATCAAGTATAAACCTACAATCCTCTAGTTTACTCTATGAACCTACAGCAAAAATCATGACTATAAGTCTATAGATGAAAATCTTTCTTTCGTCATCTCAGTCTTAGAGTTTTACACTATATTGTCTCTTTATAAACTATGTATAAGGTATGCCTGTCACAGAACCTCTTGACTCTGGTCTTCGTGTATCTTTGATAATCAAATGCAGGCAAAGAAAATTGAAGTTATTCACCTCTCTCAATACATTGTCTAGAGACCCTAGAATATCAGGAAATAGGCTTTCCCCTGGTGTCTGTGTGATGGCTTACAAAAGCTTACAAAGAAAACAAAAATATTCAGGACAACTGACTGGCCTGTGGTCTGCCTACAGATTCTTAGTTCTTTACAGTGAAGCCTCAAAACCATTTAGAAAAACCAGTGCCATGCATGGAGACATCATCACACAGCATTCTTGAACAGGCATCTCTATTAAACTAAAAACTTCCATCCACTTCAGTAGTGAATATTGTTCCAAAAGATCATTCACGCTCATGTTCTCAGGGTAGAACTTTTGCATCAAATACTGAGCCCCTCCTAGAGTCAAGGAGAAAATGTGGGCAGTACATTCTGATAGAGTGAGGGAAGTTAAGCTTCCAGCATCACTGCTTTATTCCAGAAGAAACAGTTTTCTAGACAGTTAGATCTGCAAGGACCCATCTTGACTATCATCTTCAAGCTTAACATTCTGTCAGCATATAATGAAGGTGAGATTCAAAGACATACATATGCACCTAGAAGATGACGGATTTGAAATACAACATGGGTGTCTAAGTCTCAGACCATATGCAACTACATATGTTAGCTGTATGTAACTGAAGTTATTTAATACAGTTAGGCACAGGGGTATAGTGGTCATAATTAAAAAAGAACAATTTGAGGTAGCAAAGCCTTATATTTCCTGAAACTTTACCCACGCCAGGCACTGAACTATACACTTGACATATATTATCTTCCTTAATTCACAGAAAGCCCCCATAATTGACAATCATTGGTGTAGTAACTACTACTTAGTTGAAATGAACATAGGGATTAAAAGAGTTTTGAGGAACTTGCCCAAGGTCATGGAACTAATAAGTGACAGAGATAAATTCCAATCCAGTCTTGCCTGAAGCCAGTGCAGCCATTTCCCAAGGAATATTATCAAATAAGGTAAAACATGAGGTACTGCTCTTGTCTCCATTCACACTTATACCTGAAATTATGAACATCCTCTTACAATATAAGTGAAAATGCAGAAACTGTCCAATATCACTGGTGAGAAATAAAAGAGCTTCTGGAGATTTGGTTAACCCACCAATCACCACCAATCTTGGAAATTGTAGCTCTTAGGATGAATATTATCTTTGCACTCAAAAGATTTGAAAAAAAAAGATGGTGTTCATTTTAAATAAAACAGGAGGTTCCTGCTCAGTAATATCCCAATTCCACGACGGTCACCTGTCATTAACCTAGCATATAATTCTTTCGTTCAACTGAAAAATGTTCTAGAAAAGGCAGCCAGACTATTAAACATTCATACCTATATTGACTTTATTTTTTCAACCACTGAACATTCATCCCTCCTGGACAGAAAAGGTAAGGTATGAATGAAATATGTATTGAGGAAAGAACTATTTCCCCAGGACAGTTTAAAATAGGTGGGATACATCACAGTGATCTCCTTGTAATTGCTTGGTTCCTTTGCTTATTAAATTTTGAAGAGGTTATCAATTTGGAATATAACCTAAAGAGTTTATGTTTCATAATTTTACTTTATTGCTGAAATATTTATGCAAATATTCAGGGTAGGAAGATGCTGCCAGATGGAACTGCAGAAGCTGTGGAATCTTCCTGGCATTTCCGACAAAATGTATCATATCAGATCGCTTTATGCTAATGTTCTGCAAGGGGATACATATTTTATGGCTACTTTGAAATGCAAATTTAAAAGATCTGAACACTTAAGAAATCATGCCAATGTGAAGTAAACTAATAGAAAAAGTAGGAGCTAGATAGATATCTTACAGCAGTGTCACATCAAGTGCATTTTGGTAAAAAGTAATGAGCCATTTCTTTACACCCTTTGTGTAAA
Source organism: Typhlomys cinereus (assembly GCA_023101885.1). Classification (NCBI taxonomy): domain Eukaryota; kingdom Metazoa; phylum Chordata; class Mammalia; order Rodentia; family Platacanthomyidae; genus Typhlomys; species Typhlomys cinereus. The sequence goes on along the minus strand of JALPQD010000065.1, from coordinate 5,152,677 downwards.
CACGCTTGAATATTTAGAAATAAAGCTGTGTTTGGTAAGCTTAACATTAACTAACCTCAAGACAGATGTGACAGCTGTCAAATAGCTGATTTCTAAGTATGCTTAGTTCTCTTCATCTCCTCCTCAAGCTTATTTTTCATCTTCAAGAAACTCTTTGTTGTGGGGTATGTGGTGTTTTGTTGCACCCAAGTGTGAATGGAAAACATGAACTGTGTGTTGCAAATGAGTGTGAACTGCACAAAGTTCATGCTTATCAAAGAGCAAGTTTGAAACTTGCTTCTTTGACTTAGTACCCATGCTGTAACTTGTAAGAATCAAACCCTAACCTTGTCATTCTAAAACCAGTACTCACAAACTTGACATTTAGCATGAAAATACATGAACTGATACTAGAAAATTCAGCCCGCTCACTGCGTCCCTTGAATTATTTCTTCTTTTCAAATTGGCAAGTATTTCTTCCCAGCATTCCAAATACAATGACATCAAATGTTGAAAGGCATGACGGTTCCTGACAATGCTTTGGATCTACATTCTCCTTTTAAGAGCTATTTTAATACCAATTATGACTCAGAAGTTGAATCCAAGCAAGAAGAAATAAAATTGAGTTACTTGTGAATGATTAGAATTATAAACCCCAAAATTTGATTAAAGTCACTGTTTTAGTTCATTCAAGGTCCAGAAAAAATTGGAGTATTTTTCCTCTCCTTCATTCTTAGTCTTAATGATATTAAAAACAAAACAAAACAAAACAACAACAACAACAAGCACATCAATGCTACTGGGATTTCTGTACATAATAGAATATTAAATAATTCCAGTAGAACAGACTAAAAAACTATGCTGCTAAGTTCACTATTAACAAGGGTGTTCTGCTATTAGACTACATTCCATCTTGAATTAGTCATTATTCTACTCATACCTTGAAACTACAGGAGCAGGCAGTATCTTTGCACCATTGATGGGACCAGCTGATAGAGATTACATGGTTTGCCAAATCACATATCCAGAGGATGTTGGACTTGCTTCTTGTGTGATACATCAATTTTGATAATCAGGATTTGACATAACTATATACAGGGACAGAGGTACAGAATTCATCAGAGTCAGCTTTGCCTTCTCACTCTCTCTAGAAGTTGGGTGGAACATCGACTGCTCTCTTGCCCACCTCCCTTTGTCTCTGTGGAACCTACAGACAGAACTGTGGCATAGTGTACAGTCTAGCACTGTAATATACTTCTGCAGTCTATAGATGTGGGGACTCTATATATGTGTCTGTGGAGGAGTTTGCGATGAATTCAAATATGGGAAGCTGTGAGAAAAAAAGCAAAGGAGAAACAATACATCCCCACCTACCCTGCCTTATCACAGCTCCTGACCACCATCATCAATGAATATCTAACCAGTAGAATACCCCGATTCTAAGGATTAGCATTTACATTGTTTCACTTTTGCAAATCCAAACTGATACCTGATGATTCTATTTATTAACAAAGAAGTACATGTGTCTTTCTTGAGAGTGCAGTGCATTGAAATTTGACACAGAAATCTTGGTCATGCCATTAAAGTAACTGGGTGAATTTCTGTGAGATCTACCCGTGCATATTTGGGACCACACCCACTTATCTCACATTAAGGAGGTGCTGTGGGTGCTTATTTTCATAACAAAATTACTATTATCTGCAGTGCACAAACCCAAGTGAATGCAAAATGAGTCATGTGGCTCCCAACACATTTGAGGTAAATTAAGAATCACCATCTGGTACAGAGCTTCTCTTCTTAAAATTGCTCTCTCCTTTTTTAATTAAAATGCATTTTAATTAAAAATAGACATGTCAAGAAGCACTGTATATCAATTACATGACTGACAATATGCTTTCATTTTTTTTCTAAAACATATGAACCACAGAAATGAGATGTCATGATATCTCACAAGAAAAGAAAAGGCAGTAAAATCTAGTACCAGAGCAAATGAAGGATGCTACCTCACAGCCATTGCAGCTGTGTTGGATCCAACCAGATCTTTTCCAGATAGCTTCAATGCTTCAAAAACATGGAAAGGATGTTTACTACCCATGTTTAATGCAACTAATGGGAGTTTCCATTCATCCCGTACTATCTATGGCTTGGAGGAAAGTTTTCAAATGTTCTCAACCAGTCTTGTCGGTTATCCTGCTATTCCAAGATCCATCCTCACTGCCCAGCCCCTCCTGTATGTGTTCATGAGTTTTTAGGATCACGTTTCTCATGTGTGTGTACACATTTGTAGAGTTCGGACATGCATCAGCCTCAAGTCTTGTTCTTTGGGAGAGGCCTTCCTCTTTTGTGTTTACAAGACAATATCTCTTTCCGAGACCTGCAGTTCTCTGACTCAGCTAGGCTGGTTGTGAGGCACTGGCTTTGCCTCCCCAGTGCTGGGATTACACCACCACTGCTGACGTGCATGCTGGTAGGCAGACTCATGAATGTGGAGCAGACACTTAGTTGACTGAAGAATCTTCCAAGCCCTTGCCTTTTTGGATCCCTTTTTATTTTATTTTTACTTTATTTATTTATTTTATGTGGCGTGTGTGTATGTGAGTGTGTGTGTGTGTGTGTGTGTGTGTGTGTGTGTATGTGTGTGCGCGCGCGCACGCGCAAGCAATAGAGGGCACTGTGCATCCCTGTGGAAGACTAAGGGTGACTTCGGGAATCATCCTGGATTGCTTCTAACTCCTTCTTGATTTGCTCTGGGATTTCCCAGGCTCTGCCCACCAGGGCCAGAAGTGCAGGCCTCAAAGCCTGAGCCATCTCTCCAGCCCTTGCCCCCTTTCTTGTCCACCCTCCTGACTGAGAAGCACAAAGCACATCCTGATGATTTCTTCTGGGATCCCAAAAATGCCAGTGGGGAGATTAGAGGGTGAGAGGTAGCTGTCAGGAAGCCATAGTAAAAGGGGATGGCACTTCATACGATGTGTGTGTGTGTGTGTGTGTGTGTGTGTGTGTGTGTGTGTGTGTGTGTATGTGTGTGTAGGAGAGGAAGAGAAAGACAAAGACAGAGATAGAGGAGGGAGAAGGAAGGAGATTGAAAGATGCTGTCAAATAATCAAGTTTCCATTCTATTGAACTAGTACCTTTGCGAGTCCCACACCAATCCATCCCAACACCCACATCCACGTAGTGAAAGTCCAAATACTAAGGATCTCAATAGACACATTGTGACGATGCTTATACAGTTTTTGGTCTTCACCTGATTTTTTAACTACACATATCATCACCGATCTCTTTCCGGTCTTTAGAATTTTATGTCTCTTCACTTTATATCACTGTGGTTTATTTTTTTATTAGGTGAACTTTCTAGTTCAGATTTATGTGTGCGTATGTGCATGTGCACATGCATCAGAGGGCACTTGAATGTGTTCCTGGGAAAAGGTGACACCAGGAATGATCCCGGATTCTCTGCCTCCTTGTTGCTTTTGCCCTGGTGTTTCCCAAGCTCTGTCTGCCCGGGCCAAAAGTGCGGGCCATTGTCATTTCCACCCAGTGTTTTTACATAAGATCTGGGGGTCTGAACTCAGGTCTTTTTGCTTACAAGGCTGAGACTTTTGCCACAATTTCTTTAGCCCTATTTCAGAGTATTTTTCTGTTCATAGGAAAAATGTGAAGATAGCAAAGTTCCCACCCCCTCCCATGCCGAGTTTTAGGCATCTTACCTTAGGAGGATTTATGTATCAGAATTGACAACCAAAACAGATACATTTTCATTAGTTGAACTTTACTCTTGCTTTATTTGGATTTTCAAAAGCACTATGGTACCTTTTTGCCTCAGAATCCCATTTGGGATAACCACTTTTTAGTTATCACCTGACTTTAGATTCCCTCGACTGTTACAATTTCTCACAATCCCCTCATTTGTGGTTGAAAAACATAGGTCTGCTATTTTTGTCAATGATCTCTTGTTGAAGATGGCTATACACACACCAAACCTGCCTTGGACCTACTTGGTCAATGGTCAGCCTGTGAACGTAGAAAAAAGCCCATGGGGCCCTTAAGCTAGTGATGAGCAACAGGCAGATGACGTTGAGAAAAAGGAGGAAAAGATCTAGCTGTGAACCCACAAGGAGCCCACAAGGCTCCAAGAGACAATCCTGAGCCCCAAATCGCACCAAAGACCCTTGTTAAACCCAGTGGGACACAAAACAAAAGGAGATGAATTCTGCAGGAAAAACTGCAGGGAAGGGGGTCTAGCAGTGGGAGACAGGGAGATAAGAAAAGCCAGAGGGGGAAATAATCAGAATGCATCATATACAGGCATCAAACTGCCAAAGAGAAAAGCCTGTCAATAAAGAAAAATGAGAATAAAAACCTGCTGAGATGTGTCTGATGTTTATGTCATGGTTATACTGGGTTACGTATTTGGGGAAATGATCATAGACAGGAATGTTGAAAAACTATGTATTCCCTTACCTGCTTTCATTGCTATCTAAAACTTCTGATAAAAAATCGAACAGTTCTGAAAGATACCATTCATTGCATAGTGTTTACATTAATTTTAATTATCAAGCTGAAATACTGCTTTCAAGTAGTGCCAAAGCATTCTGCATACTAAGTGATCAGATATCCATGATCATCAGTTTTAATGAACATTTGAATAGGACTTTTGATTTGGATTGAGAGAATCACAATCATCACCCCACCCCTAAAATGCAAAATTTTAAAAGGGACGAATAAATTAACTACCAAAACAGAAGTTAGACAGGATATAAGCATGCCTAAATACTAACATTTCGCAAAGTGGCAAGATCTGCATGAGAAAGAAGAGCTCCTTGGCTGGCTGTTCTCTTAGAGAGGGGTGGGAGGCTCCAGGCAAACACTTAAGAGTTGCACATGGGCTGCCTTGATGGACTACTTTCCCATCATCTCTGAGAAATGCATTCATCCACACTTACACTCAGTTTTTTTTTAACAGAGGGAAAAAGGACATATTGTCAGAAGCAAGGGATTGAAGGAGGAAAGCTAGCAAGATGTACCTTTGAGGTTCAGAGAGATTCTCCCCAGGCAACCCCCTGCAAAGGAGATAAATCTTGTGGGACATGGAAGAACAGCTAAGCAAAATACGTCAGGGACTGGGGAGATGGTTCAGTGAATAAAGCCTTTCCTTCACAAGCAAAAAGATCTTAGTTCAGACCCCTAAAGCTCACATACAAATGTTGAAATGGAGGCAGATCACAGAAGTCCCAGAACAAAAACAGCAAATCATACTTGAGTCTCCACAAGCACACACACATACAAAAAAAATCTGATATACTTTGAATTTGCAAGGACTAAATATCAATAGTTACCAAGCGAACTAAGACGGTGCATTGAGGAGCATCCTGAGTCTTTCCCCAAGGCAGCTGGCACGCCAAAGCTCAGGATATGGACCACTGGTCTAAAGATTTCTCTCCAGGTGCAGAAAGCAAGGACCAGAGCACACAAAAGCTTTGGGTGACACAGGGCGTGGCAGCTGCGCCATAAGCAGGGAGGAAAACAGTCAGGGTTTCAGAATATTGCAGCTGGTCTGTGTAGCGCTGGAAGTTTCCTGGACCTTTTCCTATGGAAAGTCTGGATCATGCCTTTCAAATATCCACTGCCAATGGTGAGCCATGTAGAGAGACAGGTGCAAAGAGACCCCCAAGTCTGTTGAAACTCGGTTCAGGTAAACCGAGTTCCCACGATAGGAGTTCAATAAGAAAGGACTATCATCCTTTTTTTTTGGAAATAAATATGATTTTCTTTGGTCTCTGATGACCTCTTACACAAAAGATTCATACTAAAGAAACTATAATGCACAAGAAAAGAGCAAAAAGTTTCAGGATCAAGAAAGGAAAGAACAGAAAGAGATTCCAGGTGACCCACAGGGGAGGATGAGAGAGGTGAAAATAAATGATGATGATGGGAGAAGATTCCTGGTGCAGGTGGACTCAAGAGAAAGGTGGCAAGGACTTTGGTATCTTACTTCATGCATGAAGTATAACAGCATTTTTATTTGAATTTTATTCTTGGAGGTCTTTTATTACCCCATCTTCTTTCATAAGATAAAATGTAAATGATTTTTAAAGTTTTCTTCCTTCCTGTAACTATTTACTGTGAGTATCCAGCATTTAAAAAAATATTCTCATCTTTTTCATTTTAATTGTCATCAGAATTATTAGCGCTGTGCGTTTGATTAAAACAACATGAATGTACATTGCTCATTTTGATAGATGCTTATTAAAAGTCATATTATTTTTATTGGAATGACATTATTTAATGAGAAGTGAATCTTTTTTTCCATTTGATCATCTCTCTTTGAATAAATTCTATCTCTTCACAAAGCAAGAGAGGATTTATCCAGATTATTTTTCTATCTATCATTTTTAATGAACCTAAAATCTTTATTTATATACATATTTATGAGAGAATGGACAGGCATTCTGTTGCTAAGTCTTTAGACACCTTCCATCTTAGCCGTTAACAATTTAAGAGTCTGTCATCCAATAGGATGTTTACCGACACATCAACTGACAATTGTATTGGACCCTTTTCAACTTAATTGAAAGAAAGCAATTAGAAACTATCTGACTTGCCGAATCACGTGCCACTTACTCATTAGAATCAATCCTTCTCTCAGAATCAACATCAATATTTTATGTCTTGGAGATTTTCACACCCTGGCAAACACAGCACATTAAATGTTGGTTAGATGAGGAATAGAGAGAGCTTTCTTTTCATTTCCACTTTTCTTAATTGATAGATTTTTCTCCTTGATAATTTGTACATATATATAATAAATTCTGATTGCTTCTCTTCTGCCTTTTCTTATCTCCATCCCCCACATGGTCAGCCTCTGTCCCTACAACCTTCCTCGCATGCACATTCATGTCCTTTTGCTTTGTTTTGTGTCCCACTGGGTTTAGTCAGTTCATTTGTATGATTCTGGACTTGGGGTTGTCTCTTGCAGCCTAATGGATTCTCCCATATATACTTGCTCACATATAATTGTATACTTTTCTCCTCTCTCACCTCTGAATCTGTTAATCAGTACTTTGTAGGATCAAAGTGGTTTCTCCTCCATCCATAGATGACCAATGGTAGGAGAGGCTACTTCGGTCTCAGTATTAGTGGCCATATCTGTTGTGGGTTCATAGTTGCTATAGAACCAGAGGATGGGGTAAGGATTGTGGAGTTCCATCCTCCAAAGTCGACACAACAGCTCTTTCTTTGCACATGAAAAAATAAAACTTATGAAAGGGGAAGAGGAAAGCAGGAATACCTTGGAGTAGGTTCTCAAGCATATTAGTTGTGAAGAAAAAGCTTAATGGAAAGTTGAAATCTGTAAACTTTGGCTTGTTAGATCCCACCCCTCCCTCATTATCCCTGAAAATATGTGTCCTCAGTACAAGTGCATGAATTTGAAACATCCACTAAATAAATTGATGAATGGATATGGACCTGGTTATCAAATGTAACCAAAGGGAGCTTAGTTCCTGATTAATCAATATTGTTCCCTAAGATGTGGTTTCACAGTTCACACTGTCTGGTAGGAAGCCAGGGAGTTTCCATGTATAGAGGAACATGTCATGTCCCATTTCTACTTCTGAGGAAACTTCTTGAGATACCTAGTGGCTGTGCATAAGGACACACCGTGACCTTGGACAAGGTTTCTTTCGAGCCCGTTGGCAGAGGCCAACGGCAGTGGCTGTGGATATAAAGCAAACAGTTTCTTCACCAAAACAGAAAGAAAAAGCAGATACAGGATGAAATGTCACAGTGCTGCCATCTGAGTAAAAAATGCCAAGGATGTGGGTTTTTTTTTTTTTCTTCTAATCATGTTATACTTGCAAAGACAATTTTCATCCTTTTGAAGATGTCAAAGGCCTTTGTAGTTTCTGCAAGAAGCTCGCCATGACAGTTCTTTGATCTTCTGGTCATGCACAGAACAGATGAGACCTGGCGAGAGCTTTACTTGATTATTTCATCAAGCTGTCTGTGAATGGCCAGGGAGCCTATGAATATTTACATGTCTGGCTACACAGGTTAGGGGACATGTCCTTAACACGAGAAATGCATCAAGCCATCAGAATGCCACTCTATTTCATGTTAAAAGCTGTTGCCAGAGTGTATGGATTCAAGATTCCATCACTGGTGTGACTTCTTTGGCTGGGAGTTACAAAAGGCTCACTATAGATTCTTCAAACACAGACTTTTGTGTTCGGTGAAATAAAAATATTGGTGACATTCCAGTGTGTTGAAAACAATTCTTATAAACAATCATCAAATCCAATATGTTATCAGAATATTCAGATACATGAACCATTCCTTCAGTTTGGACGGATTCATGTTTCCATTGGTTACTGCCATGGTCTCATGCCTGGATTTCAGCAATGCCTCTAAATTGATTTTTCTGCATCTTTGCCTGGCCCCCAGCCTATGTTCTGAATTGAAAACAAAGCAAGTCCCATCATATCACTCCTCTGCCACCATCCGCACAATGTTTTACCATCTAGAGTGAAGCCCATGGTCGTCATAGTGCTATCAGTGCGATTCAGTATGACCTTTCTGATCTCTTCTGCCACTGTCATTTTTTCAATTCTTAGCAGTTTTGTACATGTACACAATAAACTTTTGTAATTTCGCCTCATATTACCCTGCCTCTTTCCCCTCGTTCTCCCACATTGCAACTAGTATCTCTCCTGTTTCATGTCGTTTTGTGTGTGTGTGTGTGTGTGTGTGTGTGTGTGTGTGTGTGTGTGTGTGTATCCCTCTGAGCTTCATAAGGGCTGCCTACATTAGTATGCGCTAGGGTACTTGCTGGAACATATAATTGACTACACCACTCAAGCAAGTACCACTATCTGCTTTTTCCCTTACCTAAAAACCCATCCATTTGTTTTCTATCCCTTTAACACAGTTCTCTGCAGGGTTTATCCTCACCTTGCTTAAGTAATACTTTCTCATGGACTCTTTCCCTATTTAAGTTTGCAATCTCCTTCTAGAATTTTCTTTTGTCTGACCCATCCTAAAACTGTTAACATTTTGAAGGCAAGCATCGGGACTCTTTTGCCTATTGCTTTGTCCATAGTACCTAGCATGGTTCTGGTCCAAAGGAAGAATTCAGCAAATAACAGTCGAATGCATGATCTCCATCGAGGAAGCAAAAACAAACAAACAAGCAAAAACCTCTGCTTCATCATCAGTGGTAAGAAATAACAAAGGGCGTGCAAAGATCCTTGGGTGTTCTTTGGTATTTTTCTTTCCTATTGCGTGTGTCTGTGTGTATGCATGTGCATGTTCATATGCCTGAGAGTGTGAGTGAATATGTGTAGATATCAGAGTGGACCTTGGATGCCATTTCATAGAAGTCATCTACATGGTTTATTTTGTTAGTTTGTTTTTGAGTAGCACTCACTCACTGGGACCAAAAACTCATCGCCTAGGCACTGCTAACTGGCCCATGAACCCCAGGATCTTCTCTCTGCCTCCTCAATCTCGAGAGTGCATGCAAGTAACACTGTGGCTCTCTGACATGGGGATGGAATACAAGTGCTCAGGTTATACAGCAAGCTTAGCATTTGGCAACGTTAACCCTTAAATCAGACCCAGTATAAGTGAAGATCAATGTCATGTATCAGGGCAATATCAGGGCATATTTAATAACTAATAATGAAATGTGCTCTAGGTGTCTTAGGATGGAGATGATAATGATTTTATAATGCTTGACAGTCTCTGTACCTATCTTATGTCACAGTGCACTTGTGTGAATTGCAACAAGGCTAATACTACAAATCCAAGAATATGTTCCAAGATTTCTTGACAGCAACAATTTAAGCAGAAATCTGTGACTGGCTTCTACACTGTGAACAGTATGGGAACTATGAACCTTGCTGAGAAAGCTCACTCATGCCAGTTAGGATAGGTAAAATGGAAGTGACTGACCACAGCAAACTCTGACCGGGATGTGGAGAAGCAAAATGTCTCACTCATTGCTTGGGGATAATTGTAGATGGTACAGCCATTCTGTACAATTTGACAATTTATTTTAAGATATATACTATTTAGCTTAGCAATCCCAGCTTGTTATTTACTCAAGGAAATTAAAAACTGATATTCACATAAAAGCCTATCTTTATGGCAACATTATAATATATAAACTAGAAACAAGTTAAATATTCCTTTTTTAATTTTACTATTCTACATTTTTTATTAAGTTGATTGTCTTTTTGTATATTTGTAATATTTTGCTTTCATAAATGCTTGTTCATGTACTTTGTTCACTTTTTAAAAATATTTCATTTGTTTATTTACTGCATGAACATGTGTGTGCACGTGCGTGCGTGTGTGTGTGTGTGTGTGTGTGTGTGTGTGTGTGTGTGTGTGTGTGTGTATCAGAGGGCACATGTGTCCTTGTGGAGAACCAAGGTGACTTCTGGAATTATCCCAGATGGCTTCTACCACCTTGCTTTGTTCTGGGATTTCCTAGGCTCCATCCACAAGATCCAGAAGTGCAGGCCACTGCCGTTTCCCCCTGGTGTTTTTATGTGGGACCTGGGATCCAAATTCAGGACCTTCTGCTTGCAAGGCAGAGTCTTAAGCTCTGAGCCATCTCTCCAGCCCTTAATTTATCATTTATTGTGCATGGTGTGTGTGTGTGTGTGTGTGTGTGTGTGTGTGTGTGTGTGTGTGTACCAAGATGTATATTTGGGGAAGGGGGTGATTCAGAGGACTACTTTGTGGGTAGTCCACCACCTTTATGTGGGTTCTAGGGGATAAAACTTGGGTTTTCATGTTTGCACAACTAGCACTTTTACCTGTTGAGCCCTTTTACCAGTTCCAATCTGAATGTGTCTGAATGGGAGAATATTTTTTTCTTTTTTTTATTAAAAATTTAATTATACATTTTAAAATTTTTTACCAGTTCCCTCCCTCCCCCCTCCTCCCCCTCCCCTTCCCCCAGTGCCTCCCCCCCAATTCCCAGAGAGTCCTTTATTGTGTACGCCTAACTCTCCACTGGGTCCTCCTCTCCGATGACATATAAGGACCCAGTGGCATTTCCATAAGCCCTTTCTCTTGTTCCCCTTAAGCATAAGATCACTACTATGGCTGTCAATCCCTTGCCTCCAGGGGTCTCGGTGCCCTTAACAGATGCTAGACTTTATGAGGGCAACAGTGCGATGGACATTGCGCAGGGCATGCAAAGTCCCACTGAATGGGAGAATATATACATAGAAGTCTAACCACTTAATGGAATACTACTGATCTACATAAAGGATAAAACTATTGATATCTGTCAAAACAGGAATGCCTCTCAAAAACACTCTACTAGGTGAAGGAAGTCAGTACTACATAGTGGGTAATTCCATTCATATATGATTTTAGAGATGGCATAGAGAAAAACAGATTAGCCATTGTAAAGTTAGGTGTTGTGGGAGAGTTTGCGATACAGAGCTAATATAAGAAACTAGTGGAGAACATACAGTATTGCTCTGCATGTTTGCTGTGGTTGCCTGAACATATGAATATGTCAAAACTCTCAGTTTTCATCAGAAAGAAAAAAAATTCTTCATTTAGCTTTTAAAACGATGTCAACTATTGCAAAATGGAAAGACAGTTGCAGGATTTCCAAATACTGGCTCTGCACCAAACACTGCATGCAGTGCCTCTCATTCAAAACTGATCCTACAGATCCTCCGTCTCACCTCTCTCCTGACCCGCATGCGCAGCTAGACAGCGAAGTAATCTCACCTATGAGGCCTCACACACTGCAGTGACCTGGAAGGCCAATGCGGGGAAGGGGCAGGCGTTATTAAGTGACGTCTCCTGCTGATGAAGTTCCTTCTCATGATGTACTCTCTGTACAAGTTTCAGGCAGACAATTCTGTTTTCATGTTTTCCTCCTCAGAACATGAAATAAATTGGACTAAGCCATGGAATTGTGTGTCTCAGCACTAGTAGGAATGTGTTTGATGTTTGCTTTCTTGTCCAATATTTTCTTTGGCTAAACAGAGAGGATATTGTTCATTCTTAGAATTCAGAATCAGCTATTTGGATGTTTCTACCTCATCAGCACTAATTACCAATTACTCACTCTCTATGCCCCAATGCTTACTAGGGAAATTATCTAAATATTAGTTTCTCTTATCTTTCTCTAATTTAATAACATTCTTTTTATAATGAGGATACCAAAGATATCCTGTCATATTTGGTGTTTCAAACAAATGTAAAAATTCAACATAAAGGTTGACTTCAAGCAAACATTTTTGAAACATCTATTTCAAAAGCACCCATTGTGCAGGGATAGCCTTTGATTATCTCCTGTTTGCCATCCATGTCTGTTGTGACCTTTTAGAATGGAATTGCAAACACTAGATAATTTACAATTTTAATTTTACTCTCATAGAATCAGTGGTGTGTATGTGTGTGAAATTACTAATTTCTAGATATTGATTAATCTTAACATGACAGAAGAACAAAATATTGTTCCCTCACAGTATTTTCTCATAATACCATCAGTAATGATCATAGCAAACATTTATTGACTAGGTTATTCCAAGTACTATCTTGTTCTGCATTTATCTCACCAATTATTCTTCTTACAAGTTCTCAAGTGATACTTAACATTTTCTAAGGCTTGTATTTTATATATTATATCTGGAACTCAACTATCCCAGGAGTCGATGGCTATAGCGAAACATGCTTCATAGCTTTAAGTTTATAGATAATTAAGTAACTATTACTTATTTCTAAATAAGCAAACTAATGAGTTTTAAGTTTTACAATACAAAAAAAGTAAAACAACTCTTTTGAAGCTGAAACAAGTTTTTCTTGGGAAGTTGTTTCCTTTTAACTTCAGTTACATGCTATCTTTTCAGTACCATTCCATGTTTTAGAACATTTATTTATTCTATATCCAATGGCCACTTTGTACCTCTGATATTCTTTAAAATGGATGCTAAACTAATGGATGTCAAACTAAGACTGAGGTGCCTAAGAAGCTCTTCTGGGAGACTTGGATCCTGAAACAATGCAGTAATCCCCAGAAACATCCATTTAACTGTTTTGTAATTGATGGGTAATCACCTTGCTTTGAAAATCATTAATTTGTGGAAATTTACTGTTTAGGTTCCAAATAACCTCACCCTTCTTCCCTCAGACTCTCACATATCTTATCTCCAATTTCAAACTGACTAGTGCTTATTCAAATTCCATAAACTCCAAAGCATCACAACCTAACCTAGAGTTGTTACTTCCATAGTCTAATTCCAGTCTATCAAAGTACTGCTGCAAAGTCACCAGCCCCTCTCTTCAGCCCTGTACCATACTTGTAGTTCTCATATTTCTAGAAAAAGATACCTATAAACATGTTCATTTCTAAGGCATGAAGAAAAAAAAAGATCCAGGACACTTTCTTTAAATTTGTAAAGGACAAAATAGAGGAAATCGCTAGTGCTTTACAATCCTAATATTGACATGATCTGACAGAGAAAGCATGTGAACTTTGGGGACAGGCTTGAGGTCAAATCCCAATTTGACCACTTATTAGTTCTCTGATCTTGAGCAAGATGCTTAGTTTATTGATTCTCAATTTTATGTCTAAAAAGTAGGATCGTTTTAAGGATTACAAAACAAGATGGCAGACAAATTAACTGACCACCATTTAACAGACACCTTGATACAAGAAATTTGAAATTAATAAAGCCCTTGTTTTCAGGGAATGTGTGACTGAGCTAAAGACATGCACAAGTAAGGATTCAGTAACACTAGTAGAGTGTTCTCAGTTTGGAAGGAAAGAAGCAAAGGAGTCAGGACAAAAGATACTTGAGGAGATGATATCAGAGCCACAGTCCCACAGATGAACAAGGATCAGTACAGCCTGTAGGACCACACTAGGACTACATGTGTGATGGACAGTAAGGCCAGGAAAGGTATGATGGGATAGGTATGATGATACCACGAAGGGTCTCTGATGCGGTGTCCTACACTGTCACTGACAAGTTTAGACAGAGAAAAGTTGTTATATGTGTACTTTGGAGCTCTCATTCTAGCTACAAGGAGGACATTGGAGGACAGGGTTTGAGGCTGAAAGACAGGTCAGGAGACCAATTGTAGGCAGGTGCAGGGGAATAAAGTGGATGAGTGATATCAGTGGAAAGAGACAGAATTGACCAGGGTTAGGGGCTGTTGAGCAGGCAAAATGGATAAGGCGTGGTCTCTTCTTCGCAGAAGTGGGTGACAGGTGGTCAGGAGTGACTCCTGCCTGAAGAAGGAGTATATTGCAGAGCTTAATGAGTCTGTCCATGTGCAGCTGTCAATATCAGCCCCAGGCCCTGTCCGTGTTCACCTTCTCAGTGCACACACTCCTGATTTTCCATCCAAGAGGTACAACCAAATGAAGGTGATGGCAACTTAACACCCTCACCAGCGACCTACCTGCAAGTAATGAATGACTGGGTAGAGTTAGCATAGAAATATCCCAGTTCTCCCATTTCTCTGGAGTAAGTCTCCAGGGAGAAGAAATCTAAATTGCCTTCTGTACTGTCTCCCAGAGTTCACCATCTATAATCAAATTCTAGGTGCTTTATGATTCATTTTGAATCCTGTATCTCTTTCTCAGGCCCTTTCTGAGTGTTCTGAGACACTTGTCTCAATGAGCTACTTTCATTTAAACCTTTTCCTAAGAGTCTGCTCCCACCCACACATAGCCAGCGGGGACTGGAGCACATGGGTTTGTATATTGGAAGAGAGGTCTGAGAAAGACAGAGAGTTTTAGAAACGCCCACATGTGAGATGTAATAGAAGTCAGAGGAGGGAATGAATCACCTTAAGAAAGGGAGAATGGAAAAAAAAGACAATTCCCACAAGGCTTGAAAACTCGGACGCCTTAAGAGGTTGTGGCACCTTTTCCAACAAAAAAAATCTTGTGCCAGGAAAGTTTTGAAACAAAGTTGTCTGGAAATAGTGGACTAATTATTTTATAGTTATGCAATCAATCTAATTTATAGTTCTGCTGCTGCACCTTGAAAATTGAGTATTTACTGGATCTTTATGAGCTGTAACATTTTATGGCCTGTCAAGGCATTGATTGATACAGTGCGCTGAAAAATAATCATATAAGATTACCTTAAAATACGTATCAGTATCTGTCATTTTGACAGTGGAATTGCAATACTATAAATCTACAAAGATTAAAAAATTTAAGTGGAATGTTCGAAGTTGAATATTTATTAAACTACCTCAACTGCACCCAAGAAAGAAGCAGAAACAAAATATTAATTTTATTTTAAAAAATAGCTTTAGAATTCTAGGATCACAACAGGCTCATAGTTTTATGTTTATTTTTATTGTTTTAAAATGGGGAACTTAATAACTGTATTCTATTCATTTCTAATGAGTATATTGCAACATCAATGATTTTTATCACATTATATCATGTACATAATCATGATTATCTCCTGATTGCCTTAAATCTCTTAAGGTTAGCTGTATCCTTGATGGTGGATCAATGGATGGAGGGAATCACTCAATGGTGTCTGAATTTGTGTTTCTGGGACTCATCTACTTGTGGAAGATTTAGATCCTCCTCCTGGTATTCTTTCCTGTGCTCTATATGGCAAGCATGACTGGAAGCATTTCATCGTATGTTCTGTGACCCTCAACTCACTTACAGCCCCCCCAAGTACTTCCAACTGGCAGGTCTCTCCCATTGACTCGAGATCCTGATCTGTTACATTCTCTTAGATGACTTATGACCTTTCTAGAAAGCACAAAGTCATGTCCTTCAGAGGCTATTGCACTCAGATCTTCTTCATTCACATGGTGCTATGGAGATGGCATTACTCATGGTAATGACCCCATTGGACATGTGACTCTATGTAAGTCTCTGCTCTACCCAATGATCATTAGTCCACAAGTGTACATTTTTCTTATTGCCACTTTCATTACATTTTTCATGAAATTTCCAGTCTTATGTGTAATTTTACGAGATATCTTCTTCTTCATTTTATTTTTAAACGAAACATAGAAATAGATAAAGGAGGGTCGGGAAGATGCTCAGGGGTTAAAACACTTGCAGCACAAGCAAGTGCAGTAGACTTTCGATCTCCAGATCCCATGTAAATGCTGGGTTGGCGTGCAGCCCAGAAGGTGGAGACTGGGAATTCCTGCAGCAAGTTGGCCAGCATGATTACCCCTGTGGGTGAGCTCTGGGTTTGATTAAAGACCCTGTCTTAAAAAGAATAAGGTGGAAGAGCAGTTAAGGATGATTCTTGTTTTCAGTCTTGGGCCTCAACATGCATGCATGCCCACACATACATGGATATGCACCCTTCATACCACATGTACATATAAATGGATAAAGACACACAGAAAAAGGAATGGCTCGGCATGCTTTGATAAGTCTACTCTGACAATCAGGAGAAAATAGAAAACATAGTTGTGACCGACTTTCACCACCTGGATTGACTTCACTCTTTCATGTGCCACAAAACAGTCTTCCTCACGATTCATAGTCTGCTTACCTCTTGATGTATCTTTTAACATCCTGTCATAGATACAGACATCACCTTGATGGTTGAGGGTTTGAAGTCTGGGCACATTTGTTGACAAATAGTGGTTAAGCTCAGAACAAGCCTGCAGGAGATTGTTTAGTTGATGGGGAAGGTCCGGCCCATAGTGAGCAGGACTAGTTCCTGGGCAGGCGAATAAGATAGAAAGAACTGGTTGAGAAAGTTGTCATCCTTCTGCAGACTTGGCCAGACATGCTGGTCTGGCAGATAAGGATTGACACCCTTCTCAGCTGTTATATGGATATGGTGTTGCCAGTTCCGTCAGCCCTCGGCGTTGGTATAAGCTCTCATGTCATGATGGGAAAGGAATTGTAACCAGGAGATCATAAGCCAGAATACATTTCCTTAGGCTGTTTGGTTGTAAACGTATCAGAACAAATGCAGGGTAACTACAACACTTCCCTTACTGTGATCAGATATTCTGAAAGTTAAAAGTTTGTAATGACCACAAACATTGGTGGTTCACTTTATACTTGTGCATTGGTGGAAGCTGAAAAGAAGACCACTCGGAGTATTAGACCAATAGTCCATAACCACTGTCCCCACCCTGATTTGCTTTGGCTCCTGTTTGCATATAGCGATTAAGAGCTTTCATTTGGAAAACTTTGCTTTAGATTTACAACCAGAAGTGGAGTTAATACATGATCTAATTATAATATTCAGTTACCCATGAGAAAATAGAACGTTTTGGAAATGAGACAAAAGTGGGATGATGGGTACAGAAAAGAATCAGGACAGAACAGTAGGATGTCTCAGCAGGTTAAAAGAGCTTACTACCAGTTCTGAGGACGTGAGATTGATCCCCAGAACCTATAAAAGAAAAGAAGCAAGACTTGGTTTAAATATTAATCCAGAAGGCTAACACAAATAATCAAAAATCAGTTTTTACAGTCGGAGATCCCTGTCTTGGACTTCACTCTGAGTGTTCATTCTCCTCCCACCTATTGTCTCAGGGCAGCTTTACCTTCTCCTCGGCTCCAATAGCTCTCTGCTTCTGAGAAATGAATCTTCAGTAAATAGTCTCATAGTCCCTCCCTCACAGCACAGAAGAATTCCTTGGACAAGACAGATTGTATATGTATGTAGGAGTTGGTCCCTGAGTGTCCATTAGAAAGAATGAAATGCTGTAGGTGTGTGCATGTATGTATATGATATAGTCGTGATCTTGACCATTCAGGTTTGCACGGTCCAGGCTTGTTCATGTACACGGGCTTTCTGAGAGCAGAGGTGGGCCTGGGTTATTTGGTCTCTTCTATAACACTGAGGTCAAAAGGAGAAGTTCAAAGATTTGATGAGCACCTATTGTGTGCTGGGAACTGTGCTGGCTGCTTCCCTTTACTTTATCATCTCATCTTGCAACAATCCTATGAGGTACAGAGAAGTCTCATTACAGAGATAAGAAAACTGAAACAAGACTTGAAGGATTTGAAAACCTTGACCAAAGCCAGTGAAATGTGCAGTCAGAGCATTTCACACCATGGTTTCTTATCAGATCCTTTTGTTCTTTATACAAACCGACATTTACCTGACAGGAAACTCTTCTCATTCCAATCCACATATCTGAGCACTCCAATCATTCTCTTGTTGAAGATCCTTCATTGATTCTTACTGTTTGGGAGACCAAGCCTTACTCTTGCTGTAGTGCTCAATCCAGTCTCATGGATCACTATGCTGTCAGCACTGGCTGCATACTGTCGCCACAGAGCACCAAGACATTTCTGTGGACGTGCCATGTTTCCACGCCACCCTAGTAACTCCCTTTGCTTCTAGTTAAAACGCTCTCCTCTTTTCTGCCTGGGAAAAACTAGGTACATTTAGCCAGTTAGCTGGCATTTCCATCGTCCATTTGACTTTTCATGAAAAACTGTTTTACCCTCGTCCACTATATTTGCCCATCATCGCTTACAAGTCCCTCACCCTGCCTCTAACCCCATGTCAGTATACTTACTAACCAACTGCTATCGTGCAACTCTGGCAATTCTGTCTTCTAAAACAGCAGATTTCTCACGGGCAAGAGTCACAGCCATGCATGTGACCTTTAGGGCACTATTGTGTACAAGAAGTTTTTGGGATGAAGGGAATAGTCTCCCACCCTATCCAATATGAAAAGTTTGCTTGCCATGTGTTCCTTGGATTCAAATGTGATTGATATGTCAGAAGAAAATGATTTCTTAATTTACTTTATGTCTTAGTAATTTAATTTAAAAAAGGTTCGTGTGACTAATGGATGCCACATGGGATGGCACAGCTAGTGGCCTTGTGAAAGGTGTGATACACAGTAGGTACAGTATTTGCTAAAATGGACAAGATTCCTTTCAATATCAAAGTTTCTCCTCTAGCATAGCTCAAGTCCTTGTTCTATTTTTAATTTTTTAAAAAATTGTATTATTATTTATTATTGTGTGCGTGCGTGCGTGCGTGCGTGTGTGTGTGTGTGTATCAAAAGGCACTGTGTGCCTGTAGAGGACCAAGGGTGACTTTAAGAATCATCCTGGAGTGCTTCTACCTCCTATTTGCTTTGCTCTGGGACTTTCCAGGCTCTGCCTTCCAGAGTTGGAAGTACAGGCTGTGCCATTTACACCTGGCATTTTTATGTGGGATCAGGGATCCGAACTCAGCTTGAGAGGCAGTTCTTAGTCCCTGAGCCACGTCTCTGGCCCAAATCCTTGTTCCATCCTTAATTCTTCTTGTCTACTTCACTGCTGGCGACTTTGCAGACCATTGTCCTGCTATAGAACTGTTCCGATCACCACTTTGCTTCTTTTGTTTCTTTCCCCTATGCTTTTCATTTCCACAGAGGCTATAAAACAGGATTGTATTTCCACCAGAGTCTCATTCTACAACATGTAACCATAAAACACAGAGGCAGAGTTATTAAAGCCTCGAGGGAAAATGTATGAGCAAAATATCAGCCTGATTCATTATGAGCAGTTATTATAAACAGTGAGCTTGCTAGCAAATGACAGGAAAACTAATTTGCATCTGCAACAAAATTATGCCACACACATCTATTGCATCTCCCATCCTATCCCAACCAGAAAATTAGTGGGACTTTTTAATTAAAGAAATCCTGCCAACTTGGAAAGTGTTGGGGCCTGTAACTTCTGCTCATGAGAGCTTGACTTGAAATCTTGCTGAAAATCTGGGTGATGTCTAATATTCAGGTAAATAGGAAGTCATCTAGACACCCACAGGAAGAAAGAGTTATAAATTAGGCACCTAGAATATTCCAAGCACTCCTCTATCTTTCCCCTGGAACTTCCAGGTATTCAGAGTAGAGGTTACTATTTTCATTTTTCCAGGGAAGAAAAGAAGGGGAAAGGTTACAACAACCCTCATGATCAGGAACTTCCTAGCTTCAAACCTAATACTCTTCTTATTCTACCTCTTAACTCCTCTAAATTTTATTCCTATCGAAGATTTCATTGTTAGAAATCATGCTTTTTTAGCTTCTTTATCATTGGATAAAAATAATTTTAACTCCTTTCTCTTTTAAGTTTCCTGTTTTGTAAAATTCTCCAACATATTCATAGTCATCTTAAAGATAGAAATCCAGAATAGGAGAATTTATCTTAGGGTTCTTGGTGTGTAAAATAACTAAGCTCACTGTTTTTCTGAACTTAACAATATTCTGTGAAAAGAAATAGAGCTGGCTATGAAAACACTGAGTGTAATTTGAACTCAGATAAATAATAGTTTGGGGCATACTACTTCTTTCTCCTTTTCAGCTTCCTTACCCATAAAATCATCAATTAGTAAGTGGGCAATGTAAATGAGAGTTTTGATGAGAACTGAATGAGTGCACTATACAGAGGAAAATAGTACTGTGTCAAATCAACGTAAACTCAATACTATCACCAATTATATTATCGATATGCATTAATTATGTAATAAGTATGTTCCTTAAGAGATTACTAAAAATATTCTGGCTAAAAAATGGGCCACCCTTGGTAAAAGAAAAGCAGAGGGATAGAGAAATGGAAACCTCACTCTATAGTATCGTGTTTAGATATAATTATAATGCTAAATATGAAGCAATACATTATGTACGAGAATGAGTTCTACAACTACATATCCTAAGATGTACTTTTAGAATATTATTTTAGTCTGTAAGATAGCAACACATAGAATAGTACTGAGCTCAGGATCACTATTTTTCTCTCTAATGTCTAAATAAGAATTTCTCATTATTGTGATTAAATACTCTGACCAAAGTAACTTAAGGGAGAAAGGATTTATTTTGGCTTGTAGTTTCAGAGACATAGAGTTCACCATGGTAATGAAGGCATGGCAGCAGGAGTGTGAGGCTAGTTCCTCACAATGCATGAGCATCAGGAAGCAGAGAAAGAATGGAAAGTGCACTCCACTTCCCGAAGGTTCTACAGCCTTCCCAAACAGCACCATCAGTTGGGTACCAAGTGTTCAAACACGAGAGTCTGTGAGAACACTTTCCATTCAAACCACAGCGTAAATATTCAATGTGTCAAGCTAAATTTTCAGATGAAAAATTAGTGAATTAAAGATACGAAGTACAGTCGCAGCCAAGAATTGGTCTTCATAGACTAGTTTCATCATCAACTCATGGCTTTGGGACATTTACTCAGCTTCTCTTTGCCTTGGTGCTACTGTCTATAACTGAGAATAATATTATTACTTAAGAAATAGGATTACTCTAATGAGGTAAAGAATGAAAACTTAAATCTCTTAATGGCCAACACATTGTAAAAGTAATCACTCTGTATCATAAACATGGATGATGAACCACAGTTCAGGTGCAAAATTCCATGACTACAGTCATCTGACCTTTCAACATTACAACAATTACTATTACATTTATATTATTACCATCGTTATTTGCATTGTTACATTTTAGGAAGGTAGTAGGTCTTTCGCTGAAAATAAAATGGTCAGGGGAAGATGTAAATGGTAACAATAGCCTTTTTTTTATTTCCACTTATACAAACTTAACAGGTACACCGGTCCCCTCCCTCCCTCCAACCTCCCACTGCCCTGTGCCCTCCTCCCTTCCCACCTCCTTCCCCGTCCCCCAGTGCCTCCCCTCCCATCCCCGGAGCATCCTTTAAGGTGCATGCCAAACTCTCCTCTGAGTCCTCCTCTCCGATGACATACAAGGACCCAGTGGCATTTCCCAGAACACTTTCCTGTGTTCCCCTTAAGCATAGGAACACTACTGTGGCTGTCAATCCCTTGCCTCCAAGGATCCTAGTGCCTTTAGGAAATGTTAGACTTTGTGGGGTCATTAGTGTGTTGGACATTGTGCAGGGCATGCAAAGTCCAATTATGATTGCTTCGGCCCTAACTCGTGTAGAGTATCTTGCATATCATTGCTCCTTCCATCCTTGTGGTCTTACAATCTTACCGCCCCCTCTTCCACAAATTTCTCAGAGCTTCAGGATGGGGAGAGATTAGGCTGAAGAATCGCCTTTTAATAGGAAAGCATTTCAGCCTTTCCATAAGCAGTTGCAGGTGTCTCAAGAGAATGAACAATGAGAGAAGACCAGCACTTCTTGAGGAGAAATGATTGGGAATAAAGAAAGAAATGATTATGATTCATACAAAACAAACACAATGCATAAAAGTATAAATGTTCCTCCTGAATAAAGCAGACCATTTACTGATTATAATTGCACACATGAAAAAGATCCAGTATTTAAATTAAAGAGATACTGGGATATGAGTCACATTGAAATCATCTAGCCTTCAGTGTGTCCATGATAGCCCACTTTCCTAGACTAAGGGAAAAAAAATTTAAAGATTCCTCGAAAGACAATGTGTGATTGTGAGTGTGAATATGTGAAAGAGAGTAAGGTCATCCACAGAGTGTACAGTTTGCCTTTATTCAAATATAAATCACTATAATGTGCACTTAGAGGCAAATGACTTATGGTTTCCTTCAATAGATATGTGTTGCATTAACCATTTGTTGGGGATAGCTATAATGAGCTGAGAAAAAGGCATGAATACTCACTTAAAATATTTCTAGGAGGTTTATCCCAATAATTAGAGAGTTTGGGATCAACTTTTATTCCATCGAAAAATTGACAATTTGTCAGGTAAGTTATGTACTGTGTGGGATTGGTATGTATAAGGAAACTGTCAAGTCAGAATTGGTTAAAGCTTAACACACATATGCATATCACCATATATAATCAGAAACTTTCTCTAAATATAAACACATACTTGATTAGGATCATTTCAAATCATCTTAGCCAAAGATGATCTATTTTGTTTAAGATTTTATTTCTGGACTTCTCAGATAAACGAAATTCTATTTCTTGTACAGTAACTAAACTTCTCAGGTGTCTGAAGCTTAGTTCCAAATTTAACCTCCACTTCTGCCATAAACACTTCTTATTGTTCAACTGTCAATTCCTTGTTGAGAGAAAGAGATCTCTAAAGATGGGTACTGATGAGAAGATGAACTGAGGTGTTCTCTGGTTTCTCTAATTTTCATATTTCAGATATGGTTTTAGGATGAATTTTCAAAGCAATGATCAAGTTAATTACAGAAAATTACTCTTTCATCACCATGGCCTCAGGGCACTTCAGACCGTCAATATCAGAAACTTGAAAAGATGATCTTAACGAAAGGAAGTGATTTAACACAAAAAAAGTTTCACTTAATTACAGATTAAAGTATGCTTATGAATTATTTTTTACATATCAGATGCACAAAAACTAACAAAGACTGGAAATATTATTTTTTTTCCTTGTGATAGATAGATGATAAATAAATACATGCATAGCTGATAAATAGATATTAGATAATAGATGTAGATGATTGATAGAAAGATAGATCGATAGATAGATGGTAGATAAATGGATAAATGATAGAGATAAGATAACAGATATATAAAATGGCATATAGCCTTGGCTAAAAAATTTCACTTTCAGGAATTATTTTACAAATATAGTCACATATGTGTATTGAAAGTCTAAATATAAATGGATAGTGGTTGTGTCATATACAAAAATAAGACCTTTGCCCCTAATCCACAGTACTCTAACCAAGAAACAGCTTATTTCTACAATAAACAGACTATTTTGAGTTAGACTATTTGACTTCCTGATTGCTTTCTCTGGTAACAATCCAGGAAACAAAACACAAACTTCTGTTAACAATCATCCTCAAGTGGCTAGTTACTGATTAAAACCTAATGGCTTCCCTGAATTTTGTCCCTTTTTCCAACTTATAGACAATCAGAGAAAGTTCAATACACATCCTCAGCCAATCACAGAGACTGTCCCTCGAGTTAGCCTTATCTACAATGCCTCCATGTCAGCATCCTCTGATCACCCTTGTCATGGTTTGAAATGTGAGTTGTCCCCCACGGGCTCATGTGTTTGAATCTTTGTTTTCACCATGAAAGACTGTATCTCCCCTCCAAAACCATAAACTGAATAAATCTCCCTCTCTCCCTTAAGTTACTTGGCTTTTGGTGTTCCCTCACAACAGCAGATAAGAGTAACTAATATAGAAATTGGTACCAGAGAAGTGGGGTGTTGCTGTGTGAGACTGAGAATCTGATATCAAAAAGTGAAGTTGTTGTTTGTGAACCTGAGAGAAGTTGGTACGTAGCAGAATGACTATTGCTATGATGTGGTTAGTGTGCTTTTGGAACTGTTCGTTGGGAGAAATACAGAAACTTTGCAACTTTGCTCTGCGAAAGTCTTTGTGTCTTCGAAACAGGGCCAAAAAAGCCATCTAGTGAGAACTTGGAAGAGAGTAATGCTGTGAGAGATGCAGGCAGTAGAGACCCAGATTGTGATAGTTGAGAGGGGAACAGAGATTGTGTGGGAAACTGGATGAGGTGCAAATGAAGCAATGCCTTGGCAGAGAGTTTGGTCGTTTTGCCCTTGTCCTAAAAGCCTGACTGAAGATAAAGTCGAGTATTTGGTGGAGGAACTTTCAAGAAAATGTAGTCTTGACAGGGTGACATGACTACTTTTTAGTGTTCTATGTTCAGAGTTATGAAAAAGAGCAAGGAATCAAGCAAAAAGAAGTAAAAATTGTGGAGTTTAGAGAAAAATATAAGGACATATCTATGGAGAATGCAGATAGCAAAATGGTGGCTAATGTAAAAGAGATTAGCTCTGCTAGTGAAGCAAGTATGCTCTCAATTTGGATAATAGGAGAGGCTTTCCCCTGAGAACAAATTCCTTAAGGAATGATCCCACTGATATGATGCAATTCCTTTTGGAAGGAATCAGTTGAAGGAAGGAGTTCCAAAGGAAACGTCTTTTCCTCCTCTGAAGCAATTGCCCAAGAGAGACAGACATTTTTCCCAGTATCAACACAGACAAGCAGAACAAACTGTGATTTTAGGGTACCTATATCTACCTTAAGCTTATGGCAGAACCTGGCGAACTTATCCATGTGATCCTGGTTTTAGAGACATCAAAAATGCATGAGGGAGGAGGCAATATGTGGCAGAAAGCCACAGTTTAGAGGCCCATGAAGGGCAATTGGTGCTCTGGAGTTAAGCCTGGTTTGCCATTAAGAAGTAAAGGTGTTAGAGATGCCAGAGTCAATGTGGAACATCTACCAAGGAAAGCTTTGCATTATAGGAGGAGCTAACCCAAGAAGTGATATGTTCTAAGATCAGCTTCTCTGGAGGGCTAGAACCAAAGCCCTTTGGAACTGAGATGATTTCAACAAGAAGCTCACTTGTTGAATTTGGAGCTACAGTATGTGGAGTTTCTCCTACTGGTTTTTGGTCTTGTGATGGACCGATCTTTTGTAGACATGCCTCCATTCCTCTCTTTCATAATGGGGATGCCATCGTATGTTGAAAGTATGTAATTGTCTTTTGATTTTACAGGAGGTTTTGGACTTTGAACCTTTGGGCTGTGTTGGGACCACTGATGTAGTCTCTGGGACTTTTGCAGTTGGGCTGAGTATGGTTTGCATAATGAGATGGCAATGAGCCTTGTGGGGGCCAGGGGTGAATGTCATGATTTGAAATGTGAGTTGTCCCCCAGGCTTATGCGTTTGAATCTCTAATTGCTTAGGAAGGTCATGCCACCTTTAAGAGGTGAATTCTTGCTGGAGGAAGTCAGTCACAGAGAATGTTAGTGAGTCTGCTTTTGAGTTGGCAGTTGAGCAGTTCTCAGCCTCCTTGTTGTCTGCAGTGACTTGGGTCTCCTCCAGCTGTCTCCAACCAGGCCTTTTCCACCTTAAAAGACTGTACCTCCCCTCTGGAATTGTAATCTAAATAAATCTCCCTTTCTCCCCGAAATTGTGTGATTTTGGGTGGTGTCTCACAGAAACACAAAATGTAACTGTTATAATCCCTTATACCAGAGAGCTTCTTTGTTTCCACTTCAAAGCTTCCTCTGCCAAACACAAGTGACAGTGGATGACACGCTTCCCCACACCTGACTCTACATAGGCTTTTATTGTTGGATCTTCATTCAATTCCACAGGTAAAAAAATGTTTAAAAGGGTGTCCCAGCATTGCTTAATGTAACTAAAAGATAAAAACCAATGCACATCCATAGGGGATCATAAATGTGGTTCGTCTACATCATAGAGAATTGATACAGAGTTTAGGCTTCTATTGTTCATGTAATACTCGTTGTCTGGAACATATTGTTAAATTTCTTTTTAAATGATTTACCTCTGTGATTGTCTATGTACAGACGCATTTCTCTTCTTTTTGTTTAATACATATATACAATTCTATGTTTGGATGAACCACATGTATGATCTCTTTTGGATGCACATTGGTTTTTACCTCTTGGTTATATTAAGCAATGCTGGGGCACCCTTTTAAACACATTTTTTTACCTTGTGGAATTGAAAGAAGATCCGACAATAAATTCTCTAATCAGGGGGTGATGAATTAGGAGACTGAGAAATGAAATATATATGAAGCTACTACATCTTTGTTTGCTTTGGATTTCGTGGCCCCTGTTATTAAAAATAAATATGATTGATACTATTTCTTTCTGAGGCAGGGTCTCATATAATCTAGGATGGCCTTGAACTCTTGTCCATCCAAGGACCATGAATTTCTATATCTCCAGGTGCTGGGGACTGAACTAAGGCCTTCCTGTATACTAAACAAACACTTGACCAACTGAGTTACATCATGACTTAATAACTTTGGCAGCACATAATAGGTTACTGGCTATGCCCCTCATTAAGACACTTAAGTCAATACATAATTTTCAGTTATCAAAAGTATGATAACACATTTTAGTAATTTTAATTGTTAGTTCTGACAAAGGCAACCAAGCTAAGGGAATACAGCACAAACTTCTATCACTCCAGGGAAGTCGCAGTGGAGCAAAGAGGACACTAGGCAAATTTTGTCTAGAGGTCACTGATGTGCTCCCAGTGGCAGACAGAAGTCCTTGTATTCCCAATCTGTGCCTTCAGAAAAGAACTCTGCTGCTTCACCTTGTTCATTAACAACCACATCATTGTAAGAGAACTTTGACTCTCTTTGCCTTCCACCTCTGGAAGGAGAACAGTCAAAGTGTTTCTGAAAGTTAGTGAGAGACACCTGCCATATCACATGGCACAGGAAGGATTGAGGAGGGGCTTAGAAAAGCAAATTCCTACCTAAGTTAGCACATGTAACAAGCATCCCAAGTAATTCGGATGCCAGTGTCCAAGGATCTCCACCACCTCCCACTGTCCAGGCTGAGTGCTCAGGGGAGCCTCTACCCATGCCTGAGCTCACCCACTGACTCACGAGCTCCCGGAACTACTCACACCTTAAACTGATTTATTCTTTACTTAGTCAAGCCCATGAGATACCACTTACAGCAACAGTCAGCATTTCAGTGGTAAAGGAACGGGGGCTAATTTCTTAGAGTTTGAGAAGACAGCTGGTGTGTAAGAAAGAGGTAGTGTTGCCATTTCTTTTTGATGATATGACTATATGGCCAAACAACTTATGAGAACAAGGGGTTTCATTCCTGCCTGCTTAGAATTCTGGTTACAATTCCTAGTACAGTGTGGCAGGAGAATTCACACCAACATCAGGAGCCAGGAGAACTTGCCACAATGCATCTCCACAAAGAACTGAGAGGTAGACATGATTTCTTGCTTGCCGGAATGCCTGCATGCCAAAGTACTGAACCAGCTCTCTCCATCTCATCCCCCTTTCCAGAGAGCAGTCTCATCCATCATGCCCTGGGTCTTCCTTCATCAATTAGATAATCTCCCACAGAGCTTGCTCAGGGTTTACTTTAACTACTAATTCTTTGCAAATGTGACCAAAGGCCTTATCAAGTTGATACCTGCACACAGCAGCGAACTGGACTTGGGATCTCATGGCATTCATTCACAATGCTTTATCACAACTACAGGAAAAGTAATTAAGACAATACTTCTTGAAATTGAAATAATCATGATGTATTGATTCTCTACTTTTGTCAATGTACTTTAAATTTATTATATATTTTGTCCTTTTTATTAAGAATTTTTTCATATACAATCAAATTACTATCCATGTACCTTCTCCCTCCTCTCTCACGCTGTCCTTTTCACTTTCCCCTCCCTTCATACATGCATCCCTATACCTCCTGCCCTCATGTCTCTCTGTATGTGTGGACTACAGAGTCCCCTTTCAGGGTACCTGTACTAATAAGTCACCAGGTCTTTGTGGTAGTATAAATGGTCCTTTGGTGGGTAAGTCCACAGGTGGGGACGCTCCCCTTCACTTGTCCAACCTACCTCTATAATTCCCACTGAATATAGTTGTTTCTCCTGAGATATCTATGCTGGAACCCATTAAGTACAGGTGTTCCTCTGGAGATATCTTTGCTGGTTCATGGAAGAATGGTGCTATGTCAGCCACTGTGTAGTAGATCTGGCGGTTGTAGATCTCATTGTGGTACACTCCTGGATACAGTAGCCCTGTCATGACTGGGGCAGTATACACCCCTCCCCACCTCTAGACTCTTACAATCATACCACCCTCTCTTTTGCAAGGTTCCCTGAGCTTTGGGATGGGGTGAGATTTGGATTGCTTGGTTGGGGCTGAGATCTACAGTGCCTTCCCTGGTATGTTAAAAAGGTCCCAGAGCCACATGATTGGTAAGAAAAAACTGATGTTAGAAGCAAACTTATGATACACTATGGTACATACTCATTCATTGCTTCCTTTTGCCTTTAGAAAATGACAGAAATTAGGGAAGCAACCTATACATAAAACTAACTCACAAATAGACATGAGTTGCTCATGACTTCACCAGGAAGCATTCTGTTATTTCTAGCAGAAACACAACAACCCACTGCAATAAGTCTAAAATACATACTTCTGCAAGACAAAAAGCCAAGGTGTCTGGTGGAGGGTCAGAGGTGACCATCAGAAGCAGGTGGCCAAGGCTCTTAGTCTGCTCTGGCTATTATTATGAAATGCGACAAATGAGGTGGCTTATAAGCAACAGGAATTTATTTTTCATGGTGCTAAGACAGGAAGTCCTGTGCTTCTACGGAAGGCCCTTTTTTGGATATGACCTGTCAACTTCATGCTACATCTTCGCATTGTGGAAGGAGCAAACAGCTGTTGTAGCTACATTTTTATTGCTGTGAGATGGTGCTCAGACTCAACTAAAGGGAGATTTATTTGACTTGGGGTTCCTGAGAGAATAAAGTCAATTGTGATGGGATTCCCATAGCAGACGTCATGGCTGGAGGCAGAGGTAGGAGGTGGTTCAGGTACTGCAGCCATCCAGAAGGAAAAGAGAGAAAAACAAACTGAAAGCAAGCAGGGTGGGGCTACTGTCCAGTCAATTTGAGGGTCTGAGCTCTGGGCACATTTGTAAAGAGTTAGTGATTGAGCAAGGTCCCAAGCAACCCAAGATGATGGGGAAGGCCCAGCCCATGGAAGTTGGGACTAGTCTTTGGGAGGTGAATAAGATGGAAGAAACTGATGAAGTAAGTTGATATCCTTAAGCAGAATGTTTGTCTAGACATGCTGATCGGCAAGCAAGGACTGTCCGTCTCAGCGATCCTGTGGCTAACTATATGGGCCTGGTACTGCCAGTTCCCTTAGCTCCTGGTGTTGGGATAAGCTTTGTTGCCAAGTTGGACAAAAGCTATAACTGGACAATTATAAGAAAGAATAAAACTTTTTGTTCTCTTGAGCCATTTTGTCAGGAATTTATTGGCAACATGCAGAGTGACTTCAACGGCTGCCAAATCTCAAGGCCCGCCCCATGTCATCTGCCTTCCTCCAACAAGGCTCCACCTCCCAAGGATGCTACTACTTTCTTAGACTTTAGCACCAGCTAGGGATTCAAGTACATGAGTGTGCGAGGGCAACTCACATTCATACCATGGCAGCAGCTTTGTGAGTCTTATGTCACAAATATACAAAAGTCATTCAAGGGGGCTCCACCCTCTTGACCAAATCATTCCTGAAAAGCCCTACTTCTAACACCATATGGCAATAGGTTTTCAGCATAGGAATCTGAGAGGAGTTAAGCATTCAGACCATAACACCAAGCCAATCCATGTCTCTTTATTTGTGCCACAAAGTGTTGCTATTAGAGTGTCAACAGTGCAAACCTGTGAAATACTGCAGCCCATAATTGGCCAACATTAAATACTGCTTGACAGATTCAAATGAAGAGTAAATCGTGATTATAAAAGAGGAGGAAAGGCTTTTTATCGCTAATTATACTTGGAAACTAGAAAACAACATGTGGATGGAGGTTTGCTTTCTTTTTTGAATAAAAGATCCACACAGTTTAAATCAAATAGAAAATGAAGCTGTAATGTTAGATAAAAAATATCTGCTTACTCAACTAGACTTTAAATATGCGCATCAATGCTCAGAAGAAGTTGTTAACCATTGACATTTTAATAGGGCTTTAACATATCCACGGAATTAATGATCAGGCCCAGCTCTCAGCAGCAACCCATGATCTTAAAAGTACACCCCAAGGAAGCATGCAGATCTTCATGGGCATTTATAACAGGTACTTCAATTGTTTACATGTAGAGACCAGAGATTCAGGTTCAAATAGTTGTCTTCTGATTAGCTCTCTCTTCTCAGAGCTAACAACCAGAGTTTTTATGTTTCAACATTTATAATAGTGGATTGGAGAGAAGGCTCAGGGGTTAAGCCTCTGTCTCATTAAGAAGAAGGACTTGAGTTCAGATTCCAGATTCCATGGGAGGAAAAAACACTGAAGAGAAATGGCAGCATCCTGCATTTCTACCTCTGGAAAGTAGAGCCTGGGAAATTCCATAGCACGGCAAAAAGGAAGTAGAGCAATCCAAGATGATTTGAAAGTCACCTTTAGACCTCCATAGGGACACACAGTGTGCCCTCTGACACACACAAGCACAAACATAGACACGCATCCAGAGAAAGAGCGGGAAAAGGAGAGAGAGAGAGGGAGAGGGAGAGGGAGAGAGAGCAAAATACAATAAATAACTTAAATTAAAAATTGTAACACTGACCAAATCTCATAACTGCTTTGAGTTTCAGCTCAACAGGAAAATGAGCCTTTCTCTCCAGAACAGCCTTCTATACCTCATAGTTCCTTGGTCTACATTTAGATGTGAACAAGAAGATCTTACTATCATGCCCTATTTGGGGGATGTTGGGCCCTGACATGAGCATCAGGGAGAGCCCTCTCAACCTCAGATGTGACCTCAGAATTTGAGCAAATGACAACATGTGAATTAAAAAAAATAATGTAAAGAAAATACTGAAGTCAAACAAGTCAATCCTTTAGGTCTCAGCTGAACCCCAAAATGAATGTGAGTCTTGGGGGACCTTTCATCTCACTACCTTTTTGTGCCTGGACTGTATATTTCATCTCTCACATGGCATTTGTTTGAAGAGTTTTGCTACAAAACAACTCTTTTCCCTAAAATGGATAAACCAAATAATCACAAAAAATAAATAGACAGGGGAGGAGAGGGGGAGGAAAAGGAAGGGAGATACCTATCAAGCTTGTATAATTAGGCAAAAAAAAAGTGTAATAAAAAATAAATCTAAACAAAAAAAGGAAAACATGGGGAAAAATACAACTTATTAATAGAGCAACATCTGTATAAGTTTGGGTATCTCTTTTCATCCCTTTTTTAATTTATTGACTGTCTCCATGTAGTTTCCCAACAATTTATACTTAGGCCATGGAGTTGGCAGAAACAACTTCTTAGAATTACTATCAAGTAGCCAAGGTTTTTCCAGTTTTTGTTCAGTCATCTACAATGGCGGCTTCACTTTTATATTGGATGCTACGGAGATCACAGATTTGAGTGATGTACCCAGACATGAAGCTGTGGAAGTGAACGAGCCACACTATCATTTGATTAGTAATCCTTAATAGGGGAAAAGGATTCTTCCTTCAGAGGTCATGAGCACACAGCAACTGTTCCTCATGCCTCATTAGGCAAAGTCAAAGTCAGACCTTCTCCAACACAAATCCCTGGCAGGAGAAATGGAGTGATCTAGTTTGGCTGAGAGTGACTTTCTGGAATAGAATGGATCATTGGCCACTAGGACGGCTAATGGTATTAGATGGTATGAAAAAAGTACATTTAAGCCACGAATACTGGACCTTTGGTACCTGCAGAGAGGTCTGAATAAGGCTACTTTCAAACAGAAGTGCAGGGAAAATATTAAGTTTACATTACATATCAAAGTGCTATGGCTACAGTGCAGCCAACTACTCTCTAGGAAGAAACAGGTGTCCGCAATGAAAGACATGAAGCGTTGGAACAAAGTATCCCGCCATTGAACCTGCTAATCACAGACAGAAAAGTTTATGGGAGAAATCTGACACTTTCTTCAGACGATCATACCTTTAGTGTGATGATACCTGTAGTGATAAGTCAGGGGGTTCCTTACATGACGCAACCAGGCAGGTGTTACACCTTTGAATACTCTTCACTCCAAATCCACAATTTCAGGGCGACCCCTCCAAACAAATCAGGCAAACCGAAATTATGGGACATTCTGCAAAATGTTTAACAGTATTCCTTGAAGATGTTAGGAAAACAAAAGATAAAGGAAAGTTCTAGATCAGGAGAGAGTGACTAAGGGGGCATTCTATGGTCACAGGACCCTAAGTCTGATGTCAAAACAGAAGATCACCATCAGGAAATGAGATGGAAGCTGAAGAAAGTCTATGGTCCTGCTAGTATGGCACTACTGTGCCAACTGAACATCTTTCTTCGCTAGTGCCATAGTTCTATTGGAGGTGATGTAAGGGGAGGCTGAGCAAAGAATACATGAGAATTCTCTGCACTGTGCCTATAGCTCTCCTGAGTATAATATTATTCTCAAATTAAAATTCCAAAAATACAATTCTCAAAATGCTCTTATTAATATTTCTGGACATGAAAACTTCAATAAATATTGTCAAGTTTACCTGTTTTCCTAGTTATCCACAGCAATGGCCTTTGTGTCAACAAAATGAAAATGCACACCATTCACATACAAACTGTCCTGGTTTAAGGAGACACAGAAAGACAGCTAACCATGATTTGGATGTCATGAAACCAAATAACTGTGTTCATATGTGATTTCCTTTTCCTGCATAGCTTGCTTCAGAAGCAATTTTCTCTACTCTTTTAGAGCTCATAAATCTTCTTCCATAATCCTTATAATCACTGATAAGGAGTCTCCATTTTCTGTTAACTCTCTTATATACTTTAAATAATAAGGACTGTGGAGGATTTTACTAAGTAGCTTTAAGGTTATTAATCTGAGCTACATGAGAATAAACAGATATAATAGGCTCTTAATATGACACAAATACTTTGGCGATTTCTCAAGAGGAATAACAGCAAAAAGGAAAGGAGATAACATTTGTGATTGAAGCGAAAGAATAATGGACAGCTCTGTAAGAGCAAGGAAGAAAAATATGTCCTCTCTGACTATTGATTGTCTGGGTTTCTTTGCAGAAAATGTCAACCATGATGCTTTTCCCTGCTTCACCATGGTTGACTGGATGCATGGGGGAGGCCGAGGCATTGATAATTGCCTTCCTCGTTCACAGGTCTGTAGCGCCACAGGTGAAACTGTTAAAGAAATGCTATACTCGGGGCTTCATGAGGGGACTCTCTGACATTTGGTTTTTTATGTATGGGAAGAGGCATGCATTGAGTACTTCATGACCCACATAGTAGAGAGTAACAGACATCTTTGTGCACTGCCGCAAGCCCTATTTTTCATTTCCTTGTATAGCCAGACTCCTCTTGCACTTGGAAGGAGTCATAAAATTGAATTTTGGTCATAGAATATGTAGAATATGTGACTATGTCACATGCAACATGTGATCCTCCATTCTTTCTCCATCTGTCTTTGGCCAGGTGTTTATACTCAAGACCCCCTTGTCTGGGCAGGATCAAGAGAAAGGAGTTCTTGTGTGTATGTGTGATTTTAGGCTATGCCACATCAATCACCACTCCTGCACCAATACACTGGAGTGTGCTGTTGAGTGAGAAATAATCATTGTTTTGTCTTCTGCCACTGAGATTTTGGAGTTCTTTATTACAGTGGTTAACCTACCCTGACTAAGACAGTATTCCTTATGATTTAGGAAAGAGTGATATAGGAGAATCCCATCTCTCAACCTGCTAAGTGATGTGCCTAGATGGATCAAAGTCAGGGAGACATGCTTGAATAGTTTCCTACCAGCTCTCTCTCTTTGTTCTTCTGTCTTGTTATCTAAGTTAGTGTTATTGTACTGGAGCTTTGAGTGATTGTATGTTCTAGCTCTCCTGACACTGGACCAGCTGGTTCCTATCTGTCAACCAATAAGAAAATTAATATGAACGCTTTATTCTCAAATCTTAGGTATTAAATTATTTGGTTACCTTAATGCAAGCTCCCATCTTATCTTCTTCGGGGAATGTATGAGACATAAAGCAAAGATTAACCCTGAACAACATTGTATTTTACAAGTAATTAAAGTTACATTTCTCTATTAATTTTTAAGTAATCAAAAATATGGTACATTCTTTCTCCCATGTCTTGTACACATCTCATTTCTTTACAAGTAGATCAGTCATAATGATTCAGAGAAAGTTAAATGAGAATCCTCGAGGTATCATGTTGAAATTCTTTCAGTGAGTTAGAATAAGTTGTTTTGATGTATGCTGTATAACATGCTATTATACTAAGTATGACTCCAGTTTTTAAATACTAATAATTAGAAAAGCATGATATGAGAGTTTAAGATATAGAAAATCTACCTACAAGCTTACAATTCTCTTGAGAAACTTAATTTGAAAAGAGTTGGGGGACATATGTCACACCTGGGCAGCTGGAGACTTGGGTGTGCATTAAGGGCTATGCAGAAAAATTAATTCCATGTAAATTTTTTCCATTACAAAGAATTTCAAAGCAATGAAAAATACACTTCATTGGCAAACTGGGAGTAATTCTTATTTTCTGCATCATTAATTGCAAATAGATGTTTCTTCACATTCCTTAGAGACAGTTTTAAGAAATCACTTTAATTTAGATAATTTTTTTCCACAACAGGTTTAAAAATGAAACAACAAAAAGGAAGCTCTAATGACTATGAGTACAGTAAGGCTAATTAGAAATTAACCTTCAAATAACTCCTTTTCAAACAATTACAGTGAAGGAAACCCCTTTTCAAGAGAATAGAGTGTAGAAGTATTGGGAGGGAGAGTTCGTGATTATAGAATCATAAAAACCATCATGTGAAATGAGAAGGACTATGAATAGGTAAGAAGAACATTCACCTTTCCTCTCCCCTTCACCGTGATCCAACCCTTGCCATTTTGAAGACAGATCACATCTCTATTTTAATTCTGGCATGCAAATCATATTGATTTTATTCAGGTCACCACCTGAACCTACATTATTGATATCTCCCTCACCTTAGATCCAATTTATTGTGAAAAAAGAAAAAGAAAAAAAGAGAGAATGTCACTAACCGTTCATAAGAATTAGATAGAAAAGGTGCTGAAATTCTGTCTTATAGCTTGTACCTGCAGACCTATTTGAAATGTGCCCTACCACATTGAATTTCTGTCTGAAACAGCTGATTTAAGCCCCTGATATAGTAGAGCTGGTCCCCCATTCATTGTGTTATCATTTTATACAGTCTGTCCATAAAAACCCCCAGAGAAGAATGCACTGTCTGTCCATGAAAAATAACCCACTGTCTGTGGCTTATGGAAACAACGATAGAATTTTAAATACCTTGGAAAAGTGAGGCACAGCCATTGTACATGATTTCTGCCAGTAATCCTGTGATTCAATGGCAGCCTTCAAGTGTAGTGAACGGAGGAACACAATTAAATATGCACTCTAATGAGGAATGGAGGAGAGAGATTTTTGTCATTTTTCCCCAAGCACAAAAGCTTCCAAAATTCAAAATAATGAAGTAACATGGCTGCTGGAGACAAAAAGGGATGGGTGATTAGATGCAGCAGTAAGCATCAAATATAATATACTACTACAATATTCATCAGTTTGACTATGATTCTTTTATCTCTTTTCCCCATGTATCTCCTGCTGTTAGCTGTTCATTTCCCATCAATTTTATCCTATCAGTAGTTGCCTTGGTCATGCAGAAAAACTGTCTTGGTTTAATTAAATGCCCTCACTAGTAAGAGGACGCTAAGCAGGCTGGGGCATGCTGAAAGCGCCAATCCACACTTCTGAGCAGGTGGCAACAAGCCTTCAGCTAACACTGAACTCCGGATTTTATGTCTGCTTGAGTTGAAGACTCTGAAAAACTTCTTTGAGTCTTGAGGCTAGGCCTGTAGAGAATGTAAATAATTTATACCTAGGTGATGATTATTGAATTTTGCTACATAGGACTTTATCATAATGACTTTGGATATGCTAAGCATGTAGTGATTTTGTTTGTGGGTTAGGTTATGATGCAGACACTGCACTGTGGATCTCCCAAAGGGTAAAACTATCTATTGTTAAACATTGTTAAACCTGTCTTTGACTTGGAGTGAATGGTAGAACCAAGCTGAAGTAAATATTGCAAATAAGCAACAATGTTTGGGAAGAATAGTAAAACAGGTACTTATGGCTTCCAAGTAACCAATATCTTAATGAATAAGCGAGGGATAGTATCTGTAATACTACATGCACATACACATGAATACACACGTATATACACACACAAACACTACACACACCACAAACATAATTAGCTGTAATGATCAGACCTTTTCTTTATGTTGTATTTATTCCACATACCCAAAACATGATGTTCAATTGGAACTAATGTAAAGCAAATACAAGACCATGAGGGAGTGTGTCATATGTATATTTCAGACCAATTTTCTGTTACCTATTGATGTTTTTACTTTCACCTTTAGTGTGTTTACTATAAATAACCTGAGACAATTCAGTTGTACACATTTGAAAGAAAAATTATTTCAGTGATCCAAAAAATTGATACTCACATAGGCAATTTCATTTTTAGTAGAATTAAGTACTTGTAGGAGACCTTAAAGGAGGAGAAATAAAAAGACTGTAGCTACTAAGGTGAAAAGGGAAATAATGGGTGTGAAATGTTTAAGGGGGAGAGTGAGGAGATAGGGCACAGGAAAGACTGAAGGAGTAACAAACAGCACTAAAGCTGCAAGATACAACCAGCTATTACCCTCCTTATTAGCAATATGTCAAAAATATTTTTGTTTAAAAAAAAAAGAATGAGAGCAGATATACCTTATACAGGGAAACACACAAAGAGGAAGATAGGGCAAAACAGAAAATGCCCTGCAGACCTCCAAGTAGAACAAATAGACAATTAAATAATATTCCAAGTACCTAGTATGTGATACTTCCTAAGAAGTTGTTCATCAGAGACTTCTCAAGGACCCCCAAAACAATTTAGACTTTTGCTATTGCTCTTGGTTAGCTCTTCAGAAACTGACAGAAAGACCCTATTGCTGAATATGCAACACAACTTGATAAATTCAATAGGTATGGGAGGCAGCTCAGAAAGAACAGCGATTTTTTAAAAGGAAGTCATTAAATGTAGCCATTATTAAAATATCTTTATTATGGGAGTAGTTAAGCCACACAAATTGAGTGTGCATCAAGCACTTTTATTCATTGAACAGTTAATAAGCATGCACCTGCATACCTTTGACTTTTATCACTCATGCAGTTGGATAAGAGAACTGAAAATGGGTTAATGAAGGTAGCATTTGCAGTTCTGCCATCAAGACTGTAGTGGTTAGTACAGTCATCCTGACCTAGCAGGGAGGTGTCCAGGCACAACCGAGAGGGAGTGTCTGCATTAAGGTTGGCATCTGGATGTGCCTATGAGGGTTCGTCTGGGTTGCATCTACTGATATGGTAAGATCCAGTGCTCTGTGGGAGGAGCATTTCCCAGTCAGAGCATCCAGAGCTATGTAAGAATGAGAAGAGAGCACATATAAGCAAGCAAGCAGGCATTCACCACTGCTTTCTACTATTGCTGGGTGCACATTGGGACCCACTGCTTCAGGCTTCTGCAGCTGCGATGTTCCTGTAGTGATGGACTGTAACCTGGGATCATGACATATGAAGCCTTTTTCCCCTAAGTTGCTAAATCAGGTACTTTGGTTCAGTAATGAAGCTAAAACAACATCACACACTGTGCCATTTATTAGCTTAAACCTTTATCTCGATTTTCCTATCTAAAAAATAGAGAACAGGTAACACATAAAATGTTATAAAGATTAAATAAGATAAAGTATTCTTAAATGGCCAACATATGGAAGGTATTTATTCTTTTTTCCTTGAGAGAGTCGTACGGGTACTTACTTCCATGTTATAAGAAGCAATCAGTGGAGATAAAACAGAATCTGGAACTTCCAATACATTGTTTTCAGAGGAACTTTGGTGAAATAGGGTGAGAGATGGTAGAAACATTCAATTTGGGCAGAAGAACAGTAATGTCTCTGGGAAAGGAGAGAAAGAAGTAAGAGGTGACTTACCAAAGATAAATTTGAAGATATGGAATGGGAAAGTGAAGGAATTTATATTCAATGGTCTGTTTTCTCTGCGATGTTAAAAAGTTGCTTTAGAGTCATGAAATAAGGAGATGGTGAGAAACAGAACAGGGAAAACCGAGGCGGTCCCTTGGAAGGGGTTGCCGAGCAACCCTAAGGACATGGCTTAGAAGACCCCTTCTGTAAGCTGTCCTTCTGCTACCAAGCCAGCAAGGCTCCAGGATCGGTGGCAAAGGTACACAGCGGGATGAATCTGAGAACCAATCAGTGGGCACATGCCACAGAAAGTGAGACAGGTCAGGAAGACGCTTCAGGAGAGGAGGGAGTGATGTGTCAGAGAGAAAAGAAGGGAAGGGGGTCTAAAGTTACTTTAAAGACCTGCTCTTCCTAAGCCCAAAGAGCAAAAGCAATAGAGGTTTGGGGGGGAGGCGGGTGTCTAAGAGACAAGGATGCCATCTCAGAGCCTGGGAATTTCTGTAGAGAAAGTCTTTCGTGTCTGGATAAACCAAGTGCTACTCAGAACTGAGTAAAGCAAGAGGTGATGTAGTCAAATAACACAATTTGGAATACAGACAAGACAGAAGGCGTACTTCTAAGGTAGCTAAAATGTATTTTAAGGAATTAGAACAAAGGAAATTAAAAAAAGAACAAAGGAAATTGATCTGAAATTTCACAGTCACTAAAATTTCTGCTTTATAAGTAGACATTTCTTTAAGGAAACACTTTTGGTTTGTTCCTTTGGAAGAGGCAATGCGAATACAGAAGTCATATGAGAGAACTGATTAGCCTGTGGGTAGAAAATACAGTCATGAAGACATCAGTTTAACTTCTTTTTTTTTTTTTTTTTGATTTATAGGTATTTTATTTTTCTGAGAAATCCTGGGAAATGACTAAAAGTCCTGTACATCAAAAAAGTGAGACTGCTTTTAACAATTTGAAAACTTTAAATTCTAGATTTGCTTATTTCAAAACTATCAAACAAGATAGAAAGAAAACAATATGGATGTATACACTACACTGGTAATCAGCTTGCACCTGTCAAGACATCTCCGGAGCAGGTTGGTTAATACTTGTTTCTTCAAAGATCTACGAGCTCATTTTTTACCTGTTGTTAACAGCTCCCTCCTACTGGGAAATGGGTCAGTTGTCACAGGCCTGCATATCGCACCCACTGTCATGCACTTGGGCATTAGGTACAATGCTGGCCTGGAGGATGGCTTTCTTGGGGGGGAGGGATAGCCCACTGCATCTCTAGCGGGGCACAGACTGTGTTACAGGGGTGGCCTCTGTGTTTCTTTGGGTTTGCTTCTTTCTGGTCTTGGTGTTTTGTAGGTTCCTACAATCCTTTTGTTCATGATGTTCTTTACAGGAGGGCAATGTGTTCTTAATAGTGTTAATTAGGAATCTTTTATTTATGCCAGCAAGAGGGCACTTCATCCAACCCACAGGTACCATTGCTTCTGCTCTAGTTTTCGCACATTTTGCCTCCTTTAGCGGTTCTTCTATTGCTTTCCTCTCCAGCGCCTTGTCCTCTTCCATCAGGGGGTGGCTTCTGGGATCATCAGGTGGTGTAGGCACCAAGAAAGGTCTGCCCCATGTCTCAAAGTGTGCTGGCTGAACAGGAAGGAAGAGGCCTAGACAAAGGAGGAGGGTGGAGCCACAGTCTAGCTTCTTTTATGAAAGGAAATTTTGGGAATATCGGCAAACTATAATGGCTGAAAGCATTGGAGGAGATATAACACAACAGCTACCCAACCCCGATATTAACTTTCTGTAATTACTTGCCAATTCCATGAGGAGATACAAGCTTTAACAAACTCTAAATTCTGAATCCTAAATTCACAGAAGTCATATTCATTGTCAGATTTCCTCCCAGCCTTAGAGAACTACCAGATTTTCATTAATGATTTCTGTAATGTATGTTATTTCTGTGAGTTAAAACCAAGTTCCTTATAATTGCTTGGGGTTGAAGATTCCTCATCCAAGAAAAAAAAAAGTACAGCACAGCCAATGGAATGTAGGGTTGAAACAGTCTATCGTTTTGGCACCACAAGTTTTAACTCTCCTGGCTACTCCTAGCAACCAACACTCAACCTTAGCAACTGAGTTGGTACGCCAGAATGGCATTGTTTAAAATAAACACTGCTCCTAGTTGGCATTTGCAAGTGATCTTTTCATTTCCACTGTTTAAAATACAAGTGAGAACATATCTGAAGAAGATACGAAACAAATGAAAGTGGAAGCTCCCAGAGAGGTGTGTAGCGGAACAGCTGTAAGAAAATGTTCACTGCCAAAAAGAATTCATGCTTTGCAGAGAATGGCGCCAGATATTCCACCCTCCAAGAAAGTAGAAGCTTCTCTCCAATTTCCAAATTTAGAATTCTGTAGTCTCCTAAATGGATTATTTCACTCTTCAAGCACGTAGAGAATGTCTTCCATGTGCCAAGGACCACAGGAATGCCAAGACAGAAGATAAACCAGTCATAAGACAAGTGTATAAATAACTACCAAGAAACTGGGCCAGTGACATGGCTCTTCTGATTTTTATGCCTTCCTCTGTGATGTGGGAGTAACAGCAACACTTACTTCCAAAGGTGGATGTGAAGTTCAAATGAGTTAATAGATGTAAAGTGTTAAGAATAAGATCTGCCACATAGCAAATGCTGTGGCGAGTGTGCACTTACTGATTCTAAGATGAAATGTGACCGGTGGCATAAGGTTGGTTAAGAAGACATGCAGCGGATAACTACAAATGAGACAGCATTGTCCTGGGAGAATTAGGCAACACCAAAAAGAAAGTGAGTTGGGTTTCCTATAAAGTATGAAAACAGAACTATGGACAAAGTAAGAGAAGAGGACTTCTGGATTTCAGAGGAAGAAGGCAGGGGGCACAGAGAGGACCAGGAGAGAGGTACAGGGATGTCATTGGATAAAACAACTCTTCACTGGTACTTTGGGAATAACTGTCAACAAGCCAATGCAGTCAGTAAATTCTGGTGTAAGTCCACGTGTTTGAGAAATGATAGAAGCTTCGTTGGTGCCAAACAGCAAATGTGAGGTAGAACAGTATGGAGGACAGCAGCAGGCAGCCAAAAGCATGCAAGGAAAAGCTGGCGAGTCCACAGAGGCTGCGTTGAGGAGCTAAGCTTTATTACATTAGTCCGTGCACGTTAGCAAAATATGTCATGCCACCTTAAGCTTTTCGAAGATGCTGCTTAAGAATGCTTGTTTATTAGTTGAGAGACAGGGTTTTGAGATTAAAGGAAGAAACTTGCTTAAAAAGAGGCAAAGGAAGATAAGGTTCCCTAAACACAAGCCACTTGCTGAAGCTGCTACCTTCAGTGTCTACCTCCCTATGCACCAAAAGGGGCAAGGAAATGACACAGTAATCTGTGGCTCTTCTGCCTTTCCCTGTCAGTTTGCATCTACCACCCTTGACACACGCTTCGATCCTTTGAGGTACAATGTGAGGTGAGCTCATTCCTCCACATGGCAGCCAAGGCCACATCTGGAAAGGAAGTAGCCTGTGGTCCTCATGGACATCAAGAATGTGACTGTGGAAAACCATGATCTTGGAGCGTCCTACACAGAGTTACCTATCTAGACAGCCAGAAAGGAGCCGTAGCATATAGATCATATCATGCTGTATGGAAAACGACATGATGGCAACTGGAAGTTTAGCAAAGATGTCATGGATAGAAGCCATGGAATCACTGAAGTGAGCAACGCACTTCTCACCAGGTCCTGATGGTTGCCCTAGAGAATCTCACTGTGGTAAACGCGTGTGGAAGAACCTCCCATTACCAGTATCATCAAGTTCTACATAGTAGAATTGAGTTAAGTTTCTGTTCTGTTTAAAGACCTACCTCTTTTTTTTTTTTCTTGATTTGATGACGAGCAGCTGGATCTGTTGTGAACTCCATCACTCAGAACAGCACCTCTTTCTACTCACATTCATGAGTGAAAGGACCAAACAGTCCTTGTTGAAGCTCAGACTAAAGTCAGGGGTGTTGGGGTGACTGAAATACAAAAGGCACGCTTCCTGCACAGCTGAGTGGCTTTGAGAGAGCAAAGCATGCACATGCGTGTGTGCACAAACACATGTACATGCAGGCAAATATTCCTATGAGATCAAGAGTTCATGAGCTGTACTCTTTTTATCTAAATAATGATGCAATTATCTGCTTGCTAGAAACCTTGAAAATTTTCTGTCTCGCAATTCTAGAACATGTATTACAAAAGACAGATCTTAGAACTTCGAATGAAGTGTTGGATTCACTAAATGTGCAGAGCAAGAGGATTTCACCAGCACCTGCTACGTCAGCATGTCAGGCCTCTTCATTCAGGTCTCCTCACTGAATCTTCACAAAACCCCATAGAGGCAATAAAAACAATCTCATATAGTAGTTTGTATGCCAGAGACCCTACAAAACATAATATCCAATATCTAGTGCCTAGTAAGAGTGCGAAGGCAAAAGTAGCCACAATCATAATTGTGTTAGCAGGCTGTCTTTGTATTTTGTTTGATCTTTTCCTCCTAGAAATCGCAGGACAAGGAAAGACAGGAGAGATATTAACTTCTGTCTTTACTTTCTAAATGAAAGTAATAAATACTCAACCAATAAAACTCTACTGAAGACAGCTCCCAAATATTGGGGTTTCCAATGTCATGGTCTTTCCAAATCTCTTCTCAATAAGATACTGCAACAGACTGGAGCCACAAGTTGGGTCTAGGTGTCACTGCCCACTCCTAAAGCATCATCTCACTCTCATTAACATGTGATTTCCATCTTCAAACACTTCTTAAAAGGATGCACAAAACTGTTTACCTCATCTTAGC
This sequence comes from Typhlomys cinereus, assembly GCA_023101885.1. Classification (NCBI taxonomy): domain Eukaryota; kingdom Metazoa; phylum Chordata; class Mammalia; order Rodentia; family Platacanthomyidae; genus Typhlomys; species Typhlomys cinereus. Next base: position 5,109,332 of record JALPQD010000065.1, on the reverse strand, counting down.
TCTAAAGACCCAATTGAAAACACTAGGGAGATGGCTCAGGGACTAAAGACTTTGCCTGGAAAACAAAAGGACCTGAGTTCATTTCCCAGAATCCATATAAAAGTGTCAGATGGAAATATTGGTGGCCTATTCTTCTAGCCCTGGAAGCCTGAGAAAATTCAGAGCAAAACAATAATGAGGTAGAATAATCCAGGATTATTCCCAAAGGCATACACATTCAACTGTCCTCTTAGACACAGACACACACACGTGCGCGCGCACACACACACACACACACACACACACACACACACACACAAAAGCATGTATCTTCATATAGTATAGTAAAAGTAGGAGGTATATAATTGTTACCATGGATAAGTATTTATAACAAATAGAAAAATAAAGTTATACAGATGTATGATTCTTGTAGAAAATTTTAAAGTTGTGGGGCTGGAGAGATGGCTCAGGGGTTAAGACTCTGTCTCAGAAGCAGAAGGTCCTGAGTTTGGATCCCAGATCCCACATAAAGATGCCAGGTGGAAAAGACCATGGCTTGCACTTCTGGCCCTGGTGGGCAGAGCCTGGGTGATCCCAGAGCAAAGCAAGAAGGAGGCAGAAGGAGGCAGAAGCAATCCAGTTTGATTCCCGAAGTCACCCTTGGTCCTCCACAGGGACATAGGTGCCTTCTGATACATATATGCACACAGACTAAATAAATAAAGTTAAAATAAATAAATAAATAAATAAATAAATAAATAAATAAATATATTTAAAATTTTTAAGGTTCCATGTTTCTAACAGAGCCACAACCACATCAATAATATTCATATACATATAAATGCAGTATGGTATAAACAAAGCTAATTGTGGTTACCTTCATGACTTGAAAAGATAAAATGCTTGGGAATGATAAAGTAAGACTAGGATGTCATGGTGTTTCAGAGATCAAGCCCTGATTCACACTGCATTTTTTATTAAATATTTTTATTGAGAGAGACAGACAGAGACAGAGACAGAAAGACAGAGAGAGAGAGAGATGCCATGGTGCAATAGAGGTCAGATGACAACTATTAGAAGTCAGTTCTTCCTTTCTACCATGTGGGTTTCTGGAGGTCGAACCAAGAACGAGAGCTGAGCTATCTCCTCAGCCCTCATTCTGCTTTTTGATTCCCCACTTATATCACAACGTCTATATGGCCACAGGAAAGTTGCTCAATACTCATCTGCAAAATGATGGTGATAACAGGACCAATCGGCACAAGGACTCAATAAAATATCACATGAAGAACTTACTACTGTCTGACACGTGAACAGCAGCTTTCCGCAAATGATAGAGACTGTAATGATTCCAGTTTTCATCAGGGAAGTGTATTTCTTATACAGTTTCTAAAGTTTAAGGAGAGGCAGGGACAATGAGAGAAGATAAGTGATTTACTCCCCCAGGGCTGCTGTGACAACAGGTCACACGCTGGGTGACTTGGACAAATCTGCTGCAGTGCTGCAGGCTGAATCCAGGATCAAGGTGTCTGCAAAGCTGGGTCATCTGTCCACATCTCTTCCTTCTGGGCTTTTCTGGCCTGTAACGGTATCTCCGGCTCCCTGCTGTCATTCACATGACATTCTCCGTGTGCATGTGTTTGTCTCTTCATCCAAACTTCTTTTTCACACTGACTCCAATCGTGATGGATTACAGCTCACCAGAATGACCCCATTTTAACTTGATCATCTGCAAAGACTTAATATTAGTGGACTGCTTCGTTGCCATGTCAGAATTAATGGCATAAATGATTTACAAGGAGGCATTATTATTATTATTTATTATGACTCATGATTTCAGAGGGTTCACTCGTGGCCACTTGATACCGTGCACTTGGGCAGAACATCCTGGTAGTGGGAGTGTGTAACAGGGTGATTCATAGTCACTTCATAGCAGAGGGAGGAATAGTGGGAAAAGAGAAGAAGGGAGGGAGAAAGGGAGAGAGCGTTATGGTTACATTTTAGTGTCAACTTGACAGTTCCAGACTATTTGGGGCACAGCTGTGAAAGGTTAATGGATGAAGCAGGTCTCTGAACAATTCTGTAGGTACTTGATTGATTGCTGTGGAAAACCCAGCCCATAGTGGGTAGTGCTTTCCAGTGGTGGACCAGATAATATCAAGTGCAAGGAGGAGGGACTTGATCTTCCCTTATCCCATGTCAACTTGCTCTGGAGTCCACTCCGAGAGCATCATTCACTTTTAGAGCATCATTGCCTTCTTTGTTGCTGCTGCCGCTGCTGCCTCAGCTCTTGGTTGACACAAAACTTCATCCTTTCTAGGTTGCTGCTGTTTCCACTGCCTTTGGAGCCTGGCCTCTAGGCCATGTTGCTGTTTGCTGTTCATCGCTGACGTCAGAGCCCTGCTGTTCTTCACAGATGTCTGAACCCAGTGTGTTCGACCCTCCACCGACGTAAAGGCTTGAGACCTTCTTGGGATCTTTTGGCTTTGTGGGACATTCCGCTACAGGCTGCTACTTTGAAGGACACTGTTTTTTATTGTAAGTTAATTTAATAAACTTATTTATATATATTACATTCTAGAGATTCTGTCCTTCAGAGAACCCGACTTAGAGAAAGAGAGAGAGAGAGAGAACAAAATATTCCCAAGGACCTATTTCCAGGGCCTACTTCCTTCCTTGAGTACAACCTCCTAATGTTCCCAGAATCTCCCAAACCATATACCATTCCCTTGAGACCTGGAGTTCAACTCATCAGTCCTTTAGGGATTATTTTTATCTTTAAGCCACAATAGATACTAGTTCTAAATAAACTCATATTCATATGTACTTGAGCTAGAACTTCATTCTTGGGGTAGACACAATTTAACTTAAATTATTACAGAAAGAATAAACTAGTTATTATCACAGTAGTCCAAGTGTCATCTGAGGTACCACCCAAGTAGGTAAAAAGGGGGGAAATTGAATGAGAGTTTGTGACTGGAACCTTATTAAATGCTCCCAGCATAAACTATCTGAATAGTAAAGTGATATGACAAGATGGATTCAACAATAAAGCAACACTGAAGACTGTTTCAAGTCTATAAACTGCATGGTAAACTGTATGTGGTAATATAAAAATATCAGGAAGTTCATAGATGACAATGTATGCATGATTTGCTGCCAGAAAACTTGCAACAAGTAGTAACACTTCTATATCTATGTGGGTGACTTGTGATCAGAGTTGTCTATGGCAAAAACCAACAGAGAGCTTGTAAGAAGCAATCTGGAAAGTATTCGAGGGATAGGAAAGAAAAATTCACACTATAGGAAGGTAAACTGAGGGAGAAATGTCACAGGATTTCAAGACACAAATATTCAAGAGTATAGATTTTGAATCAGATAAGTGACTGGACAAATATTCTTGAATACGCTGCTCTATACATAGTCTATACATAGGGTCTTGGAATCCCCAACACTGCTGTGGATGCAATGGTGACATCAGTGAAAATACCAGAGATCACTATCATCCTGAAGCTTGTTTTTATCCTATAGAGTAGATGGAATACACACACACACACACATACACAGTGTCACACACACGTAGTATCTCACACACAGTGATAACATCTGTAATGATAGAGATGCTAACTAATTTAATGGTATTTATCAATGCAAAATATACCTGTATTTTAATGCATCAAACCATTATGTTACATACCCTTGACCATATGCAATTTTTGTTAATCAAGTAAGAATTTTAACAAAATACTATCCACAGGATCTGGAGTGTTTGGAATCAAATTCTGTTAAGAAAAAACTAATATACAGATAATCTCAATTCTGTTTTGCTTTTAATTTTGTGTTTAGCCTTTTATTTTTTAATGTTGATATATGAAAAAAATGATTCAAACATTTTTCTATCCCTAAATAACAAAGGCCTCCAAATTGATTATTTGCTTTCCAAAATCTTGCTTCTTTCTTCTTTAGAAAGCCACCATTTATTGTTAAAAATCGAGGCTTGATGCAATGAAATATAATGTGCTATCTAGTGCAGAAACCAAGTATTGGTGGTAATCTCTGTGGTTTCAAATATTATTTTTTCTGCACATTTAGCCATCATTATATTTAAGTCTTTTCTGTTACTGACACACACATGGGTATATTATTAACTGCATATTAAGAATGACTAAATATAAGTAAACATCTGCTATGTATACTTTTCATATGATGAAAACTAAGGTCTACACCACCCACATCTACCTTCCAGTGTTTTGTCCATAAGATAGAACACAAACATGTTCTGAGTAGCATAAAACAACAAAAATGTGAATAAAGATCTAAAAAAGGAGCTAAAAAGAGTGTAAGAGTCAGGGTATAGAGAGGTGTATTGTAACACAGGGTCTTCAGGTCATGATGTGGTCATTGCAATCCTGAACTCCCAGTTACTGTTGTTGCCTGTATAAGAACAGTACAAAAATACAAGTATGGGCCTATCATCCATCAAGGATGGGAGAGGACCTAGGAAGGCCCCACCTACTCCCTGGGGAGCCATAGGCAGTGAATAGTTTCTAGAGAAAGAGGGTCATTTTCTTCAGTAGTCAGTTGCCTGCCCAAACCCCAATAAATAACCCCAACCCATGCTTATGCAAGCAGCCTTTATTAAATTCAGTGGGTCACAAAGATAGACATAGAAGTAGGATGGGGTATGTGTTGGAAGGAAAAGGGGTTCCGTGGAAGATGGATAAGAGAGGTAATGGGGAGTGCACATTATACGATCAAAATACATTATATGGATACTTTTTAAAAGTATAATCATGACAAAATATTAAAAAGTCAATGTCAGAAGGGACCAGAGGGCTAAAGTATATTTTTCTGAATCTAAGTGGTGAAAACTGAAGTAGGGAAGACGGGTTCTTTGGGTGAGTCAGTCAGCAGTGACAAAAAGGAACCCCTGGGAGCAGAGTTAGTAAGTAAAGTAAGGAAGGATGACCAGGAGGCAGGGTGGAGGGTAGGGGGTGTAGAGGGTGCTATCTTATTTATTGTTTGTTTGTTTATTTGTGTGTGTGTGTGTGTGTGTGTGTGTGTGTGTGTGCATCAGAGGGCAATGTGTGCCCTTGTGGAGGACTAACGGTGATTTTGGGAATCATCCTGGATGCTTCCACCTCCTTCTTGCATCTCTCTGGGATTTTCCAGGCTCCGCCCACCTGGGCCTGAAGTACAGGCCCCAGCGTTTCAGCCTGACCTTTTTACATTGGACCTGGGATCCCAACTCAGGAACTTCTGCTTGCCAATCTTGACCCCTGAGCCATCTCTCCAGGCCAAGGATACTATTTTAGAATGTATTAGCCTTGCTAATCATTTCTGAAGTCTGAAAGCTGATGAATAAGAACAAATCCAGAGTCGGCGCAGACTTTCTTACTAGATTTTTCCTTGAGTTGCTTAGTGTGCTGTGGGATCCATGTATCCATGAATCCTTTGTGTCCATGCCATTCTCAACACCAAAGCCTTCATGCAAACAAGCTGACCAAAGAAAATACCTGATAAAATAAGAAACTGGAGAGGGGGAATCCTTCTGCTTTCTATGGTAATAGTCTGCTATCAGATTCATTCCAAGATGCTTAGACTGTATGCTCCTACTCTTACAGACTAGACAAACCTCATATATAAATGATCTATGAGGACTAGGCAAGCTAAGTTGTAAATGGAGATATGTTGCCAGTCTAGCTTTATGCTGTAGTTTCAGAAGCTGAGACCTACTTCCAGCTTCTACAAGTAAAGAGAAAAGCTTAGTTTCCTCTCAATCACCTCTTTGAAAAGTCATATCTTGATTCTATATGAAAACTTCCCAATGTTTGGAGGATGGAGTCTGAAAAATAACTGTAAATACACTTGGCAGAATTTGAATAATTTTTCAACTTTCTGCAGTGTATGCAGACAGTAGACAAATAAAAAGATAAATCATAGAGTGTCACTTGAGAGTTCTGCTGAAAGAAAAATGCCATCTCAAATCTCAGCTGAAAGGTGGGCTATAAATAAATGCCCATATATTCTCGGTTTGCAGTTTCTGAAGTTGTTTTGCCATATAAAGAGAAATATTTTTAAAACATCTCATTAGAAATTTCGGCCTGGAAGGACTCATTGAAAACCACAGACCAATGTGATGATAACAGTATTTGTCATATATTGTTGATGCAGAGACACAACTATATGCACATTTTGCTACTGGTAGAAAGAGACTATCCCATACTTTTTCCCACACTACTTTAGGCGAATGTCTATGGGCTTGGAAGCATGCCTGCTGCCAGATAATATGAAGCCATCACAGTAGCACTTTTTAAAGATCTTAGGAAGTAACTCATCCAAACTTCTCATCGCCTAAATGTGAAAACTGATCCAAGGCTTAAAATGAGTAACTGGCCCACACTCTCCAGTGCCAAGTGATCCACTCAAGAGAGGTGATCACATAGCTGCGAAGACATGGCGCCTGCAGGTCACTAGCTTTGGTACAGGATAGACCCACAGTTATTCCCTGCATTTCTAAACTCCATATTTAAAGTTGGAGCCTACTTCTAATTATCAAGTCTGTTGTTAGTTGGAAGCCTTTCATTCTACTACTTTTTTTCTCTAAAGATATAACAGTATGAAGAGAGAATGATTTTATCAATTCATTGCATGCTTTCTCTCTCACTGCTTTCTTTCCAACTTCAGAAAGAGAGAGCGAGAGACAGAGACAGAGAGAGACTCTCAGCAACTAATTTGATATTAGGACAAGAAACAGGGAGAGAAAGATGAAATGCAGGCTTATGCTTCCTATTTCTCCGGTATTTCTTTTGCTTTGACCACCTGTTCTTTGCCTCACTTATGGTGAATGGTGCTTTCAGACAGACTGTTACTTTGTGTTGTCAACAATGGCCTGTCAGAATTGCAGTACTGTTCTAGACTACAGATTAGAATAAGTAAACAAAACTTTTTTACACACCACCTTCTCACCCCTGTGCTCTCTCTGTATAAACATGGATGCTCATAAAGACGAATGGATGAAGCACATTTGGATACCCAGATGAAGTTACAAAGGCCTTAAGGACACTTGTTCAGCCCTTTGCAGAATAGATGTCCTCGCTTCAACTTTGGCACCACATGGGAGCATAAGTCATTATCCTCTATTGCGGAGGACAAACCATATGTTCACACAAGAAACTTCAAAGGCGATAATAGTTCATTCCAGCCTGTTCAGAGAGAACATCTTAGGAAGTATACATGGATCTATTGCCAGGACTCCAACTATCAAGATTTTCCCACCCTTCAAATCTCCTTTTTCCGTGCTGTCTCCTTTCTCATTGTCTCCTGGTTATCTCTGCATGACAGTCATCCAACGATTCCCTGAAACCAAGCTGAATGGTGTTATGATGCCAGGGTTTCCATTCATTTTCTACTTATAAGACTTGCCTTATTTTCACTTAATTGAATTTATTCTCTGAATAGATCTATATTATTCTGAATTTAAAACTTGGATATATGTTGTATTCAAAGAAGATTCATTTTTATCACTCAGTCTCTACCAGTTCCCTCTCTCCACATATAGTTAGACATCTTTTTCTTTTCGGAAAATAATATCCAAGTTTAGATATTAATTTACAACTGTTCTTGCTCCTGTAAGAGTAGCAGACCTCATAGACCTTTCTGATCCTTTCTTTTGTCTTCTTATATGTTGTATAGATCACCATTTTTAAAATTTCTTAACTTAATTTGTGTGTGTGTGTGTGTGTCAGAAAGCAAGCACTGTGTACCTCAATGAACTATCATCGCCTTTGAAGTTTCTTGTGTGAACATATGGTATGTCCTCTGCAATAGAGGATAATGACTTATGCTCCCATGTGGTGCCAAAGTTGAAGCGAGGACATCTATTCTGCAAAGGGCTGAATGAGTGTCCTTAAGGCCTTTGTAACTTCATCTGGGTATCCAAATGTGCTTCATCCATTCGTCTTTATGAGCATCCATGTTTATACAGAGAGAGCACAGGGGTGAAAAGGTGGTGTGTAAATAAGTCATCCTAGTTGCTTCTACTTCCTTTTTGCTTTGCTTTGGGATTTCCTAGGCTTCACCTACCAGGGCTGGAAATACAAGTTGCCACCATTTTCGCATGGGACCTGGGATCCAAACTGAAGATCTTCTGCTTGTGAAGCAGAGTCTTAACCTCCAAGCCAGCTCTCCAGCCCAAATCACCTTTTTATTTTAGTTAGATAAGATTACCTCATTTTTAGCTCTTATATTGTGTGTTATCTCCTTTTTTAAAAATTGTCTATATTTGTTATCTACATTTTTAAATTTTTAAGTTGGATATTCCAACTTATTTAATTTCTCATTGGAAAATTTATCATGCTTCTTGGGTGTACAGGTGAAAATTTTGACAATCCCAGTTTTATGCTCCAACTTGATGTTAAGAGGTAACTACCCTGAGTGTCTTCATTGGCTGACAGTAGGAACTTCTCTCACGCTGAGCACCTGATCTTCTCTCTTTACTCAATTAAGGATGAAAAATACTCAATCTTGCATGTGACTTCTACCAAGACCCTCCCTTTCTTTGAACATTTACTTGCAAGATATGTTTCCACATTCATGTCCTGACCATGTTATTTTCTGAGGGTCATCGCATCTGGTAGATTCACTCATTCAAGAAATATTCATCAAATGGAAAAATTTGGCTAGATAATAAACAAATAATAACTAAATAAGTCAAATAATAAACCAGATAAAGGATGAGGAGTAAGGTACAATTGGAGAAAATAGTTAAAAAAGACTTTTTCAGCCACCACTGACGTTAATACTCAAACTTAAACCTTCCCAGGTAAAGAAGAACTTTCTAGACATAAGCCTATGAACAAGCAAATCCAAACAAATGAATGACAAAAGACTAGATAAACAAAAAGATATTTGTGTGTTCGGGACCTGGTAGAAGGATGGAATGACCAAACAAATATGAAGTTATGCTGACCAGACCTTGACTTTGGGGTCAAAATGTAAGAATATATTAAATCACTTAGGTTTTATTTAAAATGCAGTTAGATGTTGCTGAGGAAAGAGAACAAAAAGTTTACCCTGACTGCTTCACACAGAATTCCTCAAGAGACAAGAAGCTTAGGACAGAAGCAATGGCCGCAATGCAGATGAGGGATGGGAGTGACTTAAGTCAGGGTGCTGACTCAGGACAGAAGGAAAGCTGCACGTTTAGGAGATGTTTGAAGATGACTCTGAAAGACGTGGCAGTAAATTAGATATGGATGGGGAATATAGAATGGCAGTGAAGAAAGAAATCAGGGCTGACTTTCAGCATTCTCTCTTGATCACCACAAGGGCAGTTTGCTTCACTGGGCTTGTTGATTTCACTGCAGAACCATGAGTGGTACTCGAGTGGGAGTGGAGGACAGCAGCTTTTTTTCTGCCGACTAGTGTTCCCTTTACCGCAGAGACCACTCCCTTTTGCCTTGCCTGCTTGGATCCTGAGGCTGCTTTGGGACCTGAAGCACCTACCAGCCATTGGTATTGCTCTGTTATTGATTCTATGATCACACATTTCTGCAAGATCCTGCAAAAAGTTGCGAACCAGTCTGTTGTTTTCAATAGAAATGAAAAATTTTTATCTATTATTATGGCTCCCAAGATTTTTTTTAACAAAAGAGTAAATGTAGTTGCAGAGGTGATAAGTATCGCTGGAATTATATTATTTAGTTTCTAAGTAATGATATTATCCACATTTTCTCCATGTGTATAAATATACCTGATAATATGGTTATATCTTTGATATAGTCTTCCTTATATTCTTCAAATAGACAGTACATAAAACTCACTGTGCAAAAGGAATATCACAAGCTTAAACTCCCATGAATGACTTTAAATGATTCTATATAATGTGTCTCAAAGTGATTACATTTTTATTTCTAATTGGAAAATTTGCCTATAGTTGGATAGGCCAAAGAGCAAAGAAGCTAAGAACTGAAGAGACAGGCTGTCTTCAGTTCCATCTCTTTCTTTTGTTGCAACTACACAAAGTTACTTAACCTCCCTGTGATTCAGATTGTTCATCTGTAAAATGAGAGAACAGTTCCCACTTCATAAGAGTGCTGTGCAGAATGAAAGGGTCAGTGCACATCAAACACTGAGAACACTTAGCATATGACAATTCTCTGTAGATTTCAGACACTATAATTGTTCCTATGGCTATGCCCTAGATAATAATTTAATGTAGAAAGCACCCCTTTGATCATAATGACACAAAATTAATAAAATAGCCATTTCCCCCAAGTTCCCCTTGAGAACTCAAAATACCAAAGTTAATGAAAGAAGAACACTATACCCAATCCTGTATAAACCTAAAAACTCATACTGTAATATTCAAATAAATAAAATATTTCCTGTCCTCTCCATATTAGGATGGAATGAAATTAAAAATAAGAACAGAGAAACTATTGTGTAAGCACAGGCAGTTAAATGAAATGAAAAATATATTAATCTTAATTGTTACTTAAATATCTCAAAACAATATAATTAATATTTTTATAAAGACATAGCAAAATTGATTTGAGTTCCATGACTCAAATTATATTAGTGAAGTCTGAGAAATACATGGAAATAATGAGAAGGGCAAATACTATAAAGAATAGGAACTAAATCCATCCTCATTTCTACTGCATGCCTAGTTACGTAGTGTCCATAATGAAGCACCGCCTACAGATTAATTCATAAATAAATGAATATCTATTCAAAATATTGTGCAAGGTGACTGATGGGTACATTTTCTGTTTTAATTTTTTTTACAATTATTTGGTGTGTGTACGTGTGTGTGTATACATGCAAGCCACAGAACACATATAGAGGAGAGAAGACAAATGTGTAGGAGTTGAGTTGGTTTTCTCCTTCCTTCATGTGGCTTCCAGGAATCAGACTCAGGCACCAGGGGGATGGCACCTTCACCTGATGAGTCGCCATACTGGTCCTCAGTTTTTATTCTGAATATCACATATTTATTTGCAATTGGCAACGGAATAAAAAGTAAACAGAATATGAAATTTACTCAAATGATAGAGAGAAAGCAAAGAAAATAGTAATACTTCTGAAAAACATAAAGAAACAAGGAAAAAGAAAGTCAAACTTCACAGTAGCTTGCTACTATAGTTATAATAATGATTCTTAAAGAAAAAGATGTTTCCGTTTCAAGGAAAATTCAACTAGACACTGCCTCTAAAAGAACTTACAGTAAAATGGCTCAAATATTGAGTATAAAAAGCACTATTTCATCACAGAAACACTAAAATAAAATAGGAATAAACATTATGGAATATTTAATTCATCCATACTAAAGAAAGTCCACAATTTCGAGTATTTGTGAAATGTTATTTATATGTGAAACCAAAACTTCATCCCTAAGGAAAAATCCCCAAAGCAAAAACTATAAAGATTATTCTTGGGCTGAAGAGATGGCTCAAAGGTTAAGACCCTGTCTCACAAGCAGAAGCTCCTGAGTTTAGATCCCATGTAAAAACTTCAGGTAGAAACAGGCAGTGACCTGCACTTCCAGCCCTGGTAGACAAAGCCTTGGAAAATCCTAGAGCAAGGCAAAAAGGAGGTAGAAGCAACCCAAAATGATTCTGAAAGTTACCCTTGGTTCCTCCACAGGACACACAGTGTCTTCTGACATGCACGCACGTGCGCGTGCACATACACACACACACTAAAAAAAATAAAAGTATGTTTTAAAAAAGATTATTCTTTATGTCCTCAGTTTAGCAAAGTAAGAAATGATTGTGGAATTCTTATTAATAGTATTGAAGAGTTTGAAGGGGATGCTCAGTGGAATAGCCCATGCTTAGCATGTATGTTGACCTGAGGTCAAACCCAGCATCAAAGGAAAAGAAAACCACATTTCTAAACAGTAGCTGAATCAAAGCAAAAAGATGTAACTACGACATCTCTGAAAGAAAAAGAAATTAAGGATTTTGTTGGACTGAAGATAAAAAAGAATGAGAAGTTGATGAAAGATTTTAATTTTGTTAAAATATCACTTTTGTCATAAAGTAACTATGCATTAAATTGAAGAACTAATAAATAGATCAACAGAATAATCAGAAATTAACAAGTAAAGTAAATAGTAAATATAAATGCTAAAATATATAAGTGATAGAATACAACAGATTTGGCATTATATTACTGATTATCATAAAAAAGAAAATAAATTAAATTTATTAATGTAAGATAGAAGAACGTAAGGAGATTTTAGGTTAAAATAATAATATGCTCATTAATACTAAAATATTCACTGGTATCACTTGGAAAACAAGCACTAGAATTAAGTTGTGATACTATGCCTGAATATCTAGTAAACATGGGAGAAACGAACCTGTTATTTAAAATACTTATAAGCAATGACTTTGTGGAATGATATTTTTGCTTAAAAGATTTTTCTTTAACTTTCAAAGAACATCTAGTCACTACATACAATTAGAAAACAAAGTAAAATCTGAGAACCTTCTCATTGATAAGGTTGACACCGATTCAGTTAGAAAAAAGAGCATAGCACACAGAATTCACACACGATAGATTTCATTTCATAAAGATGTAAGAACATAAATAACAGACCATAAAGTAGAAATAATAAAAATTGTTAGTAAACTACTCACGCAGAGCCAACAATAATTAAACCATACAACAAAAATTTTAGTCCGTAGACTTAGACCCCTCATACTCCATGGGCACAGTAGTCCTTAGGGGTGGAGTGTCTAGTCAGCAGAATAACATTGTTGGGAAGAACGGAGAGCTTTTGTTACTTTTGTATACGAAGAAGTTACATGCTTAGAAATTCCAAAAGAGGGGCTGGAGAGGTGGCTCAGGGGTTAAGCCTCTGCCTTGCAGGCGGAAGGTCCTGAGTTCGGATCCCAGATCCCACGTGTAGACGCCGGGCAGAGGCGGGGGGCGGCCTGCGCTTCTGGCCCTGGTGGGGCGGAGCCTGTGAGTCCCGGGGCAGAAGGAGGTGGAGGCGGTCCATGGTGGTTCGCGAGTTCGTCCGTGGTTCTACACATACACAGACACACAGACACACACACGCGCGCGCACATACACACGCACATGCGCACAGTTGAATTAATAATAATAAAAAAATTAAAAAAAAAAAGAAATTCCAAAAGAGGCAACTGAAAACCTGTTACTAGGAAATTATAACAAGGTGCAAAGACACAAATCCACAAGTCAGAAGTCATTGCTTCTTAAAGCCTGGTGACAACAAGTAGAAGGAGAAAAAGAAAAGAAAAAATTCATTTGCGTAGACATGATCTTAAGAAGAATAGTGAAAGTAAATATAAAAGTTTGAAATCTTTCCTGATATCTCTATGCTTTCATATGTGTCTATTTCTAACCATACCATGTTGATGGATGGGAGAGAGGAAATATTGTGAATGTATCAGTTCATTTCATGCCAGTATATGAAGCTGGTATAATTCCAGTTGAAGTCTCCAAAAGATTTTACTGGGAACTTAAATATACAACTTTAGAGTGTAGTTGAAATGAGTGTAATTAACCAAGAACAGAAAAAGAACTGGTAGAGAATTTCCCTATAAGATATTAAAATGAAAATTCAGGCTGGAGAGACAGCTCAGGGGTTAAGACTGCCTAAAAAGCAGAACAGCAAGAGTTCAGATGAAGGGTCCCAAATAAAAACATCAGGTGTAAGTAACATAATTCAGAACACCAAAGACCCTACAATATTCACCTGGAACCAGACCAACCAAATCTCTCCCCATCCTAAGCTCAGGGAACCTTGTGGAAGAGGGGGCAGCAAGAGCCTAAAGATGGAGAGGACCAAGGATATGCAAGACACTCCATATAGGTTAGGGCCGCAGTAGCCAAGATATAGCCACAAACGACATGCCTAACATGCACAATGGCTGACATGTTAACAACCCCCCAAAGTCTAGCACCGATCACAGGGAAGAAAGTTTCAGGCAGTAGGATCCTTAGAGGCAAGGGGTTAAACAGTCATAATAGAGTCCCCATGCTAGCAGGCAGCCCAAGAAGGGGCCCTAAACTGTGCCACTGACTCCTGAACCCTCACTAGTGTAGACAACTCAGAGGGAAATTCAGTGCCCACATAAACAGATGTTTTGGAGGATGGGAAACAGAAAGCAGGAAGCACAAAGAGGATGAGGGAAGGAAAAGGGGTAAGAGGGAGGGGAAGAGAATGGGAAGGGGAGAAAGTGGAGTGGGGAACAACAGGGGGAAGGGAGAAGAAGGGGATACCTATTGAGCTTGTATACTAGGCAAAAAAAAATGTAATTAACAAAAATCAGGTAGAAATGGCAGCCACCTGAACCTCTGACTGTAGAAAGTGGAGCCTGGGATTGAAGCGATCAAAGCAAAAAAGAGGTAAAGGCAATCCAGGATGATTCCCAAAGTCACTCTTGGGCCTCCACTGTGGCACACAGAACCTTCACACATACACACACACACACACACACACACACACACACACACACACACACACTCACACAGAGGCATGCGTGTACATACATGCATAAAACTAAATGAAAATGTTAAAAAAGAAAAGAAAGTCAACCCTAAAAATGTAAAGTCTAAGACAGTGAGATGTGAAAAAAAGAGCTAACTGTGGGAAAATGGCTAACTGTAGGAAAATAGTAATTCAGAAAAAACATATTAATAAATTTTGACAAAAGATACTAAAAAAATTGTGCTTTTTCACTTTTTGAAAATTAAGTTCACTAAATTACCTGATATATAAAAGTGTAACTTGTTCCTATGAGATCTCATGCAATTTTTTATTAATATATTTTTTATTATTATTTCTGCTCATACAAACTTAATAGGTACACCAGTTCCCTCCCTCCTCCTCTTCCCCCCGAACTCCCTGCTCCCCCTCCCCTCACCCCTCCCTCCCCATCTCCCAGTGCCTCCTCCCCAATCCCCAGAGAATCCTTTAATGTGTCATGCAATGTTTTGATAATTACATCTCTTGTGTAAAGTTTAAATGATGAATGTCAAAAATCCAAAAGTCAAAAATAATAGAAATATTTCCTAAAGAGCATGAAACTAAAGCTGTACATTTGTCCCTAATTTATGCATATTTGTAGGGAAATTCATTAAAGTATTAACAAGGGTGATTTCTGATTAAGACTGAGAATGTTTTTTAAACTTTGTCTTCCTGCAAATGTACATAGCATAATTAGAAATGAACAAAAAGTAAATAAGCATTGATTTAAATGGGAAAGGGAATATTTAGGTATAGTCACAACATTCAGAACATATGGAAAACAGGTGACTTTACTGGTAGATTTTTTGGTTATGAAGAAGACTTTATTTCCTGAGAGTTTTAGGTCAATTCATGACAACTGTACTTCGTCCTAAGATGCAAATAGTCCCTCTCTTGACAAAGCTTGGATCTGTTGATCTTCACAGATATGAATAACATGCTTACAAAGGAGTGAGCAGATTCCAAATAGCACTTTGAGCTCTCAGTACTGAACGAGTCTTCCTGAGACCTATTGCTCTGATCTATGAATGGCACACATTATTCTTTTTAAGTACAAACAAGTGTGTATTTCATGCACAAATATAGAAGCTTAAGATTTGAAAAATGAACCTTGTCCAAATGGAATGAGCCATTTAGAACCAGCTCCTCTGGATTCCAGCAAGTTTTCTGCCTTTTGCCTTTTTTCCAAAATTATTAAAATGGAGTTCCAAAAAGGTAAACATCTCTACATTAGATTATTATTATTATTATTATTATTATTATTATTATTATTATTATTTTGGTTTAGGTGCCAAAGGTACTTTATGTTTAAAAAGTTTCTGTGACTACCGGAAGAAGGCCCACCTAACCACTCAGAGCCGCCTAGCCACAAATGGCCTGCAGAGCACAGTGAACTTTTGTGACATAAAAATGTGTTTCCCCGGGGCCTCTTCTATTGGAATGAGTCAGAGGTGCTATGCCAAGTGTGAGCTGCGGATGCCGGCAAAAGATTTACAGTGTGTCACTGGTGGGCGCTGGAAGATGGCCTGGCACGGCTCATCCCTCACACATGCTGAATGCCATCCCCCGGGACAGGCATATCACGAGTCCAGGAAAAACACAGCTTTTAGCTGTTCGCTGCTGAAAATTTCAGGCAAAAATCCAAAAGCCCTCAAAGCTAATGTCAAATTGACAAAGTGCCAAAGCCCTCCCTGGTGCCGAATCTCCACTCTTTATTTCCCCTTCAGGTTAACAGCTTGTGGAAATAAGAATGTGATAATGTCGCCCTCTGTTCCAAACATCTCGAAGCACCATCTTGTTAAGCCTTGGGGTCTCTTGGAGACGAATGGGAATGGAGCCCACATACTCATTTTACAGATGAGAAAACCCCACAGGAGATAGGTCACATGAACAAAATGACTTATTGCCTAGGTCCCAGGTCTGAATGGAATTCTCAAATGAGACCAGACGCTGTAGGAAAGGAGCTGAGAAAGTTCAGCTAATATCAAAAGGGACCAGAGTAAGACCCGCACAGGATGTTGGATGGACTAGGGTAATAAACGGGTGAAAAAGATCAAAACACATCCCAGTCGAGGTGACCGGAAGCTTAGTCTAGGCAGAGCAATGACATTCAGCATGGGTTTGTGGCCAAGTGAAAGTGGAGAGAACCAGCGTGGGTCTTCACTGCATCTGATGAGACAGCAGAGGATGCCTGTGGCCTCGGGCACAGTAGATTAAAGCACAGTGGGCTGTGTGTGTGTGTGTGTGTGTGTGTGTGTGTGTGTGTGCACGTGTGTGTGTGTGCGTGCGTGTGTGTGTCTATCTGTCTGTTTCATTCTCATAATTAAGAACCCACAACTGTAATGACAGCTCAGAATGAGACTCTCCCCTGACTACTACAGCTACATTTTCTCACTGCATCCTGACAATCTCCAACTCTGAACCTTTCGCCTGAAGGAAGTGTCTCTCAGAATCAAAGGCCATTTTAGAACATACTAGTTTCTTTTCCTCTTGCCGTGAGGCACAAATCCAATTCAAGCAACTTAAGGAAACAGAAGTACATTCTGGTTTGCAGGTCAAGGGTTCTGTCCATCATGACCAGGAAGTCAAGTGACAAGAGCTGAAAGGAGCTGGTGACATCACCCAGAGTCAGAAAGCAGAGAGACGTATGCTTGTGCTCAGCTTGTTTTGTCCATCTTACAGATTTCTGCATCTCATCCCAGGAATGGCTCCCCCGACAGTGAAGACAGGTCTTCCACATCAATTAATCGAATCAAGGTGATTCTCCACAAGCTCATTCAGAGACCCATCTCCCGGTTCCCTAGTTAGCTTCACACTAACCATCGCAAACACTGTGATCGCTGTACCCAATGTCCAGTGTGGCCAACAGGGGCTGCAACAATGTTGTCTCTTGTCTGGGGCTCTGCTCAACCAATTTCTCTTAGTTTCTAATAAAATACTTTTCATCTGAAATGAATGACGGTCAGTTTTTTTAGTTTGCAGCTTGGAACACTACTAGACATAGAACAGTGTTCAAGACATGGCAGAAAATCCTATGTGCCCTAAAATCCATTTTTTCTAGATATAAATGCATTTTCAAGTCTCCTCTGTACTTGGTTGTGGCACACATAAGAGTTCAGTGAAAAGACCATGAAACCAATGAGATGCCCGCCTTTCCTAGGCTCACTAAAGCCCCCCTTGTCTGCTGCACCATTCAGTGATAAACTTTTTGGTTTTCTAGAAGGGAGATAACTCTAGAGTGATTTCAAAAGTCATGTGCTGAAAATGGCAGAACTCCCAACATCTTGAGATCTCTGAACTGTTATTGAAAAAAAGATTGATGTGCTGAATGATCTAATACTAATACATAATTAAGAAGTAAACTGTTAGGTCTTAGCTACATAACTTTAATGGGTTTATTTGTTGTGAAATAGCTCAAACATACCATGTATTTAAAGAAGACATACAGTTAATTCACAAAAATTCAAGTTAAAAGCAAGGATTGAAGGAATGTCCTATGTATGTGCATGTGTATGTATACTTGTATGCATGTGTTTGTGTTCATGTGCATGAATGTGCATCTATATATGCATGTGACGTGTACACATGTGAGTGCGTCTGGGGTTGTGTGCATGGGGGGGCATATGGAGGTCTGAGGACTAATTTGGGTGTCAGTCTTACTTTATACCTCCATTCTATGTACTAGACTAGTTGACTCGTGAGCTCCTATGGAGTTTCCTATTTCCACCTCCTATCTCCCTGTAGGAGCACTAGAATTTTAGATGTGCTTGCTACACTTTTACATGAGTTCTGAGGATTTGAATTCAGGTTCTCACATTTGCAAGGCAAGTACTTATAACCACTGAGCCATCTTTCCAGCCCAATACTGATATATAACTTTGAAATCAAAATTTTTCACACACACACACACACACACACACACACACACACACACATATAAAACAGCTGACAATTGGGAATGCCTAAGGGTATCTCAGTCTGTGATACTCACTGAGTGATGTCTAAAATGACCGAAACCTTTTAAAACAAGCCTAGAACCCATTTAAGACCAACTAGCATTCTGATAACAGAAACAACCCCAGGAATCCATTGGCCCTATAAAAGCCTATCTTGTACTACAACCTACTCTCGGGATCTCTCCTATGAGACCAGGTCCATGGTGATGTATCTAGAGGTATCACTTTATGGATACTGATGTAGCAGAGTACCATGGATGTAAGAATCATTTCCAAGAACAATTTCTCTCAGTGCTAAAAAAAGGGTTAAAATCAACAATACGAACACACACCTATCTTCTCCCTTTATGTCCAACTCTTACAAAGAATTTTAGCTACAATGGTTTTCACTAAGCCAGCACATCCTTCAGTCCTTTACAGACAAAGGTTACAGAGGCATGCATGGGTAGGCGGACCATTAAAAAAAGAGAAAGACAGAGATCTGTGAGCATATTTTTACATTGGCAAGAAAAACAAAATGTCAGTCAACTAAATTTAAGATTGTTCACACACATCTGCTACCAACAGAATGCTGTGAAAAGAAAAAGAAAGGAAGGGGAAAAAAGGAAGACTAGCTAACAGTGTAAGTTATGGTCATTTTTCTATTGTTCAGACAATATATGCTCTTTCAATAATGATTGACAGGCTATCAAAACAGAAACCAACATATGTTTATTGTTTGTCACACAGCAACAATTTCTGATTAAGTAAATAGATAGACAACCATATCTCAACCACATAGGTAGCTGTGGTTATAAATATATCACTAAAATGTTTGCAAAAAACAACATATTTAAAATGTTACACTTTTGACAGTATTATACTGAATCACATCCTTGAGAGACTGAGACAGAGAAGAAGATTGATAGAGAACAGATTTCTGAATTCAATAGAGCCTCCTCCTATGACCACCTCAAATCACAATGCAAACACATTGTGACATGAATCTGTTATCTTCTACATGGTATAGTCCAGTCAGCTGGAATGACTGGTCCAAAGTCACCACCAGCAAGGAAATGAATATAGCCCATCATCAGAAGTAAGTTAAATCTGAAATCACATAGGAGTGCTCATTGTGTGAAAAACACTACCTCCCTATAAAATCCACAAATAAATCTAAAATCCAGAGGAATGAAAACTAAAGGAGTGGGAATGATAAATCTAGCTCTCATGCTTTTCAAAAAAAATTGAGCTTTTTAAAATATCAATATCAATCAAAGAAATCATCTCTGTCTCTACTAAGCAAAGGTGACAAAAATGCATAATGATCTCTTTAATATTAAGTTGCATCCTTTTAAATTATACACACTATAAACCACTTAGGAAAAATCAAATGCCAAGTAACTAGAGAGTTAAGAATAAGAACAACTCATTTAAAAATTACTTAAAACAGAAAGATGTGTCCATATTTGTACTTGGAGTATTTAGTTCAGTAAATTGCATTTACTTTTAAGCATGAGAACTATTGTGAGAAATGTTTTATATTACAATAATATAAAAAGATAGCCTCATTAGACTTTAAAACAAATAGTTTAGTATAAATATTGGAAACTACATTTAACTTGCCTGAGAAAAGGTATTTGTTTCTTACTGACATTATGTTTTCTTAGACAAGTTTGAATAGTTAAGTCAAATAATTGGAGCGGGTCAGCCTTGATTGTGATTGAAAGTATCTCTCCAGTGTTCATGTGATATAACATCATAGAACTATACTCTCATGGGTGTAAGGAGGTGATTAAAAGATGATTTTTTAAATTTCTTTTTTAGTTTTGATTTGAATGGTTAAATTGCACTATTTTCATACTAATCAAATATTTCTAATGATGTCAAAATGACCACTTAGTTGACCTGTATCTAGCATTTCATCAAAGCATCGATCGATTTTAAGCTTACCGCAGACTTTTACTGTATATATCTGATGTCAATAAATTTAAATTCATTAAATATCTTCCGTGTGTCTCAACATTAGAACAGCTTTACCATTTGCTCTTACTGGATAGAAGGTGAATCTGCAGTCAAACCGTTAAACTGTTTTCATAACCAAAACACACCAGAAAACACTTCTCAGCTAGCCTGTTGTTTATACGCATTTACAAAATGCCGTTTCCAAAGCAACTGGCTTGTCCAGTTGCAGTGCAATTCATTTGGGAAGGATTTAAGTTAGATTCTCAAAATTCGAAGTGCCAAACATTTTCAACTAGTTGCAATAGTAAAACAACCTCCAAATTAATAATTAGTATTCTCTAAAGTAGCATTTTAATGGTTAATTCTGAACTTAAAACGCAGCGGAGAGCATCATCCTTCATCTTGGCTAGACTTTGGAATTTCCTCTCCCCATATGTCTGGAATTTGATGAGTCTGAAATAGATGACAAGATGTGGAAAACTTACTTTGTCAGATTGCTTGCCCTGGTCCCTCGCCGCCTTCCAGAGCTGCTCAGACCTCTCCATGGTGCTGAAGAACTACCCTTGCCCATTTGACAGGGCAGACTTGTTCATTAAAACTGGCAGAGAAAGGAATCCATGAAAGGCTGCTTAGGCTATCGAACAAAGTTATCAGGAGAATTTCTACAAAACATTCTGCAGAGGAGATACTTTTCCTCTTCGGTTATCAGCCATGGTTGGTAAGCCCAAAGTAGACTTTGAAACACAAATTGACAGATAAAGTTAAGCTCTTGGGGAGAAAAAAACTACCTGACATCAGCCTGTGTTCTTCAAGCTGAAGAAAATACAGATATATATGAATGGTGAGAATGCTCAGAGAACGGAGGAGTCCAAAAAACTTCTTGATCTGAATGCAGAAAGCAATCTCCTGTTTGTCCGAAGCAAGCCGCTCACTTCATCTGGTCACTGCGACTATGTGTTTCATCAGAAATAAAACAAGCTGAGATCCCCACAAGGCTCCACACACAGTGTATAAGCAGCTCTGTCTCCCTCTAGCCCCAGCCTGCATCTGCTGATGATGCTCACCGGAGAAATCAGGCTCTTCTGCCTTTTGCAGATTATCTCTGGCTGAGGCTGGAATGTATGAAGAGCCACATGACACCCAATGATGTCATTTGCAAAGCAGGTCACAGCTCTTTGCAGATGAAGTCCTTGTGCTAAGTATTTAGTTTAGTGATTATCTTGAAAAGTCAATTTGCATCAAAGAGTCTGGTCCTCCACCAATATCCTTAACCCTGTCGGCACAGTGCTTGGAGGAGAAAGTCAGTGTGCAGCTTCCATATGAAGCAGGCTCTGTGAAAGCTAGAATCGGCTTCTGGTGCTTCCTTAGGAAATGAGCAATTGTATTAACTCACTGAGAATGTAGGGATGGAGCGCTTTGCCCTGGAGGGACTGCAGTGGGAGCTGAAGGATTTCTTAAGACATGGAATCTACCTCGAAAACAACTCTTAGAATTTTCAGTATATTAAAAACTTTTTAGAATCTGTCAGTAGGATAACAAAATAAAACTTAAGGTAACTTTCTTCAGCTCCTAACAGTATTTTATTTAGTGGGATAAAAACATTTTTAAAATTTTTTAAAAGTTTATTATTTCTGAAAGGATTTAAATTGTCTTACATGGGCCAGAGAGATGGCTCAGGGGTTAAGACTCTGCCTCACAAGCAGAAGGTCCTGATTTCAGATCCCAGGTCCCATGTAAAAACTCCAGGCTCAACCACTGGTGACCTTATTGGACGGTGCCTGCAAAATCCCAGAGCAAAGCAAGAAGGAGGTAGAAGCAACTTAGGATGATTCCTCCTCCTCCACAGTGCCCTCTCTCTCTCTCTCTTTCTCTCTCTCTCTCTCTCTCTCTCACATACACACACACACACACAAAATAAATAAATAAATAAAAATTTAAATTGCCCTACATAAGTTTGTAGAAAACTTAAACTTGTTAGCAGAAGCTTTGGCTTTGAATAAAGCAACAATTAAAATTTTATTATCATTAAAATTAATATGTATACCTAACTGATTACAGATAGTATACATAGGTATTATTTAAGTTATTTATAATGAGAAATGCCTGTTCTTATTCTGTGTAATATGCTAATTTGCTCTTTCTCTTTAGTCACCACAATTATGATTTTTCATTCATAAATGACATGTTTGTTACTCAGTAAATTATTTAGTCTATTTTCCTGACAAGTAAATGATACTAACCAAATAATCAAAAGTAAAGAATAATTTGAAATCAACCTAATTAGTGCTTATTGAATATACAATCTTTTCATAAAAGCAAAACAGATCAGCCACCAGAAACTTTTCTGGAAAGAGCACTGTGCTCTAAGGAAGAGCCATGAACCTAAGGAAGAGAAAACAAAACTTTCTGTACAACTAATGCCTCGTGTCATGGTTTGAAATGTGAAATGCCCTCCACAAGCTCATGTATTTGAATCTTTAGTGGTTTGGGAAGTTCATGGCACCTTTAAGAGGTGGAGCCTTGCTGGAGGAGGTAGTCACAGAGGGTAAACCTTGACATACATTAGCTCCACCCTACTTTGCAGAGAGGTCTGCTCTTGTAGCTGGCAGTTTTTGCAGCTCTCAGCCTCCTTGATTGATGTGACTTAGGTTGCCTCCAGCTTCTGCCAGCCAGCCACACTTCTCCCAATATAAAGGACGGTATCTCCTTTCTGGAACTGTAAGTTGAGTAAGTCTCTCTTTGTCCCTTTAGTTGTTTGAGGTTCAGTGGTGTCTCACGGCAACAGAGAAGACTGGTACACCATGGGACACTAATGGTTGCACTGAAAACCATGGATAGGACAGACTTGTTTCACCAGTCCCCAAATTAAGGGAGAAAAAGGAGACCCTGGTGTTCAGGGTATGTAAATTTCTCATATAAGTGATTTTTCCCTCAATATTAATAACTTAGTACTTCATAGGTTCACAGTGGTAATGATCATCTGAGACTTTGTAAATCCAAAATCCTACATTCCTTCTCTCAGATATTTTACTAGTGTGGACATGGAATCTATTTCTAATAGTTTGCTATGTTGAAGGCAAAGTTTCCAAAGGGATTCTTAGTGAACCACCACCACAAAGATTGGTATAACATATATGAATATGTAAAATCAAAGTCAGTAAAAGTAAGTACAGTATTTATCATAACCAGAAGCCACAGTGTTGCTGCATGGAGGGCGCCACTTGGATTGGCCTCTTCCTACTTCAAGCCTCCCTTAGAAACACCTTCTTGAAGACCTGCCACCACTTCTTTCCTCTTCTTCATGAAGTTGGGATGTGTTACTGAGACTGAAACATTGGGCAAGGAAGTTAGACTTCTTCAGCTCAGATACAATCCTGTGCAGGATTCCTATGGCCTTGCCTTGTGTTACCCGGGGCCGGTGATTTTCATTCTAAAATTAAACAGAAGGCTCCCTGCCTCAGTCAGAATTACATTCACGAATCCAGCCTTGGCAAGAAGCAAAGCTGTGATTCTCATCTCTCTTTGCCTTTCTCTCTCATGTTTCAAAAAAGTTCATAAATCAAGAAGAAAAAAAAATAGTTACCTATTAACTTCTGAAAACCCCATCTTCCAATAGCATTGCTTTATTAGCTGGACTTTTTTCCCCCTTTAATAAACCTTACTAGCCAGTTAATATAACAAGTTTTATGTATGGACTACCTTAATAAAATTTTCATTTGCATAATATAGCTCTATGATACAGGACTATAAAAGGGGATGCCAGGTTCTAACAAGAAGTTTTACAGAATGTACCGCTGAACTCATATTACTTTTATTGTTGAGCCAATCAGGAATTGTAATTCGTGGAATTTTTCCTTAGCAACTCCCAACCTGTGTTCCACAGGTCAATGGGCAATAAAATATAATTTACATTGTATTATATGGTGAAAGGAGCTTAGAAATGTGAAAAATATTTCTTCCTGCATATTCAAAATTTGTATTAATTTTAATAGGGCCTTAAGAAATTCTGGAACAAATACATTGGCTTCTTTTACCTTCTTTATGATTAACATCTCTTAATATCCTATAAAACTAATATTTCTAGAACCACAATATGGTAAATACTGCTGTAGAAGATCTCTCTGCAGCTAGACTTTGTTAATTTCAATAGTCAAAATTTGTACAATTTCTCAATGGAGAGTTAAATATGAATCTCCCTATATATTACCAGAAATTTGGGTAAGATAATTGTCTTTCACGATTGTGAAATTCTATAAATTGTGGGATTTGTTTATTTTGAGGTGACTATTGTATCCTTAGCATTTGGCAAAGACCTGGCACACAAGGCATGAGGATATTTGCTGACTGAATGAGTTAACAAGGGTATATATAATTCAGGATGTGGATAAATAACTGTGACCCCTCTCTCGACCAAAGATGCTAGGTTCATGATAGGGAAGACCAAATTTTCAGAAAAAATATATATGTGAAAGTGGTTCATATTCTAGTTTTACCACCTCCACTTTCTCTTTGGATCTTAACATTTATTATTCTTAACTGATGAGCTAAATGCTGATTGCCAACAATGGAGTAAATCGGGGTGTCAGCGCTTCAGCGCTTATCTCTCCTAAACTGTAGGACAAGAAAGAGCAAATGCTATGCAAGGCAAGTGCCAAGTCTGGACTCAAGGAAAACTACAAAAAAAAAAAAAAAGAGATTGTTTCACTATATCAAAGCTGAGGCACTTGGTATCTAGGATTTGACATCTATATATAGCCTTCTCTATATAAGCTTTGAGATATGTGATGTGGACTTTTTCATGTTAAAAGGTATAAATGAGTCAGTGGCATGGTACAGTTTCAAATTTAACATGTTTTTTAATGTTTAATAATAGCAGTCTTTTAATTTTTGCTAAATACTCAAACCAAAACAGCTTTCTCAATCATGTATTGGGGAAAAATCCTTAAATAATAAAACTAAAATGTTAATTTTGGGGAAAATAAATCTATAGGATCAATAAATACTCAAAGAAATAATAAGGAAATTTGTGGAGGTATTTTCATACAACATCATATTTTGCACAATTATACCTGGTTATATGTTGTAAATACAATTTCTAAAACATTGGAAATTTATTTTCAATTTCTCAGAAGATAGAACTATATCTGCTTCTGTGTATATAACAGTAAGTCCTCTTTTTTACATTTCTTTTTTTTAATTTCCACTCATACAAACTTAACAGGTACACCGGTCCTCTCCCTCCCTCCCTCCA
This sequence comes from Typhlomys cinereus, assembly GCA_023101885.1. Lineage (NCBI taxonomy): Eukaryota > Metazoa > Chordata > Mammalia > Rodentia > Platacanthomyidae > Typhlomys > Typhlomys cinereus. The sequence goes on along the minus strand of JALPQD010000065.1, from coordinate 5,083,693 downwards.
CCTCCCCCCGAGCCCCCCCACTCTCCCCTCCCCTCTCCTCCTCCCCCAGTGCCTTCCCCCCCCAATCCCCGGAGCATCCTTTAATGTGCATGCCAAACTCTCCTCTGGGTCCTCCACTCCGATGAGGTGCAAGGACCCAGGGACATTTCCCAGAACCCTTTGTTGTGTTCTCCTTAAGTTTAGGAACACTACCAGTAAGTCCTCTTTTTGTGGTGACTTTGTTCTTTGAGATAAATTTTTGGTACAAATAAAATGACTGTGCAAAGTGTGAGAGTGAGAGGCAGAGAGGAAGACAGAACTTGGTTACTGAACTATCAGGACTCAAGGGACCTAAATTTGTAACAGTGCAGGACAAGATTGTAACTTGTCCCTGACCTGGAAAATCTAGGTTATTAAATTATTAAATATCACAATGCTTGCATCCTTTATAGTTTCACAGATCTTAAGATCGCATCAGAAAGGGTCCCTGAAAATTCTCTTTTAGAGTTCCACTTGCTCTGAAATGGGCATGATTCTGTTAAAAGACTTTGTTTCTTCAGTTACCAGATTTCTCCTGGTGTCTATATAGCATAGAGGTTGAAAATCTAAGATGAGTAATGAAGTTTAGAGATAGTGAGACAGTGTGTCTGGGTCTGACTTCAGGGGCAGCACTGGCTTTTGGTAATCTATCTGCAAAGAGTTGATAGGTCACACGCTCAGTCATCAGTCAACATCCAGACACTCTGGAGCTGGGACCACTCAAACGGTGCCGTCCATCAGAGATGTCAACAGCCTTCTTTCTATGACACTGAGCCAGTGGGATGTTCACGTAGTTTGTATCACTGCCCTTGCGCCTGCTCAGAACTGTTATCCTCCTGAGAATAAGGCAGTACCTTGGGCCTGGACTAATGCACCGTTGGAGGCTGGCTTAACCCCGTTCCCTGTCAATCACTGTTGGGGGCAGGCTTAACCCTGTTCCTTGTCGGTGAGGGTCTCCCCATTCCTCTTCCTTCAGTTTTGAACCTGGGGGGTGGGCGTGACGTGGTCTCTCAGGAGAGGCCTACTCATTCAGGGCAAAGGACTTAGCCTAGTTTCATGGTCAGAACTTGAAAGTTGGTTTTCACAAGGGTGACACTAAAATAATGCTTAAATATGTTACTCTTGCATATATTAAGTATGTGCACATGTATATGTATTTTTATTCCGGAAGTGCTTTTTTTCTAGTAGCTGGGCCTTGTACATGCTAGACAAGGCCACTGAGCCACATCCCTAATCTACTCTGGGACTTTTATAGATTCATTTGGAGAATCCCAATCACATATTGTGCCTCCAACCAGAACCATGTTTTAAAATTCCACTTCTGTATTCTACACAAATCACAGTGTTTTAAGAAAAAGTCATTGACTATTACCAAGAGCAGATTCAAGTGAATGTTTTTTGAAGCTTCTCAGAGCCTTGCAGATAACACTGCCATTTAATCTTCATAGCAACATGGCCCATCTGTGCGGTGGGTGTTACTTCCGGTGGTAGATAAAGAAAACCATCTCAACTGATATGTCTTAGGCTTACAGAAATAGCAGCAGAGCTCTATTTCAAGTCTTAGGGTCTTAGGAAGTTATAGCATCAGTTCATGCACCACTCTGCCTCCTATGGGCCAGACCATAATAGCATGGGATCCAATGGGAAGAAACACACACAGCCAAGGAAAGCAAGCCAGGGATTGGCAACCAGCCAACGAGACCAAAATCTCCAAACATCCTCAAAGATGTTTCTATATTTCTCTGCAAAAGAGAATAAACAACTGGGGAGTGCTCAACTCTAAACAGGACATTTACACACCTCCCCCCATCCCAAGGTTCAGGGAATATTGCAGAAGAGGGGGGCGGAAGAGTGTAAGAGCCAGGGAATGGGAAGCAGCGCTGCCAGACAGTATCCGCTGCTCATGACAGGACTGCCACAACCAAGAACTCACTGCAGCAATTTCCGGTTCCACAAGGCCAGCACTTCACCATGAATAAGGGAAGAACTCAAGAAATAATACATATCTTTGACAGACTAGTGAAGGTTAATGCCAGACCTGAGAAGGGGAGCTTCTTACTCTGATAAGTTATCCACAGCCCAACAGGTACTCAGACAATTGCCAGTACAGATATTCTAGATGAAACCCAGTGGGTCACTCATGCGAAAAGACATGAGTGTAGGGTGAGACTGTCTGGAGAGAAGGGGATATGGCAATGGGTAGTTAGGAGTGAAAGCATACAGATTCATTGTACTTAGGTATGAAAAGTGTCAAAGAATAAAAGAATTTTTTTTTAAATCTCTGAAGTAGAGATAGTCTAAGTTTAGTGGTCGAAGGTTAGGCGAGTAGACTAATTTATACTCAGTATGTCAATTCATTTAAATTTTAATAAAAATTATCAATTCACAAGGTTAAAAAATTGTCTGTAAGAATGTAGGTTAATTATTTCTGAAAAGGATATTAGTCTCAGAATTTACAATGAACCATTCCATCCCATTTTTTTGTTATATCCTACTAGATAAATTATACATCTTTCACAGCTGAAAATTGTAACTATTTCATCATGGGAAGTTGGTTACATAAGAAATTTATAAAGCATATTCTACTGGTGCCCTCTACCAAGAAAAAAACACCTAATTTTTTAAGATAAAAAGTTTACTCTTTTTCATTTGGATATTTGCAATTTCCATTCACAGATAACACTTTTGCTATTCCAAATTCTTATTTCCAAAGCAATTTTTCCCTGGGTTGCCACACAGTACATTGCAGGATAAGGGCACTTAATATGCAAATTGTTACCATAACTTAATATTATCTTCCCTCCTGTTGCTCTTTAATTTGGCATTGAACAGCTGAGGTTTGAGATTTTAATCAAAGAGCATTGCAAGAGGCAATTTATAAAAATCAAATGGACTTTTTCAATTGTTTTATTCACTGTTTAGAGCTATCAAATTGTGATGAAGCAGTCTTAGAAATGCATTCGCCAATTGCCACCTTGACTGGGCCTCATACCGGCTGTTTTTAAGTGGGCAGAGTAAGGAAAAGGAAGGCATGCCAGCTCCAGCCGATACTTAACTCAGACCTGGTAATTCTCTTTCAGCCTCCTTTACATCATCTGTAAAATGGAGATCAGAATAGTGTCTCCTTCGATGTTAGCTGAGAGGATTTAGAGGAAATAATCCATGGAAAGTATTACCACAGTGCCCGGCACAAAGCAAGCGCTCAGCTCTTAATACAAGGATGAGTTTGAGAACTCACACTTAAACACACTGCTGTTACATATTTGAAACAGAAATGGACGGAGAATTATGTTGACGGTTATGCTCAGCCCAAGCAGCCAAGGCGGAAGCATGCAGAGACATACCGTATTCAACTCAGTGCAGGGATCTGGCTTCCCATGCCTACAGCAGACAGCTGAGACAGGCAGCAATTACAGTAATTGCTATATGGCGGGGGGAGCAGTTGAGCAAACTGGGGAGTCAGGCAAAAGCAAGATGGCCTCCAGTTGAGACTATGTTAGAGGTTAGTAGAAGAGAGGCGAAGATGTGAGACAAGACAGTCAGTTCCATCTGACAAGAGTGGCGTTGGTCTAAGCAGCCACAGCCCTAACTTCAACCTAGAGAAAAAGACTGGAGCTTAACAAGAGAAAAGTGATCACCCAGAGTCAGGCTTAGAGAACTCCCCAGCATGAGAACTCACTGACAGACAGTGAGAAACTCACCAACATCACGGGATTTTATTGCATACAACATGACGTTCTACAGGCCTGATGGGTTTTTCATACCAAAGTTACAAATAAACTTCCTTGTCACCCCAAGGGAGCGCCTCTCTTTATGAGAGACTCAGTTCCCATATGGTCCCCACCACTGAAAAAAAAACAAGATTAAATCTTGGCTATTTTATCTTCCCAATGGAGTGGTGATTTGGAAGCAATTCGACATCTTAAATCTTGAGGTTTTATTCTGCAAGTCATGTCACTGCTGCCACAGATACGAAGTCATTACTATAATCAATAACCTCAATTAAAATTCTCAGCAGGCTCTGTTTGTTTTCTGATAACCAATTTCAATAATGTTTTCTGAAAATCTGTTTCAATTCTCACTTTTTGTGACAATCAACCAAAGACAGTCTTGTCCCTCAGCTTCAGAGCTAAAGGATGATGATGACATGGTAAATGTTGGTTCTCACATGCCTTGAGACAAAAATATAATTGCTAGAGATGAGAAGGGTGAACAGAAATCTCTTCTATTTAAAAACATCAGGGACAGCTAGGGAGATGGCTCAAGCGTTAAAGCCTTTGCCTCAAAACCAAAAGGACCCGAGTTTGGATCCCCGGGTAGCGTAAAGAATGTCAGATGGGCTGGAGAGATGGCTCAGGGGTCTTGCAAGCAGAAGGTCCTGATTTCAGATCCCAGGTCCTATGCAAAAAAATGTCAGGTGGAAATGATGGCAGCCTGCACTTCTGGCCCTGAGAGATAGAGCCTGGGAAATCCCATAGCAAAGCAAAAAAAAAAAAAAAAAAAAAAAAAAAAAAGGAAGTAGAAGCAATTCAGGATGATTCCTGAAGTCACTCTTAGACACATAGTGCCTTTTAATACACACACACTAAAAAAAGAAAAGTCATGTGGATATGGAGGTGGTCTCCAGGCACACTCACTCAAGTGGCCTCTCATATGTGTGTCCATCCACCCACATGCAACACACATACATGTGCATTCATGCACACATGCAAAAATAAATAAATAAATCAGGGAACCAAGAAGCTTGTCTAGTGTCCATAGAGCAGGATTATTAACAAAGAGGTGCAGACATACATGTGATCACCCATGAGTGGGGACCAGCAATCTACAAAATACATGAGGTACTAGAATTGGAGCAACACTACTTGGTACACGTAAAGTATTGACACATTCTTCTTGGACTTTATTAAAAACAAAAGGATAAGCACTATACACACGCAAAAATAAAAATCACAGAAATACTAGCCCATAGAATACTAGCCCATAGACTCAGCTAGACTTAGTGTGCTTGATACTTATCCTGAACTGAAACTGATGGTACAAATGCAGTGAATCTAAACCCTCAGCTGCCAAACAAAAATGACTTCTAATATCAAGTTTCTAGCCTTCAAATCGAATCTTCAAAGTCATTTAGTTTGCACTTTCTTTCAGCATTTACAGCAAAGGCACCTTTAAACACTCAATTCACACTTTCTTTTAAACTCACAAAGCAACAACTCTAAGGGACTGGAAGTTGAGACATTTTTCCAATGTGGCTCATGCCCGCCCTCTAGTGAGCATAAGCCACTTTCCAGAATAAAACATTCTGGGATCAGGTGAAAACAGATCTCTTACTTTCCCGACTATCCAATCAACAACGTATACCCTCTCTAAGCAAACCTTAGAAAGACAACATTATCAAAGCATATGCAACGCACAATTCTAATACAGTAACTGCTGCTTGACTGCAATCAATGTGTTTTGAGGGTCCAGAAACCTTTGCAGATTAAATAAACATGATAGTAAAATAGCAAAGAGATATTTAAAACATTGATTTAATTACTTCATTTCTCTTCCTAATTTTTCAGCATTTCAGTGACTACTTATAAATTATTTCAAGAGTGAAACCCACGACAATCTGGTTTATACCTGATGATTAGTTTCTACCCACATTCAGTGTCCCTATGAACTATGGGTTTTCAGCTGACACCTTCACTTCTTAACCCTTTGACCCAAAGATTGTTCAATTGGTGGTCAGTAGAACAACTACATCTGTGGGATGATCTCTTGATTTTTAAGTCTTCTTAACTGGTTGCCAACGCTTTAAACTAGAAATAGAGCATCTCTAGGAAAGTGGATCTGGCAGTATTTGTGCCGCTTCCCCACGTGAGACATATGTGCAGGACGCTAGCATACTGCACCTTCAGGTGGGCCTTATTTGGGTGGGCCATCAGCCAGGGGCACACTCAGTCCATACCAGCCACATGACCCGCTTACCTGGACCCCAAGTTGGTGATCACTTTCAAGTCTTCCTGTAAAAATTTCCTTTGTATCTCCAATAACCAAGTCATCCTGCCACTGTATCACATATTGCACAAGCACAACAGCAAAGAAACACGCTGTTCTGAAGAAAATGGGTGGGTGAATGACACCCACCAGGGTAACAGAGGAGTGAGAACTGGCAGATGAATAGCTCAGACTGACTTCAGTCCCCTTTCAGTGGAGTTTATCGGGGTCATTTGTGCTTATGAAGCACACTCCTGTTCTAGAGGAAAGAGCCCTGTCACGATTGCCCACGCAGCAAATAAGCCACATAGATCCCCACTTCACTGTCACAAACCACCTGCTTGCACCCCGAGGTGGCAAGCCCCACCCAGCAAGCAGAGCATGATACTCACGGGGGTGCTGCTGTCAGAGAAGGTGTTCATGCTGACGGAGCTGCTCAGCTTGTCTGAGGACATGGACGGTGGGGACGGGCTCCGCTTCTCCAAGGGGTCCTGTCGCTGCACATACTCACGCCATGCTCGCTGAATGCTGCAGAAAGAAAGAAGCCAGTGCACATTCTGTCACTGCAGGTGGCCACCCACAGACTCAGAAGAGCACAGAGGAGTGTGAAAGAAGTGATTTGGTAGACAGAGGATGAATTAACATAGAATGTGCTCTAGGAAATAAGAGGACCTGGATATAGTTTCCTGCTAGCCACTGAGATGGGAGGATGGGAGTGTGTGTGTGTGTGTGTGTGTGTGTGTGTGTGTGTGTGTGTTGCGTGTGGGTAGGTATATATGTGTGCATGGACATGTGTACAAGACAGCACTCCAGCGTGTGCCTGTGGAGGTCCAAGGGTAACATCAGGAACCCTCCAGGATTGCTCTTCTATCTTATTGCTTTGTTCTGAGGTTTCCCAGGTTCTACCTTCCAAGGACATAATTACAGGCCATATCTGCCCAGCAATTTTTACATGGGATCTAGAGATCTGAACTCAGGTCCTTTTGCTTGTGAGCCAAGTCTTCAGCCTGAGCCATCTCCCCAACCCAAGAGATATATATATATATATAAGAAATTGAACTGCCTTTCTCAGACTTCATTGGGCTAACTCAACCTAAAAGTTAATTTAACCAGAGAAAAATCATCAGTCAAAGTCAAATGTGTATGCATACTAAAGATAATTTGATTTATGGGACACAAAAGCCTTTCCATTTCCCCTCTTATATCTCAAGTGAGAATAACAAGCATATCTATATCTAATATCTACTCATGCAGTGTAAGAATGTTGGGGGTGAGTAATATACTAGAGTCAGCTCTGGGCTCTGGACAGAGACTGCAGTATGGACTTCATGGGGGTCTGAATGGAGTACTGAGAAGATGGGTGGCACCCATCACATTGGGCAGTGTCATCTGAATGGCCAAATGCAGTGGCCTTGTTCTGGAGACAAGACAAGTAAGAGCACTGGACTTACTGTGGAAGGAAATGAATAGCGCACAACAAATAAATACCTGCAAGTGTCATATACTATCTGGGACATTAAAGTAACACACGGCTAGGTAGTTTTCTGAGACTAGTCTTTATTTCCTGTGGGTAGTATCAGAAAAAAAATTGACCCTTTTGGCTCTGAGCTATAGGAATCTCTTCTGTAGGAAACTTAAAATGACTTTTCTACTTCCAGTTGGCTCTTAATCTTGGAGATCAACACCCAGGAGTTCACAGGTAGTCAATGAATCTCATATAAATGATCTGGGTGTTAAAAGGACATGTGTACAGACCTCAAGAGACTCCATAGCTCCCTGCGAGACTGGTGGGGGTTAATGCTGATGAGGAGGGGGGTGGGGGAAGATATCTTCCTCGGCGGGATACCTTCTGATATATGATTCGTGTTTCAGCCATCGAAGGCAAACAAGATGAAACTCAGTGGGTCACACATGCAAAAAGAGATAAAAATAGGAAGGAGACTGGCAGGGAAGACAAGGGGTTGCAATGGGAAGGGGGATGATGGAACTGAGGATACAGCTGTGAAAGTATCATGAATTCACTGTTTATATATGAAACACTGAAAGAATAAAAAAGACATTCTAACAAGCAAAGTAAAAATAATAGTTGTACTCATCACTGTATCTTCTAGACTCTTAGGAGGAGCTAGCTGATTAGCTACAGTTCGTCCCCATGGGACCATGGTCACTAAAACCACCCTATAATCAAACTGATAGATCTTCTTTTGGCTAGAATGGCTCAAAGTCTAGTGATTTTTAAGGCAAAATAGAGAATAAAGAACAAAAATGCCATCATTTTTTTAAACTAGAATACTCTCCATAATTACTTAAGGCTTTTCAGACTATGATACCAAAGGAAAAGTCCAGAAGCTACTATGAAAACCATGCCTTAGGGTCAGAAGTCAATTCCTTGAAGCTATGAAACTTACATCCCAGAGTTCTTGCTTAGAGTTCAGATTTCTCTTTTATGGCTGTGAATAAGTTCTTCATGGTTTGTGTAGAATTTCGAAGGATGATGTTTAAAGGCTCTCCAAACTACTTCTACTTCAATCCCACAAAGAAAGATCTGGTACTGTTTTGAATTCTATACTGTCACTGTTTTATTATGGAATGCTTGAAAAAATGTCCATCTTTGCTGGTTTCCTTTTGGTTTTAAGAAAATGAGAAGGTCTCATTTTCTTCCAGGACTTATTTTATTCAACAGTAGCCAACGTTTTGGAGGCTACTAGGGAATTATATTATCTGGGAGAGGTTTGGGGCTCTCCCAGAGTACAGGCAGTAAGCTCTGTCACCTGAGGGATCTCAAATAATTCTGTCCATCCAGGTGTCAAAGTATGCACCATTTGAACAAAGTGAAAAGGAAAATATTGATAACTCATATGCTACCTACAAGGTTATAAAACTCAAAGCTATTTTCTTCTATTCTTTTTTCTTAACAAAAATAAGAACAGAATCACTGTAATTATTTAGAACATAAACTACAATTCCTTTTAAGGTCCTGTTAGACTTTAGCTTGCTAAACACCAGGTGGCAGTGTGACACTTTTAAAGACCAGAAGGATGTTGAGCAAGCTGAACTGAGAGGCTTGACAGTGTGAACTTAACCCTGAGTATTCCATTTTCCCTTCTAAGGAAAGCTGGAGAGTGATATATTAGTTTTCCTTAATTCATTATTTTCCTCTAACATGATGAATATCTTTCATTTATATCTAATATTTTAAAATATGTGCAAAGTACTATTTAAATGTGTATTAAAACATTTTCTATGTCCCTGGATTACTTGATACAAGTATTTTAACCCTTTATATTTATGAGAGATAGAGAGAAAGAAAAAGTTACATATCTGTTTGCCATGACACACAGGAAGAACTTAAAGGACAACATCCAAGAGTCATTTCCTTCTGCTATCAAACTCAGGTTTTCTTTTTTTTTTTTTAATTTTTTTTATTATTTATTATTTATCCAATTGTGCGTGTATGCATGTATGTGTGTGTGTGTGTGTAGAACCACGGAAGAATTCGGGAACCACCATGGATGCCTCCACCTCCTTGTTTACTCTGCCCGGGGATTCACAGGCTCCGCCCTACCAGGACCAGAAACGCAACGCAGGCCGCCCCTGCTTCCGCCCGGCGTCTATACGTGGGCCTAGGATCAGAACTCGGGACCTTCCGCCTGCAAGGCAGAGGCTTAACCCCTGAGCCACCTCTCCAGCCCCAAACTCAGGTTTTCAAGCAGTTTCCTTAGCTATCTCACCAGCCCCAAGTTAGTTCACTTTTTAAAAATATTTAACTTACGGGCTGGAGAGGTGGCTCAGGGGTTAAGCCTCTGCCTTGCAGGCAGAAGGTCCTGAGTTCGGATCCTAGAACCCATGTATAGACGCCGGGCAGAGGCGGGGGCGACCTGCATTTCCGGTCCTGGTAGGGTGGAGCCTGTGAATCCCGGGGCAGAGTAAACAAAGAGGTGGAGGCGGCCATGGTGGTTCTACACACCCACACATACACACATGAGCACACACATACATGCTCAATTGAATAAATAATAAATAATAAAAAAATTTAAATAAAAAATATTTAACTTACAATCATTGTACACAGGTGTGGAAACAATTCTGTATAGTTGAAAGCATAGTGTACTATCATTCTTGTCTTTCATAATCATGATTTTAAGAATTACATTGAAAGTTGGATAGTCTCTTTAAACTAGTTTCAAATCAGGGGTCAAAAATAATCACATGTTAATCTATTCTCCTAAATTGTGACCTTATTTTTTAAAAATGGAGGAGCCATGGTATTATCAGTCTCTGTATCCTAGAAATGTATCTGTATCCTACAGCATCCCTGTATCCCCCCTCATCACATTCACCTTAAACCACTCCTCCAACATGACCTTCAAAGATTAAACTGTTCTGATATTAAGCTCAGTTAATAACAGCTCCAAATGCTACGGCACTGGGAGGGGAGATTAAAGCAGATACCCCTTGGTCCACCCCACCAACCTTGGAACTTCTAGTAAGCCCTCCCTCTTGAAGACTCCACTACCTGCCAATATAATCACCCGGGAGACCAAACCTTTAATACATGGATTGCATCTCAAACCAGTCACTGCCCTCTGGATGAGTAGCTGCAAACTACAAAGCAAACTATAGAATGCCTGACTTTATTTTTCAAATTAAGCAGTCCTAGCAATATAATTCTTTAAGGGCTGATTGATACAAGGAAGCTCATTTTGCTTGTCCCTCTCTTTTGAATTATCAGTAAAGCATTTTATGCAGATGCTAAATTCTTCTTGCAACATTTTTTGGTTTAGATCAACTCCTGTTTGTCTTTTCTTACATCAGAGATAATGTTAGCTGTGCCTCTGTCCTTACGCTGTACATCCCTGCCTGCTAATAGACCAGGTGGCTTCCTACAGTCACTTTGGGGACTCACAGGTGCCATCTTCTCCTGAGCTTCTCTGGGGGCCGGGAGGTTTAGGAATGGCTTGAGAATCCTAGTACTTCAATTGGATCCTGCGGAGTATATGGGCTTGAGGTAGGTATGAAGGTAGAAGACATGTCTGTTGGACAAAGACATTGAGGGATGGTAACAGGCAGGAGGATCCAAGGGACAGTGGTGGGCTATAAGGCGGGGAAGACAGGAAGGTTTTAGAATCCATCTATCTGGATCACACTAGGGGCAAATTGGACATTAGTGAGAAAAAAAAAAACACTCCTTTGGCTCAACTGAGTGTAGCCAACCAAGGTTTTCAAACTTTTCAGAACTAGTCAGAAAACTGGATTCTTACAAGAAAGTTGCTAGTTCTTATGCCTTACTAAATAATTCTAAAATCTGTAAAATACATTAAAACCCAAGTAGGCTGAATCTAAGATGCCACCAAAGAAGATATACTAAGTCTGAGTATGTAGAGAGGAAAAAAAAAAAAAACCCAATAGTTAGCATTCCTAGAAAACCTTTGTCTCCTATTCACCTTTTAACTACAAGTCCATAGTGAGGAAGGCACCATTATTCCAATGGTTGACGTCCTGCCCAATCATAATTTTCCTTCCTTTGTCTTGGCCCAGCACTCACTGCCTTTTGGGGACCCACTAACATGAGTTTTAGATGAGCAGATCCTACTGTACATGGTAGCCTGTGGAGCAGCTAATCCTCCAGAGGGCAGGGACTGGTTTGAGATGCAATCTATGTATTAAAGGTTTGGTTTCCCAGGTGATTATATTGGCAGGTAGTGGAGTCTTCAAGAGGGTGGGCTTACTAGAAGTTCCGAGGTTGTTGGGGTGCACCATTGAAGGGGATTGTGAGACCCAGGCTCCTTCCTCTTCCGCTTTGCTCCTCATTTGTAGTTTTAGGTGGCTTAGTTATGCCTGGGGCATTTGTCTATGGGTGCTTCTGTTAGCAGTCTAATACAATCTGTTTCCATCTAAGCTAGTCTGAACTGGATTGCTGTGACTAATAACCAAGAGTTATGGTCAGGTTTCAAGGAACAAAAAGGTGAACTTATCATCAGACCCGACTCTGTTACATTGTGCTGGGTCTCCAGATTTAACAGAAGTTATAAAAACAGAAAAGAAAGACGATGGGGTTGGCTTGTTTGAGTCTGAGTGGACAAGAAGAAACCCTGTTTGCTTGTGCTTTCCTGATTTCTTGATTTTTCAGATGGGGGTCTCACGCAGCACAAGCTGGACTTAGTTTCAGTATGGAGCTGAGGATGACCATGAAATTTTGATCTTCTTGTCGCTGCCTTCCATGCGCTGGTAACACAAGTGTGGGCCACTGGGCCCCATTTTCTGTGGTGCTTGGTATTGGAACCAAGATTTCATCCATGCTAGAGAAGCACTCTATCAACTGACCTGTATTTGTTGAAATTTCCTATGTACATCCTAAAGCTCCTCTCATGGAAAGGTCACGCTTTCTTCATTTGGTGCCTGCCCCAACCTCATTCTGAAGTAAACTTGTCTGAACACCAGGATGGATCATTGTACCGTATACGCAGCTTTTCCACAGCAATTGCCCCTCAGCTCCAGCCAGCTCCCCTGAACCCTAATATATGGCAAATTTGGAATTCTTGAATTTACCCCCAGCTTTCACTGATGGTATTTCAATGCATCATGGGGTTTATGCTTTTCTAGACCATTCTGTAGGTTTCTTCACTGATGCCACTGACCACTTGGACTTTAAATAGCTCCAGCCCCCTCCTAGGTGACAATTTAGGCAACTCAGGTCTCCATTCTAGAGCTCTTGTCTCCTTACAAGGTTAGAGTTAATAGAAGAGAAGAGCATCCTCAGGATGTATTTAAACTCTGAAAAAGGAGGGTATCAAGTAATGCAGTCCAAAGACCTTGTTCCTATCAAGTCTACCTTCCCTGCCCTAGACCGCAACGTCAGGGCAGTGCCCGCCCATGAGAGTGCCTGTCTCTGCAGCTCCATGGACAGGAGTAAGAGGCTGTTAACAAATAGTCTTCTTACCATGACCCCAAAATAGCTTAAAGAAAAAGCCTTACTTTATGAGGAAGTATATTTGGAGGACAAATCTTCTTCCCTGGTTTTAGTTCTCATTACTTGTGGCTACAAGCAAAATGTTAAATAGATTACTGGCCTACATTTTGCTTGGCTACCAAAGGAAAATGATAACACAGTCTTTGCAACTCTTTCAAGAAGCCCATTAATGATGTATACAAGCCACTTAGCCTGATTCTTGACCAAGAGAAGAGATCCCGGATAACCTATTCTTATGACTTAAGAATATGCATAATGAGTATCTTCAAATGTAATGAAGTAATGTGCAAACAGGTATATGGATTTTTTTCCCTAGATTCCCGAGGATCCTTATTTTGCTGACCCGGTTTGGGGGGGACATTTAAGACTATGTGTGGAAAAGAAGCATTTAGGGTCACATAAATACTGAATGTGCTTCTTGGCTCTTCTCAGCGAAAACTCCCTTAAGTCCTATGCAGCACAGTTCCTGTGAGCGAGGCCAAGAAATCACCAGTGTCCCCAAGGTCACGTGGTAGGTAAGGAGTTGAGCTGGGATTTGGATCTAAGTTGCTCAGAGTTTGTGCTCTCAACCATTCTTTGACGAAACTATTAATTGAACATTTGTCTACAGTAGACAGATGCTGTGTTCTAACAAAGGCAGTTTAACAAAGACCTTTATTAACAACTACTTCAGGCTGAGGAGAGGACTCATTGGATAAGAAGGTTTGCTGTACAAGAATAAGGACCTGAGTTTGAATCCCAGCACCCATGAAAAATTGTAAGCTCAAGTATGCTTATAAGCTCAAGTATGAAGGGTGGAGACAGGAAGATCTGGGAAGCTTCTGTTCAGCTAACATAGCCAAAACAGCAAACTTAAGATTCAGTGAGAGACCTTGTCTTACAGTAATAAGATAGAGTAGTAGAACAAGACATCCAACATCCAGATCTGGCCTGCATATATATGAACGTGGGTACACAATAAGCACTCTTCCAATGCTTTAGAAGATTATCTTCCTGCTCCAAATTATCTCCTTTCCCCTTTATATAATTTAATGACTGTTTCATCATGATGCCAAAAAACATAGATAAGAAAATCAGTAGGTAAATATGTGATAGTCGGACTTTTAGAAAAATAGTATTCAATTAGTATCATTGATATCTAGATGTTGTTTCATTCACAAAAGATATTTAGAATATAAGGAAGAAGATTGTCTGCAGTACTATCTTATATTGGGAAGGTCTGCTTGACCCTTTTATAACCCACAAAGTGTGGCCAGATGTAAAGGGCAGTGGTTCTACGGGCCTGCAGGCTGCTCCTTCTTAGCATGGGACTCCCAGCACTCCTTTGCTGCACGCCTGTGTCCCCAGATTACTCCAGCCTTCATTCCACAAGCTGCTTCCACAGCTTTCATTTGGGCGCTATCATTCATCTGTGAGGTTTGCCTTTGCCTGACCTGCAAAAACCTTCGTTTTTTGCTTCCCCAAATACCTTTCCATTAATGACCCTGTGGTCCTGATTATTCTGCCCTTTTGATGGTCCTTAGCTCCTCCAAGTCTAAAACTCAAATGACCTTCTAACAGGTGTGTTTCCAAGGCAAGCAAAGCCTCATACCTCTCTTGACCTTTTTTCTGAATTCTACACCTCAGACACAATGCATTCTGTCACTGAACCACCTGTTGGCACAGGCCTGCTTCCCTCCATTGATTTTGCACTATCACATGCTGGCTTATACTTTCTATCAGATTTCTCTTGGTCTTTTCCCAAGTGTGAGATACCAAACGCGGAAGAGCCTTTCCTGCTCGCACATCTCATTCTGGGCTTCACGGCTGCCTGCTCACACAGCGAGGCTGCCCACGGCTGAGAGCAGTGGTGCTCTCCTTGCCTCTCCTGTAGCCGGAGAGCAGCCGCAGAGGTGTCCGCCGATCACTGCTCAGTGCCTGCAGTTTCGTGCATACAAACACAGACACATTTGCATGCATGTATACATGCACAGTGCACTGGGGCCCACTGTGTCTCATTATCAGGGGAGAGAGAGGTTTCAGAAGAGCAGGTTTTACAATGCAGTGATCCTCACTCTACCTTGCCCCAGGAGAAAGTAGATGTTTATGTTGTCCCTTCTGGTTTAGGTCAGAGACCATAAGAGAAAGTCCGTGGCATTGGAGGGTACCCCTGGGGGCTGAAGACCTCCCCTTGGGAAGCAAGGATAGACATGCACCCCACCCTAAGGATGCCAAAGGCTTCCAGAGGTTACAGAAGATACAGAGCAAAGGTCACAACCAATGAGAGATGCAGGTTACACAGCTGGAGAGAACACTGGTATGTGTGTGTGTGTGTGTGTGTGCACGCACGCATGTGCGCGCGCGCGTGTGTGTGTGTAGCCTGCCATGGGAGTTAAGAATTTAATAACGGGATTAGGCAAAAGTCACTGAATTGGAGCAAATTATCTGATGGGGCTCAAATTCCATTATTTGGTAAGATTAAGTTCTCTCCCCCTCATCCTCCTCCAGTGAATAGAAATGGGGTTCAGAGTTATTTGGAGAGATAAGAAACCATTCATTTGCACCTCACTGAACTGAGACTCCTCCATCAAGCCAGCAAACATAAAAATCATAAAACCTTCACTCTCTCGGCAGGCAGAAATCTCAAACTGAGAGACTTTTTCTTTTTTTCTGCTCTTTCTGCCTTCTGGCACCTGCCCCTCTGCCTCTGCATACTGGAGAAGATGAATACTGAAGAAGGAGAGGAGGAGGAAGAAGAGGAGGCATGCTTCTAAACTTCATTCCACCATTCAAATAGAACCCTTGTGTTCATACTTTCCTTTGAGCACTTTTTCATTTAACAGGGCTTTATCCTAATGAGAAAATTCCTAATGATCAAGCAACCTATGTTTGCAAACCAGCAAGTCCTGTGGTAAAACTGACACACATGTCCAAAGCAATTCACAGCTGGGGTCATCACTAGCTGAAGTACACAGCTTCCCAGCAGGTGCCCCCTGGTTCAGAATCCAAGCCCAGGCTTATCCTTAGGGCGGGCAGCATGTTCATGGGGAGGTGAGCTTCTTAAGTACACAAAGGTTAGCACAGATTTGCAGCATTCTGCCTGACTATTTGCTTTTAGCCAGGAGATATTATAAGCCACTATAGATCCGTTTAAACTCCTTAATCCTACAGTGACTTCTTGCTCTTCAAGGTTACCCACCTTCAAGGATCCTTCTTCGGGGAGACATCATTGACTTTCTTTTGCAAATGATCAGTAGTGCTTAATCTCAAATGTGTTGCACTAACTTCTCAGAAGAAGAATTAGATGGAGAAAGGTCACAGAAAGCACTCAGGAAGAGTTGATGGTACCCTTCTCTACTTAAAATTCTTTTACAGGGTTGCATTCTATAATAACGTCTGCCTCAATTTGTGTCTTTCGAGTATTTCTGTTGCTGTTGCAATGTTGTTCACACTAGTTCATCATGAAAGTTGATTCTAGAAGGGGATAACAGCCCACATTTGGCATTATAAAGGGAGAATGTAAAGAAGCAGCATTCAGAGGAGAAAAGGAAGGTAAGAGATACTTTCTTATTTTCCAAAACAATAGAAACTAGGAAAAAAAGGGCTAAGAAAGTAATGTGTGTAGTGTGTGTGCATGCCTATGTGTATATGAGTATGTAAACGTGCGCGCATGTGTGTGTGTGTGTGTGTGTGTGTGTGTGTGTGTGTGTGTGCTGTGTGTATCAAAGCGATGGCTTCATATGGTCAAAAAACGAAGGTGAGATAGTTTAGTGGGTAAAATACCTGCTTGCAAACCTGGAGGACTGAGTTAAAGTCTTAGAAACCCACATGGTAGAAAGAGATGTATTCTGACTTGCACCTGCATGGTATGCATGTACATTCATTCATTCATTCATTCATTCATTCACTCATTCTCTTTCTGTTATCCCCTGCCTCTCTCAAATAAATTATATGTTATTTCTTTTATATATAGTGTATATACTCTGTGTGTGTGTGTGTGTGTGTGTGTGTGTGTGTGTGTGTGTGTAATAGAGTGATGTGTTCAGATGGTCAAAAGTCTAGGTGAGGGGACTGGGAGATGGTTCAGTGCCTGCAAGCAAAATGCAAAACCTTTTTAGAATTGTGCTTGACACAAAAAGAAGTGAAACAGCAGTCTCAGTAAAACATTTCCCTATAGTGTTCAGTAGATGGTGCTGTGTGCCCAAGGCAGCTTTGCGCTGTTAGACCAGGGAAGAAGTTGAAGCATTAAAACAGGGAAGTATCCCAGATACTCCATGTGTTCTTTATAAGTGAATTCTAGCACTAAACCTTAAAATGACATACTCGTAGTGAAACTTCTATAACATCTACTCCATGTGTTCTCCTTCATAAGTGGATCCTAGCACTAAACCTTAAAATGATATACTCGTAGTGAAACTTCTATAACATCTACAAAATGCATAGAAATGTAAGCTTGTATGTGGGTGGGGGAGGGGAGGGGGAGAAGGGATCCCAAAAGAATAGATGCAAAAGAACACAGGTAAATAGATGAATAAGGCCATTATGGGAGAAAAAAGTCTTAAAAGGGAGGAAGGTAAGAGGATAAGACTTAATAAGGGATAAGGGAAGGGGGAAAGTCTCACCCAGCTATGAAGGTTGCAAGCTACAGTAATTCCAGTAGGAATTCAGGGGAGTAACAGCAGTATATAAGCCCATGAGTTATCAATTACTTCCGAATGCATCTACTCCCCCCACGTTGTCAGGGAACACATGTTTGATCCTGTAAACCTATCCAAATAACAGTAGAAGGGAAGAAAATAGTCACTAGACAGGAGCAGATGTCTTAGCATTAACTATAAAAACCTAATAGCAAACCATCATTTAAACGCTTCATATTTAATCCTTAGGTAAGAAAAACTCCCAGCACTCAACCAAGATGTGCCCTATTACAATGGAAGACTAGTGGGCTGGAGAGATGGCTCAGGGGTTAAGACTCTGTATAGCAGACTGTACTTCCGGCCCTGGTGGGTGGGGCCTGGGAAATCCCAGAGTGAAGCAAATAGGAGGTAGAAGCAACAAAGGATGATTCCCAAAGTCACCCTTGGTCCTCCACAGGGACACACAGAGCCCTCTGGGGGAAGAGAAAGAGAGAGAGAGAGAGAGAGAGAGAGAGAGAGAGAGAGAGAGAGAGAGAGACTGACTAGTACCAGATTGCAGCATAATCTGTGATCCTGGAATGCTCAGTCCCAATTGGGCCATCAAAGTCTTTCTCTCCCCCAAGACTCGGAACCTTGCATAGGAGGGGTGGTGGCTAGAACAGCGTTAAGGTAGCACAGGGTTGCCTGGCACCCCAAAGAGTAGCCTGTGATTCACATATGCAGAGGAACAGAGGGGACAGGTGGGACATGACTGGATTGGTGAGGTGAGAAGAGGATTGTAGGGGAGGGTGATTGGAGGGAAGAGATTGGAACGAGGACATAAACTCACTTTGTATATGAAAAATTCTTTTAAAAATTACAAAAATAAAACTCCTCAAAGAAAAAATATGAAAAGAGAAAAAAAAAAAGAAAACAGGAATTGTATGATTCTATATCCTAGTACCCCAGGCTTATACAGAAATTCATAAACAAAAACAACTGTAGGAGCCTACAAGATAGCTCACCAGGAAAGACACTTGTATGCAAACCTGGTAAATTGAACTCAGTCCTTGAGCCCACACGGTGGAAGGAGAGAAGTGTCTTTCAAAAGTAGTCCTCTTACATCCCACATGTATGCACTTTCTCTCTACCTCCCTCCTTTTCTCCCTCCCCTCCTCTCTCTCCCCTCTCTTCTGTTTTCTCTCAAAATAAACAGAATATTTTTAAAGGGGAAAAAAACAACTCTAAAAGCTCATTGTGTTATGCAGTTTACCACAACTTACATTTTCACCTTTGATTCCAAGGGCTGTAGACTGAGGGGGTATTTTTCAATATTATTCTCCACATCCGTGGCCAGTTGGTGACTAGAAATAGAGACAATGTGTCAGTTCAGCTCCATCTTGAAAGCCAACATTTGTAGCAATAACACTGCTAATGTACAGTGTTTTGAATGACACAGCTGATACAGATTCAATTGTTTATTTGAACTTTTCCTTAGACTCCTGAGATGAATGGTGCAGGTCTACAATCTAGACAGACTGTGGTCCCTTATACCGTCTCTATTACTTTGATTTCTACCATTCAACTCAAAATTCATAGCTAAGACAGGAAAAGTCACTTCCTTTGGATGAATGAAGACTAGCGTTGGACTATCCCAGGAGGAGACACACGTCTTATGGCACCACGGAAACTTCCCATTTCCACACTTTATCATCCCCAGTGATGTCACTGTCAAGCACTTTCTGGGAGCTATTTCTGAGCCCCTACTGAAAGCAAAGCATAAGTTACACACCACGAGGTCACAGTTTCTAGCCGATTCTTGGGGCTTCTCACTGGGTGCTGAACTGTCGATACTCTAAGGTGGTCATTGGCTGAGTTCTGATGAACAGATAGGAAGTGGAGACTGAAGATGGTAATGGATGTGAGAAAAGACAGTAAGACAAAGCAACGGAAGGGGATGGGAGCAAAGGCTTTAAGATTAGAAAATAAACAACAATGTAACAATAGAGAATGATCAAGGCAAGAAAATAAAAGGAAACAAACAAGTCATGGTACACAGAAAACATTTTTTTTTTCTGTCTTAATGAAGCTGAAACCCATAAAGTTCACTTTGCTACACAGAAGGAACTGCACGGAAACTTATGTCTGGCAACACACTGACTGGAAGATTCTAATATCCGGTTTAGGATTCTTAATCCTATCAAATACTCTTCAGAGATCACATATTCAAATCCCAACCCAATTTATATGCACTTGGTAGACTACATGTAGGGTGTGTGCGTGTGTGTGTGTGTGTGTGTGTGTGTGTGTGTGTGTGTGTGTGTACTTTGAAGAACTGTTATTCCCCGTTGTAAATAGTGCACTTTGGAAGTTTTGTTTTGTTTTAAATATTTGTGTTTCTTCAAAGGACGATGGAGACGCACCAAGTTGATCTAAGGAGCCATCAATACAGGGAAACATGGGGGACCGAGTTAATTCATGGCCGCTAGGTGGAGCCACGAGGTCAAAATAGCTTTGTGGCTGTATGTGCAACCAGGAAAACACTGTGCCAGGCATATCCGGGTTCCTTATTAATTCTTTATTATCCAGCCATCTGTGTGTGGGGAGTGATCCAACGCATTGAGGATACAGACGGCAAGAACACTAAACATGTCACTGTTCTCAGGGTTTTTCAGTCTCAGAGCTGGGGATTAAGCAAGCAATACTACGTGATGGAGTTGGTTGGGAAATAAAAGCAGATCCCTTTGTAGCCCGGAGGGATGCAGCTCCCTTTCACAAGTACATGATCTTGCGGGGTTAGCAGCAGTCTTACCACAAGACTCTTTAAAATCCAATTCTGTTAAACCTCTCATTAGTTACAGATTCACAAACTGGCAATAATGTTGAGAGGACTGCAATGGGGGAAGACAGCAGTAACATTTTAATAAAGAAAACATTTCTGCTACTTAATTTGGGGATATAACTCACACATCCCCAACAAGCTATAAATGACAAAAATCTATTGGCTAAAATTGGCTGGCGCTAGTCCATTTCATCAATCATTTCCTGTAGTTAATCATGTGATGAAATATTGGTAAGACGGGGAGACTTGCAACCACATGCGCCTCCTACCAGAGAAATAGCCTAACTCAATAATTTCAAGAAAAAAATGGCATTCCGTCCAAGGTCTTACTTAAGTTAATGAGTGATTATCATAAACAATAGACTCACAAGCAGCTTCCTAATTAATAGCATGCACAATTACTCTTCTGTTTCTGGACACCAAGCTAAGCGTGTCTGTGGGTACACACGAGCATGTGTGTGCGTGCATGCATGTATGTTCAAGTGCCCTCAACTGGCCCTGCATATGGCATCTGACTGAATGGGATTATAGCTTCTCCGCCCTTCACACTAACTGTCTACCACAAGCCCCTGTTGAGCATTCAGACTAAATGTAATGTTCCAAGAGGGAATAACCGATCAACTGCCATGACACCAAGATCGCTTAACTTACGGTCATTTCCCAGAGTTGAGGTGATTTACATTGGCACCTAAGTCAGCTACAGCTGTAATGAAACACCTAATCTGCTCACTCAGAAAATTCTAGTTTTTCAATCAACTCTGACAGGTTTCAAGGACACAGTCCTGCCTAGGATGGAAAAAGGGAAATCTCCAGGGACCCAGGTGAGCATACCCCAAAATCTATGCAAAGAAAGATGATGCCCCTTACACTTGCTTTGTCTCTGTCTTTGACAAATGGGAAAAAAGGGATTTCACATGAAACTATTTTTTATTTTCCCTGTGAAATCACTTGGGCTTTGAAGAGAAGCAAGTCCCATTTCTAGAATTCCTCAGTCATAATAGGAAAAACAAGCTCAACAGAAACTGACTGGTCTTTATATGGAGTGGGACTAGAGTCAGGATATTTTCATTCAGCTCTCTGGGAGGGTCTCAGTGCATTTATGGGAAGAACCACTGTGGTAGACAATGTGTCTCGGCGGAATCTCCATGGAAAATCAGCTAAAATCTCTGTTATTGTTTCCACAGTGTCGGTGTGGAGTAGATTAAACTTTTTTATTTAATTTATTTTCAACTAATAGGTAACATTGTATATACATTAATAGATTGGAATGTGCTGTTTTTAAGCAGGTTAAACATGGTATGATATTGAAGTTGCTTTAAATATAACATACTTGTCTTCTCTAACATTATTTATTGGGAGGGTATAGGTGGTGTGTGTGTGTGTGTGTGTGTGTGTGTGTTTGTAAGCCCAAGAGTGACATTAGGAATTATCTCTTAGGAATTATGGATTGCTCTACTTCTTTATGGCTTTGCTCTGGGGTTTCCTAAACTCTACCTTCCAGGGCCACTGCCATTTCTGCCCAGTATATTTACATGGCATCTGGGAATTTGAACCAAGTCCTTTTGCTTGTGAGGTAAAATCTTTAACCCCTAAGTCATCTCCCCAACCCATTACTATCTTTTTTTATAATAAAACTTGCAATATAATTTCTTTTAGTTCTTTGAAATACAAGGCTCATACTAGTATCCCTTATGTGAAAGCGCACTAGAATAGCGAACTTTTCCCCACCCTCCAGCTCCTCTTCACGCCCTCTAGCAACCACCCTTTTACCCTCTCTTGTATTAGATCAAAAGCTTTAGCTTCTATATGAACATTATCAAGAGGTATCTGTCTTTTGATCTGGCTGATATACCTAAGGTAGTGGCTCTGAGTTTCATTCACAAATAGCAGGATTTCATTCTTTTTATGGATGAGTAACATTCCTATCTCTGTCTCACATTTCTTTATCTGATCCTTGGCCCCTGGTTTATGCCACATGCTGGTGATTGGAAATGGACAGAGGAGTGCTGATGTCGGTTTCTTTTCATTTCCTTTGGATGCAAACCCTGCAAAAGGGGGTCCTGGTTCATATAATGGTTCTATTTTCAAGGCTTTGAGGAACCTCTGCAGTATTTCCCAAAATACCTAAATACTCATGCCTTAGATTGGGGAATCAGACAGAAGGAGAATGTTAAAAATCAAATCTGCATGTAGCTGGGAAGCTTCATCTGATTAAGTTAGAGCTGCTCTTCAGTGGACGATGAAGGAAGAGCTGCAAAACCACAGAGATCCAAGAAGCTGAGATGTCCTGACCAAACACTCGGATGGAAAGGGAAGGGAGTGGGCACTGAGGGTGCCCTCTGTGGGACCACCTCATTGACGCTTTTCAGGGTGACTTTTGAGGCAGTGATGTCATCTCCCTTTTGAAAGACAAGGAACCTGGGGCTGTGGGTGGTTTAATTTATCCACACTCACAGCTGGGGAAAGGTAGAAAGACGAATCAAACCTAAGGCATTTCACTTACAGAAATATCTTCAACAACCCTGGGGTTCTCATTTGTACTCTCCTTGTGCACTCTTGGTACCTGGCAGCTCACTACTTAACAAAGAAGCCTATTCTCTTGTGAGGCCCGCTGGCATTTCAACAATGTTATTATATTTTTTAAAAAACAATAGGGCTATTTTTCCACATGTCTTATTCATTGATCCTTACTCTACTTTCTAGGACAAGAAGAGCAATTTAGCTTCTCTTTACAGAACTATTCCTTTAAATATTTAACAATAGCCATTTTGTTCCTTCTGAGACATCTTTTTTTAAACTGCATGTCACTAGTTCTTTGCAATAGTTCACATGACCCAAGAGCTCTCATGACTGTAATTTACTTCCTCTGGTACTCTCAGGAATACTAACATCTTTTTGCTTTTCAGCATGATTCCAATAGCTCAGTATGATACCCACATAGCTTGACAGCTCAGGAGGTCTCTGAACTCAGAGTCTGTTCTCACCCTCACCACTCACTAGGTGAGTATATTTGGATAAGTCACCAAGACCTCTTTGAGTCTTCTTCTTCACTTGTAAAAAGGGAATAATGCCTACATCAAAGAACCATAGACAGGCTTTTCAATGAGGAATTTTTGAATGCATGCATGCATTGAGAATGCGTTTGCATGTAGCAGAGGGTATTTGAGTGTGTGTGCCTATGGAGACCCAAGGGCAACGTCAGGATCCACCCTGAATTGCTGTATCTTCTTATTTCTTTGCTCTGGTGTTTCCCAGTCTCCACCTTCCAAGGCCAGAAGTGCAGGCTGCCGCTATTTCTGCTCTGCATTTTTTACATACAATCTGGGATCTGAACTCAAGTCTTTAAATCCTGAGCCAATCTCTTCAGCCCTTAAAATATTACTTTTATCTTCATTCAATTTCGCCTTTTGTATTTTTACTTTAAAAATATTTTATTTCATTATTTGTTTGAGAGAGGAGAGTGAGCAAGCGAGAGAGAGAGAGAGAGAGAGAGAGAGAGAGAGAGAGAGAGGTGAATGCCTTGATATGCATGTGAAGTCAGAGGACAACTTCAGAAAGTTGTGTCTCTCCTTCTTCCCTGTGGGTTTCCAGGGACAGAGTTCAGGTCTCCAGGTTTTCATGAAGGTACCTTTACGTGCTGAGCTATCCAATCAGCCCTATCTGTTCATCCGTCTTAAGTTCTATTTTATTTTACTATATTGTATATTTTAAATATTTGCTTTATCAATTTGGAGTCAGATATGTCCTTTTCCCAAATGTATCTTTGCCTTCCTTCTATATTTTATGATTATAAACCAAAGGCAAAACAGGGTTAAGTTTCAATCTCTCAGACCTTCCCCTTCCCCCCCATAAGAGACACCCGTATATTGCGTTGCTTCATTTGCTTGCACAGTAGCACTCAATTAACTACATTTCTCAGCCCTGACTCCAAAGTCATTGTAAGCAGCTGTCGAATTTACTTAATAAATGTTGCTTTGTCAGCTTTACTTTTTTTGCCATTTTTTCAAGCTACAAATGATTGATCTCCTTGAAATTTTTTACTTACTTTTCAAGCAAATATTTTCCATCATTAACTTGTTCTAAAGGATTCTGTAATCTTTTCAGTTCTTCCTGTAGAAAAAAAATGAGAAAGAAATTTCTTACAAACTGGAGTCTTGTAGTTCTTGGAATATTATTTAAGAACATCTGTGAGCAACATGGGGCTAAGGCACCAGTAAGTTCTGAAAGTTGTGATGATTATGATTTTAAACATGCAAAACATTCTTTTAACTGGAAACAGTATTTTCATTTAAACCTCATGATTCTTCATCATCAAATATCAGAATGTGTCCTGAAATTTTTCCTCAGTGGGATGTTTTCGCATGAACTTACCTTCATTACCTGATTTCTAGAAAGTCTCTAACAAATGTGTGCTGGGCTTGGTCATTCAGCAAACATTTTCTCTCATCTCCCTGCAACCTTTTTTCCTGCATCCCATGTGCTCATACAAACACACATCACACACTCCTCCTCTGATTTCTATACATCTGCAGACTCAGTGATCCCGTTTCTCTGGCTGCAGGGATCGTACACAGGTTAGCTAAGGTCCTGATGAGACTGCGTGTCTTTGGTCTTACAAATCACGAGCTTCCAAGGGGCTACACACAACTCTGTCCCTGGAAAACCTGTCTTTCCAGGGCCATGCTGTGCACCTCATCTCCCAACAATGCCAGAATGGAAGTCCCAGGAGGAAACTGCAGTCACGACTACTGTTGTTCTTCACTGTCTCTGAGGGATTAGTGACAGGACCTCTGAAGAATCCAATATCCACAAGTGCTCAAGTCTCTTTGGTAAAATCGCAGTGTTTCTGCATCTTTGCATATACTCTGCATATCGCCCTGCACAAACTTTAAATCCTATCTACATCGTGCTGTGCATCCGAGAACTTGACCAAAGTGTCCATCTCTTCCAAGTCCCTCCAACCCTTCTACTGGGCTCTTTGAAACTTCACCGCATCATTGACACTCTTCCTTCAATCCCTTCAAAACTTCTCCTGTTTTATCTGAACCTGTGCCTTTATGTTCTGGGGACAAATAAGCTTTTGTGAGAGCAAGAAAATCAAGAGACTACTCAGGAAAGAATTTTAGTATATATATATAATGAATTTGCCCGTGACAAACTTGGCTGACTTCTCAGCACGCCTTCTCCCCTGAGATCCTCCAAGAGGGGCGAAATTCTTCCAGAGACATGATGAGCTCTCCTTACTCTTGGTTACTGCTTCAAGATTCTCTCTCCTCCTACCAAACCTTCAGGTCCTATCACAACATACTAGCTACCTGCCTTGTGCTTCTCTGTCTGTTCTCATTACAACAAAACTTCCATTTTCATGTGATTTCACATGGTCTTAATCCCATCTTCTGCATCTACCTGCCTTTCTGACAGTTCCACGTGCACTGACAAGAACTGCAAATTCGAAACCACTGTACTGAATTCCCTGCTCAAAGCCACCTTCCTTGCCTGCTTCGCTGCTTCCTTGGTCTATGGAATGGCATTCCTGTCCACTTAACTGTGCCGAACCAAAATCTAGGGAGTCCATCTTGACAGCCTGTCCATCATCTTATTCTGGCATCATCTTCAGAGCAGATCTCTGTTAGACATATGATTTGCTAATATTTTCTCCATACCAAAACCTTCTCATAAGCAGATGCCCTTTTCATTTGGCTACTGCATAACTTATTGCTTTATTTTTGTTAGTCAATGTCCATATATGGAAGGATAGATGATAGATATAAATAGATGCAATGATGGGGGGGGATGTGTGTGTGATACATGGGACCCGGGAACCCAATGTCTTTGTGAAGCTGCTGCTTTAACTGCCATTCGGTTGCCAGCACCTGAATGTTTCATCATGCAAAAAGGTCACTCTGTGGGTTCACTATAGTTACATGGGTCAGGTGCATGATACAAACCTCCTGTTCATAACTCTCCAGGGGCTGCCCATCGTTGTAGAAAGAAAACCCAAACTTTTCAACATGGCCTACTGAACTCTTAGGTCATACAACCTGTCTGGCCTCACCTCCTGCCCTGCCTACTCCTCAGTCCTTTCTAATCACTCTGCTCTTAGAAAATTTCACCAACAGTTCCACTTGCTCCTTCCTCAAGTCACTTATCTTTGCTGTTCCCTCTGCATAGAACATCCATTCCGAACTCTTCACATTCGACCACTTCAATTCAGCTAGGGTTCGCTCAATCATCATTTGCTCAGAGAAGCTGTCCCACACTGACCTCTCAAAACATGTCCCCCACTGCTTGCCATGACTTGACTTGCCTGTGGTTGTCTTCCTGTCTTTTATAGTTAGACACAGGTGTCAATTTGACAGTTGCAGTCTGAGTTTGGGCCACATCTGTGAAGAACTGATAGTTGAAGCCAGCCCTAAATAAACCTGCCCACAGTGGGTGGGACGAATCCCTGGGCAGGTGGATAAGAAGGGAGGAGCTTGTAAGACCAGTGACCCACTGCTATGCTTCCTAAGCTGGTTCATTAAGTTTGCATTTTCCAGGTCCCTTGGCTCTTGGTGATGGTATGAACTCTCCTGCCAAGCTGGACTAACAACTGTAACCAGATAATCCTAAGCTGGAAAAAGAATGCCTTGTTTCCACTTGATGGTGAATTTATTGGCAAGGTATAGGCGACGCAGTCCTCACATGTAGTCATGTTGGGTACTGTCCATCTCCCTCCACTGCAGCAAGCACCACAGAGGTAGTCTTGTCCTATCAGACATTGCATATCCACCTGTAGAAGAGAGCAACTCCCACGACAGTAGCTGCTCAATCCATGTTAATATTTTCAAATGTATTTCAGAACCTGCAAAAGAATTTCAGTTTCTTCCTCTGCATTTTGACCCAGAAATTTTGACAAATCCTAGGACTACGAGGAGATGATTTGTTGCCTAAGCAAGTCTGACTGATGGAGACTATTGGACAGCTATATTCCTCTAAAGCGAGACATCCCTTCCTGGAAGAAAGAGCATGGTAAAACTCAGGAAGCCAACGTAGAGGCCCTGAGAGCTCAGGTAGCTCACATGACCTGGGAAGTTGAGAAAGTTCCCAGGATCACAAAACTTCTTCCCAATGCCATGCAAGCAGTAATTCATTGATGGAGTAATTTCTTCAGCAGAGCTTCAAGGTTGTAGCTTTTATGAAAACCCAGGGTTGGTGAGCTTTTCGAAAATAAGT
Organism: Typhlomys cinereus; assembly: GCA_023101885.1. NCBI lineage: Eukaryota > Metazoa > Chordata > Mammalia > Rodentia > Platacanthomyidae > Typhlomys > Typhlomys cinereus. The sequence goes on along the minus strand of JALPQD010000065.1, from coordinate 5,056,068 downwards.
TATCTTTGGCTCACCCATGCTCCTATACGTAACTTCGATAAACTCATTGTTTCGCCAAGCTAGAATTGGATAGAATCCTTTCTTTGGGCTGATGTTTGTGCCATATCCAGATTAAGGACACGCCTGTTCCTATTTGCCCAGGAAAAGAAACTGCACAGAGGTAAAGGAAACAGAATCTCAAAAGTACTATGACCTTCTGGGTTAAACTTTGACACACCAAGGGAGGCTGAGTTCACCATATTGTGGGACTTTCTGTGTGTTTGTTTGTTTATTTGTTTTTTATTTATTTATTCAATTGTGCGTGTGTGTGTTTGTGTGTATGTATGTGTGTTGTGTGTGTAGAACCACGGGTGAATTTGGGAACCACCATGAACCGCCTCACCTCCACCTCCTTGTTTACTCTACCCCAGGGATTCACAGGCTCTGCCCTACCAGGACCAGAAACGCAGGCCGCCCCTGCTTCTGCCCGGGGTCTATACGTGGGGTCTAGGATCGGAACTCAGGGTCTTCAGCCTGCAAGGCAGAGGCTTAACCCCTGAGCCACCTCTCCAGCCCCGACTTTCTGTTTTTGTGAGTCAAAGAATCTCCCACTTTCTGAACAGTTTAAAGTCGAGTTTTCTATTGTTTGAAACAATGAAAGAGTGAACCATAACCTAGCTGATGAACCCAAAACTACAAGATGAGGCACAACACTACAGAAGTTCCCAAATGGACAGCCATCACTTGTTCGTTTTGTTTCAGCAACATCCTAACATGTTTTATTCAGAAGACGAATGGCTGAAGGAAGCTGTGGCTTTGCTGCCTTTTGTTATAACACACTGCCTGCAAGTCCAGCACAGCTGCTACAAATCTCTATGAAGGACATATCTGCGTCCTGCAGAGTACAAACTCTGTCGTCAGCTGCCATCTCTCATGTCTATAACTAAATGGGAAAGAAACGCATTTTCGAACTTCGTACCAGCAAATTTGCCCTCTTTGATATCATAGAACATTTGTTTTCATGAACAATAATAATTTACAAACCTTGCAGAAATCATTTATTTTGCCTTGACTGTCAGAAACTTAAGCTAAATTATATAAGTGTTATAACTTACATTTACAGACTGTGAGAACCATTATTTTCCTCTTCTTTCACTGTGTGATGTGTGAATCCTTTATTTTAAATTTCCCTTCATGTGTGTTTTTCATAGTAAATGGAAGCAAACATCACTTAGGAAAAGTATGCATGATAAATAGGTAGAAAGAGATGATGGACATAGAAACATAGATGAATGACAGATGATTGGAAGATAGATAATAGACAGATAGATTGATAGACAGACAGATAATATAGACAAAAGGATAGACAAATAGATGATAGATGACAGATGGAGGGATGGATAGATAAGTAGACAGATAATAGTTAAGTAATGAACAACATGTAGATAGACAGATGAAAGATTAATAGACATGTAGGTAATAGATACATGATAGGCATGTATGCAGATAGATAGATACACAAATAGATGATAGAAAGATGACAGCTAATAGATGACAGATGGGAAATAGATAGACATAGGTGATATACCCATCACTTATTTCCTATTGCTTATTGCAATATCTATACCTAGAAATAATAAGCATATTGCTGATAGATAGATAGATAGATAGATAGATAGATAGATAGATAGATAGATAGATAGATGGGTAGATAGATAGAAGAGAGATGATAGGCAAATAGACAGATGATGAGTGGCTAGATAGATAGATGATAGGTATGTAGGCAGTTACACAGAAAATAGATAGGTAGACAGCTAGATGATATGTAGATAGACAGACAGATATAAAGACAGATGATATAACATCCTTCTTCATTTTATGTGGAACATTTTGCTTTTCAGGTAAAATTTTTTCTTCAGCGCTCCAGACTTGTTCTAAGGTGGAAACTTCACATCTGTCTTCTTTTCTTCCATCCTTGTGCCTACACTGTAAAATCTTATCCCACCACTGATGGAATAATTAATAAACCCAAGTTGCAGAAGGCTATGCTTGTATCTTGCCAGAGCAAATAATTAATTTGAACAATGAATCCTAGCTACTGTTCAAAACAAGGTGACACGCCTTTTCTTCCTCCCCTCTCCATTTTGGCTAGAGAAAAATCAGTTCTCAGTCATTCTTGAATTTTCTTTTCTAAGACGTAATGCGCCTTGCTATTTTCCTTTCTCAGGGACACTATAGGAAGGAGGTAGAAGGAAAAGTTTTGTAACTCCATGCCGCCCCCTTTTCTTGATTCTTCCATTGCAGACACCTCGCTGAGCAGGGAGGACTTTGATTCTACACCTTCTCTAATCTGACTATCCACATTCTACAAAATCATATTAACCATAAGGTCAACGACCAACAAGAGTTTTCTGAACAGCTGCTCTACTGACAATTTGGAGGATTGATTGCATCATTTGGTTATTTAAGCTAATTATACAAAACACTTCAATTCAATTGAACCTAGAAGTTCCAAACCATGTCCACATTTTCTCAGAGATAGATATGGAAGTTAGTCTGATCAACTATCATTCCTGGAAGTTTCATCCTTGAGCAAGCTCATCTTTATCATTAAAACACATGTAATCTCTGCCATCACCAATTTCTCCCACTAGTCCTGTGTGTCTCTGATTTCATCCCCACAATGCTGTTTCCCTACTAGAAACCATGTGTAACCCCCTATTGTCAGCCAAGGTCTTGTGCAGTAGCTAGCTTATCCCCCCTTCACCTCCACCTGTCCACAACCCTCTAAACCTGATCAAATGGGAAGTCAGACATTTCTAGGACCAGTATGTTCTCCTCCATGATGTTCAATGACTATGACTTCTTTCAGGAAGATTCTAAATCCCCCTCTTCTATGGAGATCTTTCTTGCCCACCCAACAGAAGGGCTAGATACCTAGTCCTGCGTCCTCCACAACCCACCCAGACCCATTGTCTTTCCTCTTTACCTGCCTCCCCTGGAATCAGAACAACCGGCTTGTGCACCTGATGAGTCTATTCCTTGCACGAATCTTCCAAGAGGTGCTTCAGATGCAGCGCTTGAATAAATGAACTGAATGTGTTCTTCTGGCAAAGGTGAAAAGAAGCTTTAGTAACCTAAGCGATACATTTTCTACTGATCCTTCTTGGCTTCTCCAAATAGTCTCCTTACCCTTTTCCATCGTCCCCTGCTCCCTGAGAAGCTCCTAATGTGGAAATTTATCAACAGGGTCTTATTGTGGCTCTGGGTAGATTTTCAGCACTGGGATGAGGTATAGGAGGCAGAAGAGAGAAGAAGCTGAGTTACTTACGCCCTCTGCTTAGCCTTGTCTCTGGAACACAGATTGGCAGGAAAGGAGACAGCAGCTCCCACACAGTGGCCTTTCCCACCAGGTGGTTCTGGCTCTGGCTCCCAAACTGCCCCCTTTTCATCCCCTTCCAGCATTTCTCCTTCTTCGCTCCATCCTTTCCCTTCCTTCCATTGCTTCCTTCCTCCTCTCTCTCTCTTCCTTCGCCCCATCTAGCTATTGATGGCCCCCAGGTTCTTCCTCATCCCAAGGCTTCTCCTACATGTTCCCTCCACTCCATTAAATCCCTTCAATCCCAAATGAGTTTTCATCTGTCCTATCCCTGAACCCTGGCTGAGATTCCTTAAGAATCATAAATCGCTTTCCATAGCTCTGGTATTTCATACCTAAACCTGAAATTACTAAATAGTTCCATGTACCAAGACATTATTCATGAAAATTTAATACTTAGACTTTAAGATGCATAAGGGTAACAAAAAATTGCTTTCATTTACCCTATCTTGAAATTTCTTTTCTCTAATCATATAAGATCATTAAAAAGATTAATCAATCATACTAAATGACAGAATAAGAATGTCTATGGGATGACTGATATTGTAGAACATGATGTCCCACCCTCTGCAGAAATACAAGTTGAATTATTCAGGTACAGCTCAGATACACAGCATTTCAAATTCCTCCAAACAAAATCTAGGGCTTGAGTGGAGAAAGCATAAGCTATGCTGTTACGGTGACTAATTAACTATTTGCCACTTCTCACCACCAGAAGAGTTCTTCTGTCATAGTCATGAGTGAAATAGTACAATGAACAGTATGTGCAGGATTTGATGTCTGAATCAAACTCCCCACTCCCCCACCCCCGCCCCTGCTGCCTTAATCTTGCTACTGTTTTCTTGTCAAAAATAATAGGATATAGTGAAGAGCTTAGATAAGTTCACCTCTGTGGCCATTAGCTCCTTGGCTTACCCAACAACCAAACATTTTTTAGTGGAAGGCGTTTTATTTCCTTTCGTTCCTACCACATCTACAGTCTAAACAGGCTGGGTATGTTCTTTGAACAGGCTTAAAATCAGAAATCTTCTCAATATTACTTTTCCTCTGAAGCGCACTTATGTCTAAATGCAACCTCTCAGCTTCTCCAACTCACATGTTATCCATTTTATTCTAAGCAAATCCCAGAGCATTTAAAGAAACTTAAAATGTGAACACAATCTGCAATTTACTCCACTCAATAGCTGTGGCTGACAAGACCTGAGACGCTCACATAAATCAGGTTTTGGTGTTGGGAATAATTTCATATTAACCTCAGGGTAACTATTTAACAAAAGTTAAAAGCCAACTCTACTTTTGATGCTTTTGACTATTTAATCATTCAATTAAATATTAATAGGCTTCCTTGCCAATCCTCCCACCATATCCCTTTTTAAATGGAAGTGTAATAAGGGCACTAAAAAGGGGGTTACTAATGTTTGCATAATTTGGAAAAGTAGAAGACATAAAATCTATACTAATTTCAGCTCTGCATCATTAAACATGAAATATTGATTATTGCTCTTTGTCATGGGATTTATGAAGCTAGCTGGGCTGCTCTGTCCACACAAAGTCATTCTGATGCTGTGCCCTTGGACCTCTGGAGCTGTAAATGATGCCCCTTGGTGACAGCTGTGAGGCCAGCATTTGGAACCACGGCCTTAAGAGATGCATTTCCCAGATTAGACCAGGAATGACCCAGCTGCAACACCCCAACTCGGAAAATTAAGTTGGAGGGAGTCCAAGCCTCCCTTGAAATAACTGTGTGAATTACGATGCTTCCAAGCGCCTTGTTATAATGTAAATGTGCTTTACAACTCACTGCCATTTCCCCTCTACCCCTGCTGTGAATATGGGCATTAATAGTCAGCCCATATATTTAAAGGCAAGAAAGCATCAGAAAGAAAAATCCAAGATTCATGCTCCCCCTTGGAAAGCAGAAGCTAGAGTCCTTTTTTTCCTTCCTTTTTTACCATGTTTTTTTTGCAAAGCAACAACAAAACCCCACATAGGTTTTGTTTATGTATTATGCATTAATGTTCTTTACAGCTGGCAGCCCTGTAAATTTCACACACAGAAGTTACCTAGCAGCTAAACGTGAATTTTTTTTTGGGGGGGGATGGCAAATGCAACATCAATGGCCCATTTAGGGGCCTCATTCAGGTAAGTTATGGACACACCAGGCCCGTGTGAGGACGGAGACTTCAAGAGAGAGATTAGCCTGCTTCTAGCACTTTAAGAGCAATTTGAATGTCCAGAGGCATGCAGAGGGGCTGTGATTTCATGTCAGTAATTGGCCAATAAGGAGCTGTGCTGCTGTTTCAGGTCGCTTGCATGGTTGCTGATAAATCACCAACAAACGGCTTAAGGGAACAAGGGGTTTATTCTCTTATGATAGTCCGGTTACAGTTCATTGTCCAGCTTGATACTAGAGCTCACACCAACACCAGGGCCAAGGGAACTGGCCACACCATCTCTACATAAGGGCTGAGAAAGGGACAATCCTTACTTGCCAGACCAGCATGTCTGGCCAAGTGTACACAAGGATGCCAACTCTCTCAACCAGCTGTCTGTATTTTATTCTACGGCCTAATCCCACCCACCATGGGGTGGGCCTTCCCCGTCAATTAGACGATCTCCTACGGGTTTGCTCTGGGCTTAACTCAACCATTAATTCTCTACAAATGTGTCCAGAGCTCAAACCCTCAACTGTCAAGTTAACACCTGTGCCTAACCATGACAGCTGCTTACAGTAACTATCAATCACAGCATCAGACACGGTAAACCTAGAAATTCACAAGCAGGAGACACAGGACCATGGCATTTGTGATCGCTCGCGCTTCACTCCTGCTTGGTCAACCAAGCTGTGCTCATGGGACACCAAAGAAGCCTTTGTGTATCCATGACAAGAGCACAGACACCTGAACTCATTTGAACATCACAGCAGAAACATGTTTATTAAAACTCAGTTGCAATGCTTTGAGTCACTGTCCTGGGTCTCTGAGACCAGATTCTTGTGGAGGTCATGGTGGTTTCTGGGAGATATACCGACAACTGCATCAGCTATCACAGTTAACTCTGCATGTTGCTGACGAGTTCATGGCCAAAGTAGTTTACAGGAACAAGGGGTTTTATTCTGGCTTATGACTGGTTCCTAATCCATCTTCGCAGGAGATTCTACACCAACACCAGGGGTAAAGGGAACAAGCCACGCTCTATCCACAGGCCTGCTGAGAGAGCAACAAACTCGCATTGCCAAATAGCATGTCCCCCCAGAATACCAAAGAATGCCAACTTACTCAAATAGCTTTCTCTGTTTTATTCACCTGCTCAGAGAATGGTTCCACCTACCATGGGCTGGACCTTCCTCCAATCAGATAATTGCCTGCAGGTAGCTCAGGGCTCAAGTCCATGACTAACTCTTCACATCTGTGCCTACAGCTCCAGACTTCCATTGTCACGCTGACACCTGTGTCTTACTGTAACATTGGCTCTCTGTCCTGCTCTGAGTGGCAGAGCAAGCCAGCCTCATCTTATTCTGAAAAACACTCTTCAGCAGTAATCATAATAGGATTTTGCATGACCTGCGCAATGACCGACATATCATTGACCCCCCAAAGTCTACCATGGATCACAGGCACTAGGATCCTTAGAGGCAAGGGATTAACAGCCACAATAGTGTTCCTATACTAAAGGGGAACACAAGAAAGAGCTCTAGGCCATGCTACTGAGTCCTTACACCTGTCATCAGAGAGGAGAACCCAGAGGGAAGTTTGACATGCACACTAAAGGATGTTCCAGCGATGGGGGGGGCACTGGGAGAAAGGGAGGGAGAGGAGGAAAGGAAGGGGAAAAGGGTGGAGGGAGTAAGGGGATCCAGGGAGGAGTGGAGGGAGGGAGGGGACCGGGATACCTATTAAGTTGTGAGTGGAAAAAATAAGTAATAAAAAAATACTCTTCAGCATTGAATGTCCTCTTTCTTTCTTTCTTTGAGATAGAACAGGGTCCCAAGAACTTTTCTTTTTTTTATATATTATTTCCGCTCATACAAACTTAACAGGTACACCGGTCCCCTCCCTCCCTCCACCTCCCTCCGATCCCTCTGCTTCCCTCCCCTTCTCTCCCCATCCCCCAGTGCCTCCCCCTATCCCTGGAGCATCCTTTATTTATTTTTTTATTTTTTTATTTTTTTTCCTGGAGCATCCTTTAATGTGCATGCCAAACTCTCCTCTGGGTCCTCCTCTCCAATGAGGTGCAAAGACCCAGGGGCATTTCCCAGAACCCTTTCCTGTGTTCCCCTTAAGCTTAGGAACACTACTGTGACTGTCTCCTCTGGGTCCTCCTCTCCAATGAGGTGTAAAGACCCAGGGGCATTTCCCAGAACCCTTTCCTGTGTTCCCCTTAAGCTTAGGAACACTACTGTGACTGTCAGTCCCTAGCGTCCAAGGATCCTAGTGCCTTTAGTCCATGCTAGACTTTGTGGGGTCAATAATGTGTTGGACATAGCCCAGCTCATGCAAAGTCCTATTATGGTTGCTTCGCCCCTAACTTGTGTGGAGTATCTTGCATATCATTGCTCCTCCCATCCTTGTGCTCTTACAATCTTACTGCCCTCCTCTTCTGCAAATTTCCCTGAGCTTCAGGATGAGGAGAGATTATGCTGGCCCAGTTCCAGGTGGTTGATATAGAGTCTCTGATGTTCTGAATTATGGTTTGTTGATTTTTTTTTTCAGTTTTGCTGCTCCTGTAATGCCCTTCACTCCATCCTGATGGGTATTGGGTGTCACCCCCAGGCCAGAGATAAAAATCTGTTAAATTAGAGTCTTGTTATCAGAGTATATTCAAAGGTAGATGTAATAAAAGTAGGAGACCACGGTGAGAGAGGGGTCAATCACCCATTTGCAAAATGGTTACTTTCTATGTGGCAACCTATATGCCCTCCCCTTCTGGTGAGATCATACCCCATCAGTTGCAAATGATCAGGAAGGAAAGTCTGTGAACTTAACCAGATGTCTCATTACTTACTTGCAGTCCTTGATGGTGGCCTATTTTCTCTGCTGTAACATGGTCCCCTCTCTCCTTGTTTCTGGTGGGGCCCTCCTTCCCCATCCCTCCTGTTTATAATCTTTGCAATTACTGTAGGTATTACAGAGATTTGTCTTTGAGTGTCTCTAAGTGGGTTTGGTACTAGGATCCACCTATTAGGGAGTACATACGGCACTTAATTTTCCTTGTCTGGGATACTTCACTCAATATAATTGTTTCTAATTCCATCCATTTCCCGGAAAATTGCATTAATTCATTATTTTTGATGGCTAAGTAGTATTCCATTGTATAAATGTACCACATTTTCCTTATCCACTCGTCAACTGTTGGACATTTGGGCTGATTCCATGACTTTGCTATTGTAAACAATGCTGCTATGAACATGGTCGTGCTTGTGCTCTCAAGGTGAATTTTTGCTGTATGGGAGGTTATTCCCAAAAGTGGTAAAGCAGGTTCATATGGCATATTAATCTTTAATTTCTTTAATAATCGCCAGACAGCTTGCAAAAGTCGTTGTATGAGCCTGCATTCCCACCAGCAATGTAGGAGAGTTCCTCTCTCTCCACATCCTCTCCAGCATTTGGTGTTGTTTGTATTGTGGATTTTTGCCATCCTGACTGGGGTGAGATAATATCTCAGGGAAGTTTTGATTTGCATTTCTCTGATGGCTAAGGATATGGAACATTTTTTAAGATATTTGTTAGACATTTTAATTTCGTCCTTGGTAAAGTTTCTTTTAAGTTCCAAGGCCCATTTTTTAATTGGCCCATTTGTTTCCTTGGTATTTAGTTTTCTAAGTTCTTTGTGCACTCTGGATAATAGATATGTGGTTATCTATCTATCAGATATGTGATTAGTGAAGATTTTCTCCCATTCTGTGGGTTGCCTTTGTGCTCCAGTTACAATCTCTTTATCTGAACAGAAGCTCTTTAATTTCACAGGATCCCATCTGTTGAGTGTTGGTTGTAGTGACTGTGTTATTGGATATCCATTTAGGAACTGTTGGCCTAGCCCAATCAGCTCGAGGGAGTTCCCTATCTTTTCACCTATGGTTTTTAATAGTCTCTGGCCTTATATCAAGGTCCTTGATCCATCTGGAATTAAGTCTTGTACATGGTGACAAGTACAGGTCCAGCTTTAATCTTCTGCATGTGGAGATCCAGTTTTGCCAGCACCATTTGTTGAAGATGCTGTTCTTTTTCCATTGGATTTTTTGGGCCCCTTTGTCAAAGATCAAATGGCTGTAACTTTGTGGGCTTATATCTGGATCTTCAAGCCTTATCCATTGATCTGTGTGTCTATTTTGGAGCCAGTACCAGGCTGTCTTTATAACTATGGATTTGTAGTATAGACTTAGGTTTGGTATGGTGATACCTCCAGCAGTGATTTTGTTACTCAGGATTGTCTTTGCTATCCTGGGTCTTTTGTGCCTCCATATGAATTTTGAGATTGTTTGGTCAACTTCTTTAAAGAATTGCTTTGGGATTTTAATTGGTATAGCATTGAATCTGTATATTGCCTTTGGTAGGATGGTCATTTTTACGATATTGATTCTATCAATCCAGGAACATGGGAGGTCTTTCCACCTTCTGGTGTCTTCTGTAATTTCTTTCTTTAGAGTTTTAAAGTTTTCATTATAAAGGTCTCTTACTTCTTTGGTTAGGTTTATACAAGGTATTTCATTTTTTTAGGGGCTATAGTAAATGGGATTGTTTCTCTCAGGGCTTTTTCACTTCTTTCATTCTGGACACATAGGAAGACCTCTGATTTTTGTACATTTATTTTGCATCCTGCCACCCTGCTGAACTTCTGTATTAGTTCCAGGAGCTTCCTGGTGGAGTTTTTGGGATCACTCAGGTAAAAGATCATGTCATCTGCAAATAGGGATAGCTTGACTTCTTCCTTGCCAATTTGAATCCCTTTTATGTCCCTTTCTTGCCTTATGGCTTCAGCTAAGACTTCAAGTACAATATTGAATAGAAGTGGTGAGAGTGGACAGCCTTGTCTAGTTCCTGATCAAAGAGGGAATGCTTCAAGTTTTTCCCCATTGAGTATAATCCTTGCTGTTGGTTTGTTGTATACAGCTTTTATTATATTGATAAAGGTTCCTTCCATTCCAACCTTCTCTAGGGTTTTGATCATAAAGGTCTGTTGGATCTTGTCAAAAGCTTTTTCTGCATCTATCAAGAGTATCATGTGGTTTTGAACTTTGGACTGGTTTATATGGTGAATTACATTTATTGATTTGCGTATGTTGAACCAACCTTGTGCGCCTGGGATAAAGCCCACTTGTAGTTATTTAATTCCTCCCGGATTTCCTCTTTCATAGTATTGATCATGGTAATGATCATGTTTTGAAAATCGTTATCCTGGGTCTGGCTTTCTTGGCTATTTTTTGTGGGTTTGTTCTGGTTGGAGTCTATCATTATGGGATTAATTCCTTCAGTGGGAGATTTGTTTTCTTGGGTTTTGTTTCTCATGGAATTGCACTTTGACATGAGCATTGTCATTTTAACTCTTAAGACCTTCTTTCAATTTCTGTGTGTTTTTCACTGAACTGAATTATTTGGCCTGGAGCAGCTCCTGCTGCTCCTGCTGGCTGGTGGGAGGAGCTGGGACCAGTGGACTGCCTGGGGTTTGGGGGTGAGCGGGCAGAGGGGGGGAGCTAACCTAGGTCTCTGTGAGTCCCAGCTGGACTGTGCGCGTTCTGGGCAGGTGGGGAAAGGGCCCAAGAACTTTTCCAATTTCAAATCACAGCCCTTCTAAGGTTGTCATTCTACAATGAAACTGTGGCTCACTAGTGTCTTACTGTTTCCATTAAATATAGCATTTAAGAAGTTGTGAAACACTGTTAGGGAACATTTTTAAAGTCATCCCTTTGCTCAACTTAATAGCAGGATGTCATGAAAACCCAACTAAAATTGAGATCCTAAGCATGAATGTGTTTGCATCTATGATATTTCTGTATTCCGAGGAGAAAAAATAGAAATTCTAGAGACCTTGTGTGAAAGTAAAAACACAGAGAAAATAATAATAAATAAGCCAGGCACAGAATGCATCCAGCAAACGTCTCGGATCATGAGCAGAGCAGCAAATGAGAGTAAATGGATCCATACTCCAACTCCAGCTTTCCTGAGTCAAAGTATAACCCTGACCAGGGCAGGAGGTCAGCACAGCATGCAGCTCTCAGATCTCTGATGTCTGACCGTAGACTGCAGCTTTCTGTGCTGAAGAATGTAGCAGACCACCCTCGTGAGATGCATGAGAAGCTTTGGTTAGTCTAGTTGGAAAACAAGTTTGCAGTTCTGGTGCTGACAGTAAGGAAGCAGCGGTGCATGCGGGGAAGAGCACCCCACGCCCTGTAGCCCCTCCTCCCCACCTATAGCTTCCTTCCCCTTCCCTCTACCCACTGCTATTCTGGGTCTTGTTGATGCCCACCAGGATGATCACACTGGACTGACTAGATGCCTTTATGTGTATTTCCAATAATTTAATTCCCCTACATTAAAGCTTGTTGCTAACCTAAGTGAGTATAGCAAGTGCTCCTAACTCCCTACCCAGTGCAGTTTCTCTTATTCCTTTAGAAATTCCTTACAATTCAGCTCAAAATGCAATTTTATACATTTTAGTACTTCCTTCTGTAACAAATTGCATGTCATTTCTCTGAACTATTGCTATTACTACTAACATTTACTGGATTTTATTACTTGCATGAATTATTCTGTAAAAATCATGTCTATAATACCAGTGAGATGACTCTGTGGGTAAAAGTGTCTGCGCAAACCTGGAACCCTCGTTTGATCCCTGGAACCCACATGTTGGGGAAGAAGAGAATCAATTTCCAAAAATCTTCTGATCGCCACACATGCACTGTGTACTCACTCTCTTCCCTCAATAAAAATAGAGAAATAAAAATATTTTTTTAAAAAATGATGTTTGAGGGGCTGGAGAGGTGGCTCAGGGGTTAAGCCTCTGCCTTGTTGGTGGAAAGTCCTAACTTCGGATCCCAGACCCCATGTATAGACGCCAGGCGGAAGTGGGGGCGGCTTGCGTTTCTGGTCCTGGTAGGGCGGAGTCTGTGAATTCCAGGGCACAGTAAACAGGAGAAAGTGGAGGCAACGATGGTGGTTTCCGAATTCTCCCGTGGTTCTACACACACACACACATACACACACACACACACACACACACACGCATACACACATGCATACATGCACAATTGAATAAATAATAAATAATAAAAAATGATGATCTGGGTTTGGTCTGTTGAACAAATGAAAAATGTCAGGTATGATGGTTTTATAATCCTAGCTCTGGGGAGGTAGAAACAGGTGCGCCTCTCTTCTGAGGACAACCGATGAACCAGCTTAGCCAAAGGCAAGACCAAAGTTCCCAGGAAAGTCTGTCTCAGAAAACAAGACAAAGACAGCCTCTGAGCAAGAGCAGCCAAAGTTGGCATCTTGTCTTTGAACACACACACACACACACACACACACACACACAACACATACACATACATCGTGTTTGCAAAAGGCACAATTATGATTCCATTTCTTGGGTCAGAAAATAATATAGAAAGGCCAAGTAACTAGTCCCAGGTTAGTATAACAAACTGCACAGCCTGATTCCAGGTTCAACCTGATCCTCGTCACCCTCGTCCCATGGATCCACTGGGGCAGCAGATGGCGTAATCAGTGGCATTTTCTCACCAGCAGTGATCATGAGGGCGCATGTGCCTGACAGTGTTATGATTGACATGTTTAAGTGTCTGGGTATGCTTCAGTTCTGGCTGTTCACTCAAGAGAGCAAGGACAGCTCACTTCTCATTCCTGAAAGCATGGTTTGGCTCTGTTCTCATTGTGTGACTCCTTTTAACCTCAGTTGCTTCATCTGTAAAATGGGGACACTAACCACAGTTCAACAGGTGCTAGGAAGTTTGACGTTTTAAAAGTTAAGGGTTCAGGGGTTAAGCCTTTGCCTTGAAAGCAGAAGGACCTGCATTTGGATCCATGTCCCACGTAAAAAATGGCAGGCAAAAATGATGACAGCCTGCACATGTAATCCTGGAAGATGGAGCTTGGGAAACTCCAGAGCAAAGTGAAAAGGAAGTAGAGCAATCCAGGGTGATTCCCAAAATCACCCTGACACACACACACACACACACACACACACACACACGCACGCATGCACACATGCACATACACACACGCACACACGCACACACACACATTCTCTCTCTTAATAAAATTAATGCAAATCACTGTTTTCCCCAGGTGGTGGGCACTCTACAAGGTTATTTCCATTGTTTGTCACACTCTCATTAGCATCTCTTTCCAGCCCCTAAAACACAAGGTGTATAAAGATACCTTCTCCTGATTCCCTCTACATCTAGCTGTCTCGATTATTCTCTGGTCGTTCTATTGCCACTGTCCGTGGCTGAGAACTCACCACCAGTCATCATGAAAAACTTCCATTCTTAACAAAACGCAGCCAAGTGCCAGGCACTGTGGGTCCCACAAGAACACAATGGATAGGAGACAAGCAGACCCGGCCCATATCCTCCTGCACCATGAGAAGTCCAATGTCATCAGGCAGGAGAGATGAGCTTTACCCAAGAAGTTGGTGGAAATTGTTCATATTGAGAAAGTGATATATGCATTTTTGAGACTCAAGACAGAACATAGACCAATCAAGTTAGCCCGGGCATGATGATGGAGCTGGCCAAGGAAAGATCGGTGGACCCTGAGCTCATGAACCCCCTGAGTTCACAGAAGGAGTTGCTACTCCTGACCAGTGGAGTGGGAGGGTATGCCTGCATATAGATTGTGGAAAGGGTGATATAAATGTCATTGGAATCGAAATGTTAAATTCTGATATGTGGATTAAGAGAGATAATTGCATTTATTGACAGAGAAAAGGCAAGCAGACAGACAAGAAAACAAAAAATGTCTCAAAGACTGCTCTGTCATGAGCCATGTTATCAGTAAGGATGCCGACTATCTCACTGCATAGGACAATGGATTAGCAACTGTTGGGTACCTTATTCTGGCTAGGAACACTAAAGTGGGTCATGCAGAAAGTAATTTTGAACATATCAACCAAATTTGCTATTTTTCTTCCACGAAAGAAGGAAAACCGGTACTAGATTTATGTAAACAGAAGTCTGCTGTTTGAAAGTGATGAGAAATTCCTTACAAGATGACATTATTCAGTTCCCATGTAAAATTCTCCTGTTAGTGCACTGCAGCATTCCATGGTATTACCAGTTGCCCTAAATGCTTCATAACAAGTAGGTGAACCACTTTGATATAGAAAAGAACTTTATTATAAACTAAGGTAAGTCCGAATTGAGGTTCTTCCTTCAAACTGCTGTAGCAGAACACTTTCAAAGAATGGCTAAATCACCAAAAGGTCTCTCTGATTGAACCAACTATTAGAGCAATTTCATATGCAATATCTCTGCATTTGAAATAGTGACACGACTGTTTTCTAAAAGCCAAGCAGAAACATACATGAGGAAAACGAGTGGTTTCCTAAAGATGGAGGAGGAGAAAGATGGAGTACGAAGTAATTAGCAGGGGACTGAGAGATGGCATAGAGGATAAGGTGTGGGCCAACAAGCATGAGGACCACAGTTCTAAAAGCCAGGCAGGCGAGTCTGTTGCCATAATCCCAGCACAAAGAAGCAGAGACAGTGCATCCCTGAGCAGGGTCTAGCTAGTCTAACTCATTGGTCAGTTTTGGGTTCAGCAAGGAGATCAATAAATAAGTGGGGTATGACCACAAAAGACAATTGACATCAATTGCAGGCCTCCACATGCACATGCCTCTGCACATAGCCATGTGCCCCCATACATACATATGCACGCACACCACACACATATGCACACACATCATACCCACAAGCACACATATCATACATATATGCATGCATATCATACACATATGCATGCACACCACACACACATACATTCACACCTCATACATGCACTCACACGCCACACACGTATTCATGTACATTATATACATGTATACACACCACACACATATGCATGCACATTATACACATATAAACACACCACACACATATGCATGCACACCACATACATATACACACACCAAGAGAATGGGGGAGAAATGATTAAACAAACCAGTGCCTCCTGTATGCATTATGACTCAGCCATGAGCCATGAGCATGGTCTCCCCTCCCCTCCCCCAGGGCAGAAGATCCGAGGCTTCCATTCCCTGCCTGGCTATCACTCCTCTCTTTTCTCTCCTCACAGGCTTTCCTGACCACCACTTCCTCTTCTCAGTTAAGATCATGGTTGGTATCATGAAGTCTTCAAGGACTGCATGCTCAGTCCTCCAGTGGCTAAGACGGCTCACAATCTTCTCATCATGGTCATGTGGCATTCTCACTCAAGTTGGAAAGCACTTCTGAAAGGCTCCTTTGCTGGTAAAACATTTAGACCAAGGTCTTTGGGTAAAGGTTTCTCCTTTGCTATGTGGAAATCTGTCAGAATCTTCCATGGAGAACATTCTAGTCAAATTCAGTAGGACCACCATTGTATACACAGTAAGCTCAGTCAGCATTTGAGGGGTTCTTTTCTAGATCAGCATTTGAGGGTGTTCATCTCAGGCCTTGCCATCAAGGTCTTGAATCATTGAGGTTGAGAAACAGACATTGAATTCACAATGTCCCATTTAGAGGCCATCATAATACCTACTGGCCTTTACCAGGATGTAAACTCAGCAAATATATGAATAAATGTATTCTGGGATGTTCTTTAAGGCAAAAACCCCTCTATGTCACATGCAAAATAATAAAGATGTTCACTCTAGGTTAGCGGCTCTCAAAATATCAATGGAAATGGTTATAAGCTTTAATAGATGTTGGAATCCAATTAGCTACAATTTCATGGTGGCTAAATAATTTACGGTAATTGCCAATTCATTGGATTATAATTCACCACAGCCAAACCTATGGATATCTTTAAAAACACATGTTCTCAAGGTGAAACATAGTAGTTTCTATGCTCATTGCAACCAATGCCATCTCATTCTAACAGTTGAGAATGCATCCCATTACTTAAACCTGGATCATTTAGAGGTTTTTCCCTACTAATGCAAAGACATAAACCTAAGAGCTTTGTGCCATCTCATTAAGCCCCCCGATTCCAACAGCTGTCTGGCATT
This sequence comes from Typhlomys cinereus, assembly GCA_023101885.1. Lineage (NCBI taxonomy): Eukaryota > Metazoa > Chordata > Mammalia > Rodentia > Platacanthomyidae > Typhlomys > Typhlomys cinereus. Next base: position 5,039,489 of record JALPQD010000065.1, on the reverse strand, counting down.
AGCTCAAGGCAATCTCCTGTGTGTGTGTTAACAGCAGGCATCCTGTTCACCCCTGCTCCACAAGCAGAAACACACAGGGAGAGTCCACACGCCTGCCTGTGCACACAATGCACCCACCACAATCAACACATGAAATATGGAAAGCCTGGTGAATTACAAAGTAAATTCCTATAATTGTTACCCAAGGTGAGAATTAACCTGCCGCCATCCTGACTACAGCTCCCTCCCTCCTTGTGTGACTAACCTCTAGCATAACTCACACAGTTAACCAGTTCCTTATATTTCTCCATTTAATCGCACACTGTTGTGTACCCGGAAGCGTTGCAATTGCTTAACTTGGCTCATTTCTAAGATCCTTCTTTTTAAAGACAGAGTCTTATGTATTTAAGGCGCATCTCCAACTAAATATGTAACTAAGGATGACCTTGAATTTCTGACCACACTGACTTCACCTTTCCAGTGCTGAGGTTGCTGGCATTGAGCCAACCTGTCTGGATTTATGCAGTGCTGGGGATCAAATCCCAATGCTTCATTCATATTATCCAAGCACTTGACCCATCACGCTACATCCATAGTCCATGAAATCCTTTTTTTAAATTACGAATTCATAGAAAAGCCCACAGAAATGCACATGGTAGTTCCCCACACCTATCACTCCTCTCTCCTAAAATCTGCATTTTTAATAAATATAATTTTGATAGAACAAGGAACATATATCTGATGCTCCTGTTTTTTTTTTTGACATATAACATTTCTAATATCCTGAATTGTAGCAGTAAGGTAATAAGAACTTACATTATTTGTTTGTTTATGTTGAGGCAGAGTTTCATGGTGTAGACCAGGCTGACCTTAAACTTGCAACAATCCTTCTGTCTCTGCTTCCCAAGTGCCACGTCACTGGGCAATCATCTTTCAGCATAACACTTAATCTTAGTCTCTGGCACTGGACCCAAGGACTTTGAAGAGCCTTGGCATCTCCAAGTCGTAAGAATGCGTTTGTATATGGTATGAGAGATGGTATGTATATGGTAATGAGATGGGTGGTGACTAGGTCCCTAAGACTTTCAGGATTGGATCTGGTTGTTTTGCTACATGGTTAATGATCATACTGGTCAACGGTTTAATTAATCACATTTATAAAATGGAACCTCCATTAAAAAAACCCTAAATGACAGGGTTTAATGACCTGGTAAATAAGCGAGGGTCCTGGTCCCAAGAGTGTTCGCCTGGAGATGGCTTGGAAACTCTAAACCCCTTCCACAATGCCTTGAGCTAAACATGGCTTGTGCTCATCTATGCCTGAATTGCATACTTTCCAACAAACTATGGAATGAAATGTTTTCTTGAGTCCAGTGAACAAGTGATCTATTAAAATTAAAGATTGCAGGAACCTTCAACTTGTATTGTCAGACAGAAGAATTAGGGGACAACCTAGGACTAATGAAGAGCAACTGAAGTGGGAGCAGCCTGACCGGCTGGGGCCCTGTGACTTGTGGGATTTGATGCTGAGTCCACACAGTGTCAGGATTGCCTGAATCCATTCCCAGTGCGTCTGCTTCCTACTGACATCCACAGAGAGCTGGAGAATCATCATTAGAGGCAAACAAAGGAAACGTAAAGACTGCAAAAACAACCAACCAACACCCTCTGCTGCACACATATTTGGTCTCAGATATGTTATGAAGATAGAGAAATGGGTTTGACGTTGACACCATTCACAGAATTGATCTGAATCATAATTCATCAATTATGTAGTCACTTGAGTGTCTGTATGTGCTATAAGGCTATGCAACTTTCACCACAAATGTAGCTCTAGATAACAAGCTTAGGACCTAGGACTGTCCTCTTTCTCCTCGTACCGTCAGCTCCCAAGCATCCTTGCCTACCTTAGTTCTTAACTCCTCACAAGTATTCATCTGTTTTCCATCTTTATGACTTCTTTAAAAATACTAAGAGTGAATTAATACAGTAGAAGCCTTTTGAAGATGTCTCTCTCCACATACCAATTTTTTTTGGTCCATTCACCTTGTGTCTATGAATAGCTCTGTTCCTTTTATTGTATTGTAACACTATAGGAAGATCCATTTGCTTAACCATTCAGTCATTGAAGAGCACTTAGGTTGAGACCAATTTCTAACATTACAATAAAGTTCTTATGGGCATTTATGTACAGATGTGGATTTGTATGTGAATGAAAGTTTTATCTCTCTGAGGCAACCAAAGAATACAATTTCTGGGTTTATGCATGCCGCATTTTTATTTCACAAGAAATTGTTAAACTATTTTTCAGCACAGCCACACCATTTTACATTCCTACCAGCGACACACGAGTGACCCTGTTTTTCTGCCTCTTTTCCAGGATCTGCATTTCCCACTGGAAAAAAAAATGATTGCAACTTAAATTACTTTTAATGTATGTATGCTCCCTCCAAGTTTTCTTTTCCTTCCTATGAAGAATCTAGGCAGGCCAGTTGGCTGAGTTTCCCAGCCTGGCTTTTGTTGAGCACGTGCCCACGTGAGGTTCAGCAAGCAGCTGGGGCTAGAAACTCGGATTTTTGAACTTCTGGCAATTTCTCAGCTGGTCTGTATTTTTGAGGACAGCAGTGCTTGCAACTCAGTGCCTAAGTCTACTCATCTGTATGGAAAATGGCTATATGCTCATTGTGCATGTATTTATTGCATGAAATACTTTGTGAGTAAAGAATTTCCCTTATCATTTGCTAACTCAGTAGGGTTCTATACAGAAGAAGCAGGGTAAAACCTGATTCCTTTCCTTTACCAACTTCCAAATGTTTTGTTCAATTAGCTATTTTTCATTTGTGTGTGTGTGTGTGTGTGTGTGTGTGTGTGTGTGTGTGTGAGAGAGAGAGAGAGATAGAGAGAGAGAGAGAGAAAGAGAGAGAGAAAGATCAACTTTGAGAAGTTGGTTCTCTCCTTCTACCATGTGGCACTTGAGGATCAAACTCAAATTGCCAGGTCTGCACACAACTGCATTTACCCACTAAGCCACCTTGCCAAGATCTTCTTCATCAACTTTCAGAATAATGGGGCTTTTCATCATCTTGCAAATATATCCACTTGTTTTTCCTGACATGACGAGATTAATGAATGTAAACAAATGTGCTTTCTGTCTTATTACTAATGCTGGATATTTCTTATAACTGTTGCATTCCTTACTCTTAAACTCAAATAATGGGCTTACATGGTAGAGTATATCATTAAGATGTACAAACCCTCAGTTCAATTCCTAGCACTGCATAGCCCGTGTGGCTCCCACCTCTAATCACAGTGCTCAGGAGTTGGAAGCAGGAGGATGAGAAGTTCAAGGTTATCTTTGGCAACATAGCGAGTTCAGGCTAGCGTGAGCTGCATGAGACCCTGACTCGAAACAACCCCCCTATTATTCCATTTTGAGTTACTGGGAGCCCCTTTCAGTTGGCTCCTGAGTGTTATTGACTCAACCCTGTAATCTCTGGCAACTTCCTGGTTATTGCTTCTAACAAAGTTGTTAAAAATGACACACTTGCTACCACAAACTCAGAGCCAAGCCTTTTTTCAAAAAGCACTGGCTTCTTTTAATGTGAAATGACTTAATATTAGGTAGACTTTTCATGTCAGTCTAATTTTAGTGTTTCTTTCCTTTGTGTTTCTTTTTCAATTCCTCCTTTCGTTCAATATCCTTTATGGGGACTGAATATGCTGTCTTCCTTGTGCCTTTTCTATGCCTGTCAAACTCTAAAGTCTCTCTCTCTCTCTCATCTTTCTCACTCTTGCTCTTTCTATTTCTGTATCTGTCTGTCTGTCTCTCTTTTTCTCTCTCTGTCTCTCCATTTCACTTTGATCTTCAACATTTTTGTCCCCCTCTTTTTGCCTTTTTTATTTTTTTGCACTACTGCCTATCTGCTTATTGTCTGTCTTCTAGTTCAATGTTTAGCTCTATTCTGGGTTTTGTCAACTCCTTGACAGAGAGGATGACTTCAGGATGGATCTTCCAGAATGCAATAAGCTAAAGGAAGGTGAAAAGGCTTTTAAAATGGCTTGGCGGGGTGGTGGGGGTAGGGGTAGGATATGGAGGAATTTCTTTGTTGTGGCTTAAGAGTGTGAATCAGCAGGTGTTAACCTTGTGTTGAAAAAATCTGGACCTTGGGAAAGAAGTAAAAGTGACAGATCATCTGTATGGAAGTCTTTGAGATGTTGAGCAGGACATAAGGGCCTTTTAAAGCACTGGTGTTTGCCACTACTTAGAGAAAATTGTTGGAATTCTTAATGGCTGTATTCTCTGTGGGAAAACACTCAGAAACAACACCCGCCTTCAGGCCATTCCCTCCAGAAGTCTAAGGCTGCCCTGAACCCTTTCAAGAACAGGTTACAGAAGAAAAAAAAAAGGCCTTACTTAACCCTTGAAGGTCCCCTGCCAAGTAGCTGCGGGCTTTGGGAGCGCTCTACAGAGTGTGGAACGCTCTTCATCGAACCCTCTACCGCCGCCCGTCAGCACAGGACCAACAGGCACAAGAGAAATGCTGAAGCTGAGCATTCTTAGAATCAAAACCCAAAGAGATGTCGCCTCGGCACCGTAAGAATGAGTGATCTCAGGAAAGTGCTGGGGATATGACAGTTATGGAAGATAGCATGTGGGCTCCTCCCAAAGGGTAAAGGAGCATTAGCATAGGCTCAGCAATCCACTCCTGGGAATGTGTCATCTTAGTCTCATGTAGGGCAGCTGCTGGAATGAACACGTTAGCACAGGGCTCAGCAATCCACTCCTGGGAATCTATCGTCTAAGTCTCACGCGTGGCACGCTGCTGTCATGAACATATGACCCAAACGATTTAGGAGAACAAGGTGATTTATTCCACAGGACAGTGCTCTGGGTTCCAGTCCATTGCGATGGTGGGAGAGTTCACATCAACACCAGCTCTTCCAGGGGAGAGTGGACATGGTGTGGTCAGTTCCTTTGGCTCCCGATGTTTTGCCATTTTGTCAAAGCCAATCAATTCTCACTCCATGTTATCCACCTGCCCAGGAAATAATCAGTCTCACTTCCTATGAGCTGGGTCTTCCCGCATCCTACAAGTTTGCTCAGAGACTTGCTTTAACTAAAGAATTCCTTCCAGGTATGTCTAAAGATTCAATCGTCACATTCATACTTGTACCAACCTAGTACAATGCCCAAAGAAAATGAAGCCAGTATATTGAAGAGACGCTTGTGCCTCCATGTTCATTAAATCGCTATTCACAAAAGCAAAGAAATGAAAACAGCCTAAGTATCTATCTGCTCGGCGACTAGACAAAGAAAATGTGGTACATGGACACAATTGCGCTGGTTAGAAACAGATGTCAACTTGACACATGCAGGCTAAGCTTGGAGCACATTTGCGAAGAATTAATAGTTAAGGCAAACCCTGAGCAAGCCTGAAAGAGACTGATTGTTGTGGAAGACTCAGCTCATAGTGTGTCGGACCCTTCCCTGGGCAGGCAAATCAAAGGGAAGGACCTGGTTCAGGCGTTTGACGTACTTTGGCAGACTTAGACAAATGCCTAAGGTAGTCTGGCAAATGAAACTGTCCCTCTTTCAGGAATCCCCTGTGGATATGGTAGGCTACTCCCTCAGCTCCTGGTATTAATATGAACTTCTCCAGCCAAGCCAGATGATGAACTATAACTCACGAATCATGAGCAACAATAAAAATCTCTTGTTCCCCTATGCTGTCTGATTGTGAGTTCAGCCATAAACACAATGAAATACTGTCACCTGGAAGAACATCTGTGGAACTGAAGGTAAGTGAAGTAAGTACGCTTGTCACGCACATATAGAGTCAGAGAACTGGCCTCCTAGGTGTGGACAGCAGAATGGTGTTTATCAGATGATGGGATAATGATGGGGAAGGACAGAGAAAGATTTCCCAGTGAATATTAAGGTACAGTACAGCAGAAGAGAAATAAGTTCCAATGTTCTGGTGCACAGTGCAGAGATTATAAACAAAGAAATATCTTAGAAAACTAGAAAAAAGTGATTTCGAATGTTTTCACCATAAAGAAATAACAAATTAAGAAGTGAATATGACAAACCTGGTTTAAATACTATGCCATGGGCCAAAACATTACATTCTATTGTATTTATATGTGTAATCTTTGTCTTTATGTATTTGTAAAAAAAAATCTGAAAATCTGGAAACAGCAAAGCACAGAGCAGGTGTCGTTCCTCGGATCTCCATGAATCACCTGTACTCCGGTGTTTTTGCTGAATTTTCAAACGCTGCAACTATTACTTTTCTCAGAGAGCATATGCTCCGTTTCTGTCATCAGTGTTTCCTCTAAGCAACTCGACTTCTAAAATAAGCAGACATTAACGTAACGGTTGATACGGACACAACACCTCAGGACAAGGAGATTTTAGTCAGAGGACAGTAGGCTGGGAAAAGCTACAGCAACTGTTAGTCTTGTTTTCTAATTTCTTCCTCCCTCCCTCTCTTCCCTTCCTCTCTTCCCTTCCTTGCTTCCTCTCTCCCTCCTGCTCTCTTTCCTTCTTCTCTCCCTTCCTTTCTTCCTCCCTCCCTCCCTCCTTCCCTTCCTCTTTTCTCTCTCCCCCTCCCTCCCTTCCTTCCTTCCTTTTTCTCTTTCTCTCCTTCTGTTCTTTCTTCATTTTTTATCTTCTTTTCTTTCTTCTTCCTTTTTCTCTTTCCTTCATTCCTTCATTCCTTCCTTTTCTTCTTTTTCTTTCACTTTCTTTCTCTTCATTTCTTTCCTTTCCTGCCTTTCGTCCTTGTCTTTTTCCTTCTCTTCTTCCTTCCTTCTTCCTTTTTCTTTCCTCCCTTTTCTTTCTTTCCTCCCTTTCTTTTCTTCCTTCCTTCCATTTTCCTTCTCTTCTTCCTTCCTTCTTCTTTTTCTTTCTTTCCTTTCTTCTGCCTTCCCTTCCTTCCTTCCCTTCTTTGTTCCCGAAGGGCACACACTTGCACATACTTGCACACCTCAGCACACAGGCGTAGGTCAGAAGACACCATTGAGAACTCAGTTCTCGCTTCTCACTATGGATTTCTGGGGATCGAACTCAGATCGTGACATTTACCAGCAGGCATCTTACCTTGTTGACCCCTGTTTTCTAATTTCTAAAATAAAAAATAGTCAGAGGCTGAACCATATGATTCCCCAATTTTTGTATTATAAAACTACATGACTAACATTTCATGTTCATTATGGGCCCACCAAAGGGTAATTTTTTTTAACTTTTTAAATCCTGTGTAGTTTAGTTTTAAGGATAGGAAAGAGCAGATGTTTGTCTTATGATGTGGAAAAATTTGCATCACAGGAAAGAAGTAAAAGCTGACACATCCAAGTTGCTGCATTGATGTAGAGAATGGCACCCCCCCCTCAGGAGTTTCATCCCTGGAGGCTGAAGAAGTAAATGCACTAGTTAGTTCAGGCTGCTGTAACAAAATATCCCAGATCAGGTGTGTTAGACAACAGAGATTTATTTCCTAGTTCTGGAAGCTGGAGTTCCCAGAGCCAGCAAGATTAGCTCCTGCTGCTGCCCTGCTCGATACACACATGATTTGCTGCAGTGCTACCTTGTGACCCTTGCACCACAAGCTTAGTTCATGCCTCTTCTTATTTGTTATTTGCTTCTTCTTATTACTACTTTTTATTAATCCAGTCTCACTGGATTACAGCCACATCTTCATTTTTCCTTATTTTTTATTCTTTCAGTGTTTAACACATGAATATATTGAATTTATGATCTTTTCACACCTTAATACACAACCCCATCCCCTCCTCTTCCCATTACCTCCTTTCTTCTTCCCCACCTAGATGTCCTCCTATTTTCAAAGCTTTTTTTTTTTTTTTTTGCATGTGTGACCCACTGGTTTCCTCTGGTTTTCTTCGATGACATGTGCTGGAACACGAATCATATATCAGTGAGTATATTCTTGAGGAAAAGCAGCTTCCATTTCCTGATTAATCAGCATTAGGCCTCCTAAGTTTCTCAGGGAGGCATGGAGCTCCTTGAGATCTTTTACATTCCATGGTAAATGTTGGTAGGACAATTCCCATGTAGGTCTAATGGAAATACACATAGCTATAGGGAAATCATGGATACAATGGCCCTATTACGTCCAGAAGACAATGTCTACCCTCACTTCAGGTTCTTACAATCTTACTACTCCTTCTTCTGAGATGGACATTAGGGTGGAGAAGGGGGGAGAGCCACATCTTTATGACCTCAGTTAACCTTAATTGCCCGTTTAAAGCCTGCCTCCATTCTAAGATACTAGGAATTAAGTCTTTCCATACAGAGACACTAGCAAACCTTGCTTTGGATCTTTCCCATAAGCTTCTTCAATTCATACTTTGCTGTGGAGGCTGCCTTGCCTTTCAAGGCTGACAAAGTGAGAGTTAAAAAGGATTATCAAAGACTCTTAAGAGAACACATGTCACAGAGATGTGTGCGGCGGGAGGAATGGAGGTGCACTGCCTGGATGCTCGTCTCTCGTCCAAGTAGCATCTTTCATGTCTCACTAGAGATAAGTTTCAAAAGCATAAAGGACAAAGAGAAACATGTCAAACTTATCCAGAGAAACCACTGAGAGTTTCAGAAAAGCATCCTATAGGGCAGGCTTTTTCTTCCCTCACCCAGTGGGATTGTCATAGAAGGAGAATCATAGATTGGATGTGAAGTGGAAGCTAGAAAAAGTCATTTCAACTTGGTCCAAAAATCACTTCTCCACTGTGGAAGTATGAAGCATCTAATGTGAAACTCCTGACAAGATGCTTGAGGGAGCTGCAAGTCAATAGTCGGGAGGAAAACAGGACAGATCTGGAATGTCTCCTTTCAAGACAGCTTATCAAAGCTCGCTAATTTACAACTAAGTTTTTCATTCATCTTTTCTGCTTGGCAGCAAATCTCACATCATCTTTCATTGGTCTTGTATTTTTGCATGTGCCTCGTATCTTTTAAGGGTGGTCTGCAACTGTGGAAGGGAGGGAGAAAAGACTTTGGAGAAACTGAGGAGAGATCAGCTTGGATTATCTGGGCAGGACTGATATGTCCAGTCACAAGAGTTGGTATGTGAGAGAGGTGGAGGGTCAGAGTTAGAGTTCATGAGGCTACATTGCTGGCTTTAGAGATGGAAGGTCTTTCTAGGAAGTGCTGGAAAGTCAAAGCCATAGATTCTGTCCCTGTACGCATCTTGATTTTAGTCAGTGGAAACATACTTCTGACTTTCATAATTATAAGCTATTATGTTTGCATTGGCTTAAGCTACGGAGTTGCTAAGTTGTGATGGCAGCACTAGAAAAGTACTAGAAGATTCCCACTATGCAGCTTTGAAAAAGAAGACTGTCTGCTATATTTTTATTCCACTGACAATATGAAGAGTTTCAGATAATTCCAAAATCCACATGCTCAGCTCGTTATCTAAAGAGTTTCATATGGTCCAATTAAGCCACTGATAGATTCTAACTCAAGAACTGATTCAGGGCTAGCAAGAGGGCTCAATGGATAATAACGCTTGCTGTGCAAGCCTGATGACCCAAGTTCAAACCCTGGAACTATATAAAGGTGGGCAAACAAAATCATCATTTCCGCAAAGTTGTCCTCACACACACATGCTATGGCATGTATTTGCCCACCTATAATATACTCGTGCACATAATAAATGTAAGTGAGAGAGAGAGAGAATAAGAACACACAAGTGCAGCCATGGTCCAAGTTTCCAACTTTGTGAGCAGGCCCTTTACCACTGAGCTATCTCACCAACCTCTATATGTAGTTTTCTGTTCAACAGGTTGAGTTGTTGACACATGTTGGGTTCAGATCTCAGTAACTCCTAATAGGTCTATGGTCTAGATTACTCAGTTTAATGAACTGGGTGTGGGGATACTTACTTTACCATGTTAACATGGGAATAAGAGCAGCAATTGCCACATTGGGTTGTTTCTGAGGTTTGTACAAATAAATAAGAGAAATACTGAGACTAGTAACCACCATAGAGCGAGTATCATAAAAAACACCACCTGCTATTTGTTATCACTTATTGTGACACCGCTCCAAGCATCTACTCCTCGGTGGGAGATTCAGGTAAGGAAGGAAGACATTGTGACTGGGTTCCTGTCCCTATGGTTGAACAAGCCCTAGGAGCACACAGGAAGATACAGAACCTAGTAGGGGTGAGGAGACGAGACAGCCACCTAAGTCAGCTTACAGAAGATGCTCACTCAGATAATAAATAAATAAAGCATTATTCAGATGTCATGTTCTGGCTGTAAAATGTCCCCATGGACAAGCTCATGCTTGAATATTTGGTCTCCAGACTGAGGCACTCATGGAAGTTAATAGACCCTTTAGGAGGAGCCTAATTGGAGGAAATGGGTCACTGGGGTGGACTTTGAGGTTTTAAAGCTTGGACCCACTTCTGTGTCCCATCTTTCTGCATCCTGGTCTGCCTAGATGTTAGCACACAGCTTCCCGCTCCTGCCACCATGTCTTCCCAGCCAGAATAGACTACACCCTCAAACCATGAAATGAAAGAAAGTTATACTACCTTTACTTGCTTCTTGCCGGGTTACAGTGATAAGAAAGTAATGCATAAGGCAGATGAGAGAGTTGGTGAGAAGAATCATATGTGAAAAAGGAACCACACTTTCTGGGCAGTACAAGCTAAGTAGAAGGATATTCTCTGAAGGATGTGTGTAGGACATGTGATAGTTAATCCTGGGTGTCAACTTGAGGACACCTGGCATTAACTAAGATCAGCTGTCAGAACTTGCTGCAGTTCGCATGCACAGTTGCTGATAAATGACCATCAAACAGCTTAAGGAAACAAGGGTTTATTCTCTTACGATTCCTGGTTACAATTCTCAGTCCAGCCTGACAGGAGAGTATGTGCCGACACTGGGGCCCCGAGGGAACTGGCCACACCATCACCATAAAACAGCTGAGAGATGGACAATCCTTACTTGGCAGACTAGCATGTCTGGCCAAGTGAACAGAAGGATGCCAACTTTCTCAATCAGCTCTCTGTGATTTATTTGATGGCCTAGTCCCACCCAACAAGGGCTGGACCTTCCCCATCAGCTAGACAATCTCTTGCAGGTTTGCTCTGGGCTTAACCATTACAAATGTGCCCAGAGCTCAAACCCTCAACAATCAAGTTGACACCTGTGCCTAACTATGACAGAACCTGAAGAGATTATCCAGATCAATACATTTACAATAGAAAGACCAGCCCTAGATCTGACTGGAACACCACAATATCAGACCAGATAAAAGGAACTGTAGAACAGAAGAATTTAAAGAGAGACTCTTCAGGAATCCACGGGTTTCAGCTGTCACCCACTCGCCTACTGGACTGAGCAGCTCTGAGCCTCCAGAATGTCTGCAGTGACTCAGCCTGCCTCCAGCTTCAGCCATCAGCCATGTTGCCTCTGCCATGAAAGATTGTATCTCCCTCTGGAACTGTAAGCTGAATAAATCTCCCTTTCTCCCTTAAGTTGCTTGACTTTGGGTGCTCTCTCACAGCAATAGTTAAGAATAACTATTGCAGAGGAGAACACTTCAAGTAAAAAGCTCCTCTTGGTTTCCTGAAGCCCTGCAGGATGAACTCTCTTCCCAGTATCATATGCAAATTCAAGATCATTGCTCCAAAATTAATGCATTTTGGATAGGGATACCTATTCTGGATTCTTCTAATCATCCAGAAATTATACATCTCACAACTCCCAGATCATTATAATTAAAGCCAACTACACATAATATAATACCCAGAAAACACAGCCAATACAGTTCTATTTTTTCTAAAGAAAAATGTCTCCAAGTACCATTTTGAAATATAAAATAAATAATATGCAGAAAATCAATAATTAGAAAATAACAATTTTGTGCTTTCTGAAACACTTTTAGAGAGGTTTTCAACCTTGGATGGACATTAAGAAGACTAGAAACTTATTGAAAAACTATCTGCCTCTAGGCCTCTTCCAAAACCAATTAGGGAGATTTTATAACAAGGCTTATTCAAAGGCATGTTTAGATTTCTCTTAAGTGATCATATTACATGACCAGGGAGAAACTACTGACTTGAAATATTTCATACTTTCCTATTAAATGACTTATTCTAATTCAGATGACCTTTCCAACCGTAATGTTGGGGAAATTAAAAAAAAGGAGAAACAGCTCTTGGATTAGTCATAGGAGAGCTTGTATTTCAGAGACTAAACACATGCTGAAGTTTCAGTTGTCTTTTTACTGTCACAGATAGTCATGAGTCATGGACTTCTAGTTTTTAGCCATGCAATTTCATTTGTAAAGGTATCTTTAGGAGTTGCTTGATAATCTGCCTCTGACCTTTTGTTGTGCTGCTGAAATGAACACACCATTAGTGGGAAATGGAATGTGTGTTGCTGTGGGTTCATTCATTAGAAAAATAAATGCACACATGTCAGTCAAGAAACAAGTCACTGGCTGCACAAAAAATGTCCCGCTGCACAGAAAATTAGTCTGTGGACAGGAAATCAAGGGCAGGACAATGGAAATCTCTGGATCTTGAATCAGGTTACTGACTAATGAGGATCCTGCAGAGAGCTGTGATAAGGGGCTGGATGTTTATTAAAGAACTATTCTTGCAAATTACCTGAGTGATGGTCCTGCCAGCAGAGACTCCAAGATGCCCCTGATAAGGCAGGACCTGAGGGGCAACAGCCATCAGGCAACGCTGACGCAGAAGCATAAGCAAAGCAAATAATTAAGAATTTCTTTACATGTATTCCAGGAGGCAAAGCAGCATTATTGAGCAAAAGAAAGAGATTTCAGCAAACATGCTTTGAGAAATGAGACCCAGTTGACAGTGTAAAAAGAAAAGCCTTTCATTTGCTGTTTCCTAAGCATACTGTGATATATTGATAACATGTTGCCCCAAGGCGATGGGACATACCCTCCCTTTTAAAAGATAAGATCCTTCTGTTTCTCCAAGAAATGCATGTCTCTTCATTTATTTCCCAGTTAGCAAGACCTTCCCAAGTCACTAAGCAGAAAGTCCTTTTGAGTACCGAATGCACAGCAATGACTTGAAGCAGCCAGCCTGTTTCTCAGTGAAGAAATGGTCTTGGAGGGGGAGTCAACATGAGCCCATTATCATCGTGTATCAGAAGTGGGGACTGTCTCAGTGGAAATCTCTGTTCTGGCTACATTCAACATATTCTTCTAGATTATCTGGCTCTCACTCTTCAGTGACATGAAGATAGTTTACAGCTCCACAGATCAGAGGGCTGAGAGCAGTCTAGTGTTTCCTTGTGGAAACCCAGACTCTGCCCTGTCCAGAGCAGGTCTGAGAGACTTCTTCCCCACTATAGAAAAAGTTAACTTTTGCCTTGCACTCAAATTTCAATATTTCTAACACCAATCTTTCTGTCTCTCTCATCTGACCTGATTGTAACACTTTGGCTAGTTTTTTTCATTGATAAATAAAATCTTTCTGCGTGTTCAATATGAGAGCTGGGTGAACACTGTGATTCTATCTTGAAGAGATTCAGAGCACATTATCCCCAAATCCATCACTCTAACATATTTAGTATTTTACACTAAAGTAAATTAAGAAGCGATGTGTGTCAGAAGAGCTTCCCAACCTTTCCCCGAAGAAGATCATGTCTTACCTCTTTTACCCAAACAGGTTTTTTCCTCTGAAGATGAAGGGACACAGAAGAACTCAAGCAAGCCTTACTCTACACCCTTAGTCTATTACACTTAATTTCTGCCTCTTGGTCATATCAAATTTCTCTATGACTTTCCATTTTTCATCAAACCTGTGGGGGGAAGGGAACACTCAGATTTAACTATTTCCCCCACCTTCATTTCATCAAGAAGATTCTCATGTCATATAAATTTCTAGTAAGTACATTTATAAGCTTTGCTTTTGCTTCTCTGTCTTTTTTACAAGGGTTCCCCCAAGAACTTGACCCCAAGGCACAGTAAATATGTTGTGATTCAGGTTTGAGAGAAGACAAAGGAGTGATAGAAGAAGGAAAGTTTTTTTTCTCCCCAAGGCCTTTTTCTGAAACGATCTTTGAGGAGATTTCCCACCCAGGCAGAAGACTGAGAAGAGTTAACAATATTCCTTCTGACTCCAAACACATGGATGTACGAAGTGAACTTTAAGGACAAAATATTACAGAGCCACAGCCAGACTCGAAAGTAAGGAAGATAAGAAGGAACCATGAGTTACAGAATGAGCTAGTGTTGAAGTCTTGAAGTTCACAGATATGTAGGCTTGTCTGTCTCTCACCGTGCATGCCTGGGTTTCAGTGATGAGTTGGAAAGGGTCACTTGCACAGTCTGGGGCCAGCAGGAACTTGTAGTCCATGTAAAAGCATGGAGACAAGTATTCACTGCAGTGAGCCTTGGGACAGAGATTCAGTTATTGTTTCAAGAATTCTCTGAGGAAAAAAAATCCTCAGATACTAATTAGGGTGGAAGAAAGGAGCTTTATTCACTGGTGATCTGGAGTTGAGCTCACTTTCCAAGGATTCCTGCCTCAAGTTTAGCCTGTACTTTCATTTATACTAAAGCAGGGCAGAGGTGCAGAAAGAAAAGCGGGACTTTCCAGAAGCATATGCAAAACTTTCTAAGCAGGGAAGATGGACTGGAGAGAGCTCTCTAACTTGACTTTTATCAGACAGTAGTGGAGATGCCGTCCATGGGGGTGGAGGTGGGAGTGGGATGGTATTTCAGTAATTTTCCATTTCAGTTTATGTTTAGCAGTAACTCAGTTTACTGTTTTTGCCTCAATATCATTGAAAGATAGTGACCTATGTCCTGTCCCATGTGGTCTAGAAGGTTGTGTTTGAACATACTGGATGACAGAAACCTCAAGTCGCAGAACTGAAAAATCATGTAGAACCAGTGAATTCTGGGAAATCCTAATGGGAAAGGATTTTGAACAGTTTAAGTAAAATAACTTCAAGACAGAACTGAAGCGAGGCTCAGCAAATAAGAAAATTTGGCATGCAAGCATGAGGACCTGAGTTCAAATTGCTAGAACTCACATAAAAGCTGAACACATAGTGGAGCATTTGCAATCCCAGCACTCCTTCAGGGAAATGGAGGTGGAAAAAGGTGAATCCCGAAGCCCAGGAGACTCAATCTCTCTCTCTCTCTCTTTCTCTCTCTCTCTCTCTCTCTTTCTCTCTCTCTCTCTCTCTCTCTCTCTTTCTCCGTCTCGCCATCTCTCAGCAGTGGGAATCTGGAGCAGGTTGGATATAGTCAGAGGATCATCAGGAGACTAGTAGAGCTGTCCCAGATTGAATGAGCTTGGAATAAAAAAAAAAGGAGTTATCCATGGTTCCTAAGTTATGACTCCATTAACAGAGGAAACAGTGAGTTTCATTTACAAGACCAGAAGGAGAAAGAATGGAAGACTGGTAGCCAGGCTGGTACTAGAGGTGCTGACAGACCAGTCTTATGCTTGAGTCATGGTGAGGTTAAAGTCTACGTAGACATGTCCAGCAGGCACATCTGTGACTCAAAGACAGAGGAATGTCTAGGACCCAGGAATTTGGAAATCAGTAAGTTATAACAGGAAGGAACAAGATTTCATAGGGAAAGTGTGACACATAAGAATGAAACAGAATGAAGGTATAATTCTAAGGTACATGAACATTGCAAGGGGTGGGTTGAAGAAAGGAAGCCCTAAATCACTAAATTCTCAGCATGTGTCAAATTAATATTTCCGTGGCCTGCATCATGGTGGAATATATACTTTTAAAAATTGCTAACTTAGATCTATGAAAAATTTAAAGTGAATTTTGCCTTGGAATTAGGGTAGAATTTTCACCATTCAACCTAAAATACCTCCGCCATTTTTTACTAAATATTTATATGAATCAGTGTCCTTAGTACTGATAAATTTAAGATGTAAATATCAGTCAGCTCAGAAAAGCATTCAAGATATTTTACATCCTGCAGCATCGAATATTCAGGCTAGATTTAATTCCTTATATAAAAATAAATGACCAATCCATCCTGTTAGGAAGCACATTTGCTTCCATCTTTAACAAATGGCAAGTCTGTTAAATGAAATGGGTATTTCAAAGAATTATTTAAAAACAACACTTCTTTTAGTTTGTGTGTGTTTGTGTGTATGTGTGTGTGTGTGCAGGTATGTGTGCAAGAGGGCATTTGAGTGTGTGTGCCTGTGGAGGTCCAGAAGTGAATCATTCTGATTGGCTCAACTACCTTACTGCTTTGCTTTGGGGTTTCCAAGGTTCTGTCTTTCAGGGCCAGTATTACAAACCATCACCATATCTGCTCAGTATTTTTAAATAGGATCTAGGAATTGGAATTTAGGTCCTTTTGCTTGCAAAGCAAAAACATGAACCCCTGAGCCCTCTTCCTATTCCCATTTAAAATTTTTTGTGACTCATTTTCAGTAAATGTTTGTATTACTATTAATATTTAGCCTATTTCATTTTTGGCATGACACCTTAGGATAATCATGACCCACAATTTCTTGCCGACAATACTGAGGCACTGAGGTTGACTTGCCTAGGGTCACACAGGTAGAAAGTGACAACTCTGGGATTTGTACACAGGGACTGTGCTTCTATAGCTCATCCTAAAAGTCAACATAGATCATTGTCTTTTAATGACAGTTCAGAATCTGTTCAATGAATAGAGTGACTGACTGTTTCCTATCCAAAGCAAGGAAGATATTCCATCTGTGAATAATAAGTTTCATTCACAAATCCCCTGGTGTGGGTCAGAGTCTCCTATGGCTACATCATTCCCACCCAATCTTCAGTCTATTCATAGTGTGCTTTTCATTTTGAATCCAAGCTATGGGTTTATTCCCTTTACAGTTTCTTGTCTATTGAACTGCAGTAGCCATTACTTGAGCTTCTGCCATATGTAGTTCTCTGCCTTCTGTAACATCTTAAATGATCTTCCTCTTGAGTCTTCCTGATCTAACTCTAGCCTGGATAACTTTCAGGCTTTACCCCCAGCCTCTCACCTACCCAGTCTGTTTATTCTCTGCCATCCTTCTAAAACTGCCAAGTAAAGAAACGGAAGCTTGATGATCCACATCAGCGCTTTCCTTCTAAACTATCCATTTGCGAGTCTAGCCCATGAGAAGATTGACAATATATTGCCTTTTGGACAGGCTCATAATCTGCCTTCCATCGTTGCTTGTTTTTCCATTATTTATAACTCATAACTGACAGTAAAGTAGGCAATTGCAATTCTTATTAGGTATCCTCAATATCTATTTAGAATTATAGTAGCCTTTCAGATTCTAAACTTTGTTCTGTGTGGACATAACTTGCCCTTAATCAAAGGGGTAATAGTGTTGAATTAATCCAAGAGCCTCTCACACATAAGAGTTTGGGTAAGATGAAATCTACCTTTGCAAAAAGACTCCTGCATGGGGGTGAGGGGGGAGTGACCTGGAAGGGGAATTGAAAGAGATAAGATGCAGAAGATATAAGAAAGTCTTTGGTTTCTACTCAGCCTTCTCTCAGAGGACGGCAGTGGGAGGCGAGAGAATCACATCCAATACTGTCAGCAGACAGAGGGTACACAGGACAGCCATGAATGCTGCAGGCATAAGAGCTTGTGCCTCTCCTGACTACAGCTTGGGAGCCTGGACGCATCAGCAGGACTGTTTGGGCTGGGAGGGAAGGCTGAGCAAATACAGTTACTCTGGTGATAACTTTTCC
This sequence comes from Typhlomys cinereus, assembly GCA_023101885.1. Taxonomy (NCBI): domain Eukaryota; kingdom Metazoa; phylum Chordata; class Mammalia; order Rodentia; family Platacanthomyidae; genus Typhlomys; species Typhlomys cinereus. The sequence continues at coordinate 5,021,789 of JALPQD010000065.1, read as the reverse complement.
TTGAGGAATAGTCTCGGCTCTTTTCTACCATCTGTCAGGAGCTCCCCAGAAACACTAGCAAAGGACATTCTCCCACTGAAAGGTCTCTGGACTTGATGGTCCATGAAGACGCAATGAGCTCATTTTTCCTCCCTTCTAAGTTGTTCCACTCCCGCACCGGCAAATGCACATTCATTATCTTGTCAAAACTGTACTAAAGGATAATTTTTAAAATGATGGTGCTCTGCACCATAGCCCTAATTGCTTCCAAACTACTGTATATTTGCTTTCTTAGCATGTGTACAAATGAAGTCAGAAGACCTGGCAGCATTTGTTTTGTTTGTTCAGCTAGAATGCTCACTAGAAAAACCAGTGCTGCTTCCAGGTCCCCCAGAGGTTTATGATGAAGTTAGTATGTTCCTTCCCAACAGCAATCAGATGGAGCCAGACTTCTAATAACACATTTTTCCAAAAACACATTCTTAGCCTTACTTAGCTATAGTCCCCAATACTGAATGTCCCTTATTATCACCTTTTGATGAACAATCATAAACATTATTTATAATTTCTCTGAGTGGCAAATCATGCCTTCAGGTTTGCTCCCCCCCAGGACACCAGAGTGGGGGAAGTCTAAAATCCATCAGTTGTAAAACTCAAGTGATTTTCAAAGTTATTGTTTATTGTATTCCAAAATAGTATCCTGGAAATTTATTTTTCTTTTTGATCACTTTATGGTTTCTTGAATTTCCCCATAGCTCCTCATTTTGAAATACCATAGCTTTTAACTTTCATATTTTATTGATAAGAAATATGTGGATGGAAAATAAAACAATAAAACTATTGTCTGTAGCTTTCCTTTACTGCACACAATTGGATATTGAAACCCTAATGTTTTGAAGTAAAGCTCTGAAGCAAGAAAACACTACAGAATATTAACTCTGAGGTTAAATATTTTGCTTCATAACATCAAGGTAAAAATTATGAAATAGCATTTGTAAATAAGATACATACTGTGTAAATGTGCCTTCTTTTAGTATAACAGTGGAATCTGGGCTCAGACTTTGTACAGTGATTCTAGAGTTATTAGAAGTCTGTTGTGATATTGAGTTTTCACATACCCCAGTTCAGAAGACAGAAAGCTATAGAAACCAAATTATTAGGATTCAAACAGGCGAATAAATGACAAGAGTAAGAAAATATTGATGTGTCAAGAAACTTGGAAGTGATATAACCATATAGGATTTGGGCGCTTATATTTTCTTAAATTAATTAATGAACATATTTATTCAAAAGATAGTTTTTCCCTTTTCCTAAACCTTGTGATATTAACAGAGAACAAAACCAAAACAGTGCCATCATGATTTTCCATGCTAGCAAAGGAGACTGACTGCCCAACTTGGAACAGGGGGAAAGTACTAAGATATTATGGAATAAGTAACAGAATTAAACAAAAAGATGGAGATTAATGTCTTGGAAAATAACATAAACCAAGGCAATGTTTGATGCAGTGATTGGTCTAAACCAATGGACAGCTGAACACACACTGACAATTTTAGTCCTCTACTGCTCACCTGCGAGTTTTTGTTATAGGGAGCCAGCACACAAGTCACTGGACAAGGTCTCATAACCTCTTAGTAATAGCATGATGGACATCTTGATTAACAGTCCCAGCAAGATGATTATTCCCAAATGGAAAACACTGCTTTGCAAAATCAGAGGGCACAGAAAAGATACTAGGAGCACAACTATCCCAGCATGGCACGCCACAGTGTCTGGTGAACTACAGAGCAACACATATATACCAGTTGCAACCAAATGCCTCCATTGGTGGAGAGAACTGGATAAATAAAAGGGGGGTATGGCTTACATAGATGGTAGCAAAATATAAACAAATATAAGAGGAAGAAGAGTTAAGAGGGTTGAGTACATTCTACTGAAGAGAAATTGCTGGAAGTGGGCACAGTAACTAGAATGCAGAATGCAGAAAAGGAATCTAGAGAGCAGCATCCCATCTGGATCAGGGAACAGCTGGTAGAGGATATAAAAGACAAAAGGAAAATCTGTGGCAGAGAGAAACTAAGGCACTGACCACCCAATTTATTCTCCAAGTATTTCTAGCACATTGGGAGAGGAATCAGCAGATAGCAGCATGAAGGAGAAAAGTGGAGGGGCAGAATTTGAGCAATCGACAACTTGGAACCAGAAATATTCAAGTTGCCCAGAATTTACATGATACAGAGGAGCATACTGTCATTCGTGGATGTCACAAGGAACACTGTCCATCCAATTGGGTGCTTTCCCTTCGTGAGTTTGAGGAATACAGAATGTAGCCTCACTGGGCGAGAACTGTGGGCTTTGTGCTTGACTCCTATGTGTTGGTCTCAGGTCCTTGAGTTAGTCAACTTAGAAACAACACTATTAAGGTAGAGGCCGACAGCTCAGAAATGGGTTGTAACAGATTGCTGACAGGGCAACTCTGACCAACTACAGATGGAGAATCAGATCTGCCAACTCAAAGACGTCCCAAGGAAATAGCGACTTTCGTTTAAATGTTTTCCTTGAAGTGGTGACTTTCATGTAAGATGCTGTCTTTCTCCTGCTTTCTGCTTCTGTAATCTAGCCTGCCCAGCTGCAGCAGCAAGCAGCTTGGGCCACCTGTGAAGGAAGAGGAATTGGGGCTGCTTGGGAAAGAATTCTCAAGGCTACAAAGTTATACTGAATAAAAGACATGTGAAACAAAGAACAGTGTCCAGTCTTTGGAGGAAGAAATTCTCCTGGGACCAAGTACCTGTGTAAAGTAAACCTTGCTATTCTCTTGAGTACCCACTTGTTTTTTTCTATAACATGGATAGAACCTCTAAACATGGAGACTAGATGAGCCTTCCTGGCTGATAATGTTGTGTATTATCACATAATGAAAAGTAACAAATCATGTTCCACGGAACACAAAAATTGTATAATGGTACTTTTCTGACTCTAGCCTATATATTTCTTTCTGGTTAATTTAACCAGTATCTTTCCCTACAATATACCACAGCAATGTTGTAAGAGATTTTGGTGAGTTGCATGACATCTGCCAGAAAATTATTAAAACCAAGAAGGATTAACTTATTCTAATCTTCAAATATTCATTTGCTTTAAGAGGTGAAGACAGATTGAAGAACTCTTGTGTCTTCGAAGTTGGCCAACTCACTGTAGAGAAACTGCATGGTGCAGAATGTCTTGCTGTCTTGGGCACAAACATGTGAGACCAGTAGGAACAAGCTCAGAACGGAAGCTCAGGAAGTCTGACCTCTAGGTGATGCTCAATATGAGATTCATGTCAGGACACTCTTGACTCTCTGTCACTCAAAGTTATCATCTTGCTAGTCACTCAGACCCAGGAAATGACAGAAGCAGAAAGTGATTGGCAGAACATAGAAACACATTGTTCCGTCAGTCCCATGCAGAAACGTCCCTGTTCTGTCTCCTACCTTAAGTCCCACATAGGTTTATAGCTCTGAAACCATCCAACAAGCATAGGAGAAAGGAAGAATCCTCTCTCATATAGGCAATGCCTTCTCTAATACTCTAGGATCCAGCTGTTATTTACAAAAGACTGATTCATCATTAAAAGAATGAAGATGGTCCAATTGTTTGGCACTTTTCTCATTGAAAGACTCAATCTATGCTTCTTTCCTTTGGATCTGGGGAAGTTCTAATAACTGCTTTAACCAGTGATGGGATAAAGTGATTCTGTACCATTTCTGAGCTCAGACTGGAGAATCCAGTATCTTTCACTTCTTGTCTCTTAAAGCATAGCTCCAGCCAGCTATCAAAAAAAAAAAAAAGGCAGTACGTGAATAGATGGCCAGTTGACTTCTACCCAGCCATTCATACACAGACCCCAGAATGAGAGAAGGAGGCTTCCTGAACATTCAAAGCTCTGAAGATGCACTCCAGAGGAGAATCAAGAATCAAGGAGCAACGCCACCTGTCATCAAGCACCATTCCAACTATCCCTGAGCATTTCCCCTGCATCAGCTGAGGGTATAGTTCTTAGGAGGAACAGAGGAGATCCTTGTACCACCCTGATGTCTAATCTACAAAACCATGAGAAATAACAAAATAATCACTGTATTGTGAGATTAAGTTTTAGGATGTTTATAACTGTATTTATTCTGTCATAAATAGGGATTCTGTCCTCCACACAAGGAGGACAATTCTGTAACTATGAGTTTCTGCTTTCTTACATCTGTTGGAACCTGTTGTTTTTTTTTTGTTTTTTTTTTTTTTTTTTTTTTTTACACACAGATATATGACCCTCGTATCTTCCAAGAGTCACAGAGAGTAACTGTCAAACACACAATAATCCTGTTGTTTTACCCAGAGGACTTCTCATACAGGGATACTATACCCTTTTGCAGTCATAGAAAACTGTCCTTAATAAGGCCTTTACCCCGCCCATCTAGGGGCCCATATCTCTCACATTCCTAGATCCCCTGTTACACTTGGAGAATGTTTTTCTGTATGTATGCCTTCTCTCTCTCTCTCTCTCTCTCTCTCTCTCTCTCTCTCTCTCTCTCTCTCTCTCTCTGTGTGTGTGTGTGTGTGTGTGTGTGTGTGTGTGTGTGTGTAGGCCCAAGGGTGACATTGAGAATCATCCTAGATTGCTCATTCTCCTTGTTGTTTTGCTCTGGGATTTCTCAGGCTCTGCCTCCCAGGGTCAGAATTGTGGGCCAGAATTACTACAGATCTGCTGGCATTTTTTTACACGGTATCTAGGGATCCAAACTCAGGTCCTTTTACTTATAAGGCAAAGGCTTTAACCCCTGAGCCATCTCTCCAGCCCAAGAATGTGGATTTAATGGCCTTCACTCAGAGCACATCTCTCTCACAAACAAGGCAGGCCTTCTCCTCCCTCCACAAGCGATCCAGAAGCTTCCCCTACCCCAGCACACATACCTGAGTCCCCTTATAGAAACATCCCTGTCCTGACTGGCCTGTCACTCACTCCATGATACAGTAGTTTACATCTCAAATGAAAGCAGGGAGAATTCACATCTGCTAACAGAAATTACTTAATTTCTTGATCCAAAGACGTGACAACAGAAAGGAGCTTAGTTAACGACACATTTCTCAGAATGCCACATTCATGCACAGTTAGCAGGTAGGGGTCAAAACAGCGGTTAGAAATGTGAGAGTCAATTACAGATCCATTGTACCTTACAAATGAAAGAGCCCGTGTTGCTGGTGTGGGCTCAGCTGTGATCGCTGAACTGAAGAGAGAACTGATGGAGGAGCCTCCCTCCCTCCGTGCAAAGCCCACACTGCAATGTGGAGGATGATGCTCTGCTGCCACTTAGCCGCAGAACAAATGCGGTGACTGGAGTTTGCACATTTGCTCAGCTGGCCCTCTGTCACAGATGAGGTGGGGATTGGGGACCACCAACAGGACCATGAGGAACTAAGAAGGAATGGCTGCCATTGGATCTGCATCTGCCCATCCCACAACCACCCTCAAAAAAAAAAAAAAAAAAAAAAAAAAAAAAAAGAATGAAGAAATTCACAGGAGGTGTCTGGGAAGCAGAGACAAGTAGGTGAAACTACCCTAGGGAACTTGCTGTGAAATCACATCTTTGTGTTTCTATCTGCTTTCATTTTAATGAACCACCTAGCCCACAGTGTTCATGTTTAGAAAATGATGATGATCCACCAAATGGTTTTTGCCTTCCTTTGCCTCTTGGGGTATTCTGAAAGGAAGTCTGGGATTTAACGTTAACAATAAAACTTAACTACTAGAATCTTGCAGTTAAAGCAATGTGCTTTCCCACACACAAAATTTATACACAATTGCAGTAAATCTATAAACTAATACAATCTTATAAATAAAGTGGCTTCCCCAAGGTTTTAAACTAGATTTAAGGAAGCCATCTATATCCTTCATCTCTAAATGAGTGTATTCTATGGTCCTACATTACATCCAAGTCAACTTGGCTTTCCAAGTCTACTGAACCATAATAAACTCCATAAAGGCAAATCCCTCTACCAACCTACTACCAAAGTGATGAATTAGTGACTCATTCTCTTATTTCATTGACAGAAAACAGAGAATAAAGAACAAAAAGATTAAGAATCACTATATCCCTGGCAATGCTCTCCCAGAATCAGGCCATCCTAATTTCTCCCTATCCTAAGGCTTGAGGAACCTCATGGAAAAGGAAATAGTAAAATTGTAAGAAACTAAAGATGGGAAGGTCCACTGTTAGACAAGACATTCCATTCAAGGCAGGACTGCTGCATGCAGTCCTTAGCAGACCTGCATAATGACTGACATGCCAACATGTCTCATAGATTATTGAGGAACTGAAGAGAGATAAGATAACACAGGAGAAACCTTGGGGACTAGAGCTGGATGAGTGAAGAGAAATGCCCCTATCAGTGGGGTGGCCTGAGAAGGGACAACTTAGTATGCCACAGAGGCCTAAACCCCTACAAGAGTAGACAAGCCAGAAGAAATCCTGGGGTCCCTAGAAGTGACCAGTGGGAGGGAGTGGGATGGATTGATGAGGGAAGGGGAGGGAATAGGAGGGATAAGGGAGGGAGGAAAACAGGGATTAGTTCTCAGTAAGCTTGTAAAACTAAAAAATAAATTAAAAAAAAGATTTAAAAAAAAAGAATCACTATTTCCAAGATAAGCTAGTAGATTTCAAGCCACCTCCATGTGACCTGGAATATTAGTTACTTTCCTCAAACCAAACACATGTCAAGAATTTCAAAGAGGGAGGTATATTCTGGCTCAGGCATTGCATGCAGAGAACTCAACCCTCCTACATACATTTTGCCTGACTGCAGTGACTTTCTAGAACCTTGGTTTAAGCTTCCAAAACACCCTTATTCTTCTATCATGCATGGCTGCAAAGCCAGACTCCATGTGAAAAATGATACCAAGTTCTTCTGACAGTTCAAGATGTAGCTTGGTTCCTGGGGCCAAACCTGCGAACACTTCTCTAGGTGACCCTGGTTCAGCAAGATAAGCTGGAGGCTCTCATTTTTTTCAGGAGCTCTCTTTTTTTAATGAAAGTTTTTCATGCACTGTGCAATGTTGACCTTGTAACTTTCAACAGGTAGGGTCTTTCCCTCAAGGAAACTTCCCCATTATTCTAACATAAGACCCCAGATTTCTCCTTTATGGCACAAGTAACTTTAACAATTACAACCATTTTGACTTCATCCACCCTCTCCTTAACTTTAATCATGTTTAAACTCCTTTTCTTACCATATTTACATTTTGTTCATATCTTTCTGTTCTCTCTCTCTCTCTCTCTCTCTCTCTCTCTCTCTGTCTCATCTTGGGTGAACACAGTGAAAACTAAGCATGTTCAGACAGATGGTTATGCTGTTTTGAAATTTTCTCTCTCATAAAACTTGGTCCATGACTTATGAAGTTAGTCTCAGTGCCCAGCAGAGTGAATCCAGGTTCTCTGCCAGAACCTAAATGACTGCTACTCCAGTTCCCAATAGAGTCCTTGTTCCCCTCTGAAATCTCCTGAGCAGCCTTTATTATCTTTATTTATAGCAACATTCTGGCCTTAATCACTCCTCCAAGAATAGCCCACTGAGCTCTGCTTAACTGTTTTCTAGTGCTTTGTTTGCACACAAGTCCAATCTCTTGCATATTTCTCCCACAAACTGGTTCCAAAAGCCTAAAAAACATATGATTAGATTTATCACAGCAATGACTCCATTGCCCGGTACCAATTTTCTGTATTCATAGCTCTTCTCATCACTGTGATCAAATATCCAACTTGAGGTTAGAAGTGTCTATTTGGCTTATGGTTTGAAGATACAGTAGTGTATCATGCCAGGGAAGAAATGACAGGAGTGGTGACTCAGAGCTGTGGTGGCAGCATTAGGAGGCTGCTTGTTCACATCTTCGTGGACCAAGAAGCAGATAAAACAAAATGCCAGTGTTTAGCGGCTTTCTCCTCTTTTCCTTTTCATTCGTATTAGGAGTTCAGACTGTCCATGGGATGGAATGGTGCCCAGCACATTCAAGGTGGGATTCAGCCCTCAGTTAATCTTCTCTGGAAATAAACACACACACGCAAACACACATGCACATGTATTTCCACCAATGTCCTAGGCATTTCTTAACCCAATCAACTGGAAAACCAAAATTAGCCATCTCAAGGGGCAAATAAGAAAAGGAAAATAAGGGATAGATTCTGTTTCAAACAGAGAAGAAATAGTAGAGCACAGGAAATCAAAAAGTGCTGAGAAGACAATTGGAAAGTAGAGAGAAACAGAGTGTCATAAATTAAACACAGGTGTCAACTTGACAGTTGAGGGTTTGAGCTCTGGACACATTTGTAGAGAATTAGTGGTTGATTTAAGCCCAGAGCAAACCTGCAGAAGATTGTCTAGCTAATGGGGAAGGCCCAGCCCATGATGGATGGGATTAGGCTCTGGAATAAAATACAGAGAGCTGGTTGAGAAAGTCGGCATCCTTCTGTACACTTGGCTGGTCTGGCAACTCTCACCTGCTATGTAGAGATGGTATGGCCAGTTCCCTTGGCCCTGGTATTGGTGTGAGCTCTTCTATCAAGCTGAACTGAAAACTGTAACCAGACAAACATAAGAAACGAAACACCTTGCTCCCATAAGCTGTTTGGCAGTGATTTATCAGCAAACCTGCAGATGAACTAACTGCAACACAGAAGGTAACCCAATGAAGAGGTGCAAAGAGCATAGGGCTCCATCAGCTCTGGCATCCAGGAGGGGAAGAGAGGCGAAAGCCTTGTGAGGAGACAGGTGGTCCTGGTGTGAAGAGACTATCAGTGCTACACATAGGATAAGACCAGTATTCTCACAAATTTCAAATCCAGTTGGGGATTTCAGTGACAGATTTCTCTGGAATATGATGGGTCAGTAGTGGAGAGGAGCAAGGTTCTAAAGGGCTGTAGCCACCATCTTTAAAAAATAACTTACCCCAAGGGGGTAGGGGGGTCCCCACAACAGAGAACATAGTAAGTCAGGGACTTATTACCCTGGATTCAGCCTGCAGGGACCCACAGTGAGAAAGAGCTGTGGAGGTACTTATGGAGATGGGGAGGTCACCAGCCAAAAAGTTCAAGTGGCAGGAGGCTTGGCTCAGTCAGTGAAGGGCACGTGGGTAGTAACTCTACTCTAGGTATCTTAGAGCAGATGCCATCTCATGAGGATAATGGTGGAGCATTATATCTACGAGCCTGAATTTGTTCTGTTTGTCACATGCTGTGCAGACTCTCCACACTCGGTGATGTTACAGCCCATTGTTTTCTCTTTTGCCTTTTCAGTTGTTTAGAAGCAGGGACCTGCCTCTGCGAGCAAATGGTGGCACAGAAAAGAACACGGCACATGTGCTTTTCGATTTGATTGAAATTTCACAGTCCATCTAGTTGCCCTATAACCACTGAGGAAACATCTCTATTTCTGCCATGCAGTCTTTGTTTAATAGGATAGAGCTCATTTTGGAGATTGCTGGAGAGCACTTTTCATTAGAATTTACAGGACCTACTTTTAAACTGCATCATCTTAGGGCATTTACAAGTCAACCACAGAGACAGTGCGTGGAGGAGAAAACAATCTTTGCTGGACCAGTGGCTGCAAACGAGAGGGCACAGAAAGCCCATGGGCATGATTTGTTTGCCTGCACCAGGACAGTGAATGATAGGACTAGGTTCCAACATTTAAAAAACAAAGCATGGCATGGACTGGGGAGATAGTTTAGGGGGCAAAGCCTTTGCCTTGAGAGCAAAAGAACCCAAATTCAAATCCCCAGATCTCAAGTAACAATGCTAAGTAGAAACGGGTGGTTGCAATTGTTGCCCTGGAAAGTGGAGCCTGGAAACCCCAGAGCAAAGCAATGAGGAGGGAGAACAATCTAGGATGATTCTTGATGTCACCCTTGGATCCCCACAGACATACATACTTAAGGGTCCTCTGGTTTATACACACACACACACACACACACACACACACACACACACGCATGCATGTATGCAAAAAGAAAAATAATTAAAAAGACAAGGCAAGAATTTAAAGACTATTTGGAAGGTGGGTGGAATGAGGGCAGTGTATTGACATGAGACATGAGATTCAAGGCAGAAGATTCAAGGAAACCGAATCAATGGGTGTAGCCATCAATAAGATTTTAATATTTACTTGCTCTTCAAAGCTTCCAGAAAAGTCTTAATCAGACTTCCTCATCCACATTTCCATTTCAATCGGCTCTAATGCTCTTATTTTCCTTTCTGCCTAATATTTTGGCTACATACAAGAGGCAAAGGGAATATAGGAATTAAAGATGAAGGTTAAGTTTTAGGTGGGAAAAGAACCAACTTCCTCTACAAAAAAGAAAAGCTAAGAGAGAAGAGGCGATGTTTGTTTCCTTAGCAGAACAGGGCATGGGAAAAGGCTGCAGGTGGGGAAAATTAGGGTTCAGTTTGGCATGTGAGATTCAGGTAAGAAGTGGACAGGTTGGATCAGTAGGTGATACAATGTAGCAGACATGCAAATCCAGTCAATAGATGATACAATGTAGCAGACACATGTGTGTCCAGTCAGTAGGTGATATAATGTAGCAGACATGTGTGTGGGATCCAGAAACAGCATGCCAAGGTTTGGATCCTAGTCTTCTGGTTTCCTAGCTGTATGATAGTGAATGAGTTTGCCAACCTTCCAGTGCCTTGGTTTGCTCTGAGAGATGGCAATTAATAATTGCACCTGCTTCCCACAAGGAATGCCGGAATGAGACTAGGACCCAAGAAAGAGACATGAACTATCTCAGACATAGACTTTGAATGTGACCCTTTGGGAAAACCAGAAGAGAGGGCAGAAAGCCAAGTGTAGGCAGCAGATGTGAGCCCAGAACAGCAGTTTTCAAAAACGTGACTGCATATTGTAATCACCTGGATAACTTCCAAAACCATTGCTGCCTGGGACTGTGCTCCCCCTGAGATGCGGACTGAATTGTTCTAGCGTGCAGCCTGAGTGTTGGGTGTTTTAAAAGTTACTTATGTGGTTCTAATCAACAGCCAGTTTTGAGAACCACATTCCTAAAAAACAGGCACATGAGATCTCAAGATGTCTCGCTTCGGAATGAGCTCCCTGCATGAGGATACAGGTCTACTGTAAATTTCCACCAAGTCTTTTCTTAGGAAATATGTATGTCAAAACCTTGGTGAAAGATCTAATAGAAGTAACTCCTTGCCAGCATCTGGAGGCAGAGCATGCAATGATGGTGCGCACCGCGTTGAAATTAGGCCTTCGGTGCAAACCACAGCTGGAGCACTTGCTGAGCATATGAACCTGAGAAAGTTACTATCTCTCATTTCTTTCCTAGTCTGTAAACTGAGGACCTGTGAGGAAGAACATTGACATGTGAATTTATAACTGTGCATTGGTGCAAAGCAAACCGTTCCCTTATAAAGATTAGCTCTTCATACCTTTAATTTTGTTGTGTGTGTGTATGTGTGTGTGTGTGTGTGTGTGTGTGTGTGTGTGTGTGTGTGTACACGCACATACATACTTGCGTGTGTTTATATCAGAGAGCACTGGAGTTTGTGTTCCTGTGAGAAATCACCCTAGATGGCTCTACTTCCTTATTGCTTTGATTTTCCAGGCTCCACCCTCCAGGGTCAGAATTACAGGCTGCTACCATTTCTGCCCAGCATTTTTATGTGGAACCTGAGATCCTAACTCTGGTCCTTCTGCTTTTAAGGCAAAGGCTTAACCTTTAAGCCATCTCCCCACCTCTAAATGTCATTCCTGAGTGTTTATCCTCTTCCACACACTGCTACGCTGGGCACACAACTGCAGCAGGAAGAATCTCTGAGATGACATGGGTGTCTTGTCTTTCTCCCACCGTAAACCCCATCAGCAAAACATATGAATTCCCCTTTTTCTTCTCAACAAATAGCCTGCTAGACTTTGTGTTACAAGTCTTGGGCTCAGGGCACGGTGAGAGGGTTGTTTTTGTATATCAGGCCCACCGGCATGTTGTATAATCCCAGAAGCACTTTCAAGACCAAGACACCCATTTCCCTGGTTCCAGGAGTGTTGCTGCCATGGAGGGATCGCAGGGGTCCCTATGAACTGCCACCAGCCAAAGGGACCCATTTTCACACATGGACACACTATCCCCTTCCTGGGAATGCCCAGCGACGGGTGACACAGGAACTCATGAGTCAGGCTCCCTCAGCTGAAGGCTGAGACATACCTGGTGAAACCTCAAGTACCCCAATAGCTCACTGGTGTTGGTGGAAACCATCTTTCTAACCTTTCCTAACTGCTCTTCTGCCTCTTCCCTCTGGAGCTCATTCCTGAAAACATGCTCAAACAGTTTCTGCACCAGAATCCCCGTCTCTCCAATTCCCAAGAATCGGACCCAAGTCAATTCCTGTTAAGAGTGGCCCAACCAAGGGCTGGGAGAGATGGCTCAGGGGTTAAGACTCTGTCCCGCAAGCAGAAGGTCCTGAGTTTGGATCCCAGGTCCCACATAAAAATGCCAGGTAGAAACGGTGGTATTCCTGCACTTCCAGCCCTGGTGGGCGGAGCCTGGGAAATCCCAGAGCAAAACTGGAAGGAGGTAGAAGCGATCCAGGATGATTCCTGAAGTCACCTTTGGTCTTCCACAGGGATATATAGTGCCCTCTGTACGTACACACACATTTATAAAATAAATAAAATATAAAAAAAAGAGTGACCCAATCAAGAAGGCAACTTGTCAATTGCAGTTATAATTCTATCTCTAGTAGAAATAGAAGAATGGATAACCTCTGGCAAGTTTTAACGGTGAGACTGTTAAAATGGTGACCCGGAATGTATCCCAAGGGAAGGGAATGAATTGGTAGGTGCTGGAAAAAGAGTCATTAAAAAGCAGTTGAGTTGGGTAGGTGTGATCAATGCATTAGAGAAAGACTAAAGATGACTAGTTATTAATTAAAGAAGTGTTTTTGTTGAGGCAAGAGATTTTTTTTAACATTTTGTTTCATATATTTTGATCTTTAGAATCTATCATTTTCGCTACTCTGTAGAAGTAGCTCTAAGAATTACAGAATACACAAAGTGATCTGGCAGTTGGCATCTTGGCAACTTTTGGAAATGCACAAGTGTTGGGGGTAAGGTCAAGAGCCTTCTCTGTGGTGTCATGTGGCCTTGGTTTGAGTTCTATACATTCTCACCTTGGAAACATTTCCCAATTTCCTGTGTGTTTGCTTCCTCCTGTTTAGTATAGTCAGTAATATGACGATGTGGTTTGCCCTGCAAGTGCGCCGATCAGATGAACTAGTGTGTGTATAAAGTGACTGTGAAGAAGTAGTCAGCAAACATTGACTGCTAGTTTTATGCATCTGTCATGTTTTTTCTTTAAGTTCCATTAGATACCACCAAGTCCAGAAGCGAGTAAGGCCCAGCGGGTAAAGCACTTGGTGCAAACTTGTGACCTGAGCTCAGTCCCTGGAGCTCACGGTGGAAGGAGAGAACCAACATGCGTGGTTGTCACATGTGCACCTGTTCAGCCTTCTCTCTCTCTTCCCTCCATTTCTCTTGTCTCCTTCTCTCTTCCCCGTTTCCGTCTTTCTTCCTCCCTCCTCCCTTCCTCCCTACCTCCTTCCTTCCATTCTCCATTTTTCTCTGTCAAATAAAATATTTAAATAAAGAAATGACTGGCATTACAAACAGTCATTACGTATCTAGTCAAGGATTAATGGATTAAATATGAGTAACATGGTCTGTAACTAATCTAGGATTTTCCTCTTGACTTTGTATGTGTGTGTGCATGTGAGAGAGAGAGATGTACATTTCTGTGAATGCAGGCTCACATGCCATTACATGTGTGTTCCTGTTTGAATGTTTGTGTTTGTGAATGCAGACACACCATGTCATCATGAGTGTGTGTGTGTGTGTGTGTGTGTGTGTGTGTGTAAGTCATGGGACCACCTTGGATGTTAATCTTGCTCTGTCTCTTTGCTGTTGACTCTTCCATGTGGTAAGCTAGCTGGCCTATAAGCTTCTGTGCACCCCCCCATCCCTTCCCTCCCCCCCATCCCGTCTTGTAGGAGGAGCCTGGGATTACAGATGTGCTCTGTTGCACCTTTCTTTGTATGAGTTCTAGGGATCTGATCTGAGAAATTCACACTTGCCTGACAAGTTAATTGCCCTTTGTGCCACTTTCCCAACTCTACCTCTTCAATCTTGAACAGTTGGATAATTTTTCTCTGATGAATGAGGCAAGAGATTTTTTGGGGGAGGGGAACAGGGATACAAGAAGCTGTTTCTAGGGCCTTGCACATATCAGGAAGAAACATAAAATTCAATGTTTTCTAAAGACAGAGGAGGTAAGGCATAGGAAAGTCAACGGAAGCCTCAAGATCAGGCTAGATCTCAATTACAAGGAAAGTGAAGTTCCAAAAAAATCTGACTTTACTACCCTAGCAAGTCTGCTACACAAGATTAGGCCTTGTCGGGAAAGAAATAAGACCCTAAGATTTGGAATGGAGACATCTGACTTAACATGCTTGAACATCTTGAAATTCTAAACCCCAGGGAACACTGAGCTGACAGAAAGATCCCCACAGCTCTCTGAGGAAGGCTCGATCATTGTATTACAGAGAACTTGGACTTGGAAGACAACATGTACCTCCTGCATTCTAACTCTTTGTCGCTTGTCCCCTCTCGGCCACCATATGAACAGCTAGGAGAATATAGTAATATAACCTGCTGGGCTCCTAAGGGAGGAGTCGCAGGACTTAGCATGTATACCAGGAGCACTGGAAAGGTCCTGAGCATGTTGGGTCAAGGAACACAACTCAGGATGGAAAAGGAAGAACTTACAGACATGAACTCATTCCCCAGTGATATGAGACTGGAAACCTGCCAATGGAATTCATGCTGGTGGAATGTCTATGACTCCTACATGGCTCACGCTGTCATAGTGTCAGTGGCAGAAAGTGGAGGAAACAAACTCAAAAGAGAAGTAATGTGCAAAAGGGGGGATATGCCCCACAGCTGGAAACCCCATCAGCCAAATACTATGTTCAGTGAGGTCAGAGGGCACCACAGAGTCCACAATGTAATCAACTACTGATGGGAGTTCAAGCATCAAGGGGCTTAGTTGTGCTTAGTGTCCATCCTCTGTAGATGATGGGTAATGACAGACGTTATAGAGCTGACCATCTCAGAGCATGGATCTGACAAGATTCCCAGACCAGAGATGGTGCTCATACAGCAGAAACAAGGAAGGTACAGTTGCCATAGCTAATAACAAAGCTAGAGTGGCTTCTAGGGGCAATTCATACACAGAGAACTATAGATATGTTAATAGAAGATGCATCTCCAGGGACAAGGTCATGGGCATTCTATCAGGACACTGTACAGTTTATATAATCAAAAGAAATTAAGGACAGATTATCAGGAGGTTTGGGATTGGTTTTACAAAAAGAGAAGACATTTCATGCATAATTATTATTTATTGCTAATCAAATTCTCAGACTCAAGGCTTATTGACTGAAGGAGAGGCCGAATTAGGAGAAAGGATTCTGACACACCACAGCAGGTGTGTGCAGCAACAATTGCCTGACACACCACGGCATGTGATGCAGTATAACAATTATCAGATATCACAGCAGGTGTATGCAGTAACTATTGCCTGACACACCACAGGGAGTGTATGCAAGGAACAACTGTCAGACACACCATAGTCAATATATACAGTAACGATGCCTGACACACCACAGCATGTGTATGCAGTGTATGCCATAATTATCAGACACATCACAACAGATGTGTGCAGTAACGATTGCCTGACACATCACAGTACATGTATGCAGAATTGTCAGACATAACCACAGTCTGTGTATACAATAATAATTGACTGAAACATCATAGCGTGTGCATGTAGTAACAATTGACACACCATGCATATGAATGCAGTAAAGAATGCCTGAGTCTTTCCCCCACCAAAGGTCTTTCCTCCAAGTCTATTTACGCCATAACCATGTCATAGCTTGACTATGAATTGTTCCAAGGCTCATATGTGTGAATCCTTATCTGATGCTAATGTTTGGGAAGGTTGTGGCAACTTAGGAGTCTTACAGGAGGAAGGCATGTCCCAGTGGGTGGGCCTTGAGGTTTTAATAACCCAGCCCTGCTTCCTCTAGCAGTTTGCTCTTGCTCTCTGGGCCACCATGACGACTGCTGTAACCTCGGCTACTTTCAGCTTCTGCCTTTTGTGCCATATAGACTATATCTCCCCTCTGGAACCATAAGCCAAAAAAATTTCCCTTTCTCCCTTAAGTTCTGACTGAGTGTTGTCTCACAACAGCAGAAAGAGAGGTAACTACAACAACCATACACAGAAAGAAGAAGAATACCTAAACATTTTGAAGACTTGGGGATGTTAGTAATCTCTGACAAACAAATACACAGTCACCTGGTCTCTGACACTGGTCATACTGGTGTCAGCAAAACAGCCATGAAATGAAGTAGTCTTGTTGACAGGGATGGGGGAAACACATGAGCCCAACAGCAGGGGCTCCCTCGTACTATGTTACTGAGCTTTTGCTGCTGACAGATACCCCATGCGCCTCTTTACCAAAAAAAAAAAAAGACCAATAATCCTCCATATGGCCCCATCCCTTGAGAAGACTAAGCATTCACTTGGTGGCAAGTTCATTGCACTGAACTCTTTCTAATTGAAATGGACCAGTGATTCATCATGATTGAAATTGTCATGTGTTCTGAGCACAGATTTGCTTTTTCTGCTTTTAGTATAGAAAAACTAACAGACTGCTTGAGCCTACAACCCAGAATCCCATACTGTGAACATCACACCGAACCAAAGAGCCCATTCCCATGACACCTCTCAAAGACAGGGCAAATCCAACTGAGAGGATCGGTGGATCTGAAACTGATGAGTAGACGTGACTGTATCACAGAGTGATCTACTTGAGGAAATTGGATCTCTCATTTTCATAATGCTTTTTAGGTATATACGTCTCCACTTACAGAGAGGGAGCATTTCCCTCTAGTTTAGGTATTGTATTTCTCTTTTATCCATTTGTGTGTGTGTGTGTGTGTGTGTGTGTGTGAGAGAGAGAGAGAGAGAGAGAGAGAGAGAGAGAGAGAGAGAGAGTGTGTAAAAGAGGCTGTTGAGTGTGTGTGGCTGTGGAGGCCCAAGGATGACACTGGGAATCATTGTGAATTGCTCCTCCTCCTTCTTGCTTTGCTCTGGAGTTTTCCAGGCTCGGCCTTTCAAGGCCAGAATTACAGGGCACTACCATTTCTGCCTGTCATTTTTACATATGATCTGGGGGTCTGAATTCAGATCCTTCTGCTTTTTAAAAGCAAAAACCTTAATTTCTGAGTCATCTCCCTATCCTTCTTTTGTCCAGTTTTGAAGGTCAAATGTGACTCTTCTAAGCTAGAGAAGGTGGCAACTCAGGATGCCATGGATAAAGGGTCTGAGACAAGACCTTGAGCTGCCACAGTGATAGCTAAGGATGAAGGTTGCCAGAAAGGACAGTAGAAGGTGGAAGTGGTGATGGCTGTGACCTTGGGACCACCTATATCTCAGGGCTGAGAGTCCTTTTTTTAATCTTCCTCTGACAAGATTCTCCTGAACCCAGAACTCTTAAGGATCTGTTCACAAACTGACTGAACATAGTATTTGAGGACCAAACTTCCGCACAGGCAGAGGGTGAACTGTAGAGCGGTCTGTGGTCTGTCTGTTAAATCATCTTTCTGGGACAGCACCATCATTTCTCAGAAACCTGGTTATTGGCCACTGATTGTGCACAACGACTTCTTTCAAAAACTGCTCTTGGCAGGAGGAGGCTTCCTTGCCCAAGGTTACAATGGTCTCTTACAGACAGCTTGCATCCAATGGCTGACCTTGCACAGGAGTATCCAAACAACTTGCTCGACTGCAAGCAACTATGAAGGACTCCCAGATCCCAGTAGGACTAGTTGAGAACTTTGTCGATATAGTTATTAGGCACAGGTGTCAACTTGACAGTTGAGGGTTTGAGCTCTGGGCACATTTGTGGAGAATTAGTGGTTGAGTTAAGCCCAGAGAGAACCTGTAGGAGATTGTCTGGCTGATGGGGAAGGCCCAGGTGAGTGGGATTAGGCCCTGGAATAAAATACACAAAGCTTGTTAAGAAAGTTGGCATCCTGTGTACATTTGGCCGACATGCTGGTCTGGCAAGTAAGGATTGTCCTTTTCACAGCCATTATGTGGTGGTGATGGTTTGGCCAGTTCCCTCAGCCCTGGTGTTGATGTGAGCTCTATTGTTAAGCTGGACTGAGAACTGTAACGGGACTATTGTAAGAAAATAAACTCCTTGTTTCCTTAAGCCGTTTGATGGTGATTTATCAGCAACCATGCAGGCGAACTGCTACAGTCCCACTTATACCAACGTGGAGTCCTGATTTCTCTCTCCTCCATACATTTTCTGCATGAAAATATCCACCTCATGGTCTGGGGCACAAACCAGAGCATTAGAATAGATGATTTTGCAGTGAGTGATAAAACTGCCCCCAGCTCAACTTTGTTCCTGATGGTTGTGGCAGTTAGCTGTAATTGTCAACTTGGCCCTTGAGAACTGAGCCTTGAGGCGTGCTACGAAGAATTATTTAGATAAGGCTAGAAAGCCTCTGAGAACGCCTGTAAGAGATTATCTAATTAATGTGGAGGATCAGCCCAGCGCAGGCAGGACCATTCCCTGAACAGATGAATAAGATGGAGAAAGAACTGGTTGGCTCTGACACACTGGCGAGGTAGCAAGGTAAAAAGCATGCCCCTGTCTTGTTCATGCTGTAGATATGGTGTGGCCATTTCCTTTAGTTCTAGATGTTGATATCACTCTCCTGTCACGATGGCAAACTGTCATAAAATACAAGCCAATTATAAACCTTTTGTTCCCCTAAATGGTTTGGGCCATGTATTCAGCATAGAAACTAAGAGTAACTTAGACAATAGGAAGGACAACAACTGAATCTAAAGATATTTCTTTCTGTCACCAAAGCATGGGATTATTACAGAGAAGATGGACATATAGCTATGCTATAGAATGTATGTTTAGCATTCAGGAAGCCCTGGAATCAGTGCCCAGCAGGAAGCAAACAAGCAAAAAGCAGTCTAAAGGAGCCAAAATTTAAAGTTTGCCAAACAAAATAAAAAATATAATCACAACTTCTCTAACCCTGTTGGTATGAACTAATAATTGTGGTGTGTGTGTGTGTGTGTGTGTGTGTGTGTGTGTGTATGCATAGCTAAAACAGATTCTAATGTGTTCTTTCCTCTCAACCCATAGACACGGTGTGGACTCCTTGGGCAAGAAGTACCAGCTTCTCAATGAAAATGATCTTCTACTAAGATTCACATAAGAGTTTCAATGGTCTCAGTGGCCTGCTATGTGCTGAAATTATCAGAGATAGTGACAGGAAAATAATCAGAATGA
Organism: Typhlomys cinereus; assembly: GCA_023101885.1. Classification (NCBI taxonomy): domain Eukaryota; kingdom Metazoa; phylum Chordata; class Mammalia; order Rodentia; family Platacanthomyidae; genus Typhlomys; species Typhlomys cinereus. Next base: position 5,002,326 of record JALPQD010000065.1, on the reverse strand, counting down.
TGAAATACAGGTTGCTGTGTGGTCCTTAATAGGGGGAATAGGGAATGGAGTTCGTGTCAACTGCCTGTTTCCTGAATAGAATTTTTAACCTTGGCCAAGGTATTTTTGGATGGGCTTTATACTCACTCCTAATAGAGATAAAATCTCCCTGTTAAAATAGCTATAGTATTAGTCACCTCAGGGGGATGCTGTCAGGCTTTGTGCTGTTACTTCGGAGTTCCTCAGATAAAAGCAGAGATAAAGATGCAGTGTTATTAGTTTTCAACTCAGAGGGCTATTTGGCTAACCTTCTGCATGAACTCACACTAATAAACCAACTCCAAAGCCTTCTCTAAGCTGTAAATCCCATCACCCACTTCATTTCAGGGATGACAGAAGAAAGCAAGATGAACCACTTGTTTTGTGTTCTCAAGAACTGACACAATCCCACCCTGGGGAATGAGAGAAAACCGGCTTATGAATTTTACATGGTGTCTGATATGACTCGTCACTGCTGTCTTGCAAACTCCAATGTTCTAGGGGCAAAGCCACTTCAGATGCTCACTCTGGGAACCAACCCCAGCCCCCTTTTCTTCATCATAGTCTCCGCAATGGAGGCAAGGATGGCAAGGTGCAGCAAATGTTCTTTCTCTTTGAGCAGGACTGGGAATATCCACCAGGAAATGTGTTCCTTCTTCCAGCTGCCCAGGGGAATGTTCATGGGACCTGCTCGCTCAGGTCTGGGTGAAGATCAAAAGGAGGTGCAAATTCTCCCTGCTCCGCCTTCTGACCAAACATCCTGAAATTAAGGAGATGCTGAAGTCGTTGTCTTGAGGAATGTTTAGAACAGGGGTTGGAGAGGTGGCTCAGGGGTTAAGCCTCTGCCTTGCAGGCGGAAAAGTCCTGACTTCGGATCCTAGACCCCACGTATAGACGCTGGGCGGAAGCGGGGACGGCCTATGTTCTTGGTCCCGGTAGGGTGAAGCCTTTGAATCCCAGGGCGGAGCCTTTGAATCCCCGGGCAGAGTAAACAAGGAGGAGGTGGAGGCGTCCACGGTGGTTCCTGAATTCGCCCGTAGTTCTACACACACACACACACACATACATACATGTGCACACACACGCACAATTGAATAAATAACAAAAAAAAATGATTTAAAAAAAGAATGTTTAGAACAAGAACATATGAAAGGATTTTTTGTGAGTAAAATGGTAGACTACTAATAGTGCTAAGCACCGAAATAAAGAGGTTTATTTGGTAGTCTGCCTACGGTTATTCTAGCTATATACGAATACTTTCTGAGGGCTAGAGAGATAGTTCAGGGATTAAGATTCTGCCTCACAAGCAGAAGGTCCTGAGTTCAGATCCCATATAAAGATGCCAGGCAGAAATGGCAGAGGTCTACACTTCCGGCCCTGATAGGCAAAGCCTTGGGAAACCCCAGAGCAAGCAAAAAAGGTGGTAACAGCAATCGAGGATGATTCCTGAAGTCTTCCTTGGTCCTCCACAGGGACACACAGTACCCTCTCTCTCTCTCTCTCTCTCTCTCTCTCTTTCTCTCTCTCTCTCTCTCTCTCTCTCTCTCACACACACACACACACACACACACACACACACACACACACGCAAGTGCGCGCATGCATGTGCAAAATAAAAAATAAAGTATAAAAAAAGAATACTTTCTGAACAATTGCTCCATGCAAGGAACTTGCCCAAGCATTCAGTACAAGTTTTATCCTGACATGAACCTGCAGAGCAGCTACTGCAATTATCCTGATTCCACAGATGAGAGACGGAGACACAGGAGAGCGCAGTTAAAAAGGCCCAGGGCCACGCGCTGGCGAACAGTAAAGCCAGAACTGGGTCACTCTCAGCGCAGACCTGGATGTTTCTCAGCTCCAGGACACTGCTTCTATTTACTGCCAACCTTCGTCTCTTTTATTCTTGGTCCTGGCTCCACGGGCTACTGACTCACCAGATCACATACCTCATGGCTAACCTACTATCTTATTCTTTGCTTTTGGGTTACTGTGACCTGTCAGAATCAACTTAAGGGAGGGAAGATTTATCTTAGTTCATAGTTTCAGAATATTTCCGTCTGTTATGGTGGAAACTTACAATAGAACAGCTTAGAACATGGCAGCAGGGACATAAGCCGTTCACATCACCATGGGAACCACTGGGAAACAGCGTGACAGCAATCAAGGGCTGGATCTGACCTTCAAAGGCCTGCCTCCCGTGACTCACTTCTGCCGGCTAGGCTCCCCTCACAAAGGTCTCACAGTGTCCCAAAGAGCAGCACCAGCTGGGGACCAAGCATTGGCAACATGAGTCAGTGAGGGGCCATTTCAGAGCCAAACCCTAACACTGTGTGAAACCTGTCATGCGTGCAAAACAAAGCTTTGTTTCTAGTGATGACTGAAGCAGCCCTTCTGGATCAAGGTCTACCTTCCCTCTCCCTGGCCCATGCTTCCTTGTCCCTCTGTTACCAGAATGCGTGGTGTTTGCTTCCCAGGTGAGTCAGTAAGCATGGGAAACACGGACTTACTTGCTGTAATAGTTAGATACAGGTATCAACCTGCTAGTGGAAGGCAAGCTTTGGGCACAACTGAGAAAAACTGATAATTAAGGCAAGTCCTGAGCAAACTTGTAGGAGATTGTCTAATTGATGGGTGGGACTATTCCCTGAGCAAGAGAGTAAGATGGGGGAGATAGTAAGACCACTGAATTCCATCAGCATGAGCCCACTGCTATCCTCCTTTAATTAGTGCAGTGAGTTGACATTCCTCAGCATACTTAGAGCTGGAGTCTGGCAAGTGAGGTTTGTCCCTCTCTCAGCAATTGGCTGCTGGTGTTATGAACCCTCCTGCCAAGTTGGGCCAATAAACATTACCAGACAATTGTAAGCCTGAATGAAACCTTCTTTTCCTCATAAGCCATTTTGTTATGAATTTATCAGCAGGCAAACTATGACACTCAATTACCACAGAGCTTCACAAAACTACCTAGCATAAGTAAGTGCTCAGGAAATATTTAGTTAATACTTGTACTTGGGCTGGAAAGATGGCTCAAGGTTTAAGAATCTGCCTCACAAACAGAAGGTCCTGAGTTTGGATCTCAGGTCCCACACAAAAATCACCAAGCAGAAGCAGCAGTAGCCTGCACTTCTAGCCCTGGTGGACAGAGACTGGGAAATCTCAGAGCGAAGCAAAAAGGAGGTAGAAGCAATCCAGGATGATTCCTGAAGTCACCCTTGTTCTTCCACAGGGACACACAGTCCTCTCTCTTTCCTTCTCTCTCTCTCTCTCACACACACATACTAATATAAATAAATAAATAAATAATAAATACTTGCACACATGATATATACAGCATCACACAAGGAGCTGTCTCTTTTGATGGTCTACCAAGAGAACTTTAAGACCACAGGACCAAATGATAGCACCAACTTCAATTCTTGCTTGAAAAAGGAGCGGCCTTCTCTGTTCCATATAGCTTGGCTGCTCCTCTATTCAGTTCCCATCTCAGTCACATACTGAATGGGAATTGGGTACTTAGGGCCAGTCATACTTCAGAAGCATTGATAGAAGAGATCCTATCTAAATTGCATCTACTGTGATACTTAAAACCCTGTAAGGGTTCACGTCTTCACAACAATTAAGCATTATCAGGACTTTTCATTTTGATATAAGTGGGTTTGTTAGGCTTTGTCCTAAGAGCAGGATTTGAAAAAGAGACAAAGAGTGTGAGAATGCTAAAGGCATTTGAGGAGGAAGGATCAGAATTCAGGGCTAAGGGGAGAGATGAGAAAATAGCACTGGGGAGTTCCTAGGCTTGCCTGCCTCGTTGATATGCTTGGAGCAGGTCTGAGACTGGACTTCCAGAGAACTAAATGTCTGTTTACAGAAGGGGGCTCCATGACGTCCCTCTCCCTGACTCAAACACTAGAACTTAAGAATCTCTACCCCTAGCTGAAACTAAACACTAATGGGCTTTGGCAAGGAGCTCTTGAATCAGTCACCGAAATTGCCCTTGGGCAGAAAACATCCACACAGTTTCTAAAGCTTCACTTAACTTTTATTAATTAACTAATAAATTTTAATCGTGTGTGTGTGTGTGTGTGTGTGTGTGTGTGTGTAGAGAACAGTGCGTATTCCTGTGGAGGACAAAAGATGACTTAAGAAATCACCCTGGATTGCTTCAGAAGCCTCCTTGCTTTGCTCTGGGATTTCCCAGGTTCCACCCACCAGAGTTGGAAGTGCAGGCCACCACCATTTCTTTTTTTTTTTTTTTTTTAATTTTTTAAAAAAAATTTTTTTTTTATTTATTCAATTGTGCGTGTGTGTCTGTGTGTGTGTAGAACCACGGACGAATTCGGGAACCACCATGGGCGCCTCCACCTCCTCCGCCCCGGGATTCACAGGCTCTGCCCTACCAGGACCAGAAACGCAGGCCGCCCCGCTTCTGCCTGGCGTCTATACATGGGATCTGGGATCCGAACTCAGGACCTTCCGCCTGTAAGGCGGAGCCTGAGCCACCTCTTCAGCCCTGGCCACCACCATTTCTATCTGGCATTTTTTTACATGGGATCTGGGATCCGAACTCAGAACCTTTGGCTTGCAAGACAGAGTCTTAACCCCTGAGCCATCTCTCTAGTTCGATTTTTTATTAAAAAAAAAAAAAAAAAAAAAAACTTAAATTCAGGATTTGCCTGACACTTTCCTCATGTAATACTGGTGGCTGAAGTTTGTTCAGTACAAAAGAATTCAGGAGTCAAACTCTGCTAGAACAACCTGACCTTGAGTATTCTAAGGCCAACTTTAGCTGGCTGCTAGCAACTTAAGAGCTAAACATTGATTTATTAATTACAGATAGCTAAACTTGGTAAGAACAATCAATCATTATGCCCAATCTCATTCCCCATGCCTCTGTTCACGTACTTGAGTCCTAGGCTCCCTATCCAAATTTACCTTCCCTTGGCTAGAACAAAGCCAATTACCTGTTATTTCTTTGACTATTACTTTCCCCTCTCTCAAATCCCATCATAGTCGCTATCTTCTGAATCTATTATGCTGAAGTTCTCTCCCATGATAAGAAACCTGACATAGGCCAGCTTCTATGTTATGAACTCAGATGTGGCATTATTTTTTCCAATGGCTGCACCACCCACTGAACCCATCATTTTCTGTTCAGCATCATCCTCTGTGGAATCAAGGAGATTCCAGCTTGAGAGAATCTCCTTGGAGAGCAGAGGATATAAAAGTTACCTTTACTTATTCAATTGTCCTATAAACAATTTCCTCAGCTCCTGTTATGAACTGGTTACACTGACTTGGCAAAAGTGACCTGGATTTTAAGCCCTAAAAAGGAGAAAGAAGAGCTGGAGAAATGGCTCAGGGGTTAAGCCTTTGCCTTGTAAGCAAAAGGACCTGAGAGCAAAATCCCACGTAAAAATGCCTGGCAGAAAGGACGGCGATCTACACTTCCGGCCCTGGAAGGCGTAGCCTGGGAAATCCCAGAGCAAAGCTATAATGAGGTAGACCAATCCAGGATGATTCCCAAAGTAATCCTTGGGCCTCCGCAGGGACACACAGTGCTTTCTACTTACCTATACACACACACACACACACACACACACACACACACACACACACACACACCCCACATATACATCGGCATCAACGCACTTGTAAAAAATGGGGGGGGATACCAAGAAAATATAAACTGCCACAACCAAGAGGTTCTGAAAAGAATTGATGCCTACCAGTGAGGCAGGGAACAGAAAGGGGACATTAGGTCAAACAGTTAGTAAATAAATAAGAATGAAGTATGGGTTTTCCTTAAGACTATCTCAATATTTGTTCACTTATTGCAACAACTGTACCATGTAATGTAATGAATGTACTATGTAATATAACAAGTGTTCCATATATCTATGGGATATAAGAAGACATTTGTTCTGTAGCCAAATATAAGTGACAGAGAATCAAGAGTTTCAGATTACCCCCAATTCCATGTTCCAACATGACAGGTTTGTTAAATTTTATTGGTTCTAGAACAAAGAAAATCACATATCAAGACACTTTTCAAACACAGTGGTGGAAGCATCAGGTTGGCGGTTACAGCAAAGCAGGGAGATCTCAGTCTGTGAGCCTCAAATGTAATCTGACCACTTTAGGCTGGTGGACACTAATGGTATGCACATTAATTCATTCCAAAAGGGTTTAATTGATAATCACAAGGGTATTGGGTCAGACACAGAGGAGGACAGGAAATGGCTATCAAGGGGGGCAAAAAACAATCCAAGACAAATTATATTAGACTTTAGACCTGCAACATTCCTACCTCTCCATGGCTATTAAAGTTGCAAACAGTTAATCAGTCTTGTTGACACAGCTTCTTTCAAAAAACTTTCATTCATAGGATTGACAGTATAGGAAATTGGGATTGTGGTATATGGGAATTCCCTCTGTACTATCTTATCAACTTTTCTGTAGATCTAAAAGTGTTCTAATAAGTCTATTTTTTTAAAGAAAAAGAAAGGAAGTCTTAAAAAAACAAGTAAAAGTAAAACAAGCATCAGTTATTCCACCTTTCCTTTTCTTAATAGTGACTGAATTTCCTCTAGGGAATTGCATAGTTACATCCTCAGAATCTTCAGTGGGATTGATCCCATTCCCTGGTCCAGTAAAAATCTCTCATCTGCTTCTATCTAACAGCCTATCACACCTTCTCTTGCCAGGCAATTGGCTCAAAACTCAGCTCATGCTAGACCTAGTGACACAGAAATCCCAGTTACTTAGGGGGCTGAAGCAGGTATATCACAATCCAAGGCTTGCCTGGCTACAGCGAGCTCAAGACCAACTTGGGTAACTTAATGAGACCTTGTGTCAAAATAAAAAGTAAATGGAACACATGGAAATAAAACAGTAATGCTGTTTGTATGATTCTGCAGCTGGCGGAAAATAAATGAAATGGTAAGGGAAAAATGTTAAAAGAAAAAAAGACTAAGCATGTACTTAGAGGCTGAGTACTTGTCTGGCATTTGCAGAGGGCTTAGGTTCAATCCCTGGTGCCACAGAAACAAATAGCAAATCAAAGGTATGTGACCGATCAGAGTAGTGTGATTTTTATGGCCTTTGCTTATGAAACTTTTTTTTTCTTCTTTCATGTTACAGTTGTCACACTTTGCCTACATGCTGCCAATAAATTCACAACCATATGGTTTAATTAGAGACCCAGCCTCAAAATGATAAGGTAGAGGAACAATGGAGGATGGTTCCGTACATCGATCTAGAGCTGCCACAAGCAAGCATGTAGATGTGCGCACATGTGTATACTCATGCACAGGTGAACACACCCACATGCATACCCCTACATGTACACATAAAAATAAAAAAAGAAAAAATAGAAGCTGGGCTTAAATACCATGGAGGCAAGGGCTATTGTTTATTCACATCAGCAAATGTTTAATATGAGCTCAATAAATATATGTCCAATAAAATAAATACTGCAAAATACCTGTAGCTGCAGCATGAATTATCTAACCCTAAAAGCTTTTGGTTAGAAAAGCATGTCTAATCCAGTGTCTTTGGAACAGAAACTCTGAGGCAAATCACAGGACTGGGCACCTAGTATCAAACTTTGAAGATGGAACTTGAAGGTCTTCTCAGAATTTATCTGTGTTGCAGAATGGTATCACCTAAGACTTACTCTTCTCAGAAAACTGTCCATGTGACTGAAGACAGCCTTGTAAAAAGGACCAGTGTGACATTCCTGCTTTCTGTCACCTGCACTGACTGCTGTACTGGCTCAGACCTGCTCCCTTAGACCAAGAGTGAGAAATCTGTTACTCTCTCTCATTAACAGCATCTCGCTAGACAGGAAACAGCTGTTCAAAAATAGCCATCGAGTCAGCCTGTTGAGAAAAGCAGGTAAGAAAGGACAAGAACGGTCACCCATCCTCCTACCTGAATTTGCTGAGCCCACAGGACATTTCCTGCTGCTCCAAAGCAATATCTGGCTCCTTGGTGACTTGGGAGCACCTGGGGCTTGTGACCTGCTCTTGACTGGAGCATCTCTTTGCCGATTAAAAATGCTGAATGACAGATACCTAGGAAAGTTTCTCTTGCACGTATCTGAGCTTTGTGAACTGCACTGCTTTGGAATGTGTTACCTTCTTGTTAAAGAAACGACCCCCAGATACAAATGCAAACAGATTCTCCATGTGAAACACCATTTGAAAATTAACTGTATTATGGATTAGGATCCTAAAAATGGGATTGTTTTAAAACCCAGGTACTGGACTAGGGTGAGAGGTGGACAGTCATAGCACTTGTTTCACAGGCAAAAGAACCTGAGTTTGAATCCCCAGATCATATACAGAAACGCTGTAATTCTAGCTTCAGAAGGTGGAGAGTGGGAATCTCCAGAGCAAGATGGCTGTCTAGACAAGTCCTCTGGTCAAGATCTGTGATTAATTAGAGACCCAGCCTCAAAAGAGTAAGGTAGTAGAGTGACTGAAGTTGATTTCCAGTATCATTGCCTTGAGTTTCTGCAAGGACACACACACACACACACACACACACACACACACACATGTGCACACACAGGTACACAGAGATACATGCAAGAACACACACATGAACACACATGCCCACATACATGCGAGCACATGCACATGCATGCACACACACAGACACACAAATGCACGCACACACACACACAGGTGAATGCACAAATAGAAATCAAATTCAGTTGTTATCTACCTATTCCAGCAGTCCTTCCCTCCACTATTCACTTGACATCTTAAATCTACACATCTCAGCACTCACATTGTGCAATGAGCTAGACATAGATAATCCTGCAGGGTCCCAAGTCCTTTTAGCTAAACCAAACTCTCAAATGCCAGGTCCACTGCATTCACCTGTAGCATCCTTTCAATCCTGGCTATCTCCCTTCTCTTTCAACATGTCAGGTGGATAGTTGTAACTATGGAAGATTTAAAGCATGCATAATTCCTTGATACTCCCTTTAAAAGGAAGAATCTATAATTTGCTCTGCTGGAGAATAGGCACACTGAGCAGCTTGCTTTAAAAAGGTAAAATATGGTGGCTGGAAAGATGACATGAGCTCAACTCCTAGATACCATGTAAAAACACCAGGTTGGAATGGCCATGGCCTGTACTTTCAGCCATGGAAGGCGGAGCCTGAGAAATCCCAGAGAAAAGCAATAGGCGATAGAACAATCCTGGATGGTTCCCAAAATCACTTTTGGATATCTACAAGGCACATACATTGCTCCTTCTACACGCATGTGTACACGCACAAGTGCATGTGTGCGCGTGCACACACACACACACACACACACACACACACACACACACACACGAAGCCAATCAAGCAGCTTCATGAAGTGCCCTTCATGGTGAGGAAATGAAGGCAGCAAGGAAGTCAGCCACAAATAAGTGATCATGTGATGTCACCTTGGAGATGGATCTTCCAGTCTTGATCAAGCTTCTACATCTCTATAGATCAAGCAATATCTTATTTGCTTGCACCTGATTTTGGATGCTTCCTGTTTATGGAACTAGAGCTATGCTTTTTGAAACCAGCAGCAAAGGTGGAAGCTTCCAGACTCAATAAGTAACTTACTGTCATAGAAGAAGTAAGGGTCCTTTGGTAATGTGGCTCCAGAGTGAGAGATTTTGAGCCATCCAAGGAAGATTATATAAAGTCTTGTTTCTTCACCCTCCTCAAATTCAGCTAAGCACTTCCAATCTTAGAATAAGCTCTTTTCTACTTCTGTTGGCCATGAGTATATTCTGCAGTAGAATCTGGATCAATGCATCAGATCAATCTTGACATTCATTCACATGAGTGTATCTGAGTTAAAAATCCAATAAGATAACAGGTTCTGCTTTTAAGATCCATGGGCTCTAATAGCATCAGATAAGAAAATATAATAACTGTAGATGTTGTCTAAACCCTCGGTGGGTATTTACTGAGTTTCCTATGTGTCTGGCACTATTCTAAATTTGAGAACATTGCAATTAAAAAGTAAACAGACCAAAAGTCAGGGCCCCCCCCCAAAGGTTTCATTCTAACAGAGGAAGAAAAAGATACCTGGAGTGGGGGGGAGGGAACAGAAAAGACAAGCAAATAAATCTTAAAGTAAATTATTTCAGATGGGAAGAACCATACTAAGATGATATCAGGGTAAAGAAAATGAACCAGTGAGTACTTTTAAACATTTAAATAGGAAGGCTTCTCACATGAGATAAGACCCAAATGGCATGGTAGTAGCAAGTATAAGAAGAATTGGAGACACGGTTTCAAAAGCAGCAAAGAGTGGAGTGTGGCATGTCTTATTTTAAACAATATAAAGAATCCAGGAGTTGCTTGAGTGCTGTAAACGAGGGAAAATGCTAGCAGACGAGGTAGAAATGTGGGCAGAGATGAATCAAGTCTGTAGTTCATGGTAAAAGGTTTTGACTTCACGAACAGTTTATTGGAAAAATGCTGAAAGATGATGAGCAAATGTGGATTGTTACCTGACGGAGGCTTTTACCCCCTTATGGAGCATGGATAGCTGCAAGGAAAGAGGCAAAGGAGAAGGCAGGAGATTCTCACACATAGAGCATGACGTGGTGGTGATTAGAGCAGAAGAGTAGAAGGTTGCTGGCCGCCAGAAATCCTCAGAAGGAATCTAATAGCATGTGTGAGTAGATCAGAGATGAGAAAACAAAGGATTACCACCATGTTCTATGACTGAACAAACACGTGGATGGAACATTTGGGGTCACATAACTCTCCATGTGCACCACCTCTCATGTGACTACATTGTAACCTCCTGAAAGTTTGTATCTCTGAGTTTCCTTTTGGAGGAGAGCTACTCAGCAAACACAGAAGAGAGATTTAGTTGAGGATAAAGCTTATCAATGTGTTTAAGGTTAGAGGGCTCAGTTTTCACTGTGGCATAGACTAGCTAACTCTACAGTTGGCACAGAGCCTTATGAACAGGAGAGAGGTCTGGTCAGGAAAACATAGAAGTGGAAGTTGGTTGCATGTTCATGCAATTTGAAACTCGGGTCTGAGATCTTCTTGGGAGAAAGACCCATCAGATTCCCTAAAGAGCAGCAAAAAACACCGCTTCTCAATATCACAGTTGGATTATGGGAAACTTGTTAGGAAAAGACTTCACAGTGAAATGAAATTCTGAATAAAGTATGAAGAGCTGTGCAAATGCCCATGATTACTATGTTAAATGATTACTTTATCATTTGAGAGAAAGAGAAAGAGAATATGTGTATAACTACACAGCAGAGTCAAGAGGACAACATTAATAGCAATAACATCAATAGAAACTTGTCACACTCCATGTTGTTCCCTGGAGATGGGGTTTTTCACTGAATGTGGATGTAAGCTGATAACCAGCAATTCCCAGCAATCCTCCTGTCTCCACTCCCTACACTTACATGATTCTAGGCATGTATGCTGCCGTGCTAAGCTTTATTATCATTAGATATAACAATTTATAAATGAAATAAACACAAAGGTAGAGATTGCCCTACTCAATAAAAAAGAAATGGTATTTTCTTAAATGTGATTTTCATTCTTTCTTGAACTTAAACCATCTTCTCTTGACTTTTACTTTGCCCTAAAGCACCTGTGCCTCATGCCTACCCTGTGCCAAGGTAAAGAAACTCTGTGGATGACTATCCCCCCAAATATGACCCACAACTTTGCATACCTCCATCACCCTCATTATCTACATGTTCTGCATACCAAATACTCAGAGACCCCATTACCACTATCTAGACAAAATTTTATTCGGCAAACACTATGCTGAAAACTTCACATGCAAAGGAATGTGATAAATTTCCTAGTGTCTTTTGCAAACAAATGGTTTCTATCTATCACTGTGGGTGAAGAGTGATATAGGCATAGTTGTTCAAGAACTTTCCTGTGTGCTGTTCTTATAAAATTGCATTGTTGTTAGGAATAAGCAAAAGTACCCTCACAAAAACATCAGAAAAGATTATTTTTTTTGAGGAAGGCTTTTTAAAATTTTTTTCCTACTATTATTAATTTTGTTTCTACTTTTATCAGGGTATTGAGTATTCATCCCAGTTTCCCTCCCTCCCCCTCTCTCCCATCCCTCTCTTTCCTTTACGTTCCTTTCACTCTTCACGCTTGCATGCTTCTGTGGACTTTGGAGTTCACTCTGGCTTATCTATTCCCGTGTGTGTTCAGGCCTCCATAGTGTAACAAGTTAACCTCTCCACTGGTATGTGCATTTTCCTTTAGACCCAAAGGTTTCCACTGTGAGCACCCATTCTATGGGTATAATAACAACTGCCTACAAAGCAGTTTGATGTACTGTCTTTCTACCAATAGGTTTGTTGGCTGTCTTCCCTATTGAGCTATTTCCTTCCCTGACTACCAATGTAATAGTGGCATAAGTACCAAGGAGACAACCAAAAGCTTTCAGATTGGACTCAAGATCCACTTGTCAGAATGGTACCCATCCCTGTTACTGTAAACTAGAACAAAAACCTAAAAAAAAAGAAAAGATAATTTTTTAAAAAGGGACTGAAGGGCTGAAGATACTGTCCAGTGGATAAAGCATTTGCAGCATGTATTAGTCAGGATTCTTTAAAGAATGAATCTCACAAAGGGGAATTCATTGGATTGGCTCATGAGGTATGGTTTAGGTAGTCCAAGAATGACTGCCTAAACTGCTTAGTTCAGGAGCTGAAGGTCGGACAGTGACTGTCTGAACTCTCAGGAGAATTCCTCAGAGTCACTGTTCTTCAGTCTTGTTGAGAAGTTGAAGAAGCTGTGTTCTAAAGTCAGCAAAGAATGGAGGCAGCAGGAAAGATGCATGGGGTGGGGGAAGAGAGAGAGAGGGAGAGAAAGAGGAAGAGAGAGAGGGAGAGAAAGAGAGACCTTTCTTCTACATCATTTTCTTTTAGTCTGTCACAAGAAGGTGCCACCAACATTTAGGACAGGTCACTGTGTGGCAAAAGACTTAATCCAGATAATCCCACCAGCTGATCTGGCATTGATCTGCTGGTTAATTTCATGTTCGGTCAAGTTGACAACCAAGATTCACTGTAACACTGCCCAATCTTGAGGCCTAGAATCTGGACTCCCAGAATGTAAAAGCCAGGTGAATCTGATAGACTACATGTAAACCCAGTTCCCAGAGGGGAAACAAGGGATCCCCAGGGGAAGTTGGCTAAGTGGATATAATGATTACCCTTTACTATTGCTGTGAGAGAGCACCCAGAGTCAATCAACTTAAGGGAGAAAGGGAGATTTATTCAGCTTACGGTTCCAGAGGGAAGGCAGTTTCTCAAGGCATAGGCGGCATGGCTGGCTGGCCAAAGCTGGAGGAGGCTAAGTCACTGCAGACATCTTGGAAGCTGAGAGCTACAGACTGCTTGCTGCAAAGGCAGACTTTTCCTGGAGGTAGGGTGGGACTAATCCACCTCAAGGCCCACCCCTTGTGACTGCCTTCCTCCAGCAAGTCTCCACCTCTCAAGGTACCAGAACCTTGCCAAACACATGAGACTGTGGGGGATACATTTCAAACCATGACATTCCACTCCTGGCCCCCACAGGCTCATTGGCATCTCATTATGCAAACCATACTCAGTCCAACTTTAAAAGTCTTCATAGACTACAATGGTAGTCCCAACAGTCCAAAAGTCCAAAGTCCAAAGCCTCCTGTAAAATCAAAATACAAGTTACATACTTCTTTTTTTAATTTTTAAAAAATTTTTATTATTATTTATTCAACTGTGCGCATGTGCATATGTATGTGCACGTGTGTGTGTGTGTGTGTGTGTGTCTGTGTGTGTGTGTGTGTGTGTGTGTGTCTGTGTGTCTGTGTATGTGTAGAACCACAGACGAATTCGGGAACCACAATGGACACCTCCACCTCCTTCTGCCCGGGAATTCACAGGCTCTGCCCTACCAGGACCAGAAGCACAGGCCGCCCCTGCTTCCGCCTGGCGTCTATACATGGGATCTGGGATCCGAACTCAGGACCTTTCACCTGCAAGGTGGAGGCTTAACCCCTGAGCCACCTCTCCAGCCCCAAGTTACATACTTCTAACATACAATGGCACAGAATAAACATTCCCATTCCAAAAGGAGGGAATGGGGGCACATCCAGGAAAGATTGGTTCATAACAAGATCAAAAACCAGCAGGATAAACTCCAAATCATGTAGCTTCAAGTCCAATAGGTGAGCCTCTCTTTGAAATCATCTCAGTTCCAAAGGGCTTTGGTTCCACCCCTCCAATGCAGCTGCCCACAGAATACGTTGCTCTCTTGAGCTGACTCCTCCCAGGATATACAGCTCTCCTTGGCAGGTGTCCCACGTTGTGTCTGGAATCTCTAACATCTTTACTTCTCAATAGCAAACCAGGCTTTAATTCCACACCACCAACTGCCCTTCTTGGGCCTCTAAACTGCAGGCTTCTTGCCTCATGATGCCTGGATTCTGCCAATTTTTGAAATCTTGGAGGAGGATTCCATGATCTCCTCCCTCTTGCATCACTGATGCCTCTAAAACCAGAACCACGTGCACGACTTTGCCAAGACTGGCCCCCTTGAATCACAGCTGATTCTGCTTCTCTATGCTGACCATCTCTTTCACTCCTGGGCAGTTGCTTGGTAAGAGAAACCAACTCTTGCTTTGGAACTCCACCCTTTAGCTCCAGTCTTCCGAAAGGATTTGCATTCTTATGAGTGGGAGCCTTCCCTGAGGATCTAGCACTCAAACTAGGGCCTCTCCTATTATTCAAATTGAAGAGCAGGCTTTGATTTTACAAATAGAGCTAATCTCTTCAACAGCCATTTTGTTCTCTGCTTCTTCCTGGTTCAACTCTTTCAGTTTGCCATTGTATTTTTCATCATTGGATCTTACAGTTTTTGTTTCTTCCTGCCTGATTCTTTACTCTTTTTCATAACTCTGAAGACAATTAAAAATTCATATCACATTGTCAAGACTACATTGCTTTAAAATTTCCTCCGCCAAGCACTCCAGCTTAACTTCAGGCAAGTTTTCAGGATGAGGCAAAACTTCACTAAACTCTCAGCCAACACATGGCTCCATGTGTCACTCATCCAGTTGCAAACACAGTCTCTGTTCCCCTCTGGACCATTGCAAGCTGGGCTTCCACTGCCTGCATCTCTCTCAGCATTGCTCTCCTCTGAGCTCTCAGGAGACAGGCCCATTTGGCCCCCTCCCCCAGATGCAAAGACTTTCCCAGCACAAAGTCCCAAAGTTCTCCATATTTCTCCCAACAAATAGTTCCAAAGGCGTACTAGCCACATCACAGCATTAGCCATACTTCTGGGTACCAACTTCTCTCAGTTTCACAAACAACTTCACGTTCTTAATCTCACAGCAATACACCACTACCCAGTACCAATTTCTGTAATGGTTACTTTTTACTATTGCTGTGAGAGAACACCCAGAGTCAATCAACTTAAGGGAGAAAGGGAGATTTATTCAGCTTACGGTTCCAGAGGGAAGGTACAGCCTCTCAAAGCAGAGGCGGCATGGCTGGCTGGCCAAAGCTGGAGGAGGCTAAGTCACTGCAGACATCCTGGAAGCTGAGAGCTACGGACTGCTTGCTGCAAAAGCAGACTTCTCCTGGAGGTAGGGTGGGACTAATCCACCTCAAGGCCCACCCCTTGTGACTGCCTTCCTCCAGCAAGTCTCCACCTCTCAAGGTACCATGAACTTGCCAAACACATGAGACTGTGGGGGACACATTTCAAACCATGACAGTGGACTAGACATATTTAGAAGCTCGGGGTTCAACAAGGGACCCTGCTTTGAGGAAAAAGAAAAAGTGGAAAGACACTAAGGAAGACACCTGATGTTGATCTCTGATCTACATACACACACACACACACACACACACACACACACACACACCTGCACATGTGTGAGAACACATGCTCACATCCACACCACCACCACCACATACACACAAAACAGCATGCAAAAAGTGAGGAGCTACCAATGAGGCACTGAACTGAAAGGTTTGTTGAGCTACAAGACTGGCTGTGTGGGAGGGAAAAGTTAACTCAAACTTGGTCAGGCCAAGTTTCTGGTTAGCCGTCATCTCAGGATCTGCCATGTAGAGTCTTGTTAGCAAGGAGAAAGCTGCTATTTTCTGGACAGGGCTACAGACAGTGTTAACTCTTGTCACAAGGTCTTTACTGGCTAGACCTTTTGTTCCTAGAATCCAAGATGAGCATAAAAAGAGTGACTCAAGAAATAGACAAGTCCAGCAGGCAAGATGTAATAGTTAGGGTATTACTAGAGTTTTTTTCAGGTTCAGAACAATGACTGGAGAATTCTAGGTGCCATTGATGGTGCTCAAGAACAGGATAGTGTAAAGCTACTATTTGTATAACTATTGCAGTTCACCTGCATGGTTGCTGATAAATGACGATCAAGTGGCTTAAGAGTCCAAGGGGTTTATTTTCTCTTAGGATTTTCTGGATACAATTCTCAGTCCAGCTTGATGGGAGAGCATGCACCAATATCAGGTTGAGGGAACTGGCCACACCATCTCTACATAATGACTGAGAGAGGACGATCCTTACTTGCCAGACCAGCATGTCTGGCCAAGTGTACATAAGGATGTTGACTCAACCAGCTCTCAGTATTTTATTCATCTGTCTAGGGCCTAATCCCACCCACCATAGGCTGGGCCTTCCCCATCAGCTTGACAATCTCCTGCAAGTTGCTCTGGGCTTAACTCAACTATTAATTCTCTACAAATGTGCCCAGAGCTCAATCCTTAACTGTCAAGTTAACATCTGTGCCTAACTATGACACTCCACCCCTTGTCAACTTGACACAAAAATGTAACACTTTTAAACTGTAACCATTTATCTTTGTCCCCACAGATGTTAAAAGTTATCTTAAAAAGATAAGTACATTTCATAGACAAATTTAAAAATGTTCTCTCATTAAAACTTCAGTTCCAGCATTTTAAAAGTTCAGAATTTCCTAACTTTTTTTTATTATTTATTCAATCGTGCGTGTGTGTATGTGTGTGTGTGTGTATGTGTGTGTGTGTGTAGAACCACGGGTGGATTTGGGAACTACCATGGACCGCCTTCACCTCCCCCTTGTTTATTCTGCTCCAGGATGCACAGGCTCTGCCCTACCAGGACCAGAATCGCAGGCCACCCCCGCTCAGCATCTATACGTGGGGTCTAGGATCTGAACTCAGGACCTTCCGCCTAGCAAGGCAGAGGTTTAACCCCTGAGCTACCTCTCCAGTCCCAGAGTTTCTTAACCTTAAGAATGTTTTAAATCAAAATAAGTTAAGTACTTTAAAACAGATAAAACTTTAAAACAGAAGTATCTTGATGTAATAAGAAAATATTAAGATCAAAATCAGCAAATCAAATACCACATCCTGCACTTCATTGTCCATCTTCTGCTGCTCATTATGTACTCAAGATGGTGCAAAGATTCTAGGCAGTCCTAGTCCCTGTTTGCAACTCCAAGTTGTAAAAGCAGAGTTCCTCTGAACCAGGCTGGATCTGCACTCGCAACCATCCTTAGAATACATCCCATGGTTCTGCCATCTCCAATACCACTCTGGGTTTACCTCTACAGCTATAAGCTTCACCTTCTATACTTGCAGGAGTGTATACCTACCACTGAGTGCCAAGCTCTTGCTACTCTTCTTGAACCCCACAATTATATATCAAAACCACTACTACCTGGGAGAGGCTGCCAGATTCCGAAGCGAGGTTGAAATGTAGCTTGCTCCACTCAAGCCGCAGCTGTACCAAGTTTTGTATGCTGATGCTGGAAAAGCTTCTTTTAGGCAGCCAAACTTGCAAAGGGCAAAAATAAATAAATAAATAAATAAATAAAAGCTTTAACTTGGGCTTTTGGTCCCTGAAGGAATCTGGGTTTTCAAGCCATGAAATAATATGGTGATTTTCACATCTTCTACTGTCCCAGTGAAAGTCTCTAGGTTTTCCTCCACTGATGTTCATTTCTCACTGATGTTCTGCTGCCTGCCCTTTCCACATCCAGAGCTTCACGGCCACCAACACAGCTCTCCTCTGTGAAGCAAACCTGTCTATAATCTTTAAATTCAACTTCACCAAGCACAAACTGGGCCCAAACAATTCACAACTCTCTCAGCATTGTCATAATCCAAATGGCCCATTAAACTCTGCAGAATGTCATTTGTAATCCACAAAGTCAAAATCTTCAAACATTTCAAACTTTGTTCAGCCAAACCATTCAAAAGCCACAAAATCCACATAATCAGATTTATCAACAACACCCCATTTCCTGGGTACCAGATTCTGTTGCAGTTTGCCTTGCATGGTTGCTGATAAATGACCATCACACAGCTTAAGGGAAGAAGGGATTTATTTTCCCTTACGATTTTCTGGCTACAGTTCTCAGTCCAGCTTGATGGAAGAGCATCAGGCCGAGGGAACTGGCCACACCATCTCTATGTAATGGCTGAGAGAGGGACGATCCTTACTTGCCAGACCAGAATGTATAGTCAAGTGTACATGAAGATGCCAACTCTCTCAACCGGCTCTTAGTATTTTATTCATCTATTCAGGGCCTAATCCCACCCACCAAAGGCTGGGCCTTCCCCATCAGCTAGACAATCTTCTGCAGTTGCTCTGGGCTTAACTCCACTATTAATTCTCTACAAATGTGCCCAGAGCTCAAACCCTCAAATGTCAAGTTGACACCTGTGCCTAACTATGACAACAACCCATTGATTGGGATGTCAGCTTTAGAGAGAGACAGGATTACTAGCTTTAGCTAAATGTTCCTTAAATGTAAACAAGCATGAGTTTACCTATTCTGCCATTTTTGAACTTGACAATTGCAACACCACATCCCTACCCACAAACCCAACTATTAAAGAAGTTATAACTGGAGCTTCTGTTACTTATGTGAAATATATCTATTGCTACATCCTCAGCAACTATATTTCAGGTTCTTTAAGTTTCTAGAAACTTGTTGTATGGTAACAACAGAGATATTGTTTATTCTTATTCTATCATATTATGATGGTTAACATTAAATTTCAACATCACAGGATCTAGAATGACCTTGGATACCAATAAAAAATATAAACAAGGACTAGAGCAGGAATCTGACCCCAAACTTGAGATAGTAAGGGAGGAAGATACAATAGAAAGCCAGGATATAACACTTTGGTCCAGTTTTTAAACACTCACCAGTTATCACAGACCAATCTGACAGAGCTTCCAAAAAAAAAAAGCAATATCTAAATGCTTGTGATAGAACCAAGACCACTCCCACCCCCATTGCCATAGGCTGTCTAACATGAGGTAGAGTCATGGGTCGAGGTCATGGTGATAGGGGCTGGAAGAGTCATCTGAAAGACTGTGTGGTGTGTCCTCCCTGGTACTGGTTCTGATCCAGGACCTCTGTCTACAAGGAAGCTGGGGATTGGGGGAATTAGGCTCTACTCAGTGTTAGGTCCCAGTAGCCAGGCACTGTGAGTTCCAGGGTGAAACCATGTGATGGCTACCCTGTCCCACCAGTCAAAAGAGTCTTGCACTGCAATATGTTGGCCAAGATTAGGGTGGTGTTGGTGATGCCAATCCCTTGTCCATTTAGGCTGACATTAAACTGGCTATTTCTAAACCCTCAGCAAGTTGTATTTTTAGGGGTGTGCTGAGACCTTTGTACAAGTGGAAGGTGAAGAAAGCCAACAAACAATCTATCTCACTGGGGCACAATCTTTTGCATTGGGCCGGTGAAATTCAAGAGCTGCATCTGTGAACTGGTCTAGGGCAGCTAGGCTACCCAATACTGAGAACTGGTCCCATGACCGCCTGAGGGGTGATGATAAGGTGGGTTGCACTAAGCCTTTGAAGCTTGGCAAGCTGTGTAGTATTGAGAGGTCAGGTGTGCCCTGGACCCTCTGCAAGGCTGGAAAGGATGGAGACAGAAACTTGAGTCTGCTTGACCTGCACCATGACATGCTTTGTACATGTATTGCTGCTTCACAGATTACCCAGCATTCCAGAGCAGCAGTCCTGTTTTCTTTTCCCATCAGCCATGTCAAGTGAGCTCTAGTTGCTCCACAGCAGTTGTTATCAGCACTTTGCAAAGCCAGCGGTTGTTTCCTATCAACCTTTCTGATATGCATGTGCTAACCTAGAACAATTTTTTCTGGGGACTTTTGAACAGGGGACAAGAAGCAGAGACGACACCCAAATGCTGACACTGAGCAAGAATTTTGTGATAATTAAACTAATGAAGACCCTGCAAAAAAGACCACAGATGGAGATTATTACAAAAACAAAAACACTGCTAAACCACTAACACTGCTGCCCCTGCCCAGAGAAAAAAACTTGAGAGAGGAGTTTTTAACTTACCCCTCCCCCATTGCTCTTTGTTTAATAATTAAGAAAAAATGCAAAAAAAGTATTATCACTATGAGAATCTTGAGACTTTTAAGATCCATGGGACATTTCAAAATCACTATTCCTTTAAAGTAAATCTACTTTTTAGCATGCCATAAACAATGGTAATGAGCCATTTGCCCGGCTATGGTTCTGCAGGACTGAAACCGCTTTCTGTATTTTCCTGGCTATACTTGCCTCTTGTCCTTATACAGGTTGTGCATGCTGTAGCAGCTTATTCAGCTGAAATACAGCCTGTCTTCCCTCTATAACCGCACTGATCAGTGTGGTGCCCCCTTCACCTCACGTGGCTGTGGAGCCCTCGACATGTGGTTGGTGCCACATCTAAGACAGAATGGCAGTATGGCAGAATATAAAACATGTCGTTAATTTTTATACTGAGCTCATGCTGAAATGATAGCTTTTTATAGAGTTAAAATATATTACTAAAAACAACTTCATCCATCTCTTTTAATATTTATGCATGCCAAAAATAAATGAAAATGTAGCTTAAATTTAAAATGATATATGTAATTCTGTATGTGCCCTACATTAGAATATAGCATTTTTACTAAAGAGTAGAAGCTTATTTACACTTTTAAGATCCATTTCAAAATCTACTATTCCTTTAATAGAAATATTTTTAGATGTAGTAAGATGGTTATTTAATAATTAAATATAGGTTTCTTTGAAACCTATTCTTTTTATATTGGCTTCTATAATAGTCAGATTGACTTTTTTTGTTGTCTTCATTTTGGGGTTTGGGGACAGGATCTTATTATAGAGTAAGGAGTGACTAGGAATCCACTCCATGTACCAAGGTGGTTTGGAACTTGTGGAATCTTCACCCCCAACAGTCTCCCAATTATAGGGAGCACATGCATGCATATGTCACCAATTCAACTTCAACCTTTTAAAGGAGATAACTTTATCTGACAGTTAAAAGATTCACTGAAAATTAAAACTACAGAAATGAAAAGGAATTTTATTTCCACTGAGGGGAAATAAAAACAAGAGCATGAGAAACACCAGCAAATTGTGTAACTTAGTAAAGACATTTATACAAAATGTATATTAAAAAAAAAAAACTCCCGCAAGTGAGTATTGTGGAACCAACAGCATGGTTTAAATGGGCAAAATATTAGAACAGAAACATCACCAAAGACCATGCACGAAGGACAACATAGCACATGAAACATCCAACAAAGACCATGCATGAAGGATGACATAGCACATGAAACATCCAACAAAGACCATGCATGAAGGATGACATAAGCACATAGGAAGAGATATTCAGCATCATTCACTGTGTTACTTTCTTTTAGCTAGCAACTTAACACTTGAAATGTATAACAACTAGGAAGAGTTATTTTGTTAAGGCAGGCCTCTGTGCCAGCCTGTAGTAGACTGTCTTAATTACATAATTGATATGCGAAACCCCTGCCTGTGGTGGGTGAGGCCACTGCTTCGGCAGCAGGAAGATGTGTGTGTGTGTGTGTGTGTGTGTGTGTGTGTGTGTGTGTGTGTGTGCGCGCGTGTGTGTGCGTGTGTATGTGGTATGGCCAGTCCCTGGGTTCCTGTACTCATGTAACTCTCCTGCCATGATCAACCATAATCTGGAATCCTGAGCATGACTAAGCCTCTATTTCCCTAATATTTGGGAACATGTATTTAAGATAACAATGAAGCTGTGAAACTAAATCAATTTGTTACCAGAGAAGTGAGGTATTACTGCAAGATCAAGACATAACTCATTTAGGAAAGTGCACACACCAACTAAAGTTGGCAAATAGGTCATTTCAAGTACTGACAGATAGATATATGGAGCAATAGAAACTCCTATGTATGTAAGACAGAAACACAAAATGATAGAAGCTCTTTAGCATAGAGCATGGCAGTTTATTATACATTAAACACAATCACACTATGCAAGTCAGCAATTCCAGCCCTAGGTAACCGCTAGTCAAAACACTTGAAAGTGACTCCATAAGAGTTCAGACTGGCCGCCATGTCAGGAGGGAAGGCCAACAGGCACAACCCGGCACAGCAACAGAAGCAGGGTCTGCCCTGATGTTGCACAGCAAGAAACAAACAGAAGATAGTTCACACAGGATCCTAGGAGCAGCAAGGAAGAGTTTTTCATTTTTACTTCTTATTTTTACCTAGTTATACAAGCTCAGTTGGTAGGAATCCTCTCCCTCTTCCTTCCTCCTCCCCTCTCCTTTCCCCCTGCTGTTCCCTGCTCCCTCTCTATCGCCTCCCTTTTCCTTCCTCCGTCTCCTCTCTTGTTGTTTACTGCATGCTCCTTCCCACCCTCCAGAACATGTGCTGAATTTCCCTCTGAACTGGCTACACTTGTGAGGATTCAGTGGCATATCAAATCTCTCCCCATCCTAAAGCGCAGAGAACCTTGTGGAAGAGGGAGAGGTAAGATTCTAAGAGCCTAAAGATGGGGAGGACCAACGATATGCAAGCTACTTCACACAAGGTAGGGCTGCATTAGCCAGAATTGGACTTTGCCTGACTTGCACAATGGCGACATGTCAACGACCCCGCAAAGTCTAGCTCCAGGCAGCAGGATCCTTAGAGGCAAGGGATTAAACAATCATAATAGAATCCCCATATTAATAGGGTGCCTAAGAGGGGGCTCCACGCTATGACACTGAGTCCAGAACCCTCACTAGCTTGGAGGACTCAGAGGGAGGTTTGGCTTTCATACAAAAGGATGCTCCAGGAGATCGGAGGGAGCAAGGAGGAGGCACTGGGAGAGGGGGAGGGAGGGAGGGAGGTGAAAGGAAAGGGGGAAGGGGGAGAGTGCAAGGGGGGATGACTGGGGAGAAGAGTAGAGAAGGGAAAGGACAAAGGTACTTACTGAGTTTTTATGATTAGGAAAAAAATAAAATGTAGGTGGAAAAAAAAAGATTCGGTCGCATACCTTGGGGGTCCCTTTTAAGGCCTCCCACTAAATATGAGAACTTCATTATATCTGTCTAACCCTTGTCTCTAAGGATCCTACTGCCTGAAATTTTCTCCCCTGAAATTCTTACTAGTCTTTGAGGGCTTATTGACATGTCAGCCATTGTACAGCTCAGACAAGGTCAAATCACATTTTAACAATATCCTGGAGACCCTAAATTTTACAGATGGTATTGGGAGGAGTGTGTATTTAGACTCCAAAATTTTAAGAGGTTTTTATAGTATACTTTGTGATGCAAATGCAGTGGACGTGGCATTGGATGTTCCTTCTTAAAACTGAAGCATATGGCAATTAGAAGTGAACAGGCTGCTGCTTCTTCCTACTTGAAGTAAGAGTCACTGTGATTGAAAGAGGCTGAAAACAACTTCACAGTAACATGATTGCAGAATCATGGAAAGGTTATGACATCATAGCCAATGCTATAAAGCATCAGTGTCAGAAGCTATATGATTCTGTGACTAGCCAGATGTCTGAGTTACAGACTCAAATATGAGTATAATAATAGGAATATATTTGTATGATGAAACACCTTGAGGAAAAGGAAATCCAAATTCTGTAAGTGTTCTATCAGACAGCTGCCCTACTTTTAAAAACTAATAAAAATATTGTCTTCTTAAAAAAAAAAAGAGTTCAGACTGGAACCAAAATCAAGTTTCCCATGGTGGCTAGGTAAGTGCTTTGCAGAATAGCTGTGTGGAATGTTACTTAGCAGTAAAAAGGAGCATGCTACTGATATGCATAACAATCTGAATAAATCCCAAAAGCATCATAATGAACTTCCAGGAAGGGGAATCTCAGTGGCTGAAAATAAATGAGAGGTTGTCAGGGTCCAGGAGTAAGAAAGAGGCTGACCAGAATAGTGCAGAAAAGAATTCTTTGAAATGATAAGATGAATGGATAGGGGTTTACATGACCGGACAAATCTGTTAAGGCTCATAGAATCACACATTATAATTAGAATTATATTGTAGGTAAGTTATACTTAGAGCCAATATTTCTAGAATAAATGCAACGTCATGATGTGAAAAACTGGAATGTTTCACTGTTGCTCAGTTTCTAGTCGTATCGACAGTATTCCAAGCTCATGACTTGGCAATTATGCTTTCAATTTGTTTCCTTGAGATAGAAACTTCCAGAGTGAAAGAAATTTAATATTCAAATTTAATATTCTTCTATATACATGGTAGTAAAATTACAGACTATCAAGGGAAAAGAACCACAGAAGGAAAAAGAAGGGCTGTCCACAAAGACTGATAAGCAAGAGGTAGGAAACTTAGCAGCAAGACAAGATGCAGAAGACAATGGAGAATATCTTCAGAGGAACCACCTAGAAATTTTCTCTTAGTTAATTGAAGAGAATAAAAATAATGAGAAAGGTATAAAAAAGAATTATTACCCATAGATCTGAAAAGGAACTACCATGGAATGTCTTTAACCAAAGGAGAATTTTGGACACTGAGTGGAATAAAAAAACAGTAGTCGGCAAAGAAATTGGTAAGGCTTGTTTACAAATCTCAGTGCATTGTTATGCAAGTATTAGTAATAGAAAACAGATGCTTCAAGAGCACAGTGAATACTTGGGTCAAATTTGTCTTTTAAAAATCATTCTGAGCTCCGGGGCTGAAGAGATGGCTCAGGGGTTAAGACTCAATCTTGCAAGGAGAAGGTTCTGAGTTCAGATCTCAGGTCTCACATGAAAATGTCAGGCAGAAACAGTGGTGTCCTGTACTTCCAACCTGGTAGGAGCCTGGGAAATCCCAGAGCCAAACAAAAAGGAGGTGGAAACAATCCAGGATGATTCCCAAAGTTACCCTTGGTCTTCCACATAGATAGTCTGTTACACACAGACAGACACACAAAATAAAAAGTTTAAAAATCATTTGAGTTCTTAAGACAATTCATTTCTGAACTCTAGCTTGTTAACAGTTTAGACAATAAACTATGAAAATGACTGGTATCAGTTTTTATTAATCAGTGCATTGTTCATAATGTATGTGCATATGCCACAGCACACATGTGGAATCAAAGAACAATTTGTGGAGTTGGTTCTCTCCTTCCACCTTTACACAAGTCTCAGGACCAAAATTCAGGTTCTCATGCATGTGTGGCAAGGACCTTTGCCTGCTGAGCCATCTTGCCAACCTTAAAATTGCTGGAATAATTTTTTAAAGGAACCTACTATTAGCTAGTTTCAAGAATACTCAGTGAACACAAGCAGGGGATAAGCACATTTTCTCTAACCTACCACAATCTACACAATCCTGTGTATATTTAAGGGCCACCCATGACCTGAATGAAACAGTCAATCATGGAGAAGGGGTTATGAAAGGTACACTAGTCTTGGTAATGTCTACACAGCAAGGCCAAGCCATTCAAGTCTTGGATTTATTATGCTCATCACACATCATAAAAAGAAAACACCAATAGATCTACTTCCTTTGCTATTCCCTAATTAAAAGAAACTTTTCACCCATTCTGTGTCACCTGTGAGATAATTTGTATCATTCCAAAACTATCTCAGAAGAAATTGCAGCACAAGGAGCATGTCCAGTCACTCGGGGAATACCATAATTAGGATCTACAGGAAAATGTGAAATTTTACAGATTTTTACATCAAACCAAGAAAGAGCCCATGCTGCCACTCAGGGAACCCCATAATTAGTAGCTGCAGGAAAATGTGGATCTTGTGAATTATACTTCCAACCAAAAGAAATTCACAACAGGATGAAAAGAAATGACAGAGCAATTTGATAGCAAATGCACATGTATATATACATACTTACACAGTATAGTTATAGAGTTACAAAAAATGCAAGCAAAAAAAGAAGAAAACCTAATATATCATGCTACCATGACATTTATTGTTTTATTTCCCCCTGGTGTTTTTTTCTAGGTATTCCTTTCTCGTGGTTGTAATCATATAGCATTTATGCATTTTTAATCATATTTAAATTACAAGCACATTCCATCTTGCTAACTTCCACAGCTATCATTTGAATGACTATTATACTCTGGGGCTATACCATGATTCATTAAACCAACTACCAACTCACAGACATTTGTAGCTACATCACATTTTGACCATTATACAAACCAGCTTCAGGAACATAGAGTTTGCAGCTATTTTCCATATCTAGTTTGTTTTCTTCAGATCGATTTCCCTAAATGGGATTACTAGACCAACTGTCATGAAGGTATTTATGATTCTTAATACATATCGGTACAAACTATTTTCTCCCAATGTGGCAATTGCAATGAGAACATTGGTATGCTATGATTTAGTTGGCCCTCAATACACCATCACATCATTAATCTGAAAATTACAGCAATTCCTCTCAAATATTGCTCCTAGACTTACAATTTGTTTGATCAACCCAGCTGGACTGGGTCAGACTCCTGTGGTGGGGCCAGTCTGTACTGGGCAATTCCTACAGGAGAATCTTTAAGCAGATCCTAGTCTAAGGGCCATTGTTTAGACATCAATGAATGTCACTTTGACTATGCATCCTAAGAATCACCCGTGGGGCTTCTCAAACCACCTGAGGCCTGAGACACAGTACCAGGGGTTCTGATATAATTGTATTTTAAGGAACACAAGAGCATAAGTGCCCTCATGGGGTCCTAATACACAGACAGGGCTCAGCCCTACCCGGGCCCAAGCAGTGGTGGTCACAGTTGATCCTGGGATGTTATGTATCACCAGCATCATCTGAGAGCTTGTAAAAATACAAATTCCTGAGGCCTATTCAGAATCTTTGTGGGATCCAGAAATCACCGCTGTTTAAAAGCTGATAATTGTCCAAACTTTGAGAACAATTCGTTTGATGGAAGGTTTGGATAAGAACTTTGTTTCTGCAACACAAATGCCTAGACATCAGGAAAATAGTTGTAGCTCCCCTTTCTCTGGCTTAGACTGCTGTATCACTGTAGCTACAAAACCTGACAGAAACACTTGGATAGGGTTTGTTTGGACTCACAGCTTTAGAAGTTTCAACCCATTACCAGTATGGAGGACATGGTGGTGGTCATGTGAAACCTCATGGCAGATCATAAAGCACAGAGCAATCAGAGCCCAGGTTCAGACTATAATCTTCAAGATCACACCCCTGGTGACTGACTTCTGCCCATTAGCCCTCACCACCAAAATGTTCCTTAACCTTTTTAAACAGCATCAGTGGCTAGAGAACAAGGGTTCAAAACATGAGCAACTTGAGGGCATTCAGGTTTCAAACCATAGCTATCTATCATTTATCTTTCTTCCTTTTCCCTTCATTCCTTGGTTCCCTCATTCCTTCATTCCTTCGTTCCTTCCTTCCTTCCTTCCTTTTTCCTTCTTTCCCTTCCTTCCTTTCTTCTATCTATCTATCATCTATTGTTGTGGCTTTAATGCGAGTTGTTCCCCATAAGTCCATGTGCTTGCTTGCCTCCCTAGTTGGTGTTTGGAAAGGCCACTGCAACTTTAGTAGGTAGAGCCTTGCTGGAGGAAGGCATGTCACAAGGGGTGAGCACTGGGATAGGCTAACCTTGTCCTGCTTCTGCTAGTAGTCTCTTCTAGGAGTTTTCAGTTTGCTGTCTCAGTCTCCATGATGGACATGACCTGAGCTGCCTCCATCTTCTGCCAGCTAGACATGCATTTTCTGCCATAATGGACCGTATCTCCCCTTTGGAACTGTAAGCCAAATAAATCTCCTTTACTCCCCTTAAGTTGCTTGAGTCTGAGTAGCAGTCTCACAGAAGCAGAAAGAATAACTGTGACATTAATCAATCAATCAATCAATCAATCATCATCCCTCAGTATCCAAAGAGGACTAATTCCAAAATACCTGAGATGTGAAAACCCACAGATGTTCATGTCTCTTAAGAAAATGGCATAGTTCTTACATTATTATCTGTATTTTTGCATATGCTATATGCCTGGATGATTTTTTTTGTATTTAGAGAGTGGCCTTGAACTTGCTACACAGCTGATGATGCTTCTGCCACTATCTTCTGAGATCTGGGATTACAGGTGTGCATGGCCATGGGAATGGGAATAGAAAGCTGATATTAGATCCATGAGGTGCTAGGAATCAGTATCAGAACTATGTGCATGTGAAGCAAGTACTCTACTGACTGAACCACATTCCCAACTCCTTTGCTGCATGTTTTACATAATTTTCAGATTGTCAATAAAATGTAGATAGTACAAATGATGTAAAATAGTTTAGCTGCATTATTTAGGGAATTACAAAAAATTCTGTCTGTGCTTAGTACATATGTAGTATTTTCTCAAATATTTTCTACCTGTAGTTGGTTGAATTTAAGGTTATGGAATCTGCAGATACAGAGGACCAATTGCGTGTGTATAAAATGCATGTATCTGCATTGCATATAGCAACACATAGAGAAACTCATAAACATTTGATCTGATTTGGATACATGTAGAGAAGCTAACTAATTTCATGAGGGAGCCATGCTTAATATATCTTACTGCTGATTTTATAACTTAAAAATTTTAATTCATAAAAGCATTATATCTGTTCATCTACTGATTTTTCTAAGCGTAATAGCTTTAAAGATAAAAAGTTTGAATGTTTGGATCCATAAAACTCCACTCCAAAGGACTGGGTCATTATTACTAGCTTATGAAAGGAAAAAAAGGAGACAAAACTTTCCACAAGCATAAGGAGAGACCAGAAAAGTGATTTAAATATAATCATGCCTAGGAGAATGACTAAAGAAAACATTGCACCTTAATTAGCTGGGAATGGAAAGCTAATATTAGATGCTACTAAAATGATGGATGACTTCACTGTTCTCTTTTAAAATTGGGCTTTGCGAGAGGAGCCCACAGCTGAGGCTTTGAAGCCGTGAATCCTGTGTCCAGAAAGTATAGACTGCTGAGTTGCAAGGCCTCCCTGGACCTCATGAGGTATAAGAATTGGAAGCTATGTGTGAGACTTGGAAGATCTTACTAAACTTTAGTCCACTTTATTATAAACTACATGAAAAAAAAAAACTAATCCCTAGTTCACAGAACTAACCTTGCTAGATGGTGATCTCTCCTGGTTTCTTTTCAGTAGTGCCACTGAATTTCAGAATTGACATTTAATGTTCTCTAAAGGCACAGGTGACCCAAGGAGAATTCAACGCACTTTATTTTAATGCCATGACTTAATAGGAAGTATGACATTCAACTTTATGATTACTAAAAGCAAGATCAAGTCAAATGAAACTATATTTTTAAGTTTGTGTTTTGGTCATGACATGTACCACAAAGACTCCGCACCCAGTCACAAAAGCAAACAATTCTACAGAGGGCTGGTGGCTGAGATGCTCATTGGTTTAAGCATACTTAATACATTTTCTGGTTGTGATGGTTTCAACTTACAGTGGTAATTAACCACTCTCTTTGCAGAACCCACTGACAGACAAAACCAAATTATGACTTGCAAGCTTGTTAAGAGTGCTAATGAAGGTGGGAAGCCCTGAGATCAAGTTCAAACCTACCATGTGGATGACCTGTTTTCCTTCTCAGAAAAATGGAAGTAAATCGTTCTTCCTAGCCTTCCTAGCTGGCTATGGAAAAGTGAGAATCATGGATGCTCACGACACAAGGAACTATGGACGTATGAAGCTTTCACACCAACTGAATGCACAGGCTTCATATGTTGACATGGAAAGAGAAATCTGTGTTGGGATTTCTGGATAATGAGCATGTTAGCAAAGAATTCTTTAATACAAACTTTAGTGTGTGTGTGTGTGTGTGTGTGTGTGTGTGTGAGAAGGCACTGTGTATCCCTGTGGAGGACCAAAGATGACTTCAGGAATCATCCTGTATTATTTCCATCTCTTTTCTGCTCTCTGGAATTTCTTAGACTCCACCTACCAGAGCCAGAAATGCAGGCCACAGACATTTCTGCCTGGCATTTTACATGGGACCTGGGATCCAAACTCAGAACCTTCTGCTTGTGAGTCAGAATCTTAAACCCTGAGCCATCTCTCCAGCCCAGCAAAAGATTCTTGAAAAATGGATATTGCAGAAGAAATCAGTGCGGGTCAAAGGCAAAGTTTGTTGATTCCCATTTTGACCAGGTACAACTTTACTGTTCAAGACCACTAGCCAGCCTTGGTAATACTAACACTGCTGTTTTGGGGTTCAATGATAATGTGGCTATGTGGGAGAAAGGTATATCTCTAGCATCTGCATATGCATTAACTGCACCCCCCTATGCAAGGGCTTGGCTCAGCTTACTAGGGGTCACTTTGAATGGTGTATGGAGAAGCTATACATAGGGGAACTTACCGGAATTCTCAAAATACTATTCACTCTTTCTTTTTTGCTTCTGCAAGTGTCGAGGTCAGCTATAACTCATCTGAAGGAGTCATTTAATTTTCCTTTTGTATAAAATACCTCTGTAACCACAGGCAGCCATGTTCCAGCCTTTAGCAGAAGGGCAAATAAAGATATGTAAATGTATCCAACTCCCACATTGTTGCACAGGGACTGGGACAAGAGGCATTTCCAAATTCTTGAACTAATTCATCTCAACTTAGCTGACTTATGTCGAAGCTTGAAAGTTAGTGTTAAACTTTAATTACAATCAGATGCCTACAATGGATCCACTTTTCTGAAGCACCAAAGACTTATGTTGCTAAAATTAACATTCCAAGCACTTAGAACACAAAGTGTAAGGGTCTCCATGTCAATAGATTTCAGACTTGCAAAGCTGTAACTGAGAATGAATCAGCCATTTAAATTGTACCCATTGTGCACCACAGCTAGCTTGACCCAGGTTTAAACTGGCATCTTTAAAAAAGATGCCTCCTTGATGAAAGTCACTACAGAGAATGAAACAGAAAAAGGATGACACACTTGTGAATTAAAGTTGGCTGAATGTTAATCTTTCTGATATTTCAAAAGATTTCTTTTTAGATTTTTAAAACTATTGAGAAAATGGTTGCCTAGCAACTAATTTCCCGCATTATATGATTCTGTTGTGGTTCCCACCTGCTAGAGCAAAGCCTCAATAAAATCATTCCTTTGCAAACCAGAAAAGTAGGGAAGTGAGCATCGTGACTCAAAGGAAAGTTGGGAGATTCCAGACTTTCAAAGACACTCATATTTTTGTAAAAAGATGTTACGACTTTTCAAAATGAACTTTTAACAAAATTTGATGATAGTCTAGGCTTTCATTTCAGTACAGTTTCTCTTGAAACTGCAAATACAGAAATAGCTTTATGTTCCAGGAGCATATGCAGTTGCCTGAGGGACACAACCCAAGAGATCATCCAAATCTTCACACTTCTCATGGACTCACAGAATGTGAAGTTCCTACCCTTGCAAGTAGCGTCTGAGTGGGAAGGTGGTATGCACAAGACACCACTGCCCCATGTACAGTCAGGGAACGCTGACACTGCACCCTGCCCCATGGTATGAATTAGCATCTCATTATATATTTGAATGCACAGATATAATGCTCAAGACATTTGTTTGCCCCACAGAGCAACTGAGCTTAGGATATGCCACCTCGAATGGTGCCTCAGTCACATTTATCCCAAGTAGTATATGTAGCTAACAATGCTAACTGAAAGCTTGCATCCCGCTTTACTTATTCCATAGCAGTGTAGACACTTTAGTGTGGTACATTTTTCAATATTGCTTACCCAGATGTGACCTTGGACAAACTAAAATGTAAATGTAAGTATAATGTAGCAATAAGACTTCTTTAAAAAGACATCTGGAATACACCCTCTGCTCTTGCCTTTCTTTTCCTTCACCCAAAACCTTGAGATAAAAATGTGATTGCTGGAGTTCTAGTATGCACATTGTACCATGTGACCAAATGTCAACTATAAAGATGGGGAAAATAAGTTCTAGAAAATTCCTAACCATGTTATACCTTCCCAAACAGCTCTGGAATGCCCAGAGAAAAAGAAGTCTGTATGGCATGTATGAAATGTGATGCAATGTAATGTCATTTTGAGTTTTGTGTTGAATGCAAATGAGCCTAATCCTAATTATAATAACTTTATACAATAAACTTGACTGCGATATTCGTAAGCCTATTCTTCCTTAGACTTTGGAAAATAATAGAGCCATTTGGGTGGTAGCTCAGTGATATAGTGCTTACCTAGCTCACAAGAGGCCCCGGGGTCATTCCTTAATACTAATTAAAAAACAAAAAAAGAAGTGAAAAGTGCCAGGTCTGGGTGAGGCAGGAAGACTGTAAGTTCAAGATCTGTCTGGGCATCTTAGTGAGACTTTATCTCAAAATAAAAAGGAAGGAGAAGTGATAGTACACACCTATAATCTAAGTCTTTGATGATGAGGCAGGAGGATTCCTGGAGTTCAAACCAACCTGGATTACACAGCGAGTACCAGTTCAGCCAGGGTTACATAGCAGGACCCTGTGTCAAAAGCAAACTAATGAACATCAGCACACAATGTTGAAAAGCTTCAGTAGCAAAGAAGATACTGCCATGCCCTACTCCATGTACGTCTGATTCATACACATCCAATACTTTATGTGAAAGTGAAGCAAGAAGTCTACCCTGAGACCTGGGGCTCCTTCGTTCTATAGAAAAACAAAAAGTAGAAAGAAAGAAAGAAAGAAAGAAAGAAAGAAAGAAAGAAAGAAAGAAAGAAAGAGAGAGAGAGAGAGAGAGAGAGAGAGAGAGAGAGAAAGAAAGAAAGAAAGAAAGAAAGAAAGAAAGAAAGAAAGAAAGAAAGAAAGAAAGAAAGAAAGAACCCACCAACACAGCAGTAATCTTGGCTCTGTGGAGAACTTAGGGGCGGCTTTTTTTGATGTCACTCATTTGTGATCTCTGATCTAGTACATGCAGTTAAGTCTTAAGAAGTTCCCATTAGTGGACTGGAGGAATAGCTCAGGAGTTAAGATTCTGCCTTGTGAGCAGAAGGAACTGAATTCAGATTCTGGATCCCATTTAAAAAGAAATACCAGGAGGAAATGGCAGTGACCTGCACTTTCCAGCTCTGGAAGAGCCTAGGAAACCCCAGAGCAAAGCAGAAAGGAAGCAGAAGCAATCCAGGATGATTCCCGAAGTCACCTTGGGCCGCCACAGGCACGCACAGTGCCTGCTGACAGACACATACACTCACACAAAATAAATGTATAAAATAAATAAATAAAGTAAAAAAAGAAGGAACCCTTGAATGTGTTTGTCAGTTGATCTGTTGACAAACAAAGCTTTAATTCACTTGTAGAAATCCTTTTTAAATTGCCTCCAGGATGTGACCCAGAGACACTGGAATAAAGAAACAGGATTCCCAGACCTGCAGTCCAGCAGGGGTTTGGGGGTTCAAGCTTCGGTATGTGGAATCAGTCAACCATCATGTGATAAGCGCGAAAGACCACCCACCCCACCCAAATACACAGGGAAAATGATCTGTGTACACTGGGCTCTGAAAGCAGACTGCTCCAACCCCAGGTTGGCTCTACCACCCGTGTGTGATCTTAGGCAGATAGTAAACACACTAGACCTTATTTCTTCCTTGGGCGAGTGGATGATAACTGCACAGACTTCACAGATTCGCCACAGTGTATGAGGACCTACATGAAAGGTGTAGAATACTAAGTGCCGGACACTCTCAGCCATGGTGAGTGTCTTCTAACACAGTGACGTAGGAGTGTTGATGGAAGGGGGCTGGGTGCCTGTATCTTCCACAGTGTTTCATTCCTCTCTTAAGTCTCCTGAACTTTACTCCACAAACCAAAACGAAAAAGCAAGCCCACATTTAGAGAAGAAAGATACTGAGTCTTTCAGTCATCGAAGCTCACCATTGGTGGAGCACAGTAAAGACCACAGCCTCCTCACCTGAAAATCTAGAAAATCAAGAACAAAGAAACTAATTAAAATATAGTTATTCAAGTAATTTTAAGATACAACTGTCTTTTTTTTTTTTTATCTCAAGACAGTTTCCAAGTCCCTGTTAGCCATAGCCAGGACATTTTGCTTCTCTACCCCTGACTAGAATGTGGAAGTTTTCAGAACCAGCCACACATGCTGAATCCTTACCTCACCCACCCTAGTGGTCTTGAGACAGATCTATCCTTTGCATGACATTCTTTCACTCGCCACTTTCAGTGCCTCATCTGCCTAGCAACTCTCCAGCAGTGTCTGAAGGCTATAGAAGATATGCCTCCCTCCCCCCGCCCTTTTTGTCTGGGTCTCTGCCCATTTCTCCTCTTCCCAGGACCTTGCTGAATATGCCTCCCGCCATGCTCCTCATAGCAACTCAGTCTCTTCTGGTTTAATGCTTTCTTGTTTTAAGGCTAAACCATGCTTCTCTTCGTCACACCCTTGGCGCTAATAAAAGTGGTATTTCTTAATTCTTTCCCTTTTATAATAGGCCTCCAAGTCCACCTCCCCAACTGTCATAAAGTCTCTCTTCCATTCTTTTCCCTGCCAACCTGAGATCCCAGGCTGGCATGAACCTCTTCTTATGCACCCCTTTCTGGCCTTAAACTCAAGCTTTCACCACCCTGCTGTTGGCGCACCTGGCTTATTTCTGCATTCCTGAGGATGCTCTGCCGTTTGGGTCCTTGATTGTGGAGAAAGTGACCCTCTGGAACTAGAGTATGATCTCCTGAGAACACACCTTGGACATGTGCGCCAACAGATCTATACTCTAGCCATCCCCTTGTTCGCTTGGACAGGTAATCTTCCTCCCCTAGATGGCTTGTGGGCCAGATATGACAAAACTCAGAACCTCCACTGAAGCCTGGAGTCCATTAAAGTATGCATCCATAAGTTCACCTCTTCCTTTGAGGACCCAGAAATTACTGGAGTCTGAACTCTCCCCTCGCTGTTCTATCTCCTGACAACTCAGTGCCTTCCCATGTGGCCCTACAAGATGTTCCTGATTTCCTGAATGAACTTCTGTCTTTGCAATGGTTAGCCATGCTTGCTATGTCTGCAAGTTCCACCAATCCTGACTGCACAAATCTCAAACACACATCTGAGACACTGGCAGTAGATCTACTAGCATGCTCGTTTTGGCCTGATGATGAGCAAATGAGGTTGGCTGCTTTACAATGAGAATCTGGTCATTTCTTTTAGTAATATAGTCACAGCTATTCCCATTTCTACTATGGAATTAGAATTCACCTACACTCACAATCGAAGACAATGGTTCAGTGCAAACAAAACTGAATAAGAACAGAAGTGTGTTTTTTTTTCCTGTGCAGATCCATTGATAACCTTGAGTTGCATACTCCCTGAGTGCCCATGGACAAATGGAGTTCATCTTACACCAATTGCGAAGCCATTACATCATTCAT
Source organism: Typhlomys cinereus (assembly GCA_023101885.1). Taxonomy (NCBI): domain Eukaryota; kingdom Metazoa; phylum Chordata; class Mammalia; order Rodentia; family Platacanthomyidae; genus Typhlomys; species Typhlomys cinereus. The sequence continues at coordinate 4,966,616 of JALPQD010000065.1, read as the reverse complement.
TTCAGGTGTGAGCTCTGAAACTTTCCCTCTAGTCAACTGTCTAGGGCAGCAGTGACGTCACCAAGCATCTTCGGGGTTTCTAGACACCCTTTGTCTCAGAGAACCTTTCCTTCACCTCTTATTGTGGGAGGGGGGCACTGGCTTTAATATAGTGGTCCTACACAACAGTTCAGCCCTGTTGCTTCCAGAACTGTCACTTAGCAGAGAGCGTCTCAAGATTCACCTCTAAAAAATGGGTAATGTTGCTCATCCAGCTAGTACTTTTCCAATATTATAAAACAGAAAATCTGATTTCCATGACACAATGTGTTCATGTATCAAATTGTTACCTTATGGACTGTAGGTTTGCAAAAGAAAAATCATAACTAGAAAGCTCAATATGCAAATATAACTCATTGTATCAAAATAACAATAGATATACTTTGGCCCAACAATAATTCCTCTAGGAACAAGCAGGTATTGAGACTTGCAAAGGTCACAGAAAAATATTGTTACATTGTTTGTCATGGGAGAGCACAGAAGCAGTCCAAGAGTCTATCTGCAGGAAACAGATTTAACTTGCTCATCTGTACAGGCATACACTCTGAATTTTTAAAAATAATAGAAGCTCTATGCACTGAAGTGTAAACATCTCCAAGATACATTATGCAAAGAATGAATCTGTAATGTATGCACGTGTGCTACCTCACGTATAAATAAGAGGAAACAAGACTGTGTTTCTGCATAGAGAAAGGAAAGCATATGAATGACACATAGCATTGGCTGCTTATATGGAAGGCGATGGAATCCTGTGGATATCAGACAAGGAAAGAGATTATTTTCTTTTTTTCCCCTGATGAAACTCTGTGTATCCCTACCTATAGACACACATTCACACTAAGGCCATATGAATGTTGTGTCTTACTCAAAACATTTTTAGAAGAATGCCTCCATTATATTACATTACCTTATACCTTACACTAATAGGCTAGAAAGTGCTTCTTACTAATACAAAGAAAATTTGTTGTTTGCCCAGGAACTTTGCCAAAGACTTTTCCTTTGACCAGAATCATTACTTAATGTTTGCTTTTTCTACTGATGATAAAGTCACTCACCAAAAGCAGGTAAATACTAAACAGAGCAAGAAACAGAAACCTTCCACTTGTGAAACTTAAAAGTAAGCCATTTACAAATCAGCTTATTTAGAGCTGACTTACCATCCCTCCTAAAATGGCTCTAGTCTGTTCTCTGGACTCCAGTTGACTTTAACTACCCAAGAGGGGATTGTCCGATTTAAACCCTGAGCCAGTTTTTGCAAACAACAACCCTTCCTCCTTCATCTCTTCTTCTTAGTCTCCTATCCCTTCCTCCTTCTGGCCAACACTAAACTCAAGAAATGCAAATTAACTTCAGCATTAGACTAAGTAAAACACTAATAAAAAGCTAAACTACCAGTGGAGAGTCCGGCAATACCCACTAACTTGGGAATTATCTGCTGTTTTGAAACAGCAGTCAAGTATAGTCTATAAAGACTTAAGAGAATGGAAAAGACTCTAGCCAATTCTGCTTGACTTTCTTCTTGTGTCTAAATTGAGATGTGGGTTATAATTTACTACTGAAAATCTCAAAAATTATTAACATCTTTTTAATGAATGTGGCATTAATGTTTGATGTCTGCAGGTATTTCAGCACTAGAATCTTCTTCAAGAAACTTCAGGCATCTATCTGAGTCTGCAGAACCAAAGTAGAGCAACCAGAGTTGCATCCATCCACGTTGCATCTGCCTGTACCATCCCACCACTTGACCCTAGCCACCTTCAGAAAAGTCCTGATATTCTCAGAATCTTTTTGGAAAACATTGGGGCAAGTCTGATTGGCTCAGCCTGGTGTTCCAAACACCCTGAAAACACATTCTCACCTGCTCTTCCCACCACCTTCTGGAGTATCCTCTTTACGCCGGAGACCATTTCTCCAGCAAGTAGGTTTGTCCATGGTTACGTGGACTTTCCCTAGCAGCTCTTCCTTTCTGCTCGCCTGCTAATTAACCCTTCCTGCCCCACCCACTAGGGTCCCAAAATCTCTAAACATAGCCAAAGCCCACCTCCTTCAGGAAGTCTTCCTCCCTAGTTAGTTGTTCCTTCCTTCTCTACCCTGCATTTGCTTTGTTTCCTTGAAAATAAACAGCCTTCCCAATAAGACTGGAAATATCTCCAAAAGGGAATCTGGTTTGCTAATTGATCTCATCACCAAACTCTAGCGGGTGGTACGGCTTAAGAAATATTTAATGAAAACAGACAGGGAACTAGATAAAATCAGGAGGCTGTTCAAATGCCTGGAGTGCTAAACACGTGTGCACTTGGAAAGGAGAAGCCACCGGCTTCGTCTCCCACAGCACCTTCAGGTGTAGAGGCTGAGGCTACAATTCAATTTCAGAGAATCTGGGCTAATTTTAACACTATCTAAAAGAACCAAACTTCACCACTCCAGAAACAATCTACAAATCACTGAATAAATGTTCGCTGATGCCCATCTGGTGCCTGTGCTGTTTGGGTGCATGAATAATACATAATTTTTTTTGAAAATTGCAGAATTGATTCATTTTACATAAAATCTTATCTGCCTTCTAGAATTTCAAGTAATCTGTATATTTTTGAGGCTTATGACATTCGGTTCACACCAAATTAAAATTGGCATGAAAATTATCCCGGGTGACTGCAAACTCAACACAGGCATTTGTTTCCCCTATCAAAAGTTGAGGTAAGGAGGGAAGGGAAGAGAATAGAGAAAGGAAAGAAAGTGGAATATAGGGAAGAATATGCTCAAAGGATATTACATACTTACACAAAATGATATTAAAGTGTTTATTATATATGTTATGGATATATATCATATAATGTATACTGTATCATGTATAAAAGAAAATTCCCTTGTTCAAAATTTCCTGTGATGAAATCTTTTGTTGCCTAACTCTACAAAAGACTGAATGAAGGCAGTGTTAATATTTAAAAGCAGCATGTGTCGTCTTTTGTAAAGCCCTTTAGGTTGTGCAGGCCGAGCATCTGGGGTCTCTATCACATATGTGTTTGGCAAGAATATGTGATGGAATAAACAGAATAAACAGAAACATCATTTGCAAAAATCACTAAGGAAGCTGCCTTCTACTTGCTGAAGGCATCCCTACTTCTTTTCTTACCAGACTCTGAATCTCAGAGAGAACGGTGAATCAGACACTGAATCTGAGAGAGGACAGGGTAGAAATGGGAAGGGAAGTGATGGAGGAGCTGTGAAGGAGGTGGGGACACAAATAGGAAGGGGAAAGAGCAGTGTGGAAAGCAGGCAGGAGGGAGAAAGGGAACAGAGAGGAGAAACAGAAAGGCAAACCTGAGCCGTGGGAATCTGGGTAAATATCAGAAGGCAGGACGTGCTGAACAGAGTCACGGGCTACAGGCACGGGACCAGGCAGTTGTGTCCACAGCACTACACCTTGACAAGGGACATGATCTAAATTCACAACTTTAGAAAGAGTTTCTGAGCCAAAGGGGCTTTGTTTGAAGTTCTCAGAGACCACAGAGCTGAACGCGCACCTCTCAATTGAAAAAGCCTGTGCTTTGAGAACATGGAAGAACACATCCCTAAAACTGACTCCCTGAGGTTAAAGAGGCCCAGAGCAATCAGGACGGTGGGGTCCAGTGGGAGCGTGTCCTAGAGGTGCTTGCCTCAGCTGGATACTCCACATAGAGCAGAGAGGGCCTCTCACCTGACGCAAGGCAAGGATGAATCCTAAGAAAAGGAATTCATGAATGACTTAAATATTTTATTCCGAATAAAGCATACCAATGCGTATGTACTGCCTGTTTCTCCATGAGGATTTAATACCTACCCATTGATTTGGGTCTGTGAATTCTACGTCCCCTTGTATAATGCCACAGCATTGATTGACACTTTAGATTCTTCTGCAGCGCAGTCAAAACTAGTAAGAACAAATGATGAAATTGTCCAGGTGTGAGATCTTATTATTTTATTGGTCCTTCAATTTGCGCAACTGTTTGACCCACAATTTACATACTCTACATGTATTGCTTTTTATTTTTTTAAAGCAACTTGTCTTTGGAAAGGATCAATGGTCAATAATTAGTTTATGAAGAAGTGTAGAATTATCCATGTTGGAGTGAGGATACAGAAGTAAGTCAGAATTAAACTTTAAGGATTATACCATAGAACAGGCCTCTTTAACAAGCTAACCACTGCCAATCCTGAAAACACAACACTGGAACATTCTTTGCCATATGTGTGCTACAAAAATGGATGCCATATACTAACTTTGTACACAACAGTTATGGGCTCCTAAGACCAGAAGGTCCTGTGACCCGAGACAAATGTACACTATTTTTTAATGTTGCATACAGGAATAATGAGAATTTTTATTATTTTCACCCCTTAGTTCCAAATCCCATTCCCTCCCCCTCCTTTTCCTTTATAACCTTTCACCTCACCTATCAGACTTCTTCCTATTTTAAAATAATTTTGCTTGTGTGGCCCCCTGTGTTTCATCTAGTCTGTCTTTGATGACATATGCCTGATACAATTCATGCACTGTCAAGCATCCTAGATCAGTGGGTGTACCATTGAGGAGAGCATCCTCCTTTTCTTTCCCATCAGCATTAGTCTTCATCAATCTCTCAGAGAGATGTGGAGCTTCTTGTGATCTTTCTGATTTGATGGTGAGATATTGATAAGACAGTGCAGTGCTTGTGTAGTATACATATCTGCCATGAGATCTTATACATCAGGAATGTATCATGTCCAAGAGATTATGTCTGGCTCACCACAAGCCCACTTCAAGCTCTTACAATCTTACTGTCCCCTTTTCCTCAATATTCCTGAGCTTTGGGCTAGGAGTGGGTGAGGCATATATGAGCTATTTAGGGACAAGTAGACTATAAACTATTTTCTGTATTTTGAAAAGTTGTGCTTTTCATTAATAAGCATCCTCTCTGTTGTAGAAGAGGGCTTCCAGGTTGAGTACTGAGTGCTATTCCAATCTATGGATATAATAACAGAATTTACAAAGTAGTTTGGTGTACTATGGTCTGCTCTTCCCCTGGAACCTATTTCCTTCCCTTTCATAAGTTCTTATCTGAATTTGTAGTAACAGGAATGTACATTTAGAATATAAAGGAATTTGAAAGATTGTGAGCAGTCACAAAGATACCACTACAACTTTTAACTGATTTTCATAAGAATCAACAGTTTTTCCACATTTATTTCCCATAAATTGGTATTGAGAAATGACCTAAATTACATAACTTCAAAAGTTAAATACAATAAGCATTAGTATCCTTCCTATAAGCAGTCCCTCAGCAATGCCTATGTGCAATAAAGGATCAAATAATATTTCTTGAACAAAAGAATGAACCTCAATAAAGAGCTATAGTAGCAAGTATTCTCAACAAGCACACAAACTCTCAACCTTCATGGTGTTAGAAGCATCCATGAGATATTCTATAGCCATGTGCCTCAGTTACTCTTTCTGCAGCTGTGAGACAACATTCACACACAACTTTTAGGGAGAAAAGGAGATTTATTTGGCTAAGAGTCCAAAGATGAAATACAGTCCATTATGGTAGAAACAGCATGGCTGGCTGGCAGAAGCTGCATGAGACTTAGATAACATTCACCGTGGAGGCTGAAAGAGCGAGCTACAGACTAGAAGAGCAGATGGCTAGAAGGAGCAGGGTGTGGCTAACCAACCTCAAGACACTCTCCCTGTATCATGCCTTCCCCTAGCAAGGCTCTACCTTTCGAATGTGCCATAATCTTCCCAAACACCAGCATAAGCCAAGGATAACAACACATGAACCTTTAGAGTCGACTCACATTCAAACCATGACACCATGAACAGAGAATCAGCAGAGAAAATTGATTACGTGCTTTTCTACAAAGAATCTTCTTAATTTGTCTCTAAGAGATCATTCGTAAAGAATATGTATGTCCTCTCTCTCTCTCTCTCTTTCACTCTCTCTCTTTCCTTTCTGTATATGTGTGTGTTACTGGGGCCTGAACTTAGGGCTCACACATGCTCAGTGGGCACTCCATCATGGAATCACATCCCCAGTCAAGATTTATGATTTTGATTTTACTTTTCCCTTAAAATTTGCATAGGATTCTAGAAAATTTCACCACTACATCAGACATGCCAAACATTGTCCTTACATTTGTTGTTAAAGTCAATGTTTTGAGATAGTAGCTTTTCTAAAATACATTCTGTGTTTCTTTGACTCAAACATTATTTCACCTTTTCTTAATGACTCAAGGCTATTAATATGAATACTGTTGTGGGAATGACAATAATTCCTTTGAGTATGAAGTAGCGGGTCATTGCCCTTGTGCATGGCCCAGACTATTCCGGAAAATAGTCTTTTGTTAATAGATATTTTTTTCCTACTGAGGAAAGAATAAGAAAATAAATTTTACTAAAACCTGTTTATATGAATCAATGGTGTTTCCATGAAAAGTATTAATTCACTTAATTTATTGTTACATTTTCAGACTTTACTGTAATTATTTATTTCTGTGTTGCTCAATGGAATGTGAAGTGAGGATGGAGCAAAGATTATGCATGATTTTCCTTTGTGCTCCTTCCCCACAAACTTAATGCAATAATCTGAACCACGGTAAGTATTCAACAATTATGAGTGGAATTAATTTCATGTAAGTCTAGAAAGTAAGTATTATACCCTTGTTCTAGGGAATAAGTTTCAAAGAAGCGAAAACCACACACATTTAATGAGTGGTGGGGCTTGTATGTAAGAATATCAGTCTCTCCTAGTCCAGAAACATAGTTACATAAGAGCAGATGGTCCTGCAGAACCATGCCCACCCCTCTCATGCTATGGTCTTCTGAGAGCATGACAGTGAAAGCTGGGGTCTTTGAGAAGGGAAGTCAAGACTTCCAGTTGTCAACACAGTGCTTATTTCTGAGCACAAGCAGGAGCCAAATGACCTGATTGACAGGCATCATTGTAGAATCAGTTGCTCTAGATGGGTACAAATTTCAGAAAGAGTAACTCCTGAACAACTACCATTGGGATTTCCTTGTCCCAGGTAAATGGTAGTTTCTAAAGCCAGAATCATTGTATCCTCACTTATTCCTCACTCATAGGGAAAGATTTTGTAGCATTTGGAGCTCACTAAATCGAGGATGGATGACAAACCTAGAAAATGTGTTATCTGTCGCTGGAAGGGGTGGTAGGAAGAACCTCAAGTTATGAGATTTGAATATGAAATTTGGAAGGGTAGTTTTAGCAATCATCTAGTCTGACTTCCATCTGTTTTATTTTGCTTTCGTCAGGAAACTGAGAGCAGAGCAGCGAAGTGACTGGATGGAGCTCTCCCAGAACCCTGGCCAGAAGAAACACAACTCCAGGGACGAGTGGCGGCTGCTGTGGTGGGAGATCTTGGTCAGACAGCACAGTGGTTGCCACAGCGATTTTTGAGGACACAGCACAACTAGCCGTGCCAACCCAGGAGACCCAAGCCAAGAAGCGTGGAGTCGAGGACTCTCATCAGGAGATCCTGCCCCACAAAGAACAGGCTGATTAACATTCAGGCGGAGCACACGCAGAATTGAGGCAGAGTTAAGAGATTGCAGTGGCTCTGCACCACTAAGTAAGGCCACTGTCATCTGCCCACAGCTATGGATCTGGGGCTTTTGCCATCTCGTTCCCTTCCTGCCTGCACGTTCCACACTGTAATCCCTCACGAACCTCCTCTTTCTGAGAAGTCTTGATTAAAGGGTATCTGGAGAGAAGAGGTTGAAAGAGGCTCCATAGCTCTCTCACAGTAGGACTATAGACACACTGAGGTGGCCGTTCAGAAAATGGACGTGACTCTAAACCATGAGAGTTGGATCAGAAGGAAGGAGGAGAAGAGATGCAGTATGAATCTTCTTGAGAAAGTTGTTTCCACAAATGCTGGTCGACTAGCTCTTGTGTGCTGGCACTTGCAGTGGGGTACAGGGAGTGTGGGAACAGACAAGAAATCCTTACCTTCGGGACAGAGTCTTTGTGTGTGTCCATGGGTGAGCACATGGATGTACACAGAGGGCTGGGACTCAGTGGATGCCGTTAGTGGCCCTGTATGTCCCCCTTGGCATTCTCTGCTCCAGCGCATGCCTGTATGTCCTGCTGAGTCCATGTGTAATTCTCCCCAGTCACCCAGTCACCATCCAGTCCACGACAGGCTCCCAGAAGCATCCAGGAGTCACACGCCTCCTGCAGCACACCGGTCCACTGTCCTCTCTCAGTGTGACCTCACTCTGCAGGGTCTCCCAGCCAAGTCGGGCCTCCATTACCTGCCTGGTAAACAATATATAGCAGTAACATGCCAGGGCTTAGCAACCTCTACCCTCCGCTTCTCTCACTTACCCACTTCCCAACCAGAGCTTGCAGTAGTCATTCCCGAGAAACTACCTGCGTTCAAATCCCCAGCTCAGAGTTGCCCGGATGGAGGGATCTTCCAATCTAAGGAATAATCATTGAAGGTATGGGGAGATGAGAACTCAGCTTCCTTTAAAGGATGAAAATGCAGGAAATGCCTGGAGAGGGGGCAGGCTAGGCTATGAGTTTATTTGTGCTGAGATTGCAAGGAATGAAAATAATTGCTAACTCTCCAACTCTTAAATAATGTTTACACTGAGATTTTTAAACACTGGGTCAAAACGTGCACCTCCCAGGACTATGACATTCCCATTCTCTTCCCTTTCACCTGGAGAAGTCTTGGCATTAGCCCCCAAACAACCTCTCAATGTTTAATGTTTTGCTGATATAACCCACCCCAGAACTACCCAAGAGCAATTTGGAGCAAGAAAAAAATAAGTACTATTTTTAAAACGCCAGCGGGGGGAAAAAAAGACTGTAAGATAGAAGCAGCTCTCGTCCAATATCTGAAAGATCTACGGTTGGATGAATAATTCAGAAACGGCTTCAGACAAATGATCCTGGGATTATATGAAAATAGAAAAAAAACCTCAGGAGTCTGCTGCTCCTTTTATTAAAGTCTGGTTCGCATTGAACACTGTTTTCTCTGGGGTTGTTTCTAGTACAAATGTGTAGTCAATAAGACCAAAACCTGCCCAGGATCATGCCCTTCTAAGAGCCAGAAGAGAAGGCATTTTGATCTTCTAGTCATTTTTATCTTGTGAATTATTAACTATTGTGAATTGGGTAAAAATTAAAAGTAAGCAAATTCATCTTCATTTGTTTGCTTTAATTATTTAGCAGACTCTCAAGCTTCATTACCACATGTACACATCTTCTAGATGTGTGTTCACTGCAGACTCCCTTAGAACTGCTGAAAGGAGCCCTGTATGAGTTAACTAAAGAGAAGCTTTAATAGTGGCACTGATGTGGCTGGCAGGGTGCTCTATTATGTTAATTACGGCACTGTTGCCAAGGTGAATCAGCCTGCAGCCCCCAGGGAGTGGAGGCTGGGCACTTCAATTCTCCCCAAAGTGGGAATTGCACATAACCTTTGACATCTTCCACCTTAAATGAAGGCACTTGTACGGAAGTCACAATGACTGCTGGCATGCCATGTGTTAACAAAGCCATTAGGTAGAAGTGATTTCACAATGTCAGAAGAAATGACTTTGATGGCTAGGGGTTCCTTGATGAAAAATTTCACAGCCATTAGGAAAAGATGCTACCTAAGAGGCAGAAAGGATTTCTCCTTTTCAGTGCAGTTGAGTTAATGGATCGCTCTGTTGGTGGAAGATGGCAGGAAGTGGGTGCTCTCAGATCAAATGAACTCAGCTATTTACACATTCATCTTCTACAGTCTCCTGAGATTGTCTCACACAAAACATTCACCTCACAAATAAACAAATTAAGAACTAACACCAGGAAATAGTATCAGGGCTTATTACTCATGCCAAGGGACAAATGTGCTTATTTAATACGCCATCTTTCTGAATATTTATGCACTAAAACAATCATGTGGGAGAAATAGGGCCAAGGGAAAATAAGGGTGAGAAAGAAATGAGACCAAAAAAGAGGGCCACAAGAGTTTGAACAAGACTTCCGATTTGCTAGTGAGATTCCTAGTAGCCAAAAGTAAATTAAGAAAATTAAAAACGGCCATGAGTGCACAGACACATAGACATCAGTGAAAATACAGCATCACAGTCAAGTGATGTGGGGTAAACGTGAGCTGTCCCCACGGGCTCTTGTGTTGGAACAATTAGCCCCACCTGGTGGCATAGTTCATGAGGGATTGGAACCTATTGGAGATGGAGTGTTGCTGGAGGAAGTGTCTCACTGGAGGGTGGGTCTTGAGGTTTTACAGCCCAGCCTCACTTTCTGCTCATTTGCTGCTTCCTGACTGCCAACGAATGTTACCAAGTCAGCCTCCTACTCCTGCCTCTATGCCTTGCCTGCCATGAGCCTCAAGACAAATAACTAATACATTAATACCAAGTGATCTATTTTTCTAAAGCTCATTTTTCTAAGGGTGCTAGTTTTTTCTATTTTTCTAAAGCTATTTTTCTAAAGGTGCTAGTTTTAATTCGACAAGTGAACACCCACAGAATCTTCACAACTGCTGCGAATTAGTGGTTCTTAATCTGTGGTTGTGTTTGTCTAAATGGCAGGCTTGACAAAGCATGGCTAGCTAGGCCTTACACTCAGAGGTTCTAAATCAAGAATTTAGGATGGGTCCTTTAATTTTCACTTTCAACATCCCATATACTGTTGAAGCTTCCAGCACAAAGATAGAACTGTGAAAAATCACTGGCAAAAGTTGATTTCACCAAAACTAATGAATGGGTCTATAAGTAAGTAAACAATCTTAGAAATGGTGCCATACTTTTGGTTAGTAAGGGAGAGGTGTAAAAATTACATAGACAAGTTAACCAGTAAGACTTCACATTTTAGTTATCTCAATATAGACATACAATGGGAAAAAATGGAACAAAAGTAATTATTTTGTGACAATAATTGCTATTACATTTCCTCTTCTTAAGCTTTCCTCTTCCAACACATCATAAAGAATAGTTGAAACTTTCACTCACCAGTGTTTGTCTAAAGTTTGCTGGGTGATTCAGGATTTGGTCAAGGTCAGTCTGTCATTAAGAGGATGAGGTTCTGGAAAAGACAGATGCCCTGTCTGCCTGACAGTTTCTCCCCTGTGGGCCTTGAATTTTCTGCCTTAATGTGCGAATAGAACTTATTTTGGTCAAGGTATGGAGGAAGAAGAGCAAAGGCTATGATGGAAAACCAGGGTGTTGATGAATTTCTCACAACCTGATGAAAATAATAATCTTTATACCAGAATGGATGTCATCAACTTGGACCAAATTCCAGTAGAAAATTTATAAAATAATCATTCCCTTAAGTGCTTCTTTCTTCCATCCTGAAGGAGTTCAAGGAGACCATCATTTTGATATGAAAGCCTGACTTTAGTCAAAATTTGCAACAATCCCACATTATTAAAGAGAAATTATATAGATGTGAAGAATGAATATAATATTCTCAAGGCAAAAATCCCAGCATTGCATGAAGTGTGAATTCATAGATAGAGGGAAAACCTCCATATGTTACACAGGGCTATAAGCCTTCATTCATTTGTATTAATAACTGACACTGGTTTTCATTATTTATGATAGTCATTTAAAGGAAATTTTTAATAGCAATAAAGTCTTAGGAAGTTCAGCCCACTGGCAGCCCTCAACTATTTAATCTTTAATGTCAAGGAATTGAGGTTCTCAAGATTCTCTTGAGATAATGATGCAATCTAGCACTATGGAAGTAAAAATTAGCATATTTCCTTTAAGTCTAAGGCTCTTAATTACATATTTTAAAACATGCTTTAAACCACTACAGTTTTCAATTGTGCTATCATGCACTCATGGAGTGTTTTGGCTTACAGAGTGTTTTCTCTGAGAGGAGAACTCTAACGTCCCTAGAAGTCATAATACTTTTCCAAGGTTAAATGTAGAATACTGGTAAGGTCAGGTTTGAGACAGAAATGTATCTTAATTCTTGCCCTTCACTGTCCATGACACACACCTTGCACCATTGGTGACACCCACTCTGTACCATCAGCAACCCCAGCCTTGTAGGAGAGTAGGTTTAAGGGAGGCTGTCCGGGAGATGAAGGATTGAAGACCCCTCTTCTAATTCTCTTAATGTAAGAGAAATTTTTCAGAGGTCTTCTCCTGTTCTTGTGCTTTGTTTTAGAGCAAGGGAATGTTTGTTACAAAGCCTCCTCATCCTGCTCCCCTCCCTCATGTTCCTTAGGAACCATTGTGTCCTGTCCACTAGGTGACAGACTTCCTTGGACCTTGACTGAGCAGCCAGACACTCTACAGATGGAATGCCTGTACCGGTTCCCAGCATATAATTACCCTCCTCACATTTGTGTTTCTGAGAAATCTGATGTTCGAGAAAACCCAGCGGCTTCCTGTCTGATAGGGGATCCTTGTATGCTCTGCTTTGTATTTAACATTATGTCCTGTGTGTATAAATATCTGCACTTCCTAATAAAAGCAGTCATGGAGTCAGAACGACAATATCTGAAGTCCCCTGGTTCTGCTGAGATTCTCGGTCTTCTCTGAGGCCACCATGGCAAGCAGCGAAGACGATGACTATGTTGGGGTCACACTGACTCTGCGCTAAGGCAGATATGAATCTGAATTTACTTCTTGCATTTTTAATCTTTATTCTTTGACAACCTCATACATGAATAGAATGAATTTCAGTCATTTTTTAACCCCATGGTACCTGATCCGATGTCCCCTCCTATTCCCCAAGAAAACTGTCTTCTTTGCATCAAGTCTCTCTCCTACATTCACGTCCTTCTGCACGTGTGGCCCAGTGAGAGTCAGCAGGGCCGCGTTTACTAGCATGTGGCTGGGCACTTCCTGAAGCACTGGCAGCAAGTCAGTGTAGGCCGCTGAGGAAAGTAGCTCCTTTTCCTAACCCAGCGCTATTAATCCCTCCCAGAGGGATTGTGTCACATGAGGTCGCCCCCCCTTCTTGATGAAATGTTGACAGATCAAAATAAAGATGAAGATCTTCAAGAAGTAAACACACACTGTTGAGGTGAGTTCGTGGGAGCAGCAGCCATGACATATCCAGAAAACACTACTAGGCAATACTCCTCCCAACCCCAGTCTCTTTCATCCTTACTTCCCTTTCTTATGTGTCTTAGGGGCCGTAGGATCAGCCTTGGGGTGTCAGAGATATAGAGGTCCAGCACTTTAGCATCAACAATTCTCTACATTTTGGGTCAGTTGTGATTCTCTGTATTAAAAGTTTTACATTAATAAAAGAAAGTTTTACATCAAGGGCTGAAAGCTAAACTAATTATGCATGTAATGACATTTAGAAGGTAACTTCTTATGAGTATATAGCAAAATAATAGAAGTTTGCTCTTCCCTACAGTCTGTGACTTCATCCATGAGTTCCTAAGATGGTTTATAGTACCAGACTTGGGTTCTCTAGTAAAGAGCAGACCTTAACCCAATCACAAAGCACTTTTGACTATCTACAACATTCATGCCACCATTGCATCAATAGGCACATCTTGCCCAGTGGTTGCTCTTGTAGTTTGAAAATTCACACCTGGGTAAAAGTGTTGATGACTTTTCTCTCTCAACAGCCTGTAAGACACCTGATGGTAGCCAGCAGGGAAGAAGTTTTCCAAACTTTTTTTTTATATTTTTGAATTACATCATTCACTTATCAATTTTATCTCTTTATTATTTGTTATTCATTATTGTGTGTGTGTGTGTGTGTGTTTGCACATGCATGTGTGCACCACAGCACATATGTGGAGGTCAGGAGACAATGTGCAGGAATTGGTTGTGTCCTTTTATTGTATGGGTTCTAGGGCGAAACTTCAGCACTGATGAATTATAAGTAAACCGTGAAGACATGACTCCACACGTGGCCATCAAGCTTGGTGACAAACACCATTATCCACCAAGTCATCTTCCTGGGTCTAAACTTTCTGTCTTACCTGGACTGTAGTCATTGAAGACAGACACTCTTCAGACTTGCATCCCATTGTGACCTATATGTTTTCTTGCATATACTTGACCCTCAAAAGTATTATTAACTTTATTAATATTATGGAATTTATTACAACATATGGATAACCTGGTATAAAGGATGGGTAAATTGCATTGAATAAAACAAATGGAAAATTTGAGAAGACTGACAAATGGTATAATACATTAAGAATGAGTTGATACACCCACTTTTTTTCCAGGTAAGTCTTTTCTCTAGCATTTCAGAGAACATTTACTAAAACATAACCAAGGGAACTGTTTGAAGAATCAGAATGTTTCTGGTCACAAAGATTTCTAATTCATTTTCATCATCTTTGTGACAACAAATCTTTGAGACTTCGAAGGTTGCTTATGAAACATTTTGCTACTCATGTTAGAAAACACATGATTTCTTAAAAATTTAAATGGATTGTTTGTGCTCAGCATGGATGAGTTATAAGGAAATGTGGAGATGTGACTCCACACGGGGCACTTGAGCACGGATGCCTTCCATAGATGGCATACCTTTTCCTGACCCAGCCCATCCCAGGCACTCGCCCAACAACTCTTTTCTCTTCCTCTTTTTCAGTCCGTATTAGAAGGGAATCACCATAGCAACACTCTGAAATAAATCAATTCAGCCCCTACTTTTTAGATGTTACAGCCCTCTTCTGAGGTCAGATTTGAAAGACAGCAAAAGACAGAAAGATGAAGGAAGCAGAACTTCCTGCTAATGGAACAGCACCAGTGACAGGGACCAGAAGGGGATCTGATGACGGGCTTTAAGCTTAGAGCAAGACAGGAGGAAAGGAAGGAGGGAGGGGAGGGCAGACAAGGGAGGGAGGGAAGGAGGGAAGGGGAGAGAGAGAGAGACAGAAAAGGAGGGGAGGAAGGGAGGAAGAGAGGAAGGGAGGGAGGAAGGGAGGGGGGGAAGAAGAAAGAAAGAAAGAAAGAAAGAAAGAAAGAAAGAAAGAAAGAAAGAAAGAAAGAAAGAAAGAAAGAAAGAAAGAAAGAAAGAAAGAAAGAAAAGAAACACTTTTCTTTTAAGGATACTTAACAATCTGTAACATTGTAGAAAAAACATGGAAACAATTTAAGCAAATTAAAAAAGAATGAATATCATTTTTGTTTGAAATGATAACGTTGCTTCATAACAAATTCCTTAAAGATATTTCTTTTAATATTGTCAATTGATCTATTTCCTCCTTAAGTTATTGGGGTTGTCTTTTCTACCCAAAGAACCAATATTTTACAATATCAGGCCCATCTCACACTGTGGTTTAAAATATAACAGGAAGTGTGTGTGTGTGTGTGTGTGTGTGTAGGAACCAGAAGTAACTCAGTCATTTACATGACAGCGCAAGTAGAAACGGGTTATTTAGTGTCTCTTATCCTTTATTTCCCACAAGTGGAATAGCTTTACCTTACAGGATTGCGAAAAACAATTGTCACTCAAACTCTGTACTGCCTACTGTCAGTAGCGGAAATCTTTTATGATTCCTAAAGCATGCCAAGGGTTTGCAAATTATGTTGTGCTTGTACACAAACTCAAATCTACTGCACATAGCTATCATCACATAACTATGGTAGATAAAGAACGGATCAAGAGATTTAGACGTAGATGTGGGTGTGCAAATGAACAAACAGCGAGCTTTATAATAGGTCAGCTAACCTATCACAGCATCATTTTCTTCTCTCATCTCTGTTAGGCTTTTTTGTGGATTAAATGTGTGTGTCTTCTCCAAAATCCATACTGCCACTTAGCTCTCATTGAATTTTTGTGAAGGGCCTTTGGGGGAGTGTTTGGGCTATGAGGGAGGAATAGATTGCCAGTACCATAATGAAAGAGCTCCAGCGTCCAGCCCTAGGTCCTTCAGCCTTTTTGTAAGTTTCACCTGGGAGGACACAACATTCATCACCCTGGAAGGTTCAGCACTTGAGGTTCCAGTATAGGGAGCAGCCTTTACCAGGCCCCAAACCTGACTCTACTTTGATCTGGTTCTAAACTCTCAGCCTCTAAAACTTATTTCTTTCCTTTACAAATCACCTAGCCCCAGCCATTTTGTGATATTAGTACAAAGAGAGGAAGTTACTGTAAAGCTCAGTAAAAACTAACTGACTAGAAGTTTGAAGTAGAGACTTTTTCCTTCCGATTTAAGATAATTATTGAAAGGGTTTTTCACCATCATGTCTCTCTCCTCTGTCCATCCTGTGAAGGCCACCCAGGCAACTAGAATTTAGCTTCTCTGTCTGCTCCTTTGAGAAGAACGATGATACTCATGGTTACAGAGAAGGAAGGACAGGATCCATGAAGCATTCGTGCGAAAAGGGAATTCAATATCAAGTGTAGAATGCAGGAGAGGGAACAATGAGTAATGAAAGGCCAGTGACAGAAAGGAGATTCTTAGAGGACAGAAGTATGAGAAGTAATCAAGAAATTCAGATCACTCAAGAATAGAAAGCCAAGGACAAGAATATGGATGAGGAGTTACAGAGAAAGGGGTGTGGCAGGGGTGGGAGGGAGATAAGAAAAGGTACAGAGGAGAGTAATCAGAATGTGTTACATACATGTATGAAACTGCCAAGAACAAAATTCATCATGAAGGAAAAGGCGGAGGGAGAAATAACCCTACAGCTTTAGAGGTATCAGACATAGAACTTTTCAATTGGAAAAGCAATAATAAACGTTTTAGGTAGGTCCTGAATCCTTTAATGTGTTTTACTCTGAGTCCCGTGAGTTATAACCTCATAAGTATTGCACTTCAAAAGTGTTGTGATTGGCTTCACACCTTCCCAGTGACGATATGACACCGAAATGGTGACTTCGGGGTTCTGTCAAAAGAGAATTTTTCCTTCTCAAGAGTTAATGGAAGGATAGGACTGTGCAAGTCAGATGCTTAGAAAATGCAATATGTCCAAAGGAGTCTCTCCAAGAGTGACTGACTATTGTATTTCTACAGAAATCATCTGGCACCTCTTGATCACACACAAAGGTCACTTATAACTCCAATGCCTGTTGTATATCAACTAAGAATATGTTTCTCTGACTTATACCGTTTTTCAAGTTCTGGAAGAGAGTATCTCTGTAACTTTAAAAGACAATTATAATGATCACATAAGGATGATTATAAAATGAGTGTGTTGGCTGTGAGATTTTAAACATCATTTGGCGATACATTCCAAAAATAACATCTCCTATGGTCCCAGCGGACACGAACATTTTTACTTCTGCAGTCCGAACTCACGGGCGGTAGATTACCTGATTAGCGTGGGAGACAGCCACAAGCTTGTAACAAGTAAAATACAACAAATCAGACGTGCAATCTCCATTCGAAGGAAAAGAGAACAACGGTGTAATTAGCATAGAGGTGGTACAGGTGAGATGGTGAAAAATGCAAGCTAAGCAATCCCTCATGTTTTACCTATAACCCATCTGCAGGACAGACAGACGGTGAGAGAAGGCTAGTTTTATTTTTATTTCCTTTAGCAGCGCAGAAACATATGAGACACTGATGAAGTTTCATGTGAAGTAATGAAAGGGCAATGGAATATTCTCCAGCACGTTAAGCAGTTCATTCCCTAAAAGGGGTTAAACTCATGATCCATTGAAATGAATGGGATTCTACTAGTGACTCTAGCAGACCCATCGGTGAGCGTGCGGATGATTTGGAAGGAAATATGACATTGACCAGCTCTTCCGTTCCACGCCCTGCATAGATTCTCCACATAACCATGTTCCCACACCACACTCCATGTCTGATCTGAGATACCTCCTCATGTCATGTGATGGAGGAACACACAATTCTAAAAGTAGGAGGCCTTACATTAGGCACTGTTCAAAATGGGAAAGGTTCTAGAGGTTTATTGCAAGCAGCGTGTGACCTACAGACACATGTACACAGCCCTTTCCATTGCTCCATCCACACTGGTTTGTCTCCGTGGGACTCCTTTTCTTCTCCTGGGCTTGCTGGGCAGCTGTGTGTGTTAGGTTTGCACTCAGAAGACCCTTCTTTCTGAGGTGTTAAAAGTAATGTCGCTGTACATTTTTCTAATCACGTAGGTGACACAGTACCATAGATGAACCTTAATGTAAGCCAAGGATGCTATTGATGTGTCCGTGTGGACCCATCATCTCTAACAGATGCACCAACATGGAATGGGACGTTGATAGAGGATGTGAATCTATTCAGGATGGACAGGGGAATATAAGGGGACTTTCTGTTTTGGTTTCAAATTTAACTTTCTAGTCTACCATTTTCGATGACTTTAGGTGATAGGTCAGAGACCTGAGCTTGATTTCTGGTCTTGCTTATTACTGAACTTTAGGCAATGTGTGTTTCTGTGGCATCTTCATTAGGAAATATGCCTAAGGCTAAGTCCCAGTTCCAATCCTCCCACAGGCTGTGATGCAGTTCTGAGAAGTCTCTTAAGTTCTTAATAGACTTTCATTCAAAGTCTGCCTCATTGCTGGATGAATGGCAAGGAGACGATCTTTGAGCAGCAGCTCAACCCCATTGCTTGGCACTCCTTGGCTCTATAGTAACCTGTGTAATAGTTGCTGTGGGTTTTCATGGGAATAGCTGTAACAGTTGCTCACGGGGTCATCATTGACTCCTGAGTAGGGTCTGCAGGTCCAGGAGGGGCTTTCACAGCCCCGGGGAAAGGGCAGTCAGCCAGATCTCATGACAGAGGACCATTTGGTCATTTGACAATAAAGATATGTACAAATAAGAAAAAGTCTCTATGCCACTGACGTGAAAACTGGGACACATCCAGCTCACTTGATCTCTCAGCAAAAGGACTAACGACATGCTGGCACACAAAACACAGTATTTCTGAAAGTAAATTTGTTTTCAAATATAGTTCTGCAAGAAGGGAAATAGACACGGCTGTGGCGAATTCATTTCTTTTCATATTTTGGTGCTTCGGGACCAGAGTTGATGAACTAACTTGGGATTCATTTTCCCATCTACATGTCAGCACACAGAGGTAAATAGAACTCCAGCACTCTTACAGTGTGGAACCCAAGGGGAAAATGTTTCTTGAGTTCATAGTCTTTCCTTGCTCAAGTAAGGCCATTTCATAACGATAGGAATAAAAATGTGGAGCCTTACTTAAATACTAATTTTGCTTCTTAAGGAAATAAAGGCATCTGTCTCAATGCATCAGGGAAAAAAATAGTTTGATTACAGGGCAAGTGGCAAACATAGATTTTTGCTTTCAGGGTCCCATTTTCAGAAACAAGTAATTACTTTTCATAAAGAATCAATTATAAATACAATCCTTAAATTACTTATCAAAGAGTGCTATGAATAAAAATGTATGCAAAATTACATATGAAATACCAGGTTGAATGTATGAAGCCCATATATAAAGCCATAAGAAGGCACTGGAACACAACCGATAGGCAAGTTCAGATTCCAGGAGTGAAGGGACAAAGTAGAAACCAAGCATACCATCCCCACGCAGTCATATAATGTATACACGACCCCACACCAAATCAAGTGCTTCTCTCTTAAGTCCGAGACCGACCCAACTGGAGTTCAGTACTCAGAGGTGCATATGGTAGGAGAAAACATACTTCTGAAAATTGTCCTGAGTTCCACCCATGCATCATTCTCTCTCTCTCTCTCTCTTTCTCCTTTCTTCCAAATAAATAAGTAAATAAAATATTTTTAAAGATTCTCTTTTTGACCACAGCATTTAGAACAAAAGTTTATTTTGCAAGACATATGAGACAAACAGAATTGTGACCTAGAAGAACAGAGACTTAATCTCATTTTCACTGGTATGAAGGAGCCTTTCTAGCTTCCATGTGTTCTTGACTGTAAAATAAAGTCAGGGACTGA
The DNA here is from genome assembly GCA_023101885.1 of Typhlomys cinereus. Lineage (NCBI taxonomy): Eukaryota > Metazoa > Chordata > Mammalia > Rodentia > Platacanthomyidae > Typhlomys > Typhlomys cinereus. Next base: position 4,946,738 of record JALPQD010000065.1, on the reverse strand, counting down.
GGAGATGGGTCAGTGGTTGTTTACTTTCCATATAAGTAGAAGGACCCGAGTTTGGATCCCAACAACCTGTTTGAAATATCCAGTAAATGTGGACATCAATCTGCAATTCCAGCCCCAGAAGGAGGAGATTGAAAATCCCCAAAGGATGTTGGCTAGCCAGTCTAGCCCCATATATATGAACTCTGGGATTAGTTAAAGACCCAGTCTCAAAAAGGATAAGGTGGAAGAGCAACTGAAGATAATTGCAGATATTCTAGGGCAGTACACACACATGCACTTGCACACACTCTCACACACACACAAACATGAAGATGAAGAGGGAGAAAAAGAAAGACAGGAATATGAATAGCATGAATGTTAGAAGGATAAAGTATTTTGGGGAGTGTATAGATGTTGGTGTATACATGGGAGGATGTGTGTGTGTGTGTGTGTGTGTAAGAGGGCATTGTGTATGCCTGTGGACCAAAGGTGATTTTGGGAATCATCCTGGATTGCTCTACTTCCTTATTGCTTTACTCTAGGTTTTCCCAGACTCAACCTTCTAGGGCCAGACATGCAGGCCATTGCCATTACAACTCAATGTTTTTACATGGTAGCTGGAAACCAAACTCAAGTCCTGCTTTTTAGGCAAAGTCTTAACCCCTGAGTCATCTCTCCAGGCCTGAGGATAAAGGTTTTTTTTAACATTTTTTATTATTATTTCCGCTCATACAAACTTAATAGGTACACCGGTTCCCTCCCTCCCTCTTCCTTCCCACACCCCCCTTCTCCCCCTCCCCTCACACCTCCCTCTCCATCCCCCAGTGCCCCCCCCAATCCCCGGAGAATCCTTTAATGTGCATGCCAGACTCTCCTCTGGGCCCTCCTCTCTGATGATGTACAAGGACCCAGTGGCATTTCCCTGAACCCTTTCCTGTGTTCCTCTTAAGCATAGGAACACTACTGTGGCTGTCAATCCCTTGCCTCCAAGGATCTTGGTGCCTTTAGCAAATGTTAGACTTTGTGGGGTCAATAGTGTGTTGGACATTGCGCAGGGCATGCAAAGTGCAATTATGATTGCTTCAGCCCTAACTTGTGTGGAGTATCTTGCTTATCATTGCTCCTCCCATCCTTGTGCTCTTACAATCTTACCGCCCACTCTTCCACGAATTTCCCTAAGCTTCAGGATGGGGAGAGATTAGTTTTTAAGGTTAGACAAAAACCCACAGATTTCTGGGAACACATGGAATTAACCTCTCAGTCCTACAGCTCTCTAAAATGTGAATTGTCTTTAGTGTACATAAAGGTGAAAGAGAAAGCCGAAGATTTTGTTTAAACAATTTTATTAGCTTAACAAAATCCTTACTTAGATTCTACAATTTTTTTCAATTTTTACCATGAGAGTATCTGAGATTAAAAAAATAAACTACTTAAAATAGAGTCATTTGTCACTGATGTTAGAATCATGTAGCTATTAATAAGCTCACAACTTGATTCATAGAAATCAAATATCTGATGTAATCATGGATTTTCGAATAAGGCTAATAAATCAAACAGGGAACAGTTGAAGTTAGAGAATTGTTTGATAATTGCAATTAAAATGCTAAAGCACAAGCAGTGTTTGAGTTTTGTTTTACATTTTGCAAAAGTCATTGTCTGATGATAAATCTGATAAACCTGAAAATTCAAGATAAAAGTTTAAAAGACAGATCCTTACGTATGTTTCCTGGACTGAGGTATGAAGCATAAAGGTCAGAGCACTGACTGTGAAATATTCTTCAATATTCTCTATAACCTTCACTCATAAAAGAGCATGAAGGGCACATCAATAGCTCTGTGTATTATTTCTCAACAATAAGTAAGCTTGAATTGTATGAAGGATTTTTGAAAGCTCGCTGTATTTCTTAAGTCCAGTGGTATCTGGCATCACCTGAGACAGAAACATTCTTTGTGTTTATGCTGCCAATTCAGGTCACGGGTAAAGCCCCACGATAGCTAGAGGCCTGTGGGAACAACATCTGAAATTAATTTGTAACCCTATCTTGAATTAAATGAGCTGCTACAGTGTGAGCATTTGTGCTCCTACAAAATTCACATACTAAAATTTTAATCGATTAAGAGATGGAATTAGGAGATGGGTGATTACAGGGGCTGGAGAGGTGGCTCAGGGGTTAAGCCTCTGCCTTGCAGGTGAAAGGTCCTGAGTTCGGATCCTAGACCCCACATATAGACGCCAGGTGGAAGCGGGGGCAGCCTGCATTTCCAGCCCTGGTAGGGCGGAGCCTGTGAATCCCAGGGCAGAATAAACAAGGAGGAGGTGGAGGCGTCCATGGTGGTTCCCGAATTCGTCCGTGGTTCTACACACACATACATATATACACACACATACATACACACACGCGCACACATGCATACACATACAATTGAATAAGTAATAAAAAAAATTAAAAAAAAAAAGGAGATGGGTGATTACAAAATGGAGCTGTTCTGGCTCTGAGTAGATGACGTCAATGTAAAAGAGAACCCAGACAGTCTACCCTCCCACTGCACCGGGTGAAGGCGCGGGAAGAAAAGGCATGTTCAGGAAGAGGACATTCATCAGACACTGACTCTTTTCATCTTGGATTTCTCAGCCTCCAGAAACGCAATCAATTTCTTTAATAAGTCACCTTGTCTGGAATGTTTTGTTATAGCAGCCCAAGTAGATTAAGACTCAAGTCATTTCCCGGGGTCAGATATTCAGAATGCTGCCTACCAAGTAGTCAGATGGGCATTCACGGAAAGTTCAACCAATGGAAGCTATATGGGACCATGAGGAGCACCGATGTTAGTTCCAAGTGGAATTCTTCCCAGATGGGCAGGGGGATTCACTGTTTCTGGATGTGTGATTTAGGGCAGTCTGTAACTTGTAGATAACTCAGTGGTAAAACTGTCTAGTATATACAGGTGTTGGATCTAACGACACACACACGCACACACACACACTCACACACACACACAGAGACAGAGAGAGAGAATATATTTCTTATGGTAGGGGATATACTTAGAAGCCAAATTCTCTCATCAATAATGATCTTATTGGTCTTATTGATCTGTGAGTCACAGCTCATGAAATGGAAACATCAGCATACCACTGCTCCAAAACACTGACTCCGAAGTCATGTTTTCACGTGTGGTTCACATCCTTCCTCTTGCCACCAGCCTTCCTGTCAATTGGGCAGCCTCCCGAACCATTGCCTGCCTCAGTTTTCTCATCTGTTCAGTGAAGATAGCCACAGTACTGCCCAATTCCATTACAGACCTTTAACAGAATTGTTCAAAATTATTTAGAACAGCAGCCAGTACATGGAGCATTCAGTATAAAGGTCCAGTGAACATATCACTGGAAATAATCCTTTTCCTCCAAGATGCTATCCATTCTGTTTGCTGGACATGCTCGTGCAATTAACTTCATGACTGCATGAAGGTTCCAGGTGGCAGAAAAGGCTGACTATGTATTCCCTCTCCCTCATCATACATAGACACATTTTCCAGACTCCTCTGCACTTGGCCACACCCCCAAAAAGGTGAGACGTGATTGTCAGACGTGATTAGCCAACAAAACTTTGATGTAGTTTTCTATAATCTTTCCTCCTTTACTGCTTGATTCACGTAAACACAGGAACAGAGGAGCCATATGTTAAACACAGCAGAGCTACAATGGGAAGAAACTGGAGTTTCACTTACTCCGCCTATGGTGAAGCAGACTGCCGAGGAACCATCTATGTAAGTTGTTGAGCTTCAGTGACAACAGCTAGCAATATTGCCTGAATCAAAGTCCAAAATTCCCTGCCTGGACCTCATGCCCTAATCACCACTGCCTGGCAAGGGGAAGCGGGGATAGTTGGTTCCAAGCAGAGGTTAGAAGGCAGGACAGCATGTTAATCCATTAAAGCTACATTGAGATAAGAAGTCAACTAGCTGGACAGACTCTTGTATACCCAACATAAAGATAGCCTTTGTCATCTTCTTTTCACCCACAAGGGAAGATGGTTACACAGATGTGTAACCACCAAAAAATAGGAACCATAACAGAATCACTGGGGAGTCTGTCCCACATTCAGATTGTCCTAAGAGGTCTATCCAATAGCTGAATCTGTTCGGCTTTTTTTGGATAAACATTAAAGAACATTTTTTCGCCTGGAACAGAGCCAAAAGTGTCCATTTGGTATGAAGCTCCCAACATCTGCCCAAGGTGTCTTACTGTAGTGACTCACATGCCTACATTTCTTGCAACCTTGATCTGACGCATTACACTCTGCACGTAGAAACACAGCCTGAGTGGGTGATAAATGCAGTCATTATCCACCCTGGTTTGCTTAGCTGCTCTGTAAGAGCAGTGTCCCTGGGTTCACAGCGATGCAAGGAAATGGATCATTTCTGAGATGGGAGGGGCTGGACCATCTGTATGGGCAGCTTCTGAGAATGGCAGTTGGGGGAATGTTGGCTCTTGGCCATCTGAGTGCTAGTGACCATCTGTTGAAAGTGCCAGTGGAACAGAAAAAGCCACCGAGGAGAAGATGGACCGGCTTTCTTTGTGTATTTGCTGGTCACTCTTGGCTCGGTTCCATGACTCTCTAGGCAAAAAATGTTCTCAATGCTTACCCAAACAAAGCTGAACAGATTCAGTGCATAGGCCTTTAGGACGGTCTGAATATGGGCACACTCGCTAGTGGCTCTGCTGTGATTCTTATCTCTTGGTGTTTACACAGCTGTGTAACTATCTCCCTTTGAGTATGGGAAGGGGCCATGACTTACAGTCTAACTTAGAGAATGTGACAATGATATTGGGCTATGTTTATGTTGGATATACAAGACTCTATCCAGCTAGCTGACTTCCCTAGAGCCCCTGCCTATCAGCTCGATGAAGGAAGCAGCCATCATGGGAAGGTCAGCAGGAAAAGAGCTGTAGATGGCTGAAAACCCAGGGCTGCCCAGCATCAAGTGAACAAAGTGAGATTTTCAGTCCCCTGTCAGAATCACAAGAAAGTTAATTCCATCCACAACGTAAGTGAGCCCCAAAGTAGATTTGTCCCAGTTGAACCTCCAGATGAGCCTTTAACATGGTAGGTACCCTGTTTGCAGTTTGGGAGACCCTATACTCAAGGCCTTGGCTCTGACTTCACAAAACTGTGAGATAAATGTGTCACTTCAGCTTCTGGAAATGTGATCATCTATTACGTGGTAATAGCTACCCAATGCACTTGTAAACAGAATCAGTAACCAGCACTGCCCCTACTATTACAATTTTTATTCTTATAACGTGAGTGGAGAATAGCAAACCATATTTCCACCACTTTCTCTGACATTGTTCCATACAGAGCACAGACTTTGTTGCTGGGGGGACATACAGGTGGGTGTACCCGCATGTGCGTGTACGTGCATGCGGAGGTCAGGGGTCAATGTCGGGTATTTTCTTCAGCTAACCGAAACAAGAGTCTGTCCCTCGTTCTGCTAGACTGGCCAGCCAGCAAGTCCCAGGGATCCTCCTGTCTTTACCTCCCTGGTCTAAGAATGAACTAGCGTGTTTATACGGGTTCTGGGCCTCATCACCAAATTCTCATGCTTGCGTGGCAAGTACTTTACTGACTGAGCCATCTTTTCTTTCCCTCTTGCTATTTTTTTTCAGTGTTTTGAATCAAACCCAAAACCTTGTTATTGTTATTGTCTTTTATTTCTTTTTTTATTTTTGGTGCTGTGGCTTGAACCCAAACCCTTCCACATGCTATGCCACTCAGCTGTGTCTCTAGCCCCTGGACAGTTTTCCACCACCCCACAGGCTACATGCATTTTGCTTTGGAGGCCTCAGGCCATATCATATAAGTATTATTACTTGTACACGCATCACATGTAAACACAATTTTCTCTGAAGAAAAGTGAAATGTTTTCATTTTTCTTGAAAACCACTTGACTCAAAAACGTATCTAATTTAAGATGTCAGTGGTTTCTTGCAATTATCACACATAGGTGTTAAGTTCGTGAAAGAAAAATGTTTCCCCTTCAAATATTTTCCAAAATAGTGAAATTCTCATAAATATTAAATTTAATTATTGATGAAGTTAACATGTTAGTTTAGCTGTTGAATTAAATTGTTATTAATTTCATTTCTGAATTAATCTTTAAGAATTTTGGAGCTGATGATTTCTTAGGTCTCGATCTGTCCCATTTCTCCTGAGAACCTCGTGTGCCCTGAGACCCTTGTGTGCCCTGGGTTCTGAGCCAACATTACTTCCTATATAAAAGAGGGCCATGTTCTTTTTGCATGTTTCCTTTCCTTTCTTAATATTACAGATAAGTCAAAGACAGATTTGCTAAAGAAGGAAAAAAGGAACTCATACAGATACAAGAAAGCAGAGATTAAAGTCTGATCTCAGAACCTGTAAGCTAAAATTGAAAACCGAGACAGCAAACACACATGCATACAAACACACATGTGCATACACATATACAAAGATGCACAAAGATGCACAGATGTGCATACACGCATGAATGCACACATGCACGCATGTACACATGTGAACACATGCACACATCTGCACAGATACGTAAATGCACACATCATGTTGTACACACATGTACATGTATGTACATATGTATGCATTTATGCATGTGCACTCACACCAGGATTATTTGCAATTTTGTCTTGAAAATTAGTGACCTTAGGATTTTCTTCTTCATCTCAAACTATACAGCAGCAGCCAGCCTTAGGCTTTTCTTCCTTTCCAAAAGAATTAACGAACTAGTATCTCATTCTCAGCACCCTAAGGTTAATATCAATACGTAGATTTTGCTTTTGAATTCATTATTCCTAAGAAAGAAGAAAATGAACATCTTTCCATCCACATCAGCACAGTTTTCGACTCCTCTTGGGAGGCCTCACTTTGAGCAGGATCAATAAAGCTACTTCCTTCTCCAAAATTCAGGTCCTGGTGTCTATGGGCAGGAAATGGACTTTCCTTAGAGCTGGACCACTGGCAACCTATTTCTTGTTTCTACTCATGCAACTTTACAGTGCCTACATTTCTCTTGGAGACTATGCAATGAAAGTCAGACCATTGTGATACCAAAGGAGATGTAAAACCATGCCTATTCAATCTTTAAAAGAAGAAAAGACTAAGCAGAAAGGTCTTCGAATTGAAGGACTTTATCCTTGCCTCAATACCATGGAAAAGAGAATGGATTTCTTTTACCCACTTCTCCATGTCATGTATATTTCTTTTAGGCAGGCATTAGACTTGCTGTTGACTGGGGATGACCTTGAATTTTTAATCATTCTCTCTCCACCTTCTAAGTGCCAGGATTACAAGCATGACCACTGACACCTAGTTGGCATAGTGGTGGGGAGTGAACCTAAGACTTGTATAGGCTACTCAAACCCTCTACTAGCTGAGCTATATCCGCAGCCCTCAAATCACAGTTCTTAATTGCCTAGCAATTGAAAGAGCTAGATTAAGTATTGAAGGGAAGATGAAGAATGCGACTCCAGAGTTACTTCCACTCCTGGTCCTGAATCTTAAAAACAGCAACAAGACTTTCTCCACTGGAAAAAAAGGCATTAAAAATTCTCCAGGAAACTCTGCTAATTAGCACAAGATCTTCAGCATTTAATCTCAAAATACACAGTTTACAAACAGAGACGGAAGGGTCTACGTGTTGGCTGCAAGAGTTGGCACAGCACAATCCCCAGAGTGCTGTTTTGTGTGGGCTTAGTGTAAAAAGAGGGGGTTTGAGTCAAAGCAGGAGGACTAGCAGGAAGTCACTTGCTCCACAAAGAAGAAGCAAAGCCATGCAGACAAATGAGAAGCCCCGTCTATTATTACTCACAAGTTTCAAGGCTAAATAATATTCTTTTGTTTTTAAATTCCCCGGCTGGGATTCCAGCAAAAGTAATCAATACAGCGGCAAAGGAAAAGACCTTGAGGAAGAGAGTGCAGAGCAGGAAGAGTTAAAGGCAGCAGTGAGGGATGGTGGAGGCCTCCACTGTGGAGCCCCAGGCAAACAGAGAGTTACTTCTGGAGCCTGGGGAGAATTGCTTTTACCCAGGAGCTGAAATCCAGGAGGACTCAGGTCTGTCAGAGCTATCCACTGAGGCAGGGAGAGTTTCTCCTTTGAATTGATTTTCAACCTGCAGTGCTTCCAGGAGCAATCGCACATTGGTAGGCAAATGCCCAGAGAGCCTGCTTGATTCATATATAGGGATCAGACACATTCAGAGCACAGAAAAATCAGAGAAGGGATGGGGCAGGAAGGAAGGAAGAAAGGAGAACACTCGGAAACATAACCTTAAGGCAGACTAGAAATGGAGGCTTCATTAAGTTACTCCTTCCTGGTCCAGAACAGTGCTGTGGAGCTAGGATTTGCACTCAAGACCCCCACCTCCAAAAATGTGCTTGTTCTTCTGGGCTTCGCTGAACTCACTGAACTTCACATTTACAAAGTTTGCTATTTACCAATTCTTCCACATTTCCTTAGAAATTATCTGGAGAGGTACATGAGTTAGGTTTTAGTTCTGTTTTACAGATGAGGAAGCTAGGAATTAAAGAAGCAATTAGCATTTTCTTCTAAAAGGTAGGTGATAGTGAATGGTTTTCATTGGGCAACAGAGGATGAACCTGCCTGGTGGCCATGTTAGCATAATAGAAAAGAGGAAGCAAGGATTAGATAGATGATATCCAAGTTCTTAAATAAGAACGGCCCTAACAAGTATTTATTATGATAATCCTCATTAAGTTTGCAAATACCTTTCGCCATTCAGAGTATAAGAATTAAAATTCAGCTCATCAAGTGTGGCAACAGGAACAATAGACTGTCACCCAGGAAAGCTGTGGGTTAGACCTCAAGGGTGTGATGCATTTCCTTTTCTCCAGCACAGGAGGAACATAGGCTTGCACTCTTTGTTGTTTAGCAAAATGGAGAAAATTGCTAACTCGTAGCAAGGGGGGATGATTTCAGTTTATATAAAAAAGACCTTAACCAGAAGTACGATTGTATTTTATTGTCTATTTCTCTACAAAAGCAAATCAGACAAGACTGTTCTGCACAGTATCCGCGCTTGTACCTTGTTTAATTGAAAGTAGATATTTGCTTTTAATTTTTATTTGTTGTTATTGCGTGGTGTGTGTGTGTGTGTGTGTGTGTGTGTGTGTGTGCGTGTGTAATGTACATGTGTGTCATGTGCTTGCATAGGTACTTAAACAGTGGCACATATGTGAAGTTCAGAGGACAACTCTGAAGTCACCTCTACCCTTCCACCTTTATCTGGGTTCCAGAGATAAAACTCAAGATCCTCGTGATAATGTTGCAAGGGCTTACTAGCTAAGCCATCTTGCCAGGCCAAAAGAGGGTATTTCTTACCGGGTCCTGGCACTCCACCTTCATTGCACATTGTTGATGCTAATACTGGTGAGATAGATCCATACCTGAGGAGCTCCTAGGTTTCAAAGTCCATGCCAGGCAAGGCAAACCTGACATCTTCTCCCCATTTCAGATCGGAAAGCTGAGGTAGCACAGCTAGCAAGGGGTGTAGCCAGGAAGCATTTTTCCTTCCGTTCACTCTGGTCACTGTGTCATGTGTTGTCTAGCACAATGTCACCTGTGCTCCTTTTGCCTCTAAACACCTGGAAGTGTGTTGATGCAAGGTATGAGAAATGAAAGGACCAGGAAGCAAAACCAAGTGGACCAAAGAGAGTTTTGATTCTCTGTTTACCATTTGCTAGTTCCAAGGCTTGATCATGCTCTTCGATATGTGATTCATCACTTCCCACCTCCAGCAGTGGGGATCTTGGTAGGAGTAATCATCCACATGGCTGGTTCAATGAAAAGGCCTTAACAATGAGAGTGCGGAGGAGCAGAGAGGGTTAATGCAGCAGGAAGGAAAGTGAGGAGGCCAAATAAGAGCAGTCCTGGGTGTTATCTCCAGGCCAGAGCTAGAGCGTTACTGGAGCCCAGTGAGAAATGCTTCTGTCTAGGAGAAGCCGTCAAAGTCTGAGAACTAGGGGGAGTCTAGACTTTGCCATGATTAGGCTCCAAGATCAACCAAATCCCACACTCAAAAGTTTTCCCCAGCCTTGTCATCACTAAGACCTTGCATTCCATCACATGCTGTCTCTGCACAGCTGCAAAAATAACAGGGAACAGTGACCATAAATGGTGCATCTAGAGTGAGTCAAGGGGCCATATCACCAAGCTGACCAGCAAGGAGCTGAAAAGTTCCCACTTCTGTGTACTAGATGATTCCATTTATGTAATATTCCTGGCCTAACGAAGTCAGAGAGCTGGGGACAGATTAGCAGTTCCTAGAGTTGATGACTGGCTAAGGAACGGCAATGCTAGATCTCAACACTTCATAAAACACAGTGTTTAACGCAAGTGCATACTACTTACAGGAGTGGATGGGAAGCCAGTGGAATATGAATGAGGTCAGTGGTTTCGATGCTGTTGATTTCCTGTTTGTGATACTGAACGGTTTGTACTTAGATATTTTCATTGGGAAAAACCTCATGAAAGCTAGGTTGGCACTCTCTGATACTCAAAATTGCATGTGAATGCAAAATTATGTCACGATGAAACAAAATTCTTCGGTGTTCTTATATGCGGAAGCCTTTCTTTCACAGGACTTTGACGTTTACACCTCATTCCTCTCTGCAGTGCTCTACCTTTTCACCTTTCCCTCCCCCACCCTCCACCCCCACCCCAAGATTTTCTTCTGGGAACTCTTTCCCCTTCATTATGCAGAGAAACTTGGCCTTTTCCTGCTTGGTTGACTATGCGATAGTTAGATTCAGGTATCAACCTGACAGCCACAGGCTGTTTGTAGCACAGCTATGATAGCTGAGGCAGGTCCTTGAACAAGCCTGCAGGTGACTGTTTAATTGATACGGAAGACCAAGCTCATAGCGGGTGGCACTTCCAGTGGTGGGTCAGATAATAGAAGTGCAAGTGTGAGGGGGGCTTGCCCTCTCTTGCCCTGTGTGGACTTGCTGCGTTGATTCCACTGCTGGTCTGCTGTCACTTTCACCCCTGCTGCTACTGTTCTTGGGAGTCTCTGAGCAGGGCGAGGAGGGGTTACCACACTGTTCATCTTTCATATTGGAGCCCATTGTCTTCAGCCTGCCTGCTATTCATCCTTGACATCAGAGCCCAGTCTGTTCAGTCCTCCATCGTGACTAAGGTTTCAGACTTTCCAGGGATCCTTTTAAGATATTCAGCTCAAGAACTGAGCAACTGGGGCTGGAGAGCTGGCGCAGGGGGGAAGACTCTGCCTCACAAGCAGAAGGTGCTGAGTTTGGATCCCAAGTCCCACATAAAAATGCCAGGCTGAAATGGCAGAGCCGGCACTTCTAGCCCTGGTGGGTGGAGCCTGGGAAATCCCAAAACAAGCAAGAAGGAGGTAGAAGCAATCCAGGATGATTCCTGAAGTCACCCTTGGTCCTCCATAGGGACACATGTGCCCTCTGATACAGACACACACACACACACACACACACACACACACACACACACACACACTAAATGAATGAATAAAGTTGTAAAAAGTAAAAAAAAAAAAAAAAAAAAAGAACTGAGCACTTACAGGCAACTACCGACAGACTACACTGATTTTATTTTGTGAGTTAATTTACATATATAACCATTCTATAGGTTTGCACTGACTAATTCAAACTAAAAGAACATGACTACAAATGGAAATGTTAATAATTACATCAGAACTTTGTCATTTTTGCCTCCTTTATTTCCCAAAAATTGTCAAAAATTTTTATTTTAAAAAATGTAAAAGATGCATTGCTGACCACATGATGAATTGGTATCTCATGTTGTTTTTAATAGTGGTTGGAAATTTAGAAGTCAGAGATGAGATGAAGAAAGAGAACGTTTTAGGACACAGAAACAGGATGAACAAAGGAACAGGTAAAAAAGTCAGGGACATGGGTTTAGTAAATACGTTATCACGTTACGACAGAACATTCAGGGGCATGACAGAATTACACCATAGATAGTTTCAAAAAAACAAGAATCAGGTTGTATAATAAGTGAGGAAAAATTTAACTTGGAAACATTGTGGGGGAGGGCAGCAGAGATGACTCATTGTGTAAAAGAGATAGTCACAAAAGCATGAAGATATGAGTTCAAATTCCCAGAACCCACGTAGAAGTCAGAGAGAGGAATAGGTCAAGTGCCTGCAATCCCAGTGCGCTCCTACAGGGAGATGAGAGGTGGGAACAGCGGAATTCCTCAGGCCAGTTAGACTGACTCACCCAGTTGGAAAACACCAAAAAGATTGTCACAAAGGAGGTGGAATGTGAAGACTGACACCTGAGATTATCCTCTGGCTGACACACCCTCACTGTAGCATACCTACACACACACACACACACACACACACACACACACACACACACTCACACACATTGTAGAGAGAAGGATGGGGGTGATGTGTTGACACAGATATGGGGAACACTGAACCGGTTGTGGCAGGAGACTGACCCAGGTAACCTGGAAGAGAAGGACAGACAGTGGTCAGGACCCACCAGGCAGGACAGGACAGGGTTGGGAGGTAACGCACATGTGACCACACTGCATGGAATGTGGAATTGGCAGGTGACACTTGAGAGGACACAGATAGGATAAAAAAATACTGTGAACTCTAATGGTGGATCATCAGATAATTAGACGGGGAAAAACCTAATTCTGACTTCTATTCCATTATCAGATGCATGAGAATATTCTCGCCTCTACTATGTGGAATGATAATACTGGTCTGAAATTAATTCACGTGTGGATTTCTGTCCATTTTTATAGAAGCGCATCCAGCACCAATTCTGCTCTCAGTTATTGCTAATTTTCAGCCCTAAAATGTACTTCAGACTTAGAGTCACTCTAATTTCTACCGTAAATATGCTTTCTGGTAATCTCCCTGATTGTCACATGAATTTTAACTTGTGCTTTTTGCCTGATAATAAAACAGAATCATCTCTGGATCGTGGTGTATCCAGTCCAAATGAAATGAGGGGAAAAAAGGCTTTCTGAGTAGTTTTAGAGGGTTATGAAGACAGTAACTAGGGAGCAGGGATTTCTGATATTTTCCTCTACAGCATTTCAAATACACTGTAATAAAAAGGACAGAAGTTTCTTTTTAAATAGGCAGCAGTAATAACTTAGGGGAGATCAATGATAATCTTTCATCACATAAGTAAGCGCTGGAGGCACAGAACCTCTGATTAAAGGAAAAACATTTATTATTCTTCTGTATCACAGCAAAGTCTTTGGTACACATTTTACAGAAACCCAAAGATACCCCCCACTGGTTTTTAATTAAGTGTCATCCCCACTGAGTTAATAAGGGGGCTATCAATAATGTGATTTCCTTTAGCATTTTGATAACAGTTCAAGCCACATTTTCTAATTACTGATAATAGATTTGATAAAATTCTCTAATTTCCACTCTTCCCTCAACCCACGTGACTCAATACATGTTGCGTCTGTGCCCAGGAATAATCCATCTCTGCCCTTGCTGAGCTTTAATGAGCATGAGTCATGTGAAATTGATGTTCACCCTGAGAATGACATACAACTGGGGAGTTCAGTCTTGAAGCACAAACAGATTGCTTTATGGCTAAAAGAGTAAGTTCTGCCAAGATTAAAAAACAACTACAGTTTTCTGAGCTCTTATTTTGTATCAGGAGCTGTGTGTGCTAGGAGCCCTTACCAGCATTTCATGAGAGCTCACTGCAAATAAGAATATACAGAAGCCTAAGGGAGGGAGAGAGATTACCTGGCCCAGGTCTCCACTGCTGGTCAGTAAAGAGAGAAAAGTCAAATCAATGCCCTTTCCGTAACCCACCAACTCTCTCTGCCTGGTTGTAAAAGCTCCCACTCGCTTGAAAATTTAAGAAGCTGTGATGGATCCCAGACGAAACATTGCTTGAGTAATATCATCTCCTCTTGGAAATGTTCTACCAACAATGACATTCCAGACATGTTTGCTGGCAAGGCCAGGGAGGTAGCTCAGCAGTTAAAGTGACTGCCACATAAGAAAAACAGCCAGAGTTCAGATCCCCAGATTCCATACAAAATGATAGGCGGGAGTGGTAATCTGGCTGTAATTGAAGGAAGGCAGAAAGCGGGAATTCCCAGAGCAAGCGGGCTAGCCACACTAGTCTTGTCATGAACCCCAACTTTGTTTAGAGAGCCAGTCTCAAAAGAATAATGTGGAAAAGTGATCAAGGATGATTTTGATATCGATATCAAACTTGGGCCTCCACATGCACAAACGTACACCCACACACAAGTGTTCCCCCATACATGAACATGCATATGCATGTATGCATAACATGAGAATGAACATGCATATGCATGTATGCATACCATGAGAATGGATAAAGAAAAAAAAAACTATGCTGGTCAATGGCACGGAATACCTTGTTACCACACCAATCAATGCATGCATTTGCAGTGCCATTTGTCGCACTTGGCGGGCCTCCTGATCTGTGGCCCCATTCAAGCCAAGGTAAGCGCTTAGTATAGCTAGTGGCCAAGCTGATGTGCCCCTGGCTGCCAGCTCAAGGATATCAATCACTGACCCGCAGGACTACACTGAACCAGCCGGGCTGCCCCATGTTTTCATCTTCAAGCACGATTGGCTTGGGCTGACGGCAGGGACATTGGCATGGGGGTTAGTGCTGAGCTGATGGATGACTGGAAGGTTTACTTTAGATCTTTATGGAAAGATCCCCTCTACTGGGTCACAAGCAATGTGGGGTGACTCCATAGTTCATAGGGTGTGCTCTTATCCGCTTCAAATTCCTTCTCCGCTTTTCTATTCAGGTCAGTCAAATTGCTGACTTATCTAGAACCTCTCTCTTCTGATTCAGCCACTGGAAATGAAAGTATGAATTCATCACAGTGTGCTCCCTACAATAAGGCTGTGGTCATGTAAGGACTGGTGGGGGTGACGGAAGCCAGGGCTTCATATCAACATTCTCATGTGCTGTGACTCCACAGGTGGAGGCAAGTAGAGCTAACTGGTCTTTAGCATGTCTCAGATGTTGCTTTTAGGTTCCTTCCTCTTAGTCGCTCTTCACATCAACCTGAAGAAGAAAACACTTCTTCTTTACATGATATTTTGATCAGCAAATTGAGGCTCTCTGGGGCGAAGGGTCATATGTCCAGGACTGCAAGGACAAGAAGTCTGGTCACCATTCCAGAGAGCAAGAAACTCCCACCATTTTAAGACCAAGTTGCCCCACCCCTGACATCACACAGCTACAAGTCAGTTTTTCTGGGAAATTCAGAGACAGTTTTGTGGATTATGAGATATCATAGCTTGTCATCTTTTGAATGTAAGTTGTCCCCCCACGGTCCCGTGTGCTAGAATTTTTAGCTAATGTTAATGTTTAAGACTGCCTTGGAAGCTTTGGAAGTGGAGTCTGGATGGAGGAATGCATGTTACTGGGGGTGAACCTTGAATTTGGGTAGCCCCACCCTGCACTAGCAGTTTGCTCTTGCAATTGCTGCTCTCTCTCTCTCTCTCTCTCTCTCTCTTTGCTCCCATGGTGATGACTGCAGTGGCCTAAGTTGCTTCCAGCTTCTGCCACCTGTCAGGCCTTTTTTGCCATAATGGACTATATTCCCTCTGGAATCGTAGGCTAAATAAATCTCCTTTTCCCCCTTAAGTTCTGTTTGAGTGTTGTTTCACAGCAGTAGAAAGAGTAATTAAAACACAGCTCATATGTGAGATTTCAGCAGGAGTTTCAGAAAATGGCATTCCAATGCTAGGCCATGAGTCCGTCTCTGCTCTTAGCATAGATTCCTGGGGAATTTGCTGTATGTTCAGCCTCTAGCTAACCAAGCTCTGATCTCCCCATTAGCCACTATCTGTAGCCCTGATGGACCCGTCCATGTCACTACTGGAGGGGTCAGTGTTGCTGTGACCTTGATCTTGAATTAGACAACGTGGACCAAATTTGAGGGCTAAAATTATAAATACTGTCATAGCTTCCTTCCAAGGACAGCCTGGAAAAAAAAAGACTCATTAAGGAAAGAGAAAAGGGAAAGTGGTCAGGTGGCAGGGTACTGGGTCTTGGTTATGCCAGGACAGCTCTGTGATCTTGCCTTTCCAGTTTTAAATAAACTTTACTTCATAGACCTACTTTGAGTATACAGTAAAAACTGTGTAGCAATACAACAGGGAATTCCCAAACACTCTAAACCGAGTTTCCCTGATCTTACAGAGCACAGTATAGACCATCAAGAAAAGAGCAGTTGATGAGGTAATCATACAAGAAAACATACGCTCTCGATCACTGAGAAGGATAGTGATGATGGAGCTCAGGGATGCCGTGAGATGCGCCCTGAGGAAGTTCCTTGGTACTTCACAGAAGAAGTGGCAGCTGAACTGGCAACTGAAGGGCAAGGCTGGGGGTGGCATGACTACAGAAACATCTAGAGGAAGGACAACATAACGTGGTGTAGAGGACTAAGGAGGAAAATGGAACCATGGGAGTTGGGGGGGGGCAGGTAGGCAGGGACCAGTTACCACAGAGAAAGAGAGAGACATGTTTTTCGCTGGTATACAAAGTTGCCAATGCAGAACTTCAAGCAAATGGGGCGTGAAGCATTATGGGTTTCATTGAAATTATTCTGCCTAAAGCTGATTGGTACTGGATGGTCCAGTTGTGAATGAAATCAAAAGCTACTGCAGAGATAAAGTGATCTTGTGCTGGACAGGTAGATGAGAAGGAATGAGCATTGAGGGCCATGTAGCACCAAGGAGGGTGGGTATGGGGAGGGGGGAAGGCTGCAAATAAGAAGCTAGAGAGAGAGAGAGAGAAACAGAGAGACAGAGAGAGATCTATAAAGGGTCATCCCACTATCTTGCCTTGAAGAGTAAAATAAATAGTGAAATTTAGAGAAAGTGGGGCAATAAATCAGACATGCAAAAGACACATGATTCATGAGAGAATTAAATGAAGTCAGGGATCAGTGGGAAAGGCCCCAAGAATCATTTGAAGGAATTTTATCTCCTAAATAATCTGGGAAGGAGAATATTATGGACAGAACTGATCCTAATAATCTGGAAGCCTAGGACAAGAATCTGTGCATTTCTCATCTCATTCATACATTCAAGTCAGACAGAGTATCCTGTTTTCTTTCTTGCTGCAATGAGTAAAAAAATATCCTAACAAGAGCAACTTAAGGGAGAGAAACGGTTGATTTTGAGTTGAAGTTCTAGAGGAAAAACAGTCCATCATGGCGAGTAAGACATGGCGACAGGCAGGAAGGTACAGCAGCAGGTGCAGGAGGCTGGTGACTCACGCTGTACCCAGATTCAGGGCACAGAAAGAGAATAGGAAGTGGGGTGGGCTGTAATGACTCACGACCCCCTCCCCCCTGTGACTTTTTCAAGCAAGACTCCCCTCCTAAAGGTTCCACAGCCTTCCCAAGTGCCTCCGTAAACCGGGGACCATGTGTTCAAAAAGATGAGCCCGTGGGAGGCATTTACCCCTCAACACACAGACAATGTCTGTCTTCAGGATGCTCCCAATAAATCAGCTCTTCCAAGTCTTTTATTTTACTTTTTTACATGTGTACGGTATGAGGTGTGGTGTGTGTATGTCCACACACATGTGTATGAAGGTACCTGTACATACATGTATATGTATGTGGAAGTCCTAAGTCGATGCCAGAGGTCTACTTCAATTACTCTCCACTTTCATTATTAAGGCAATTGAAACCAGGGCTCATCAGTTGGCCAGGTTAGTGCCATGGTTTGAAATGAGTTGTTCACCCCACAGGCTGATCTATTTGAATCTTTAGTTGCTTGGGAAGGTCATGGTACCTTTAAGAGGTGGAGCCTTGCTGGAGGAAGGCAGTCACAGGGGGTGGGCCTTGAGGTTGATTAGCTCCACCCTACGCCTGCGAGAGGTTTGCTCATGCAGTTGGTAGTTCTGCAGCTCTCAGCCTCCTTGATGGACGTACCTTAGGCGGCCTCCAGCTTCTGCCAGGCAACCTTTCCTGCCATGTCCCTTTTCTCCTTTGAGTTATGCCTCAGCACCAGAGAAAAGTTAACTGCTGCAGTTAGTCAGCCAGCTTAGCCTGGGGATTCTCTTTACCTTTCTGGTGATGGGTGATAGGATTGCAGGTGGCCAGTGAGGTAGAATTCCAGGGTTAATCCCAAAGCCCCTAGATTTAAGGAACTGTTCAGGACTCTCACCTCGGCTGCCTCCAGCTGTAGCTTAAGCTGTCAGCAGAAAATCGTCAGACTCTGACTTGACCACACAACACATCTTGTTCTGCATCAGCTGTCTGAGCCCAAAAAGGCACTTCCCCTTCTCCACAGGTCTGCAGCGTGAGCTAAAAACCAAACCCTGCTGAAAGAAATATTTCTGCTTCTGTAACAGCCACTAGCTTCCTTTCCTTTTCTGCCATAAGAAAAAGCTACACATTCTGCCATTTGAGAACACAGTCTTTTTATGAGGAGACCCGTGCTGTGGTCTCACCAATGGATTAAACTTCTCTTCTTTGTCCATTCCTGGTGTTATGTCTATTAATACAGAGAAATCCATATAACACCACCATGCCTGCCAATGGGTATGTGATGCTTGGGGATATGAACTAAAGTGTTCTTACTTGTGTGGCAAATGCCTTATTCAGTGAGTCATCCCTTTAATCCCTCCCACTCCCCCTCCCCCTCTCACACTGTCTAAGTTCTTTAAATAAATTTCAGTGGAAGCCTTAGAAGTCAAATTCTAGGCCTTCCAAGAGTTTGGTACCTGAGTTCAGAGACCATAAGGAAGCATCCCCTAGTTCGTGGTCCTTCTCCCCCCTCCCCCAGCCCATCCACCACTTCTCATGACTAGAATCTTAAGAGGCCCCAGATGTGATTTTAAGCACCCACTGTCACGGCCCCAGGAAAGTAGTCAGTCCTTAGTCATCCCCCCATAGTGATCCTAGAAAGTGATTGGGTAGGAATGTGGGGGTCCTGAGCAGCTGCAGTGAGGTCTACGGAAGAGGCTTCCAAAGGCTACTCCCATGAGAACTTTCTAGAATATGAGGGATCCAAGAAGGATTCCACTGCCCAAATTCAATGGCCATTGGCTCTGAGAGTTGGCTATTTGGAGTGGGATATGAATTTCACGCTGCAATTGAGCCAAGAATAAGTTACCAAAATACAAAGGGGTTCCATCTTACATTATTTCCCATTGTGATACTGCCCACTAACGGCACTGTGACATTACCTTGAACGTAGCTTATTTACTGCCTGACATATCTACAGTTTGCTATTTTGAAGAAAGGGGGAAAAATCCTAGTGCTCATCTTTTCCAAGTCAGTGGCGGCTGACTGAGATATACGCGGCCTCCCTCCGGAAGTTCAAACAGAAGAAGCACCATCCTCATCATAACATCATCACCATTCATCTCATCGTTACCCATTCATGCCAACCCCTCTCAAGATTTAAGCTCCAGTTAAAATTCACGCAGATGAACAGATTGAAGGGGAGAGCTTATTTATTTTCTTGAGAAGCAAAAGTGCCATTCTGCCACCCGAAGGCGTCTCAGACAAATCTGACAGCCCAAATTACCAAAGGGAGTGGCTTTGGCAGAGGAAGACGTTAATAAAAAACTGGATTTGTCTCCTTTGTTTTCGCTCTGTCACTTCCACTCCACAGATGAGGACGCTACCATCGAAAATTCAACCAAAGATGGTTAAAAGTGAAACTATGAAAGAGATCCGAACAAGAATCTGAAATAAGACATGTATTCATCAGAACACTCACCTGGCTCTCAGTTTCCTAGGAAAGCAACAATAAGAATGGGAAGAAGATCATGTTTTTCCTCAACTTCTGTTAAGGAGCATATTCCCTGTTCTTAAAAAGGGACACATTTGCTTGTTACCACACTTATGTCAAATACTGTGTCTAAGAAATAAAATTTAGTGCCATAAAAATCTCTTCATTTCATTATTATCTCTGCCTATAATGTTATAAATTCAATGTTGGAGTCCCCCTTCCCAAATTCATGTTGAAAATCCACCCCCTCCCAGTCTGAGGTATTAGAAGATTCTAGGTCATGAGCATGGAGCGCTCATGGATGGGATGTTTGCTTATAAAGAGAGGCCTCAGAGCACTGACCATTTTTCCTTTCACTATGTGAGGACACAGTATAAAGTTGGCAATCTGCAACACAGAAGGTCCTCAACAGAACACTGCCATACTGGTGGGACCCCAGACTGCTAGCCTCTAATAATGAATAGATAACTCAGTGTGTAATACTTTGCTGTAGCATCCCTAGCAGACCATTTGCCAGAGCAAGAAGACATAGTTGTGACTGCAGGATTCTATGCTAGGGAATCCAGAGACAGAGAGTCAGTTGGCCCTTTCTCTGCCAAATGTCAGCTGTCCTAGGAGCATGGTACCAACAAGAGACTGGGATTTCAAAGTCAACCATCATGTCCAAAAGCTTTTTAATCACTGGTAGCTAAGAGAAAACATACATGTTGTAATTTTAGCCTCTAAGAAACCATGTCTTAATTTAAAGTGTGTGTGTGTGTGTGTGTGTGTGTGTGTGTGTGTGTGTGTACATGTGTGTTGAAGGCAGTAGAGGTCAGAGTTTGACACTAAGTATCTTTTTTAATCATTCTCTATCTTATTTTACTTTACTTTTTAATTTAATTTGAATTAATTTTATTTTAGTTTAGTTTAGTTTTTGAGACAGAGTATCTTACAGAACTCAGAGCTCACCTATTTGACTAGATTGGCTGGCAAGCAAGGTCCAGGGATTTGCCTGTCTCTGCCTCCTCACACTAGGATTGCAAGCCTGGGCTGCAGGGAATGGCTTTTTTCTTCTTCTTTTTTTCTTTTAGATTTGGTGCTGGAGATTGAATACAGGTCTTCTCCCAAGCCCCTAAAGTACCAATCCCAAGAGGCCATGGCAGCCAATTTGAGCTCAGATGAAACATTCAGAAAGCAAATATCCCTATTTCCTCCCAGCAGACCAGCCCTATGGAAAGGACTTCTGAATTGGCAAATGAATTTGGATAGTAATTTCCCTCTTCTGTCTAAGTAATAGACCCTCTCATTTGCCTTCTCAGACACCTTTGTAACCATGCCTGGTACATTGCTGTGGGGGTGCTCTGTGGCTGAGGAGGTAGGAGTCAGGGGTCTCTCAGGAGGGGCTCTCAGGTCTTGGTGAAATAGAACAGACTTAGCAGACATTTGCTTTTGAGCTTTGCTCCTCATCCTTCATGTTATTTGCTAGAAAACATGATGTCCAAAGAAAGAACAGCCAGAGATGAGAACACTGAGAGGAGAACTGGAAGGAACCCAGCACTTGCTGCCTCAAGCCCTCCACCAGCCTGCCAAGCCCGCAGCCCTCACCACACGGTTAGCCCTTCAGTTAGCCCCCCACCCTGTGCTACACTGCTGTTATAATCACCCCTGGACTGCTGAAGAGTCACAGTCGCCTGCCTCTCTTTAAAAAATATTTTATTAATTCATCTAAGGTTATCTTAGGGGAAGAGAAAGGGGAGGGAAGGGGGAAGAGAAAGAGAAGGAGAAGCCATGCATATTTGTGTCACGGCAGTGGATAGAGGTCCGAAGACAACTTTCAGAAGTTCGACCTTTCCATTCACCAAGTGGGCTTCCAGGAACCACCTCGGTCACCAGCTTTGTGAGCAGGCGCCTTGCCCACTGAGCTACCTCGCCTGCCCACACCCATCTCTCATCTCAAGTGCCCCTATTCAATCAGTCAAGCAAGGGAGGCCGCAGCCCAGCAACGGTTGGGAGAAGAAAGTCTTGGCTCTGGGTGGCCAGAGCCTTAGGCCTTAGACCCCCACCCCCACCCCCGAAGCCCCCTGCTCGGTGTGTAAACAGAGAGAAAACCAGGACATGATATCACATTCCCTAAGTGACTTAATTTCGGATTCCTGCTGCTGCGATAAATACATGACTCACACAATTTAGGGGGACAAGAAATTTTGACTCCAGTTACCAGTGATATAGTCTCTCGTGGCATTATTACCAATGGTGGTCGAGGGAACTGCCCACACCACATGCACAGGCAGAACTGATAGAGGGGGGCATATTTTCTACCTTGCAAGTCTACCAAAGCTAACCTGTTCACTCTCCATCTTATCAACTTACCTAGAAAATGATCCCACCCTCAATGGCCTGTCAGGTTGACACCTGTCACTAACTGCGCAGTCCATGGACTCGCATCTTTGATTTCAAGCTACAGGTGTTTGGTCTGTGTTCAGAGATCAGAGGAAAGTAAACTTCTGGAGTAATAAGAGCAATACACATGGTATGGAAAGAGTCCCTAGTGTCCACCTAGACTGTCCTTTGCCATTTTCAAGCCGCATCTACTTGCCTGGTTTGCAGAGCTGTGATCTGCTCTCATAGGAAGGAGGAAATAAAAAGGGCCCCATCTCTGACATTCTGGGAACTTTCTGCAAACATCTCCCCCTCAGCCCTAAACTCTACTTTACAGACTTGCTCCAGAGGTCCTGTCTGGTCCCTTTTCTCCCCTCATGGGCATTTTGTCAAAGGCCATGGATCCTCCTTTGGTTGCACAGATTGGGTGTGGAATCTGTGTTCAAGACATTTACAATATAAAGAGAAGATGACAGAGATGTTACTGCCACAGAAGGAATGATTATCTAAGCTGAGGACGACATAATGGTGCTCTGTGAGTGTGGAGTGTGTGTGTGTGTGTGTGTGTGTGTGTGTGTGTGTGTGTTATGTGCATATGTATAGTGTGTTATATGTTGTCATGGTTTGAAATGTGTCCCCCACAGTCTCATGTGTTTGGCAAGGTCATGACAGCCCAGGCTGACAGCATTTAATATCAAAGGCAGCCACAAGGGGTAGGCCTTGAGGTGGATTAGTACCACCCTACGTCCAGGAGAAGTCTGCCTTTGCAGCAAGTCGTCTTGCAGCTCTCAGCCTCCAAGATGTCTGCAGTCACATAGCCTCCTCCAGCTTTGGCCAGCCAGCCATGCTGCCTCCACTTTAAAAGACTGTATCTCCCTTCTGGAACTGCAAGCTGAATAAATCTCCCCTTCTCCCTTAAGTTGCTTGACTTTGGGTGCTCTCTCACAGCAATAGTTAAGAGTAACCATTACATATGTGTATACGGTGAGTGTATATATGTTTGTTATGTGTATGTGTGTGTGTACGGTATGTTGTGCAGTGTGTGTGTGTGTGTGGTATGCATATGTATGGTGCTTGGCATATGTGTATGGTGTATTGTGGGCATATTTATGGTGTTCAGTATGTGTATATATGTGTACAGTATGTTGTGTGTATCATGTGTGTTTATGTATATGTGTATGCATGTGCATGTATCACAAGTATGTACAATGTGGTGCATGCATGATGTCTGGTATGGGGTTTGTGTGTGTGTGTGTGTGTGTGTGTGTGTGTGGTGTGTTTAACATTTTAAGATATGCACAGAAGCCTTGTTGAGACAACGGCAGTGCAGTTAGTTAAGAACTCAGATTAGGCACTTGGAGATGACTCAATACTTACTATTCTGGCATGAGAACCCTAATACCTACATAAAAAGCCAAGTTCAATGCACGTGCCTATAATTCCAGAGCTAGAAAGATGGGGACAACAGGTCCCTGGGGCTTGCTGGCCTGTCTCAAGAAATATGGTGAAGAATTATTAAGAAAGACATCCAGTGTTGATGCCTGGCCTCCACATTCACCTGCACACACACTTCTACACACACACATATATCATATAAACTCACACATACACACAGAATAAACATGTAAATAAAGAGTAATAAATTTTAAAAAGCTCAGCTTTAGAAGCCATCTGGGAAGATTCAAGTCCTAGATCTGCCACATATTAGCTGCGTGAGTCTGGGTGGATTGCTTTCTATCTTTGAACTTTCTGGATCTATGAAGTAGTCCTGATAGAAATTTTTACCATGTTAGGTTCTTAGGGAGCATATGAGTTTGTGTATGTAGGACACATGAAGAGTAGACAGAAGATGGTTAAGCATTTGTGAATGCTGATCAGGGTCTTGGTCATGGAGGTTTGGGAGAGTTGGAGAGATGTGAGAAGGCTTCCAATCCTGTCCATCACACAGCAAGGTCCTTGAAAGTTTTTACCATGTGGCTCTGGCTCTGGTCAGCACCTGTGCAAGGAGCTGTGAATGCTTCTCTGCTTCCCTTACACAAGCCCAGGCTGACAACATTTAATATCAAACTTCATTTCGCTTTTTAAGAACACAACTAAGGGGCTGGAGAGGTGGCTCAGGGGTTAAGCCTCCGCCTTGCAGGTGGAAGGTCCTGAGTTCGGATCCCAGATCCCACGTATAGACGCCAGGCGGAAGCGGGGGCGGCCTGCGCTTCTGGTCCTGGTAGGGCGGAGCCTGTGAATCCCGGGTCAGAAGGAGGTCGAGGCGTCCATGGTGGTTCGCGAATTCGTCCGTGGTTCTACACACACACAGACACGCACACGCACACGCACATGCGCACAGTTGAATAAAAAAAAAAAAAAGAACACAGCTAAAAATGTAGATGTGCATGTTTACTCCAGGGAAGGGGTGGAGTCAATCTACTTCAGGAAATGCTTTTTAAACTTTATTTATTTACTTGTGTGTGTGTGTGTGTGTGTGTGTGTGTGTGTGTGTGTGTGTGTGTGCGTGTGTCTCAGAGGCACTGTGTGTCCCTGTGGAAGACTGAGAGTGACTTCGGGAATCATCCTGGATTGCTTCTACCTCCTTTTTGCTTTGCTCTGGGATTTCCTAGCTCCACCTACCAGGAAGCGTAGGCCACTGTTTCCACCTGGCATGTTTTTAACATGAGGTCAGATCCAAACTCAGGACGTTCATGCTTGCAAGGCAGAGTCTTAACCCCTGAGCCATCTCTCCACCCCCATGACTCTCCGCATTTATGAAATGATCGTTTTCAGCTGCTTTGCACTGTGGTTTGTTCATCTCAAGTGAGCTTGGAAGGTAACAGTGCTTCCCAGAGTGACGGTGGACAGTACATAAGATAATGCTTGGGGTACGTATACACAGGGTGGTACACGTGATCCAGGGGAACTTATGGACCCTGTTAAAGTGTTATATTTTGATTTCTAATTAGTCGGCAGCACTGTGATGATTAGTAGGCACCTTCTCTGAAGGACCACACACTCTCTGAAAAGCACCGTGTTTCTTTTGCTCAGCATCGTACCTCCAGTCCTAGTGTGGAATCTGTCCCTACTAGACACTCAGTAAATATTTGTTGAACGAACAAATGTTCAAAGGACTTGATATCACATGATATTTATCGGCCACGAAAATGTAACGATTTAACTTTCACCAAATTTTTTTTGGCTTATAAATGAGCTTATTATGCTTCTTAGAGCTCCTCCAAATGGAAAAACTTAAGAAGTACACATACTTTAGCTTATAGATTATCCTTGGTATCTGCTTTATCTAGTCAAAGGATACCATCTTACTTAATGAGCTACCTTTACCTATGTATCCATTTGAAAATTGTGCCTTAGGTAACTTAGATGCTAAGTGAGATTATTAATGATGCAGAACTTTTAGGCTTTCTTAGGGAAAAAGGAAAATCCAAAACTTCCATTTTCCATTTCCACGTGCACAAGTAAAGTATGCTTCAAGTCATTCACTGGAAGGGTGGTTAGAAGTTGTTGGTAATTTTCCTTAAGTTGTTTTTTTTAATCTGCATCAGAGACGAATGCTCATTGCAGTTTATTGAGTACATTTTAGGTGCCCTGGGTGCTGGTGTTATCCATTTTAATTCACACAGTATAAGAGAAAATTCTTTTTTTTTTTTACAAAAATTGAAATATTCTTGTCTTTTCTTTTTTCCCCATTCTTTTTGTAATGTTGCATTTCAATTTTCACTTCTTAGTCCCAAGTCCCATCCCCCCTCCTTTTCCCCTACAACCCTTCATCTCCCCTGCCAGACTCTCTCCTATTTTCAAATATTTTCCCTTGTGCAGCCCCCTGCATTTCATTTAGTTTGTATTGGCTTTTACCAAATTTTAATCATTTTGGAAAGTCACAGAGTTTTTTTGTACGCTTTACACACAAAAAGGCTTCAGAGTTTTGGTTAGGAGCTGAATTAAGTGAATGCACTGAGCAGAAGACGAAACTAAAAAAGAACAGACTGAAAATATCACAAACTCCAGAGCCCAGAATAGAAAACAAGCTAAGAGGCCCTGGGTCAGTGTGTGCAGCTTTGCCCTGACACATGGATCATAACGGGTTTAAAGAGTCCTGGAGTGTCCCTTTAAGGCCTTCCAGTCTGGGGAGGCGACTCAGCGGGTAAAAGCATCTGTGAGTGAACCTAGCAACTTGAACTTGACCCCACCTGTAATTCAAGGTCTCAGGAGACAGAGAGAGGCACCCCTAGAAAAAGTCCGCATGACGTGGGCCAGCACAGAAGCCCTGGTTGGGATAAAAACAGTAGAGCTACTGTGGAAAATATGAAATGTAAAGCCCTCTTTGAATGTAAATGTAAAGCCCTCTTGATGAACTGATCTGTACCTTTCCCCTTAGTCACACTGACTCTTGATGAACTGCCCTGTACCTTACGCCTTAGTCATACTGACTTGTGCTTCACCCCTTGAGCCATCCTTATCACCAAGAACCAGATGTCTCATCCCGTTTGCTGTGTTTGCTGTGTTTGAAATTTGTTCCCTGCCCTATAAAAAACCCACATCCTAAGTGCTCGGGGCCGCTTCTGCTCCCGAAAAGCAGGGTGACCCCAGCATGCTGGTAATTAAAGCCTCTTGCCTTTGCATCAATTCTGGCATCTCCGTGTCTTTATTTGAGGGGCTCGATCAGCTGCAGGAACTTTGGTTCCAACACTACTTATTAAAAACGTGGGTTAGGAGGGAGCGTGTCGCCGCGGCGGCGGGAGGACTTTGACTTTGGCGGGCGGAGATTTGGAGGGTCTAACTATGGACACCCAGAAGGATGTTCAACCTCCAAAGCAGCAGCCAATGATATATATATGTGGAGAATGTCACACAGAAAATGAAATAAAATCCAGGGATCCAATCAGATGCAGGGAATGTGGATACAGAATAATGTACAAGAAAAGGACTAAAAGGTTGGTGGTTTTTGACGCTCGATGAAGCATGGAGTCAGAAGTCTCTTCGCTGTGTTTATATTTGCTCCATTAATGTTTCTCCTTACTGTATAGTTTTAGGTTTAGCATACTTTAAAATGTAACTGTATACATAGTGATTTTATTTTAGAAATGAGATTGTACTTTAGAACTTTGTATAAAGAAAGTTTTGGTTCATTATATGACTTTTAATTTATTAGATGAATAATCCGAGACACAATAAAGATTAAAATTTCTTCAAAAACACTTTAAAAAAAAAAAACGTGGGTTAGAGACTTGGGAGATGGTTCAGTACATGCTTTGCTGACATGGGGGCCCAAGTTCCCGTGTAGAGAGTCAGGTTCACTGCCATGTGTTCTAAGTTATTTAAAAGTTCACATGATGGAAGCCCATATGGTAGAAGGAGAGAACTGATTTCCTATAGGCCTCTGGTTTCTCCATTATGTACTGTAGAATTCTCTCTCTCTCTCTCTCTCTCTTCCCATATATATAAATCTTCAGACAGATAGTAAAGAAGGACAGAGGAAAGGAGAAGCAAGATTCTAACATCCGTGGGTTTTAAAAGACCATGAGAGACAGTGTCCAGGAGAAACTAGCAACGTTTGTGAGGGCTTCAGTTGAGAGTCCACTAAAGATCAACGGTGAGTATGTACCCAAACCAAGCTAGTTAAGGAGAGGAGTACTGTAAGTAGACACTATGCTTTCAAAGGATTTTACAGACAGGTAATAGGGCAATTTTTGAGGTAAATAATAAGAATCGTTATTTAATGCTAACTGTTTTTGGAATTGTGAAACTTATGTTATTCTTTCCTATGCCTCATATCACCTGGGCCTCCCAATCTGCTAATCCTTTCCCAGGGTTGGCTGCAAATATTGATCATTCCCATTAATAGCTTCACTTAGTGAACTGAGAACACAGTTGTGTTCCGCAGACACTTCACCATCTTCCATTGCTCCCACAGATCTTTTCTTCATAGGCTTGGGGTAGGGAGACTGTGTGCATGCATATACGCATGTTCGCATGTATGCGGGTACATGTGGAGGCTTGAGGTTGACAAGAAACATCATCCTCATTGTTCATCTTATTCTTTTTGATCAAACTCAAAACTCAGCAATGCAGCTTGCTCTGGGGATTGATGGATAGAATTACAGGTGGCTGCCACATCCACCTGACATCTTGTATGGGATCTGGTAATCTGAACTCTGGTCCTCTTGCTTGCAGAACAATCACTTTAACCACTAACCCACCTGCATGCACAGATTTTTAAAAGGAAACAGTGTTGGAAAAAAGAGGACAAAGTCTTTTATATTTCTCCAAACCAAATACCAACATGAACTTTGAAAGATACGTCCTTACGGCATCCCTAGATGCAAGTGATAACACAAAACAAATGTGAATTGCAGAAAGACTGATTCTAAAGGACCTAAGTAAGACACAACCTTGATGAGCTGATCAAACAAGAGGGAGCAGACACTTACCGCCATGACTTCTAATAGCGCCTAATCCTCTTTATTAGAATAAATAAGACAGATGGTCAATTTCACTGTCTGTGGCAGAGAACACGTCAGCTCATTACAGTTTGTCTCCTTCTGGGGAATGTAACTAGACTCCCAGCTTCCCCTTACAGCGAGATGAAGCCTCCAAGATTTGTCCATGGAAATTGAGCAGAAGTTACGCATTGCATTCCCAAGGCTTGCCTCTGAACTCACTCGTTCTCTTGCTATTTTTTCCACCCTCGTGCTAACTGGTGTGAGATGAGATCCAAGAGATGGTAGAAGCACCCAAGACAAGAAGCATTTACTCCAGAAATAAATAAATAAATAAATAAAAGGAACACCCCCCCACACACACACACAACCCTTAAATGGACAGTTGGCAAGGAATGAGTGTTTATTGTTTGGCATCACTGAGATTTGATAGTCAATTAGCACAGGGAAATAGTTGCAAATACTGCTTGTCCAGAAATAGAATATGATCTCATGATGGGTTTTCCAACAGAGGCACTGGGGTGTGGGAAGTCTTAAGGCATTGTATACAGCTGATTCTTTCAGATAGGGGTTGTTACTTGTGCGTGCGTGCGTGTGTGTGTGTGTGTGTGTGTGTGTGTGTGTGTGTGTACAAGAGGGCACTTGAGTGTATGTTCTTGTGGAGGCCCAAGGGCGACATCAGGAATCATCCTGGATTTCTCTTCTATCTTATTGCTTTGCTCTGGGATTTACCAGGCTTTGCCATCTGGGGTTGAAAGTACAAGCTACCTCCATATCTGCCTGGCATTTTTTTTTTTTAATGTGAGATCCAAACTCAGTTCTTTTGCTCAGGAGGCAAAGGCTTTAATCCCTGAGCCATCTCCCCAGCCCAGGAACTGCTATTTTTAAAGTGTGACCTTCACACTAAACCTTCTTGCAGAGACCAGGGCTCCAGGAGACCTGACCACTTAGCTTTACTTGACTATACTATCAAATCACTTTTCTACCTGAGTTACAGAAAGAGACTGGGGGAAGAAAAAGAAGGTGCCATGAGTTTGAATGCAAGCTGCCTCCCATACACCACTCCGCTCATCTGTTTGCATCCTTCGCTCGTTTGGCTGTTTGGGAAGCTTGTGGAGGTGGAGTCGTGCTGAAGGAAGGCACATCGAAGGGGATGGGCCTTAAGGTTTGATAGCCCTGCCCTACATCCCTCTTGCTCTCTTGGTAGTGGTGACCTGCCCCAGCCTCCTGCTTCTGCCTCCAGCCACGCCTTCTGTCTTGCGACTGCCACAACGCCTCTGGAACCATAAGCCAAATAGAATCTCCTTTGTCCCTTAAGCTGTGTGTGAGTATTGTCTCATAGTAGCAAAAAGAAAGTAACTGCGCTGGAAGGGAAGTAGCAAAGCTAAGAAAAGGTGTGTGGTTTCTTGGGCAGCCAAGACACCAGGAAGACCACGAAGTGCAGCCTTCAACTCACAGACATAGGAAAATCTCCCTAGCACACTGTGTCTTTTTTATCCACTTCCCCGCCTGGCTCACAGTAGGCCGAGGAAGGGAGCTCCAAATTTAGCCTAGAGAAACTACTTCTAACCATTTAGAAACAAGAAGCCTTGCGTGAAATTAAACCTATGTTACTGATCAGTGTGAAATACAAAAGAATTATTCACACACCAAAATACCCTAGAAAATCCAGTGGCCTTTTTCCATACACAGACTGATGCAACATCCCCTGCACCCCCATGCACAAAGAAACTTAGGGAGTGCTTCCAACACGAGCAAGATGAGCAAATTCAAGAGCATCAGTTTTGCATCTACCTCTGACTAATTTCTTCTTTTTTTTCCTTCAGGGTAGAAAGAAGACAATAATGAAGAAGTTATTGTTGGAAGCCAAGATCAGAGCTGAAATGAACAATCACCTAGAAATGTATTTGGCTTTCTATTGTTTTTAACAAGCTTATGCTGCCCGGTATTCGTATCTGTTCTTAAACGACCCTCGCCTCTTAATTTTTCAACATACAAGAAGAAATGTTTGGGGACCATTCTTCCTATCAGGATGTCATTCATCATATTCGGTACTTCAGGCTCCATGGCGCTGGTACAATTTATATGGTCAGAGATCATTGAGTAAGCGGCAGTTAATTAGAGCTGTGAGTCTTCCATCACTAAGTGCCTTTGCAGCCCCGCCCCTCCTCTCTGACAGGTACCAATGATGTAATTACTATCTCAGCCTGGTGCGCTGGAGTGCCAGGAATATCACTTCCTATCGCAAGCACTGTACAATCAGCGCTATCTCAGGGCTGCTTATTAAATGCGCATGAAGTAGCTGGGAGGACAATAAAAGGCGATTCTTTACATGGACTGTCCCCCGTAAGAATATTCGCCTGCTTCTCTGTGTCAGCTGTTGTCTCGAGGACCATACGTAACTTCTCTTTCCTTCCCTCCCCTTGAATATGGCTGCTGTCCTGATGATAAATCTGCCGTCTGTGCAGAGCAGAAGAAAAATGACCATGGTTTTTCTGCATGCCAAGGCTGAAGGTCACATCTGTCTTCCTCTTGCCTGTGTTCCTTCTAATGATCTCACTCCGGTCAGAAACTTGACTTCAAATCATAAGCCTAAGGAGAAACTAGATTCTAATTTACAGAAGCACCACTAAATATTTTTGTTCTGAGACAATATTTCATAATAAAGACAGGCACCTCAGGGCTCTTTAAACCAAATGGCAACCATAAACATTTTTCTTCATGGCATGGTTTTTGGCTTCAAATCAAACCTGAGTTCACCTACAGCCCATCAACCAAAAAGTTATTATAAGATTACATTTCCCTTGTCCAGTCTGCCACCCAGCCCACGGTGGCCTGAATTAATCGCACATTAGAGAGGAATTTTCTTAAATGGGCCATATCTTTGGCAACTTCTGGGGTTGATTTAACCTCCATCTGGGGCAAGTGGACCATCTTAGAGGTGGGCAGGTCGTCTCTGGGATTCTTCTTTCTCATTTCCGTCCATGTCTGCAGGCCCTAAAACTGATAATGTGGGACCACATTGCAGTCGTTCCAACAAGCTTTGCCATTCATTCAGCACAGGGACAGTCCTGAGGTGCCACAGCTTGCACCCCTCAATGCGGCTCTCAGTTCTGTGGAGATTTCACACCAATTAAGTGCCTCATGGCCCAGGATCAGAGACAAGGAGGGACTTCGAACATTCTTCAGTCTCTGTCCACAGGCCTTTGTCACAGATATTAAAGTTCTTTCCAAAGGGATATATTAGTTCTATATGTCCAAAGGTCCGGGTTAACTGTTTTCCTTTTACTTTTTTTTTCTTTCTCTTTCAAGGGGAAAAAGGCTTTACAACTTCCAACGAGAAAGGTGAGCTCATGTTTCAAGAAAACTGATTGAATGAACTCAAACATGCCATTGTTGTTGCCAGCGTCTAAGAAGTTGAAAAAAAAAATCCAATTTTATGGGTCAGGCTAGGAGGCCCTGTGAGGACCAAAAGTAAATGAATGGTAGAAATCTCAAGGGGTTATAGCCTTGGATTTTAGAAGGGGCTGAAAAGATGCCTGAATTCCAGCACTACCCCAGCAGGAGAAACCAGCACCTGGTCCTGATGCACAAGAATGCAGCAAATTAAGACCAAAGGCCAGAGCTCTCCGCAGTGCACCAGAGCCTCGGCAAAGCACTAGGCTAGGAGCTCTTGGCCACCCGGAGAATGCTCCAGGAAAATCAGCACCATAACTAGAACCTATAGCAGCATTTCTCAAAATGCCTTAATTGTGTGGTTAATCCTTGGGGAATCAAGATGGAACTGTGCCTTGCATTAAAGGGAAGTTTAATACCATGTTCATTTAACAAAAACAATAGAGGGAGTTGATTCCCTTCCAGGATCTACAACTCCCAGCCACAGCTTCTCCACCAGGACAGAACCAGGCAGGCGTCCCTTCCCGTGGAGAAGGTCTAAAATCCCATCAGAAAGCAACTGCTTATCCCCATAACTGTTGTGCCATAATTGCACATTGTGCCTGGCAGCTGGGTATTGTATCATTCACAGGGTTCACAGGTGGGGAAGACTGTCGCTGTCTTACCTAGCAGCCTGCGTAACACCTCCCAGCACTAGTAGAAATCTAGCCAGTAAGGGGAGGCCTCTAGGTTGGTTGCAGCTTGAGTTCTTTATATCTTACAACCAAAGTCTGTGTTATCTTCAGTAATGGGGTCAAATCATCTGGTTCTGGTGGGCACCCAGGAGGAATGCTGAGAGCCTGTATTGTTTTGGGGGGCCTCTGAGACCTCCATGATCAACATCTCATAAGAAGTTACCCACACCTAACACTAGACATTTTGTTTAGGGGTTCGTAGGAGTATCCTATCCTGGCATATAGGACATACTCCTTCACATTCTGTGTTTTAACTTGTTTTAATCACTTTCCAAAATAATGGGCTTTCACATTGGCTTGTTTTGATTGACCCTCCTGTTTGCCCCATTCTTCCACCCCAGTCCCTACTTAAACATTTCTACCTCTAGTATTTCTTTCCCCTCCACTTTCATGTCATCTATGTTCTATTATCCCTCCTCTCTTAAGGCTAAATATTCATGTTTACACCTACAGATTAGTGGTGTTCTTAATGTTAGTCAAAGAAGCTTCTATTGCCATGGGAGATGACTACTGTGTAGAGACTCAACTATTTGAAGTCCCGACAACAAGTGACTGTTGAGGGCCCAACCTAAATGGTGTGACTATAGCACCCCTTCAAGAACATCATAGAAGAGGGGGAGGGAAGAAGCAGGAGCTGGAGGATGGCAAGGAGTGTTGTAAAATGCTGTTTTCTGAACATGACTGCACCTAGGATCTCACAGCTGCAGGGGTTCCCTGAAGAACCCTGAACTCATCAGCATTCCATTGGGCACAAGGGCAGAGCTATGAGATACAGACAGTTAAAGGATGTATGGGAAGGACAGAGTCAGGTAACTGTGAGTGCACTGCCCCCATTCAAACAATTAACTCCCCCATTAAGGCAGCCCTAATTAAATGTTGTGGACACACACACAGAAAAACACACATACCACATTTTACCAGACAAAAAAGGGCATGAGAGAGGATAATTGGGGAGGAGGGACCCTGATCAAAGAATATTGCATATTTATGAGGTTGTAAATGAATAAATAAAATTATGCTACTTAAGTATGCATATATGTAAAATGAACCCCTTTAATGCTTATTGTTCTTTGAAGAACTATGAAGCCAGAACCAATTTTCAAATTCAATAGAAATAAAACTATAAAACCAATAATATCCAGCTAATAGCATTACTTTAATGTGACAAAAGTATGGGCTGTGGCTGAAACTGAATCACCTCTGGGATTCAGAATGCTGCATTGGCTGCTAAGGCGCAGGTTCTGCCCGACTGAGTGACCCCGTTCCTGTCTGTAAGGTGATGATTTTGGTTATGTCTCAACTCCTCCTAGACTAGACTGGCATCATCAGGAGGAAAACAGATGCCCAGTGCTGAGACAATGGTCCAGAGACATGCAGATGCATGTCCAGTTATCACTGAAACAAAAGTCTTTGCTTTTAAGATGCTCAGAGAAATACTCCTATAGCCCAAAGAACATAGTACCAAACCAGATTGAGAGATATCGACATTTATTATTTAAAGCTTTTTAGTGTTTTCTATTTATAACCACAGACCCAAAGAGCATAAAGCTGGTTCAAATGGTCATATATTCAATATAATAGGATGAGACAAGAGTCTTTGGGATTATCTTGTACCACTGAAAATTAGAGCATCATTTTAACACTTGAATTCCATCCCCTAACACGGATAAACTCTATTTGGTGATCAGACATTAGGGGACATACCTTTGATATATGGAGGCTTTGTTTTAAAATGGAAAACTCTTAAATTATGAATGCAAAGTATGATAGTGGCAGTTGCTTAACCCCACCTATCCAAATGAGAGCCTCAACTTGGAGTCAGAACAGACATACACAGAGGCACACACATGCATCCACATGTGTATAGACACAAACGTATGTATACATACATATGTGTAGAAACACAGGTACATACACATGCATATTCACATATGTGTACACACCAACACACACACACTAGCAACATCAAACATAGACACACAAGGCTGTTTCTAGAAACCAACACAACCCAGAGAAACATTCAAGACCACAGCTTGCGATGAAAGCCACACCTGCAAGCTCATCTCTGAATCCATCCTGTTATCTTGAAGACCTTCTCCTGCACAGGTCATTGCCTTTTAAGCTCCACAACATACATTAACATCATGAAGTGCCTTCAATCACAATTCCAGAATGGGCTTTTCTTTTGGAGTAACGGCAAGAGTTTGCTGATGCCACAGTGGCCAAAAGGACGTGGTCGGTTCTGAAGAGTCCAGACTCTCCAACTCACTGCTCTTGGGCTCTTTGCAACAGGCCCAGTCCAGACTGTGCCTATTAGAAATCCAGTCGACAAGACCCCCATGGAACACCCTGTCTGTGGGTGGCAGGGCTGGGTGCAGGGGCACAGTGATGAGGGAGCCTGTGAGCTTTCACCACCACGATCTGCCCGGTCAAAGTCACCAGGGGATTGGGTCGCAGCCATAGAAGAATCCAGGGGCAGAAGTGGGGGAAGAAGTATCGGCGAGGGATGAATAGCTCTGCCTGGACTGGCTATGAGGAAAGGTTTCCTGGAGGAGGCAACATTCTTTGAAAACGCAAATGGGAGACGATGCAGAGCAAATACGGCCAAGGCAGCTAGACATGAGTGGACGGGCCGCAGATGCCGGTGCTGGTCACGACCATCCTCGCTGATGTGTCACGTGCCGGGCACCACGCCAGCCATGATTCACATAGTCGTCATAATACATTTGCCCATTTTATTGATAAAAAAAATGCAAGTCAGAGAGAGATCAAGCTGCCCAGATCCTACAGCTAAGAGGAGGCGCGGCTCAGGTCAAACCAGGAGCAAGGTCTTCACAGACTGCCTTTTCCACCTCTCCACCCTGCTGCCGGGAAACTATAAATAGCTCGGTCCTGCTAGAGCACGAAGTCAACAGCAGGAAGGAAAAGCATCTGATGGCTGGCGTGTCGCCTTTCCATCGGCACTTGCAAGTGTGACTATTAAGTAATGCTGCAGACTGGGAGCACGGCCTCGCTCAGCCCTTGCTCCAATGCGCATGTGCAGCAGAGACCTGTTAGACCTTTACTGTACACTTGCCAAGAAAGGTAGGGAGCTTATTGTTTACTGTTTTAAATGCTAAAATGGACAGGATGAACATCTTCATAAATGTTTACCCTGCAAATAAAATCACAAATCGGATAAAATCAGACCATGTGTACCACTATTCCCATGTTCATAGATCACACACACATAAGTAGACACATACAGGTACACACATACCTGTACACAGATGCATACATATAGAGATATGCATACACACATAGATATGTACATGTTTATATACACAGAAACATGCATGCCCACAGATACACACACATATATACACAAACACACACAGAGAAATGCATTGGTGTAGAGACACACACATGTATATATACACTCATGTAACACACAAACACAGATAAGAATATACACAGATACATACACACAGCTACACAGACACAGAGATATATGTGTACACAGACACTCATATGTATACATACAGACAATAAACACATGTGCATGCAAACACATCAGCAACACAAAACAGACATACAAGATTGTCTCTAGAAACCAAACAATAGAAAAAAGGGAGAAGACATGATTTCACCTTACTACACAAGAGGAGTATTTGATTGGCAGAGCAGAACAAAATAACAACAGCCTTATTTTTTGGCTACTATAATTAAATATAGTCAGTCTCATGAACTCTTACAACAGTTCCATATAGTCAACACCGTGAACTTTCTTAGCCTTTGAGAATTTTTCTTAATTTCAAAATTTGGCTATTAAAGAATTAAAGCGTTAGTGCTATTAAGAGTTTACTCCTGGTAACTATGGGAACATTGCCTTAGAAATCTCCTTCTTGGGTGGGGGAGATGGCTCAGGGGTTAAAAAACCTTTACCTTGAAAAACAAAAGGGCCCAAGTGCGGATCACCTGAGTAAAAATGCCAGGTGAAAATAGGAACTTCTTGGGGCCATTTACATGATGCGAATTCTCTTTCCACTCACATCATCCAGAGATTAATGTTCTCTTCCTCAACAGGAGATTAAAACTCTCCACACAGACCGGTTATTTGCTACAAAGTTTTCTGAAAACTGGGGCACAACATCCTCAGTGTCCGTTTCCACGGTTCTTCAACGGAAGCCCTGGAAGCAGGAGTGGGTGATGGCAGGGAATTGCTGGGGTTCAGAAGCTGCTTGTCATGCTTGATGGTCCCCTGCACCCCATACCTCCATGGTACCCAGCGAATGAGTGAACCAATGGAGACGATGTCTGAGAATAAAGCCCAGGTTTGGAGCAGAGGCTAGCTGCCTCATCTTTGGTCATTTGTGTACCTTCCTGTCTTGCTGATCTCATCCATGCACAGAGTATCATCTGTACGTCACTCATGACTGTTATGAAGATACAATGATGTAATAAATGTAGATCTCCTAGAGGAACGCCCAGCATATGCAAATGCTATTACTGATACTGTTACTATTACTATCACATACTTCTATATCTCTCCCCTCTCCTCTCCTCTCTCTGTCATTTCTCTCCCCCCTCTCTCCCCCCTCTTCCCTCCCCCATCCTCTCTCTTCTTCTACCTAACTGGTCCACCTTAGTTTTTGTTTTCCTAGTTGCTCTGCTCACTCCAACTCCGAAGTACTGCGGTTCTCTAAGGTTAAGCCCTCCCCTCTCTTCCTCCTTCCCTGTCCTATTGGATGAGCTCTTCCAGGGCCCTGACTGGTGCACCATTCATATTCAGATGACTCTTTCATTGACATCCCATGATTTTACCATTTCTCTGATGTTGCAGTCCGCCTGCATGGTTGCTGATAAATGACCAGAACACAGCTTAAGGGAACAAGGAGTTTACTTTCTTACGATAGTCTGGTTACAGTTCATAGTCCAGCTTGATGGGAGAGCATGCACCAAACCCAGGGCCGAGGGAACTGGCCACCATAACGGCTGAGAGATGGACAATCCTTACTTGCCAGACCAGCATGTCTGGCCAAGTATACAGAAGGATGCCCCCTCTCTCAACCAGCTCTCTGATTTATCCAGGGCCTAATCCCACCCACCATGGGCTGGGTCTTCCCCAGCAGCCAGACAATCTCCTTCAGGTTTGCTCTGGGCTTAACTCAACCATCAACTCTCTACACCTGTGCCCAGAGCTCAAACCCTCAAGAGTCAAGTTGACACCTGTGCTTAACTATGACACTCCACCCCTTGTCAACTTGACACAAAAACAATAGCACTTTTAAACTGTAACCTTTCCTTGTCCCCACAGATGTTAAAATATAAATACATTCCATGGACAAATTTAAAATGTTCTCTCATTAAAACTTCAGTTCCAATATTTTAAAAGTTTAAAGTTTCTTCAGAATAAATTAAATACTTTAAAACAGATAAAACATTAACACAGAAGGATCTTAAAACAATAAGAAAACATTAAAAAGATCAAAGTCCAGCAAATCACCACATCCTGTACTTCATTGTCCATCTGCTGCTGCTCATCACGTAGTCAAGGCGGCTCAAAGATTCTAGGCATTCCCAGTCCCTGTTTGCAGCTTGAAGTTGTAAGAGCAGAGTTCCTCTGAACCAGGCTGAATCTCCACTCGCAGTCGTCCTCAGCAGCAGTCCCACAGTTCTGGCATCTCAAACACAACTCTGGGTTCTCCTCTGCAGCTCTAAGCTTCACCATCCCTTGCAGGAACTCTACGCCTGCCACTTGGTGCCAAGCTTCTGCTGCTCTCCATGAACCCTTCAGTAGTACATGAAAACCAGTATCACCTGAGGACGCTGCCTGATTCCGAAGCAAGGTTGAAACGCAGCTTAGTCCACTGGAGCCACAGCTGCACCAACTTCAGTGCACTGACGCTGGAAAAGCCTCTCTTCTAGGCAACCAAACTTGCAAAGGGCAAGAAACAGCTTTAACTTGGGCTTTCTGCCCCTGAAGGAATCTGAGCTTCCAAACCACGAACTTGCCATACGGTGGTTTCCACGTCCTCCACCGTCTCAGTGCAAGTCACTAGGTTTTCCTTCAATGATACTCATTTGTCCAACAGCCTGCCCTTTGCACATCCAAACCTCCAAGGTTGCCAACACAGCTCTCCTCTGTCAAGCAAACCAGTCCATCGTCTCTCAATTCAACTTTACCAAAGTCCTTATTCACCCCCTCAGAAACTGGGCCCAAACAATTCATTATGCTCTCAGCATTGCAGTTTTCCAAATGGCCCACCAAACTCTGCAGAACGGTATTGGTAATCCACAAAGTCAAAATCTTCAAACATTTCAAACTTTGTCCAGCGAAACCGTTCAAAAGCCATAGAGTCCACATAGTCAGATTTATCAGCAACACCCCACTTCCTGGGTACCAAATTCTGTTGCAGTCCGCCTGCATGGTTGCTGATAAATGACCAGAACACAGCTTAAGGGAACAAGGAGTTTACTTTCTTACGACAGTCCAGTTACAGTTCTTAGTCCAGCTTGATGGGAGAGCATGCACCAAACCCAGGGCTGAGGGAACTGGCCACCATAACGGCTGAGAGATGGACAATCCTTACTTGCCAGACCAGCATGTCTGGCCAAGTATACAGAAGGATGCCCCCTCTCTCAGCCATCTCTCTGTGATTTATCCAGGGCCTAATCCCACCCACCATGGGCTGGGTCTTCCCCAGCAGCCAGACAATCTCCTTCAGGTTTGCTCTGGGCTTAACTCAACCATCAACTCTCTACACCTGTGCCCAGAGCTCAAACCCTCAAGAGTCAAGTTGACACCTGTGCTTAACTATGACATCTGAGCTCTCAGTTATTATTCCAACTTGCTTGACAAGGCTCCTGGATGTATAGCAGATATCTTAAATGCAGCATGTTCTTGTTTCTACTGAACCCCTCTCCATCCTTCAGCACCCCCTCAGTTAATGGCTCTGTCATTCCCCTGAGGTCAACACAGCCACTGCCACTGAGCAAGTGGCCTCTGTTTTTTTCCCCTTTTTCTCACTCTGCAACATCACTCATCCCTCTTCCTCCACGCAGACACCAGTGAAATAGCAAATCTATTTGCTATTCTTTTGAACTGTACACAACTCAACCTGACCACCTCTCATCGTCTCCATGGTGACTACCGTGGTGCTGTTACCAGTTTCCTAGCCAGCCACCTTCTCCCAATCTTCCTTCTTCTACAATTCACCAAACTGATCTTTGTAAAAATGTAAGTCAGGGCCAGCGAGATGATTCCATGTATAACGATGCCTGGGCACAGGGAAATGGCTCAGGGGTTTAGATTCTGCCTTGCAAGCAGAAGGTCCTACTTTCAGAGCCCAGGTCCCATATAAAAATGCCAAGCGGAAATGGCAGCAGCCTGCACTTCTGCCCCTATTGAATGAGCCTGGGAAATCCGAGAGCAAAGCATGAAGGAGATAGAAGCAATCCGGATGATTCCTGCAGTCACCCTTAGTCCTCCACAGGACACACAAGACACACAGTGCAGGATCAGAAAAGGAATCTCAAATTTCTTTGCATTTAGAAGTAAATGCACAAGATGAAGCAGTAACAAGTGCTATTTCAGGTGAGCATAGAAACCAGATAGCTGTTGCCAATACCTTCAAACTATTGTAGAGAAACATGAAAAGTCAATGTGACTAGATGGTGGGAATGGAGCAATGTTAGAGGAGAGGTTGTAGGTGGGCTGGAGTTCTGGTAGAATGGTGAGTAATGTATAGTGCAACTTTGCCAGAACAACTCCGCATCACAGAAGAAAATAACTAATATCCACATATAGAAACTCTAAATATATTGAGGAAAAGGGCAAGAAAAAAATGAGAGTTACGGCACACCACTTACACAAACTTAAACACACACCAAGATGACATGCTTCTCAAAGACTCATCCATCACATAATGAGCACATTCGAGGAGATGCCTCAGGGCGGGAGGATGACTGTGCTCACCAATAATTAATAAAGTCAGAGAGGGCCCTTTCATGGACTGCTAATCGTGTCCAATGATCTAAGGTGGCTCAGATCTGAATCCAGGTCCCCAAGG
The DNA here is from genome assembly GCA_023101885.1 of Typhlomys cinereus. Lineage (NCBI taxonomy): Eukaryota > Metazoa > Chordata > Mammalia > Rodentia > Platacanthomyidae > Typhlomys > Typhlomys cinereus. The sequence goes on along the minus strand of JALPQD010000065.1, from coordinate 4,905,949 downwards.
AAAGCACAACTCAATGGGTAGGGAGGAAGAGGGAGCAGACAGGAATCTGCAGAAAGAACATGAAAGGTGCATCTGGAGAAGCAGACACGGTCCTATGAGGCTTGCTTTCCTCTCGAGGCCCAGTCCTCGTTCACTTTATTTCATTTTTGTTTGCTTTCATGTCTTCCGCAGAACTGGGAACTGAGCCCTGGACCTCTTGCCAGCTAGACAAGTAATCTACCATTGACCTGTATCCTCAGCCACTTTGCTTGTCCAAGAACTGTCAGCTGCTGACCCTCCTGAGGCTGATAGGACCAGAAGCCTGGCCTTGTTAGCTAAAGCCTCCAAATGAAACACATTCAAGGAGCCCACGTGAGTGTGCATGAATATAGATTAAAATGTATCAGGGTTTCCAATTCAAAAGCAACATACTGCAGCTGCCTTGCTTTTACCCCTAAAAGAAGAGTATTTGCTCCAGATTTGAGCCTTTGCAGCCACTAGAAGTTCAAAATACTCTGTTTTTAATTTTGTGTCTGTTCACGTGTACATGCATGTTCATGTGTGTGAGCGTGGCAAACGCGAATCCATGTTCATGCACAGAGGCCAGAAGAGGCTAGGAGGTGACCTGTTCTGTCGCTCTACACCTTATTCTCTTGAGACCGTGTCTCTCACTGAACCTGGAGCTAGGTTGGTGCCATAAGCCCAAGCAATCCCCCTGTCTCGGTCACCACAGGGCTGGAGTCACAGACACATGGCAACCATCCCTGGGTTTTTTTTGTGGGTTCAGGAGATTTGAACTCAGGTCCTTGTGTTTGAGCAGCAAGTACTCTACCAAAAAGTACCAAAGTACCAAAGTATTGTTTTTCTCCACAAACCAAACAAAAGGGTGTCTTACAGTGCAGATGAGTGGCTTATTAAATGGCAGCATTGGAACACATCTTGACAAATTTCCTGCATTCATTATAGAATTTTAGAAAAAAGAAAATACAAAGCTCATCGCATTAAAAAAGTTTATTTCAAAACTTGAATTACATTTTGGATTTTTTTTGGTACTAAATTATCAGGTAAGACATGTTTGCTTTTCAGTCAAATAGAACCTATATCCTAAAAAAGTTTCGAATCAAATGATAAGTGATTCCAACTTCACTGGAGTTGTGAAACATTCCAAGAAGCTTTGTAATGTCTATTGAATCATAGGACAGTTTCCAGAGGGAGGAATCATGTCAATTTACCTACAAAAGAAGTAATTCTTTAGGTTTTGAAAACAAAGCAAAAGTAGTCATCATATAGATTTCCTGTAAGTATATAAGTGAATAAACCAAACATTAAGTTTGTAAATAACTTTCAGAATCACTGTGAACAAAAGTGGATTCCTCCTCAGCGATATGAACAAGACATACACACCAGAAATAAGCAGTCATGAATGACTGACCTCTGCCATAAAAATAAATGAAAAGTCTCATATCCCAGCTAGTGCAAGTCCTGGAGAAGTGTGATAGTGCACCTTGACTCAGAACAACCAAAAATGTAGAAGAAATCCAGTGGCAATAGGAAATCAGTTTATGTAACTTTCCTAAAAATGAAACTAGATCCATACATACTATCATGGCAGGAATGGACAGCTAGAGTTTACTAGTCATGGGAGAAGGAAGAAAGAGAAGGAAGGTAGAAAGGGAAAGAGGGGACAATTCTCTGACTATAGGCAGAGATTTCAGAAGTCATCAGGAATTGTAATGGCAAGAAGAGGAGAAAGAAAAACAACTACAGCAACTAAAATCTGACAGCCAATTTGTTTTTGTCTTGGTGAACTCATCAATTGTGACTATGCTTGAATATCATGTCTAAGCCAATTATTTGACTATGTTTTTAACAGAAGGTCACATTCAAAGTCATTATTGCCAGTAAAAGATAGTGTAATACAGACCACACAGGGGGAGATATTTCAATGCTCAGGAAATTCAGATTAGACAACAGTTTCCCATTTGCACATCCACAGAAAAATCATTACTTTTTCCATTCAAAGCCTAAGTAGAAGCCTGATCATGAATCCATGGGTATTCTTTCCTGCGATGGATATAAGCCACTCTTCATTTCTAAGCTTTTACTGTATCTGCTCAATTTCCTACAAGTATCTTTTTACCCCTGAAACTTTGAATAGATTTGTCATTTATCACTTTTCTCCCAAGGTGCTTAGAAGGATAAATACTATTATCCAGTTGTGCTACAAAAGTGAATACATTTTAATAGGATTATTATAAGAGTACCTTTATCCAATGACTGCTGGAAAGACGAGAGAAAGAGACTTCCGTTTTAAGATTTGAGTAGAGGCTTTGAAGTGAAAAGTGGATTATCTTATTAGCTCAGTAACTGATGTACAGCACTCAAAGTCACGTTTCCTGTTTGAACACGGAACCATTTCAGATGAACATGCAGTTAACTCTTTCTCCATGACATTCCTTACGGCAAAGCAGCAAGAGAAAATACCAGGGCAGACAGCTCGCGCCAGCTGCAATTACCTTTTATTGAATCTCAAACACAATCAGAGTCCTCAGCAACTAAAACTGTGCATCTGATTGTGTAAATAGTAGCTGAATGAAACTGTGTATAGAACCACATGCTCATGGAGACTTGAATAAAAATATTTTTACTCTGGCTGTAACATGATTGGTGAGTTTAGGCTTTCCTCCATTAAAAGAAAATGATGCTTAACTGAACAGGAAATGGAGACGATGGTGTGAAGAAAATGCTGATTCAAGGAAGATTTAGGCACTGTATCTGGAAAGTCAGTCTGGAGGTGAGGAAAGGAGGTTGGTCTCAGAGGGAGTATGTTGGGGGGGGGTCAGCAAAGACTACTTCTGGGGAGGCCTCTTCATAGCACTGCTGGCAAAGATAAAGAGAAGTCAACGTCCAGAGAAGCTGCCATTACAATGAAGCGCGTTGGGATATTAGCCAACGCCCAATGAACTCCACTGTGAAGGGACCTCACTCCCAGAAGGCCTAGCAGCATGACGAAACATCTTTGTCCCCAGAGCTTTATTGTGCACTATTAAGCACTCAGGAGTAAGTGTTAACTATATCCCTTTATCAGTTCTTACATTTCTCATTGCTGTGACAGAATACCTGATGCGAATCACCAAGGAAAATAGAAGTGTTCATTTTGGCTCACAGTTTGAGGGACAGGCCAGCATGGAGGGGGATTCATGACAGCAGGTATGCACAGCAACTGGTCACCTTGTATCCACAATCGGGAGGCAGAGGAAAATGAATTTTGATGCTCCATTTTCTCCTTTATATTCAGTCTAGGACTCCAGGATGACACCACGCTCACAGACACAGAGTTTTATTTCCACGATGATTTTAAATCCAGTCAAACACAATGAACACTAATTGCCACAGACCACCTTGGCTATTTTAACTAGAAAAGTATTGTGATTGTGAATTTTTACTTGATTCCAGAGCAGCATTGAATGTCAGCGTGCCAAGTTCTTAGGTTGTGTGTGTGTGTGTGTGTGTGTGTGTGTGTGTGTATCATCAGGAATCATCTTGAATGATTTGCTCTGTGGTTTCCTAGGCTCTTCTTTCCAGGGCCAGAATTGCAGGCTTCTGCCATATCTGCCTAGCTTCTTCATGTGGGATTTGGGGATCTGAACTCAGGTCCTTTGGCTTTTGAGGCAAAGGCTTTAACCCCTGAACCATCAATCCAGTTTAAATTTTAAGGTATTTGAGGAAGTATTATATAACTGATTAGCAAACAACTGAGAGGGAGATACTCACATTATATAACAGTTAGCGTTTTCATTATTCTGAACATTAACCCCTTAGCTGCTGGATTTGAAAAGTCGATATGGGGAGGCAATTCTAAAGATGTTGGGTGAAAAGAGTCAAGGGTTCTCAGAGGGAACTGGCTTCATGTTGTAACTACTGGTCTACTTCATGTTGTAACTACTGGTCTACTTATAGAGTAGCCAAATATTGACTTGGTTATGATGCAAAATGGATTTGTAACAACTGTGAATAATAAAGTTGCCTGGAAAATTTCACTCATGATTTGACCTCTACAAGGACAAGTGCTTTTTTCCCAAAAAACAATTCCCTGAAGATTCAGAAACTACCCCCGTCTCCACAGCGCAAATCTCATCTTTCTGTTTTAAGCCTCCATAATGATTCCTCTTCATTCTCTGCTCCTCAGTGAACCCGTCCAGGATGACACGCTGGGCTCATAGATGTTTGAAGAAACACAACAGTGAAGGAGCAGGAGTGTCACATGAGTTCACCTGCTCACAAACTGGTGACTTTAGTTCCACTACCAGAAGCCCATATGGTGAAAGTGGGAAACTGGCTTCTGAAAGGTGTCTTCCGATCTCTACCCATGCACCATGGAATATATGACTCTCTCTCTCTCTCTCTCTTCCTCTCTCTCTCTGGTATATATTTACTGGAATTCCTAGTGGTAAATATACACAAACCTTGTTCAAAGAAATAAAGATGTTCTCTAGAATATTCTGGAGAATTGGGAAGGAGGATTCCAAAGATTTCTAAGCAACATTTCCACCCTTGTTTTCTACTAATCTCTGACATTTAATACCTACATTCTGTAATACTTTTAACATCTAATTCTTGCTCTTTGCCACACAATCATCATGCCGAAGCTAGTATCTGTCTGTCCCTGGATGAACATGCAGCAATTTCCCATTAACACTTGTATATGAGGGGCTGTTCTCCAAGAGTGGCTAAGAGAATTGCTTTGGGATGTTACCAAGAAGAAATGTGTAAAGGAGAAAAAGCCACAGTCACAGAACAAAGGGTCAGGTCCATCATTTTCCCACTTATTCCCTGTAGCAAAGACTCCATCTCAGCTTGAGGATGATGAGGTGTGGCCCCCATCCTGCACACCCCCAGATACATTGAAGGTCAATTTGGAGGTATAGTTGATTCCAGATAACAATCAAAGGTAAAGCATTTTGTGGACAATAAGTGAGTCAGATAGCAATAAAAATATGTAAAGATCTTCATAGGCATAATCAAAGAATTAGTAAACAAAAGGAATTGGGAGTGAGTAATATAAAAGACCCTGACTTTTCTAAGAACTGTCTTTTCAGACACCGGCTAGTTAGAAATAAAAAACAGACCTAAATGCCACTTGCAAAATTGCCAAAAAGGGTCTAATCAAGAAGTGAAGACAGAGGTAGGGAGATGGCTCAGTTGGAAAGCACCTGTCATATAAGTACAAGGACTTCAGTTGGCAACCCCATCATCCATGTAACAAGCCTAGTGTGCCCAAGTATCCCAACACTAGGGAGGCAGAAAGAAGTCCATTTCTGGAGCTTGCTAGCTGAGCTGCCAGCATAGTCAAACGTGCTTCACGTTCAGTTTTGAGAGTGTTTCAAAAACTAAGGTGGAGAGATAGTAAGAGAGGCATCGTGTGTGTGTGTGTGTGTGTGTGTGTGTGTGTGTGTATCTATGTTTGTGTGTTTCTGTATGTTTTTGTGTATATGATGACCTTTTTGGGTTTGAAGCACAGTCATCATTTTGGGAACTCTATTCTGACAACATGGTCAGAATATCCCTTGTTACAATCCTAATTCCTAATGTTATCACGCTGGGAGGAAAGGAGAATTTGGGAGGTAATTAGCTCAAGAGAATGGAGCTCTCCTTGATGGAATTAGTGCCTTTAAATAGGCACAAAGAAAAGGACGCTTCTGCCATATGAAAGGACATAAGAAGTCTATGTCTACCACTAGGAGGGAATTCTTCCCTTGAGCCTGATCCATACCATTATACTGGCACCCCGATCTCATAATTTCAGTCCCCCAAACCATGAGAAATATGAATTTTATAAGCCACCCAGTCTATGGTATTTTGTTATAGCAGTCCAAACAGACTAAAACACTCCTGGTATTTTCCTGTACCCATTTATCATTGATCATCTGTTCCTGGGCATTCTCCCCAGTCTATGTTACAGTATCAATGACTGATGAATTGATGAGTTCTAGATGACGGCACTAGAAATACTCAAAAGCACACTAAGAAAGGTTCACGTTGGGATTTCTCTGTGCCAACATTAATTATTAATACAACTTTGAGAGTTCTCAATGACGCCTCACCAATACTGTAAGTTTGATTTTTTGTTACATCTCCAGGAATTGTGATATAATGCAACTGGGGACATCAAAGCACTTAAGAAAGAAGACATATTTTCTGATATATGAAAGCCAAATAGGCTTTTAGGTCATGCTCATGTGAATTCAAACCACTGACTAATTTCTTCCCGTTGACCTGCAGTGAGAAGAAAAGATAGGGATTCTAAGCCAGACAAGTGGGCCAGATTGGTCCCAGCTCTGCCCTTTGAGAGTGGCGACCTAGGGAAGGTCACCACAGGCTCCCTTCAACACCCTCTTCCCCCACCCCCACCAAAGGGTTCAGCTCCAAAATCTTCTCACATCACTTGGGTTTCCTCAAAGCTCATTTATATTTCTCCAGCCATCGCCTTTGTAATGGTTTGCATCCTTAGCTGATGTTAACAGATGGGAAGGTTGTGGCAGCTTTAGGAGGTGGAGCCTTGTGCTAGAAGGTGTGACACCGGAGGGGGCCTTGAGGTTTGGAGGCCCAGCCCTGCTTCCTCTGTTTGCTTGTGCTTTCTGCCTCCTGATGGCTGTTGAGACCTGAACCAGCTTTTAGCTTCTGCCTCCAGCCATGCCTTTGGCTATGCAATTCCTGCCACAGTAGAATATGTGTAACTGTAAAGTAAATAAATACCTACTGCTGTCTTAAATTGTAAAATGAGTATTATCCCACAGAAATGAAAGTCATACCCATCTTCCTTGTTCCTCCAATCTGATACCCCTGCTACATGCCTCCCACTTTCTAGTTCCAAACAAGTCTGTGTCTCTCCTTTGTCTGCTGACAATGAATGCACTTTGGACCAGCCCCGCCATCAACTGACTGGATAGTATATTTGCAAAAAGCAATTCCCCTCATCCTACTACCTTGTGGCAATGGAATCCAAGAATTTCCCCTAGAAAAACAAGTTAGTAAGGTGCATCTGAACCTTAAGGTGCAGGACAAAAATAAAACCTCACAAAACCAGAACTGAGTCTAAGTGGGGGTATCCTCCCATCACCTCATAAGCCTCTCTTTTTCTGGCAAGACCTGAATGAAAGAAGTGAGTGTGTGGTGTGTGTGTATTTGTGTGCCTTCAACCTGAGCTCTCCCCTTGTGCTGAAGGTAAGGTCACATCTGGAATCCTGTGGCCTACCTCATCTGTTTCAGCTGTAAAGCAAATGTACTTAACATTTTTAGCCTTTTTTCCTCCCCTATAATGTGGGAAAATGCAGTAGCTATGTCACAGGATCATTCTGAAGATTAAAAGAAGCCTCACAATCACAGGTTGGGTATAGGATTCCTTTTGTTATCAGAAAGATGACTTTATTCCTTTCCAACAACCTCACCAAAGACTTCCTGTTGCTGTAATAAAGGCCTGACCCAAACAATTTAGGGAAACAGCAGGCTTATTCAAGTTCCAGATTATGGTTTATAGTTCATCATCCTGAATTACACTTTCTAGCTGGCCAAAGTTCTCCAGTTCTCTCTTCTTATCCACTGACCAGGGAATGGCCCAGTTCACGATAGACTAGGTCTTCCTACATGAATTTAAAAAAAATCTCCCTGTCATAATTAGGTACAGTATCAACTTGACAGTTTAGGGTTTGAGCTCTGGGCACAATGGTAAAGAATTAATGGTTGAGTTAAGCCCAGAGCAAATCTGCAGGAGATTGTCTAGCTGATGGAGAAGGCCCAGCCCATGGTGGGTGGGACTAGGCCCTGGTGGAGAAAGTTGGCATCCTTCTGTGCACTTGGCCAGACAAGCTGGTCTGGCAATTAAGGATCGTCCCTCTCTCAGCCATTATGTTGGTGATGGTGCGGCCATTTCTCTCAACTCTGGTGTTGGTGCATGAACTGTAACCAGACTATTGTAAGAAAATAAACACCGTGCTGCCTTAAGCCATTTGATGGTGATTTTGTCATTAACTATGCAGGCGAACTGAACACTCCTGCAAACTCAAAGGCTTAGCTTAAGTAAATAATTCTTCAGTAGTATACTTAAAAGGTCAATTTTCAGTTATTAAGTTGACATCTATAATCAGTTTCCACAACTTCCAAGTGAAGAGCCCTCAGATTTTCTAACATAGATATCCTTACCTCCTAGTATTGTCTTGGAAACATTACTAGACATCTTTAGTGTCTCAGAATCAAACATCTGCTAACTGCAGTGTCCTCCTCTAAGACACTCATCATTTATCCCTCACACATTTCAACTTGTCCATTGTTAGATCATTTAGATTCATCCAACTACAAGAAGAAATACAATGAGTGGGACCCTGTAGACTGTTCACCAAGTTATTTTGCCTAACTATAGTGTAAATATAGTGGTTAATATCGTAACCAGGTATAGCAGTTACTCTTCTCCGTAGCTGAGAAACTCAAACTCAAGCAACTTAGATGGAGAGTGTAAGAGTTATTCAGCGTATAGTTCCAGAAGGAACATGCAGTACTTCGTGGCAGGAAAGGCAAGGCTAGTTGGCAGAAACTGTAGGCAGCCCAAGTCACATCCATCATGGAAGCTGACAGCTACTGCTGCAAGAGCAGATTAACTATCTGAAGGACCTCAAGATCCACCCCCCCCCCCAAGACCAACTTATTCCAGCAAGGTTCCAGCTCCTAACATGTCATGACTTTCTAAAACAACCAAAGATTCAAACACATGAGTCTACAGGACAATTCACTTTTCAAACCAAGACACCAGAACACTGATATTGATCCATTTTGTTGACCTCAAGAAGATTTCATTAATCATATATGCTATGCATTTAGTTCTGTGTAATTTCAGACTCAGGAAATTGCCAATTAGGTAACATGTGGAAACTTTCCATCACAAGAAAGTCACATGCACCTTTAATACCATCTCCCCCTCTTTCACTCTCCTCTCCCTAGCTCTGGGAAGCCATTCGGGTTCCTCATTTCTATTCTTTTATCATTCCAAGATTTTTACATGAATGAAATTATGTAACCATATTTGACACTGGCTGGCTTTTTTATTGCTTATTCATTTGTTTTGCTTAGCCTAATTTCCAGACCACCCAAGTCATATCTATCAATTCTTTTCTTTCCACTACTAAGGAGTGTTCCGTGACTTGATATAGGTCAACATAGCTAACCAGTCACACCTTGAAGTACATTGGTGTGGCTTCCAGATTGAGTCCACTATGGAAAAAGCCAATGTGGGCATTTGTGTTCATTTACGTGTGTGAACACTGTTTTCTTTTCTGTGAGATAAACCTCTGACCGAGCACGTACTATGGTGTATGGTGAGTTTGGAAAAAACTGCCCTTTTTAATTATCTATCCTATGGGACACTCAGCAGAAGTGTGTGTGTGACCCCAGTGTGTATCCACCTCAGCATTTAGCATTATCTCTGCTTTTGATTATAGCCATTTTGATTTGTATACAGTGATCTCTCTCTCTTTCTCTGTGGCGTGTGTACATAAGGGTGCACGTGTGTCATGGTAGACACATAAAGGTCAGAGAACACCTTTTGGATGTTAGAACGCACCTTTCTACCTTGTTTGACCCAGTCTCTTCACCACTGTGCAAGTCTGTTAACTGGTTGATAGGTTTCTGGAGAGTCTCCCATCTCTGCCTCCCATTTCCCACATATCATTGAGATTACAGACATTTGCACTATTGGTTTTTCTGTGGGTTTTGAGGATCTGAATGAGGTCAGCAGGTTTGCACAGTATGCGTTTTGTCCACAAAAATCATCTCCCTGGTCCTCTCTCTCTAATTATCATCATTTAGAACTTCGTATCATGTACCCATTTGTAATCTCTTCAGTAAAATGCTCCCTTATTTTACCATTTTCCAGTGGGGCTATTTGAGGTCTCTATTCTTGACTCCTGCGTCTCTGAGAGTTTAAATATAGTCTAGACACAAGTTCTTGTGCGCTTTTGTTTGCAGACACTGTCTTCCAGCCCACAGCTTGTCTTTTCTTCCCCTTGACAAGGACTTTCACAGGAAAAGTGTTCAACGTCCATGAGGCATGACAAGCTAAATTTCTTCTTTTGTGGATTGTACTTTTTGGATCTCAAAGATTTTTTTCCTCCCAAGATGTTTCCCAAAACTTTGCATAGTGTTATATTTGGTGTTTAAGTCTCTGATCTGCTATCAGGTTTTTTAAAGTTTTTTTTAGTTATTATTTTATTTTTCTAGCTTTAGAAGCATATTGCGTACTTATCCCTGGTTCCGTTCATTCCCCCTTCCCTCTCACCCTCCTCTTCAATCTATCCCATTCCCTCCCACCCTCCAATCTGTCTGCTTCTGTGGACCCCATGGTTCTCTCTGGCTTGTCTACTCTTGTGGGGGTTCAGGCCTCTTGTAGCATACCAAGTTGCCTCTCTTAGGCCATCCCACTGATAGGGGCATTTTCCTTTAGTTCTCAAGGTTTCCACTGTATGTTTTTATCTCTCTTGAGTTCCTCTATAGTCCATGGGGGCATGTTGGTATGTCAGTCATTATGCAGGTCTGATAAGGAAAAGTGTCACTGTAGTGAGTTCCTAGATGCAGCCGTCCTGCCTTGTGAACCTTCCCGTCTTTAGGTTCTCATAATCTCACCACCCCTTCTTCTGTGAGGTTACCATAACCTTAGTTAGGATGGGGAGAGATTAGGTTAGCCTGATTCTGGGTGAGTTACGCTGAGTCGCTGGTACTCTGCACTATGGTGGTTTTTCCTGTCTACTGTTCTTCTACTGCCCTAGGCTGCATCCTGTCAGGGTGTTGAGATCCTCTATCTCTGTTTTAGAAGACTTCTAGGCTGAGTGTTAAGTGTTTTTCCAATCTATGAGTATAACGGCAGCTATTTACAGAGCAGTCTTCCTATCTATAGGTTCATTGGCTGTTTTTCCCTTTAGTTTTTGACAAGGCATTTGAGCTTATGACTCAGTAACTTGTGGAAAGATTCATATCCTCCACTGGTGACTCCGGGCCAGACAACCCTGTAAGTGACCTGATCATCACTCCCACCTAGAGTCTGTGTCATTAGCTGGCCACACAAGGTCAAGACCACCTTGCAGGTGACATCATCTTCACTCCTTCTGGAGTCCTCACAGTGCATTAGCTGCGCCAGGCATTCCAACGTCCCCCAAGGACGCTTTGCAGATGTCATTTTTCCCACTGACATCTAGGTCTTTCCTTCGACCCTCCCCTTGACCCTAGTGTGCAATAGACTGTGCTGGCCAGCTTTCCCACAGGTGTACCTCGCCTTCCTAGGTGGAGTAAGTTTCGTCTCCTCCTGCATTCCTATGGAACTCTTTTCCACCTCTGGCTTTTCATTTCAAAAAGAGCAAACAAAAACCAACCTTATCTCCTGGAGCTTTTTTGAGAACTAAATGAGTGCATATGCAAGGCACAATAGAAACACAAACTAAATGACTGATCAGTTCTCAATGAATCTAACTTTGCTGTTGAATTTATAGTTATCATATACCTTGCTGTGTCTCGTAATAGTTTATTGTAGATTCACTTCTTTTTTGCATGTGTATGTATGTGTGGGTACGTACATATGTGAGAAGGTTTCATGTGTATTTATGTATGTGGAGGGCGGGGTGCTTTTGTGTGTGAAAGTGCACATGTGTGTAATGGATGAAATGGATTTCAGGGGGTCTCCTTCAAACAACCTCCACTTTATTATTAAGCATACCCCCATCTGTTAGGCTAGTTAGCCAGCTTGACTTGGGAACTCTGACTCTTTATCTTCAAAGTATTAAGAGGACAGGCCTCTCCTGCCCAACTTTTTGTAGCTTCCTGGGGTCTGAACTCTAGTGCTTCCTGGAGAAGCACCTTCTCCACTGAGCCATCTCCCAGCCCCTGTAGACACACTTTCTGTAGTGATTATTTACTCCTGCCGGTTGCCACCTCCTCCATGGCGTGTCTTCTTTATCCACTGTGGCAGTGCCCCGTAGTCTCTGAAAAATGCTTGTTGAATTGAATTGCTTGTTAGAATACCATTAAGCAATCAGTTCGGGGCTGGAGAGATGGCTCCGGGGTTAAGACTCCGCCTCAGAAGCATAAGATCCTGAATTTAGACCCCAGGTCCCACAGAAAAATGCAAGGCAGAAATGATAGTGGCCTGCACTTCTGACTCTGGTGGGTGAAGCCTGGGGAATCCCAGAGTGAAGCAAAAAGGAGGTAAAAGCAATCTAGGATGATTCCCTAAGTCACCCTTGGTCCTCCAAAGAGACACACAGTGTCCTCTGAAACACACACACACACACACACACACACAGAGGCAAAAATAAAAAAGAAATCAGTTCAATGGAAAACAATTAACTTATCTCCCCTTCCCATCAACAAGTTGTTTGGTTGAACCATTTATTTTGGCAAAGGATAGATAGTCCTCTAGTCTTTAGCCTCCATTGATTTATGCTAATTCAAGCATCAGAGTTAAATCAGATGTTGAAAAAAGAAGACAATCAAGTTCCTTACTTGTGATAGAATATTTTTTTCTTTTTAGTGAATCCAGATAAGACTATGTTGTAGGGGAAGGGTGCGGATGCACACTTGTGTATAAATGAGAGAGTGCCCATGCCATGGTGTGGGGTGGTGGTGAGAACAGCCTCTGGTGTCTGTCCTCCATATCATTTAACAACACAAACTTTCTTGGGCTGGAAAGATGGATCAGGGTGAAGCCTCTGCCATGAGAGCAGAGAGACCTGAGTTCGGAACCTGGATCCCACATAAAAACACAGGGCAGAAATAGTATCAGCCTGTACTTCTGGCTCTGGAAGAGCAAGCCTGGGAAACCCCAGAACAAAGCAAAAAGGAGGCAGAACAATTCAGAATGATTACTGAAGTCACCCTTGGGCTTCCACAGATACACACAGTGATTCTCTCTCTCTCTCTCTCTCTCTCTCTCTCTCTCTCACACACACACACACACACACACACACACACACACACATACACACACACACAAAATGAATAAATGTAACAAAAAGGAAAAAGATGAAAACTACAGCATGGGGGACAACATAGAAAAGACAGGCTTCCTTGTTTTTCTTTCACTGCAGCAAAAGAATCAGTCCCGAAGGTTCTAGGAATTTTCCTGTCTCTACTTCTCATCTCCCTGTGGGAATGCTGAATTTCCAGGCACTTGCATTAGGCTTCTGGATTTTACATGGGTTTTGGTGATTCAAACTTAGATCCTTTTGTTTTCGGGTAAGCACTTTACCCACTGAGCCATCTCTCTAGCCCAATATGTTATTTAAAGAGCAGTGACACTATGCAGGCTCTATTAGACCGATAGCATTTGATCCATTTCCGTACTCCCATCATTCGCATTTCCCCCATATTTTGCAATATGCATGAAGAAGAATTAGTGAAGAAGAGTTAGTTGAGCCTTATGGGGAAGAATGAAAATACAAACTCCTTTAAGATGCTGAAGCTAGTGGAGACAAGATTGACAGACCACTCTGGAAAAAAAAAAGCAAGCTCATTTGTAGATGGTGGGTATATAAAAATAAAACTTCCTAGAAAAGCAGCACTATTCTCTCATACCATGGAGAAGCATTTGAATATATACATGATTAACTGCAAAAAGAAATCCCAAAATGTTTGGGTACAAAGTTATAAGTGGGCAGGAGAATTAAGTTCTGCTATTTCAACTGCAGAATGGGGTGTCAAGAAATGACAACAAAGGAACATATATTACAAAGTAGATAAAAGAAAGGATTTTAAAAGCTTCACCCCAAAGATATAATCAATATTCAAGTAATCACATGAGTGGCTCACCACACAATACATTCCTGTATCAAAACATCACAATGTACCATACATCTGCACAACTGCATCCATTAAAACAAAAACAAAACATAAAGCATCTCTCAAGAGCAGGGCTGTGCGGAGGATATCAGGATTCAACTTCCCGTCTGAGGGGGGGGGGAATCCCAATACTAGCATTTGGTTCTCCCTGTATATGCAGAGAGAGAGAGAGAGAGAGAGAGAGAGAGAGAGAGAGAGAGAGAGAGAGAGAGACAGAGACAGAGACAGAGACAGAGAGACAGAGAGACAGAGAGAGAGAGAGAGAGAGAGAGAGAGAGAGAGAGAGAAACTGGGAAGTTTGTCTTGTTCTTAAAAAAATGTGAGAGATGGAGCTATTTGTCATTCCGTGTCCATCTCTGGGTGGTACTTTGCTCTGAGCTCTCAAAGCTACCACCACACAACAGACACTTACAAGCCAGCATGGCAAAATGGGAAGGAGCTGGGTAGCTCTGGAGAAAAAACAGGAACATCTTTCAAAATATCTTTCTTATATAAAGTTACGGACACCGGAGCTGGAGAAATGGTTCAGGGTTAAAGCCTCTGGCTTCCAAGCAGGAGGACCTAAGTTTAGATCCCAAATCCCATAATAAAAAACGAAACAACAGCAGCAACCATAAAACGCAGGCAGCAGCCTGCACTTCCTGCGCTGGAAATCGGAGCCTGGGAAACTCCAAAGCAAAGCAGTAAGGAGGTAGAGACATCCAGGATGATTTCAAAGTCACCCATGAGTCTCCACAGGCACACTCACTCAAGTGTCCTCTGATACACACACACACACACACACACACACACGAGAGAGAGAGAGAGAGAGAGAGAGAGAGAGAGATTATACACCCTTTCTTTCTGGCTAGATTTTTCTGACTCCAGTCTAGGAAGTAACTCTACTGCCACTGCTATGGAATGGGCTCTCTGTGCATTACAGTTTGAATACAATTGTCCCCCCAGAGGCACATGTGCTGTATACTTGGTCTACATCTGCAAGCTCTGTTTTAGGAAGCTATGGAACCTCTGAAGGGAGGAAATGGCTGCAGAAGGGTCCTCGGCATATTGTATCTCAACCTCCTCAGTGTCTTGCCTCACTTCCTGTCATCCATGATGTGTGCCGTTCCACTCCACTCTCCCCGTCATGATGGACTAACACTTCTAATGAGCTAAATCAATCTTCTCTCTCTCAAGTGGGCCACAGTGATATCAAGAATGACTAACATACTAAGTCTTCCCAACAGATGGCTCTTAAAAGGAAAGGAAAAGTGTCTTAAAGCTTCCAGTTCACATTCTAGAAGAAAAAACGGGCTTGCTGCATACAGAGTAAAAGAGCAGGATGAAGACACAGGCACCAGGCATAAAGAAGCCAGGTTCAAATCCCTGTATACGCAGCTCAGCCACTATGCAGACCTAGTCAGGGTACTTTATTCAACTGAACTTTAGTTCCTTCCTTGTACAGTGCCTATAGCAATACCTACCCCAGATGCTGGTAGAGAGCGCTACATGCAATTGTGTAATAATAAAAGGCCTGTCAAACAGGAAACAGAATAAATGTTAGTTTCTTTTCCCCTAATTAATCCTTTGCCAAGATAAAACCCTGACAGGGTTTATTAGACCATTAACTCAGATGCTTTATTTCCAGCAGGAGACCTCTGAGCAATCACTGCTGAATTGCCCCCAGTCCTAGTCTTGCTTCTGGGAAGCTTAGCGGGGTCCACAGGGCTCAGGCTTAACCTAGCCCTGGAGAAAATTGATGTGAGGAGAACCACGGTGGAAGGCTGGTATTCACTTTATTGTTTTACACCTTAAAAAGGAAGTGTGGATGGAATTAGTAGACCCCAGGAAAGTGTGCTTCTCATTATTTCCACATTTATTGTACCACCAAAAGCTAATCCTACCCTGATGATTATTATCAACCTCATAAATACAATTAATAAACACCATCTAAAGGATATATTGTGTTTGGAACATAGAAACAAAATAGGCCTTGGATTTGACAAGAAGCATTGGGCTATTGTAAGAATATTCAGTTTTTACAATAAAGAAAATAGAAGTCATGTTTTACTTAAACAGTCACAAGTCTAATCACGTCTGCATTAATAGTGAAAGTAGTATTGATTAAAAAAATACCAGAAGACAATTGGACATCAAAAATCTTTAAAGTGCATTTATACTTTGACCCAAAATCTGTACTTCCAGAACTTTGTTTGAAATTAAGAAGTGTTGTATTTGCACAATGCATTTTAAGATTTTTTTTTAAAGAAGAAAGCAATCTAAGCATTCAGGATTAGAAGAGATAAGGCTGGGGTCATGGCTCAGGGGTTAAATGATCTGCCACGCAAGTGAAAGGACCACAGTTCAAATCCACAGATCCCACAGGCAGTTTGCCTGTAATTCTAGCATAAGAAGGTAGAGACTGGGAATCCTTAGAAAAGGAAGTCTAGCTAGACTAATCCTGTGGATAAACATTGAATTTGATTAGGGAATCTGTCTCAAAAGAGTACGTAGAAGAGCAATCAAAGATCATATGACAGGTCAACCTCAGACATCCACAGGTATATTCCCTTCACACAGTGCTCACACATACACAAACATGGGTACACATGTGCAGGCACCCTAAACATACCCTCCCACACACAAATGAAATCACATACATGCAAACACATACATACATGCACAAGAAAATGGTTAAAAAGGATAAAAAAAACTATGATATTTGAATGTCAGAATGTCTTCCCAGTGGAATACAATATAACCACAGAAAATAAATTTATAGAAGGATTTTTATTAGCATGTGAAGATGTGCCTGACAGGTTGTTAGGTTTTAAGAGGTAAACTACTGTGTGTGTGTGTGTGTGTGTGTAATTTCATCGTTTTTATCCAATACTTATTCATAAAAGTTGTAATAACTATAGATCAAATAAACATGAAGGCTGCTTCTAATGATTTTCACTCTTTCCTCTTTTGATTCATATGTACTTCCACAGAACAGTATGGATTATGTGTATAGAAAAGAAAAATAATTTTTGAGAGCTGTCATGTCTTTGTG
The DNA here is from genome assembly GCA_023101885.1 of Typhlomys cinereus. Lineage (NCBI taxonomy): Eukaryota > Metazoa > Chordata > Mammalia > Rodentia > Platacanthomyidae > Typhlomys > Typhlomys cinereus. Next base: position 4,889,064 of record JALPQD010000065.1, on the reverse strand, counting down.
AGCTGTTCCCCACAGGCTGACATGTTTTCATTTGTAGCTCAGCCCTGCTTCCTCCTGCAGTTTGCCTCTTGCTCTCTGCACCTCCAGGATGAAGTTGTGACCTGACTCCAACTTCTTGTTTCTGCCTCCTGGCTACACCTTCTACCACGAGATACCTCCAACCTTCCTCCAGCTACCACCCAGCATGCTTTTTCCTCCGTATAATGGACTATATTCCCCCCTCTTGTGGATGGGTATTGTCTCACAACAACGGAGAGGGTAACCACAACAAAAACTCGACAGAGGATTATTTTCTCTTACAATTCCTGGTTATAGTCGTTTGTCCAGCTGGGCAGGAGAGTTCACACCAACACCGGAGGAACTGGCCACACCATCTCTATGTAATGGCTGAGAGAGGGATGATCCTTACTTGCCAGACCAGCATGTCTGGCCAAGTGTACACAAGGATGCCAACTCTTTGCAAGCTCTCTACATTTTATTCACCTTTACAGGGCCCAGTCCCAGATACCCTAGATTGGGCCTTCTCCATCAACTTGACAATCTCCTACAGGTTCGCTCTGGGTTTAACTCGACTACTAATGATCTACAAATGTGTCCAGAGCTGGAACCCTCAACCATCAATCCGACTCCTGTGCATACTATAGCAGATGGTTCCCAGAATCTTATTTAAAGAAGTCAAAATTTGCGAGATTCACGACAAACTGTGAGGATCAGAAAATCTTAGGCTCATTCTCTTGAGAAATGAGATGATCCATGGTTCAGAAACTCTAGGGAGGACTAGTGCGATGGCTCAGCGGAGCTCCATCCTGGAACCTGGGAAAGGAGAGAAGAGTGAACCAGCCCAATCCACAAAGCCATCCTCTAACCTCCACGCACACAGAAGAATGAAGAAACAAATGATTATTTTCCTCCCTGTTCATCTTACTGCTGATCATGAACTGGAAAATTGATCTTGGATTCCAGCCAGGGTAACACCATAGGCAACAGTACCCCGGTTTCTGCCCTGAGGCTCAGGGAATTTCGGGTAATTGTTTCTTGCCTGTGCTTGGTTAGTCCTTGGAGGTCTCTGATTGGTTCCCACTTTGGAACGTGCCTCTTGACCTCACTTCCAAGTGGACTCTTTTCAGAGCCATGTCTGCTGACCTAGGGTTTATTTGTGACAGTAATTCTTACTGTCACTGGTTTTGCCAGCTCTCCGCTGTGTGCTCTGTCAAACACCTTTGTGATTGTTGATGATTTTTAAAATGTATTCTTTTAGTGTTTCATACATGAATATTGTATATTTTCACACCTTAATCCCAAATTCCATCCCCCAGCTCTTTCCCTTGCAACCTTTCTTCCCTTCCAGTCTCCCCCTATTTTCAAGTTTTTCATAGGGTCCACTGAGACTCATCTTGGTTGTGTTTGATGGCATGTGCCTTTACACTCACTGGAGCATGAATCATATATTAGTGAGTATAATACTGGGGAAAACAACTTTCCTCCCCACCCCCATCAGCATTAATCCTCATCAATCTCTCAGAGAGGTGTGGGGCCTCTTGAGATCTTTTCCCTTTCATTGCAAAATGTTGGTAGAACAAATCCCACGCAGATCTCGAGGACATATACATAATCTCAATGATGTAATGAGATGTAATGGCTCTGTTATGTCCAGAAGATAATGTATGGCAGCCCCGTGTCCTCACTGCACACTCTTCCCTGTTTCCCAAGCCTTGAGGTGGGATGGGGGATAGGAAGGGTTTAAATGTACTATTTGGGGCCCAGCAACTCAGCAAGCACTTTTAAACATATTTCATTCAAACTTTTAACAACAATCATAGAAGACCGAAGCTGTAATATTGCATGTTACGGATGAGAGAACAATTTGTCCAAGACTATATGGGCGATAAGAAGTAGAAGCAAAGTGAGAAACCAGTTCTATTGGGGTTTTCTGAGATCTTTTAACTATTTACATGAAAGTGTTTATGACTCGCTTTGGGAAGCCAGACTTGAGAGAAATGATTCCAAGAAAATCCTAAGCCACTGTCCAGCCATAGAAGTCCTTGTGCTACACAGCTGTGCCCTTGATTGCACGAGGCAAGGACGGCCAACACATTACCAGAGGCCTTGCGAGCTCAGCTCCAGACTGACTTGCTTACTCTTAACCTCTGCAGACCTCAGCACCCAATTCAGAAAATGAGCCCTGTAAGACTTGTCCTAAGTACCTCATTTGTGAGTACGGGCTGAGACAGTGTCTGGATAAGCATTTTCAAACAGCACAAAGGGTGAGACCAGTCCTGCATGCAAACTGCTTCCAACCTCAAACCCCCAAGCGATGTAACTTTTACATCCATTGCCTTTTGCAAAAGACTGACCAAGGGGTTTTAAAAAATACAAAAAAATCTTAATGTGAAAATTGTCTCCTGGGCAATGTTCCCCCAGGTTCCTATGAATGAGTCCCCCGAAGAATGGTTGGCTCCATGTTCCCTTCTACCAACTAGGGCTTCTAATTTAATGCTTCCTTTCTAAGTGCATGAGCTTTTGAACAACAGGAATTTTTTTGCCACAAGACTTAAGACTCTCCTGTGGCTTGTTGCTGGAAAATCTCCTTACTCATTTTGGTTTCTGCTCCCTGGGAACAAATTAGATCATTGGCAGTGACTCAGTATACATTCTGTTTTAACTTCAGGTGGTATTGGCACAATTATTCAAAAACGTTATACCAAAGAGTTTAGAATTATAGTGGCTGGGGGAAGGCTAATCTTTTCAAAAACTAATATCTTGCAGTTTGGGGAAACGAGACACTTTCAACTATATTTCAAAATTGGCTTCTTTTCAGTTGTAAAAGTGATACATCATCAGCTTAAACTTTTCAACAGGGACGGGGAGACCGCTCAATGGTTAAAGTGCTTGCCACTCAAGCAAAAGGACTGAAGTTTGGATCTCCAGATCCTATATAAAATGCTGGCCAACTGTAAAGCAGGGTATTCTCCAGAGTAAGTTGATTAGCCAAAGTAGCCCTAATGACACGCTCTAGATTTAATTAGATCAGGTTCAGAACAGTGAGGTAGAAGAGTAATTGAGGATGATTCCATATGTCATTCTCAGGCCTCCACATGCACGCAAACTCAGGCACGCACCTGTGCATACATTTTTGCATTCATATACATGCAAACACACATATGCATGCAAGCACCTCATATGCATGAAGGGAAAAATAAGTGTACATAAGGCGAAAGGCAAAAACACTAACCACACAATTTCTACTTCCAATTACCAAAAATTTCACACAAGTTTGCTAAGGAATTTGCAACTGAATATAAATATCTATTTTAAAACAACAAATATCATTCATCCTAGAGACTGCTCTTGGATACTCTCTTTTACTCCTGCAAGTATGGTCTTTACAGCTTTTCATATCTCTATGCATGACTCTGTTTTAAACTCTCCTCTGCAATATTGCATTGTGTGGATACACCATAAATTATTGAAGTGTTTTCTCTAGATAAGGATTGAGTTATTTACAGATTTTTAATATTGCAAACAATACTGCAGACAGCAACCTCAGCATGTCTCCATTCAATTATTTGAGGCCATCTGCAGGGAATTTCTCGGGAGTAAAATGGGTAGATGAGAAGAGATACACGGCTAAGCAGTGACTCACCCCTGTAATACCAGCAACCGAGAGGCCAAGTGAGGAGAATCTTTGCTGGTTCAAGTCCACCCTGAATTATTTAGTGAGGTCCAAACCAGCCTGGGGTACGTCTCACATAATAATAATAATAACAATAATAATAATAACAATAATATGCATTTAAGAGCTATTGTGCATTGCTTTTTAGAAGTAGCTGCATTCATTCGTTCTTTATTACATTTGCTTATGAGAGAGCCTGCCTTTACCAGCAATGGTTATATACTGCACAATCATAACTCAGGTTGTCTGGCACAGAAATACAGGATTAGCACACACTGATAGGATTGATCAGTGAGCCATCAAACATTGGATGAAAGTGAATAGGTCAAGAGAACAAGAAATGATGTTTCTATGCTTAAGCTCCCACAAGCCATGGTAAAGAGAACTAAAGTTCCAGAAAAAAAAATTGACTGTCACAGAGCACTTGCTTTACACATGATTAAGTCACCTGTGCCTCCCAATAACCCTATCTTGAAGGCACAAGTCCCATTGTACAGATGAGAAAATGGAGGCATAGAAAATTTAAATACATTTCCCACAGTCACCAGCTCAGATTTGAACCTCAGGAGATGAGTCGAGAAACAGGCTCTGTCAGTGTGTCAGGCCGACACTATTCACTAAAGAGCTCACTAATGCCGAAGACCGTGTATATACCATCTGACCACAGCAACACAGAGTAGCAGCATTCCGTTCCACGACTTTCCAAAGTGGATCTAGGCATGACTTATCCTAAAGCTTGTATTTATTATACTGAGTCATGCTTTTTTGAAAATAGAGTCAGCTATCATAATATCTAATTGACAGATGATAAAATAAAGACTTCAGAATGAGCTGTATGAAGAACTCAGTGGTGGGCCTCCTGGTAGCTAGTCTTAGGGGCTGAATGACACTGTGTTCTTCCTTTTTCAATGTCCTATTCAGATAAAATGTTCACATACACTTAATCATATACATGTTACCATATGGTAGCAAATATAGGCAACTTGCTTTCTCTTAAAAAATATGCGCTCAAATTGTTCATACTGAACCAAAATTTAAGATAGAACTAAAGTCTTCCAAGTTTCAATATTAGTAACACCACCTTTAAAGATATGTGGCAGGTTGGTCTGCAGAGATGGCACAGAGGTTAAAACTCTATCTTGCAAAAGGTCCTGAGCTTGGATCCTGGGTTTCACGTAAAAATGCCATGCAGAATCATGACGCCTTCACTTCCTGCCTTTGTGGGCGGAGCCTGGGAAATCCCAGAGTGAAGCAAGAAGGAGGTAGAAGTAACCCTTGGGCCACACTGGGACACAGTGCCTCTGACACACACATAAACACACGCACACACACACACACACACACACACACCATACATAAATAAATTTTTAAAAATATGTGGCAGGGATTGGGAGATGGCTCAGGGATTAAAGCCTTTACCTTATGAGCAGAAGGACCTGAGTTAGAAACCCCAGATCCCACTTGAAAATGCCAGGTGAATATGGCAATGACCTTCAACTCTGACTCTAGAAGGTAGAACCTGGGAAAGTCCAGAGTAAAGCAATAAAGAGGTAGAGCAAATCAGGATGGTTCCCAAAGATACACACTGGAGTGCCCTCTTGTGCACATACATGCATACACATGTACACACATGCATACAAAGCAAGAGGTAAAGATAGATGAGGTGAAACACCTGGGTTCCCACTGCAGAGTCAAGAGAACACTATAGCAACTTATTTTAATCTCAGTGGGCATCTGGTTATTTACCTATAAGAATAGTTTTAATGTTGGTAAGTTTTGTATTTTAATCACATTTAAATGTACTATGAACATAGACAGTTTGCAAAAGCACTTGCCAATGTATTAAACTACTACAATGAATTGCCTGGCCAAAAAAAGAAAAAAGGAAAAGAAAAGAAAGGAAAACTCAACAATTAAAAAAAAAGAATAGGTTTAGTGTTGGGTCTTGAATCCGTAACTGTACTTCTTCACTCCAAGGAAGGCAGCAGGAGGAAGAGGCCCCTGAATGGGAACACCCCACCCTCCAACTGCTGCTCCCTCAGGGCTCAGAGCTCAGGCTCAGGTTCAAATCCACATTGCTATTCTCTGTGACTTGGGGCAAGTTCTGATCCTCTCTAGCATTCTGTCCTCCTCTGCAAGGCTGGTAATAACAACCCCATCAGACACTCATGAAGACTCAGGCATGCAGATTTCCACCTACATGTTTGAAGATGAAACACAAAAATGCCAAAACAACATGTAGAAAGACACCTGTGTTTCAGGGTTAAGCGTCTAAGTATTTTCTTTATTTTCATGAGATAAATGAAGGACATTCTCCTCCACCCAAGTCTGGAACTATAGAGAGGATTGCTACCCATGAGCTTATGAAAGTTCTGTGCTCTGGCAGTCGGCGTGTGCTAATCCTGTGCTTCTGTGCCCGGCCACCCCAGTTATGAATGGATGTCAGATCAATGTTATCATCACTACAAAACAAAACAGAAAACAAACAATATGTTACTATCATTTTTTCATTTCCATGGCCTGTCAGTACAGTTATTAGTAGGCTTTGGAGGTTAAGTAGATTTATCTCTTGCATATTATTTGCTTATTTAATTGTATTTTCAAAGTTTTTTATTCTTTCAGAGTTTCAGACGTGAATGTAGTCAACTATATTGTTTAACCTTTTTATTATGGTGTTTGGGATAGAACCCAGGCCTCCACACATAGTAGGCAAGTACTTTACCACTAAATTACATCTTCAGCTGGAAGTTTTCCTTTCTGTACACCACCAATATGATATTATTGCAAATGTTTTCCTGTGCTATACAATGAAACATGACAGCCAGGATGAATATGCAAATTGGGCCATGATGTTATTCAATTTTAAGGGAAATTAAATATTTGCTTTGAGCTCCTCGCATGCACAGCAAATCTTTATAAAACTAAGGTTCTTTTTCAGCTGGAGAGATGGCTCAGAGGTTAAGATTCTGCCTCATAACCAAAAAAACCTGGGTTCAGATCCTGGATCCCATGCAAATGCCAGAAGGAAATGGTGGCGGCCAGTACTTCCAACTCTGGAAGACAGAACTTGGGAAATTCCACAGCAAAGCAAAAAGGAGGTAGAGCAATCCAGGATGATTCCTGAAGTCATCCTTGGGCCTCCATCACATGCATGTGTGCGCGTGTGCGGACACACACACACACACACACACACACACACACACACAAAACATACGATAAATAAATAAATTTAAAAATTTAACACTATGATTTATTTTTACTTCTGCTTATTCAGAATCAAAGTTTTGCCATTACTTCCCTTTTATTTAAAAAATTTTATTGTTTTTTTATTTTTTTACAAATAAATTGATCTCTGTACCTTCCTGTCCTCCTCTGTTCTCTTCCATCCTCCCCTCCCTTCCCCAATCCATCCCTGTCTCTCCTGTTCTCAGAGCTCACTTCAGGTTCTCTGTCCTAGTATGGGACCAGGCCTCTGTGTCAATGTAAGCAATCTTTCAGTGAGTAAACTCACTAACATTGGGTTTGTAATTAAATGTCACTGGCATGGTTTGAAATGGGTCCCCCACAGTCTCATGTGTTTAGAAAGATCATGACACCTTTGAGAGGTGCAGTCTTGCTGGAAGAAGGCTGTCACAGGGAGTGAGATTTGAGGTGGATTACTTCCACCCTATCTTCTGGAGAAAGTCTACATTTGCAGCAAGGAGTATTGTAGCTCTCATCCTCCCGGGTGGGTATGATGTAGTCTGTCTCCAGTTTCTGCCAGCAAGCCATGCCACATCCACCATGAAAGACTGTATCTCCCCACTGGAACCATAAGCTAAATAAAACTCCCTTTTCCCTTAAATTTCTTGACTCCAGGTATTCTCTCACAGCAATGGAAAAGAATAACCAGTATAGTCACAAACTTAGAATATATGAATCTTAAATATGAAATTAGAGTATATGAATTTTCATTTAAAAAAATTAGACTCCTTTCCTATGGATGTTAAATCAATTACCTTTGCCCCACGGCTAGTCCAGCAGGATGAAGCAGTGATTTCTGATTACTCCAGAAAGGTTATCAGCAACTCATAACAACAATGCTGGCCCTTTTATCTCCCCGATAAACAGAGGACTTCAATCGGAAAGGTCAGCTTTGCCAACCATGCCAGTCAGGATTCTGTCTGTGGGATGCCAAGACAACTTCTTGCAAAATATAGTGATAACAATTCACTCAAACTGTCTGTTATGGATTGTATTGTTCCAAGAAAGATGTTTTTACAGCTGAACTTAGAAAAGGAGTATTAAATTTTGTCAGAGTGGATGGTGGATATCCATCAACATAATGTTGTTTTCTCTGCCTTTAATCTTCTATTTAAGAGATTACAGTGGAAAAAAATCTCTAAATAACAGTAGATTTAAAAATTAAACAGAGTTTGAGGAACTAAAAAGGCGGTTCCTGAGATGAGCCAACAAATAACACATTTATATGACATTTATTTGGGGAAATAAATGAAATGATTCATCTACAGACACTCTTGGACTCTCGGCATCTTCTTTGTTCATTTCTGATTCCTTAACATCTGCTCCTATTGACCAGTTCAATCTTGTGAGTATCTTTGAATACTGTCTGCTCACCCCTTACTTATCAATTTTAGAATCCTATGCACACTTAAAACAGTGTGCTCTATTTTCAGTATTATTCCCTTTCTTCCCATAGCTAGTTCAAGTTACTTGCTGGTCTGGCAAGTAAGGATTGTCCCTCTCTCAGCCATTATGTAGAGTTGGTGTGGCCAGTTCCCTTGGCCGTGGTGTTGGTGTGAGCTCTCCTGTCAAGCTGGACTGAGAACTTTAACCAGATCATTGTAAGAGACAATAAACCACTTGTTCCCTTAAGTTCTGGGAACTGGGGCAAGACAAGCACAGTACCTAGCATACAAAGCTTTAGGGAATGTGTGCTCTGAGTATCCAGTGAGCTCTCTCAAAGTCTGAAATTTGATGATTATTTATCAGCAACCATGCAGGCGAACTGCTACATTTGGTGACATCACTTCTGTGCCTAAAGTCCTTCAAGAGAAAAGCTGACTCTGTGGCAATAGCTCTTCCACTATCTCCATTTCTTTTTTAAGAATATCTGTCATTTATCTATATAGTCTCCAAATTCCAGCCCAAACTATTCCATTCTCTCATATCTCATTCACATCATTCCATCCTTTTTATTCTACCCACAACATCTCTTCTAGACTCTAAAAATCACTCATCCTTCAACTCCAGAATTTAAATGGCCTATCCCACACAGCAAAACAAACTCTTATAAGACTTCTAACTATAGGAAACTGCTCCATCCTTGGACTCAGGCTGCACACAAAATCAGGTCTTACATAATCTTTATACATCACAGAAAGCAGCTTAGAATTCGTTCTCTAGACTATGGAGAACGAATGAGGAATCTTAATTGTTAGAGTACAGAACCAGCACTGCATTAAATATAGCAGCAGAGAGACTGAATTGAATGGTAAAAAGAAAATTAGGTCCATTGAAAAAAATTAGGTCTACATAAGAGAGAGAAAACTAGAGGAAGCACATTTGGAGGTAAGACAGTAAGGTGAATGCTCAATATGCAGAATTTAAGTGCTGGGAACCAGGGCAAGACAAGCAAAGTACCTAGCATACAAAGCTTTAGGGAATGTGTGCTCTGAGTGTCCAGTGAGCTCTCACAAGGTCTGAAAGGTTGGTCCTTCCCTAATTATTCATTGTAGGCATTTAGTTTGCCTTACTCTAAGTCTCAATGGTGAACTTTATGGAGATACTACCTTTCAGCCAATAAAGCATACCACTAAGATCTTTTTCAGAAATAAATTTGTTCTGTGATGTCTCTATTTGGCTCCTTTATCAAGAGTCAGATTGCAATAGATGCATATGTTGTGTGTGTGTCTGTGTGTGTGTGTGTGTGTTCACATGCACATTCTCAACACTACTTCATTGGTAAATATGTCTATTTTTAACTCCTTTACCATGGTATTTGCTATGGCTCTGTACATATCTAGAAGTCAGGTATTACGACGCCTCCACTATTGCTTTTTTACTTCAGGATTTTGCTTTGACTGTCTAGGTCTTTTGGGCTTCCACATGAACTTGGAACTTTTTTCTAGTTCTGTGAAGAATATCACTGATGTTATAAAGGGATTGCACTGGGTTTGCAAACTGTTGTTAAGTCTTCTATCCATAAACATGGATGGTCTTTCCATCTTCTAGCATCTTCTTCAGTTTCTTTCCTCATTGTCATATCATTCTCCTCAGAGATCTTTCACTTCCAACTTTAGACTTATCTTAGGTCTTGTTTACACTGTTGTATATAGGATTGTTTTCCTGATTTATTTCTCAGGGAGTTTGCTATTGATGCATAGGCAAGCTACTAATGGTTGCAAATTGATTTTGTGACCTAATACTTCATTGAACTATTTTTCAGTTATAAGAACTGAAACTTTTTTACTGAAATCTTCGAAGTTGTCCACATACTGAATCAAATCATCTGCAAATCAAATCATCATACAATAGTATCAAGAAACAAAATGAAGTTAACACATTGAGCTGAAGAGCTTCTACAAAGCAAAGTCTTGAGTCACCTTTGAGTACTCTTTTCTCTTTATCATTACTCTAATAAATCTTAACATTTTCAATACATTTACTCTGTATTTTTCTTTCCCATTCTTCACATACCTAGTTCAAGATCTCACTTTTTTTTTCAAAACGGCCTTCTAATAGCCCCCTGCTTCCAACTGCTCTCTGTTCCTTTCAGCTTCTACACATTCACATAGATTATTTTGATCACTTCAGGAAAAGGCAGTCTTGTGCATGAGAAAGAAATCTTTGCCAGCTATTCATATGCCGGAGGTTTAATATTCTGAATACATAAAGAACTCAAAAAGACTCAACAAAAGAACAAATAATCCATTCAAATAATGGGCAAGTGATTTGAACAGATGCTTCTCAAAAGAAGAAATACAAATGTCAAATGATTATGTGAAAACTGCAACATCTTTAGAAACTAGGAAAATGCAGATCAAAACCACACTGAGATTCACCTCATACTAGTAAGAATGGCTATTATATTTTATAAAAATGACAGATTCTAGTGAAGATGTAGGTAAAATAGAGCCCTTATACATTGTTGATGGAAATGTAAATTATTAAAGTCATTATAATAATCATTATGGAAATTCTCACAAAAGTAAGAATGGAACTATTTTACTTACAATTATACCTCTTCTGGTCATATACATGAAGGAAATGAAGTGAGCCTGTGTAAAAAATACCTGCATATTCAGCAAAGATGTGGACACTATGCACAACAGCCAAGCATGGAGTCAGCCTTTACATAAATAGATGAACAGATTAATAATTAACGACTAGAGAAAATGTATATCATTTATCTATAAAGAACAATGAAATTATGCCATTGGCAAGAAATGAATGAAACTAGTAGTCATGTTAAGAAAAACAAGTCATATGCAGAAATACAAGTATAACATGTCTCCACACACAAATGAAAGCTACATTTAAAATAAAAAGCAAAGTAGAGACTACTAAGGAGAGGTGAAGGAACTGGGACTGTAAATAGTGGGGAAAGAGAGCCAGGAAAGATAAGAAAGGGGACTGGATATAACTGGTGGATATAATCAAAGCATGTTACTTGTACATAAAGAAATGTCATAATGTCACAGTGGAATCTAATACTACATAAAATTAATATGCATTAATAATTATGATAAAATGTTGTCTAAAAGACAGTGCAATTAACTGAACCTCCAGCTACAGAACCTTCAAGATAAACATCGGCTGTTCAGGGTACTTTCCCTAGGAGCCCTCAGCCAATGACCAAATATGGTAGGCAAGTCCTAAGTATTCCTGCCCAATATGAGTCTCCTATAATGTCATGTTAACTCATTCCCTGTCATGTTTAGTTTCCTCCCTCTTTCATTTTGACTTTCCCATGACTTCCTTCATACTTGATCATATCATCTGTTTCCAGAGACCAAAACATCTAGCCACGTCAGTCGGTAACTAGAGCTCAAGAGGAAGTGATGAGCTGCAAAGGTCCTGTGCTGTCATGATCAGAGTCTGGCTCTGAGGGAAACCCCAGCTCTTCCCCGTATACAGCCCTACTTCAGACAAGTTGCATCGCTTCTCAGGATCTTATCTATAAAGTAGAAATGTTCACAATAAACAAGGGCTGCAAGAGATACTGTGTTTAAAGTACTTAGCACAATGTCTGCCCCAGAGCAGGCTCACAGAAAATGCTCAACAGCATAGTCATTAAAGATATTGTAGAGACGTTGAGATCCTGTTTTGGAAAGAATAGTCACTTCTTCAAAGAATTTTCCACAGTATCTGATAAGGCAAATGGAGATTAATTTAAAATTCCACCTGGTAATTTGTTGTCGGTTTCATTTCCTGTTACTTGTGATATGGCTCGTCTCCACATGACACCACTTTTTGCCCCTGCTATTTATTATTTCTTTCTTTCCATCCTTCATCTTCCCATCAACTCCTGCTACAATAATAATCTTCATAATTTGATGAGGACTCACCTTTTTGAGAGTCCTCCTGAGCCTGCTTAACCCGTCCCACCAGTACCATTTCATTACGGGCAAATCCAACAAGACCATGTGATTCTGAAACCAAGTAGAACCAACCCTTGTTGAAGGTGCTTGTGCCTCCATAACCAACTGCCACTGGGAAACAGCTTCTCCAGCTTTGTTTCTTCTTTGTTGGTGCCCCACCTTTCGTCCAACCCAGGAGACAATTTGAGGTTGTGAAGCTTCATACTCAAAGGATAGATGTGACAGTGGTGAATGTATTTAGCCAGCCTCCAGATTCTATTCTTAATGGCCTATAATATATGTAAGTTATTAAAAATGAAATGTTTGTTAAAGCAATTTCAGTTAGAACATGAAGAAACTTTCATATAGGAGAAAGCATTTTATAATCAACTTAAGTGTGGGAGTAATACAAGCTTGTTTTATAAAGACCTGATCTATCATGTATCCATAAGGTAGTAGGAACTCATAATGAGGGACAGATGGTAAATATGGCATTCTTTCTTTCATTATTTAGTACACGATATTTCCCACGAAATGCTCCCCGAATGCATGTCTGTTATCACACAGTAACATAGGCACAGGGAAATGGAACACCTCTCTTATGCCCATGAAAACAACTTCACACAAAGTAGCCCACTTAAAAAGTGATTTTTAAAAAGGCATTTTGTAATATGGTTGAAAATAATGAATATTTTTTACATGTCATGATATATATATGTATTCATGTACATTATAATCCACACAAAATAGTGCTAGTATAGCACAACCTTAGGTGTATGCATACCATTGGAAATAAACATTACATAAAATAAAAAATTAGTAATGCACAATGCAATACATGAATATAACATTAATAGTATGCACTGGCTTTTAAAGGATCTTAATAGTATATATCCTTTCAAGGAACCATCTCTACACGATGAAATTTTTTACTGTACTTATTTTAATATTCATGGAATGGACATGGTTGATGAAAATTAGCATAAAAAAGGTATTTTAAAGATTCATATAGTCTTTTGTAAACACACAGATTATGTAAGTGACATAGTACTAATTATAAACAATAAAAAGGAGTAGTTATCACCTCGATTTTAAGAATATTTACTTTTATTGTTACAACTTGTTAATCTATGTTACTAAAGTTTATGAGTGTTTCCTAATTCAAAGCTAATAAAAATAAAATTTTTGTTTTATAAACAACATTAAACAAAAATAATGCTTAACCAATATAAAATAATTAGACAATTTACTACCACATTTTAAATATACAAAGAACTACAAGATGGCACTCAGACTAACCTAATATTTTTAACTCACTCAGTTAAAATTTCAGCACCAACTATACATTTAGAAAACACACTTGTGAAAAATCTGTTTTGCTTAATTTCTTAGAAGACAGCTCCTACAATCTAGACTGCTTTCCTTTGTAAATTCTGATTTGTGACATTATTTTCTCATCTTTCCAATAATTAGTAAATATTGACCCCCAAAGAAAGAAGGACACAGTGCAAAGTGGAAGAATCATTAGCAAAGGAAGCTGCTACCCAAGTGAGCAATACTCAAGACAAGTTGTTTTTCCTAAGCATATAGCACATTACAGTCATAATTATCTCCCCATCACTATTAGAAATTCTCATACACATTCTTCAAAGTAAGTCTTTTAGACAAAGTCGAGCAAGCATCTTTCTACCTTAAGGATTTGCAACAGCAATTAAGCGTGAACCTTAAATCATTTGTTTCCACAACTAGAAGAGCCAGCCCCTGGGATGTAAATCTCACCCAACGAGACTAGGGATGCTGAATGTATTATTAATTGCTAAGTAATTTCTTAATTTTAGAATCTGGCACTCAATGTGAGCAAATAAGTAATATGATTTATGAGCCCACACACTCGTGCCGCTTTCCGGGGAGTTCAAGAAACACAGACACATCCGGAATGCACAGTGTGAACATGAATTCTGCAAGTCAAACTACACAGCCAGATCCAGCTCCAGCAAATCCACTCGGCTACTTAGCATTCGAGCACTAATATTTAGAATACCTAAAATGCCTGCTGAACGCTGCAGCTCAACGTCCCCTGGGCTTACTCTGAAGCACAACCGCATCTCTTCCCTCAGTGATTGCTGACTTTAAAAAGGCAGGTAGTATGGGGCTGAAATTCCCATGCAGCAACCAGGTGGTTCTTCTCTCCAAATTTTTAAAACCTGACACTCTTCTACACACACACACACACACACACACACACACACACACACACACACACACAATACCTTTCCTTTAAGAAAAGAGCAGGTCTTAGGTATACAAACATGTCATCTGCATAGGCTCTAAAAATGTATTTTCCTCTGTATTTGTTGCTGATGTGCAGGATGTTTACAGGTCTGATTAGAAAACCTGTTTGCGTGTAAAATAAAAGTATTGCTTTCAATGAGGTTTCTTTAGTCAAAGCTGCCTGCACAGATATATGTATACATATGTATAAAAATCCATATTTACATACACTACAGTAACAAGCACACACACACACACACACACACACACACACACACACACACACACACCCTGAGACCAATAATTAAGACTGTTCTACAAGCCCCTTTGCACAATCTTTTGCATGCATGCTTTTTCAAAAGAGAGATTTAAGGCAAAATCCTAAGCAGCTGCATCTAATGCATGCAGAAGGGGCACGACAGAGAAGCAAATACATTTACCAGACGCATTTTGAAGTTTCTGGAGCACCTGCAGGTAAGAGGAGACAGAACGACAGAACGAGAGGCTGGCACACGGTGTTTCCTCGGAATCACAGAGCCTGATGTGACTGTGGGGGAATGCGAGACGAGTGTGGAGCTGCAAACCTTTGAGTTGAGCTCACTCTAAGCATCGGAGAGCCTCAAAGAGGGGGAGAGACAGGCAGCCCACAGACAGCGAGATGAGAAACTTCTGGCACCCCTCCAACTCAGGAACGGATTCCCTGCAATTTGGAGATGGATCGTGGATGGAAATGAAGAGAAACTTGGGTATCCGGGTGCATTTGCTCAGCCAGGCAGAAGCAGGCAGGTATCAGACTAGACAGAGCTCATTTAAAAACAGTCATTCAGGAAAAAGACCGAATCAGAAAATTAACAGATATCCATGTTTGAAAAAAAATAAAAAGGGTATTCCAGCCTTCCTTAGATGCCTTTACAAACTTCAAATGGATCATTCCACCAGCCATTTGTTGCACATTTTATTAATCCCCGTGCAGAGGTAAACTGGAAAATCTAATTCCTTTTATGTAGAAAATTGGATGTATTTCTTCTCTTTATAATGCACTCTAGACATATAAATGCACAGATTTACTTACAGGGTTCGCATTTCTGGTGTAAAACCACCACTGTTGGGTCCAGATAACATGCTAAAAGGCTTACAGACAGCTTTTCAAGGAAGTAGAGAGAAAAGTCTCAATACTCAGAAGCTGAACCGAGTTGTCAGTATTTAAATGTGGAGTTAGAGGCTAAGAGAGATAAAGGAGAATCTCTGAGCCATGAAGCACACACCAAGATGCAGTCATAACGCGTCCTGAGCAGGCAGGTGGTTCACTCCCATAAATATAACCATGATTAAGGATGGGAAGGACAGCACTTAGGCAAATTAAGTTCTTTGGGATGATAGCTGTGACTTTGTTTAGGTTTACAAAGAAGTCGATCATTTCTAGGGCACACACAGGGACTTCACATTGTATGAAAAACTCCTCAACTTCACAGACTTCGGCAATCACTGCACCCACAATCTATGTTCAGATGTAATGAGAAGGGAAAGTTCACCATGAGCAATGATGTCATGTTACACTGTGCCCGTGTGGTTTAACGACCCATCCAACCTTGCAAAAATGGCCATTTGCCTGGATGCACTAGTGAATGCGTCATGGAGGGAAGGAGGGAGGAGGAAGGAGGCCGGTCTTGCTTGTTTCACTACAGGAACATCTTTAGGAGGCTTGGGGACGAAATGCCTGGGTGGAGCATGGATGTATTTCTTTCCAAGGCCACACTTACCTATAAGAAATTGAAAGTAGGATTAATGATGACCAATTAAGCTGTTTATTATAACTCGGGAGATCAAGGGCAGCCCTGTGTCTGTGTTTATTGACAGACTGCTGAAGAAGACAACTCTTACCTTTAAGCGTGCTTGATAAACGTATGCTGCCTGAGGCACCTCCAACTCTCTTCACTGTCGAGAGCTCCGTCCTTCTGGTCCTGATGATTTTCTTCTCTCTCCACTGCCTTTTGCTTCACACATTCATTCTGCAACTACTGAATTAGATCCCAGGTGCTGTGCAGAATGCGAGAACAAGCAGGTCCTGCTCAGAGAAGAAAGGAATCACTTTAGGCCACCCTTCTTTCATCTCAGGATCACACTTGGGTGCATGGAGCAAGCAGCGCTGCATGCATGCCCTGAAAATCTCGTGAGATGATTCCGATTGAGCACCTCTCTAATCCCAACAGCAGGAGTCAAGATCATTGGGACGAAGTCCTCCAGCCACCAAAAGAGGAGCATACCCCTTCCCACCAGAGCCACTGGACTCGGAGCAACTCAGTGACTCAAGCTGACCATATTTCTGGCTCGATGCGCATCACCCCCACCATAGAGAAGAACCATATTTAATCACGTTGACCCAGGGCCTGCATCTGCAACTTTCTGAGTGCATTTGAAAGCTGCAGCTGAAAGACAAGACAAAAGAGAGATAATGGGATCTCATGCTTCATTCACATGACTTGTTTCGATCCCCCCATCTTTTCATGTAGAGGGCAAAGCAAGCTTTGAGTCTAGGGTTGCTCCGACAAGACATACAGGAAACCTCTCCTAATGAAGCCAATTTTGTAGCATGCTGCCACCCATGCAAGGACAAACCTGGAACGACAATGCAGAATTCCAGGCTTGGAGATGTCTGGTCAGTGAATTAAATTTGGCACGAGTGAACCTCCACCCAGATGAGGTGGCACCCCTGCCCTCATAGAGACAACCTTCTGTACCTTTCCTCTGAGGCACACAGAAGCATCCCTAGCACAGCAGGCAGCGACTGTATCCACCAACTCCCACCATGCTTTGTTTCATTAGTAATGTCAGCCACAGCAGGAGCTTCTTGGGAGAATGGCAGTCCACTCAGTTGAGTGGACACATGGACAGAAGCCAAGGTGCCACACCGCCGATGCCGCCACAGATGGTCCTCTTCAAATGAGTGTAATGGCCAGGGAAGGTGAGTTCAGTGCTCTCAAGAATATATTCTGTAGCCTCCATTGTTAACTGTTAGTAGTTGAGAGATGCTTCCAGTCATTCTTCCAAGATGAGAGAAGAGAACTTGTCATATCGCCACAAAACTAGAGTCCTCCAATCAATCAATCAATCAATCAATCAATCAATTCCCTCACAGTTTACTACTATGTAACAAAAAAAAAATTACCTTACCAAGTTATTTTTAGAGTGAAAAATCTGAAAAGTAGCAGGCACATTCTAAGTTATTCAAGGAGTAGTAACTTTAAAATTCCCACTTACTTCTGACACCCAATGGCCTGTGATCTTTTCACAGGCAAAGACAATGTCTCTTTCACGCCTTTCCTATCCAGCCCTCCATAAACATTTACAAGTTTTTATTGAGCACTTACACGTACTGCCACCTTCTGGCTAGGTGCCAAAGACACATAGTAAATAAAAGAAGTGTGGTCCCTGCCCTCCTGTGACTCACAGTCCAGTGAGAAATAAGACAGCTAAATAAGTGTTTTGAATGACAATGAATGCCCAATGAATTCTTTGATCAGTTAATAAGATCTTTTTAGTTTTTTTTTCATAATGATCCAGACAATGTCAAAGACACGAATGGAAGAAAATCTGGGGCTGCTTCAGGTAATTATCCTCAAACCTGGGAGCTTGGGCTGACCCTCATTAAGTGGCAGATTTCTCTGGGGAGCAGCCCTGAGACGCACCAGGTACCCCTTTGATCTTTTGTCAAAGAACTTTCCATCCCACCTGCAAAACAGAACAAACCTAATTCCTGGCCTTGCTGCTTTGCATCAAAGCTGTCTGAAATGCAATAACCTTTTTTTTTTAAAGAGCAATGGAGATTTTAATTAAAGTTCCAGGGACCCAGCTAAGGATTTTTTTTTTCCTAAAAGAAGAAATATCTGTTTTTGGAGACAGACATTTCATAACAGAGACCTCATATTCCGTGATGAATGACAAAGAGAAAGATGGGCTACATCCTCAGAGGGGTGTGTGTGTGTGTGTATGTGTGTGTGCGTGTGTGTGTGTGTGCATGTATGTGCGTGCGTGTATGTGTGCCTGTATGTGCGCGCATGTATGTGCGCGCATGTATGTGTGCATGTATGTGCGCATGTGCACACATATTCCCTTGTGTGTTCAATGCTCATCCTGCCTAATAAGGACAAAGACAGAAAGATAAATGCACTTCACTTACTTAAACCATTCAGACATTTAAGGCAGACAGTTAATGGAACAACATAAGGGCATGAGATAAAGGGCAGGAGATTACCTTTTGTTCTCCCTGATGATCCTCTTTGATTTAAAAGGCTTGGCTATCAGGCTCTCAGAAAACAGCATTAGATAAGAATTCCACTTCGGCAAGCTCAGGTCTGCAGATGTCAGCCATATACCTAAATCTAGAGAATGACCACGCAGGATACTGTGACTAGACCGTGGCAAGCATACTCAGTGGCAAGTGGATTTAAAATCACATAAAATCCTAATGTTAGATCTGGCTCTTTAGCAAGATTACCTATGGATTCTATTGTTTCGTGAACTCTTCTAGTTTATTGACAAGTCTCTGACAATCACCACTCATCAAGCCAGGTGTAAAAAGTAAGCTTCTAAGATGCCCAGGCTCCCCAAACCTGAAATGCCAACTTCTGTGGCAGTACGGGCAGCACAAACATGCTCTTACCAACAGCCTTCTGAGAATCAGTCCCTGGATGCTGTCAGGGGAGGCATCAGCCAGAGACCTGTTGGAAGTTTGTCATCCACCTCAGGCACAAGGGCTGAGAGCTTGGGGGGAAGGAGGGAAGGCTTCCGACCCACCTCCAAAGGACATGGCCGTGGGTAGAGTCAGCAGTCACAGATCTTTTCCTGCTGAGGGCTGGACTGCTGTGGGTTTGTCCCGGTGCCTCAGTCAAGATATTGGCTGGGTACCATGACTGACTCTGTGGACCGGAGGCTGGGGTGGTCATATAGAATTCCATTTACCCTGATATTATGGATGTCATGTCTCTGGATCAAAGCACAAAGGATAAGGAAGTAATCGCGTTGATACAGTGATGGACAGATAGCTCCACTTCAAATCCTAATCATTTAAGGGAAAATGGATCAGATAACCCCACATACACTCTGTCAAGTTCCCAACAACTAGGCTAAATGATCCTCAGTTTAGCTGATGACATATAAAATCGCATGATAATTTAATGTACATCTATATGCATATCATTCTATATTTATCACTACATCTTTTTTGCTATAAAAAGACATTTTTTCTGTAACCCCCTAAAAAAGTATTCTTGATCTGTGGTGTAGCTCAGTAATAGAGGGCTTGCCTTAGCTGCACAAGGGCCTGGGTTCAATCCCAGCATTTTGAGAGAGAGAGAGAGAGAGAGAGAGAGAGAGAGAGAGTGTCCATTGTATCATTAAATGACAACAGCAAATATAAATACTTTCAAGCCCCCAAAAGCCAGGCAATGGATGTAGATTAAAGCTACACGTAACCACCACCCTTAGGAATTCAAGGCATTGAAAGTGAAGGGCTAGGAGTCAGTCAACTACTAACTCAGAATCAAAAAATAACGTCTGTAAGGGCCACTGATGGTCAAATGGTTCAGAACATGGCAAGGAGTTTTCACAGAAGGGATCATGTGCCATCTGGTGTAAGTACCGGCTGCAAGGGTCTTGCTTGTCCCTCCATTCACTAACAGTGCAAAGTTCGCTCAAACTCAGAAATATCGAAAGGAAAACAGTTTATACTCTATCGTGAACCCACTTCCTAAACTCTTAGGCCAAGTCAAGGCATGAGTTTCACTGATTGCGTGGCTCATAGTGTTTCAAGATTCAAAAACAGAAGGGAGTAAGACAGAGATGCCAGCAGGAAAAGAAGGGACATAGGATTTGGGATTAATGGTTAGAAATATTATAAAGTCTCTATATTCATGTAGACTATATTAAAAATAAAGAGTTTATCACTGATAAATCACTGCTGTTTTTATCAATATACTTTAGTAAAAGGGATGATCAGAATTCAGAGAGAAGCTGTGTCTAAGATTGAACAATATTTAAAAAAAAAGGCAAGGAAATCAAACTTCACCCTATGCCTGACAAGGCAGCCTAGTCAGGAGCAATAGATATTTCAATTAAGCACCAGGTTTTCACCAAGCCTTGTAGATTGACTATCAAAGTTCTTGCTCAGCTGAACCGAACCTTGAAAAGTGGCCACCACTAACACTCACCAAGGAATTCCTCATATAAACAGTAGTCAATGTCAATTAACCTTTGTGAACATGGAAAATAAATGGAATGGTTGAGGAATTAACAAGGAGACAAACACAGATGTCAGATGCAAGTGTGATGTGACTGTAAATGCTATAATCACATGGCAGTTAATTTCAGTAAACTAGGAATGGCTCTCATGATAAACAATCTCTCCTAAAAAGGGAGCTTCATTAAAAATAGGGGCTGAGTCTCATTATTTCGCCATATATAGCACTCTGATTAAATACCACTTCTGCAGTGGAAGGCCAAATATTTATTGACACCATATTGGTGTCTCACAGATATTTGAAGTAGTAGTAAATATATTTCATTCAGCTGTATCTCATTCAAATTCCTCAGTCGGATATTTTAACAAAATTAATTAAATTTGTGCTATGAATTTATGCTATGAGGACATCATTTCCCTTTAGGAGGAGAAAAGATTCATAGAGTTCAAAATTGGATGAGACAATAACATATTTAATCCAAAGTTGATTTTGGGCAGTGAGACCATCCATACATATCACCTTGGTTGGTTAATCAACCTCCCTGTTCTCTATATTGCTACCTATATCCAGAAACATCTGGCACCTCGTAAGCATGTGTGCCAATAACCTGGAAGATAATCTCTCTGTCAAGACCACCTCATACTCACAACAGCTCATCACGTCCCCTTTGGACTAACATATGACCACACTAGTCATGTTCTCAAGATTCTGGGTCAATGGAACGGGTCTTCCCAGGCCTCAAAAACAACTTTGAAGTCACTTATGTAGAGACTTTTCTCTCACAAGAAGGACAAAGCCTAAGTGTCGTGGGTATG
This sequence comes from Typhlomys cinereus, assembly GCA_023101885.1. Classification (NCBI taxonomy): domain Eukaryota; kingdom Metazoa; phylum Chordata; class Mammalia; order Rodentia; family Platacanthomyidae; genus Typhlomys; species Typhlomys cinereus. Next base: position 4,867,487 of record JALPQD010000065.1, on the reverse strand, counting down.
CCTTTAAAACCAGCACTAGACAGGAGGATTTGTGTAGCCAAGCTACATAGTCTCCTTATTAAAAATAATAAAATAAAATAAACATAAGGAAGGTGAAGGCTAGGGAGATGGCTCAGGGGTTAAAGCTTTGGTTCATAAGAAAAAGGACCAAAGTTTCAAACTCTAGATCCCATGTATAAATGGTGGGTAGATACCGGCATGGCCTGTAATTACAGCCATCAAAGGAATCACCTGGGAAACCCCAGAACAAAGTAATAAGGAAGTAATCTAGGATGGTTTCTTTTTTGTTTTTTTCAGAGTTTAATATTTTTTTTATTATTAATACATTTTTATTATTATTTCAGCTCATACAAACTTAATGGGTACACCAGTTCCCTCCCCCCCCCCGTACCCCTTGCTCCTCTTCCCCACCCCCCTCCCTTCCCATCCCCCAGTGCCTCGCGCCCCAATTCCCAGAGAGTCCTTTCTTGTGCATGCCTGATTTTCCTCTGGGCCCTCCTCTCCGATGACGTACAAGGACCCAGTGGCCTTTCCCTGAACCCTTTCCCGTGTTCCCCTTAGGTATAGGAACACTGCTGTGGCTGCCAATCCCTTGCCTCCAAAGATCTTGGTGCCTTTAGCAGATGCTAGACTTTGTGGGGTCAATAGTGTGTTGGACAATGCGCAGGGCATGTAAAGTCCATTTATGATTGCTTCAGCCCTAACTTGTATGGAGTATCTTACATATCATTGCTCCTCCCATCCTTTTGCTCTTACACTCTTACCGTCCCCTCTTCCGCAAATTTCCCTGAGCTTCAGGATGGGGAGAGATTAAGCTGGCCTAGTTCCAGGTGGTTGATATAGAGTCTCTGAAGTTCTGGATTGTGGTTTGTTGGTTTTCTTTTGCAGTTTTGCTGCTCCTGCAATGCCCTTCACTCCATCCTGGTGGGCATTGTATGTTACCCCCTGGCCAGAAACAAAAAGCTGTTAAACTAGAGTCTTGTGATAAAAGCACATTCAAAGGTAGATGTAATAAAAGTGGGAAACTACAGTGAGGGAGGGGTCTATCACCAATTTGCACAATGGTTACTTTTTATCTGCCAGACTATATGCCCTCCACTTCTGGTGAGATCATACCCCCTCAGTAGTAAATGATCAGGAACAAAGTCTGTGAACTTAATCATATGTCTCATTACTTATTTGGGTCCTTGGTGGAGGCCTATTTTTCCTGCTGTAACATGGTCCCTTCTCTCCTTGTTTCTGGTGTGGCCCTCCTACCCCATCCCTCCTGTTCATAATCCTTGGAATTACTGTCTCTAGGTGGGCTGGGTGGGTTTGGTACTAGGAGCCACCTATTAGGGAGTACATACGGCGCTTAATTTTCTGGGTCTGGGATACTTCGCTTAATATAATTGTTTCTAATGACATCCATTTCCAGGCAATAGGATGGTTTCTGAAGTCACCTTTGGGCCTCCACTTGCACACACGCACAAGTGTCCTCTTGTACACAGTCCTGTACACACATAGCCCATCCACATGCAAACACACACACGCACACACACAGCAACAACAAAGAAAAAACAATCATAAGGAAGGCAGAGACCCTGAATGAATACATGCATCCCCTTGGTTATTTGGAACTTTCATCCCATGAGGAAGCACATGAACAGCGTCTGGCATCATCTGGACCACCTCAGACACACTCAGGGAAGGGCAGGAACCCTCCCTCCCTAGCTGCCCAGGCCTATGCAGATGTTCCTGGATGCTTCTGCATACACGCTCTTCTCCTATGAGTCCCTTAATGTTGAAACTTCATAAACAAATGGTGTGTGTCTATAGTGCCATTTAGGCATCCAATGCTTCATTAAAGCCTTTTGGGGGGGGGAGTGTGCCCATTACCTACTACAATTATTTTCACCAAAACACTGGTATTTTTCCTCCTATCAAATTCAGTTGTCCCTCTTTAATTTGGGGGACAAGTTTTGATTTGTTTTGCACTTTCAGCTGCTAATGTCATTCCTCACCTAGATGCATGGAGTCTTGCTTTGTCCATATGCACCTTTGTCCCTAGTTCTATCGCGTCTGCCACACTTTTCTTTCTTTTCCTCTACACCCATTCTTTGAAGGTGAGTTCTGCTCTGAGCCAGGGGGTCTTTTCAAGTCTATACATAGATATTCACCTATTTCCATAGTTACATGATCTCATTTATTCAATTTTCTTTAAGCCAGTATATTTCTGTGGACTTTCGGCTGCAAACCAGGTTTCTTTATTCTTTTCAAACACATTGCAGGTCACCTTTTCTATGTATTTGCACACTGGCTCTGCTAAAATCTGATCATACCTCATAAGATGCTTATAATGCCAGGGCTGGGTCTGTGCCTCCATCAGGGTGAAATGGAGAACTGGATGAGTGATCACACACAGAGTGCTTCCCTGTCAAGCCTGATTTACTAAGGGTACAAACCTCTACACCGAAATCTCTCATCCTTTGTATGCATGGAAATCTCTAGGATCCCAATTAAAATGCATATTGTGTACAGTAGATCTCTGGGTTGGGAAATCTCCTTATCTAATGAACTCCTAGGTGATGCCCAAGGCATTGATCAGTGGATCATACTTTAATGCATATTGTGTACAGTAGATCTCTGGGTTGGGAAATCTCCTTATCTAATGAACTCCTAGGTGATGCCCAAGGCATTGATCAGTGGATCATACTTTGAATGCAAAGGACTATATTTCAATCTTCTCCAAGTTTTGATTCAGAGTGCGAAAATGATGTGATTGATTCATAATGTCTGTTGTGAGCGCAAGAAGAGAGAATGCCAGCATTGATAATTATCCAATAATTCATTGGTTTTCTCAACAAATTTTTCACAGGACATCATCTGTGAAGAATAAGGCAGAGAATGTTAATATCCTCACGAAGCCTACACTCTAATGGGATAAAAGGTTAAAAAGCAAACAAATAAGACAGACTTATATAGAAACAGATATTGGGAAGGTGTTTAAGCCAATAGACAGGTAGCACGTAGTGAGTACCTAGAGTAGGCTTCTCCCCACCTTCCATCTGAGAAGTCACAGAGGGACCCTCCATCAAGGTCCTAGCTGGACTAAGGTCAGAAGTCAGACACATGAACAGGAAGGGACCAGATGCTTAGCAGAGAGAACAGGCAAAGTAACACTGAGAGTCTGACAGTGGGTCGCAGTGCCATGTTCTGTCATCATGAGTGTGAAAAAGACACAGCTTTTGGATCCACGTGAACACGTGTTCTGGTGTCTGCAGGCCGTGTGGGCACATTATTTAACCCACGCTGTAGTTTCAGTACATATTTCCTTTACTGTGTCAGAATTTTGCTAGCTGCCTGACACAATGGTGCATAATAGCGATGTAAGCCTACTTTCACATTCCTTCTTGAAAACCTCTTTTCTCATATAATGATGGGTACAATAATACTGACTTTCCAGTTATCAGGGGAAATGAATTTTTGAAAAATTTAGTGTGTAATACTTAATAAGTACCCAGTAATTAATGGAATATCTCTGTTCTTTACATATTTGGTTCACATAATGTTCACAAAATTTAAATACCTTTTGTACTTTTTAATTATTTTTGCATATGCACACACATGTGTATGTGTGTGTGTATCAGAGGGCACTAGGTATCTCTGTGGAGGCACAAGGGTGACTTCAGGAATCACCCTGGACTGCTTCTACCTCATTTTTGCTTAGTGCTGGGGTTTCCTAGGCCCTGCCTTCAGGAGCCAGAAGTTCTGGCAGCCACCCTTTCTGCCTGGCATTTTTTATGTGGGCCCCAGGACCTGAACTCAGGTCCTTCTTACTTGTGAGGCAGAGGCTTAACCCCTGAGCCATTTCTCCAGTACCTTGTCTACTTTTTTAAGAAAACATTTTTTTCTCCTTAACTTATAACTTCTTAAATTCAGGAAACATAATCTTCCACTTCATTCACGTAATCTTCAATAGAAGTTCATTGAATGCCAAATAAATACCTAGATCAGTTATTTTTTTAGAGGATTAAGGTAGAGTTTATTAGAGGAGGGAAAGGTTGGAACTCATGGACTCCAGACGTGGAGTGCCATGAGGGGCTAGGACACCCTGGAGAACTCACGGCGTCTAGGCACGGAATCCATGAGGGGCAAAACAGCTGGACAAGGAACTCATGGCACCTTGAGTGCCATGAGGGGCTAGGGCACCTCCATGAGAAGTAGGCAGCAGGAAACAGACTCATGCCACTAGAGTGCCATGAGGGGCTAGATCGCCCTAGATCAATTATTTAGTGATTGTGACATGTAGAGGCCAGAGGTCAATAACAAGTGTTTTCCTCTATCAGTCTTCAACTTACATTTTGAAATAGCCTCTCTCACTGAGCCTTGAACTCACTGATCAAGCAAGTCTCCTGCTGTTTCCATCTCCTCAAGTTTTAGGATTACAAGTTTGTGCCACCATGTTCTGTTTTTTATATGGGTTCCCAGGATTTGTACACAGCAAGCACTTTACAACTGGACCATCTTCTTGGCCCTCTGGTGATTCTACTATTTGAAAAACAAACAACAACAACAACAACAACAAAAATCAACAATCAAAACTACTAAAGGAAGACAAGAGGAAAATTAAGTGATAAGGAAGAGAAAATGTTTTCATACCTAGATATCCAGTGACCAGCAAAGGTCTCATGGATAAGGTCACACTTAGGCTAAGGACTGAGAAATAGAGATTCAAGCTGTTTGGGTTACTGAAGGCAGAGTGTTTTAGAGCAGAGAAATAGCGAGAGGTTGTAAGTGCTTGATGTGTGCATAACAGCAAGGGGGCCAATGTGGCAAATTCCCTCAGTTTGTGAAAAAGGAAATGGAGGCCTGAAGAAATCTCTTTGTTTTACTCTTGTGCATCAAACAGGAAAACTTTGCTGCTGAGATTAAAAAAAAAAAGATCATGACTCACGCAGGAAAAGAATATATACCGTCTGTATAAGTAACAATACCAGTAAACAAGAGCAACAAGAACTTCTCCGGAGGCTGGAGAGGTGGCTCAGGGGTTAAGCCTCTGTCTTGCGGGCTGAAGGTCCTGAGTTGGGATCCTAGACCCCATGTATAGGGTCTAGGAAGCGGGGGCGGCCTGTCCTTCTGGTCCTGGTAGGGCAGAGCCTGTGAATCCCCAGCCAGAGTAAACAAGGAGGAGGTGGAGGCTGTCCATGGTGGTTCTACACACACATGCACACACGCACAATTGAATAAAAAAAAAAAAAAAAAAAAAAAGAACCTCTCCGGCAGGCCATGATTCAGGGATTCAGGGTTCTTCCACAGAGTGAATTATGTTCAATGTGTGTCCTCCAAACTCATTTAGGTGTTATTCTCTTATGACTGACAGGGAGAGAGTATGGACTACATGCAAGAGACTTGCAAAGAATCAGTCTTGAAAATGGTGCTCATTATTTCTAATCACAGCCATTGGCTAGTTAGTTTCTCAACCACCACCAACAAAAGAAACTAAAATGTACTGCTGTCTGCTGACCACTTCCTGCATGTGAACATCAACCTTTATATCTGAAAATGGCTATGATTCTTCCCAACCTTAGCATGACCTTTGGACATGATTTATGGCTAATACCAGATCTTTCTTGTACCATTAGTTTTGAGGCATATTTGATGGAGTTAATAAGGAGTGCTGGGTAAAATACGTACAGAGGGTTTGCCTTCTTCAAAATCCGTTATGAAGAATTCCTGACCTACAGATTTGTCAGTTAATCATTGATCACTTGCACCCTATGGCGTTTTCCGTCTTGTCAATCTATACTAATATGTTTTCTAGATATGCTGAGAAGAGATCCCAGATATAACGTGTTTTCACTTCTTTGAATGCACTTGTGTACATGGTAATAACAAATTGCAAACTGCCTGGTGTAACAAATGAATTCAGAATCTGAACTATATTGGATTTAGCCAAATTAAAATTTGTCTAGACCCTCTTATCTCTATAATGGAGGATCAGGGACTTTGTTGGAAGCTGATTTGAATCAATGATTATTTGCTAAAAAGCTTTGAGCAGAAAGAAAGGCAAAGACAGCATGAAGAGAAGAGTATGGAGGACAGAAAAAAAAAACTGTTGATAGAAAATCATTTCACAACCAGATTTCATAAATTCTGCCTATAAGAGAACTGCCCAGTGTCTTTGAATCTAATAAATATCAGAAGCTTACAAAGGGTTAAAATCAAATGGTCAGAAGAAAATTACTTTTAATGTTGTCTTCCTAATTATGAAAAATTAAATATTATATGATGAATCATACATTTAAAATGTAATACATTTAGGAAATGTCGACATCTATATAATAAGGTACATTTGATTTTTAACTGGATTAATGAATCTGTAATTACCTTAGAATCAATTTATATTTTGTTTGAAACATGTTTACTTGTAAAAGTGTATGGCTCTAAAAACTGTCCAAAAAAGATAATAACAATTCCCTCCCCAAAATATCCACCTCCCAATGTGTAGAAACTATGTTACATTAAATAGCTAAGGAAACTAGGGTTGCAGATGATATGAAGTTTGTTAATAACTGACTTTAATTAATTTATTTTAATATATTGCTTTTCTTTGACAATCTTACACATGTATACAATGAATTTTTGATCTTCCCTCCTCTCATTCCCCCTGGACATTCCTTTAGCAAGTCTGTCTCCCACTTCTCTGTTCTATTTTGTATTACTTGAACCAAAACATATTTATTTCATACATTTTTTAAAAACCATAATGAAACACTAGTGCAGCATCAATAAAACAGTGAGAAAATCAGAGTAACAAAAGCATACCCACATATGAAACTATTAATTCAGAGGCAGAAAGACCTAAAACTCCAAAGCATGTGTGAGATTTTATACCTGTTTTCTTTGGGCTGCTATGTGGCTCTTTTTTCTTGTACAAGGAAGTAAAGTGTGAAAGACATCAAAAAAAATATGAATGAGAATTGTCTTGGAGAATTAATGTGCTCACACACACACACACACACACACACACACACACACACACACACCTGAACATGCGTGCACACAAACACACACTGTGTATTACTGTGTCACACTGTGTTTCCAGTGTCATATTCATTTAAAGAAATGTAATATCTGAGCTCTCCGACGAGAAGAGGAGGTATGGAATAGCAAGCAGGTAGACTGTGACAAGGACAAAACTAACTGCTCCCAGGGTGCTAGCCGAACTCCAGCTGTTCATCCCTTCATCAGATGCAACACAGTAGAGGACACGGGGAAAGGGGAGACTTGCACTCCTCACTAAAAATTTCCGCAGGTATTCCATCTCCACGCATCCTATGTTCAACAACAAGTGAGACTGGCAAGCCAGCAAAGAAAACAATAAGCCCACTAAAAAGAGAGAGGCGAGTACTGATCTCTCCTTTGCCAATGGGGTCGTCCACAACCCATCACAGGAGAGTTCAGATTGGCCACATCGGATGTGGACAGGGTGCAGGAAGAGACCAGGACTGGGAACCCAGGTTTTAGGGTTTGAATCCCCAATATTGGTATCTATGAATCTAGGATTTTCTAGACTGAGCATTAAGGTTCTCTATTAGTAGAAGTGGTAGACGATTAATAAAAATTAAGATAACATTGAATCTCAAAGTAAGAAATATTTTCCACGTTCTTTTAAGTATTTCTGTGAAGGCAATGGCCTGAGTGGGGTGCTACATAGCTTTGACAGCTCCCTAATGCCAGCAAATCTCCTTTCCAATAACGATAGGGCCAGAGTTTAATTTTAGGGACTAGCAGAGGCAGTCTTCAGAGAGGATTTAAATATTGCTTATCTTTATTGTATTTGGTTTTATGTTTATAGCCTATAAAACTGGTTTCTTTATGATTATAATATAATATGACTTATAAAAAGAGGAAGTCAGTTCAAAGTTAATATAAACAGAAACACAAGTTAGCTACACAAATGTAAGACATGTCTTTAAAAGAGAATACACAGCTGGGGCTGGAGAGGTGGCTCAGGGGTTAGCCTCTACCTTGCAGGTGGAAGGTCTTGAGTTCGGATCCTAGATCCCATGTATAGACGCCAGGAGGAAGCAGGGACAGCCTGTGTTTCTGGTCCTGGTAGGGCGGAGCCTGTGAATCCCCGGGCAGAGTAAACGAGGAGGTGGAGGCAGTCCACGGTAGTTCTCGAATTCACTCATGATTCTACATACACACATACATACATTCACACACACACATACATATACACACATGCACAATTGAATAAATTTTAAAAAATTTTTAAAAAGTGAATACACAGCTAACTTCAAGAACCAGTGAGTTGCTTTTAGTGTATTTCCCATTGTAACTTGCCATAAGCCAATGACAGAAAGAACTGCCTTTAGTACTGTGGCAAATTTTTGACATATTGGTTTCATTTACTAAGGTAACTTCTGCAATTCCATCATTGCATTTATGTGTGCATTTCATACTGCCAAAAAAGAAACAGTAAATTTTTCAAAGATGGAAAAAAAGGAGCACATGTGTATTTAAGTAAATACATGAATTCTTATCTATGGACACTGTTGAACTGAAAAAAAATCCTGAGTTTAAGTCACAACTGAGCCAGGCAACCATAGTGTTTCTCTATTCTTGATTTCTCCAGCCACCTGAATTTGGCATCAAATAATAAGTCCAGCTCAACTCAGATAGTCCTTTTATAGACAATGCTAAGACTTATTTGTGTTGCTGCAACACCTGTATCTCTCTTGTAAGATTATATGATGATCTCCGTACTATTATTGAAAGAAAATGACTGCAGGACTGCTTTGTAAAGACAGGTTTCTTCTGCAGGTATAATGGGCTTCATCTTGCTGGCAGCATCTTGAGGCTGCACAGAGCATCTTGTGACAAGGGGAAAGGAGAGCAGGCACATGTGTCTGTACCTAAGATGTCGATTCTTCATTTATTTAACTAAGCCCAGTAATTTTCCAAAGGCCTCACCATAGGTTAAATTTCTTCCTTCCTAACACCATTAACATAAGAGAATTAAATGTCAGCATATTCAAGTCATAGCAATTTCACAGTATTTTTTCTAGAAAGCCACAAAAATAAGGAAGGAAGAAAGAAATGTCCAGAATGAAGAGGGCCTTAGAGAGGATGGGTCCAGGTCAGCTGTGTTTGTGTTTTTGATAAGGTCATTCTGGACGTGATTTCCCTGGATCTATCAGAAACATGAGTCTTCATTTCCAAAGATCCTTACCATTGTGAGGCATATGTTCAACATCCAAAGTTGATTCTTAAACAACATTCAAAAATAGTATGAATAGTATATGTAGCATGTTAATTATGAGATTGTAAATTCAGATATTCTTAAAACTTTAATTTAGAGCTCATAAAACAACAATGACAAGTACCTTTTTATTTTATATCAAGCATCAAGAATTTTATATACAATTATTTTAGAAAACATTACTCAGGATATCATCCCAACATAAAGATGAAATAATACTCACAGAGCTCAATCGATTGCCCAAGATCACATAGCTGGAAATAGTAGATTTAGGAATTAGATTCCAGTCTTCTTGACCCCAAAGGTCATTAATTCTACTTTGCTATTTGTGATTTATCATTATCGCCAACATCATAGTCATCATAATCACTATCATCCCAAAAAACCATCATCATCGTCATCAACTATTAGGTACAAAAATTACTTTAAACAAGAGCATCATTAATATGATTTTGTTCACCTCATACTTTAACAGTGCTGCTTCTTGGCTAATTTGAACTTAGTATTTTCAGTGTAATCATTAAAGGCCAATATGACTTCATCAGTCTTTAATAATTAAAATAAAAATATTAATTTTCATTAAAATTAAAATATGGTGGAGGGTATAATGATAACAGGAAAACATGTTCAAACAAATATCCATTTTCCCTGAAAAATAAAGGGAAAAACATCTGTGAGTGTGGTAGTGTGGAGGCTGTAGTAAGGAGTTCTCAGTGTGTTGCTGTGTTATGTTGCATTTTATTTTATGAAATTGTCTGAGAACTAGGCAAATGTTTGAGGCAGAAATATGTCATTAAAGTCAGAGCACATATAATATAGAATTTGATGCCTAGCTATAGGTTCTCAATTGAAGCACTGTTTGAAGAGACTGAAGCAATAGAGGCAAACTCAATCCTGAGCACATGACCTGAAAGTTAGTGTCTGTTTCTAGCAAAACCTGGATAATTTCTTCAGAGAATGACAAGACTTTGCTCAGTTATTTCACATAATCAGTGCTAAGTGAATTCTTGGAATTCACTTGAAATCCCGTCTGGTAGAGCATTGTTATGGCTTGCATGTAAAATGTCACCCTCCATCCCATGCATTCGATCATTTCTTCTCTGGCTGGTTGGTGCCATTTTGGGAGGTTATGGAATGTTTTTAAATTTTTTCACTATTTGACACTTTCATACATAAATACAATTAGTCTATACATTTATAACCCTTACGACCCAATACTCATCCCCCTCCTTCCTATCTCACTTCATACTTCCTTTCTGCCTAGCCTCCCTCCTGATTTCCTATCTTTTTGCATGAGTGCCCCACAAAGGGTCATCTGGCAAGCCTGTATTGGCAGGTACGTGAGTACTTGCTGTGGCATAGATGACTTATCAGTGGGTAAACACTTGAGTAAAGAAATTCCCCTTCTTTTGTCTGGCATTAACCTTAAATAGTCTCTGCAGGAAGTGTAGTTGTGAGATCTTCTCTCATCCATTGATGAAATGTTGATATAGATCAATATTGCAGGTCTTGGGGAAGTTGAGACAAAGTGGCTGTGACTGCTAAATATATCAGTATCATGGAGAAGCCTCAGGGTTTGAATGGGACAGCAGGAAAGATGCCATCAAGAACTCCAGAATGTATCAATGTAGACTTATATCTGAAAAGAAGGTGCCTTCAGGATACCCTGCTAGAAAACAGCGTCTACAAAAGTGTCTTCCAAGGTTCAACCACAAAGCCTGCTGCACCGGTGTTCCAAAGGGCCAGACTGCATCCCTGGCCTACTAGCAGGACTTGGTATTATGCACATGGTGCTGTCTTTGCAGGCATGTAAGACAGGACAGGGTCATGGAGGCTTGTACTACATTTCCAAAATGCCACTGAAAGGAAGCACATGCACGAGTATCAGCTTTCCCGCATGGAGTTCCTGACTGGCTGTGCAACATGCTTTAGAGAGAAGCCCAAGTTACAATGGATTGCTTAGGGCATAAGTAATGCCAAAGCACAGTACGTCTGTTCAGGAAAGTTCCAGACACTGAGTGGAGTCACGTGTACCACAGGCAACCGCACTGAAAGGGCAGGGCTACCCAGGTCCTTTGGAGCTCAGGGGACACCACCATAAGCCCCAGATGCTAGACGTAGAACTGAAGGTTTGGTGTGCATGATAACAATGTTTACTTCATGAAGTTCTATACTGGAACTATGTAACTGTTACTTGACTTCACAAGGGGTCACACATTGTTAAGAGATTGTCTCAATTGTGTAACAGACTTTGGGCTATTTTGAATAATGTCGAAAGCTAATGAATATAGAGACTTTTGATACTAGACTGAATGCATGCCATGAGATGGTCGTGAGCCTACGGAGACTAAATGCCATGAGTTGCATGTTGAATATCCTCCATGGGCTCGTGTGCTTGAACCTTTAAGACACAGAACCTAGCGAGAGGAAGTGGGATGCTGGGAGGGCAGAACTTGAGGTTTACACTCTAGGTCTGTTTTCTATCCTGTCTCTATCTCCTAATCTGCTGCCAAATGTTCTCACCACCACAGAACCCCAAACTCCAAACTTCTCCAGCATGTTATATTACATTCCCTCAAACTGTTGTACTAAATGACCGCTCCTCCTTTAAGTTCCAACATGTAAAAAATATTATATAATGATATGGACATATTTTCCCCAGTCAGTCCTTCCTATTAGGGAAAGAAAAAAAATGTCACTCCAGTTTAAAGATGGAGATTTCAAATTAGAATGCACATATTTGGAGAAACTTGAGATCTGGAAGTGTGATGAAAGACATTAATCTTTCTGATCTTCCCAGACATTATACAGAGTTCTTAATGTAAATTATAAAACAAGTGGTCCTGGTCAATATGTCAGACTGGATATTGTCTCTAATTACTGAAAAATTATTTTGCATAGTGAAGTTCTATCAATGGACCATCACTGCCCGTGTCATAAGACAAATGCTTATCTTGTATCTGAGCTTAAATCTGTGCTTTTTGTAGTGCTGACCAATCTCACTCCATAGAGGGAAGACTGCATTATTTATTTTACTCATTGCTGCCACCAAATACCTCACCAGAAGCAACGTAAGGTGAACTGCCTGGAGGAGAATACCTGGCTCCAGAGTTGTAGCTTCCTTGGGTTGTCACCAAGCATGGAGAAGGCTTCTCAGAGACATGACTATCTTTGAGTTATCTCTGCTTTTATAAGGAAGGAGCTTTTATCAATACTCTTATAAGTAATGTCAGTAAACTCATTGATTTGCCAGGTCAGACTTTGGCATAATCTCTGCATTGAATCCCTGTTGGGACAAATAGATATTTGTATAGTGTCAGCCCAGATAAAACGTCATACAATGCATACTTATTTTGATTCTATGCTACAAGGTTTGAATCTATTGACCAATTCTTACATTGCAAAGTTAATAGAGTTGAGTTGGCCAAAAGCAGACCAGGCAGAACAGCTGAAATAGAGGAGCTCTGGCTAGGAATATAGCACTAACTGGAGAATATTTGTTAGCATGTCCTGGGTTTGATCCTTAGCAATGCAGAAGCTGGGAGTGCTGAGTGATACTTGTAATCCCAGCACTCAGGAAGTAGAGGAAGAAGATCAGCTATTCAAAATCCTCCACAATTAGATAGTGAGTTCGAGGGCATAAGATGTCAAAAAAAATAATAATAAAAAAAGTACAAGAGCTTCCTCCATGGATCTAGAAGAACTTGTTCTGTATATTGGAGAAAGGTTTGAAAAAAAGTTAAATGGAGGCATTGTTCTCCTAATTAACATTAGGTAATATTAATTAGGTAATTAGGTCCCCTACGTCAACTAGCTGCTGTTAATATGACTTCGAGCAAGTTGCTTAAGCACTTTTGCGTGACTTTCCTCCATTGCAAAGTTGGTTAAATGAAAGTACATTCCACATTGAGTTTATCTGAGGCTTATGTTAGCATGAATGCACACTGCTACTAAAGTCTCCAGCAAAATAATTGACCTTCATTTTCTGTTACTCTCAGACTACCCTGTTGCAAGCTTTGAAAGATGTTGGGGAAAGACATAATCCCCCCCCAAAAAAAACAGGCATTTAGAGCATTTAGAGTTATTTTTAGGCAATGAGACTACTGGAATTTAAAACATTCTGTGCCCGATGGAAAAAAAAAAAACGGTAAAGAAGAAAGACTGGGGGGTTCTATGAAGCCCCATCATATTGTGCCAAGAGTTTTCAGCCAAATCTGGTCTTTCACACACACAGACTGCAAAAGATAAGTAAGTTTTTCAATAACCTTTCATTTTATTTTTTCTAATGTTGCTAATTAACCTGATGAGAGGGACTTTGCCAAACTAGCTCCTACAGTGCACAATTTGGAAGAAGACTTGATGAGGGACATTGTTTTCCAACAGTGGGACTAAAGCTTTCTGTGCAAGTGTGGAAGCATCTCTCCAGCCTGCACTGTAGAGTCTCCTCCGCCTGCCGTAGCTGATTTCCCAAAGCGCAGTGCCACCTGGACTTCTATTCAGCTTAAAGTATTTTGAAAGTTCAGGCCAGATTTTCTTAAATATATGCATTTCAACTTCAAGATTCTAAAATCCTTCAGCAGGAGATGATGGAGCACACAGTCATTTTAAAGTATACTTGGCAGAGCCGGTCGATGTATGAGCCACATTCCCACTTTTGCTGATGGGGGTAGAGAATTTCACCAATACTTTGATCTTTGTCAATGGGCAGTTACCTTTGTTGGCTCACTGTTTTCCGAACTTGGCTTTCAAATTCGCTTTTCAAAAATTTTAGGCAGTTTCAATGTGACAGCAACAAAACACGGCTGCTTTCCCTTCACTCACTCCCATTTGCTTTTAGCACACAAGATCGAAGGACTTCAAACTTCTGTGAGGTCTCCGTCACTGAGAACACATAATCTCTCTTTAGGTATTTTTCTGTTGTTAATCGGTCACCATATTGAGCAATACAGGGTAACAAAGAAGTAATGAAGTTCCTTAACCATACTTTAATGCATTAAGATAACCTTGGTGCAAATTCAAGGGCGTGAAATTGAGAACCTTCTAATTTAACATGATTTGATGTTGAAAGTGTAATAGTGATGAACGTAGTAATTGCAAGTCATCTTGAGCCAATGTAAAATTTATGTGAATATTATTTTAGGAATGTTGTGAAGAACATTAATTCATTTGATGGGTTCCCCACAAATTTCTAACTAGCTCACTTTTGAAGTACGAAGTTCAGACATGTAAATTGCCTTTGTAAACTTGGAAAAATCTGATGATTTGTGACCAAGTCAATGTTGAGCAAATGATGGCAATAAATAAAGAAGCACTTGCTGATTCCCCAAGTCTAGCTAGTAGTTATAGTGTTTTGCATAAACAGAAAAGCATCGTGCTGTGTTTTCATTAAAATAAAGATATTTCTCAAAAGTATTCCTACAAAATAAATATCATGGCACAAGTAATATTAAGCATACCTGGAAGGGAAAAGCATATTTATTTTTCTAATTAACTTACTAATCAAGATGGATAGCTTCCCCTAGAATATTAAACTCCTTTTGTGCTACTTCTAATATCTATAGCTTCAAACATGGAATGGCTTCACCTAGCAATAGCATTTCCAACATGAATTTTCCTCTCCTAGGTCCTAAACATGAGAGCATTATCTTTTGCTGCATTTTTTTTTCAAAGGAAATGTTTGGGCACTAGAAATAACTCCCTCCATATTGGATCTCACAATCTCCTATATTTTCCCTGAAGATGGTTGGAAAGAATTAAGATCCTCCAAACCATTTTTCTGGGTGCTCATACTTCTGCCACTCAAACTTTTAATTATAAAGTGACAGCTAATAAAGCAGAATGTCAGAGCTGCTGCAGCTACACTTGCCTCACTGTTTCGCTAAGGTCCTGTTGCATCAAAAACCTGCCCGACCGATCATTTTTAATTAAATAAAAGGCAAGCCCTCCCAGAGCAAGAATGACAATGAAAATCGGCTTTTCGTTGGAGCAGCTGTGTAAATGGCTTCTAAAATTAGTCATTTCTCATCCGTGATTTACAGCTTTCTGTGTGTCTTCTGCGAGTCCGTGTCAGGAGGAGAAAATAAATTTTTCTCAATAACGACCCAGTCATGTGGGGTCCAGTCCATTTTCAGGGTGTCATATCTAACTCACAGTCCCAAGTCACTGTGCCTGGGGAGATGTGTCCAAGGGGTTCCAGATGAGAAGAGCTGTTTGCTTTAATTTAGATGGTGTTGACAGAACGACGGGTACTGTAATAAAACCACCTGGCCTCTTGCCCAGGGGATGTAAAGTCTAAATAAGACAAACAAGAATATAATGAACAACTTGGTTTGACAGGCAGTCTGGCTTCAGAGTCTCAACTTCCTGGGAAAGTTTTATTAGGACAGAAAGGAAGGAATTCTCCAGCACCATATCTAGTACTTTACTTCGCAGGGCCCTCCTCTCTCCATCACCACCATCTACACCCCTCCTGACCCGTGTCCCTAGGTTGATGTCTTGAAACTTTAAGATGAAAGACAATGGGGAGAGGACATGGGAGGCAAGACTGATGGGAGGACGAGAAAGGAAGCAGGAATGGATTTGCATTGCCCAGGAGAACATTACTGAGAACTTAATTTATATCTCTGAAAGCACTGAATCCATACACAGCCACAAATAAGCAGTCATTCTGCAATGAGCACTTGCCTTCTTATTTTCTCTTAGTGATATTTTGGCACTGTGATTCACGCGGTACTAGGAGATTCCTTGACATGAGGCGTCTGAGCAGATCTTGCAAAGGGAAGTACCTTCAACATTTTTCTTTACAAAAATGTATTATCTGAGCATCAGAGAGATGGCTCTGTTTTAAAAGTGCTCGTGGCACAGGAAAACATCCTGGAGTTTACAGTGGAAGGAGAGACTGACCTCAAATGCTGTCCTCTGACCTCTGCACACACTGCACACATGTACACACACACACACACACACATACACAAACACACACATACACACATACACAAATTATACTAAATTAAATTAAAATTAAAAACATACATTCTAAAGATGGGCATCGAAGATTATGAGTTCATCCCCACCTTGGAAAAATAGGTCAAAGAAGAAAGGCCATGCCAGTCAATTACTTAGTTATGGCTGTATGCGAGTTAAATATAGTGTGAACTTGACAATTGAAACTGAGCTTTGGGCCCATCCACAAGGAATTAGTAATTTAGACAAAATGCAAGCAAGCCTGTGGGACATTATGTAATTGATGCAGGAAGCCTCAGCCCGCAGTAAGTCAGACCATTCCCTGGGTATGTGGATAACATGGGGAGAGTTGGTGCAGTACTCTGGAGTACTTCTGTTTATCATGACAAGCTTAACAGTCTGGTGGATGAGAACATTCATCGATTCCTGTGGATATAGTGTGACCAGTTCCCTCAGCTCCTGAAGTTGGTATTAACTCTCTCACCAGGCTGGACTATGAGCTGTAACTAGAATTGTAAGTGAAAGTAAAACTCTTTGTTCCCCTAAGTTGACATGGAGAGTAGCTATAGTAGGCTGGAACTATAACCAGAAACTTAGGTTGATTAATACAGTTAATTCACAAGTCACTAGATCACCGGCTTGGTCAGGCTCTCAAAGGTTCCAGAGACTATACATGACACCCTACTAGATAAGAGGACTATAAAAAGACCCTTTGGACATGTGATACTTTAACCTACAGGTTAAAAACATATCAAGAAATGAGCCCCCCAAAACATGTGAGGTGCTCAGCTTATTTGCTAATGACCAATAACTGGTGAGCAGAGATGGTCTACCACAACACTAGTGAAGCTTAAGCTTCTAGGATCCCAATTCACATCAACCTTGTGCAAAGAAAGTTGGGACTTCCCAAATATTCCAAGTGGAGAGGAAGCCAAGTCTCAGTCTGGGATTTCTGCACATTTGCCACACTTTTTTGATAATTTGTTGTGATTTCATTCTCAGCCTTAAAAAAGTGTCATTTTGGTAAGACATTATGTTCATAACTCCAGATCTGCTTCTGAAAGATGGCTCTCAAAACTATACAACATTTAAGCCACAGAAAGCTCAAAGACTGTCCTCAGCTAAGTCCTTCTCATGAGTCTGTCATTTACAAAGATAGCTGGACCATGTAGGAGCAATTACCACTAGTACCCCCTTTCAATTTCAAAAGTGTCTTCATCTGAGTGATAAATCACATGGTCACTGTACACAGGGCAAAAGGTATCAGTGCACAAACTCTGTAGCAGAAAGTCAGGTTTAAAACTAATCACTGTCACTTACTAGCTAAGTGGGAATCACTTAGGAAAGTCATTTAACTTCAGTGATCATTAATATTAATCCAATTGGACTAGGTCATGGGACAATCATATAACTGATTAAACATTACTTCTGGGTATATGAGAAAGTTTCCAGAAGAGATTGACATAAATCGACTGTACGGAGCAGGTGTCCCTCTCCAATGAAAGGTGTCATTTAGTTCTAGAGTAAAGGGTGGAGGAAGGTCGGATTAATTCTGTCTGAGGATTTGAGCTATCAGTGCTTTCCTGTCCTCAAGGCTGCCAATCCTCTGGCATTCAGACCAAGACTGGGATCTACACCAGCAGTTCTCCAGCTAATAGGCATTAATGCTACCATTATTTCTGAGTCTCTATCTTACAGTCTACAGACTTTGTGACTTCTGAGCCTCTATGATCCTCTGACCTAATGCCTTATTAACTATAATAAAGCTCTCCTCAGATGGCATCACATATACATGGTGTCTGTAGAAACATGGCTACTAGTGAAACTTCCTTGTGTCAGATTACATCTTGAAGATGTAATCACTGCACATAACTATATGGGCATGAATAAGGAACTGAGTTCAAATATGGAGAACATTTAGACCAGTGGCAGGCACAGGACTCCACTATAAGCTGGATGTTTTGCTGTTGTTAATGTTCTTGCCATCATAGTTGCTACTGGTAATTCCTCATTTTTTAAAAAAAATTATTTTTAGTCATTATTAATAATAGCAATAGAAAATGCTATTTTGTTTTAGTGACTTTAGAGGCCTCTCTATGCAAGTTCCTTAGGAGTGATCACATTCCTAGTACTGGGAATTTTATTTAATCACCCATTTCAGGAACATCTAAGGACACCACACACAATTATCATGGGATATAGGACATGCTAAAAGAAAGAGGAATGATGGTGGAAGGATTCAAAAGCTTGTATTATGCATTTGGGGAAAAGCTGTACCAGGTGCACGAATTATTAAGGGTACAAGTCAATTTCCAAACCCACAATTATTTTTTTTCTTTTCTTTTCTTTTTTATTTCCACTCATACAAACTTAACAGGTACACCGGTCCCCCCCTCCCTCTAACCCCCTATCCCCCTGTGCCCCCCTCCCCTCCTCCTTCCCTCCCCATTCCCCAGTGCCTCCCCCTCCCATCCCCAGAGCATCCTTTAATGCCCATGCTAAACTCTCCTCTGGGTCCTCCTCCCTGATGAGGTGCAAGGACCCAGTGGCATTTCCCAGAACCCTTTCCTGTGTTCCCGTTAAGCATAGGAACACTACTGTGGCTGTCAATCCCTTGCCTCTCAGGATCCTAGTGTCTTTAGCAAATGCTAGACTTTGTGAGGTCAATATTGCAGAGAGCATGTAAAGTCCAAATATGATTGCTTCAGTCCTAACTTATGTGGAGTATCTTGCATATCATTGTTCCTCCCATCCTTGTGCTCTTACAATCTTACTGCCCCCTTTTCCACAATTTCCCTGAGCTTCAGGATGGGGAGAAATTAGGCTGGCCTAGTTCTAAGTGATTGATATAGAGTCTCTGATGTTCTGAATTATGGTTTGTTGATTTTTTTTTTCAGTTTTGCTGCTCCCGCAATGCCCTGGCTCCACCCTGATGGGTATTGGATGTCGCCTCCTGGCCAGAGATTAAAAACCTGTTAAATTAGTCTTGTTATAAGAGTATATTCAAAGTAATAAAAGTAGGAAACCGCAGTGAGGGAGGGGTCAATCACCCATCTGTGAAATGGTTACTTTCTATCTGCCAGACTATACGCCCTCCCTCCTGGTAAGATCATACCCCATCAGTTTTATATGATCAGGAACGAAAGTCTGTGAACTTAACCAGATGTCTCATTACTTACTTGCAGTCTTTGATGGTGGCCTATTTTCTCTGCTGTAACATGGTCCCCTCTCTCCTTGTTACTGGTGTGGCCCTCCTTCCCCATCCCTCCTGTTCATAGTCTTAGCAATTACTGTAGTTATTAGAGAGATTTATCTTTGAGTGTCTCTAAGTGGGTTTTGTACTAGGAGCCACCTATTAGGGAGTACATGCAGTGCTTAATTTTCTGTGTCTGGGATACTTCACTCAATATAATTGTTTCTAATCCCATCTATTTCCCGGCAAATTCCAGTAATTCATCATTTTTGATGGCTGAGTAGTACTCCATTGTATAGATGTACCACAGTTTCCTTATCCACTCATCAACTGTTGGACATTTGGGTTGATTCCATGACTTTGCTATTGTAAACAGTGTTCCTATGAACATGGTCGTGCTTGTGCTATCGAGGTGAATTTTTGCTGTATGCGGGGTTATTCCCAAAAGTGGAATCACAGGGTCATATGGCATTTCAATCTTTAATTTCTTTAAGAATCTCCAGACGGCTTGCAGAGTGGCATTACCACCAGCAATGTAGGAGAGTTCCCCTCTCTCCACATCCTCTCCAGCATTTGTTGTTGTTTGTATTGTGGATTTTTGCCATCCTGACCGGGGTGAGATGATATCTCAGGGAAGTTTTGATTTGCATTTCCCTGATGGCTAAGGATGTGGAGCATTTTTAAAGATATTTGTTAGACATTTTAATGTCATCCTTAGTAAAGTTTCTTTTAAGTTCCAGGGCCCATTTTTTAATTGGGCCATTTGTTTCCTTAGTGTTTAGTTTTCTAAATTCTTTGTGCACTCTGGATAATAGAATTATATCAGATATGTGGTTAGTGAAGATTTTCTCCCATTCTGTGCAAACCCACAATTAATATTGGTATTGCTATGAAAAAAATTATAACAAAGGCATGGGCCGTAACAATTACATTGTAAATTTGATTCTCCCCTAGTAATGTGCCAGGTTGTCCAAGTATGCTCAGATTAATATGCTTAAAGCAATCCCAACTATACCTGTTCAAGCACTGAAGATTAGATAAAGTGTCCCAATATCTTTGTGATTGGTTGAGAATAGTCAGTGGTTTACCAAATAGGTAAAATGGCCCAGTAGGTGTTAGACTGTAAATCTAAAGACAGAGAGCAATCTCTTTTTACCAACCCCTGAGGTGAAATGCCATGTTTAATTGCAAATTCAAAGAAGCAGATTAGACCTGCCTAGGCTTCTCTGCCCTTTTTTTCCTGAGGCAGAAGAAGTAGATAGAAAAGAGAAAGCTGAAATGGATATGGAAGTTTCCTGTTGGCTAACTCCCATAGTGTTAGAAGGAATGAGGCAGGCAAGAAAAGCAATTAACCACCTCACCTAGCTACAAGTGCTACAAGGTACAATAACAACTTTTCCAAGAGGAATCCAGTGGTGCAACAGTGGTGTGCAAGATATGGGGGTAACCAATTGCTTTCTGATTGGCAGTAAGGTCCATTTTGTAGCAGGAAACACATGCTTGGTACTGTATACCAGTTCAAATTCCTATGGAAGTGGATTCCATAGTCAGAAACAAACCTCTTAGTGTTAATTACAAATACTTGATGATAAATGTCATCAAATCGCTTATCTTTATACCCTTAGATCAGAGATATACTGACCACTCAAGAAACATCCTTTTGCAATGGAAGATGTGCAATGCAGAGAACTGGCAAAAGTATAAGTTAAAAGAGATGCTGGACAGCTAAGCCCAAAAAGGACATATAATTACCCCCTACATGACCCAGAGAGTCTTGCAGAGAGAAGATAGGGAGATATGAATGTAAGGTAGGGAGACAGTAATTTCTGTCCATATTAGGGCTGAAATACTCAAGCGTTCAATGCAAAGATGTTATTTCCACTGGTCCTTCCCAACAGCAACTCTTCACCATAGAGGAAGCAGATTCTCAGGAGATATGGCTCTACCCTAACAGTTTGGAACTGGTACTGGACAGGTGAGGGGCGCATTTTTCCTCAACAGTTTACCCACTGGTGGGTCCTTCATGGCCCAATGAGTAAAGGGCACATGCCAGTATAGGCACCCTGGATGGAGTCCAATGGAGTGCATATGCAGGGCATGTGGGAGTTGGAGGGAGACTGGCTGGAAGGGAGAACATGTGGGGTGGAGTGGGACAGTTGTGGTGGTGAATAGTGGAGAATGAAAATACGTAAACTCAATGTTTTTGTATGTGAAAGCTTCAAACAATAAAAGTAGAAGAAGAATAGCAAACACAGATATTTTTAATCTAAAATAACTTTGAGAATTACCTAACCCCATGTAATTGCTTCAAGAGAATAATGTAAGAGTTGACCTCAAAATCAGTAAGAACTTCCTCATGTCGGCCCTGTCCATCTGCAGTCTAGGTAGGCCTGGCTTAATGAACTACTTAGCTTCCAGAAACTTAAAGTATTCAAGAAGTGATTGGCTGACAATCTATCAGCAGATATGGTACCAGGACTCTGCATTAGACTATTCATTTCACTGATTATTTCTGGGGTCATTACCAATATTGAGTTGAGAATATAGTTCAGTAGTAGAATGCTTGACAAAATATTGGGTTTGGCATTCATTAATTCAGAAAAAATCTACATTTCAATTTCACTTCGGGGTAAAACGTCATGTATTAGACAATTTCCCTTCAGTTAACACACACTTGGGCATCCTGATTAATAAATATATTTAGCAGTTTGGGTTCAACTGTTCCCTAGAAGATTCTTGACTTGTGAGTCCACCCCAACCTGGTGGAAGAAAATCTTCACGAGACTCAAAATTCACAATAAATACATAGAATAATACTGAAGTGCTCCAAACTAAAATAAATAAATAACAGAGAAAAATTAAATTGTTGAAGATGTTCAAGAACTTTGTAGGAAGAAAAACTTTTAAATATTTAATGTGTCTTGCAAGGTCTTTTTGGAAGAGATTAATGTTATTAAAATGCAGTTTGTTTATATTAAAGTATTTAAATGTTATGCATTTAATGTAAAATACATTATTCTTACTTCTTCCCTGATGCAGAGGCACATTGGGAATTATGTGATCATATGTAATTTGTTAAATGCAAATGACATTTTAAATATTCATATACCATATTTGCATTTTAAAATCAGAATTTTCAAAAGGGAGAGAGTATAAGAGGAATAAAAATCTAAAGTAGATTCCACTGAGGATATCAAAGTAAAGAAATTAATATTCATAACAGACAGACAAATTTCTGCTACTTCTGGCAATAAGCCAGATGAATGTGCACAGATTCAAAATGTGAGGGTCACACCAGGGGATGTATGAAAATCTTAAGACCAAATGGCACCTTGCAGCGGTTGTTAGCCCCATCCCTTCACTTCATGAATGAAGAAGTAGAGGTTCAAAGAAACTAAGTGATCCGCACTTTGGTAGGCCAGAAGGAAACAAATGTCAGCTAGATGCTATGACAGATGTCCGAACAATTGAAATGCTCTCTACCCTCTACTCTCAGTAGTCACTCCACCCAGCCCTTTCTGAGGACTCATTAAGCAGACTGAATAGAATCCAACAGCAGAAAATTAAGAATCAATAAGAACACTAATTGCTTAATAGATAAATGATAATGTTTAACGTTGGCATTAGGTGTCCTGAGGTGTCCTGAAATGTATTCATATGTCGCTCACTGACCACTGCCTGAATGAATGTGACTTTCTGGGAAACAATTTGACATTCTCATCAAGTCTTCAATATGCTCATGTCTTTCTTTACAGTAATTCCAAATTTAAGTTAGTGCAATGAAATAAGCTGAAACTGAAGAAGTCTACGTGCAAAATCTTCATTGCAATATTACATTCTGAAATTTGGAACTAGCTTAAAATTTGGGAATGGCTTAAATAGTACAGTTTCGGGTTTGCAAGATGACTTGGTAGGTGAAGGCATTTGTTCTGCAAACCACATGCATGTCAGAGCACTCACTCTATCAAAAATTTTTAAAAATAAAGAAAATACTTCATTAGAATACTTAATAATTAAAACATAAAATAAAAATATAAAGATACTGTGGAGCATATAAAATATAATGTATCAAACAATGTTTTTAAGAATGATGGAACCCCTAACCTATTAGCAATGATAATTAAAACAGCTAAAAGCATATCTGGTGAGTGTCTGATGTCACCATCTATTTACTCACTAGAAATTGATGGGGGAACTCTTAAGTCAGTAGTTCTAAACTTCAGTCTAATCTTCACTTGAGGATTTGTCAAAAACTCAGAATCTGATTGGTGGGTCTGGGACAGGGTTTAAAAATGGGCATCCTAAACTAGATCTTTGTCTCAATATGTCAAGAGGAAAGTTCCTTTCTGCTTCCTTCTAGATTTTTCTTCACTCAGGTTTCATGGGTTCCTAGTCTTCTACCCCAGCAGACAGACCTGACACTGGAGAAATTCTTGCATTTGGCCCCGTACCTCATCTCCACCCTGTGACAATCTGTAATCAGTGAATGTCTCAATGCCCCAATTCACAGCCAAAGAGCCAGAGTTGTAGGCTAAGTTTTGCCCTAATTTGTTGCATTTAAATGCTTTAATGAATGCAAAAACAGATTTTCAAAAAATATTGAAAACAGATGCTTTTCTAAAATCATGTCTCACTCGGTGTGAGAAAAAAAGTTGAGTTAATAAATAAACTGAAACAGTAACTCTAATTTACTCCCTGAAAGAAGGCTAAAAGGGAGAACAAGAAAGGACAAGACCATGGGAGCCCAGTCTGGTGCTTTGGTGTACTGAATGTTAGCTGTATCAAGACTTAGAAGGGCTTCAGGAGGACTTTCTCTCTCACCTCCCGCCCCTTTTTCTTCTGTCCCATTAATTTTTTCCCCAAGACCAACCATACGACCTAAAATTTCCTTTCCCTCCAGTTGGGTCATAGAGAGTAGAACTTTTCTTTCCAAAAGCCAGTCATGAACCCCGAAAATACGGTTCTTATCTCCCATCACCTTTGTGAAAGTTATTCATACAGAAATTCTCTGATTTACCTCATCTGACCAATAGATCCCTCATCATACGACCTTCACTCCTGCCCCACATCCAGGGAAGAGGAACATTGTAGAGCTGCCAAGAAGAATCTAAGCAAACAGATTTAGCTGAGTCTCCCCTCACAGACGAACTGCAACCAGCTGAATTCATTTTGTCCAATTACATTTCTCCATGAACATCCAATCTTCATGGACAATCCAACATGGACAGTTTTGCCAAGTTCTTTGATTCTTTCTTTCTGCAGTTCTCTATGTGTCATAGTTAGGCACGGGTCTCAACTTGACAGTTGTGGGTTTGAGTTCTGGGCACATTTGTGGAGAATTAGTAGTTGGGTTAAGCCCAGAGCAAACCTGCAGGAGATTGGCTGATGGGAAGGCCCAGACCGAGTAGGTGGGATTAGGCCCTGGAATAAAATACAGACAGCTGGTTGAGAGAGTTGGCATCCTTGTGCATACTTGGTCAGATATGCTAGTCTGGCAAGTAAGGATCGTCCCTCTCTTAGGCATTACGGAGAGATGGCATGGCCAGTTCTCTCAGCCCTGGTGTTGGTGCATGCTCTCCTGTCAAGCTGGACTAAGAACTATAACCAGTAATTGTAAGAGAAAATAAACTCCTTGTTCCCTTAAGCTATTTGATGGTGACTTATCAGCAACCATGCAGGTGAACTGCAACACTATGTTTTAAGTTTTGATGAAATGAATGTTTCATGTTTTTCTTCTTAATCTACTTTGTGTTGCAAGGGTGCCAACCATGATTCTTATCTTTTTCCATTTTTATAATGGTATGTTTTTCCTTTAACTTTTAAACTAACTTTAAAGTCTTTGTTTAATAAAGGAGAAAAAATTGTATTTTGGCCCTCTGACTTCTATAAACTTCAAGCACTATGCATAGGAGAAACTTTTATCTTCATTAATAAGTTAGTATTTTGATATCCCCCTCTAACAATATGGCTGATGGTCTAAACTACATATTGTAAAGGACCCTTCCATAAAATTTACTAAAATACAGATATAGGGATATATTCTAGAAAGCATGTTGAGGTTCAGAGGATATCTTCAGAAACAAGAGAGGAAAAAGATAAAGAAAAAATAAGGAACTTAATGTCTCACAGCACAACAATGACAATTAAGTACAAATGTTAACTTGATAATTGAAGGCAGGCATTTTAGGTTAGGCAGTATTAGAGCATTCATGCTGAAATGGTCTCTGAAGGTCTTTGAAGGTCTCCTCTGGCTAACTGAAGGAACACACCCTATTTTAACTCTCTACAAAGATAATGTCCCCAACTTCCCTCAACCCTCTGTTCATGAAAGGATATGGAGATTAGTTCTACATCGAGATAAGCCCTACTAAGAGTTGGGATACCAGATCCACCCAATATGAACAGACCAATGAGATGTAGAGGACTAAAATTTCCAGTCTGGTTTGCAGAAACTGGAGCTAATCAATAAGGAAAAGCCGATTTTTCTAGGACTGCCTGACATTATAAATAACCCTAACCTGTCAGTCATCTTTGGTTCTCTTGCCATGTATGGAATCCATGAGTTCCTATCTAACTTTTCTCTCAACCTTCATGGATTTCATGCCTGGAGTCTATGAGTTCTCCAGGGCTCTCTTGCCCTTCATGGATTCATGTCCATGAGTTCTGTTCTTTCTCTCCTTAATAAACTCTGCCTTAATCCTCTATGTGTGTCCTGGTTTCAGTCTCTGACTCCCAAATGCAGGAACCTGGACACATAAAAACCCCAGAGTGACCCTCGTAACATAGGCATAGTTGTAAGAATTATTAGTTGAGTCAAGCCCTAAGCAGACCTGCAGGAAGATGTCTAACTGATGGAGACAGTCCAGTCCCTTGTAGGTGGGACTTTTCCTTGAGCAGGTGAACGAGATTCAGAGCATTGGCATGCTTCGATGTACTTGTTCATACACACTATCCGGCAAGTGAGGATTGTCCCTCTCTCAGCATTCCTATGCATATAGTGTAGTCAGTTTCCTGGGCCCTTGCTAGTATGGGCTCTCCTGCCAAACCAGACGTAAAGTAACCAGATAATCATAAGTCAGATTAAAATTCCCTGTTCCTATAAGCTTATGGGTCATGGATTTATTGGTAACATGTAGAGAAACTGTGATAAGTAAACAAACACAGATGGAGAAACAAAGTAGAGCGAGGCTGGTTCAAACATGGATAGATTTTGACACTCACACGAGTTGAACCTGACCATCCCATCTGAAGAAAAAACCCTTAAAGTAGGTGAAACTCCTAAAACTAGCAGGGCCCCCTCATTTTCAACCAATTCAAACTTAATTCTTCTCTGTAGGTAAACAATAAAATGTAGGTGTTCGGAATTTCCCCAGCATTCAATTCAGGAATACATGGGTTCATAATCAAAACTCACTAAATATACAAGGACACAAGCCTTCATGGGTAAAAGCTAAAGAATTTTTTTTAAAGCCTCCAAGAACTTTGGAAATATCAAATACTAAATTTGAAAGGTTGAGCCTAAAACACGTTTAAATTAGCATAAGAAATGTGTAAGGGACAAAAGACAACTTAGAAAATTTGAAAACAAAAATAGAAATCTGTGTAATAAAAATAAACTTTGGGAATTGAAAGCTCAGTAGATGAGCTACTGAAGAGATGAGAAACAGGACTGGCTCAGCAGATCAAAGCACTCTTGCAGCATAAACCTAAGGCCTGAGATTGATCTCTGGAATTCACATGGTGAAAGAAGAGAACCCCCTTCCAGAGTTTTCCTCTAATTTACACACACACGGCATAATTCCTGCATATACGCATATACATACATATATGCATGCACAATTATTTGAAGCCCATTAAAAAATAAGGATGATAATACAGCAGAGGGTAGAAATTTATAATTCATTGGTAGACATTACAGAACAGTCTTTGGACTGTTCTGTAATGTCTACCAGGCCGACACAATTTCCACCTGGTATTTTCACATCAGATGCAGGATCTGAACTAAGGACCTTCTGCTTGCAAGGCAGAGGTTTAACCCCTGAGCTATCTCTCTAGCCTACTGATGAATCAGCTTTTAAAGATATAATGACTAAAGTTGCTTGCGATGCATCTGACCTTTAATTCCAGCACTTGGGAGACTAAGGCAAGAGGATTGCTATGAGTTTGACAACAGACGGGGCCAAAAAACTCTGTCTTAAAACAAAATGAGTTTCCCATTACTGATTAAGGATGTTATAAGTTTATCTATTGTTGTAGTCAAGAATGACCTGAGAAGGAAGATCTAAGGATGATAAGCAAAGAAAGGAAGTTGAAAGCTTTACTATGATAATCAATACAGGTCAAGACAATAAAATAATATAATGGGCAATGTCACCAACTTAAATGTTAAATAAAATGTTCCAGATAATATCAGTAATAAAATCATGCAAACAAAATAACTTTTCCTTCTCAAAGCAGAAACTAATTGTAAAAGAAAAGTTAAACCATATTCAGTCTCCAGACGCATACCTAAAAGACATGACTCTAGAAAGGTTGAAAGAAATTGTGGCTCAGCCAAGAGCAAACTTAAGGCAGCTACAGTACTATTGACCAAAAGAGAGGGAAGAAGGAGGTTAAGATTAAAAAAAAAAATCTAGAAAGATGAGAAGGAAAAGACTGCTGGGAGTGAAAGAAAAATAAAACAAGGCATACAGGACGTAGAAGCAGAGCCCAGAGAAGTTTCTAGAAGGGGAGGCCAGAGAAGGCAGAATTAAGCGCCTCCACTACATTTGCAATGCTAGTGCCAAAGGAAGAGGGTCTCTTATCAGGAAAGATCCCTAAGTATCTGGAAAATCAGAGCCGGAGGCAGGAACCCGGCCTGGACTGGGTTTTACTGGGACAGAAAGGTTGTCTGCGTTGCACTTCATGGTATCAGCAGGAGAGGGTACCTTTAAGGTACGAAGCAGTGAATACCACGCAGAGAAATGTCCATTCCCTCCTTGGGAACTTGCTTCTCATTTAGCAAAGGCAAAACAGCATCCAACTCACTTAAATGCAACAGTACAGGGAGAACATATACTCTCAAGTCCCATGTAAAATCACTGATAGAAAAAAAGCATATAAAATTTGACCATAAAATATCCCAATACACAATGCGAACAACTGAGAAAAGGATACACTGAAAACTCCCATACTTCAAGGAGGTCTAAAAGAAATTAAGAAAGCCGTTTTGGAAAAAATGGCCTAGGAGCAGCGTATTAGTCAGGATTCTCTGAAGAATAGAATCTCTAGAATATGTGTGTGTGTGTGTGTGTGTGTGTGTGTGTGTGTGTGTGTGTATAACTATTAAATAATAGTGTCCTCAAAGTAGCTGCCCATGGCTTCTGCATTCTTGACTGGAATGCCTCACAGAGCCAAAAGATTTGGAGAAGGTTTTGAGCCTCTATCTCTCGCCAAAGATGCTGGGCCCCCATCTCCATGATGATGATGAACAATAAACAGCAGCAAGACCTACAAGACCAGGCTCCAAAGGCAGCAGAACAGCAACAAGGTTGAAAGGATGAAGCTCTGAGTCAGCCAAGGATGGAGGCAGCAGCAGCAGCAGCAACGAAGAAGTGATCGAAGTGTGATCGAAGAAGTTAACAGCAAATTGACACAGGATAAGGAAAGAGCAAGTCCCTCATCCTTACACTTCTGATTATCCTATCCAGTCCACCACTGTAAAGTACCATCCATTATGGGCTGGGTTTTCCACATCAATTAGGTAAGTACTTGCAGACTCGTTCAAGGGCCTGCTCCAACCATGGATTCTTCACAGCTGTGCCCCCAAATAGCCAGCAACTGTCAAGGTGACACTAAAATGTAACTATAACAAGCAGTAAATAAGCCCATAAATAAGACAAGAAATGGGGCTGGAGCGGTGGCTCAGGGGTTAAGCCTCCGCCTTGCAAGCGGAAGGTCCTGAGTTCAGATCCCAGATCCCACGTATAGACACCAGGCGGAAGCGGGGGCGGCCTGCGCTTCTGGTCCTGGTAGGGCGGAGCCTGTGAATCCCGGGGCAGAAGGAGGTGGAGGCGTCCATGGTGGTTCGCGAATTCGTCCGTGGTTTTCTACACATACACAGACACACACACAGACACACACACACACACACACACACACACACACACACACAGACACGCGCGCGTGCACATGCGCACAGTTGAATAAAAAAAAAAAAAAGACAAGAAGTGAAACCCAAGTAAATTTGTTGCAATGTAAGAGAAATTAGAACCAAAAAGTAAATGGGATATAGGAGAAAACAGATCCCTTAGAAACTCAGGGAGTTTCTAAATGCACTGAAATAAAATAATACGCACTGAAAGGAAAATATGAAAAAAATGAAACCAGAAAGCAGTAAAGCAGCAGGAGAAAGAGACAATGAAGGCAAAATAATCTCCAACATGCATAAAATTTGAGTCCTCCAAACAAAAGCAAAAGATCAGATCATCAGTGAGGAGCATAAAACCAACTAACAGACTTTGCAAAAACGTGTAACATAGAAAACAATGAAACACCTTAGGATGCTCAAGGAAAGATATAAGGCAAGAATTTCTATTATCTTTCCTTCCATGACAAATGCCTCAAACAGTTATAAATATGCAAAAATCTAATGTATTGGTTCCATGAGCCCTTTCGAAGTGTTTTGCCAAAGATCAGTTAGATCTTTGCCAAAGCTAAGAAACTGTTAGAAAAGCTTTAGCATGAAGAATGAATTGGGCATTGGATGAATTTGGCTGTAGAATTAAGATGAACAGCAGAGTACCATCACACCTGGGGACCTATTATACAAACACATTAGCCTGTGGGAAGGTATATAACCTGAAAACCACCACATTACTTGCAAAAACTCAAAGGAACCAAACCAAGAAAACAGAGCTAAAAAAACAAGACTAGCAAAAATACAACGTGGACCTTCAGCTTTGGAATCATAAAGATTATACAGTCATAACAAGTCCCCCAAAATTGGAGACACATTGAAATAAAAATCCAACTATGTATCTACAATGAACACAATTCTTTTTAATAACTTTAATAGTTGGTCATTCAAAGATACTTCCAAGGTTATATAGCAATGGAGTTGCCATGAAACTTGAAACTTTATTTTGAAGACAGTTTGTTAGTACTGATGTTAACAGGAAATGTAGGCAGCTATTTTATCTTACAGATAAAATGGAATTACTAATAGTTTTAAGAACAAAGTCTTAATGACCAAGAGAAGAGACACAACTATAAAATAAGCAAAACTTTTCATAGAGTTATGTTTGAATTGTCACATCGTTATGGTATTATGATTGTTTATTTTTAAATAACTGGATCATATGCAGTAATATTTCCAAATATAAATCTAGTCATCAATAAATATTTTTATATTTTATTAGATTAGAATAATATATAGAATTAGAATACTATTCCCAGAATTAGGAATGAGGATTTCTTAGATGCACGTTTTAGTTGAGTTAATGGTAGGAATTATACACACTACCTGTTGCAGTATGCCTGCATGGTTGCTGATAAATGACCACCAAATGGCTTAAGGAAACAAGGGGTTTATTTTCTGGTTACAGTTCTCAGTCCTTACTTGATGGGAAAGCATGTGCCAACCAGGGTCAAGGGAATTGGCCACACCATCTCTATGTATGATACCTCCTAAAACTAATGACGCCAACATCCAAAGGACAAAACAAACCTAGAGACTTCCACTGGCTGAAGACAGTCGAAATATTTGGAGCACTGAAAGAATTATGACTATAGCTGATGGAAGGTATCAACTATACAGAATGGATGAGTTCATAATTATGTTTTTGAAAATATACAGAATTCTGTTAATTTTATAATTATATTTTTGAAAAAGGAATACTTTTATTTTTGAAACAACATCTTGTTGATCATTTGGTAAGTGAAATAGAACACTGAATCTACACCAGAAAATTGGTAAAGAGAAAGAACAAAATTTTAGAGTTGGGGAGGCAGTCCAGTGTTTGTTGCACATGTTTGGATCTTGCAATTTAGGTCTCTGTGA
Organism: Typhlomys cinereus; assembly: GCA_023101885.1. Taxonomy (NCBI): domain Eukaryota; kingdom Metazoa; phylum Chordata; class Mammalia; order Rodentia; family Platacanthomyidae; genus Typhlomys; species Typhlomys cinereus. The sequence goes on along the minus strand of JALPQD010000065.1, from coordinate 4,836,038 downwards.
ACGTCCATCACAGCAGCACATCTGCAGCACTAGGACTGAAGCAGATCATTAGTGAGCACTGCACAGTCAGCCTGGCCAAAACTGATGTGCTCTAGATACAATGAGAAGACCTGTATCAAAAAATAAGGAGAAAGCCATAGAGGAGCACATCCATTGTCAACCTTGGGCCTCTGCACACACACCACAGGTTCACCTGCACCCAGAGACACATGCACACACCTACACATGTGTGATCACTACACACACACACACACACACACACACACACTAGATCTATTGTCCATTTCCACTGAAACAATAGTTGAATTTCCCAGAAGTATTGTTAGTAAATGTAGAAAAAGTAAGAGCATTAGATGAATCGCCTTTGAAACATTAAGCCAAATAGTTGATTCAACTGAAAATCATCAGTGGCCAAGGATTAAGGACAAGGATCAGGGTGTGACCACATGTTAATCATAGCACTACTGAGAGGTTCTGTGCCTTGCCTAGTTCTGATATGACACCATGGAAATTACTCAGCAACATAAGGACATGTGTGTGTTTTGAAAAAGATGAGTTTTGAATTCATTAAAAGCTTTTGTGCAATTCTGTCTCACTTATGAGAATTATGAGGAATGTAAAAACAAGGTCGATGTTATTGTAGGAAACACAAGGGTTGGTTCTGAGCTCAGCCTATTCCACAGCATGGTTCTGCAGCAGCACATCTCTAGGATGGGGGATTATAAGGAGAGACGGGAGATAATAAACAGCTAGCCGATAATTTAAGCAAACATATAAAAAGAAATAAACATTTTCCAGAAGAACAAAATTAATGATATTTCAAATATGTCTTACAGTAAGCCTCCAAGAGAAGAAAAGTAAGTGTTATAACAAGATACTAGTTTATCACCTTTGACTGACAGTCTGGCATTTGCCGGATGCAGTCACAGAAACTCATACTCTGTTGCCGAGATTGTACACTGTGCAACAACTTTAGTAATGCAAATTGGCATTGTCAAATGCAGATGAACACAAATATCTGTTCTAAAATACAGCAATCCTAGAACACTACCTAGAACAATTCTTGCAAGTGCACACTCAGGATATCTTGTAGAGAATTCTCTAAAACCTCCTTCCCAAAAGCAAAATAGTGGGAACAATCTAAATATCTAGAATATAGGATCAATAAACTACAAGTATATTGTGCAATGGGTATTGCAGTGAAAATAAATGAACTATAACTAAGGCAACAGCATGAATAAATTTTCTTACTTACAATATTGAACAGGAAAGATGCGCTGCAAAGATTACATTCCATCTGATTCCACTTTGTGTAATGTCAGAAAGGAAGCATTGACTGACACAGTGCTTAGGAATGCATGGGGTTTTATACTCAAAAAGAAAAAAAATCAAGGAAATGAAAAGACACCTCAAGACAATGGAGACTATCTATCTCTCAAAGTAACAAAGAACAAGAACTAACAGAAGGACACTTCAGCGGCATTCATGAAAATTTCATTCCTAAGAAAAAGTGCATTCATGAATGTTTGCTTTATTATGGTTTTATAATATGCATCTTTTAAAATGTTTATTTGTTCTGAGAGAGATAGAGGGGGAATACAACAGAAAGATACAGCGATACAGATACAGAGAGAGCATGAACATGCATTTCATGACACATGGATGGAGTTCAGAAGTCCGTTCTCTCCTTCTACATATGTGGGCTTCCAGGGAACAAATTCACATTCCCAGGTTTGCAAGCATGTGCCTTACCGGCTGAGCTATCTCAGCAGCCCCTATAATATACATCTTGTTATGTATCTAAAAACTTTTAGGAGAATGTTTCAAGGGGTTGGGGTTCTGGTGAGTTAGTTGAGTGCTTGCCTAGCATGCAGAATCCCTGGATTCCGCCACCATCTCAGATACTACATAAACCAGGTATGGTGGCACACACCTGTAATTCTAATGCTCAGGAGATGGGTGTTGGAGAATCAGAACTCCAAGTTCATCCTCAACTACATAATGAGCTGGAGGCCAACTTGGGCCACATGAAACTGTTGTTGTCTCAAAATAAAACAGTTTCTAAAGTACTAAAATATCATTCCTAACATCAGTTACCTGTAAATAAATACTACCAGATCTAGAAAAATTTAAAAATAGATTAATCTGATGAATGAGTGGTTGTCCCATTATTATCATTAATGAGGATTTGAGGGTTCTCTTCAGTAATGATAGAACTAGATAATGTGTTAGAATCTGTACTTTCTAAGGCAGTAACAATACACAGCTGCTCTCCTCTCTCTCTCTCTTTATGCATGTGTGTACATGCATACATATGTGTATGTATTGTAGACATGAGCATATATACTGGCAGATAAATCAATGTTGAGAAAGTTGAGTGAGTTCTTAAAGAATTTAAAGTTTTTAATCTTGTGTGAAATAAGAAAGATGCCTTTATAGCACTAAAGTTGGCCTGATATTTTGAAAGCCAAGCCAAATGCTGAAGCATTTGCTTTTAAACCATTCCTCAAACAGAGAAATGGAAGAAAGCCTGGAGCGATGAAGTTCTCCCTTGTAGATGAAGCCTAGTACCAATACCCTTATAATTAAGAACTGGCCTGCTGCCTTTTGAGTCTGTTGCTTACCATCTGCGATGTCTTTTGTGACATAATCTCCAACTTAGGATTAAGGAAGACTATTCAAATAAATGATATTTGCAACTACTCATTATTGAATCAAATACTGGGGCTAAAAGGGGGGTGGCTCTGTCTCTTGATCTTTGGCTTATGTGAAAAAATAACATGGAGGTGTGTGAAAAGAAGTTGACTGGGTGATGAACAAACACAGTTGGGATTTTCTTTCATGTGTTTAACTTCTGAAAAGTATGTTGGATGAGACATAGTTCCCCTGCAAATGCCATATTTTCATATCCTGCCTGAGTTATACGCATTTAAACTTGTCATGCTATGCTACTGCCTGCTTGCAGCCAGTTCCATTTTGGCAGTCACAATTCTGTACATCAATTTGTGCAATTACAGGAATATTTCACTGAATTTTTTTTATCTTGATTGGTTCATAAGATAAGGTGAAAAAGAATAAATCAAAGTTCAGATACTAGTTATAGGAGCATAATTTTCATGAAATTAATGTAATTGGGCCAAACTTGGAAAGCACTATGTGTGCTGAAAAGACTGAATCTTTGAGCTTAATTGGAAGCTCATTGGAGTGAAGCCAATTTCCTATGTCTTCAACTGTAAAGGCAAATAATAAAATTAAAGAACACACATGAGGTTCTGGCACTGTATAATGAAAGATAATATCTATAAAAAACAAAATTACAGATTCTACATATTTTAGTTCCCTTATGAAACTAGCAGTAACAGTGGTTGCAAGAACACCTAGGCTGGGGCTAGCAGTAATTCACTCCTTTCCATCTTCGCCTTCATTCTCCAATCCATGAGCTATTCTAGGGACTTCCAGGTGTATCCAGGATACACCCACTTGGCCCCTTGACTCAGTTTCCTCAGTCCTGATATATCAACTCCTCTTGTGTCAGGCTGTGAGTGTTGGATTTAAGCTAATCTCCCCTTCCACTCTTATTTCTTCTCCAATCTAGAATAAAACTGCCATGACTTCTGTTCAGATTCTAATATGCAACTTTCCCGTGAATTCAGAAACAAGGCAAAAAATTTATAAAGATTTGACCATTCACATATCCATGCAAGATGAGCGCTGGGGAGCTTGAAGAGTGCTTTCCTTTTCCTCTTTCCCAGAAAGATCTGCTTGACATGCCTTTGAGAGTATTCTTTTTCTGCTCAATACTGTATTTTAAGTTTTAATTTTAAACAAAATTTCACAAAAATAAAAACATGAGAAAAAACGGGTATGGGGAATGCATTAATAAGCAAGGGTGATCTCTGAATTTTCTCCAGCTCCCCCTCAGCCAAAAGCAGTCATAATGAGAGGTGAAAAAACACAGCAACACAAACAGAAAAAAGGTGCATCTCTATGGCTCCAGAAGGCAGAGCTATGGGTATAAAGCTCACCGAGACATCCTCTCTTAACAAGAAGCAATCATGCCAGGGACAGAAGCATTCTGGCTACTTCTCTACCCCAGGATGACCACAAATCAGCAGCCACAGCCCTCGTGATCAGTCATGGTGAGTATCACAAACTCAGACTAGCCGCGCTCAGGGGTCTCGGGTTCAGGAGACCATCCCAAGGCCTGCGGGCCTGGAAAAGTGAAGAGTCGGGGACAACTGGGACCTACAGAGACACAGTCATGATGGTGAGGAAGGGGAGGAAGGTAGCCTCAGGAGGCAGCAAAGACAGGACACAAGGAGGCCCGAGGAGAAGGCCAAGCAGTCCAGGGTCAGCTACTGTCCAGATGGACCCCCCAACTTCTGTCCCCTTTCGTTTTTTTTTAGATGTGAGTGATTTTATTTATATATTTTTAATTTAAAGATTTTGAATCTTCAAATTTGATAGGGCCACAATGCTTTAATAGAGTCCTTATGAAACCTTGTAATAAGATAGAGAATATCATGAATTTCACCTGCACAATTCACTGATTATTCAGTGCAGAATACTGAGAAATTGTTAATGTATGGCTATCATTCATTTTTCTTTTTTTTTATTTCCACTCATACAAATTTAAAGGTACACAGGTCCCCTCCCTCCCTCCACCCCCACGGACCACCCTACTCCCCCCTCTTTTCCCCCCCTCCCTCCCCATCCCCCAGTGCCCCCCCATCCCTGGAGCATCCTTTAATGTGCATGCCAAACTCTCCGCTGGGTGCTCTCCGATGAGGTGCGAGGGCCCAGCGGCATTTCCCAGAACCCTTTCCTGTGTTCCCCTTAAGTTTAGGAACACTATTGTGACTGTCAGTCCCTAGCCTCCCAGGATCCTAGTGCCTTTAGTCCATGCTAGACTTTGTGGGGTCAATAATGTGTTGGACATAGCACAGGTCATGCAAAGTCCTATTATGATTGCTTTGGCCCTAACTTGTGTGGAGTATCTTGCATATCATTATTCCTCCCATCTTTGTATTCTTACAATCTTACCGCCCCCTCTTCCACAATTTTCCCTGAGCTTCAAAGCAGCTTGCCTCCAAGCCTCAACCTGCCTTGACCACCTGTCACTATTGCTCCAGTCTGCTCTCTGGCTGATCTTATCAGAGAGAATCTGAAGGAAACACTTGCACTGACACCCTAGCCTTGTTGCCAGGGGGAGACGATCCTTCACCCGAGAAAAGGGACTTCACAGAGTGGCTTCAGGCAACAAGAAATAAACGGACAATAAATTCCGAGGCTGAAGCAGTTGGCTGCATTCTGTAACATGAGGTCCCTCCAGCCTCGCCTCTTACCTGGAAACCGAATGGGCAGAGGAAGGAGGGGTGGAACTTTCAGAAGTCATGCAATGGATGGTTTGAAGAAGAAATGGAATTGTGAAAGTAGGCAAGCAGCACGTGGAAATATGGGCACTGACAGTACTATTTAGTTCAAGTGTGTACAGCCACAGAGAGACTGGGGGGCTGGTAAGTTAGACAGCAGCAGTCACCTTAAGGAGGAGCAGGCGGTATGTAATGTGGGGCTTCCTACCTTGGTCTCTGCAAAGACTATACAGGGGCACGTGCACATACCTGGATATAAACTCGCAATGGTACACCTACGATCTAAGGCCTTTCCTACATGCCAGTAATAAATAAACCTGAGTGCTAATCCTAAAAATTAACAGACGTTATCCAGTAAAGTTTGCCATCTGATACAGGACTACAAAAAAACCTTGTATGTCAAATCTTAGAGAAGTCAAAATCTGGAGCTAACTTATAAATGTTATTGTGTCTTTTTAAAGTTAGCCATGACTGTTATAAAATGACTAAAATGATTTTAAAAAAATCTCTTAGGACTTGAGTTCCAAGTAAGTGTCATAATATGAATAAAGGTATTCTATATTTATTCCTAAACTGTACATTTTATGCAGTGCTAAGCCACATCCCCCAAATGTCGGTTGGATATACTTAAGACGTGTGAAGGAGCTGAAATTATCACTCTAACCTCTCTTACCTTTTGAAAATCCTACCATCTGGAACTGGGGATTTGACCATGTTCATAGCTTCTAATGCATTTTCCTGGCATTAGAAACATCTGGGTCTCCTAGTGCTTGATTTTAATGCTGCATTACAGTCTTGTTCTTGGAGGAGGTATTTGAACCCACAGTTAAAAATAGGAACTTAGGCCAAATAGCAGGAAGTGTAACTATTAGATGTCAGCGTTCAGCTGAGGTGGGCACTAAGGGCACGGGCTCTGGGCTCTGTGCACACACGCCACTCCATGTCCTGCTCACCCTTTGCTTCCTAGCAGTGGGTACAGTGTGACCAGATCTCTCCCACTGCAGCCACCATACTTTCCTGCTGCGATAACTACCTTCTATATTCCCTCAAACTGTAAGACAAAAAAAAAAAAAAAAAAAACACTTTCCTACTTAAGTTGCTTCTTGTCAGGTACTTTTAGCCACAGTGATGAGAAGAGTAACTAACACAGTACACAGTACACAGTAACTAATACAGTACCCTAACAAATAGGTTAAGTGCAAAGAATTGATTAACTTGTAGATGGTGAACATGTCATTTTTTGCTCAATAACAGGATTAGGTCTACAAACCTTTAATATGAAGAAATGATATGACTTTTTTAGTGAGGTAATACAATTAATTTCTCTGATATATCTTTTTACAGGGATCCTTAAGAACTAGTGTAGGCAAAGTCTGGCATTTGCTAAAGGCACTAAGATCCTTGGAGGCAAGGGACTGACAGTCACAGTGTGTTCCTATGCTTAAGGGGAGCACAGGAAAGGGTTCTGGGAAATGCCACTGGGTCTTTGCACCTCAACGGAGAGGAGGACCCAGAGGAGAGTCTGGCATACACATTAAAGGATGCTCGGGGGATGGGAGGGGGAGGCACTAGGGGATGGGGAGGGAGAGGGGAGAGGAGGGGGGCATAGAGCAGTGGGAGGTTGGAGGGAGGGAGGGGACCGGTGTACCTGTTAAGTTTGTATGAGTGGAAATAAAAAATAAATAAATAAAATATTATACCATAAAAAAAGAACTGGTGTAGGGGTAAGACTAAAATGGTCAATATTCAGAATCAAGTTTTCGTTGAAAGAATCAATCCCAACTTCACCACAGAAGTGGTGCATTATTAATTCCTGAGTACCAGGGATGAAGACCTTACATATGCTAGCAAGTATTCTACCTAAGATCCATATCCCCAGGTATCTTTTAGTTTTTATTTTGAGATAGATTCTTTGCTAGTTTGCTCAGGCTGGTCTTGAACTTGCGATTCCCCTGCCTCAGACTCTCCAGTAGCTAGGTTTACAGACCTGCAGTAGACCAAGCAAGCTTGAGTTCTGATGTTCCGCAGAAGTAATATAGAATAAAGACAGAGAAAGTGACATACTTCGATGTCCATAAGATGACGGAAGACCACCGGATTGCCCAAGTAGGACACTTTAAGCTTCCAAAAAGATTAAGAAGAAGTAGTTTCAAGAAAGGAAATGGCTTGAACCTCAAGTACCTCGATCAACTGATGTTCCGGATGTAGAGCAGAAATAAACAAGCAAAATAAATAGAAATCTGAAGATGTGTCGTAGCTCAACATTGTTCAGTCACCACATCCCAGCTTCTCTCACAGCCACATGACCAGATTGGCAGTTTTTTCCTTCAGTGCCATGATGATTTTGCTTCTCTTCCATTCAGACTCAAGTGAATTAACGGCAAAGCCTAGCCAGCAGAATGACTCATGATAGTTAGTGTTTTCTGTGATGCTGTGGATTACGCCCAGTGATGGGTAGTGATGATCGTCAACTTGACAATAGTATGGAATCAGCTAGGAGACAAATTTCCAGACACACCTTTGAGGAACTGTAATTCATACAGGTCATAATTGCTCAGGTTTACAAGACAAATACACATTTCGATGCTACCGGTAAGGCAGCCTGCAGAACAGTAACTCCTCTCACTAAAGGCCCTACCAGGCTCTGACTGCCTGTGCGTTTCAAAAGAGCATATGGGCCACATTCTACTGTGAGCCAAAGATAGCTTGTAGGTTGTATATAGTCCTCATGCAGTTTGCTCATTAGCTCAAAAGCTTGCCAGCTCAGAACTTAACTGCATGCAATATCCCACAAAAACAAGTTTTTACTCATTTTACTTAAGATTGTCCATTTCTAAAGCAACATGATTGTTATAAAGTGAGGTTCTTGTCTATGAACTTTCTGGTCTCTGGTTGAAGGGCTTAAGAACTCCACCTACGAGAACATGCAATCAACACAAGCTTTGTAACCAATATCAAATCATGATTACACCATTATTTTGCAAAATGAATTTCCTTTACTTGCCAAACTTCTGGCTCTACTTCTAAAAGACTTGCCGACTCTAACTTCATACAAAAGGCCAACAGCAAATTGGGCTGTGCCCATAATTTCTTTCCAACTGATACAATGCTTCTTTTATTTGATATATCTCTCCTTCCCTAAGGATGGTATCAAACGAGTTCAAAATGAGGAAGATTTAGAGTAAGTTTTTGTTCTTTCCAAAACTTATGACAATGATAATCAAATTTTAATTTCCATGCTTTTCTTTAGTACCTGTCTTATTTAAGATAATACATTCCAAAACAGACAATGGACTAGCATCTACCTTATTTCCCTGGATGAAGTAGGTCATACCTTCTTGGAAAATGAGTAGAGACAATGAAAGTAGTGAAGAAAATAGGTGCCCCTGGATCTGCAAGTCAAAGAGCTGTCCCAGAGAATAGCCTGATCAGAACTGGACCTTGGCTGAGGAGATGCTCAGGTTGGCCCCTATGAAGTAGGGCAAAAAAAGTAGCCATGAAAATGTGGATCGTACACTGACTTTTGCCACAGCTTGTGCAGAATTGCTGAGTCCAGGCCTCCAATGGAAATAATTAACAATAAGGTCAGGAAGATGGGAACCATTGGAGTTTCATAGCCAAATTGTTCAGAGGTTCCATTATCAAGAGGCCAAGTGGGATTTAGTCAAGTTCATAGCTATCACACGATCCAAGCCTCCTCAGACGGACCTCATGAACACACATTGTAAGAAACACTAAAATTCACATCCTCTGACAAGTAGAAGTTCACAATAGTGATCATATTACATACAGAGAGTATATAAATTAATCCTAAGTACAAATGTCTTAACAGGTTCCTTGAATAGATACAGGGTTTTTACAGCAGGGTTTTAAAGCTTACATGGGCTGGCAGAGTCAAAACCCACTAACAAAGGTGCAAACATGATACCTTTCCATGCCTCCAGGCCAAGGAAAGAGTGTTTATTCTCCAAATGAGATACCAGCCAAAGACAGAAAAGGAGCAGTTAAACCTACAATGTCAAGTACACAGATCTCCTCTGAGATTTAATGATCTGGCATCTTCTTAAATAGCAACCTAATCACCAATTCTCCCCAACCAAGGCTTGAAATAGGTCCCCAAAGAGTCTTATACCCAGCACATGTTTTTTTAATAGGGAAAAGGCCTGCCCAGTGTTGCTTGTACCACTGATCTTTAGGCAAACTGCCCATTCTGACGGCTGCTTTGAAAGGCAGCAACTTCATCTGAACAAATCTTCTTTTAGGGAAAGTTGTACTCAGGCTAGAACCTGAGACAGTCATCAGCAGAAGGCATAAAGCAGGACTCACTTTTCTGAAAGAACATATGCATGAAGGACACAGGGAGAGAAACTAAAGCTCGATATTTAATCCATCATGTAGAAGCCAAAACAAATGCCTTCTTTCTGAAGGATACATCCACCTGGGTTCTCTGTGTCCTTCACAAAGGACAAGGAAAATTGATCTGAAGCTGAATCACCTGCATCTTGCCGTGCCTTGAGCTAAAATGTCCTTTGTTTCTAACCCAGAGATCCTTTGCTTTTTGCCAGTATCCGTGTGTTGTCAGGATGATTGTCAGATGACACAAGTTCTTCCACTATTTGAGAAACAGCAAGTAAATGGGTAAGAACTGTACACCTAGAACACTCACCAATAAAAATGTTATGCATGAATCTTTATGTAAAAGGCTCCATCTCCCACTCCAAGGATTAAGACACGTGGGAAAGGAGGAGCTGGAAAGATTAGTAGAGCCAAGAACAGCGTGGAGTGCTGTGGGACTTCATCTTCTGGCTGTGACATGGTCATAGCATTTAAAAAAAAAATAAATAAATTGATCGAGTTAACATTTTTATGTGCATGTTCCTTGCTCCTTTTATTCCCCCCTCCCTTCCTCTCTCCCTTCCCTCCCACTCCCATCCCATCCCATCCCACTTCTCTTCCCATCCCTATATGGGCCCAGTCTACTTCCTCCTATTTTCCTGTCCTTTGGTTCTATGGGTCCTGGGGTTCCCTCTGTATCATCTGTTCTCATGGGGGTTCAGGCCTCTGTGGCAGACAGAAGCCCTTCCTTGGGTGGCCCGTTGACATGGGTGCTCCCCTCCCTCTGTCTGACCCCTTGCCCCTAAGGATCCTACTGCCTGAAACTATTTCTCCTGAGATCCGCGCCAGTCCATGGGGGCGTGCTGACATGTCCACCACTGTGCAGGTCTGATGAGACCAAGTCCCATTGCTGTGAGTTCTTGGCTGTGGCTGCCTTTCTTGAGTGGAGTGACCTGTCCAGCAACAGAACTCTCCATCTTCAGGCTCTTACAGTCTCATGGTCCTCTCTTACACCAAGTTCTCTGGACCCCCAGATGGGGAGAGATTCGGCTGGCCTGGCTCCAGATGATCATTGTAGGGTTGCCTATGTTCTGTATTTGGGTTATTTGCTGTTGTCCATTTAGCTGTTCTTGCACCATCCTATCTGGGTGTTGAGATCCTCTCCTATCCCACAATACAGAAACTGTTAGACAGAAAACTTTATATATGAGAAGGCTTGAAGGGGAGAGAGGATGAGGAGAAGGGCATAGTAGTGGGTGGAGTCAACCTCCAGTACATCATCTGGCTGTCTATGAAACACTAATCCTACCTCCCCACCCCATAACAGGCAATACATTACCAGTGCTTCAAATAACTCCAAGCACCAGAGGTCAGGAAGGAGACTGACTGTGGATTGGATCATATATCTCATCAATTAGAATATCATTCTTGACGGTGGCCTTATTTCTCTATTGAACTTTGTTTCTTTGCCTTCATTCTCTCTTTTTCTTCTTCTTTTTTTTTTTTATCCTACTTCCTATTTCTAATCCTTTGTGGTTAGAAGGAATAATAAAAAGACTTTCTTTTGAGTGTGTCATTATGAGGACTTGGAATTAGATTTCCACTTATAAGGAAGAACATGTGACACCTAGATTTTTGTGCTTGGAATACTATGCTCTGTGTGATTTCTTCCAGCTCCGTCCATTTAGCAGAAAATTTCATTAATTCATTTTTGATAGCTATGTAGCATTCCATAGTGCATATGTGCCACATTTTCATTATCCATTCATCAACTGTCAGACATCTAGGCTGATTCCATGAACATGGAATGAACTCGTATCACTATAGTACCATGAAGTTATTATTTGGGAATATTCCCAGGAGCAGTATAGCAGGGTCATATGGCATTTCAATTTTTAACTTTTTTAGGAACTGCCATACTGATTGCTATAGAGGTTATACAAGTCTGCAATCCCACCAGCAATATATGAGAATTCCCTTCTCCCCACATCCTCTCCTGTTGGTGCATGTTTTTGGGATTTTGACCATTCTGAGCAGTGTGAGATGATATCTCAGGGTAGTGTCGATTTGCATTTCCCTGATGGCTAGAGAGATAGAACATTTTTAAGGTATTTGTTGGACATTTCAATTTCTTCCTGGGAAAAATCTTCACTAGCCACTATCTGATAGAAGACTAACATCTAGAATGTACAAAGAACTCAAAAAATTAAATACCAAGGAGATTAGAGCCCAATTAAAAGGAGGAAAGGAAGAAAATGAAATGGTCACAGCATTCTTGAGCTCCCAGAAACTGTGATCACTTTCATAAGACCTGCAAGGATTGAGCCTGTTCATCTCCTGCCACAGAAAGAGGGACTCAGGAGGCCCCATCCTTCCTTGGGGATACATAGGAAGTTAATGGTTACTGGATATTGCAGTTTGTCTGCAGGTTGCTGATAAATTCATGATCAAACAGCTTAGGGAAATAAGGGGGTTTTAATTCCAACAATTGCCCAGCTAAAGTTGTTCATCTACTTTAGCAGGAGACACCATGAGTCAGGGGAAACTGCCATACCATTTACTTAAGAATCGCTGAGAGAGGGGTAAACCTCACTTCCCAGACAGGGTATCTGTTCAAGTACACCAAAGAAGGCCAGCTTTCTGAAAAACTCCTCTATCTTATTTGCTTGCCCAAGGAATAGTCCTACCTACCATAGGCTGGGTCTTCTCCACCAATTAGACAGTATCCTGCAGGTTTACTCAAGGGCATACCTTAACTACTAAGTTAATACTCATAAATACCCGTACCTCAGCCTGTAACTGCCAAGTTGTATCACACTGGGAAGGGAGAGATATTTTCTTCAGTGGTGTAGCCACTGGTGAGGTGTCCATGCTCCTGTAAATAACCCTGCAGGTGTTGTGCAAGTAATCACAGCTTCTGTGAACTTTGGGGGAAAAACTTCACCAAGCTAACAGAAGCAAAGAAATTTATTTCACTCTCCATGGACATGAAGAAAGTGTTTTCTTTCCTTGGAAGATGTTAGGGTTCATGTAAGTTTGAGTGGGAAGAGAAAGAAGAGTTGAATGAAGCTATGAGTCAGTTCCTGGAAGTTTTCTGCAAGGCCTTTGAATTCCCTCCCTCTTTTTGTCACTTATCTGGTTCAGCAGACTCTGGGACACATATCACAAAGTGAATACAGTACTTTCCCCTCACAGAAGATTCAAAGAAAGACAGACTTAACACAAGAGAGAAGTCATTTGGGGGTTAAGAGTTGTGTTCAATTTGATCCATTCACATTTCAGTCACTAATAATAATCCCATTTCTACTTTAAAAAAAAGGGGGATGGAAAGTGACTAGATTGAGTTCTAATCCCCAGAACCCATAATGCATGGTACAGTAGCACACATCTGTAATCCCAGCACTTCTGTAGGGAAGTGGGAGATGGAGACAGGAGAGAGAATACCTCAAAACTCACGGGCCAGCTAGTCTGGCCAATTCAACAGGAAACAATAACCCAACAAAAGACAGACATTGCCTCAAATTAGGAAGAAGATGAGAATTTATACCTGAAGTTGTCCTCTAACCTCCACACATGCATGCTGTTGCACAAATACAGATATACACGGTAACATACAGTATACATACACAGGAACATACAAGCACACACACATACAAGATACACTCAAAAATAAGCTAAGGACTTTCTTCCGTGGCTAGGAGTGGGGAGTTGACACCAGGCCCTTCTGGATAAAATTAGAATTTACAGTCATTTCCTAGAGTTTCATAGTAAACTCTACTCATTTCAAAAATAAAATTTCATAAGACTTTTAAAAATCAAAGACACAAAAAAGTATAAAGCTCATACTCTAAATTCTATCAGTTGTGTCTGAATGGTAGAATTCTGGATGATCTTATATTTTTTAATTTAGTAATCTGAAGGATTTTTGATATGAGCATTAATTTCATTATATAATATCTTAAAATAAAAAATCAATTATCAATTTAGATTTATCCAGGAAGCAGAGATAGCCTAGGGCAATCTGGCAAGCCAGACTATTCAGTCAGTGAGCTCTGACTTCAACTGAGAGACAATTCCTCAGTAAATAAAGTAGAGAACAATCAAAGAAGACATGTGATATCAGCTTCAGACCTCCATATGCGTGTGCACCTTTACACAAATATCTGCTCATACATGCATATATGCAACAATAAAAACCTTATTCTTGCACAAGATCAGATAATACTTGACTCATGGCCTCCCACAGTCCTGATATCCTTATGCCAATATGTAAATAATCCTAAAGATACCATCTCCCCATTCCAACCTTGTTCCCTCCCTTCATCTTCTTACTTCAGCCAGGAAGCAGGCAAGCAACTAGCAAACAACTAAATCAAGTCATATTTGATCATTCAAATTAGCTCAGCTAATCTCACCTTTACAGGATTTATGTCCAAATGTATGCAAAGATTTAAAATTTTTTTAAATCAGTTCTGAGCACTAGCCCAAGATCCAATTTCAAATATCTGTTCTAGCTAAAGCCAAAGCAATGACAAGCCCTGGAAATTCCCTGAGGTACATCCGAAATGCACTGGGTGATATATAATAGTAATCTCCCCAGCAAAGAATAAGAAGCCATTTGTGAAATCTCTCTATGAAGGAAGACTAATGTGTCTATTAAAAGCAAAAATGTGAACTACAGTTCCTCTCACTGGGGACTGATTTCAATGCAGTTTTGCTAAAAGAACTATAGAATGATGTGAAGGAGAAGACTTACAGTGAAAGCATATGAAATACCACATCCTAAGTTAGAAGAATTTACATGGTATGATTCTAAGACAAAATGGGTAAGTAAATAGGTTAAATTATCAGTTTTTTAAATTACCAAGACAGAAAAATGCATTTTCTGTCAAATCTCAATCAGACAAATGAGAAATAATTTCTAATGTTCACCTTAATGTTAAAAAGCATAACCCATTTTTATAAAGTCAAGCACTAATGAAAATTAACTGCACCAAATAAATGGAATGTTTTATAAACTATAAACAGGACTTTAACCCTAGAAAGGCAGCAGTAAAGACTACAAGATATGAAAAACAGCCAGCAGGTGACTTCTAACTCTACAGGGCCTTCCACAGATAAGTACTTTATAGCACAAGTATTTACTGTTTTCTAGTATAGACTCTCTTGCTTCCCTGACATTTAGAACTCTTAACTTTCAAGGATGCATTATATGTCAATAAGTTGGGCACTCTGGGTTAAATCTGAGTTCACTTGGAGTGGGGAGGAAACTCAGTAGTTAAAGTACTTGTTGGACAAGCAACAGGACTAAAGTTCAGATCCCAAGATTCAGTGCAAAATGTGGGTGTGAGTGTATATGGCAGCCTGTCTGTGATTCTAGCCTTGGAAGACAGAGCTTGGTAACCTCCAGATCAAGACAGCTAGTCAAACAAGCACTATGGATGAGTTCTGGTTTTAATTAAAGATCCAACCTCAAAACAAGAGCAATCAGGGATGATTCCTGATATCCGTCTTAAACCTCCACATGAATGCATATTCACATGCATGCATACCTCCTCACACATACATGTGCACACATGCACACACTCCACATACATACATGTGAAAAGAAAAAAAGAAAAAAACTGAAACTGGGCTTGTAGGTCATGGAGCAAGAGCCACCTCTTCCTGTCACACCAGCAAGTGTTTAGTGAGAGCTCAATAAGTTCACGAATAATTCATGAGTGCTGAGAAATACCTTGAGCTGTAGAATGAATTATCTAAACTTTAAAAAGGTTTGAATAGCATGAAACACAAACACATGAAAATGGAAACAAAATTTTGAGTTAAGCCACAAACATGCAAGTCTATCAGACACACAAAGCCATGTGCTTATAGTTCTACTCAGACATAATTAAGTAGGAAGAACTGCAACTGCTTGCAAATGCTCTTTATTAACTAGGGAATACAGGACTCTCCTTTCTATGGCGAAACAAGAACATCTGTTAATCCTGCATCTCTCTTTGGCTGCTACTGCAACAAAGCTCAGAGGTTCTGTAGATAACAACAAAACACACATACCCAAAGGCATACGGGGATGAGAAAAGCAAACTACTGCCGAGGCAGCAGCAACAGCAGGCAAGAAGGGGACCCAGGGTACTCCAGGCAGCAAGGAGCCCTGAGTGTTTGCCAGGACATCAGGCTGAACTCAAGCAGATGGTTTTCAGCCTCGGAGGGCCTGGGGTGCGTACGTGCCTGCCTGTCTGCCCAGCGAAGGGAGCGCGGCAGCATGAAGAATGAACACATTCTGAGTTTGTTGCTCTCTTTGTCTTCCAGCTCTGGAAATTTGACCATCCAGACAAAGAGAATGAAGGGCAAAGGTGGTCTATATGGAACTGACTATTGAACAGCATACCTCTTACTCCGACATTGTAAAAGGAAATCACAGACACATGACAAGCTTTTAGAAATAAGGTAACTGTTATCCATAATAACCCTTGCTAAGTGCTCACTATGTGTTGGCACAATCCTAAGTACTAAGTATTTGGCCTGCAATATAGAGACGGTGCCTGCCCTCGTGAAGCTTACATTTTAGAAGATGATACAGGTAAGAAAGCTGGGAATGAGAAAAATCAAGTAATGTAAGTTCTGGAAATTAAATGAAGCAAGATAAAGGATTGGAGTAAATGCCTAGGTAAGAGCAGGAAAGAGCCATGTGGGAAATCTAGAGGAACCTGTGCAAACTACTCCAGGAGGTCAATCTGGAGCTGCCAGCAGGGAGCAGATAACGAGGCTGGAGACATGTGACTGGAAAGGACATACTTACATCCTAATCCAAATCAATAGGAACTGGACAGAACTACTATGCATCGGAACTGTGCTGGACACCGGGAGGCAAGGTCAGAGAAAGGAACATGTTACCTGCCTATGGGGGCATGTGACCGAAGAAAGGAGGCTTCATCAAGGGACATCCAAAGAACCAAAGGACAACGAATAGTGGCTCTTGCAAAACCTGCAAACATGGAAACCATGTGTAATCCGTATTGAAGCAAGAAAGTGCTAAAGCCTTCCGAAGTCATCCACACTTCCGCCACAAACTGAGACCAAGTGGGAAAGGTACGCAGACAGCAGAAATACCCACACACGTAGAAAGGGTGGGGGTTCTGACAGGCCACAGGCATAAAGATTCAATCTGCAGTGTGAAGTAGAAGCCTGCCCTATGCATTCTAAGAGAGGGATGTCAAGGATGCTTGGGAGCTGGACATCCATCTAAACTCCTACCCATTTCCTGAGTGCAGCGTCTAAGGTCAGGAGAAGTCACAGAGTTCAGGTCTCAGAGGGGAGCAGGCAACAATTGGTGAAAAAATAAGGAAAGGAAAGGAAGTAGGGCCTAGACTTGACTTAGGAGATTCTGAAATGGCATGAATACCAAAAAATCTGAAAGTCTTCTATAAGATGCATCAGGATTGAATGTTCAAATAATCCAACCTCCACACGGGTAAGCGGGAAGGCCTTTGCTGGACCATGCTTGTGCTGAGCAGGGCTGTTCTCTGCCTGGCGTTCTAGAGTGTGTGCTTTCATTTTTCTCACTTGTACTTTTTGGGAGTGGAGCCCAGCTAGCTATCTGAGACGCCAGGCGTTTGGAGAGCAGCTGCCGTCCGCCTGAGTGCTAAAGTCATCCCACAGCAGGAAAACATGAAGAGAAACTGCCACTGATTTCTAAGTGTAAACCTTTTAGTTACTTAGAATGGTGATGCTCTAAAGAGCTGGAATGTTCTAAGTGGTGACTTGTCTTCATTCCCCAGACAGTGAGCTGTCAGCACCATCTGTAGGGGGTGGGGAAAGCCCTGCTGAGGGTGGGGAGCTGAGCAGAAGGATATTGGTGTAAATGTTCCGGAGTCCCTGCTGTACCTCCATGTACTTCGAATGATCGATAAAGGGGCGCAGAACCAAATCTGTAAGGAAATAATCTTCACAGTCACTCACGAGGATGGGGATTTGCTGCTTTTAGAATGACACATCAATGGTCAGTTTGCCCAAACTAGGTTCAACTGACCTCAGATTTTTAAACAGGAACAATGAAGTCTGACCTCACCAAGAGAGCTTGTTGAGAAAACAGGGCCTGGAGAGACAGCGCAGTCGGTAAAATGACTCGCAAACCCGCAGCGTGAGTACAGTCTCCAGAACCAGCATTACAAAGAAAAGGAGAAGCCAGACATGGCGGTGCACAGGAAACCCTTGTGCTGGGGAGGCAGGATAGGCAGATCCTCAGCTTGCTAGCCAGCCAGCCATTTTACCCAAGATGCTGCAGACTCGCACACGAAAGATGAGGAAAGATAGGCCTCTCGTCATGTGTACACACATGCACATATAAGAGCATTTACACAACACATACACATACATTCATACATATATAGACACACATGCGTACACATATACACACGTTCATTCATACACATACATATTTGTTTGTACATGCATACATATGCATCTCATACAAGTGCACGCGCACACACACGCGCGCGCACACACACACCAGGTTCTTTTTTGTTTCCCACAACCATATAAAATTGAAGGCATTCTATCAACATAATGGGATCAGTTCCCACTTTCTAATATTCTGCCCTTCGTGCAAAAATCTGGGAGTAGAAGCAATGGAGCACACTATTCCACTGACGTTCTTCTTTTTCTTCTTCTTCCTCAAAAGTAGAAAGGGGTCAGTTTGATTTCTTTTCTATTATCACTTTCACATTGCTGTGACCAAACACCTACCAGAAGCAACTTAGCTCATGATGTCCGGGGATTTCAGCACACAGTGAAGTCACAGCATGGTGTGTACGGGAATCTGTCGCTGCCAGACAGGAAGTAGAGAAAGTCAATCAGAGCCAGAAACAGGAATAACCTTCATAGATACCCTCTCCCACCTGGACAAGTTCCTGGACCTCCACAGAGAGTACCAACTGGGGAACAAACATGCAAACACTTGAGCTGACAAGCACCCTCTGTTCAAACTGTAAGACCTTATCTAAATGTTTCTGTGATAAAAGAGGAGCAGGAAGCCTTGTGTTTGACTGCCATAGGCAAGAGTATTGTGGTTTCCAGTTCTTTCCTCCAATGAAAGAGGAAGATGACCATGTTGAGGCAGGATTAGAGCAGCCATGCTGGGATGGGTCTCTCAAGGTCTTTGAAGGTCTTTGGAATTCCTGAACGTCATCCCCACTGCTGGATCACCCTGAAGGAACACTCCTGCTGAGGAACCAACTCCAGTCCTCCCAGAGATAAGATGGCCACCTTCTCTATAAAGGAATTCTGGAGATGAGCTCTCTATATCAAACAACTTGACCTCCAGCCCACATGGGCCCAAGAGCAACTGGGTTGGGTCCCAATGGGACTTAATCAATGGGAAAAGCCAGTTTCCCCGGTTTGTCTAGGTGTATAAATACACTTGGCTCTGGCAGCCATCTTTGGCGCCCTAGCCCCTCATGGCACTCTAGTGCCATAGGTTCTTTTTCTGCTGCCCACTTCTCATGGGGGTGCCCTAACCCCTTGTGGCACTTGTGCCATGAGTTCTTTCTAGTTCCTTGCCTTGTTCTTTATGGACTCCATGCCTAGGTTTCGTGAGTCTGTTTCCAGGTACCTGTTTCTCAAGAGTTCTCCGATGCCCTAACCCCTTCTGGCACTCCTCATTTGGAGTCCGTGAGTTCCAACCTTTCTCTCCTCTAATAAACTCTGCCTTAATCCTCTACATATGTTCTGGTTTTAATCTTCAACTCCGGAACACAAGACCCCCTACAGCATTGGGATGGTCAATTCCTATTGTCCTGCATCATTTGGCGACCCAGATGAGACAGCCAAAAAGACCGTTTCCCTGCATCAATGTCATGTCCCAAAGTTTCCTCTCCAGCCTTTGAGTTCATTCCCTGGCTAAAGTGTTGCCCCTTTGCATGTCAGGAATTCATTACATCCTCTGAGACACACTGATTTCTTGGATTAAATGGAGATATTCATGCACTTGGATAGACCAAAGAGAAGATTACAGTAACAACTTTCTAAATATTGGCTCTTCATCTTGTTGATGCTATTCCAGCGTCAGACATTTGTATTGTTTCTCTTACTGATACAGATAAAGCTGCAGAGATGGACAGCCTGTGTGATTTTGCCAGTTTAAAAAAAAAATCCCAGAAACGGAATTGCCTAAAACTTTACATTTATGAGTATTTGCAAAATGTAGTCTCTGCAATGGGAAGTGTAATGCACATTGTACTTGTAAGATGTCATGTGTAGTTTAAGCTTATTGAGAAGTTGGTTTTCGAAAGGGGGTGGTTTTTTCCCTTTCAGACTGAAGTATCTCCTAAAACCCTTTGTCCAGGGACCAGTCCCTACCCCGTACCCATCTCCCCCACCCCGCCCCAAGTCAACTCTTTGACAGAGAGGAAAGTGAACAGCTAAAAGGCCCAGAGGTTACAACATTATGACCTTCAGAACAGCTGGAAGGAAAACCATTTCCAGAGGAGGTTGCTTTTATTTATCCCACAATATAGCAATGCCTGCAGGAAGGTTGGAAAGCTGCAACTTTACCCCCGGGAGCTGGACCCTGGAGAAGAGAGAGAGGACCCTCCACCTGGGGCTGCTGCTTCAGTTTCCTTGTGGGACTCTGCTGGATGTTGTGACTCAAATTAATGACGTCATCTATTTACTTGTCCTTTTACTTTGGTTTGCTCCCTCACCTGGGCACCTCCAGTCACCTCTGTGGACACGGCGAGCACTTGGCTGGATGGTGTGGGCTGTCTATCTGCTGTTCCTCTCTCTGTGTAGCTTGCTGTTTATTCTTTTGGGTTCACTATGCACATAATAAACTCGCTCTTTCAAACCCTAAAGCATGGCTATCACAGATTAGTCTGCAGACCCTAAAGAAGGCTGAAGCAGAGGAAGCGAGAAGTGAGATTCTTCAAAACTGTGTAGGAGAATGGAATGCAGAAACATCACTGAAAGAATTTACCCGAACTCCACAGAAATGTGTCAGGCCACAGGAACGCCTTGGGGAAAAGCGTGCAAGGCTCCTGTCCCTCACTTCGATAGCATCTCATGTGTGTTCCACCCCCTTCCTTGTTCCAGGCTATTCTGGACCGTGTTCATCTATCCTTCATAATTTCTTTCCCTAAAATAACTAGAGAAGGGACTAGAGAGGTAGCTCAGGGATTAAGCCTCTGCCTTGCAGGCGGAAGGTCCTGAGTTCGGATCCTAGACCCCACGTATAGAAGCCGGGCAGAAGCGGGGGCGGCCTGCGTTTCTGGTCCTGGTAGGGCGGAGCCTGTGAATCCCGGGGCAGAGTAAACAAGGCGGAGGTGGAGGCGTCCATGGTGGTTCCCGAATTCATCCGTGGTTCTATACACACACACACACACACACACACACACACACACACACACACACACAATTGAATAAAAATTTTTTTTCAAAAAAAAATAACTAGAGAAAAATTGCTACTGCTTCATGACTCTAGGTCACTGGCTTTCATGTCAACTAGCCTTGTGGTGGCATCGCCCATTAAAAAAATAAATAACTTGGTAATCACTGTGGGGATTTAGTCTCTTCCAGATCATTTTTCTCCCATGTTCATTCCCATCTCTGCATTCGTCCATGACAAATTAAAGCACTGAATTGAAATGCCCTATGTGTTACGACGCTGTAAGTCTTTGGCCCTCATGTGTGATGCTTGGGTGTCTGATTAGACTCCCCCTATTCTCATTCACACTCCTATGTGTCTTTTCCTCATGTGCTTTCTCCACACTTTACTTCCCTATGTGTAGATCTGTCTACCACAATAAATTCCTGCCCTTCAGCAAACATGCACACATACCCTAGTTGCTTGCTTTCTGCATAATTCTCCCAATGCTAAATTGCAACCTCTGCTATACAGGCTTTTAAATCCATCACTCCTCCCATGTATAAATTAATAAATTAGTGATCATTTTACCATCATTACTACTTATGAGTAATACACCTTTCTGCCATGTATTCTTTTTGCATGTGTGTAGGTGCTGGTGTGCATGTGGGGGGGTAATAGAGGTGTGGGGGGGGGGAAGGGCACTGTATGTGCCTGTGGAGGCCCAAGGGTGACTACCCTAGGGCCCTACCCTGGGATTTCCTAGGCTCCATCTTCCAGGGCCAAAGTACAAGCTGCCATTATTTCTGTCCAGCAATTTTATGTGGAATCCTAGGATCCAAACTCAGATCCTTCTGCTCATGAGGCAAAAGCTTAACCCCTGAGCCATCTCTCCAGTCCCCATGTAGTTTACTAAATAATATTTTCTACTAGACTGCAGGTATGCAAGGAGAGGGACAAAATGGCAAGAAATGTCCACCTTCTCTGTATGCGAGACGCTACAACAGAAAAACACTGCATTCGGACATCTTTGTGAATGTCTTTAGATGTATTTGCATTGCTCTAGTCCTCTAATTAAAAATAAAGCTCCAGTCAAAATATTTTCAGAAATTGCAGTGAGTCAGTTCAAGAGGACACACTGCTGATGTTCAGATAACGTGGTTATCCCAGGACAAGGACATAAACCCTCTGAACCAGATGGCCTTGCAATTGGATTTCTCAAGAAATCTGGGCATTTATTACAGGAAGCACTCTGCACTCCCAGAGAGAATGAGCACACGCTTCGATCAGAGTATATCTTAGAAATATCTAGGTGATTAAGTTCCACATAAATCGAATCACCACAGACTAAAGGTTCCATGGTCCTGTTTTCTAGGATAACGATGTAAAGTCCCAGGGTAGGGAGGAAATCGGTTAAACTCTGTAAGGCGTTCAGAGAGGGCGCCCAAGGTCGGTGTTGTGGGAAGACCCAAGAGAGGAAGCAGAAGGCACAGTGAAGGAAAAACACCTTTCTAGATGGCTGGGACAGACCAACTTCTGGAATGTCTTTTCCTGTTTTTAGGATCATCTCCATTTTCTCAGAATCCCTGTCAGTTCTGTCTCCTAATCTTATGGGATGGTCTGAACATACATGTTACTCGTTCATTTCATTATTTTTACAGGCATCTGCTGTCTGGTGCAAGTTCACCTATGTTGCACATCCACCTAGAAAGAGACAGCGAAGCCATCCATGGACCCCTACGGCATGGAAGACAGAAGCTACAGGCAAATGATCCACCATCTTAGCTCTCAAAACACCTCACACTCACTGTTGGCCTTGAGGTGCCTTTCACAGCTGCAGACAGAGAATATACTCAGCCACAAAGTCCGCAGCTTGTGAGTTGTGGGCTTCATGGACACAGAGATGATTAGGGGAGAATTTTCGTTTAGGCTATCATTTTTATATTTCTCTCTCTTTCATAGAGTATTTGCTTTCACCACGGAGTCAGAACCATGATGGCAGGACAGCTTCCTGAGCAGCAGCACAGGCCGTGACAAGAACTGACCACCAGAGCTACCCACACAGGAGGCTGTTGACCCACATTACAGCCTCTCGTGCCGTACTAGGTGGTGTGATGTCATCCTTCCGCCTTCTTCTCATGTGCAGCTGACATGAGCCAAGTAACTCTTCTTACAAATCATCAACAGGACCCCAACTGACATCGCTGAAAGCCTGAAGACCAGAAGCTTCTTGGAGCGGAGAATGAACAACCTCTTCCACCACTGTTCTGGCTACTACCAAGTCCTTGATGGTCATGTAAAAGGAATAAAGTATCCAAATAAGCACAACAGAAGGATGTTCCAGTTCTTCCCATGAAAACACAAACAATCGGTTATTCCTGCTAATCTTCCCACAGTGTCTACCTGAGTGAAGATCAAACAGATGAAAAAGAGGCTAATTACGTTACTATTAACAATCATGGTATTATTATTATTATTTGTGTTCACTGCATGAAAACATAGATTTAATTAAATACATATACACAAAACAGTATGCATTTAAGAAGGCATACAAATGAAAGTCTTCATGTTAAATTAAAATGGATGTCATAGAACAAATAGACACAGGACATAGGGATTGAAGGAAACTTGCATATTCAGCAGACAAATAAGTAATATGTAGACAAATACTACTCAAGTAGCAGATAGAATTTATCAAGGAAATTCTTAGTGAAAAAAATAAAATTTTTGGACTGGAGAATGAATCATAACCTTGGGGAAGGGCAAGATGTCTAGCTAATGTGTGCTTCCCAAAGTCCTACCAATTGCCCACCTCCAGGGGGCGTTCAGGTTCAGGTAGGTGGGAATAATAGGTAAAGCAATACCATTTCCAGCTGAGCCTTGGGAGAAACTAAACCTTGTGAAGAAATTTCCTCTCTATCCTGTTACAAGGCTGATGAGGAATCTCACAGTGGGATCTTCAGAGAGCCCACCACTGACTCACAGCCTCTGAGCAAGACCTCAGACCTGTGAGTCCTTTGTCCCAAGGAGAAGAGCTGGAAAGATACCAAAGGGCAGCAGCTCTGGGTGGCCTTGGGACAAGAACACTGTAGCAGGTCCCAGAGAGAGCAGATGGGAGCTAAGGCATCTCAGCAGATGCAGGCAGAGAGAGATGATGATTG
Organism: Typhlomys cinereus; assembly: GCA_023101885.1. Taxonomy (NCBI): domain Eukaryota; kingdom Metazoa; phylum Chordata; class Mammalia; order Rodentia; family Platacanthomyidae; genus Typhlomys; species Typhlomys cinereus. The sequence goes on along the minus strand of JALPQD010000065.1, from coordinate 4,811,805 downwards.
CAGATGGGGTAATGTTGTGTTCCACCGATGTCGGCCCAGACACATGAAACTCACAGACCTGGAGTATCTCCCCACCCAGCACCACCCCACCTATAGGCAGAGCTCCGAGGATTTACATGTGATCCTTCACGAGAAAGCTGGTGGTGGGAAGAAAAGATTGATGGAAAGAAAGCAAACAAAAAGGTAATCCACGTATAATGCACTTTTCCCATCAGGCAACATGAGACCAGACTGCGATCTAGAAATTATGTAATTCAATGGGCGCACTGGGAATTCATTCCTTTTCCAATAATGATCAAAACTCTCCCATGAATGATGTCTGTCATGAAGTTTCTTCATGGGAGATGAATCCGGGAGTATATCACAGTTAGCAGTGGCTGATAAAAACTACAAAGGAGAGTGAATTGGAGAACTGAGAGAAAAAAGATTGGGTGCTGATGCTGAAGAGGGGGCAGGACCTACAGTCAACAAATTCTTGCTGGATGGCGATGCTCACGCAGGAACTTTGGGCCAGTCACGTGAATGCTCTATGCTGCTATGTTCTCATATACAAACTAGAAGTCCTTTGAGTCTAAATGAATGCAAGATGTTTTCATGAAAACGCACTTTCAGGAAGCATTATAGACAGTTTGAAGACGCTTGCAAACATTCTTCTATCACTTCAAACATGCCCCACATGTATAGTTATTTTAATTCAGATCTAACCCTTTCTTTAAAGTTTGATCAAAAGTGGTATTCCTCTTTGGTCCCTTAAGGGGCAGCTCTTAAAATAGTCCTATAGTTCACCTTTGAGCCTGGAAGAGGTCCCCTCCATACCCACACCATCGCTACCAAGAGAGATTTCCTACAGCTTAGATTTGCTTTTTACTCCCAAATATCTTACTTTAAAAGTGAAATTCCAAGTTGGGGAGTTATGCATATGGTAAGTATACAATGAATACAAAGTACCAATCAATTAGAGAATTAATAATCGTCCTCTCCCTACTAACTTAGTACCAAGCATATAGTCCACTCCTAATAAATAACTGTAGAATCAATTGTACTGGTTAATCAGCTCGGTGCTAAATGACTGTTTACTGAATGAACAGCCTTTAAAAGTTTGCTATCGTCACCTTGGCACCTCCCCGGCATCTGCACCACATCTCCAAAACTGCCCCCTGGACATTTCAGCTCAGATGTTCTACAGGCAGCAAGAAGGAGGTGGTAATAAATTAGAAGGGAAATAAAGAAATAGATAATTGAATAAGGAAGCTTAAGCTGCCTCCACGGGTTCACAAATTTCAAGTTGCTATGAAGACCGTAATATGACAATTGGGATTTTTCTCTTTAAAAAAAACGATGGTGCATGAAGCAACAAAAATGCAAAGTAGAACAGTAAATGTAATTTTCTGTACCTTTCTACATAAATTAGCGACCACGTTTCATGTGCGTGCGTTGTTGTGATTGGTTCCTGCAGAGCGGCTTTGTCTGCCTGGTTGGCTTTCGGCCTTTTCCTCTGGTACCACAGCCCTGTGTTTCACAATGTGCGCTGCTGCTTTGAGGAGCTTCCTTTAGTCTCCCTTTGACTTTCCATCCAGGGTCTCTCAGTACTGTTAAGATTTGTCTGCACTGCTTGTTCATCTTATCCATTACATCTCACAGCTTCAGGCTGGCTCGTGTTTATCACTCATATGTGTTTAAAAGGGCTTTTAAAGGTTCTCTTTTCAACCCTAACAAGAGAGAGGAGTCAACAGCAGAAGTGTGCCCTTGAAACAGATCATGCTTGCTTTATGCTTCAAAGCAGCTCTCCATGTGGGGCACTAGAAACTCATTGCTAATTGTTTTCTCTTTACAATGCTTTCAGACTTCTGGCCCATTTCCATTCACACCTCACAGAAATCTGCTTATTGGTATCTCCTGGGGCAAGTCTATGAAATTTACACGCAAAAGTTTGCAGGTAAACCTGTACATGTATGTGCTTGTGCTGTGTGTGCGCACGTGCGTGTGTGCGTGCGTGCGTGTGTGTATGTGTACTAGTGTGTCTGTGTGTGAAGTTCAAAGATAGATAGCTGGATGGTCCCATTACATATGATGATATTTTAGTATCCGATGAATTCTTAAGTTTCACTAACCTATCCATCAAAGAAAATTATGTCCTGGGCTGGGGATATGGCTTGAAGGCCAAAGAGCTTGCCATGTATGAAAAAGGAGTTTGGATCCGCAGCTCCCACAAAACATGTCAGACAAATATGGTGGCATATTTGTCACTTTTTCCAGAAGATGAAGCCTGGAAATTCCCTATCACACTCTCTAACCCAAATAGCCCAATAGATGAGTTCTGGGTTTAATTAGAGACCCAGGATCAAAAGGATAAGATGAGAATGATTAGATGATTCCTGCTATCTATCTTTGGCCTCCACACAGACACACTAGTACACACACACACACACACATACACACACTTATGCACGCATGCACACATGCACACACACGCACACACATGCACACACGCACAAGCACACATACGTACACGTATACCTGCAAACACACAAACTGCATACACACACATGGATGCTCTCACATAAAAGACTATGTCCAGGTGGAAATATCAACACCTGTTGAGCAGAAAATTCCATTTAGTGAGACACTAAGGGAGATTTCTTTGTCCTTGCTGAAGGGGACATGCCATTTTATGTCACCACAACAGCTTCTGGAGTTGGAGCACTCCCTGCAGGCGCAGGCCCAAGGTGCTATGTCAAAGCCAATCAGACTCCAAAGCAGTTTCATGAAGCCAAAATGAAAACACCAAGTTCAGTCAGAATCACAAAGTTCTAAGAGAGCAGAAAGTACAATATAGAAAGAAGGATCTACAACTCTATGGAATGGCCAGGTCCTGATAGCCGTGTCTCCTCCCTTTCTTCTCCATCCTGCTTCTGTGCTCATGAGTAATTGTTTATATAACTTTACAATATGACAGCATGTAGATTCCTACTACCTTAAATTTTCTAATAATCAGTGTCTCCATTTGTTGTTTTCAAATGACTTTTTCCTTCTTTTCCTTTCTTGTCTTTGTGTCTATGAATAAATTTTGTCTTTTTATACTTTTATGGCTATTATCCTTTCATCATAGCTAATTAGAAGGTATAATTCCTCCTCATAAACTTTCAATGCAGCATTTTTGCTTGATTTTGTTTATATTACCAAGATGAAGTCAGATATATTAAGGCAGTCCCAAAATGCAGTGCCTTTCTTCAACCTACACACCAAGTTGTCAAATAAACCACCTGCCTAAAGGAACTAATAACTGAAGCCATCTAGGCATAATCCATAAAATCCATCAACATTCATGGGACTCCCCGACCATATGACACTATTGCCGAAATCCTTACATGGTCTCACTAAACCCTCCCAGGCAGCATGAAAAGGTTCCCTTACACCAAGATCCCAAGGTTATCTGTTGCATCAGCACTGGGGATGGGAATGTTGTACAATTTTGTTTTGCTTGTTTATTTTGAGATGGGTCCTTCTGTAGCCCAGGTTGACATCAAACTCACTATGCAGCTGAAGACAGTCTTGACCTTTTCAACCTCCTGCCTCCTCTTCCCAAGTACTGAGACCACAGGCCAGCAGAAAATGGTCTAGAGAAAACTGGTATTTGGCCCACAGAACCCACAGTTACAACACTCACTGTTATAGTGGATTCTGTCCCCAAATCTGCAGCTTTATTTCCAGTGATACCTCTTCAATGCCAAGGTAAACAGGCTACCCATCTGCAAGAATGACAACCAGTCACTACCCATCTGCAAGTACAGCAACCAACCACTACCCATCTGCAAGAATTGCAACCAGTCACTTCCCTGTGACTACGGAAAGCAACAACATCTTGCATCAAATGTAAAATTATAAAATGTGGTGTGATAGGGCACTCCTCATTGACAAAACTTATAGGTTCGGTTACTGTGGTAAAATGGAGGTTTGTGACAGAAATCCTGAACTATTTTAGGCTGTTATGGTATAATAGTAGTCAACATCAAAGCTATTTGTGTAAATTCACTAATGGTTTCTAGAGCAGGCTGAAAAAAATATTTCTTAAAATCAGATTTTTTTTCATTTTCTATATTAACTGGCTGTTGGAGTAAATGAGAAAGAAATAAACCCAACCTTCACCCTCTCCAGCCTCTTAAGCCCCACAAACTTCAAACTGCACTAATTACTGAGAGATATTGAGAGAGGTCCCAGTTATAGGGCAGTCTGAAGGGTTTTGTTTCCAGCAGAGATTTCTCTCCTTTCCAGTAAAAATATTCTTATTTTCTGTGGGGCACCACTTCCTCCTTTTATCTGCTTTCTTATGGTTTGAGCAGGTTCACAAACTACCTGTAATCTCCATAAGCATCATCAATAAGGCCAAGACCTAGCCAGTCAGCACTGTTCACTTCAGGTTCGAGAATCAACGTGACTTATGACACGCCAGAGAGAGCCAAGGAACAGCAACTCTGAAGCTACTGAAACTTCAGATAAGTAGCTATTCTTCTACTAGTCTTGTTAACGTTACGGAAATAATACAAATCTTTTTATTTGCTGGTACTTAAGGAGACGCTGCTTAAGAATAAAACCAATACAGAGAAAAGCATTTCTAAAGAAAACAGACCCAAGGAAGGCATGGGAAGACTGTTGGCTCCATCAGATAAGTACTTAAGTCCATCATCCCCTAAGTTCAAGGACCCCTGGATTCTTCAGATATGTGATACCTGAGTATGGGTGTATATATATCCCATGCAGGAACGTGGGCTTTTTATGCATAATTTCAATTCATATTTCTCTCTCTTGCAACAAAAACTTTCCTTCAAATATGATATGGGGTCATGAGTGAAAAATACAGATTTCCTCTATCTATCTTGGCTGGGTCTTTGAAATTCAACTGAGAAAAGACAGGCATAAAAGAGAAAAACATACAACTCTCAGTGATCAGGAACTCAAATGACTGGTTACAATTTGAATCTACTTTTTATCTGCCAGACTATATGCCCTTCCCTTCTGGTGAGATCATAAAAAAACCATTTTGCAAATGGGTGATTGACCCCTCCCTCATTGAGGTTTCCTACTTTTATTACATCTACCCTTGAATGTGCGCTTATAATAAGACTCCAGTTTAACAGCTTTTTGTCTCTGGCCAGGGGGTGACATACAGTGCCCAGCAGGATGGAGTGAAGGGCATTGCAAAAGAAAATCAACAAACCACAATCCAGAACTTCAGAGACTCTATATCAACCACCTAGAACTAGGCCAGACTAATCTCTCCCCATCCTGAAGCTCAGGGACATTTGCGGAAGAGGGGGCAGTAAGATTGTAAGAGCAAAAGGATGGTAGGAGCAATAATTTGCAAGATACTCCACACAAGTTAGGGGAAAAGCAATCATAATTGGACTTTGCATGCCCTGCGCAATGTCCAACACACTGTTGACCTCACAAAGTCTAGCATCTGCTAAAGATACCAAGATCCTTGGAGACAAGGGATTGACAGCCACAGTAGTGTTCCTATGCTTAAGGGGAACACAGGAAAGGGTTCAGGGAAATGCCACTGGGTCCTTGTACGTCATTGGAGAGGAGGGCGCAGAGGAGAGTCTGGCATGCACATTAAAGGATTCTCCGGGGAATGAGGAGGAGGCACTGGGGGATGGGGAGGGAGGGGTGAGGGGCGGGGGAGCAAGGGGTTTGGGGGAAGGAGGAGGGAGGGAGGGAACTGGTGTACCTATTAAGTTTTATGAGCGGAAATAATAATAAAAATGTATAAAAAATTGAATCTACATGGCATCTTTGCAACAGTAAACATTTTGTAAGGAATTAATGAGATAAAGGAAAGTAACCTTGAACTTGGAAGGAACAGCAAATTCCAGGTCAAGCCAACATTGGTGGGAATTAATGAAAGAGTTGCTCATCGGGTTTGTTTACATACGCTCTTTCTCAGTGCCATCTTGCCTCCACTGATAAACATGTATTGTCTTCCCTGACTAGGATGTAGGGGTATGGCTTTTTTTTTAATTTTTTATTATTATTTATTCAACTGTGTGCGTGTGCGTATGTATGTGCGTGTGTGTGTGTGTGTGTGTGTGTGTGTGTGTGTGTGTGTGTGTAGAACCACGGACGAATTCGGGAACCACCATGGACACCTTATGCAACATATTTAGGAAGATAGAAGGCAGAGAGATCATCCTAGGTCTATGGTTTCTTCAGCTCAATAATTCTCATAGAGTGGCAGTTCAGGAGTGGCAGACTCTAAACCTCTTCACAGTGAAAATAGGGTGTGAAGGACTCAGCCCTGTGCTCAGTATAGAACCAAAAGCATAATGCTGTTGCTCCTTCTACAGCCCCTCTTCTGTAAATCTATAATACAGAATCTGTTTATAATAACAGAACAAACTATCTTGCAAAGGAAGAGGAATTCCTCACAAACTGCAGAGCAACACATCAACAATGGTCAGTGACACTCAAGTTAGTGCCGCAGTGGTCACTGAGCTCTGCTTTCCTCCACTGGAACCATGAGAGATACCTCCCTGTTGCCATGGATGGCGCTGTTAAGGGTCACTTGGTTCTTCTGTAGACACACTTTTCTGAGGTTCCAAAGACTGAACAGCTTCAAGGCACTATGCTGGTGACTGATACCTAGGCTGTTTTCTGTAGTCATTGTAGGTACCCACTGCCCATGATAGCCTGGAAGAGCACGGATTCTAAAACTATTCCACCCACCAAAGGCAGAACCAATGGAATTGGTGAAATTCCAGTAACTTTAAAAAAAATCTACAATTCTCACTGCAGCTCATGAAACATCATGGAAGAGAGGGTGGGGAAAATGTAAGAGCCAAAAATTGGGAAGGATTGAGGTCAACAGAGGATATGATGTGGCCACTGCACTCATGAACTCAGTGCAGTTATGGTTACCTGCACAAGACTGTATGAGTCTGGGCCTCTCAATAATTCATCATGGAAGGGGGAAGAGCTCTTGAGGCCTCAACCTTCCCCAAGGAACAGTTACAGTTAATGCTGGTGGGAGGAGAGGGAGCTACTTTTTTTAGTGGGTGCAGCCACTGATACATTTCTATGCTCAAGTAAATAACGTCCTGCTCATGTAGGCAACCATTATTAAACCCTGTCACACACACACACACACACACACACACACACACACACACACACACACAAGAGGATCTTGTTGGGAAGAAAGTTTTTTAGCAAAGAAAGGGGGAGGAAGGATAAGACAAGTTAATAGGGAATAAAAATGACTAGAATTCATTATATACATGTTTGAAAATGTCAAAAATAAAACAAACTAGAAAATAAATAAAAATGAAAATAAGCAATCTATAACTATTCCCTCTGCTAAGAAATGTAAGTAGTTAGGAACAGATGAAGGAAATAAAAACCACTATCTTTATAAAATATTTTTGTCCTGATGTAGAAGAACAATCCTTTTCCTATGAATTCAGAAGAATTGACTGGCAGACAGTTAAAAGGACTCTGCCTTTAAGTCCACACCATTGAAGATAAGATATTAAATGTGCACCAGCTTGAAAGAGTTTGGCATTTAAAACCTTTCCAAGGAAGACTGTGATCTCTATGAGTGGCAGGATAGATGAGATGCTGGGTCACTCAGAGTTCTAGGCGTTCCTTCCCAGCTGTGCTAAACACTGACCCCACACTACCACCACCATCATCCTCATCACCACCACTACCACCACCACCACCATCACTGATCCTCAGCAGAAGCTGCCATGCTCCCATGGCCTCTGTCCCTCCAGATCTCCCACATCAACTGTGAAGGTCCTGTGGATCTTCTTTTATTTCTCCAAATCCACTTCATGTTTGATATTTCATAATTTGACTTGTTTGGCTGGTCATCACTTCCATTTCCAAATGACTTACAATCTTTAAAACTACCATCTAGAAAGCAACTCGGTCTATTATTTACCGATCTTGTGCCTTCACTTTATCTCTTGTTTCATGCCGTCTTGGAAGACTGCTGGTGAACTATATTTATTACTCTTATTATTATCCCAAGTACCTTTGACCTCCTGCTAATATCTGAACATGTCTGACTTGGAGAACATAAGAAATAGTAACAGTCATTATTCTATGATATCCACTTACATTATTTCTAGAAGGATGACTTTCCCTCCTTGGAGTCACAAAAAGTGACTATTACTATTAAAACACTAAAGGTGTTGTCAGTACAGCTCAGCAGAGGAATATTTGCCTAGCACATACAAGGACCCAGGTTTACTCCAAGACGGCAATTAATTAATATTTATCCAATAAATTAATTTAAAATATTCCTGAAACTTATTATCAAATCTAATGAGACTTAATGCTCTGAGAGTGAAATCTAAGAATCCACAAATCACTCAGTAGGTATGATGCTGAGAGAGTCAAGTAGATCAAGTAGAAGCTTGTGTACTGGACAGAGTAAGAACAGATTTTTCTCTAGTAGAAGAAGAATGAAGAGTCAAGCATGGCATGCACTGGTAAAAGTAAAGTAGGCTATGTTGTGATGATAACAAACTTCACTGCCCAGGGACTTGAAGTAAAACTTTATTCTTCATTTGTATCATATGACCAACATGCATTTGTGTTAGCTTTCCATCACCATGATATTATCAACTCAAGTGGAAGGAAGATATTTATTTTGTTCCTAGTTACTGAGTTTTCAGGTCATGAACACTCAGCTCTGCTGTTGTAAAGGACCATGGCACAAAATCAGAGCAACTCACCTTATGGAAGTCTAAAAGCAGAGAAAGGCAGAAAGGGGCCATGGTCCTGGTATCTATCATTCAGTGGCAAGCGTCCATGGATCCCCCCATTCCTGGCCAAGGATTCCACCACTCACTGGGGACCAAGCCTTCAATGCTTTGAACACATGAACCTTTGCAGGACGCTTCAGAGTCCCACTGTGTAGCACACTTAGGGTGGTGGAGGAGTGACTGAAAGAGAGAGACAGAGACACACAGAGAGAGTCCTGTCCTATGCCATCTCCTCAAAACCAGAATGATCAGCACCTCACTAATTGGAATGTTCTAGGCTGTTATAACATTATCAAGAGAACAATGAAATCCCCCATTAGCAATAGAATGATCTAGTTAGAAAGTGACATATTTTATTTCTATCCATGACCTCTTGACCAATATTTGTCTTGTGATTCCGTCAAACTGGGGAAAAGGAAAGGAAGTATATCCCCCTCTTACGAAGCCAACAGATAAGCTGAGGAGACACTTCCACCATGCGAAACATCATCATTTTCCAAAGACTAAGTTTGAGGGACAAAAAAGTTAAGTCCTTTCCACAAATTCACATTGAAGTCAGTCAATACTCCCTTTCCTTGTTCTGTCCACCAATTTTAAGGAGGTGGACATTAAAACCCTTCCCATTTCCACAGTTTTGCTTAAATGCCAGTTCTCACAGAGAGAGGACAAACCATGTTGGAATTTAAATGTCATCATTTTCTTTCTGAAACAGATTGCCTAATAGATAAAATTGAGAAAAGAAACCAGTTTGTGATTTAATTAATCATCAGAGGAACATGTTACACAGATGCCGCCTGCTCCCATCTCTGCACTCAGGCCCTCAATCGACCATCACCTGAACACCTGCTATGTGCCTCCAGCAGACACTAGGTACTTTCTAACAGCATCAGCAGAAGTCGCTCTGCCTAACTCAGCCAGTCCCTCAGGGAAAGAAGTCGTTCCTACTACTTTCAGTACTTAGTATTTGCCCTTCAATGTGCTGCTGACTGGAGGATGCCTGATCCTTGACATCCGTAGCCACTAGGCATACACCTGCCCTAGCTCCACGGAGTTGTAGAATCACTTCCCACACTCCGAAGCATCCTCCAGCACTGTTGGAACTCCGATTCTCAGAGAAGTCTAAGGAAATAATCAGAAATACTTGCTCAGCACGAAAACGATGAAGGAGACCTGGGGTGTGATGTGTGACTATCTCCCGTGAGAACTTCTAAGAGCCATGGAGGATAACAGCTTTAAGGATGAAGCAGATTGAAAAGTGGATGAATTCTCTTCTCACTGGATATACGGGCCAAACATAATTATCGAAGGTTCATATGGCAACAAATTTTGCTTCTTTAGATCTCTGTATTTTTGAAAGAGGTGAAAAATGTGGCTCATTTTCCTCATGATTACTATAAGCAATGGTCTTAATGTGTCTGATTATAGTTGGAATCCTTTTCCTTTGGCCACAGGTACATCTCCTTTAGTCAGAAGGAGCTTCCTGTCACTCTCAACTTATTTCTCAGTCTTCATAACCCATGTTCTCAATTAACTTATTTAATGGCTTTTGATAGAAAACTCAATATAAAGCATCACTCACAGTTATCAGAAGTATAAAAATTACCATATAATTTTAGGCTAAGTAAGCAATTCTATCTATAAATGTTATTGCTACCTTGAGAGTCACTGCTAAGTGCATAACTTCAACTTTATTCCGTGATATTTACCAGTGTCATACTTTATTTTTTGTTAATACAAACGTCTGTGGCTTGGATTCTAATGCATTTTTCTGCTAAAGTCCAAGTCTACCACAAAGTGTGATATGATACCTCATCTGTAGCAGTCTGGATTTTTCCTCTAATAAAGCTCACATATGCAAACCTCCATTCCTTCCCACATGACTGTAACAAGGCTCCAGAAAATTCAGACTAAGAAGCAAGCAACACATGCAGTCCGTTAGTACTTTCTATAACTATTTGTCTTCTCTCCTTTCTAATAACCCTCTGCGTCTGCTTTTCATTGTATTAGAGACCAGTACTTAAGTGAAAATGGAGGGAAAAATACACCCATGCATTTGTATTCATTTCTTGAGCGCTGGGTCCTCAATTAGACTGCAGGTCCAGCACTTGCTTTTACAATATGCCTTTTAGCTCCTGATTTTCTCTTCTAGTCCTGCTCCATGAATCCAGACTCCTTTGTTTTCCTTCACCACTAAAAGGCAATTTCCTACTCTATGTATTTCTACAAACTGAAGTATCAGCAAAATCTCTCAACACTGTTTTATTTACTCTTCAATTAAATTTAGACATGAGATAAACTCTATTATGGCTTTGACCTGAGACCCCCATGGGGCCTGAGAATAAATTCCTTAAGTTTCTATTTGCTCTGATATCTATATTGGTTCCAATTGAAAGGGGTAAATTTAATTTTTCTCCAAAGGAAACAACATATTTTCTCCAAGTATTCTTCTTAAATACTTTAAAAGTTTTGAATAGATGTTTAAGGGAGAAAAATTAACAAATACAACACCACCAATAAACAAATGTTTTTCTTGCCACTAGAATCATAAATATCTTCCCTGTTACACCTCAACAATAGGAAAAGTGGGTTTTTAAGCAAAAATCATAGAATGTCAGAACTGGGCAAGTCCCCCAACCCCACCCTGAACCCTTCCACTGACTTCATCGGACAGATGAGGAAACCAGAGTTCCTGACACATGGACACCTCAGGCAGGACAATAACCAAACAGGCAAGAAATATGCTGAGCACATACTGCTAGACTGACACATGTTTTTGCATGTGTGCTGATGTAAGTGTGTGTGTGTGTGTGTGTGTGTGTGTGCAGAAGAGGGCACTGTAAGTGTCATTGGAGGCCCAAGGGTGACATTGAGAATCTTCCTGGAATATTCTATCTCCTTAGTGTTTGCTCTGGAATTTCCCAGGGTCTGCCTTCAGGGCCAGAAATGCAGGCTGATAGCCACTTCCACTGGCGTTTTCAGGTGGAATTCAGGATTCAAACTCAGGTCCTTCTGCTTGGGAGGCAAAGGCTTTAACTAACATTGAGCCCACTAGCCTCCTGACAGCCTTCAGAGGCAGGCACTAGATACGAATATTAAGACAGTGTTGCAGTCCGCCTGCAACATTGCTGATAAATGACCATCAAACGGCTTAAGGGAACAAGGGGTTTATTTCCTTACGATAGTCTGGTTACAGTTCTTAGTCCAGCTTGACGGGAGAGCACGCACCAACACCAGGGCTGAGGGAACTGGCCACACCATCACTACATAACGGCTGAGAGATGGATGATCCTTACTTGCCAGACCAGCATGTCTAGCCAAGTAAACAGAAGAATGCCAACTCTCTCAACCAGCTCTCTGTGATTTATCCAGGGCCTAATCCCACCCACCATGGGATAGACAATCTCCTTCAGGTTTGCTCTGGGATTAACTCAACCATCAACTCTCTAAAACTGAGCCCAGAGCTCAAACCCTCAACAATCAACACCTGTGCTTAACTATGACAGACAGTATTTGCTTTTAGCACTCACTATCACAAGTGTGCAATGAAGTTTTGTTCCAAAGCCTTTTTGATATGAGACATTACAATATATTTAATACAGAAGCCAGTCTGAAATTTGACTGTCTCTATATGACAAAGTATTGAATGGGTTTGCAAGAAAATATTAATGTTACTCTCCCAATCTTCTTGCTTTCAAAATGTAATTGTCTCGGTCTACCAGGGTGCTGTGAGAAAGAACTTGAGGCCAGGTAATTTATAAATAATAGGAATTCATTTCACACAGATCTCGTGCCTGAGAAATGAAAGATCAAAGTTGTTACAGGATGCTGCTTCTACTTGGGACTCTCTCACTCTCTCTATTTCCAAAATAGTCTTCATGTGGCTAAAGGTGGAAAGGGAGAAGGAGTCCAGCTGGTTTCCATCAGCCCCCATAAAAGGCACTAATCTATAAATTCAGATCCCTTACAAAAAGTCTGTTCACCTCCTGAATGGTCTCCTTTTCAACAGATTTGCATTAAGGATTTAAGTTTCAATGAGTTTGGGAGTGGACACAAACATTCTGACCATAGCAGTAATTGATCTCCACTGAAAATATCCCATGTGGGCCAGAGAGATGGCTCAGCAGTTAAGAATGCTACCTATGAGAGAAAATAGGCCACCATCAAGGACTGCAAGTAAGTAATAAGACATCTGAGTTAAGTTCACAGACTTTCCTTCCTGATCATTTGCAACTGATGGGGTATGATCTCACCAGAAGGGGAGGACATAAAGTCTGGCAGATAGAAAGTAACCATTTTGCAATGGGAGACTCACCCCCCCCCCACCGCAGTCTCCTACTTTCATTCCATCTACTTTTGAATATACTCTTATAACAAGACTCTAACAGGTTTTTATCCCTGGCCAGGGGGTGACATCAATACCCATCAGGATGGAGCCAAGGGCATTGCAGGAGCAGCAAAACTGAAAAAAAAAATCAACAAACCATAATTCAGAACATCAGAGACTCTGTATCAACCACCAGGAACTAGGCCAGCCTAATCTCTCCCCATCCTGAAGCTCAGGGAAATTGTGGAAGAGGGGGCAGTAAGATTGTAAGAGCACAAGGATGGGAGGAGCCATGATATGCAAGATACTCCACACAAGTTAGGCCAAAGCAATCATAATAGGACTTTGCATGACCTGTGCAATGGCCAACACATTATTGACCCCTCAAAGTCTAGCATCTGCTAAAGGCACTAGGATCCTTGGAGGCTGGGGATTGACAGTCACAGTAGTGTTCCTATACTTAAGGGGAACACAGGAAAGGGTTCAGGGAAATGCCACTGAGTCCTTACACCACATCAGAAAGGAGGACCCAGAGGAAAGTTTGACATTCCCAGGACATGCTCCAGGAATGGGGAGGAAGAGGCACTGGAAGATGGGGGGGAGGAAGGGCAAAGAGGGGAGGGAGCAAGGGGTTCCAGGAAGGGGTAGAGGGAGGGAGGGGACCAGGGTACCTATTAAGTTTGTAGGAGCAGAAATAAATTTTAAAAAAAAAGAATGCTAACTATGCAAGCAGGGGAACCAGAGCTTGGACTCTCAGCATCCACATAATGAGCCTGCAGGGTCCCACATAGGCCTGCAACCCCAGCACCAAGGGAGGCGCAGGTAGGAGAGCCTAGCTGAAATCATGAGAGTCAAACACACACGGATTGATCCTGCCTCAACGGAAGCAGTGAAAGTGATGGAGGAACCTTCCCATGATCTCTGCACCTGTGCACCCACACACGCTCGGGCAGCACATGCATACTAACACAGACATACCACGCTCACACACAAGTACACATAAACACTGACATACATGATAGTATCTTATGTTAATAAGTAATGGGTGCTATTCTAGATGAATTAATAAATATTTCATTTTCTAGTATGGTAAATGTGAATAGATAGAGCTCCATAGAGTTCTTTGGAGCAGCAAATAACATTTTGGTGCAAAAATCTTCTAAGATGAAAAAGTTTCAGATCACGGTTTAGAATATCTGCTACTAACCTTAACTTTGCTGGCATGTGCTTTCTGTCTCCTTCCAACACCAGTCGGGACCAACGTGATACCAGAGCTTCAACATCTTGGTACAGAAAGAGATTGTATAAGGGAGAATGGACATGAAGAAAAGCAAGATGGAAGCAGGGTTTTCCGCTCCAGAGATATTCAATCTCTCTTGTACTTTTTCTGTATGTATATGTGTGCATGCATGTGTGCGCGTGTATGTGTGCATGCGTGAGTATGTGTGGTGTGTGTGTGTGTGTGTGTGTGTGTGTGTGATGCCTCCCCTTAAATTCTCAGAATATTAGCCTTACAGCTTTTAAAATTGTAGCATCCTCAAAAACAAAAAAGAAAATGCCTGGTTTTCTTCATGAACACCAGAATTTTCTTCACGATTAGTGAACAATGAGGTAAATATAGAGCAGATACAAACTTAGCTGAAGATGATTAATTCATTAATAAATCCTGTGAGGGATAGGCCTGGTATTCCCACTTCCCCCGTGGGAAAAAAAAAGGCTCAGGAGTGAGGCGGCTTCCTCAAAGTACTCGGTCAGGAGCGTGCTTTCCAGTCCGTGTATAACTAGGTATCCTCGATGGTGAATAGTTCCAATGCCCGTCATCACGGGAACCAATGCAAAAGGGACAATTAAGATGGTATCGATGGAGAAGCAACTTGACAGAGTGATGGCCAAGATTCCCATGGACTTTGCAAAAGACGCCTCCAATAAATCTCTGGTTACGTTTCCTCCTGAGTGGATTTGTGTGTGTTTCTGCCCATTTTTCAATAGTGCGACTGTATATTTCTTGGTTAGAACAGCACCAGATACTGTAATATCACTTTAAGCTCCACTCGGTGCTCCCTCCTTGGCTTTAATTCAATGGAAGAAGGATTTACTGGCTCACAAAGCATGTGCTCCTGTATATCAAAGCCACCCTTGCTGGCTCCTAGAAAGATTTAGTAGACACTATATATTAGAACAGCAATTATCGCCTAATGTCAGAACATTAAACATTTTACATGTTCCAAACGATACATGAATAATTTGAGCCCTCTGTGTACACAGCCCTAATAAATCAAACATTTAATTTTCCACCACTTTTGAATGCTATCAAAGCATCTCTTTTTAACTTTAGAAAGAGCCTCAGAGCTCTGATTTATCCCTCCATGGATACACTACTAATTCCTGGTCCACAAACACTTGTGCAAATGTCCTAAATGTTTTATGAATCATTTTGAAATCATTCCCTAATGTCAGAAAACGTCAAACAGTTTTGAAACACTCAAATTCTTCCTGAACACAGCAAAATGAGTTGGCTTCCAAGGCAAAAAGAATTGGGACAATTGTGTGTGTGGTCAACTGGATAAAACTGGATAATAACCACCGGCAATGAATTTCATTTCTCCAACATAGTTCCCCAGGTCAAAATGCAACTAAAACAAAAGTGCTTGACATCGCCAATTTTAAAAAAATAGATGACCAAATTTGAATTTTTTGATATTGAGGAAACTCTGGAAGTTAGCAGTTTGCATTTTACTCACTATGAAACACTTAATGGAAAAGTGTCCATTAGCTGACCGAGCTTACAGCTTGCATTGACAAGACCATGACCAATGACCACCTCTCGGCCTTCTCCAAATGACAGTGTCAGAATAGGAAGCATTACCAAGAGATAAACAAGAAGGTTTGATTCCAATGACTTCTCCCTTGTGACCAAATGTCATAGATTAATCAAAACATTTGCTTGATCAAAGGAAGTAAAAGTTATCATGGAAATTTCCATTACTCAAATACTGACAGTTGATTACAGACATGATTTTACCCAAACTCCCACCTAGATGGAAAAGCCACAATAAGTCAGGTCTCACCTGGCAGTACAACAACCACTCACATGTAACTCAGAGTCTTTGAACTCATGATGCTCCTGCCTGCACCTTCCACGTATAAAGCTATGTCTTTTTAAATAGGTCAGTATCTGGGACAACAAGATATCTCAACAAGTAAAGGTACATGTGGCCAAGCCTTACTATGTGAATTCCATTCCCAGAACCCCCATAGTTGAAGGCGAGGACTGACTCCATCTGCTACAGTTACTCTTTACTATTGCTGCTGAGAGAGCACCCAAAGTCAAACTTATGGGAAAAGGGGAGATTTATTCAACTTATAGTTCTAGAGGGGAAATAGATAGTCTTTCAAGTTGACAGAATCGTCATGGCTGAAGTGGCAGGACAGGCAGCAGGCTAAGTCACAGCAGACCTCCATATATCTGGAGCATTCCTGGAACGTCTCTCCTCTTAAATTCTGTGGTCCCTTTTATATGGTCCATTACTGGGAGGTTCCTATGGGGTCTAGAGCGGGTATAATCTCTTCAGGTGATCTCAGTTGATCCTTCACTGGTGTGGTCTCAGCTGATCTTAGTTAATACCAGTATGTCAAGATGATACCCAGGCTTAACTGTCACACCACCCAATTGTCCTCTAACCCCCACATGTATACTGTGGGCATGCCTACACTCAGACATATATAAATAAGTAAATAAACAGATAATTAAATATGTGGCTATCTGGAACAAACTTGAAAGACTAGACTTTGGAAGTTCTTGAACACGAGGAAGTAAATTTATAGGGAAATTAATAAAATGGAAAGTGTGAGCTTCTTGGGAAAATAAATGGGAAGCTAGATGTGCAATCTAACATAGAAATGTCCACTTTACCATAAGCCTAAAACAGATTTTTACATTCATATAAGGACAGTGTCAAAAAACACAAGAAAAATTCATCTTACATCTACTTCCGTAGTCCACTTTCAAATGATGTCAAGTTCAAATGTACACCACATGGGCTATTTACATTCCCCAAAATAAGTTGCTTTCAAAACAAATATGAACAAACAACATAAGAACTTCAGTTACTCTAGGAGACCATTAGTCAGAATTGGAATGATTACTTCAAAGTACCTCACGTTTTCAAATATTTCCTTAAATACTCCAGCTGACATGGAATGTTACCTACTAAACTCACACCTCTGAAGGAACCAATGACAAGTCGGAGTGAAAGCATCTCTGTTGCTATGAGCAATTAATTCATTGAAGGAGAGACTCAAGGCCCACAGCTGCTAATTCTGATTGCTGAACCGCTAAAAAAATTGATAGCATTCATTCCATACTCATAGAAACATTGAGTTCAAGACACTATGCATGACTATTATATGAAAAATAAGGAAAAGAAAGAGATGGTGTTCAAACCTCGTTAAACACAGAAGGTCTCAAAAGAAAATCACATGTGTGTGATAAAGAGACTTATTTCAAGAATAGAGAGGATATTAGGAGTACGAGGAAGGAGGTGGGTTTACAATAATCAAGACCCACTATATACACACATGAAATTACCAGAGAATTCAATAACAGTTAAAATATACATATTGTCTTGCATCCCAAGGAATTTAAAAATATAAACTGTTAAAGCAAGAAAATATGGAGGAATTGTAATAAAAACTACTGAGCATGCCATAAAGCAGTATGAATCCTCAAATAAGAGTGAATGGTACAGCAGTCAGGAACACAAAGGCCATACCAAGTATTTCAACAGAGCACTTAATATGAGGGATTAATGTTGGAAAGCAGAGAGCATAAAAGGGATCCCGAGTGAGGGCAAAAAACAAACAAACAAAACAACTACCATCGCAGGACTGCTGATCTTACTAGAGACAGAAGTAGCAGGAAGCACCTACCTTTACCTCTTCGTCTGAGAATACTACAAGGAGGAGGGCAGTTAGAGGAAGAGGGAATATTCAGGACAGACACAGCGGGAGGAAAAGAAATAATTTAGCAAGGAAAGGGACTATTTGCCCAAAGCTCCTTTCCACATGAAGTATAAAAAGGCACTTAGAAATTTTCCCAGAATTTGTGATACGAATTTATATTTGGATGCCCTATCAACATATCAACAATTATAATTTAGTGCTTATAAAACATGAGTACTCTGTAAGATTTATATTATAAGCTCTATAAAATATTAGAATATAAAGGGTTAGCCTTTATATTGGGTTATCAGAAACCCAATGGAAGAAAAGATATGCCCATAGAAGCATCAACATACCACTTGAAGGGCACATACTTGGAAGGCTGTATTTTCCAAAGAGAGCTGTGGCAGTTATTTCCCTCCTCTGGGGCTTCTGCACGATTTGGCAGATCTTGACCCATCCTAATCAAGATGGTAGAGTCTACCTTTCCTATGCCTTTGAACTTGGTTGTGTGTGGCAACTTCTTCGGCCAGCAGAACTCTGCAGGCCTGGATCACTTCCAGGGCACAGTTGGGCTGTCAGCCTCTACCTTCTGCATTTTGGAAATCGGTCACCATGAAACCAAGCTGCCTGCAGCCCAAGCTGCACTGAAAAGCCTCAGGAGAATGAGACATCACATGGAAAGCAAAAGAAGCTAACAAGTACTGACGTACCAGACTGTTTCTCCACGCAAGCAGATAACTTCCCAGCCAACGCAGTGGCGTAGCCCTGTTCGCATGAAACTTTCCAAAATGCCTAACACACAACGTCATGAATAAGACAAGATACTTTTAAATGTTGAAGATGTTTGTTCCATACTAAGAAAAAGATCTGAACATCGGCCGAGTGCTAAATAGTATGTGCGATCATTATTCTTCTATTGCCAGATACCAGCATTGATTAGGTAACAGGAAAAAAGGTTAAGATTCTCCCTTTAAAAAGAAGTCTGCATGCAAAATACAGCTGGCACATGCAGGGTTGTAACAGGCAACCAAGATGTAACAGCTGACAGATGTATTCTGTAGAAAGCCTAAAAAGGCAGGACCCAGCATCCTAAGCGATAGGAGAAGGCTTCTTTCTGATGGAAAAGCCCCTCGCAGGGAACAGTGTGTTTTCTTCCTTGTCAGTATGATGGACGTGGATTGGCAACAGCACAGCAGCAGCACAGATCAGAGCAGAGACCCGGTGATCCTGGCCCCACCAAGGCCAGGCTGTAGCATTTCTCCAGTGGGTTGAGTAAAGCAAGCGGAACCTCTGTAGTAGCGTTTGCAGCTATCACAGAGAGAAATTGTGCCTCGGGCATCCCTTCGGAAGGGGCTTTGACAGCAAGCTGCCCTGAAGTCCTGAAAGAGGCAAGAAGTCTCAGAGGGAGACGATTCAACAAAAGATTCCACGTGACCTGGACAATGTCTTCTCTTGGTCCTCGGAGAATCACACGCTTATATCCAAAGAGGGAATTTAAAAAAAAAAAGATTGACCTGTTGCTGCTTTTGTTACATCTGTGTTCATTAAAATCTAATGTGAACTGTATGTAGCTCACTGGGAGGCAGCATACAGAATGATTAACACTCTAGATCAGCAATATAGATTTGAATGCAGGTCTGCTGCTTCTGAACTTGGGACTCTGGGCATGTTGTCTATGAGAATCCAAATTACCAACATGGCATCCATGTAATTCATATAGCCTTTGAGTACAGATGCCAAATAATTATGACATACACACTGGACTTCAAAGAGTAAGCATAACAAAAAATACAAAATCGCTTATTAATGTTTCTATACTGATCATGCGCGTTTTGGTTTAAATGTGAATGGTCCCTCATAGGTTCATGTATTTGATCCTTAGATGATGCTAATGTTTAGGAAAATCCTGGCACCGCTGGGAAGTGAAGCCTTGCTGGAGGAAAGTATGTCACAGGGGTTAGTACGATCTTCCTTACAATTTGCCTCTGACTCTTTGTCTCCATCAACTATGACCTGAACCACTTTCAGTTTCTGCCACCTGCCGTGCCTTTTCTGACTTAACAAATTTTATCTCTCCTCTGGAGCCATAAGCCATGTAACTCTCCTTTGACTATGGGTGTTGTCTCATCAGTAGAAAGAAGAGTAACTGGAACATGTTAAAGTTGTGTTTCAGCTATGTACTACAAAATTAGTTTTGCCTGTTCTTTTTACATTTTTGAAAATAGCAATACCATAAATTTGAGTTATTTCTCTCTTTTTGTTTCTCATTTAGAGGGATTATAATGAACTCAGCTCTTAGGATAAAGGATTTTCCAGTTTAAGTGTCCAGAATAGTGACTGGCATACAGGAGTACTCAGGCCCTCCCTTCTCCCTCCCTCCCCCTGCTTTCTTTCAAGCTAGCTTCCTTCCTTTCTTTCCTCTCTTCTCCCATTCTTCCTTTCTTTCTTCTTTCCTTTTAGTCATCCACTGGCCAATACACACTAATTCAGCAACTTCTATGCGCTACAGAAGAAACGAAGCCATATAGTCCCTCTCTCAAAGCAGCAGGGATGTCTACATAAGTAAATAGCTATTCACAGAAACCAGTATGTGGCAATTCTGATAAATCTGTTGCTGTCCCTTGCTGCTAACTTTCCCTGTGCAGAACCCAGCTGTCGGAGACACACGGTCATAGGAAGGTTTGTCTGCCTGGGCACAGCCTGAGGCCTACCTGCCATAAAGACACTCAGACCCTAAAAAACCCATTCTAAACCTAGAGTACAAAATCAAGGAAGAGTTCAGAAAGGGAAGCCCAGAAGAACAGTGGGAGAAGGGATAGAGAAAAAGGCGGGCACACTACTGGGCCTGCAAGATGCCTGGAGATAATGGTAACGAGTAGACCAGCATGCAGCAGCCTCCGTGGTGCTGCACAGAACCACAGAGGAGGGCTCAGTCTCCTTGTGAATCTCATCGGGTCATGTGCACGTGTCTGGAAACTGAGCTTCCTGAAGCAGGGTCCCTAGCACCCAGAGTAAAGACGCAGCATGACTCACAGAGTCGGCCACCTTAAGATGAACTGCCCCCCCAAGCTTGCTCCCTAGGGTGTCCATCTGTTTCGTCCATTCCCTTCAGGCCTCTTCCTCATGGTCACTCACACTGCACCAAGGCACCAGAACTCTGCCCACGCCGCCCCTGGTAAATGAACCACTTCCTACTGCTCTCGGCATAAAGAACCAAGATCCTCAGTAAGACTTGAAGGTCTTGTGCCCATACCTAGAAAAACAATCTCCTCGCAGACTCAAATGGTCTGAGTGCTGAGACTAGGTGAGCGACGAGCGCGTGCCCCTCAATGGGACATCCAGAGCAATCATCTCCTCTCGCTTAGGGGACATCAGGGAAGAAGGAGAAGAATGGAAGCGCAGGAGGATGGGGAGGAGTGCAGTGAAGCACTGCCTTGTGGATATGACATGATTGATTCACTTAAACCTCTTGGCAGCTGTGGTTACCCGCACAAGAACCAGCCCGGGCAGCATCCAAGCAGAGGTGCCCCAACCCAAGCTGAGCAACTGTGGGCAGTAGGCAGCTGCTGAGGGGAGGGACAGTCATTCTTCTTTGAGTGTGTAGCCACTAGTAAGTTATCCAGAATCCAGTTGACGGTCTCATACACATGTGAATGGCAACAGTGCTATGGGATAAAGTAGATTGTAAAAATATGATGCAAATAAAAGAGGACATGAATGTGGGGGGGAGAGGAGTCAGATAGCAGGGAATAGGTTGGGTATGATCAAAATACATTGTATGTACACATAAAATTTTTAAATAAAATACTATTAAAAAAGCAATCTCCTCTAATATATACATTGGTGTTATGACTATTCCCTCACAGCTTTTATCACAGATCAATCCACGTTTATCAGTGGGATTATCTGAGCAATTTAACCTCCTTTTGCACATGGTAAACTTTGAAGGTAGAATCCTTATCCTTTTGGCTCACCATGAGGTCACAAAGCACTTAGCACAAGCCTGCCTCATGGTGGGGCTGCAGTTACTCTTCTTTTGCTGGATGACAACACTTAAGGGGAAAGAGTTGCTTATTTGGCTCACAGTTCCCAGAGGAGACATGGTCAATTTACGGTGGGAATCGCATAGCAGATGGCATGGTGGCCAGTCGCCAAAGGAAGAGAACAATTTACATCACCACAGTCATCGGGAGGCAGATAGCAAGAGGAAGCAAGGTCAGGCTATCAAACTTCAAGGTCCACCCCTTGTCATGTGTCTTCCTCTAGCAAGATTCTACCTCTTAAGGCTCCATAGCCTTCCCATACGTGAACACCAGCTAAGGAATAAAACGTGATGGCTGTGGGGAGAGGGAAGACTCACACTGAAACATGATATTCAGTGAGCCATTGTCTACTAGCCATCATTTACTCCACACTCTGTGTGTAATCACATAAATACATGTGCAATACAAAGACTGCTTTGAATAATACAAAGGGCAGGATACATTGTGGGTAAATGACTATTTCATTAAAAGACTTGGCTATGGGTTTTACCTATTTTGTAAGCTTTCCACGCACTGTCATAATATGGAATCTGAGAGCATTGCATGCATTGTTTCCAAATGAACTCCTAGGAGGTCCTCCATTTCATCGTGATTGTCATTAGTAGCACTGGGTCAATATTAGATGCCATGATAGCCAAAGTAAAATGACTATTCATTAGTATTTAGCCCAGTACAAGACTTAAGCTAAACAAATACCACTGGTTACTTTATAGTGTAATTGTAATATAACTGGAGAAAAATCACAAACATTCAGAACTATAAGGATGAAGAAACAGACTCGGGGTGTGCAACTGATTAGAATCAACCCTGAGGAGCTATACCAGATGGATGTTTGTATGCACTATTGTATCTACTACTAACAAATTGACATTATTATTTTTATTTTCCAGATAAGCCTAAAAAGAAACTGATATTAATCATAAACAGAAATATAAGCTTCTATAGAGAACAATGCATATGGCAAATCAGCATGTGAAAAGTTGCCCAGTCGTGTGAGTCATTAGGGAAATGCAGATTGCACGCATGAGAGCACACTTCCCTTCCACTTGGATTGCTACAATGGTTGTTTAAGTGGACAATAACAAAATGTTGGCAAGAATGTGGAGAAGTCAGAATTCAGAGGCTGCTGAAATGGTGTGGCCATTTCAAAAAATGGTCTGGCAGTTCTTCAAACAACTTAACAGAGTTAATATATGCATAGCAATTCTACTAAGAATGTGTCCTTTAGAAATAGAGGCACGTCCACACAAAACTTTTAGTGTAATGTTTATGCAACAAAATTTATAATAGTGTAATGTTTATGCAACGAAATTCATACAACCAAGAGATGGAAAGAACCCAAATGCCCATCAATAGATGAATGGATAAGGATATGTGGCCTATGCCAATGATATATTATGAGCCATAAATAGGAAAGCAGTTTTGACGCATGCTACCATGGTGTCAAACTGAAAGCTTTATGCTAAGATGCCAGACACATGGGGCCAGTGAGATGGCTCAGCGGTAAAGATAGCAGCTATTTCTTGGGGTTGTGGTATAATGAAACTATTTACTTCCTTTAAATACTTAAAATAGTGTCTGACACATTATAAGCACATGTTCCTAAAGCCAAAGGTGCTCATTCACGGATCACTTAAGTCAGGATCGCATGGAATTTTGACTTGGAGATACAGCACAATAATAATGTGCCTGGCTAGCATGTGAGAGGTCATGGGCTCACTTCCCAGCACAAAGACCAAGTCAAAATAAAAATGAATCCCTGGAACCTAAACCCAGGGATAAATCTCAGTATCACTAAAAAAGGCATTGTATATTTCATTATGTGATATGGAGATAACTCCACCTCTTTAAAGAAATGCTTGCCAATATTATAAAAACTGAATTTAGGTGTCTCTAACATCTATTTGGAGACGATATTGATTTTAAAGGAAAAAAAGCTACATCAAGGGATGAAATCAGGCAAATAAAGAACGGAGACATTCCTATACACTCATCTCACACAGGGTAGACTTCTGCTTCCTCAACCTCTAGGAACTTTAGCTTCCACCTGAAATCTTACTGAAAGAGAATTCTTGAGTTTCACCCAGAGTTACTCTTAGAATCTGTACTTCAACCGCGCTCCCAGTCCTCCATCCCAGGTGAGTTCACCCAGCCCCCCAGGCGGCCCCGTGTCCCAGGGACACCCAGGCTGCCTCCAGTTTTGCCTGGGCCATGCCCTGGGCCCCAGCCCCTTTCTTCCTCCCACCTGCCTGTCCACCCATCAGGACAGGACTTGCTCACATTCCTCCATCCCTGGAGCTTGGGTGGGCCACTAAGCCAAGTCCCAGGTCCCAGATGAAGAATTCTGCCATCATCATCAGCCCCTCTGCCTCTCTGGCCCACCAGGGACCCACCCACGTGATCCACGGAAGACACACTGCTACTCAGAATTCAATAGAGTCCAAAGGAAACTCAAGCAAAGTTCTAAGGGTTAAAGGCCATACATCTGAAGACTTCTACAATCATCCTATCACATGGGAGAGATTCTTCACATCTACCCCAAAGATAAGTAAACCTCCTTTTTTTCACCTTACTGTTCCTTTCTAGTATTAATCACTGTAGATTAACTTTTCCATACAGCCACCCCAAAAATATACACATCTCCAGGAGTACACCACTCACTCTCACATATCACCAAGATACTAAATCATAAAAGTGCACTAGCATACTAATATTCACCCCGTCTACTTAACCTGACTTAACTGATGTAATAACAGCCTAATAGCCTCATCTAGGAAATAATAACAAAAGACAAACATACCCAACTCCGAGGCAAGCACTAGTAATAACTGCTCAAGTGTAATAATACCAACTAAATCAATTCAGTCAAAAACACACAGAAACTGAAAGGTACTAAAAGACAAAACAATGCCCAAGTCAAAGTGCAGATCCATGAGAAACAAAACCCAAGAAGACCAATTCTCCACTGAAAGAATTAACCCCTTAATGATGGATTCCAACCAGAACAAATTCACAGAAAACAGCCAAGAAAGCCAGACCCAAGACAATTACTTTCAAAGTATGATCATTACCATGATTAATACTATGAAAGAGGAAATCCAAGAGGTGTTAAACAACTGCATCAACCACTTTGAACAGGAACACAACAGGCACTTGGAGTTGAAAAAAACAGTTCAAGAAACAAAAATAGGCATAGAGCAGTTAAAACAGTCTCAGGCAGAGTTTAAAATTGAACTAAAAGACAAGTTATCTTCAACCCAAAACTCAACAGAGAGTCTTATCAGAACTAACGAAGCAGAAAATAGAATTTCAGATCTTGAAAACAAAGTGGGAGAACTAACCAGCTCAATGGAAGAGATTGTAAAAGCCAAAAAGATACTTGAGAGGAACATTCACTCTTGAATGGGACACCCTAAAGAAGCCTAACATGCGCATTCATGGACTACCAGAGCAAGAATCCCAAATACCACACCTGAGGAAATTTTTCAAATTATCATAAATGAAAACTTCCCTCAACTAAAGAATAAGAGGCCCATCCAAAATATGAGGCATTTTGCACTCCAAACAGATATGACCAAAATAGAAAATCACCACAGCAAATAATAGTCAAAACACTCTACATTCAAGACAAAGAAAAGGTGCTGAGAGCTTCAAGAGAAAAAAAGCAAGTCACTTTTAAAGGTAAACCTATTAAAATACCAAATGACTTCTCAATGGAAACAGTAAAAGCAAGAAGAGCTTGGAGAGACATACTTCAAGTATTAAATGAGCAAAAATGCCAACCCAGACTGATATACCCGGCAAAACTATCTGTCATGATTGAGGGAGAAAGAAAAGTTTTCCAGCACAAAGACAACTTGAAAGGATACATGTCTACCAAACCAGGCCTTCAAAAAATGCTAGAAATGATACTCGAACTTGAAGAAAAAAGCAAGCATATCCAGGAGGACAGAAGGGAAGTACAATACCACCGAAACATAAATGTCAAACAATATGCTTACAAAATCCACTAAACATACAAAATGTACAGAATTAAAAATAATTTCTCCATTATAACATTAAATGTCAATGGTATTAACTCACCAATTAAGAGACACAGATTACAAACTTGGATTAAAAATCACAACCCATCAATCTGCTGCCTTCAGGAAACTCATCTCACCACAAAAGATAGGCACATCCTAAAAATGAAAGGATGGTCCAAAATTCTGCAAGCTAATGGAACCAGGAAACAGGCAGGAGTAGCCATTATGTTGTCGGACAAAGTGGACTTCAAACCAAAAAAAATCATAAGAGACACGGATGGATACTACATTTTAGTCACAGGTACAATTCACCAGGAAGACTTCACAATACTGAACATATATGCACCCAATACGGGCCCCTCCACATTCATTAAGAAAACCCTACAGTGTCTAAAGAAAGAAATCAACCCCCAAACGATAATTCTTGGGGATTTCAACACCGCCCTCTCAACATGGGATAGATCAACAGGTCAAAAGCTTAACAGAGACACTTTGGAACTTAATCAAACCCTTAAAGAAATGGGCCTTACAGATCTCTATCAAACTTTTCATCCACGCACCAAAGAATACACATTTTTCTCAGCAGCACACAGAACTTTCTCCAAAATAGATCACATATTGGGCCACAAAACGAATCTCCACACATACAAGAAAGTTGAAATTCTAGCCTGTGCCCTATCAGACCACCACGGCCTAAAGCTGGACATCCACAACACAACAAACAACAGAAAATACACTAACTCCTAGAAACTTAACACTATGATGCTGAATGAGAACTGGATTCAGGAAGAAATTAAACAGGAAATTCAAGATTTCCTGAAAGCAAACAATAATGAAAATACAGCTTACCAAAATCTCTGGGACACAATGAAAGCTGTCCTAAGAGGTAAGTTCATAGCTCTTAATGCCTACATCAAAAAAATGGAAACATTAGAAATAAATAACAACAATGCAGCTTAAAGCTTTAGAGAAACCAGAGCCATCCGATCCCAAAAGCAATATACAGATTCAATGCTATACCAATTAAAATCCCAAAGCAATTCTTTAAAGAGGTGGACCAAACAATCTCAAAATTCATTTGGAGGCACAAAAGACCCAGGATAGCAAAGACAATCCTGAGTAACAAAAACACTGCTAGAGGTATCACCATACCAAACCTAAGTCTATACTACAAATCCAGAGTTATAAAAACAGCCTGGTACTGGCTCCAAAATAGACAAACAGATCAATGGATAAGGGCTGAAGACCCAGATATAAGCCAACACAATTACAGCCATTTCATCTTTGACAAAAGGGCCCAAAAAATCCAACGGAAAAAGAACAGTATCTTCAACAAATGGTGCTATAAAAATGGATATCCACATGCAGAAGATTAAAACTGGACCCGTACTTGTCACCATGTACAAGAATTAATTCCAAATGGATCAAGGACCTGGATATAAGGCCATAGACTATAAAAACCATAGTTGAAAGGGTAGGGAACTCCCTCGAGCTGATTGGGTTAGGCCAACAGTTCCTAAACAGACATCCAATAGCACAGTCACTGCAACCAACTCTCAACAGATGAGATCTTGTGAAATTAAAGAGCTTTTGTTCAGATAAAGAGATTATAACACGAGCACAAAGGCCACCCACAGAATGGGAGAAAATCTTCACTAACCACATGTCTGATAAAGTTCTATTATCCAGAGTGCACAAAGAACATAGAAAACTAAACACCAAGGAAACAAATGGCCCAATTAAAAAATGGGCCTTGGAACTTAAAAGAAACTTTACCAGGGATGAAATTAAAATGTCTAACAAATATCTTTAAAAATGCTCCACATCCTTAGCCATCAGGGAAATGCAAATCAAAACCTCCCTGAGATATCATCTCACCCCGGTCAGGATGGCAAAAATCCACAATAAAAACAACAACAAATGCTGGAGAGGATGTGGAGAGAGGGGAACTCTCCTACATTGCTGGTGGGAATGCAGGCTCATACAGCCACTCTGGCGAGCCATCTGGCGATTCTTAAAGAAATTAAAGATTGAAATGCCATATGACCCTGTGATTCCACTTTTGGGAATAACCCCCCATACAGCAAAAATTCACCTCAATAGCACAAGCATGACAATGCTCATAGCAGCACTGTTTACAGTAGCAAAGTCATGGAATCAACCCAAATGTCCAGCAGTTGACGAGTGGACAAGGAAAATGTGATACATCTATACAATGGAGTACTACTCAGCCATCAAAAACGATGAATTACTGGAATTTGCCGGGAAATGGATGGAATTAGAAACAATTATATTAAGTGAAGTATCCTAGACTCAGAAAATTAAGCACTGTATGTACTCCCTAATAGGTAGATCCTAGTACCAATCCCACCTAGAGACACTCAAAGATAAATCTCTGTAATACCTACAGTAATTGCAAAGATTATGAACAGGAGGGATGGGGAAGGAGGGCCACACTAGAAACAAGGAGAGAGGGGACCATGTTACAGCAGAGAAAATAGGCCACCATCAAGGACTGCAAGTAAGTAATGAGACATCTGGTTAAGTTCACAGACATTCGTTCCTGATCATTCACAACTGATGGGGTATGATCTCACCAGAAGGGGAGGGCATATAGTCTGGCAGATAGAAAGTAACCATCTTGCAAATGGGTGATTGACCCCTCTCTCACTGTGGTTTCCTACTTTTATTACATCTACCTTTGAATAAACTCTTATAACAAGACTCTAGTTTAACAGCTTTTTATCTCTGGCCAGGGGGTAACATACAATGCCCATCAGGATGGAGTGAAGGGCATTGCAGGAGCAGCAAAACTGCAAAAGAAAATCAACAAACCATAATCCAGAACTTCAGAGACTCTATATCAACCACCTAGAACTAGGCCAGACTAATCTCTCCCCATCCTGAAGCTCAGGGAAATTTGCAGAAGAGGGGGCAGTAAGATTGTAAGAGCACAAGGATGGGAGGAGTAATGATATGCAAGATACTCCACACAAATTAGGGCCGAAGCAATCATAATTGGACTTTGCATGCCCTGCATAATGTCCAACACACTATTGACCCCACAAAATCCAACATTTGCTAAAGACACTAGGATCCTGGGAGGCAAGGGATTGACAGCCACAGTAGTGTTCCTATGCTTAATGGGAACACAGGAAAGGCTTTTGGGAAATGCTACTGGGTCCTTGCACCTCATCGGAGAGGAGGACCCAGAGAAGAGTTTGGCATGCACATTAAAGGATGTTCCAGGGATGGGAGGGGGAGGCACTGGGGGATGGGGAGGGAGGAGGGTGGTGGGTTGGAGGGAGGGAGGGGACCAGTTAAGTTTGTATGAGTGGAAATAAAAAATAAAATGCATAAAAAATAAATTTAAAAAAATTTGTACTTCAAGCAGGGAGGTTCAGGGAGGGGTAGAGAGAGGGAGGGGACTGGGGTACCTATTACATTTGTATGAGCAGAAAAATTAAATAAATAAATACAAAAAAAAGAATCTGCACTTCAACAACTGCCAGAACAAACAGCTCACCATCCGTGTCTCCTTACTTTCTATCCATGCCATAAAGAAAGTGGAAAAACTAGTTAATACAGAAACTTAAGGCAAACCATCTAGATGCACTGCATGGACTTCCTGTGGACAGATCTAAGCAAACCAAACAAACAAAGACAACTATAAGATAACCAAGAAAATGTGAATACAGACGCATTCATGGATATTATATAATGATCAAGAGGTATGACAGTCACAGCCATTGTATAAGAAATAAAAAGATGCACAAAGTAGGGCTGGGAAGATAGTTCCATCGGTAGTGTGCTTATTGCGCCCAGCGTTGAGGACTTGAGTTCAGATCCCAAGCACCCTTGTTAAAAATCTGGGCGTGGCAGTGTACATCTATAACCTTATTGCTGGTGAGAGTTAAGGGGGGAAAGACATATGGATCCCACACCTTGCTCTCTACCCAGTCTAGTCAACTGGGCAGCACCAGGTTCATGAAAGATCCTGTCTCAAAAAATAATATGAAAAGCAATAGAGGAAGAGACCTGATATCAGCCCCTCCACATGTACCCACATAGGCATATATGTACACGTGCATGCACATATGCACATACTCAGATTTTAAATACATGCTTACATATTTTTCATATTTACCCTGATAGCTGGACTGTTAAAAACTTCAAGAAAAATGGTGGTGAGGACAGATGAAAAGAAAGATACTGATCATTGTTGGAACTTAATGACGGAATAATAGTTTCCCTGGATTAACAGGACACCATTTTTTTAAATGTACAATAATTTGGACATTTCCATAAATAGCATAGATTTCATTAAAAAATCACCTGGAATGATTACAGAAAAGTGAGATTCCTAGGCTCCCTCCCTCAAAATCTTTGGGGTTCAATCATAGCATGGTCCCTAAAAGATTCTGCGATGGCGAGTTCTAGAGTAAGACAGTCCTGCAATAACACAATTTCCTACTCTGCTTGGGGAAAAAAAAAACTCATGTATTTACTCTATGAGCCACAAAACCATGATTAAATTTCATGTGAATGAAAAGTTCTGTTATGCAACTTATCAATGTTGTTTCTGAAATGGAGAGTTGTGTTTTTGGGGGGTTTTGTTTTTGTTTTTTTTTAAGAGACAAAAAAACACACAGGAAAGAAGACATGGCAACTCTTCTCTCCATACTCCCAGGCTTCCCAGCTTACCACACTGGCCTGACTGCCTATCTGACAGCACCAGGTCCCCAGCCACCAAGAGAAAAAGCAGACAGGAGAAGCAAGGTAGGAAGCACATTGCTGACAAGAAGTAGGCGTCACCAAAATGGGAACAGGTGGATTATTTTTTTCCTTAAAGATAGACAGTCCAAAAGGCAGTTACATACAATGTCTGTTTAGCTAAACCTTCACACTTTGCATTCCCCATTAGGGTCTATGTTTCCCCTTTTCATTCTTGCTCTAAATTCACATTACACCTAGTACCCAGGCCATGTGACGTCAAGGCAAAGCAGATATGAAATTCGATGGCCCACAAATATGAAAAGACCTGAAAAGAGGAGGGAGTCTGGCAGAGGAGAAGAGTTGCAATGTGAAAAGGAAGGAGATGGGACTAGGGATTAAGGGTATGAAAATATTATCAGTTCAGTATATTCATGCATGATATCATCAAGAATTAAATTTAAAAAAATAGAGAGTCTGACAGACTATATGCCCTCCCCTTCTGGTGAGATCATACCCCCTCAGTTGTAAATGATCAGGAACGAAAGTCTGAACTTAACCAGATGTCTCATTACTTACTTGCAGTCCTTGATGGAGGCCTATTTTCTCTGCTGTAAATGGGTGATAGACCCCTCCCTCACTGTGGTTTCCTACTTTTATTACATCTCCCTTTGAATGGGCTCTTATAACAAGACTCTAGTTTAACAGCTTTTTGTCTCTGGCCAGAGGGTAACATACAATGCCCATCATGATGGAGTGAAGGGCATTGCCGGAGCAGCAAAACTGCAAAAGAAAATCAACAAACTATAATCCAGAACTTCAGAGACTCTATATCAACCACCTAGAACTAGGCCAGCCTAATCTCTCCCCATCCTGAAGCTCAGGGAAATTTGTGGAAGAGGGGGCGGTAAGATTGTAAGAGCACAAGGATGGGAGGAGCAATGATATGCAAGATACTCCACACAAGTTAGGGCCGAAGCAATCATAATTGGACTTTGCATGCCCTGCACAATGTCCAACACACTATTGACCCCACAAAGTCTAGCATTTGCTAAAGGCACTAAGATCCTTGGAGGCAAGGGATTGACAGCCACAGTAGTGTTCCTATGCTTAAGGGGAACATAGGAAAGGATTCAGGGAAATGCCACTGGGTCCTTGTACGTCATCGGAGAGGAGGGCCCAGAGGAGAGTCAGGGATGCATATTAAAGGACTCTGGGAATTGGGGCGGGAGGCACTAGGGGATGGGGAGGGAGGGGTGAGGGGAGGGGGAGCAGGGGTTTCAGGGAGAGGAGGAGGGAGGGAGGGAACCGGTGTACCTACTAAGTTTGTATGAGCGTAAATAATAATAAAAATGTTTTAAAAAAATAGAGGGTTAAGAACTGTCTTGTGCCTCCTGATTCGAATGTCCAGGTCAACTTCCTAAATGAAGTGTGACGCAGAACTCTAAGTGAAAATCCAACTACAAAGTGGGCATAATGTGAAGCCTGTTGCCATAAGTAGATCTGACGTCCTTTTAGAGATCCCAGTCATAGACACTTGCCATTTTGCAAATGCTCTCAGGTAGCTCCCAGCATTGGTGCCCTTCAAGCAAGCCATCCGTTTGCATTCTCTCAAACACAACCACCTACCCAAGCCATCTCAGTGAAGAGAGTCACAGAGGTTCCCCACAGTGCATATGCCAAAGCCAGTCCTGAAAGGGTCCAGGACAGTTCAAGGATGACAACTGTGTGAACAGGCACTAGGATCCTTAGAGGCAAGGGATTCACTGCCACAATAGTGTCCCTGTACTAAAGGGGAACACAAGAAAGAGCTCTAGGAAATGCCACTGAGTCCTTACACCTCATCAGAGAGGAGGACCCAGAGGGAAGTTTGACATGCACACTAAAGGATGCTCCAGGAATGGGGGGAGGGGGCACTGGGAGAAAGGGAGGGAGGGGGAAAAAAGGGGGAAAAGGGGGCAGGGAGCAAGGGGATCCAGGGAGGGGTGGAGAGTCTGTATGAGTGGAAAAAAATTTTTTTAAAAAAGAAAACTGTGTGAATACCATGAGACCCAGAGGATAAATATCTCCCTGAGTCAGAAGGATAACTATCTCCCCAAGTGGTTCTGGAAATGGTAGAACATTAATATTTGTGTCTTTCTCTATTTTTTTAGTCGACCTTGGAATTTTTCCATATTTCTTGTTGTTTGTTTGTTTTGGCAGAGTCTCCGGAAGCCCAGGCTGGGCTTAGACGTACATTCGAAAGGATGACTTTGAACACGTATTCTTCCTACCTCCACCTCCCAAGTGCTGCAATTACTGGGACATGCCATCATATCTGACCCTTATTAGTTGACTTTTAAATAAACTATTTAAATCTCCGAAATGTTCAGGGAATAAATTTTTTTCTTTTAACCAACCTGACCAGGATAAATACATCTGCAAAATGAGATTTTTTATTGTTTGGTGGCACAAGGAGAACAAAGGAAAAGGTAGATCAATTCCTTTTCTCCCCCCAAGAAGGAGAGTGGGTGTGCTTGGCAGAGAGTTTATCACACAGGCCTGTCTCCTGTCCATCAGCCCACTGCCATTCATCACTCAAGCTGAAGTCAAAAGGATAAGAATTGCCGATTAGACCTTGCTTGTCCCTGGGAGACCCCCATGAATCTGAAAGCTCCATCTTACTCAACAACTGTAATTCATCTTCCTCTGGGTTTTTTTTTTTAAGTTGTAGGTTGATATACTAGTATTGATTAACTAGACAAGCTAAGAGAAGCCAGTACTTCTCCCACTAAGCATGTCGTTTGCTCCTGAAAAGAGATCCACTCACTTGCTTCGAAGGCTGAGATCATATTGACAGACGGACCCGATTTACTGTGAAACTGAAGGATGCTATTAACATCTAGACTGATTTAAAGGAAGGACAGGAGAGGAGTTTCTGTGAATCCTGGGTAATGGTTTCCTACTGGAACCACTCGTCAAGCCTTGATTATTAGCATACCTGAAGCTATGGCATGTGTAGGTGATACCAATCTAGCCCCAGCTATACCAGCTCACCATCCAGGGAATTCCCCCCAGCCTGCTCATAGCACTTCCTTCCTGGGTCCCTTCATTTCCACAAGGAATTCAGCCCAGTGTCTGACAGGCATCTCCACCCTCCTTTCTCTGAAGGGCTGTCTCACTCCTCCTTGGCTCTCTGGACGTACAGGGTTCATCATCAACTTGACAAGATCTAGAGTCACCTGGGAAACATGGGTCAAGGCACACTTGAGAGGGATTATTTAGTGTCTGGACATGTTTGGGAAGGACTTGTTGACTTGGTTAGTTGAAGCAGGAAGAATCATGCTAAAAGGAGAGAACATTTGACTTCGGTTCTGAACTGCATAGAGAGGAGGAAAGTGACTGAGCCTCGGCACTCCTTGCTCAATGTTTCTTGACTGCAGATGCAAGTGTTTAGCTGCCTCAAGGTCCTGTGCCTATGGTTTCCCCAACACGATGGATGGTAACCTTGAACTGTGAGCCAAAAGCTCTCGGAAGTTTCTTTCATTGTAGAAAAACAAAAGAAATTAAGATATGTGACTTCATTTTTTTAGTGTGTGGTATGTGTCTGTGTGTCTGTGTGCATGCAGGTACATGCATATATGGGTGTGTGTGAGCAGGTGCATGTCCACGTGTGCACAGGTACATATGCATACCTGTAGAAGAAGGTATCCACCTTTGGTTTTGGGGTCTCTCACTGGGAATTGAGGCTTGCTGATTTAAGAGTTTTAGGAATCCTCCGTTCTCTATCTCCCTAGCACCAGGATTACAAGTGCGTGCCACCATAACCAACTTTTTATGTGGGCCTAGGGAATGAACTCAGGTCTTCATATTTGAGGCAAGTAGCAAATACTTTACCAGCTGAGCTATCTTCCTGTTCCTTATATAGCTTCTTGCTGTAAGTGTGGAACGGGTGTTATGTGTTGATCTCTTTAATATGGAAACAGTCCCTTTTTGCTTCTTTTTACATATTCACTTTTACTATCTGAGAGTATTTGATGATTGTCTTTCTGAGCTCCAGGAATTTCAGGGGGAAAATGTGGGGGATAAGGAGTAACTTGTCTGTAAGGTTCTATCATAAAAGAATAGAAGAGTAATTATGTGGCAGGTCACAGAAGAAAGGATGGAACTCTAGCAAGAGCTAGAGAAAGGTATAAGTGGAGAGGATCTGGAAAGACATGGAAGCTCCGGAGGACTGAGTGAAGCCACGTGGAACTCAGTCCCTGTTCAAAGAAGCTCAACATCCACATTGAGGAATAGTTGTCACTTCTATGTCCTGGGCCTGTCCATCTGGCTTGTTTGCACCTTCAGTGCCGTGAAGAAAGCCCCTCTCCATTCCCTCCTTCCTTCACCCCCTCTCTGAGTGGACTCACATTGACCGCCTGAAACACCTGGTCCCTCCCCATCCCAGCAGCACATCCTTTGTTCTCTCCATTGCACTGACTACACTCCAGGAAATCCACACAGCGATAGGCTAAGAGGGTCTTGAATCCTGGTGATAGAAAAGTGAAGGGCCGGAATGCCACTAGGGTGGGGAAAGTATGCCAACTAGACAGAGTTGAAACCTTTTCAACAGAAGCAAGGACAGAGACACAGCTCAATGCTGTCACATAAAACCACCTAAGAGTTCCCTTAATCTTTTAGGGACTTTGATTTAGGTAAAACTGGCTAAAGTACAGAAAATAATTTCAGTACAAACCAACAAGAAGTAGAATCGGCATTTACTGGAAGAGATTTTTAACACATTTAAAAACAAGGTTAACCAACTGTGATTGCTGCAAGCCATAGTAGCTACTACTCTGACAAGAGGCTACCATTGGTGTAAAAGAAGCATGTGGAGCACAGAGATAGCCAGCCACTTTCCCACAGGGAAACTTTCCAGTTACTCTTTCTCTGTCGCTATGCAAGACACTGAGGCCCAATGTCAAACATTAATGGGATAAAGAGAGATTTATTCAGCTTACAGCTCCAGAAGGGAGATGGCAGGAAAGGCATGGTGGACGCAGAAGCTAGAGGCGGCCTCGGTCACATCAAGGAGACCGAGAGCTGCTGCTGCAAGCTCAAGAGTAGACTCAGTCACTCAAGTAGGGCGGAGCTAACTAAGTAACCACCTGTGGAAAGCGAGACAACAGGCTTTAGGTAAGAACATACTACTTAGGTTTAACTATATGTACCTGACAGCAATCTGTCACCTCAACACTTATTATTATCCCCATTGGTCAGAACAATCCTTCAGCCAAGAAGCATCCTTTTGCAATGGAAGGTATGTAACACAGAGAACCACAACCAGCCAAAGTGCAGAGAATAAGTGACTGCAGAGGGCTCAGTTCTAAACACGACATCAGAATAACTGCCCTCCCAAAGCTCAGGGTGCTGACAATATGCTACTGTCTACAACGGGACAGATACACCCGAGAACTCACCGCAGCGATGTCCACTTCTACATTTCGCCATGAATGAGGGACGATTTCAAGTGACAGGACATCTCCCTGAGAGACTTCTCAAGGTGTATACCAGACAGAGAAGAAGAGGAGCTTCTTTACTCAATGATTTACCCACTCATAAGTCATCCGTGCCCCAGCAAGTATTCCGGCTCAGAAAGACAATCTTCAAATACTCTCAGACAGTAAAAATAAATATGCAGAGACAAAAAGGGAATGTTTCTGCATTAAAGAGATCAACACATAGCACCTATTCCTCTTCCACACTCATGGTAAGAAGCTATATAAAGGACAGGAAGATAGCTCAACAGGTAAAGTATAGTATAGGTATCCCAGATGAACTCCAAAGAAAAAGAACACACGGAAAAAGATGTCAAGTAAGAGGAAGATTGATTGGAAAGGAAAAGGTATGAATTGGGACAGAATGGGGGAATAGGAGTGGATAGTAGGGATGAAAACATTTGAAACAATTTAAAAAACATGGGTTTCAAAAAAAAACAGGGGTTAATAGAAAGGGAGACATTTGGGAAGAAAATAAGGCATCTCTGAGACCACTGGGGAGTGGTCTCTACAATTACCAATAGACCATTTTGTGGATCCTGAAGCTGCGATCCTGAAGCTATGATCATCGAGGGATGCTAGGCAATGTAAGTGAGATCACCTGGCAATTCTC
Source organism: Typhlomys cinereus (assembly GCA_023101885.1). NCBI lineage: Eukaryota > Metazoa > Chordata > Mammalia > Rodentia > Platacanthomyidae > Typhlomys > Typhlomys cinereus. The sequence continues at coordinate 4,774,853 of JALPQD010000065.1, read as the reverse complement.
TGCAGGATTCAGTTGGTAAGGCAAAGTCTAGATCACACAGAGTAGGAAGTTAGAATAGCTTCACTGTCAACAATGGTAAGTCTTGTTTGTGAAACTCCTACAAAATATCTTGGGAAAGAATGAGACCCTCCTCTGAGTCATGTGTGTTCAGGCCCTAAGTTTTTAATGCTACTTTAACAAGTTTATTTAAGGATATTTACATTGAAAGATATATTGCCTCACTGCCAGCAACCTTCGCAGCAATTTTGCTAATTATGCTGGACTCCTCTCTTAGCTGCTGAGAGCGTCAGTCAGATTCTGGGGTGACTTTCCCTTCCTATTGCTCCATAATTTCCTCTGCTTTTCTATCAGTAGAACTAAAAAGCCCACTACATTGACTGAGCAATGATCTCAAGGAATATGTCCTACTTACCAGCAGTCCCATGGAAAGTATCTTCAGTGTCAATCACTTAGTAAATGTTAGCTAAACTAATATCTAGAAGCAAGGAGTTTGCTGCCCTCTCCAAATAGTTTCTCTGTACCCAGTGAGTTTAGAAACCTTTTCCCTGATACTAAACTCCTTTCACCAAACATCTGTTTACTTATGTGCAAGGTCCTATGAAAAATGGAAAAGAAGGAAGGGCTGCTTTGGGAAAAAAAATCTGATGTATATCTCAAAGAACTAAAAAAAAAGAAAAAGAAAAAGAAATACCAAGGAGATAAACAGCCTAATTAGAAAATGGGCTGTGGAATGTAAAAGAAACTTCTCCCAGGACAAAACTGAAATGTCTAACAAATACATTAAAAAATGTCCCACTTCCCCAGCCATCAGGGAAATGCTAATCAAAACTACCCTGAGATATCATCTCACCCTGGTCCACAATGACTGAAATCTAAAATACATACAACAGCAAATGCTGGAGAGGATGCTGGGAGTTTTTTACTCATACATTGCTAGTGGAAATGCAGACTTGTACAACCACTCTGGAGAGCTGTATGGTGGTTTCTAAAAAAGTTAAAAATTGAAATGCCCTACTATACTACTACCAAGAATATTCCCCCAAAATACTTCATCTTACTATAGTGACATGTACACATCCATGTTCATTGCAGCACTAATCACAACAATAAGTCATGGAATAAACTAAATGTCCAACAGTTGACAAATGGATAATGAAAATGTGGTACATATACACAATGGACTACTACTCAGCCATCAAAAAAACGAATTAATGAAATTTTCTGGTAAGTGGATGGAGTTGGAAGAAGTTATACTGAGCGAAGTATCCCAAGCACAGAAAGTCAGATGTTGCATATTCTCCCTTACAAGTGAAACCTAATTCCAAACCCTTATAATGATGTACTCAAAGGAAAATATCTATAATACTCATTAGAACTGCAAAAGATTGTAACTAGGAGAGTAGGGGAAAGAAGACCAAAAGAGAATGGAGACAAAGGAACACGCTTAATAGATAAATGAGATCACTGTCAAGAAAGGCTCGTAAGTAGCGAGACATCTTAGCCTGTTCACTGTCAGTTCACTAGTTCATTAGTTCACTAGTGTTTGGACTGGCATGTGTCCTTAGTCATGAGGGTGGGGGGTTGGTGGTTAGTAGGTAACTAGCTGATTGTCTTGAGGCTGACTTCATTCACTACTGTGTACTATTCCTGTTCTTCCCTCTCCTCTCCTTTAAGCCTTTTCTTATATAAAGACCTTTTTTGTAACACTTTTTTAACAGGATGCAGCCTTGTGCAGTGCAAAAACAGCAAAACAGACAGCAACAGCCAACCAGAATGCAGAATACCTGCAACCCTATGAACCAGGCCAGCCAAATCTCTCCCCATCCTAAGGCTCTGAGGGGGCAGTAAGACTGTAAGAGCCAAATGATGGGAAGGTCCATTGCTGGACAAGATACTCCACTTAAGACAGGGTTGCTGCAGCCAGGAACTCAATGAAATGAGACTTGGCCTAAAGTCATCATACCTGCATATCAACATGCCCCCGTCTGACCCCCACCACTAGAGCAGATGATCCAAAGGGAATCCCAGGATCTATATAAGCTGACAGACAGGAGGATGGAAGGGAACAGAATGGATCCAAGAAGGAAGAATGAGGGAGGGAGGGAGGAAAGGAAGGAAGGAGGGAAGGAAGGAGGGAGGAAGGATAAGAAGGATACCTACTCATTGAGCCTATATAACTAGGAACAATAATTTTTAAAAAGAGCTGTACTTGTCTAGGTAACTGTCAGTTATATCTTGGGCTATCTACTGTGGAAAAAACATCAATGCCATTGACTCTGAACATCATAAATACTTAGGTAAGAATATTCAACATAAATACTTTGTGTATGAGTCAAATGCCCTGCAATCTACAACCTGTATTTGAATCTAAATCTGTATTTGTGGCTAAAAATTTGAGTACTAGGGGAACACTGGAAACTCGTTTTCTTCAAGCCCAAGACTTAACTTTGGTCTTTTGATGGCTACTGTGAATGGGATTGATTCTCTGACTTATTTTTCAATGGATTTGTCACTGATGTAACAGAAGGCTATTGATTTTTTTCTCACCTTACTGATCCTTTCTAGTATCAATGCTGTAGGTCAGCTTCCTCATACAGCCACCCCAAAAACATACAACTCCAGGGAGTACACCACCCACCCTCACATTTCACCAAGACACTAGATCGTAAAAGTGCACTACCATACTTACATTCATCCCCTGGTTACTTAACTGACATACTAACATCCTAGTAGTCTCATCTAGGATATAACAATACCAATACACAAACATACCCAATCCAAGGCAAGCACTAGTAACAACTGGCAGGTGTAACAATACCAACTACATCGGTTCAGTGAAAAACACACAGAAACTGAAAGGTCCTAAAAAACAAAACAACAATGTACAAGTCAAAGTGCAGATCCACGAGAAACAAAACCCAAGAAGAACAATCTCCCACCAAAAGAATCAATCCCATAACGATGGATTGCGACCAGAACAAATCCATAGAAAATAGCCATGAAAGCCAGACCCAACATAACAACTTTCAGAGTATGATCATTACCATGATTAATAATATGAAAGAGGAAATCTGAGAAGAGTTAAATAACCGTGTCAACCACTTTGAACAGGAACACAACAGGAACCTAGAGGAATTGAGAAAAACAGTTTAAGAAACAAAAATAGATATAGAGCAGGTAAAACAGTCTCAGGCAGAGTTTAAAATCGAACTAAGAGATAAGTTATCTTCAACCCAAAATTCGACAGAGAGTCTTATCAGCAGAACAAATGAGCAGAAAATAGAATCTCAGATCTTGAAGACAAAGTAGGAGAATTAACCAGCTCAATGGAAGAGATTGTTAAAGCCAAAAAGATACTGGAGAGGAGCATTCAAGAAATATGGGACACCCTGAAGAAGCCTAACATGCGTATTCATGGAATACCAGAACAAGAACCCCAAAATACCACACCTGAGGAAATATTTCAATTCATCATAAATGAAAACTTCCCACAACTAAAGAATGAGAGGCCTATCCAAATACAAGAGGCATTTCGCACTCCAAACAGATATGACCAAAATAGAAAATTGCCACGGCAAATAATAGTCAAAACACTCCACATTCAAGACAAAGAAAGGGTGCTGAGAGCTTCAAGAGAAAAAAAGCAAGTCACTTTTAAAGGTAAACCTATTAGAATAACAAATGACTACTCAATGGAAACAGTAAAAGCAAGAAGAGCTTGGAGAGACATACTTCAAGTATTAAATGAGCAAAAATGCCAACCCAGACTGATATACCTGGCAAAACTATCTGTCATGATTGAGGGAGAAAGAAAAGTTTTCCAGCACAAAGACAACTTTAAAGGATACATGGCCACCAAACCAGGCCTTCAAAAACTGCTAGAAATGATACTCAAGCATGAAGAAAAAAACAGGCATATCCAGAAGGACAGAAGGGAAGTATAATACCACCAAAATATAAATATCAAACAACATGCTTACAAAATCTACTAAACATAAAAAATGTCCAGAATTAAAAATAATTTCTCCATTATAACATTAAATGTCAACGGCATTAACTCACCGATTAAGAGACATAGATTACAAACTTGGATTAAAAACCACAATCCAACAATCTGCTGCCTTCAGGAAACTCATCTCACCACAAAAGATAGGCACGTCCTAAGAATGAAAGGCTGGTCCAAAATCTTGTAAGCTAATGAAACCAGGAAACAGCCAGGGGTAGCAATTATGCTTTCAGACAAAGTGGACTTCAAACCAAAGAAAATCATAAGAGACACAGATGGATACTACATTTCAATCACAGGTACAATTCACCAGGAAGACTTCACAATACTGAACATATATGCACCCAATACGGGCCCCTCCACATTCATTAAGAAAACCCTACAATGTCTAAAGAAAGAAATCAATCCCCAAACGATAATTCTCGGGGATTTCAACACCGCCCTCTCAACATGGGATAGATCAACAGGTCAAAAGCTTAACAGAGACACTTTGGAGCTTAACCAAACCCTTACTGAAATGGACCTTACAGATCTCTATCGAACTTTTCACCCACGCACCAAAGAATACACATTTTTCTCAGCAGCACATGGAACTTTCTCCAAAATAGATCACATATTGGGCCACAAAATGAATCTACACAAATACAAAAAAGTCGAAATTCTAGCCTGTGCCCTATCAGACCACCACGGCCTAAAGCTGGACATCCACAACAACACAACAAACAACAGAAAATACACTAACTCCTGGAAACTTAACAATATGATGCTGAATGAGAACTGGATTCAGGAAGAAATTAAACAGGAAATTCAAGATTTCCTGAAAGTGAACGAAAATGAAAATACAACTTACCAAAATCTCTGGGACACAATCAATGAAAGCTGTTCTAAGAGGTAAGTTCATAGCTCTTAATGCCTACATCAGAAAAATGGAAACATCAGAAGTAAATAATTTAATGATGCAGCTTAAGGCTTTGGAGAAACTTGAGCAATCTGATCCCAAAAGTAGTAGAAGAGAGGAGATTAGCAAAATAAGGGGAGAAATATCTGAAATCGAGACTAAGAAAATGATAGAAAAAATCAACCAGTCAAAAAGCTGGTTCTTTGAAAAAAATCAGTAAGATTGATACACCCCTAGCTAAATTTACCAAAAGCAAGACAGAGAAAACCCAAATTAACAAAATTAGAAATGAACATGAGTTATCACTACTGATACCCAAGAAATCCAGAGAATTATAACATCATATTTCAAAAACTTGTACTCTGTGAAGTTTGACAACACACAAGAGATGGATGAATTTCTAAGTAAACACAACCTACCTAAATTGAATCAGGAAGTTGTGAATTATTTAAATAGTCCTATAACATACAAGGAAATTGAAGAAGTAATCTCAAATCTTCCCATCAAAAAATGTCCTGGGCCAGATGGATTCAGCACAGAATTCTACCAGACATTTAAGGAGCTTATAACACCAATACTCCTTAAACTGTTCCATCAAATAGCAAAGGAAGGAACACTACCAAATTCCTTCTATGAAACTAATATCGTCTTAATCCCAAAACCTAATAAAGATTCACTTAAAAAAGAAAACTATAGGCCGATCTCCCTGATGAACACAGACACAAAGATTCTCAACAAAGTCTTAGCAAATCGGATTCAAAAACATATCAAAAAGATCATTCACGGGGACCAAGTAGGCTTCATCCCCCGCACACAAGGTTGGTTCAACATACGCAAGTCAATAAATGTAATTCATCATGTAAATCAGTCCAAAGTCCAAGACCACATGATACTCTCGATAGATGCAGAAAAAGCCTTTGACAAAATCCAACAGCCTTTTATGATCAAAACGCTAGAGACAGTGGGAATGGAAGGAACCTTTATCAATATAATAAAAGCTGTATACAACAAGCCCACAGCAAGGATTATGCTCAATGGGGAACAATTGGAAGCATTCCCATTTCGATCAGGAACTAGACAAGGCTGTCCACTCTCACCACTTCTATTCAATATTGTACTTGAAGTCTTAGCTGAAGCCATAAGACAAGAAAGGGACATAAGAGGGATTCAAATAGGCAAGGAAGAAGTCAAGCTATCCCTATTTGCAGATGACATGATCTTATACCTGAGTGATCCCAAACACTCCACCAGGAAGCTCCTGGAACTAATTGAGAAGTTCAGCAGGGTGGCAGGATACAAAATAAATGTGCAAAAATCAGAGGCCTTCCTATATGCCCAGAATGAAACCCACCCAGCCCACCTAGAGACAGGAATTCCAAGGATTATGAACAGGAGGGATGGGGTAGGAGGGCCACACCAGAAAGAAGGAGAGAAGGGACCATGTTACAGCAGGGAAAATAGGCCTCCACCAAGGACCCAAATAAGTAATGAGACATCTGATTAAGTTCACAGACTTTTGTTCCTGATCATTTACTACTGAGGGGGAGTGATCTCACCAGAAGAGGAGGGCATATAGTCTGGCAGATAAAAAGTAACAATTTTGCAAATGAGTGATAGACCCCTCCCTCACTGTGGTTTCCCACTTTTATTACATCTACCTTTGAATGTGCTTTTATCACAAGACTCTAACAGCTTTTTGTCTCTGGCCAGGGGGTAACATACAATGCCCACCAGGATGGAGTGAAGGGCATTGCAGGAGCAGCAAAACTGCAAAAGAAAATCAACAAACCACAATCCAGAACTTCAGAGACTCTATATCAACCACCTAGAACTAGGCCAGCTTAGTCTCTCCCCATCTTGAAGCTCAGGGAAATTTGCGGAAGAGGGGGCGGTAAGAGTGTAAGAGCATAAGGATGGGAGGAGCAATGATATGTAAGATACTCTATACTAGTTAGGGCTGAAGCAATCATAATTGGACTTTGCATGCCCTGCGCATTGTCCAACACACTGTTGACCTCACAAAGTCTAGCATCTGCTAAAGGCACCAAGATCCTTGTAGGCAAAGGATCGGCAGCCACAGCAGTGTTCCTATACCTAAGGGGAACACGGGAAAGGGTTCGGCAAAGGCCACTGGGTCCTTGTACGTCATCGGAGAGGAGGGCCCAGAGGAAAATCAGTCATGCACAAGAAAGGACTCTCTGGGAATTGGGGTGGGAGGCACTGGGGGATGGGGAGGGAAAGGGGTGGGGAGGGGGAGCAGGGGGTACGGGGGGAGGAGGAGGGAGGGAGGGAACTGGTGTACCTAATAAGTTTGTATGAGCTGAAATAAAAAAAAAAGAAGTGAAAAAGGCTTGAGAGAAACAATCCCATTTACTATAGCCCCTAAAAAAATGAAATACCTTGGTATAAACCTAACCAAGGAGGTAAAAGACCTTTACAATGAAAACTTTAAAACCCTAAAGAAAGAAATAGCAGAAAACACCAGAAGGTGGAAAGACCTCCCATGTTCCTGGATTGGTAGAATCAACATTGTAAAAATGACTATCCTACCAAAGGCAATATACAAATTCAATGCTATACCAATAAAAATCCCAAAGCAATTCTTTAAAGAAGTTGACCGAACAATCTCAAAATTCATTTGGAGGCACAAAAGACCCAGGATAGCAAAGACAATCCTGAGTAACAAAAACACTGCTGGAGGTATTACCATACCAAACCTTAGTTTATACTACAAATCCATAGTTATAAAAACTGCCTGGTACTGGCTCCAAAATAGACACACAGATCAATGGATAAGGGTTGAAGACCCAGATATAAGCCCACAAAAATACAGCCATTTGGTCTTTGACAAAGGGGCCCAAAGAATCCAATGGAAAAAGAACAGCATCTTCAACAAATGGTGCTGGCAAAACTGGATCTCCACATGCAGAAGATTAAAGCTGGACCCATACTTGTCACCATGTACAAGACTTAATTCCAAATGGATCAAGGACCTTGATTTAAGGCCAGAGACTTTAAAAACCATAGTTGAAAGGATAGGGAACTCCCTCGAGCTGATTGGGCTAGGCCAACACTTCCTAAACAGACATCCAATGGCACAGTCACTGCTACCAACTCTCAACAGTTGGGATCTTGTGAAATTAAAGAGCTTCTGTTCAGATAAAGAGATTATAACACGAGCTCAAAGGCAACCCACAGAATGGGAGAAAATCTTCACTAACCACATATCTGACAGAGCTCTAACTGTCCAGAGTGCACAAAGAAATTAGAAAACTACACTCCAAGGAAAACACTGACCCAATTAAAAAATGGGCCATGGAACTTCAAAGAAACTTTACCAGGGATGAAATTAAAATGTCTGACAAATATCTGAAAAAATGCTCCACTTCCTTCGCCATCAGGGAAATGCAAATCAAAACTTCCCTGAGATATCATCTCACCCCGGTCAGGAGGCAAAAATCCACAATACAAACAACAACAAATGCTGGAGAGGATGTGGAGAGAGGGGAACTCTCCTACATTGTTGGTGGGAATGCAGGCTCATACAGCCACTCTGGCGAGCCGTCTGGAGATTCTTAAAGAAATTAAAGATTGAAATGCCATATGACCCTGCTATCCCACTTTTGGGAATAACCCCCCATGCAGCAGAGGTTCGCCTCGATAGCACCAGCAAGACTATGTTCATAGCAGCACTGTTTACAATAGCAAAGTCATGGAATCAACCTAAATGTCCAACAGTTGACGAGTGGATAAGGAAACGGTGGTACATCTATACAATGGAGTACTACTCAGCCATCAAAAATGATGAATTACTGGAATTTGCTGGGAAATGGATGTCATTAGAAACAATTATATTAAGTGAAGTATCCCAAACCCAGAAAATTAAGCGCCATATGTACTCCCTAATAGGTGGCTCCTAGTACCAAACTCACCCAGCCCACATTGAGACACTCAAAAGTAAACCTATGTAACACAGTAATTGCAAGGATTATGAACAAGAGAGATGGGGTAGGAGGGCCACACCAGAAACAAGGAGAGAGGGGACCATGTTACAGCAGAGAAAATAGGCCTCCATCAAGGTCAGCAAGTAAGTAATGAGAAACCTGGTTAAGTTCACAGATGTTCTTTCCTGATCTCACCAGAAGGGGAGGGCATATAGTCTAGCAGATAAAAAGTAATCATTTTGCAAATGGGTGATGGACCCCTCCCTCACTGAGGTTTCCTACTCTTATTACATCTACCCTTGAATGTGCTATTATAACAAGACTCCGGTTTAACAGCTTTTTGTCTCTGGCCAGGGGGTGACATACAGTGCCCAGCAGGATGGAGTGAAGGGCATTGCAGGAGCAGCAAAACTGCAAAAGAAAATCAACAAACCACAATCCAGAACTTCAGAGACTCTATATCAATCACATAGAACTAGGCCAGCCTAAGCTCTCCCCATCCTGGAGCTCAGGGACATTTGCGGAAGAGGGGGCGGTAAGATTGTAAGAGCAAAAGGATGAGAGAAGCAACGCTTTGCAAGATTCTCAACAATAGTTGGGGCCAAAGCAATCATAATGGGACTTTGCATGCCCTGCGCAATGTCCAGTGCACTGTTGCCCTCATAAAGTCTAGCATCTGTTAAGGGTACCGAGATCCCTGGAGGCAAGGGATTGACAGCCATAGTAGTGCTCCTATGCTTAAGGGGAACAAGAGAAAGGGCTTATGGAAATGCCACTGGGTCCTTATATGTAATCGGAGAGGAGTACCCAGTGGAGAGTTAGGCATACACAATAAAGGACTCTCTGGGAATTGGGGGGAGGCACTGGGGGATGGGGAGGGAGAGGAGGGGAAGGAGGGGGTTCGAGGGGAGGAGGGGGGAGGGAGGGAACTGGTAAAAAAAATTTAAAATGTATAATTAAATTTTTATAAAAAAAAAGAACACAAATGACAATGATTCTTGGCATGAACACGGGGAAAAAGGAACCTTTTATACTGTTGGTTGGACTGTGAAACTACATTACAATTTTTTTTAAAGACTAGGGGGAAAACTGTCATATGATTCAGATATAAAACTCCTGAGCAAATTCCCAAAGTACCTACATTCTAATATAGAGATATGTGTACATCCATGTTCGCTGCTGACTATTCTAAATATCTATGAAACAGCTTCAGTCTGAAAGACCACTAACTGATGGCAGGATAATGTAAATATGATATGTACACCTGATGGAATTTTATTTAGCTATAAAGAAAAATCATATTAACTTTGCAAGTTACTAGATGGACCTGGAAAAAAATTATACTGAGTGAGGTAACTCGGGTCCAGACAGACAAACACAGCAAGATTGTCTCTCATATGCTGACATCAGCTTTGACACTAGCTCTGTGTGATTAACTTGGAGTTCTTCTGGAACCTAGGAAATGAGGAAGGAGCTGTTGGGAGAGGCTATGAGAGAGAGGGGTCAGGGGGAACACAGGGAATCCTAATATCTTACAATCTTATTTAAAAACTATAAAAAGAGTCCTCAGGGAGATACCCTCTTGGCTAGATAAAACTGGTCCTAGAAGCCGTGGGATATTAAATTAAAAACCTCCATAACAGGTATGGAATACCTCCACAGGAATTGTCGGTCAGGAAAGTTCTAGAAGCTTCTCCCAAAACAATACAAGTTCTTGCCATTTTTCTAAGTTACCCATCAGCCCAAGATAATAAGCCGCTATTGCTGAATACACCACACAATGGTTGCAAGATACAGAGAAATCAAGTTGGATTTGAACTGGAAACTTCTTCAGTGCTGAGTAATTTTCAAAGTGCTAGAAAGTGCTCTGGAGGCTGCTGGGCAGGAAAAGACGTCAGTAGTCTTACCCAGCTGAGATTCCCACAACCTTCTTCATGAGTTCACCTGTGCAATAGTGGCAGAGTGTTCCCTCTCTGATGGGAAGTGAGGCCCACTTCACAGGAGAGAGCCCATGTTGTGTAAGAAATACAGTCAAAAGCACATGCCTGGGGAGATCACAGGTCCAAAGGGAGAACTAACTACTGTTGATTAACTAAATGACACAACAAGCTGCCTGTTAAATGCCCTACATTCATATCTATACTCAAATGCTACTCTCGGGCTTAACCAGAGAAACCTCTCTTTGCAATGAACAGCAGTGACTCCGGAGACTAAATGCTGCCCAGATTCTCAGCTGGGGGCTCAAGACCTTTTATATCACTCCTTCTAAGACTCAGGGGACATTGCAAAAGAGGGAGCAGGAAGTACAGAAGAGCTGGAAGACACGGAGAAGGGCCATGAAATGTCCTATCTAGTCACGTCGCAGCTAATACAGCCATGAACTCAAATCAGCTGTGGTGGCCTGCACTGGCCTGCACAAGACTGGCCCGATCAGTGATCAGTCATGGATGGGAAGGTGCTCAGAAGACTCTACTCCTGGCTGCTGACCTATCGAGCACTGCCAGGTCTAGTCATTGGCTTGGTATAGATAATGCTGAGCCCTCCAGATTCCAATGGATAGCTCCAAATCCCAGCTCACACGGGTGACCCTGGTTCAACTAAACGGGAAACAAAACAAAAGACATGGACATGAGAAAGAGACTTACCAGCAAAAAGGGAAGTAAATAAGGGGGGCAGGGGAATAGACTGAGTGATTGGTATATATCATGTACGTGTGTGAAAATGTCAGAGGAAAAAATTAGTTGATAAAATAAAGGAATAAAAGCTAAGCCTTTAGAAACAGATTTAACATTGTTGACAATATAAAGTAACTAGTATGTGAAAGTCCTGTTAGGAATGATCAAGTTGTTAAATACATGTGTAACTAAACAAGCCTGTGGCTGAAGTTTAAAAGTAGGGTTCAAAGACTTACACAGTGTCAGGTCCAGAGTTTGTCCCAGTGCCCAGTGATAACACTGGGCAGATGCAGAAGCTATGCCTAGTCCCCACTTTCTTCCACTCTAAACCCCACCCCACCCCTGTGTGTGTGTGTGTGTGTGTGTGTGTGTGTGTGTGTGTGTGTGTGTGTGTGTGCCTGTCTGTCTGTCTGTGTCTCCCAATCACTCAATCATTCTCTCTCTCCCTCTCTCTATATATATATTTTCTATTATTTTAACTCTATTGGTCTTCCCCACTGGCTAGACTCATTAAATTCATGTCCCAGAAAGAAAATGTTTCCTTTGTTGTGGTTTCAGGCACTTACTAGTATTTACGCATCTCTAGTCACAAGATGGCTATTCGGCTTCGATATTCCTCTACCAAGATCTACACATTGTTGGCCGTCTCTGGGATTTTGGGAAGTCTTTGCTAAGTGGCAGGGTACAGTCCACACTCAATCTGTTCTACACAAGCCCTTCCAAATGCAGTTTGTAGTGAGTTCAGATGGGCATCCCCTAAAAGTTTCCAAGTGGGAACCTAGAAGCATAACCTTCCTTGGAAAAACAATCTTTCCAGATGGACTTAGTTAAGGATGTTAATGACATCATTTTGGGCTAACCAGGTAGACCCTACATCCAATGACAAGTGTTTCATCAGACACAGTGAGAAGATAAGACATTCAAGGGCAAAGACCATATGCAAACAGCAACGGGATTATGGTAAATAGAAGTTAGAAGCAGAAGAGATTCTGTCCTTGCATCTGTAGGAAGGAATCAAACTTAGCAACATTTTGGCTTAAGATATTACTCCAGAGTCAGAAGAGGATAACTTGCTGTCACTTTAAGATCACTTTGTCACAACAACTCTAGGAGGCTCCACTCAGGTAGCAAAAGGAAAACAGGGATATTGTCTATCACTTCCAAAATCTTTCTTGCAATAAAGGATTAGCTCATTGCAAACAGTTTTTATGTTGGCCTACGTCCTATAACTGTTTCTATTCCTCTCTGATCTTACCAAGGTATCTCAACTCCATTTTTCATTCATTGCTAATATGAACTCATGGCCCAAATAATTTACGGAACAAGAGGGTTTTATTCGAACTTATGATTCTCTAGGTTACAGGTCATTATAATGGTGTGAGTTTATATCAAAATAAGGAGCCGAGGGAACTGGAGATCTGTATCCACAGGATGACCTGAGAAAGGAGCATACTTTTTAGCTTGCCACCCTGCCAAGTTCCAACCATACATTTCTCTATCTTATCTGCCTGCCAAGGGATTGGTCCTACCCATCATGGTCTAGGTTTGTCCACAATCATTTTGATAACCTACAGGCTTATTCCAAGACTTGCCTTTACCAAATAATTCTTCATAGGAGTGCCTAAAGACTCACTTCCCAATTATCAAGTTGACTGTTGCATCTAACTACCATAAATGTGGCTTTAGTTGGCCTTTTAGAAATGTGCAATTTCTAAAGTCCAAGAAAGACAGTTTTGAAGATTTCTAATTGATCCAGGACAACATTAGTTTTAATAGAAAATGTATCAAGCATATGTGCCATAATTCACAATTATTAAGCTTTGATAAAGAAAATGAAGTGTCACTTCCTTTGCCAAGGAACTTAGAAGAGCTTTTTTATAAAAACACGAACAGTAACGCAGATGGATTTTCATATGTTAAATAATTTAAGAGACTTTAAATTTTCATGACCTTCTCAACAAACTTCTAGTAGATATGATGTTAGTGGAATTATTTAAAGAACACTTAACTTTTGGGTTTTACAAATAGTAGGTGAACAGTAGATCACAAACTTAAAATTTTTACCTCTGTATTTTGACAGGAAATCTGGAATATGCTTCTAGTTAATACAAGATCTGCTGATACTGGAATTGCTCAATATTGATATCCTAGTATGGACAGCCATGTGTTTCAATATCAGTTGATTCAAAATCAACTACAACACCTAAACATTCTTTTTAGTATTGAGTTCCTTACTTTCCCAACAACAACAAAAAAAAGGTGGAATGACTTTGTTCAAGTAAAATCTTTCTAAATGTTCTGGAAAACCTACAAATATGTATCTTCTCTCTATCAAATTATAGACTGAGGAATTAAAATAAATGATTCCATGCCAAGATAAGCACTTGGTGGGGGGGCACTTGGCAGTGCTTCTAACTTCCTTCCAAGCTAAGGAGGAAGTAGCACATGCCTCACATGAATAATCCTGTTGTCATCTGCCTAATTGTTGCCAAGTACACAAAGATTCTAGAAAGAGCTCAACAAAGACCTGAAAAAATACTGGCAATTCTAACTCTTCCTAAAGATCTTGTTGAGCTCTATAAGATAAATACATATCTACCAACATTGCTCTTTATGTCCTCAGAGCTGAGGCATCTAGCTAGTGTGCAATGCCAAGGAGACTTGCTCTCACTGTAAATGCAGCTGATTCCCCACACTTCCTCCTCACAGCTCTTCAGAACAAGTGCGTGGTGGGTAATATATTCCTCTCTGTTTCCAACTCTGCATCCTAGCTACTGAGAACCGTACCACAACCAGCAATAAGTTTGTCTTTAGAAATCAAAACATGAAGCTTACAAATGTAAATTTCCTTTCCTTTCCCATCTCAATAAATATACTCTACAACTACTTAGAAAATATGGAAGGCTGAATCAGAAAAAAAAACTGGATCCATTTTTAAATATCAAGAAAGGCTATCTGGTGTTTGTACTTCTAAGCCTTACCATCAAACTACTTCTCCTCCAGGGTCTCTGTTTCTATAACAGCCAACTCCCCAAATCCAAAATCTGGAGCCCTTTGTGAATCATCTGTCCCTCCAATTCCAAAACACCAGTTCCTCAACTAAGTCTTAGAAACATTTCCTTGAAAATATAGTTTAAATGTCTCATTTTTCTTACTTCCACTTTTTACATCCAAGACATCATCATCTCTTGAATCATTTCAGCAGTGGCCTTTGCCTTGGTCACTATTGCTTGATTCCAATTTTCCACCCATTAGAGAAATAGCTAAGCATGGTCAGGCCTGGTTAGTATTTGGATAGGAGAAATATAATTTCTTAAAATTTTAACTATGTTTTCTCTTGTGAGCTATTCAAGAGCTTTTTTTGGCTTTTAAGATAAAATTCTAGAGGCTGGAGAGGTGGCTCAGGGGTTAAGCTTCTGCCTTGCAGGAAGAAGGCCCTGAGTTCGGATCCTAGACCCCACGTATAGACGCCGGGCGGAAGCAGGGGCGGCCTGCATTTCTGGTCCTGGTAGGGCAGGAGCCTGTGAATCCCGGGCAGAGTAAAACAAGGAGAAGGTGGAGGCGTCCATGATGGTTCCCGAATTCGCCCGTAGTTCTACACACACAGACACACACACACACACACACACACACACACACACACACAGGAGCATACACTCACAATTAAATAAAAAAAATTTTTTTAAAAATTCTAAACCTTTCAGTTGTCTATGAAATTTTCCATAACCTGACCTGCCTCCTCCAGCCCAGAGACCTTATAATTTTCTTGCTTGTACCATAAATCAAATATTCAGACTTTCTATGATAGTATTTGCTTAATACTGACCCTCCCACTAGACTCCTCCCACCCCTTTTTCTGGAATCAGGAGTGTCTACATTGTACTGCATTCTCTTCTTAGCTTCTAGCATAATACCAGCCATTGCTGGCACTTGGTCAACATTTCTTACTATGTAAACAGCAAGAATTTGCAGCTTTATATAAAAGAGAAACAGTACTCCTTTCTTTACACAATCATTTAAAATTATATCATACCACCTCAAAGTTATTATCTCTGCATCTTCTGAAGCTCGGAGTATTTTCTACACATACTGCACCTTTCCCGTGCTTAACCAAAGCACAAAGCAGATGTTCACTGGCAGGTCTATTGTACAGCAAACATCTGACTGAAACTTGTGAGGGAGTATATCTATTTCATTTTCATTTTAGAATCTGTATCTTGATATTTTGCTTATTTGAGAGGAGGGGGCAAAAAAGAGACAGGAACGGGGCTGGAGAGGTGGCTCAGGGGTTAAGACTCTGCCTTGCAGGCAGAAGGTCCTGAGTTCAGATCCTAGACCCACGTATAGATGCCAGGCGGAAGCGGGGGCAGCCTGTGTTTCTGGTACCTGGTAGGGCGGAGCCTGTGAATCCCGGGGCAGAGTAAACAAGGAGGAGGCTGGAGGTGGTGGTTCCCGAATTTGTCCAGTCGTTCTACACACACACACATACATACACACATGCATGCACACACGCGCACACGTGCATACACGCACAATTTAATAAATAATAAAAAAAGAGACGGGACCATGACTGTGCATGACACATGTGGAGGTCACAGGACAACTTTCAGGAGTCAGTTGTCTCCTTCCACATGTGAGCTCAGGTCACCAGTTTTTTGCATGAAGGCACCTTTAACCCCTAAAGCTATCTCACCAATCCCAGTATCTTTTATCCATACTTCAGGAAATTTGTGTTCAAAGAAAAGAATACTATTGCTGTATACCTTTGTATAGATATGCAGGTATTAAACCAAAATAATAATCAATTTCACAAGCCATGCAGCTAAATCTACAACTACCATGGATCTATGTATGCCAGGACATGATTTAAAAGTACAATGAGCTATGGTTACCTTGCTCATCATTTATTCATTTGTGATTCAGCACCTAGTCAACTTAATTCTCTTCACACACCAAGGCAGGAGCTTGAGGCTGAAGACAAAGGAATCCACAGGATCAGCCACTGCGGGTTCCCCACAGAATTCACAGCTCCACAGAATCTGAATGGGGGAGAGGCGAGGGCGATGCTGTCATTTCCATTTTGCAGGTGAAGATACGACAGGGGATTCAAAAAGTCAAACCGGTTTTTAAAAAATCATTGTAAGGCTCAACCTCTAAACCCAGAGACGACATCCGTGTTTCCGTGTTGTCCTTATGTACCAGGTTTGGGAACTGCATCTGGCAGTTATTCAAATGTGTGGTTCTAAGGAGCTGCCCTCTTCTCCCCCACACAATGAACTAAGCAAATCATAAGATGCAAATGCTGTGCTGGTGGGCGTAAAGGTGTATAAGGGCAAGTTATCCTCTCTGATAAGGGAAGAGCGAAAGAGCTCTGTGGGAAGCAGATGAAAATCGCTTTATAAACATGGAATGTCACGCGAATAGAAATCAAGGTGAACAGACTTTTGCTTTCTACCTTGGCAACCCAGAGATAAAACCCAACACAGAAAAGCATTCTTTTCATGGCCAGACAACCTGGGAAAACTGAGATGGTTTGCACCAGAGTCTTTACAATTGCTTAAAGGCTGAAAGTCCTTGCTCACTGACAGGTCATCTGCTGCATTCTGTCTTGCACAGAGGGAGATAGATGTATGTGCACATACATCCTGCCTGAATTTAGTTCCTGCTAGCTTCGGGGAGACCACGGCTCTTCCGAGCTGACAGTTCCAACACAGCCTTTGGCCCCAGCACTTTTCGCTTTGTGTCTGAGAGGCACAGGAAGAACATCTGAGAGATGGCTGCTGCATCAAGGAAAAGCCACTTAGGGCACAAGAAGCCCCTCAGGAGGCATCTGCTAGCTCCCAAAAACAGGCACAAAGCAGTGGGGAGGAGCAAAGTGTCTGTCCAGAAGAAGGATGTGCTGGAGGAGGCGTTGAGCCAGCCAGGAGGGGACAGAAAACAAATTGATGACCATGCATAAAGTCACTGTGGAGGTCTATAAAGAGAAGGCAACAAGAGAGAAAGATTTAAGAAATATGAGTTTTATTATCGCTGAGAGCCTAGTGGTCAAGGAAACCACAGTTTTAGCCTTAAGGTGGGTGAGCATTAAAATAGAAGAGATAGCTCAGGCTGAGCGATTAGGGGAGAACCACATGGAAAGCGTGGTGCAAGGGGTTGGGGGGGGATGGGCAGAATCTGCAGAGAGAACAAGGGACCAAAGGGAGCTTCTACAGCTTACAGCCTGCAGACATTGCTAAGGGTTGCCAGGGAAATAGAGCAGTGCAGGGTGGGAGTGAAAGAATGCCATCCTGGTGGGGAGGGCAGGGGTCTAGGGAGGGCAGTAAGAAGCAGTTAGGGTGATTCCAGAGGTCAGTTCAGGGAATTGCCACAGTCACCCTGACTTTTACAAAATGCCTCAGCTTTGACTTACCGTGGCAGCATATAAAGATGGTGTCGAACTTCGGTCAAGTGAGAAGCTTCAGCTTCTAATGAAAAACCTGAGTATATCTGATACTATCCTAAAAGGAGTTCTATTGAGAAAAGCAATATAAAAAGGTATGAAAGAGAGACAGAGACATAGAGAGAATCCTTAATCTTCATGGTTAAAAAATTTTGGGAATGACTGAAAGAACCGCCTAAAGCACTGTAATGCTATAATACTATAACCTAAGTTAGAATCTTCAAATTTTCCTAACGAATGCAACACTTTCTTTTAAGGAACATCTCCATCAGTCGACAGGCTGTTGGCAGGAATGAGTGGCAATACTTGGCCAAAAATGTCTGACAGTGCAGACAACAGACAGCCTGCCCAAGCAACAGTCGCGCCATGCAAAGCAAGACGTTTCCTTACATGGCCCAGGGACCCGGGGAGGTCACAGTGCTGCAGAGGCTCTGGGAGTCTGTCAACCTCCTGGCAACACAAACTGAAGCAGCCTCGAGCTTCCTGATCTGTGTAGTGTGAACACTTTTCCTGGGGAGATGTCACACAACTGTCTATCCAACCCAGATAAGAGTGCCACGACAGAGCAAAGTAATGATGAATCAACACTGTGCACATTCAAAGGAGGCAGGAGAGGGAGACAATTCACAGGAGCAGAGAAAATCCATAGGCAGCATGGCCCACAGCTTCCCCGTGGCTCTCGAATGGAACACCCTCATGCACCCTGGGTCCTGCCAACCTCACTGTGAGGGCACGCAGCAGCATGCACATAGGCACATATGGATGCATGCACAGCACACGTGCTAGTAAATGGGCAGCACGTGTATTTGTGAACATGCATTCTGGCCCCTCCCAGTCTGTTTATAATAACAGTCAACAGATGCTATCTTAATAGTCTTGGATAAAATGCCGGCTGCTTGAAATGAGGAAAAAGCCATAGAACAGTCATACACAGCAACATTCTCAGAAGAAAAAAAATCTCTGCCATTGGTCTCCCTGTTTATCTTGGGGGAAAAAAATCCTTCCCAAACACCACCTGCTGTTGACAAGTTAACCACAAAGGAGTCTGGGAAGTTGGGAATATGTGGATGGCCTGAGTCCTGTTGGGAGTGCCTGAGCCAGGGGAAGGGGATTTCAGCCAACCATAGGCAGGCAAACAAGAGCAGCCATGCATCTCTTGGGTGGTTTTTCTTTTTTTTTTTAACATTTTTTATTATTATTTCCACTCATACAAACTTAATAGGTACACCGGTTCCCTCCCTCCCTCCTCCTCCCCCGAAACCCCTCCCCTCATTGGGTGGTTTTTCTAAGTGTAACAAAGATAAGTAACTGGTCGTTGCAGCTCAGAAGAAATAGGTAAGCTGGCTACTCTCAGTTGCACGTAGGCTGAATTGTGTTCTACCAAAACTCGTTATGTCAAGTTCTTAATCCTGGACCTCAAAGTGAGACCATATTTGGAAATGAGGTCGTTACAGATGTAACTGGTTAAGATGAAATCACTCTGGAAGAAGTTGGGTCGAATCCAATAGTGCCCTTGTACAAGGGAGAAATTGGAGTTCAGAAGGTCACACGGAGAGAACAGTAGGGGGAAAGACAGCAGAATCTGCAGGGATGCAGCAGAAACCAGGGGAAGTCCAGCATTTCCAGCGACACGCAGAAGTCAGGAGCGAGGACTGGGACACATGGTCCTCGTGGTCCTCAAAAGGAACCAACCCCACCAACTGTTCTACCTCAAGTTTCCAGAGGCTGGAACTTCGACAACATTTCTGTTGCCTAAACAGCCCAGACTGTGACACCTCGTCATGGCCACTGCAACCCACCCTTTCAAGCATGGGTACCACTTCTGCAAGTGATCGGGTCCCTCCTGCCCCTTAGTGTACACACCAGCACCTGGGTTGGGGCACACACCCTTCTCAACACTCAATAAGTGATAAAAGACCAAGGCAAGCATACCTCATACACGGACACCTTTCTGCAGGTAGAGAGCAATGATACTTTGGTACTTCAGAAATGAAGGCTTCACCCCACAGTGATGACAAGTGCACTCTGCGCAACTCAGCCATGCAACGAAGCAAGCATTCCCCTGAGAAGATGGTACTTCAGGGTACTGACCTAGGCTTCATTCAGTGCTCCAAGGACGGACCTTGAACCAGAAATAGACCCACGGGTCGCAAAGAGTTTACCTGTAACTTACCACCTTGTCTCGGAACAGGACCAGCTTAAAACACAGCAGCCCATGCACTGTGTGGGCCTCAACCTTTAGCCGGTCCTTACACTTGCTTTAATGTGGAACTACTGACATCTTGGAATTCTTCATGTTCAAAAGAAGAACTTGCCATTTTATTTTGTACTGGGCCATGAAAATAAAAATCCCCATACCCATACCAGATTACAGTATATGTCAAAAGCCAAGAACTGACTTGTATTGCAGCTCAGCAGATCACTCCTATAAAGAAATTAACTGAGAATTTCTAGCTGATAGCAGCTGAGGAGCCAAGAAGGTGCTGACAGTTGTCCTTCCTGAGTTGGAAGGTTTGAACGCTGTCGTCGCGGTTGGAAATGTGAATTGCCCCCACAGGCTCATATGGTTAAGTCTTTAGCTGATACCAGTATTTGGAAAGGCACCTTGAGGAGGGAGAGCCTCATTATGGAAGACAGTTACAGGGAGTGAACCTTAATTAGCTCCACCTACTTCTGGGAGAAGTCTGCTCTTTCAGTTGGCAGCTCTCAGGCTCCTTGATGGACCTGACTAGGCCTACCCTAGTTTCTACCAGCCAGCCATGCTTTTTCGGGCATGAAGGACTGTATCTCCCTCTGGAACCATAAGTGAGTAAATCTCCCTTTTTCTCCCTTTAAGTCGTTTGAGCCCAGTCGTTGTCTCAACAGCAACAGGGAAAGTATAGCTGTCATTCAAGTTGTGAACAGCAACTTTTAGTGGGTCATAAAATCATTCCAAATCAGTGAGTTGGAAGCAGTGTGTTTTTAGAAAGAGATGAATGGAATGGATCATATTATATCAAAATCACAAAAAAGTTGTAGAAGGTTAGGAGGCTGTGTGTAATATGTATTATTCTGATTCACATTCGAGAATGTTTGAAAATCACTGCATTGAGTCTCTAAATTCTAAAGCAGTGGCAGTAAATTATGTCCTGAGAATTAAATCCTGTCTTGTTAAACAATTTCATTGAAACACAGCTGCACGTGTTCATTTGTCTGTTGCCCCGGCTGCTTTCATCCTACAATGTCAGGGCTCAAAATCAGTAGCCAGGTCTGGGGAGATGGCTCAGAGGATAAGGCACTTCCTCCATACCAAGCATGATCACAGAGTTAGGACCCCCTGAGCCCACTTAAACACCAGACAGGCATGTGGCAAGAACAGGGATTTTCCAGGGCAAGCTGTCTGGTAGCTTAACCAATTTCTGAGCTTTGCGTTCAATTGAGAAACACTGCCTAGTAACAAAGAAAAGAGAGCTACTGGAAAAGATACACAAAGTCAACTTCTGGCCTCCAAATACACACCCATATGTACACATACACAGACACACACATGAGTGATATATAATGGAACACAAACACATGCAAAAACAAATAAGACAAACAAAAATAAATAAAAACAGGAATCACATACTCCTAAAGCTTAAACTGTTATCTGGCCATTTACAGAAAAAGTTTGCTGTGCCAATATGAATCAAAATTTGCAGAAGACAGCTGGTCATTTCAAGGAAAAGGGAGATACAGTTTTGAGAATAAGAATGTATAAATTTGGGAAAGCAAAAATAAAATGTTCTTTGTAAAGTGCCTAGAAACAAAATGTGCAGAGAAGACATGCAGCCAAAGATAGGGAGGGAAATGGCGTAAGATTCAAGGCTCGCCTGACAGTTTGTAAGTGAAAGGAGGCATAGATGAGACAGTGACTATGTCTCCCCAGTCTTCCCAGGTCTCTCCATCAGAATCCACCTCTGGGCTTCTTGCTGGTTTTTCCTTCTTACATCTGGGTCTCTGGTTTCCACCAAGGTTTTGGAAGCACAGTCGGAGCTAGACTACATCCATCATAGGTCCTAGCCTACTGAGGTACCTTCCCAGCCTCCCACAATGCACTGCCATCCTATGAATCTGAACTAGGACCAGATGGGCCTAAACTTACATTCCTCCTCTTTGAGCCCTTCCAGGCACTATTCCCAGACTCTTGGAATCCCCCAGGGCTCCAGGAGGCAGGGTGACATAGGGAAGTTCTAGCTCCAAAACTACCCTCTTAAGCTGCAGAGTACTAACCTGTGGGTGGTACTGATGAGTCGATTTGGAGGTGCTTCTAATAAGGATGTCACCTCCAATTGTGCCTCATGCTGCCACAGAATACCCAGTTCACTCCCAGACACTCTATGACAAAACATGAAGTCAGGGGCTGGAGAGGTGGCTCAGGGGTTAAGCCTCCGTCTTGGAGGCGGAAGGTCCTGAGTTCGGATCCCAGATCCCACGTATAGACGCCGGGCGGAAGCGGGGGCGGCCTGCGCTTCTGGTGCTGGTAGGGCGGAGCCTGTGAATCCCGGGACAGAAGGAGGTGGAGGCGTCCATGGTGGTTCGCGAATTCGTCCGTGGTTCTACACACACACACACAGAGACACACACACACGCGCGCACATACACACGCACATGCACACAGTTGAATAAATAATAATAATAATAAAAAAAAACATGAAGTCAGACAGATGTCACCATGCCAATCTCCAGTGACTTTCCCTACACTTGCTACTCGACACCAGTGGGCCCTTCTTACATATGCTGAATGAAGAGTGTCCGTGACTGGTCACGTGTGGCCGCCCTTCTTACCTGACCCTGAGGATGCTCTCAGTCCTCTGCACTGATGATGACTTCAAAGGCGACAGATAGCAAAGAACCAAAAAGCGTGTGCAGCAAGACCACCTCTACCTTTGCATGTAAGAGACATGAAAATTACCCAGAAGTGTGTTTCGCCAAATGATCACAAGGAGATGATTTCCAGACATGCACAACAAAAGACAATAAACTTGCATACTCATCAAATTCTTCTGTCTACTCAGTATTGTAAATCCACGCTGATGAATTTCTTTATCCCACACAGACACACACACAGTTTGTCACTATGAGTCTAACCATGTCTAGTCAGGGTCCCTACAAAATGTATTTGTCTGGGTTTTCACACACCTTATGGTGGTCTTGCCTGGTACAGGACAGTTATTGAAGTGCTGGCATTGGGACCCAGATGCCTAACCATTCCAGAACAAACCCACTCACAAAGAACCCCATGGAGAAGTTTTATGTTCATGTGAAGTTCCAGTTTTCAACAACTACTACTGTGAGTAGCTCTGAAGTGGTAGAACTTTCTACTATTACAAGTATCTTGAGCCCTCCTGCTACTGGGGTCTCTCAAGAAACGCCCATGATAATTCCAAGGTTATGACTCATCCTAAGTCACAGCCCAAAAGATTCAGAATGGCTCAGTCCATTCCAAGAAGGAGCTTGCTTTACAGACACCGCATGCTGGAGTGAACAAGTTACACCGCTTAAACTTTATTTTTATATCAACTCATAAATGTTTTTACATTATAGAAAAATAACCTCTTCCATTTTATTCTGTCAAAGTGTCTCTTTACGAGGTTACAGTTAACGGTTTAAAAAGTCATTTGCAGTGAAACATATCAGTGCATTTTATTGCCGTCAGAGACAAGAACACAGGACTGTTCTCAGGGTGTCCGTGTCACTGTTGCGGGCTTGCCTTCTCTGTGCAAGTCATAGATGCAAGAAAGTAATCAAAAATCCCTTTTCCCCTAAGTATTGGTGCCAGCTTCTCAAGTTCCCAGGTGTAGAATCTCAATTTGTGCCTTTTAAATAAGACAAATGCTACAAAGAACCAAGCACAAAGGAAGGCGACTCCATTTAGCCACTCTAGTCTTTCCATAACTCTCTGAAGCCTGACTGCTCAATTTCAGCAACTATGACCAAATTGAGCTCATGTTTATTAATTGGCTCATTATATTTGTTATGGAGGAAATAAGTTTATTTAAAAAAAAATCTAGCCCTTTTACATCCCAGAATTAACCTTTCCTGAAGTCGGGTTTTATAGAGAGTAAGCAACAGGATTTCTATCTGGAATTATAAAGGTGGGCTGTAAACCTAATTGTGAAGAAAATAACTTGAAAATTTGGAAGACAGCCGGGTCTGTTTCTGAACCGCGTGTAGCATTTGCATTGAATCTGAGTAGATTCAAGACCAAGCACAGAGTTTATTTGCATAGCTGCACAAAACTCAACAGACCTGGTCTCCATCCCACAGCATCCTGCTTCTGCAGCTTGCTTTCATGGAGACACTAGGGAAGGTCATGTCACAACATGCACATATTCGCACAGGTGTCCAAGGGATCCCTCCCCTGCATACCCCATACACTTCTGGTATGTCTGAAATAAAAGAACTGGAGAAATTACACACACACACACACACACACACATCCTCTCCCTCTGTGCTCTGTGCTCCAATCCCTGGCCTATCTATATGACATATCTCCTGAGTTTGGGATCAAAGGCAACAGAGTCAAGCACAGTCCGAAAGGTCCCAAGTTCAAATCTTAGAAGTAGCATGAACATATCACAGAAGCTCTCTGTGAAATGAGGATAAAAATACATACCATATAAGGAAGTCATGATGACTGAACACATGCTTGAGAAATGCTTAGAACTTGCTAGGCACTTCATAAACAAAAGTGCCCTGAAGATCCAGGTTCTTTTGTCTTTGGGACTGTTTATTATCAGAAAACAAGGGATACAGCTGTTTCTTGAAACCTTGACTTTGACTTCACTGAGATCTGCAATGTCTACAGAGGCAACCAACTAACAGCTCTAAGATGAGCCAGGTTATCAGATTCCTGTCCCTTCTCTTTCCCTCCCCTTCTACTTCAGATTTTTATTCAGTGATGTTGCTTAAAGCATTTTCATGCACCAAACACTTGGACATCTACAATTTAATAAGAAAGCTATAACATTTTCACTAAAAGTGTTCTTGCTTAGTGCTTACATGCTTACGATAATGATGAGACAGTAATAATAAGATATTCAATGAAGAGGTTATTATATTTACTCTGAATTTTAGAGCAAAGATTCCCAAAGAGACCAAATAATTGGTCGAAACTTGGGTAAGAGGAAAAATAGCAAGCCCCAAGCTTTTCAACTGTGGATTACTTGGGGAAAGGGGGGCCAAAGCCACCCTGGGGTTTGTCATTAAGAAAACCAATAGATAAAATGTAGGAGATGCCCAACATGGGAGAGTAAGCAATAGTGTAGAGAGTTGTACAAGGTAGTTCTGGGGAAAAGGGGGAAAAACAGGATGAGGCCTAACTACAGCTTCATTTATGCAAATCAACAATATATGTTAATGAATGTACAGCAGACATTTTGTAGCATATATAGGATCGGAAGGATGTAAAGATAAACACCCCGTAATGGATACAGGATACAGAGATGCAAAGGAATAAAAGGGATTGCAGCAGCATGGTCTCCTTGGACCAATAGCACTAGAGGGTTAAGGATAATAACCAGTGTGCTCTTGAAGGTCAAACTACCACCTGCATGCAAGGTGCAGGTAGTAATGCCACAGGCTCTGTTGTGGGAACCATTTTCCTGGAAAGATGCCTCACAACCATCTATTCACCCCAGACAGGAGCTCCAAAACAGTGCTTAAGCCAGCGTTCAACTTGACAAACCAACAAGTTTGTGAGAGTTACTTACAGGAGCAGGGACAGTTCGAAGGCAGAAAGCTTCCCCCCAGCATGGGTGAGACTCACCAAAGCTGCACCCCCAGACCTCTCTGCTATAGGACTTGCTAGGAGAGTCTCCTCATTCCTAGGCTGCTCTGGAATCTCTCTCTCCCCTCTTCTCCCCTCCCCTCCCCTCCTCTCCACTCCCCTCCCTTCCTCTCCGCTCCTCTTCTCTCCTCTCTCTCTGGGCTTGTTCAGAGACCCCCCTCCAATGTCCAGCACGAGCAAAGAACACACAAGAGATTTATTGCAGGAGCAGAGTGGCTGTCCCAGCACAAGTGATGGAACAGCAGGGGGGTGTCATTTTCTCTCAGCTTATATACAGTACAACCAGGGAGGCATTAGGGGTGTAAGCTAGGGAATAGACACTGGGGTTTTACCCTGTAGGAGAAGAGTCCAGTTATCTGAAGAATGCATGGGGGAGCCGGAGCCTGCCAGCGAGAACACATACACGAGAAGAGAGAAGCCTTGGGCTCCATCTCGGTGGAGAGAAGACCACCCTACGTATCTGGAGGCATCTTTTTATGAAATGGGGCCGCTTTGTCCAGGAGAGAAGGGTCACTATATGATGCAGTAGCCCAACTCTCTCTCTCTCTCTCTTCTCTCTCTCTCTCTCTCTCTCTCTCTCTCTCATTGCAGTCTCTCCCAGACTGCTGCTCCAGGGTCCCAAACTGCCCTGCTTAGCTGGCCTCCTCCAAGCTGCTTGGTGCTGAGCAGTCTCTTCTGGAGGTCCATTTCTAGTGGTCTCCTTCTTACGGCTCTGGCTGGCTTGGCTGGCAGGAGAACCTCCTCCCCCAGCTGTTGCGTCCTCTTTTCCCATAGCCTGGGGAAGACCCGCCCCTTATCTTGTTATTCTCAGGAACTTCCTGGAAATAACAGTTTACTTACTGAGACTGCAGCGAAGGTCCAGATGGCTGACCAGAGGAAAAGATACCACACCACAGGCTCTGGGGTCAGAACCACTGCAGCAGGGTGTGGTCCACCTGCAAGATGAGGTGGCCACCCACCGGCCCATGAAGAATGAATAGACTTGTGATAAACACAAAATGTAACTGCGTGAATCTTTACATATGTGTGTTGTCTATCTTTGTGTGTATCTTTATGGCATGTGCGTGCATGCGTGTGTGTGTGTGCTGTGTGTGTGTGTGTGTGTGTGTGTGTGAGAAACAGAGAAATGTGGTGTACGTGTATCTTTGTGTGTGTGCATGTTATGTATATATTGTGTTGTGTGTGTGTTTCTGTGGTGTGTGCATGTGTGTGTGCATTTTGGTGCCTGGGGTGTGGTCTGTATGTATATGTGTTTGTGTTTGTATCTTGATATGCATGCATTACATGTATGCTTTGTGTATCTTTGTGTTGTGTATCTTTGCATGGGTATCTTTGCATGTATGTGTATATATCTTTGTGTTGTGTGTGCACTGTGGTGTGTGTATCTTTGTGGAGTGCAAGTGTGTATAGAACAGTTTGGGAGAATTGGTGTGATACGGAAAGGCTCATGCGATCACCACCTACTCATGACATTTACATTATGTTTCATTTGATTTTTGAGGAAATTTCATTTCTTCTTTGTGCTAAAATTCAGAGAGATTCTATAACCTCTGCACAGACACACATCTCCATATCTAACTCCAAATGCCACCCCTTTGTGTTACACGTGACAGCTATTCTTGGGCCACGGAGTGTGTTCTGGGCTTCTCGAAGAACCATAGCTGTCTAAGGCAGGTCTGGACACCAAGTCCTGCTGGGCCCGCAGGTTCTAGAAGTGCATGCCATTACTGCTTGTGTCTTTTCTCTTTTCTTCACCACCACTGATCCTTAGCCAAGCCACCAGGATTTCTCAGCAGGACAGTAGCTTCTCACACATAACACTCATTCCCTTTTTGCTCATCCACTGAGAACTTTCTAGAACATTTATTTGCCCTTATATATTGTTTCCTAAATCTTTAGTGAATATTCTTTGCCCTCAGATTAGAGTCTAAATATGGTAATTCAATTACTTTCATGATCCAACCTCAGATATGGTTCTTTTCAAAGGATTTGGTTAACTGCACTTCTGTCTCAACCCTAAACACTGCTATTCTTTATCCAAGGGACGTGACTTCTCTACAAATTGTTAATTGGCCCCATGAGCTCTTAGGATTTTGTGTAAAGATTGTTGCTGTGATGGGACACATCCAGATGGTATACAGAAAACAATGCAACACAAACCTCACAGCCTCACTGTGCAGGTGCTAGATTGTCACTTGGGGCTAAATGGTGGCATCTGTGGCTTATGAAATCACAATATGAACTGGCCAACCAACAGATGAATAGTACTCTTTCTTCCTGTTACTGATATGACTACAGGATGTAAACAACTTATAGAACAAGGGTTTTGTTCTTGCTCGTGGTTCTTGTTTATACTTCATCAGCACAGCAAGAAAGCTATTCCAACTTCCAGAGCTAATGAGCTACCTATTGCACAACCATAGGAATTGCTAAGAAAGGAACATACTTCTCACTTGCATGAATGACTGTATGCCAAGTACTGAACCAGCTTTCTCTATCTTATGAACCTACCCAGAGCATGGTCCAACATACTACACATTGCACCATTCCACTTCCATTAGATAATCTGTCACAGGTTTGCCTGAGCTTTCCTTTTCTATTGCTCACAGATGTGCCTAAAGGCTCAACCTTGGACTGACAGGCTGACACAATGGTGCCCAGGTGGCATGGTAATGTAGTAGGTGTCAACTACACACTGGATGTTGTGGCTTAGTGGTAGCAAGAACAGCAAAGCTTCTCTCCTGCCTCTCCAGGGAAACAGGTAACTATGGGACGGTGAATTAAGAGCCATCACAGAGCAGAACACAGGGTGTCATGAAACCAGATGAAGAGTGCATGCAAGGAAGATGCCCACAAAGAGTAAGAGACTCAGCTTACATCTGAGCACTGAAACTAGAATGGGGTCTCTTCACAGGGACATTGTGGGTCAACTGGTCAGCACAAAAGACCAGGATGAGGATCATGAAGCAAGTAGAGTGACTTAAAATACCTAAGTAGCTCTTACACCACGTGGAATAGAATGTTCTTGGTGCTACCAATATATATTAGCTGTACCACAGAAAGGGCCAGGAAGAAGAAGAAAGCCCTTGCTACCTTCTTCAGGCTGCCTGAAGTAAACCATTCATACTGGAAAACTCCTCTCACCTTTCTGAGCCCATCTTTATTTGAAGAAAAAAATGAACTCATTCTTAGGCTTCTTCCTTAGGCTTCCAGAAGGATCGAGTAGACTGCTATACAGGAGGCACCTTAGAGAACGCTCAGCAGCTGGTGGCCACCTGGATTTAAATATTAATAATGATGAACACCTTCACTTCCCATTAGCATCCAGTTTAGCCCTCCTGTGAATTTAGTCACAGGAGTAACAGTGAACATGACATACGCGTGGCTTGACATGTGCCTGTAAGTTTGTCTTGCTTCTAGAGTGAGTAGTCATGAGAATCTATTGTCCTTCAGCCTTTACACCCAACAGTGAGTGCATGTGGAGCGTCCTTATACCCCACGGTCTGTATGTGTGCAGGCAACCTCACATAACTTATAACTGCGAGCTAAGCTCATTTGCACGCAGTCTAATTTAAGTATGTCTAATTTAAATAAGATAGTATACCTGCAGGCTTATTCAAGAAAAATATTTACTATATGGCATTGAATTTGTTTGGTGTGTTAGGGAGCATTTTTTGCCCTGATTATTTACTATATTTTTCTGTAGCATTATTGTACTAACTGCTCACTAGATATTCCAGAATATATAAGAAATTGATACAAAATTAGAACCTGAAACATTTATTGCCTCCTAGTTTCTGTAGGTCAGAAATCTATAAATGACTTAGATGAATTCCCTTCTTGGGGACTTCCAAAATTGTAATCAAAATACCTGGTGTGGTTGGAATCTTATCAGAGGTTTGGTTGGAAAGGGTTCATTTCCAATGTCCTTTAGCCTGTTGATGGGATTAATTTATTTGAGGCTGAAGGATTTATTTCAGTTTGCATCCTCAAAGCTAGCAGCAGAGAAACATTCTAATACAAGTCTGCTAGCAGCATATAAGATTATGTAATGTGGTGGTCATATGTATATTTCTATTATTCAGATAAAAAAGTCCCAGCATACCAACATACCCCCCACAAACTAGCAAGGATCTCAAGAGAGATAATTACATGCAGTGGAAAACTTGGGGTCTAGGGATGGATGCGTGAAGGGGATTGCCCCTATCATTGGGGCAGCCCAAGGAGAGTTCACTAGGTATGTCACAGAGGCCTGAACCTGCACAAGAATAGACAAGTCATAGAGAATCCAGAAGCCCATAGAAGCAGACAGGCAGGAGGGTGGGAAGGAGTGGGGTAGATTGATGGAGGGAGGTAAGGGGAGACAGGAAAGGAGGCAGGAATAAGTACTCAATATGCTCGTAAAATTAGGGAAAAATAAAAACATACCTTTAAAAAAAAAAAGTCCCAGTGGCTGAGGAGATGGCTCAGCAGGTAAAGCTCTTGCTATGCATATCTGACCACCAGAGTTGGGATGCCCAGATCCACAGAAAAGCCAAATGCAGTGGCATATGTGTCTGTAATCCCAGTGGGCGTATGGAAGTGGGAGAGAGAGAAACAGGTTTCCAGAAGCTCTCGGGCTAACCAGCCTGGTGAAGAGAACCAGTCTCACATAAGGTTGAAATGTGAGGAACAACACCTAGAGGTATCCTCCGATCTCCACATATATACCATAACACACATGTGCACACGCACACACACGCGTGCACACACACACACACACACACACACACACACACACACACAAGCACACACCTTTCCATCCCCATCCTAGATTTGCTAATGCAGAAATGACTAGGAATTGACACTTCAACTAAGCTTCTCCAAGGGATTCTAAAATTCCGAGAGGTGAGTTGTAGAAACCCTGTTTTCTCTTCATTCCTCCATCTGACAACTCTTTGACTAAGCATCTCTTCGGGGCCAAGCGTTAGGCTAGATGCTGAAGATGTGTCTGTGATAACAACACAGCCCTGTCCCTCCCCCCGCCCCAGGAAAATCAGACTCTAAGCATGAGAGAATTTAGAGTGCAGGACCATTGGATGATGACAAGCTGCAACCCAAAGGGTGAGATGCGCAAGAACAAGAGAGCGAGGAACAAGAAGAGCAGAGGCAGAATCCACGGGGACACTCAAGGACCCAAAACAAAGATATGGTGTTCTGCTTCCCCAGGATGCAGACAGCAAGAGGAAACAACCTCAAAGTTCATCCAAGCTAAGGTACGGCTCCCAGAAAGGCTGTGGGCTCAGTGCCAGCAACGCACGCAGAGTGCCTCTTGGCCAGGAAGTCTGTGTCCCAGCACACGGGCAGCCCCTCCCTCCATACTGTGCATGGAGGTTTGCAAACCTCATGGAGGCCCTGACATACAGCCAGCATCAGCACGTGATGGATGCTGTTTTTAGTTCAGACGCTCCTGGTCCTCTATTTGACACAGCCTTGGGAGCTGAGCAAAGGAAAGCATCGTTGGTACATTTTGACTGACAGGATGCTGTCAGATGGAAAAGGAAACAAGAAGAGCCGCTGCAAGGGCAGCGGTAGCTTAGCTAAATGAATAGCAGAGGGAAAAGGCAATTTCTGTGTGGTCAGGAGAGGGCAAGGGAGACTTGGGGGACTTCCCTGAGCACTGCTCCAAGTTCACGTGTCTGACCTTTGGTTCTGCTGACAGCGATGCATCCCTCCAAGGGAGATTTGATGCAGAGGAAGCAATTAGGTTTTTGGGTCCTGCTGGATGAAGAAATTCTGTGGCTGTCACAATTCGGACTCCACAGTCATCATGAAGGGATTTTCCCATATCCAACCTCTGGGGACTTTTCCAGAGCATACTAAGGCCATGCTACAAAAAGGTTTGATGAGAAAAGTCAAATTATTAGAGAGGCTACCTAGGAGAAAAGAGAAATGAGATGGGGAGATGATGTGAAGGAAAGGGAGATACATTACTTTTGAGTTTAACATTTTACTATTGTTTCAACAGGACTAGGAATAAAACCCCAAGTTTTGCACGTGCAGGAAAAAGTTCTACTGTATCTACACTCTGAGCCTTCTAATTTGTTATTTAACATACTATCTTATTGTTTAAGTTTGGAAAAAGTACCATGTATATAATTTAAATTGTAGGCGTGCATACATATGCGTATGGTGAATGTTAGATGTGCATGTGGTGCTAGAGGGAATGTGTTTTTGGTACATGTGGAAGCCAGGAAAGGGTGTCTTCTATCACTCTCCACTTACCCCTTTGAGTCCCGGTGAAGCCAGCAAACCCCAGGGATCCGCCTGCCCTTGCTGTCCTCTACCTCCAGTCGGTGCTGGGGTTATAGACGTTCACGGGCATGAGACCATGCCCATTTGTTATGTGGGTGCTGGGATCCAAACTCTGGTTCTCAAGCTTAAACAGTAAGTGCTGTTAAATGTTGAACCATCTCTCCCTCCCCTATAATTTCAATTTTATTTTATTTAAATTTTTTTGGTGTGGGTGTGTGTGTGTGTGGTGTGTGTATCAGAGGGCACTGTGTGTCCCTGTGGAGGACCAGGAGTGACTTCGGGAATCATCCTGAATTGCTTCTGCCTCCTTTTTGCTTCACTCTAGGATTTCTCAGGTTCCATTCTCGGAAGTGCAGGCCGGCACCATTTCCACCTGGCGTTTTTACGTGGGACCTGGAATCTGAACTCAGGACCTTCTGCTTTAACCCCTGAGCCATCTCTCCAGCCCAATCCTCTGTTTTTAAACAATATGTGTAATAGATGAATGGAAACCAGTGTGGCTGCTATCAGGAAGAGACTGGCTGCATGTCTACATGTGACAAGAAGCCAGCTCATGGTCTTGGGAGTTTAAGAGAGGAAAGCATTGCTCAGACATTTTGACTGAAGCCTTGAAGGCCAGTGTATTTTGGGCAGTTGGACAGAAGCAAGGGGTGACTGTTGGGATAACATTCCAGCCTCTTGGCCATCTCAGCCCAAATGGCCCCTCCCAAGGTAGCAACTGTCTCCTGGCTCTTCCTTCCAGCTCCAGCCTGGAATGACTTGCTGTCTCATTGTCTTGACCCAATCTCCTTTCTTCCAGTCCTCATGTCTGTGTGCATTCTCACACAGGTAGCTGAGGTTGACCAGCTGCCCCATCGCTATCCTAACCTCCCAACAATTACCACACTGACAGCCCACAGGCCCAGGAGCCATAGAAAAATGCTGCATGACTCCCAGGGGAGACAAGAACAACCATCTCTCCTCCTCACCCCCCAGATAACATACCAGCACAGACCAAAGAAAAGATGCCACCAGAGCCTAGCTTGGTGAACCAGTGTGTTTATGGGGTTGCTTATCAGAGATGTTACTTACAGGAGATGTTACCCTATAGGGCTGTGGCTGACTGACACATGCATGCTGAACCACCTGCAGGCAACTCCACCAAGAACCTCCTATCCCAAGCTTTACTGCTTGATTGTAAGCACACAGAGGTGTCCTGTGAGTTTGTGGATCTCTTGTGACCTCAAGAGTCTCATGAACCTTCCTAGCTCCAAGAGCTAATGTTTTAATCAAGGGGAGCAGATAGAGCGAAAGGTCAGAGGGCCTTGGGGAAAAGGCTACATAAGCTGATGCAGAGGTATCACATGACCTGAGCTCCTTGGGGACCCAAAGTATACAGAGCATGGCTCTCCTGCTTGGCAGGCCTCCAACCTGAAGGAGAGATGAGGCATGAACACTGCGGTTTTAAGGCAGCACAGCGAGAAGTAACACAGAGGGAAGCTAGGGAGGCACTGTGGGAAACGAGATGGACTTGAGTTGAGTTGGCTCATGCATTTGTGCATGACGACAACACTGTGACCCCCTTAGAAATCCGGGATGCCAAAGTGCTAGGAGAGTCACCTGTGAGTTCCCTCCTGCAGATGATGGATTTTATCCCACCTCACTTGTCCAGAGGAAGCACTGGGCAGAGACATGCCCATCCTAGAGCCATTGTCTGCTGAAGTGTTCTAGCCTGCGTCAATGCTGTCTACTGTGGTTAATGAGCATTTAAGGGAACAAAGGGCTCTGTGGATCAGTCAGGAACTTGATGTGGCTGTGCTATGTGAGACACGGGAAGGGGTGGAATGAGGGTCATCAGGGATGGAAATTTGATGGGAAGCATGGACACCCCCCCCAAAAAAAAGTGAGTTCAGGTCAAGAAACTTTTGCTTACAGTGCTAGGGTTCTTATCCATCTATTGATTCCCCAAGAGTCCACCTGTTTTCAGACCCACATGGGCTATCAAATCAATTATATATATATATATATATATATATATATATATATATATATAATTGATATATATATATGAATCTTGGGGTGCCACAAAGTTGCTCAAGGACCAAATTAAACACGAATTCATACATAAAATGCTACACACAGAGTAAGTAATCAATAAGGGCAAGTTCCTAAATGTTCTTTGAGAAATATTTTCTTAACTTGCCAGAAACTGACTAAAAAATCTTATGTATAAATTTAAAAAAAAAAAAAAGAAATCTCAAAATGCTATCTTGATTGCACATACCACTTCAATCCTAGGTGAAGCTTAAAGTAAACCCAGCACAGAGGAATGTAAGGTGTAAATTACTGAAGACTTACATAAATCAAAACCTGCATAATTTATGACTAATTTTCCCACTAGAATAAATATAAAGACTGAATATGCTAGCACATAAATGTCCAGCCATATTTTCCTTTAATCCAGTCTTTTATTTCCTTGGCATTATCTATAACATGTCATAGTCTTTCTGAGAAATTAGCAGCACTGAGTATTTTTATACCAGCAATGTTTTACTGTTTATCTTTCTTTTCAAGCATATTTTCAG
Organism: Typhlomys cinereus; assembly: GCA_023101885.1. NCBI lineage: Eukaryota > Metazoa > Chordata > Mammalia > Rodentia > Platacanthomyidae > Typhlomys > Typhlomys cinereus. The sequence goes on along the minus strand of JALPQD010000065.1, from coordinate 4,740,223 downwards.
GATTAGTACGAAGACCAGTGCCATCAGTGAATGATCATGTAAATAACATTATTTTCTGATTATAAAAGGTACCATATACACTACCAATGTGTGATAGCTGCAGGTATCAATTTAGCAATTGAAGCTTGGGCACAGTTGTGAAGAATTAGTAGTTGACTGAAGCTTTAAACAACTGTACAAGAGACTGTCTAGTTGATGGGAAGTTCCACTTCATGGTGAGTGAGACATTTTCCTGATCGGGTGGTGTGATAGTTAATCCTGGGTGTCAACTTGACACACCTAGGCATTAACTAAGATCAGCTGAGACCACACCTGATAAGATCAGCTGAAACCATCTGAAGAGATTATTTGGATAATACAAAGAAGAGCTATACATCTGATCTGAACCACCCAAGATCTCATTGGAACCTCTCAGTAGTGCACCAGATAAAAGGAACAACAGAACAGAAGACAGAAGAAGAGAGATTGTCTGTAACTATGCTAGGAATTCCTCTTCCGTCTGGCAGCCCAGTTTCTTCGGCCCTCTAGCCCTCCAACCCTCCAAGTCTTCAACGACATCAAAGATTCTCTAGGAATCCTTCAGCCTTCAGCCATCACCCACTGGACTACTGCACTGAGCAGCTATTGACAGCCATAGTCGGACTACCTTGGCCATATCTCATAAGCCAACTCAATACATTCCCTGTTTATATATTCATTCTGTTGATTCTGTGACTCTAGAGAACCCAATACAGGTAGATAAGATGGAGGGAGGTTGACATTCTTGAGTATACTTGGACAGACATGCTGTCTGGCAAGTAAGGATAGGCTCTCTCTCACTAATGGATATAGTGTGGCCAGTTTCCTCAGCCATATCTATCCTGCCAAGTTGGACTGAAACATGTGGCTAGACAATCAAAAGAGAATAAAACCACTGCTGCCCCCTTAAGCCATTTGGTCCTAAATTTATCAGGAACATGCAGGCAAACTAATAGACAATGCATGTTCATCTAGAGATGCAATAATGACCAGCATAATTTGCAGAAGTTCTTGAGAAAGCATGGTGGGTTTGTCCTTTATACTGGGCTGCAGAGACTGCAAGGAAACCAAAGTTAAACAAAGTTGCCATTTCACTCAAGCTGCTACTTCACCTTTGAAATCGAAGATTTCCCATTTGAGATATTTGCACTATTTTCTGCATGCACACAGTAAGCTTCTATTACTATCTCCCAGGTATACTTTAATATGCATATAAAATACCAGCTGTGCAGAATCCACAGAACAAAGGAAATACAACCTTGCAGACTGGCTCACGGCTTTAATTGGTGGATCCACCAGCCTCGGATTGTATTCCACATTGATACTAAAGAAAGAAACCAGCAGATGGCTACGATTTCATGGAGAAGGAACAGTGTCTGACTTTATAAAGCAAGGGACCTGGGAGACATCAGTGCTTGGAATTCTGAGACTGTAGAGCCCATACACTCTTGCAGACACAGCTAGAACACAGCCATGAGGACAGGCTGACCTGTCAGACAGGGTTCAGCTGGGAGCTAGAGAAAGGTGAAGGAGGACAGAATGAAGAATCATGGGCTGAAGAGATTGCTCAGGGATTAAGACTCTGCCTAACAAGCAGAAGGTCCTGAGTTTGGATCCCAGGTTCCACCTAAAAATACTAGGCAAAAATGGTAGAGGACTTTCACCTGTGGTGGACAGAGCCTCGGAAGTCTCAGAGCAAAGCAAAAGGGAAGTAGAAGCAATCCAGGATGATTCCCGAAGTCCTTGTTCCTCCACAGGGACACACAGTGTTCTCTCTCTCTCTCTCTCTCTCTCTCTCTCTCTCTCTCTCTCTCTCTCTCTCACACACACACACACACACACACACACACACACACACATGCACACAATACACATGTGTGTGCACACAACAATAGATAGAGAGAGAGAGAGAGAGAGATAGTAAAGTTTTAAAGAAGAATGAAGAAACATGCTAAAAATGCAAAGCAGAGCTTCCTAGTTGCATACCTCAAGCATCCGAGTGGCCAGCGCAACCCAAAACTCTCAACGAAGGATTCTCAGCAGGAGCTCCCTGCTTGTGACCTTGCCCCATGGGCTAGGAGACGCTACCTCATGACTGGGGAAACCAAATGAAGGGTGTCCTACGGCATTTCTCCTTGAGCCACGGTATGATGCCATCTTAGACTCTGCCTGGTACCAGCCTAACCTAAGGAGGTTGTTGTGCATCAACTGAAAACATCCAGCCCTGGAAGAAGGCTCTAGAAACTCAGAAAGTAAGCTGGCTCCTAGGTCTTGGGAAGTTCTAGGTCTCAGGGAGTTCTTGAAATTAACAAGATTAGGGGGAGAAAGGGTTAGGAAGGCCATCCCAAGGTGGAAAGAGTAGTAAACAACTGTTGGGGAGTAAATTTCCTTCCCTTTTAGGGACTAAGGGTATAAAGCAAAGTCAAGTTAATTAGGAAAATTAAGATATGGGTCAGAAATCTCTTAGAACAGTGCTTATCACTCCTTGAGCCTTACTATTATTGAGAACTTCAAGAATGTATCTTTCTTTTGGTAAAATAAAATATGGATCTAAAAAAGCCCAAGTTCTGCAGTAAATCTGGCTTTCTTGACTACAGATTTTACTTCAGCCATCTTTGATTAACAAAGATTCAATTATTAATGGCCAAGTTGGGCCACAGTCTTCCTTCCACAAATAGAACCATTTTTGGGGGGGTGGAAGGTACAAATCTTTGGACTCAAAATGGGCTTGGGAACTCCTACAGCAAGGGATACATTTGCTAGATTGCTAAGCCACAAGCAATGCATGCCTGTCAGTGTAGAGTCAGACATAGCACCAAATCTTACCTTGGCTTTGGCAGATTTCAAGAATCTAGGATCACTGACCCAAAAGAGCAAAGGAGTTTGAGACTCTGAGTGATTCTCACACTTTGGTACTACTCAGAAACATCCAGAAACTTCATGAAAATATGAAATGCTCAACCCCTGTCCACCAAAGAACCCAGTGACTTTCATTAGCTTTCCAGGTTTTTCTCAATGCCCATGTCAGTGAATTTTGTCAATGTGACAGACTACTTCAGATAATCAAACTGTAAGGAGGAACAGTTTCATTTGGTTAATGGCTTCTGAGGTTTCCTCCCATGGCCACTTAGCCCTGTTTCTTTGGGCATGCACGATCTGACGTTGTAATAGGAGTATGTGGTAGAGGAGACCTCTTCACTTCATGGTGGCCAGAAAGAAAGATAGAGAAAAGATCTCCAATGTCCCCTTCAATAGTATACACAAATGATTTAATTCTAAGCTCTGCCTTCTATAGAGTCTAACAACATCCATGAATACCACTGGGTGGAGTAAACTCTCCACCTACTAATCTTGAAGGGATATTCACAATACATACTATAACATAGTGCAAAATCAATGAACAACTAGCCCCAAGTTGCAGAAATTCCAGCAGCCCGTTCCATGCTAAAATCCAACACATCAAGAATTCCTTAACTGAACACCCCTTACTCCCAAGCTCATCTTTCCAATACATTATTAATGAGATTAATAAAGACATACAAGTACTAATGATGCCTAAATATTGTTGTCTATACACACTGCAGCACTTGAGAAGGTATTTGCATAAGTGTATGTTAGACTTGGGGAATCTTACAGCTCTTATATTGTGTCACTAATATTGAAAGAATACTTTAAAAGCATGATGTGAAGACATTTAATTGACTTTAAACTGAAATGACTTCAGGAAGAAAATTATCAATAGCACATTTGTCTTCACTGTGTTTTCATTCAAAGACACAGAGTGTGAGCGATGGATGACGAGCAATGAAACTCATTGCACAGAGTGCGGTCTCTATAAGCAGAAGCCTAGAACTTTCTAGAATAATGAATGGTCTAATACAGTTATTCTCAACAAAAGAGTCCAAAATTCCAGGAATGGATTGACTTGGTCCTGCCAAGCATTTTCCAAATGTGAAAGATGACAACATAAGTAGAACTACGACTATTGCTCCAAGGTGAGTGTGTTTGCCTAGCAGGCTCAAGACCATGGCTTCAATACCTAACATTGCAAAATATTTAAAAAAGTAGCACAGAGAGACAATAAATGTTATATATTTATTATATATTTTTTCTCTTAGCTACTACAGCTGATTTAGACTAAAAAGTCACAATTTAATGGGAGGCTATAGTCTGACGCTTTCTCTTCACCTGAAAGCACAGAATTTTACCACAGCCCAATGGTTTGCATGGCCACAGAGCACTCAGGGCAGAGGACGTGGAAGGGAATTCCAAATCCTGCAGACTACCAGGCTGGGTTTGGAATATGGACCCCACCACAAATCTGCTACCATGTCCTTACAGCTGCTCAGACATCAAACCTGGAAGTTGCCCTCCACTCATCTCATTTTCTTACACCCCAACAGTCTGCCCAGCAACAAGTCCCATCACTGAGCCACACTTCTGAAACACATCCAGGATTAATCATATCTCCACTTCAGTACCATCAAGGTTCACGGTTGCATGGTCTCTGTAACAGTTACTCTTAACTGTTGCTGTGAGAGAGCATTCAAAGTCAACTTAGGGGAGAAAGGGAGATTCATTTAGCTTACATTTGCAGAGGGGAGAAACGGTCTTTCATGGCAGATGTGACGTGGCTGGTGGCTGAAGCTGGAGAAGGCTAAGTCACTGATATCATCCAGTAGGCTAGTGGGTGATGGCTGAAGGCTGCAGAATTCCTGGAGAGTCTCTCTTCTTCCTAGTCTTCTGTTCCATGGTTCCTTTTATCTGGTCCACTACTGGGAAGTTCCAATCAGATCTAGGGAGGTTCCAATCAGATCTAAGGCTGGGTTTTGCATTGTAAATGTATTGATCTGGATAATCTCTTCCAGTGGTCTCAGCTGATTTTAGTTAATGCCAGGTGTGGTCAAGTTGACACCCAAGATTAACTATCAGAGTCTTTATCCCATGGTTACACAACAGTCTCCACATGATTCTCCTACTTTAAGTCCTAGCACAGCGTACTTTAAGCTCTAGGATGCTCATTTTACTGAGGACAAAGCCCAGGGCCCTACTGGCTACAGAGCCCTGTGCACGCCCCACCCCTATTCCAGTCCAAGGCCTCTGTGCCCCTTTGCCCCTCTCACCCCAGGACTTGGCAGCACTGATTCTTCTGCCCAGAGCTCCTCACCCCTACAGATGGTTTCATGGCTTAACTTCCATCCTCCTCTGATGCATCAAAGGTCGCCTTCTGGGGAATGCCTGTGGACTTTGTACATACTCCTCTCATTCAAACAGGGAAAATAGCTGGAAGATATGTAAGAAACCATTTACAGCAGAAAACTCAATATCGGCAGGATTAGCTTGGGGACAGAATGAAGGAAAGGACTTCCTTCCTGCTGTACTTTTTCTTTGTAATATTTTGTGAAACTTGGGCTGGGGAGATGGCACAGGTTTTAAGCCTTGGTCTCAGACATAAAAGGACCTGAGTTTAGATGTCCCTTAAGAATGCTGGGTGTAAGTAGGAAGACAGGACATCAAACAGCACTATAGATAGCTGTTGCTATACCCACAGAAGGGGAACTCACAGTGGAAATCTTTGAGTCTAAAGCTGGATGAGTGAAGGGAAATGCACATACCAGTGAGGTGGCCTAAAGAGAGGTAACCTGATATGCTATGGCAGCCTGAACCCTCCCCAGGAGTAGACAGGCTAGAGTAAATCCGGGGGTCCACAGAAGCGTACAGATGGCAGAAGGGTAAGTGAGAGTGGGAGGGAAGGGGGGATGGAGGGAAGCTGGGGTGAATATTCAATATCCTTGTAAAAGTAGAAAAATAAACATAAAAAAGAATGTTGGGTGGATATGGTGGTGGCCCGATTCCAGCCCTGGGAAGTAGATCTTGAAAAACTCCAGAGCAAAGCAACAAATAGATAGAGCAATCCAGACCATGCAATCCAGGAATTCTGATGTCATGCTTAGGCTTTCACAGGCGTGCATGTGTGCATGCACACGTGCACACACACACACACACACATAAAAATAAATGAAACCTAACTCACAGAAATCCACTCAACCCCCATAGTTCTGGAGTTTATAATTCTTACAGTTTATAGGTGTAATGGGGGGTTTTATTACATTTTTTGCCTAGTTATACAAGCTCAATAGTTACCCCCTTTTTTCTCCCTCCCCCCTCCCTTTCCCTATTATCTTCCATTCCACTCTCTTTTCCTTCCTTCCTCTCTCTTTGTGTTTCCTGCTTTCTCCCTCCCATCCGCCAGAGCATCTGTTTATGGAGGCGCTGAATTTCCCTCTGAGTCGTCTACACTAGGGAGAGTTAAAGACCTCAGTGGCATAGCTCGGGTTAGCCCTTCTTGGGCTGCCTGCTAGTATGGGGACTCTATTATGATTGTTGAATCCCTTGCTTCTAAGGATCCTACTACCTGGAGCCTTCTCCCCTGTAATCCATGCTAGACTTTGGGGGACTGTAGACATGTCAGCCATTGTGCGGGTCATGCAAGGTCCAATCACCTTGTGGCTATATCCTGGCTGCTGCAGCCCTGACTTGTGTGGAGTATCTTGCATATCGTTGGTCCTCCCCATCTTTAGGCTCTTACAATCTTGCTGCCCCCTATTCTGCAAGGTTCCCTGAGCTTTAGGATGGGGAGAGATTTGGCTGGTCTGGTTCCATGTGAATATTGTAGAGTCTTTGGTGTTCTGAATTATGGTTTGTTGTTGTTTTCAGTTTTGCTATTCCTGTTCTTCCCTTGGCTGTATCCTGACTGGTTGTCGAAGTCATCTCCTAACCAAAGATAAAAGACTGTTTAAATAAAAATCTTAATATAAGAAAAGGCTCAAAGGTAGATGGAAGAATAGAAGTAGGACACAGCTGTGAGAGGGGTCAATCATCCATTTGTCAATTGGTTACCATCTAACTGCCCGTCCCTATATCCTTCTTGACTGGGGAGATCAAACCTGTTCAGTCCTGAGTAAAGGCACCAGGATTCTTGGAGGCAAGGGATTGGCAGCCACAGCAGTGTTCCTATACCTAAGGGGAACACGGGAAAGGGTTCAGGGAAAGGCCACTGGGTCCTTGTACGTCATCAGAGAGGAGGGCCCAGAGGAAAATCAGACATGCACAAGAAAGGACTCTCTGGGAATCAGGGCGGGAGGCACTGGGGGATGGGGAGGGAGGGGGGAGGGGAGGGGAAGCAGGAGGGGAGGGGGGGGAGGAGGGAGGGAGGGAACTAGTGTACCTATTAAGTTTGTATGAGCTGAAATAATAATAAAAATGTATAAAAGAAAACAAAACAAAAAAAAAAAAAAACAGGAAGGGAAGCAAGAGTGAGCCGCATCAGATGTCTTACTACTTACCTGCAGTACATGACTGTGGCCTAATTTCTCTATTTAAGTGTGTTCTTTTGTCTCCTTTCTTTTGAAGTCTTCTTTTCTCTTCCCTCCTGTTGCAGTCCGCCTGCATGGATGCTGATAAATGACCTTCAAATGGCTAAAGAGAACAAGGGGTTTATTGTCTCTTACTATTATCTGGTTACAGTTCTCGGTGGAGCTTGACAGGAGAGCATGCACCAACACCAGGGCCGAGGGAACTGGCCACACCATCACCACATAACAGCTCAGAGAAGGACAATCCTTACTTGCCAGACCAGCATGTCTAGCCAAGTATACAAAAGGATGCCAACTTCCTCAACCAGCTTTCCGTGATTTATTTCAGGGCTAATCCCACCCACCATGGGCTGGGCCTTCCCCATCAGCTAGACAATCTCCTTCAGGTTCTATCTAGGCTCAACTCAACTACTAATTCTCCACAAATGTGCCCAGAGCTCAAACCCACAACCGTCAAGTTGACACCTGTGCCCAACTATGACACCTCCTGTTTATAATCCTTTGTGATTATAGTGGATATTAAAGAGATTTACCTTAGAATATGTCATTAAGTGAGTTTGGAACTAGGATCTACTTATTAGGGAGTATACATGGATTCTAACTTCCTGTGTCTGGGATACTTCACTTAATATAATTTCTTCTAATTCCATCCATTTCCCAGCAAATTTCATTAAGTCATCTTTTTTGACAGCTGAGTAGTATTCCATTGTATAAATGTACCACACTTTCATTATCTGGTATAATGGGTTTTTATGGACCAGCCCAGAAAGAAATCTGAACACTGTGCATATCCCTGTCCCTGAAGGTAAAGATTGCCGACTCCAGCAGGTAACAAGTGCTTTTGTCCCTCTCTTCCCTCCCCCCCATGGTGCTACCTGCTCAGCTGTTTCAGGTGGGTGGCTTCTTTGAACACTCGCTAAGCTGGGCAGTCCAGTTCCCACCGGCGCATGGTGAGGTGGCTGTGGACACTCCACTTCCTCAAGTCCTGAGGCCGAGGCAGTCACCCGCTCACACGGGGGCTTCTGTAAGCTGGCACTGCCCGTGTGTGAGGTGCCGCAAGAGATGTCCTTCTTAGAAGGCCGTGTTCTCAACCCTGTGATTCAAAGTCAGCCAGCCACACACTGAAGGCCAGGCATCAAAATGTTGCTTCAAAGAAAAGTCAGGCTTTGCCAGGAATATCCAAAATTAGAACCCGGATTTTCCCTTAGAAATGAATGAGTGAATGAAGAGGGAAATGCACTCCACAGAGCAATCGGGTAAAGCTATGGAAATCTGTGTTCTCCCACTAACTGTGCTGTACTGAGGACGCTGAGTGGATGGTGGCTGATGGTGCGTCCTCCCCTTCACGAGTTCTTCCCATGCTGAACCTCGATGGTTGTCCCAAAGCTGTTCTTTTTTATTTTTTTTTTATTATTTTTCTTATTCAATTGTGTGTGTATGCGCACGTGTGTGTGTGTGTGTGTGTGTGTGTGTGTGTGTGTGTGTGTGTAGAACCATGGGCGAATTCAGGAACCACCATGGACGCCTCCACCTCCTGCTTGTTTACTCTGCCCCGGGATTCACAGGCTCCACCCTACCAGGACCAGAAACGCAGGCCGTCCCGGCTTCGAAGCCCGGCGTCTATACGTGGGGTCTAGGATCCGAACTCAGGACCTTCTGCCTGCAAGGCAGAGGCTTAACCCCTGAGCCACCTCTCCAGCCCCAGAGCTGTTCTTAATAAGGCTTCATCAGGAGGTTTCATGGCTCAGGGCTTAGAACACTGGCCTTGGGAGAAGGCTTCATCATATAGAGAAGCAAAGGGCTCCTTGGAGAGGAGCTGGGGCACTTAATCAGAAGTCACAAGTTTAAAACATCATGGTCCTCATATAGGCTTTCCCTTGGGAGAGGCCAACAAATGTCTCCTCATCTCAACAGCAGCAGATCAAATTCCACTCAACTCTAGCTTGGTGAGCCAAGGAGTTGTTTGCATTTACTTGCAAAGCAAAGGTAAGGGATTATTTACAGGAGGATGTGTGACCCAAAAGTGGCAGCACTGCCACATAAGTGTCATCTCAACATAGATGATGATAGCTACATAGATGGAAACCCATCTAGTTAACCTTCCATACTCAACTTACACTGCTTTACCTTCCAAGACCACAGGCTATGTGTGGCTGCGGAAAAGTTGAGGAAGAATTGCATACAGTTGGCAGGGGGTAGAAGAGGCAGTGGCTGAGAACTCAGGGGAGAGTCTAATGACCCTCCCTACCACTTCCCGCTAGGAGAGAATGCGAACAGCCCATTCTCAGGATCCCTCCTGAGCAGTCACAGCTGCTTCTGATGAAGTCAGTTGCTGTGTTCAGGGACAGCATTCTACAACCATACTCTGGCTGGTGGGCAGATGCAGGACTCATACTCATGCTTATTTGGTTTTTCTAGTCTACTTCCTTTTAATAGCACATCCTTTCCTCAGAGAAGTTTCTAGAAACCTTAACTGCACAGTCCCTGTCCACCAGGAGGAAATTGTATAGGGCCAAAAAGCACGCATCCGATCACACGCTTGCCCAGCCATCATTTGGACCTCAGTTGTTGTCCATCTGTCCAGTGAGTAGGAACCACTCTGACCTCTGTGGAAGGTGGTATCATGGTACATTCAGGTGGTTCACAGTGTTCAGAAGAGAGGTACCAGTGGCATGGCAGTGCCTAGAGTATGCTAGGGATCCAGGGGACAGGCCCGGGCCATATGGCGGAAGCTGAGCACTGTGATACTCTGAATGGTTGTGTTTTACAGAGAATCTAAAAGGAGAACATGGCGTGAGACAGGGTCCTGTTAGAGTCTCGGGGAGACCAAAGAGAGGAAGGAAGAGGTGCAGCCAAGTTGGCCAGCAGCACTCAAACACCACACTCCCTTCTACTGCAGCCAGGGGCTTGGTATTAAAAAAAAAAAAAAGAGGTGTCTGCAGAACTTGGGAGTGTCATGGGGTTCTTGATCAGAACCCCCCAGGGTTTGAAGAGATTACAAGCATTGCAATCCACAAAGGAGCTGTTTTTAAAGATATCTGGGGGGCTGTAGGTAAGTGGGTAAGGTATCTGCTTGTAATATGCCAACCTGAATTCATTCCCCATGTAAAGGAGAGAACTGACTTCAGACCTCCACCCATGTGCCATGGCATAAATCTCTCCCCCACCTCTCTCTAAAATAAAAATGATTTTCAAAAATGAAGACATTTGGAGATATCAGTTTAAACAAAGTGAAACAGATTTGACTTTTCATGTGGTCGTGGTCGTGGATTTGTTAGTTACTTAATCATAGAACATTTGTCAATATCATCCTGTGTCCTCACTGAACACCCATTATCAAGAGGGTTTCAGAGAACTCACTGTGAGGGACATTCCACTTCATACAGCAGCTTTGAAATAAGTTGGCATTCATTGCCTATGAAGGGCTAGAAAACATAAAAAGACTTTTCAGTTCATGAGACAAAATTACAGATATAAACAGGTACTTAAACAGAAGAAATTGCCACATGTTGAAAAATGTTTAAATTTCACAAAATCTCTGTAGATTTTTAAAACATAAATAGCATATTCACAATGGAATATTGTATTTTTTACATCAGATCTATGAGGACGAAGGCTGATATGGTTCGGAAACAACGTTTTGCTTAGTTGAGGTTCATAGTCTTTCCTATTCTTATGCAAAAAAATACATATCCTGTAATAACAGATACACACAAAGAACTCTTGGTTTTAGCATTATAGAGGTGGGGGAACTTTGAAGATAAAGTGTCACCAAGACCCCTGAGTTCATCCACTTGCGTTGCAGTGTCTCGCAGCCACTGGATGTACATTCCCTGTCTTGCATTGGAATTCCACTCCGCCTCCTGTCAGAGTGCTTACTCGTTCCTTGGAGAGCTACATAGGGCATATTTCTCTTCTTGAATGTAATTAATACCTTTTAGCATGAAAAAGAAAGCACACTCAAGGTGTCTTCTGAAAGACCATATCTGTTCATCAAATAGATGGAAGTGAGTCACATGATGTCCATTACGGCTTGGTCTTCATGCCTACACTGTCGCCTTTGGGTTGTTCACACCATGAGGACAGAGACATCATTTAGCCATTGCTCTCTCACCAGTACCTGGTGTGTAAGGAAAGTTGGATAGATGTTTCCTTTTTCAAGGTCAATAAGTTGTTTGCCTGCTTGAAACTCTCCAATGACCTCCCACTACACTTAGGATAAAATTCATACTCATCCCAGCCACAACACATTCTGGCCACAACACAACACAACACATTTCCGGTGCTGTCCATCTCTGTCTTCCCTTGGCAATCACACTGATTCTGCTTTGCCATTCGGCCAATGTGGTAAGTTTATACTATTTCTAGTACTTACCTCTGCCTGCCTCTCTTGCCCCTGTCCCATCTTGTCTCCTTGCCCCTCCTTCGGTGGCTCTCACATGGCACTATCCATGTTCTCATGGTTTCTTAGGGCACAGCATCTTCCACACACCCTCACACATGTGCACCGCCTAAGAGAAGAGACCTTTTCTGCCGTCTCACTACCACTGTCCTTAGCCTTTTGGTTAACGTCTGGCACACAGTAGACACTCAATAAATGTTCATTGATTAAATGAATCAGCTGCTCCCGAGCTCCTCAACTATCCTCACACTTATTTATGCAATAAGTATTGGTTGAGCCACACAAATTAAGACTTCCACATGGGTCTGGAGTAGGACCTTGTGTTGGGTGAAAAGTTCTAATTGAGCAGAAATGTAGAGAAGTATGGGCAGTGGTCCTGGGGGCCAGGTAGGGAAGTGTGAGTGTCACTCGCTGGAAACTATAGTCTCTACTTGGTGCCTCTTCAAATGCCCCCTCCGTTCCTACACCACACTTGCACTTTATCTTTTTTCTTTTTCTCTTTCCTCTTCCTTCTTTTTTCCCTTTCTTCTTTTCTTCGGAAGCATACTGAAAATTGAAAATAGGGCTTTATGCATGTTAGGCAAGTGCTGTTCCATTGAACTATATTCTTGACCTAGTTTCATTTTGTTTTTAATGTTATAGAAACAGTCAATTTAAGGATGGGAGGGAGAAAGCAGGAAGCACCAGAAGAGAAGGAGGGAAGGAAAAGGAGGAAGAGAAAGCGAGGATAGAAAGGGGGGAAAATGCAATGGGGAAACAACGGGGAAAGGGAGGGGGAGAGAGAAGAAGGGGATGCCTACTGAGCTTGTGCAATTAGTCAAAAAATGCAATAAAAATTTAAAAAAGAGAAAGACACTTTCAAGAATTGGAGTGGATATCTTAAAAAATGCTCCACTTCCTTCGCCATCAGGGAAATGCAAATCAAAACTTCCCTGAGATATCATCTCGCCCCGGTCAGGATGGCAAAAATCCACAATACAAACAACGACAAATGCTGGAGAGGATGTGGAGAGAGGGGAACTCTCCTACATTGCTGGTGGGAATGCAGGCTCATACAGCCACTCTGGCGAGCCGTCTGGAGATTCTTAAAGAAATTAAAGATTGAAATGCCATATGACCCTGCTATCCCACTTTTGGGAATAACCCCCCAATGCAGCAGAGGTTCGCCTCGATAGCACAAGCTCGACCATGTTCATAGCAGCACTGTTTACAATAGCAAAGTCATGGAATCAACCTAAATGTCCAACAGTTGACGAGTGGATAAGGAAACTGTGGTACATCTATACAATGGAGTACTACTCAGCCATCAAAAATGATGAATTACTGGAATTTGCTGGGAAATGGATGTCATTAGAAAGAATTATATTAAGTGAAGTATCCCAAACCCAGAAAATTAAGTGCCGTATGTACTCCCTAATAGGTGGCTCCTAGTACCAAACTCACCCAGCCCACATTGAGACACTCAAAAGTAAACCTATGTAACACAGTAATTGCAAGGATTATGAACAAGAGAGATGGGGTAGGCGGGCCACACCAGAAACAAGGAGAGAGGGGACCATGTTACAGCAGAGAAAATAGGCCTCCATCAAGGTCTGCAAGTAAGTAATGAGAAACCTGGTTAAGTTCACAGACGTTCTTTCCTGATCTCACCAGAAGGGGAGGGCATATAGTCTAGCAGATAAAAAGTAATCATTTTGCAAATGGGTGATGGACCCCTCCCTCAGTGAGGTTTCCTACTCTTATTACATCTACCCTTGAATGTGCTATTACAACAAGACTCCAGTTTAACAGCTTTTTGTCTCTGGCCAGGGGGTGACATACAGTGCCCAGCAGGATGGAGTGAAGGGCATTGCAGGAGCAGCAAAACTGCAAAAGAAAATCAACAAACCACAATCCAGAACTTCAGAGACTATATCAGTCACATAGAACTAGGACAGCCTAATCTCTCCCCATCCTGGAGCTCAGGGACATTTGCGGAAGAGGGGGCGGTAAGATTGTAAGAGCAAAAGGATGGGAGGAGCAACGATTTGCAAGATTCTCAACAATAGTTGGGGCCAAAGCAATCATAATGGGACTTTGCATGCCCTGCGCAATGTCCAGTGCACTGTTGCCCTCATAAAGTCTAGCATCTGTTAAGGGCACCGAGACCCCTGGAGGCAAGGGATTGACAGCCATAGTAGTGATCTTATGCTTAAGGGGAACAAGAGAAAGGGCTTATGGAAATGCCACTGGGTCCTTATATGTCATCGGAGAGGAGGACCCAGTGGAGAGTTAGGCGTACACAATAAAGGACTCTCTGGGAATTGGGGGGGAGGCACTGGGAGATGAGGAGGGGGAGGAGGGGGTTCGGGGGGAGGAGGGGGGAGGGAGGGAACTGGTAAAAAAATTTTAAAATGTATAATTAAATTTTTAATAAAAAAAAGAAGTAAAAATAAATAAATAAATAAATAAATATATGGATTTCATGCAGAAAAAAAAAAGAATTGGAGTGGACTTATGGGCTGAGAAAGGGCTCTTTTTACTTTTTTTGGTGCTTTTTGTTTTGTTTTGGAGACAGGAGCTCACAAAGTCGCTCAAGTTGACTTCAAACTGACAATCATCTCCTCGCCTCAACCTCCCGAGTAGCTGGAATCTCAGGCCTGCAGCCCCCAAGCTGACTGCATTGCTTCTAACTCTTGGAATTTGTTGAGACCAAACTGCACCCAGGCTGAGCCCTCTCCTAAAAACATCTCCAGCTCCTTTCCTGACGATGGAAACTTTTTCATCTCCTTCCCTTCCATCCTCACTGTGTGATCACTGCTTTGAGTGATTTTTGGGAGGAAGGGGAGTTGAATTGCTCTCCTGGGTTTGCTGACCAGTCCTTTAAGATAAGCAGACCTCCTCAACCTTGACCACAACCTCTGTGTCCTCAGACACAATCCTGGGCTATGGAAACACACTAAGTTCACATCCCGCTTATCAATTCCTAGCCCTGTGACTATGGTCAAGTTATTTGGCGGTTCAATGCTTGTCTTTCCATATATTAAATGGAGATGATAATAATCTATCAAAACAGGCTCATTTCAAAATCACTGGCATGTACCTAACCTGCAGCAGAGACACTGATAACACTGGGCTGTATGAATGAACCAGTGAAACCAAACCAGAAACACTATTAGCGAAGACTACCAGTCAGTTACCTGTGAGCCAAGTCTATCCTATAAACATGTCCTGTTAGGCCAACATAAAAATCAGACATGGGCAAGCAGTACAAAGTCTTTATCGCAGGTTGGAAATAACAGCTCATGTCTATAATCTCAGCATTTGTACTGCTGAGACAGGAGGGTCACTACAACTTGAGAATATACATATAGGGAGTTTCAGGCTAGCCTGAGCTACAGACTGTAAACACAAATAAACAAACAAACAAACAAGACATTCTCTTCGTGAAAAAAAGGTACGGGGAGAAAAATTAGAAAGAACCAAATCAATGGCACTACCATGCATGTGGAACGCTGAGGGCTCACTCATTTGTTTTCATCTTAGTTTATGCTAAAAGCAATGCCCCTCAAATCACAGCCTTCAACTGCCTGCCACATAAATTTCTGACTTTAAATCCACTTTATTTCAAGCTTGACAAATGGCTTTTGTCAGGGGAGAGGGGTTGCCCTCACCAGGCTGAGCTGACGTTCCTTTCAGTATTTTGTTACCTGAGGGACGGGTTTGGCAGCGCTCATGCCAACGATTAGGGCTGAGTTCTATAAACTCCCTCTTGGAAGGAGCTTTGTCAGGAAGATGCATTACTCCCTCAACTGAGCAGCCTCTGTGTCTAAGGACCATGTGTTAAAGAGCATCCTTGCCTGGCACAAGCAACCAAGCCTGTCTTCATCAGCTCTGACACAGAGACTTCAGCTGCCAAGGAAGGTAAAAGAAATCCAGGATGATTTCCTTGGTCCCCCATAGGTACACACAGTGCCCTCTGATACACACACACACACACACACACACACACACACACACACACACACACAAATAAAATATTTTAAAAGATCATTAAAAATATGGCTGCCCAGGGGGAAGCGTGCACCCAACGCCTGATAGCGGGAAGAGATTCTAAAGTGTCACATGATGTTAAGTCATGTGATCCTTGTGCTGACATCATGAAGAAGAACTTAGACCATATAGGTCAGTCATGCCACGTGACTGTCTGATGAAATCAAGGGATGATCAAGCACAAGATGCTCCCCCCACATGCTGCCACTGTAACCCAGCACAGTTTTGCAGTAAACTTTCTCTTCTGATGAGTGAAGCGACGTGGCACCTTCGTTTGAGTGAAATGTGATCATCCACAGTGGAGAAGCAGCTACTTTGGCCCGGGGGCCGTGGCAGCTACAATACACTGATAATAGGTGTATGGTAATAGCAGAGGAGTTATTGAAACACCCTAGTGATGAAGAGGGAAGAGTCATAGGACCCTCGCCAGGATTCTAGCCATTACTCCCTCCTACTTGCCTTTACCCAGCAGCAAGTGGTCTTGAGAGATGGTAGAGTATACTGTGATATCCTGAAGATTCTGTATTTGAAATTAAAGAAAGAGATTTTGTATGGGCATGTTAGAACGGAAAAATTACTAGTCTGCTTACTCTCTTTCTCTGACCACAGATCTTAGAAAAACAAGAAGAAAAAGAAAAGGGAGAGTGGAAAGGGAGATAGAACATTAACCCAAGCTTCATCCATGAAGACAAGTTTATTTGGGAATCTCCTCCAAAACTCCAGTGACAGAACAGCAATTTCCCTGTGAGATGGAAATTACTACTGATTTGGAGTCAGGCATGCAAGCTTTTAACAATTGGAGTGCAGGGGGAAGGAATTTCAGTTTGACTGGTTGTTACACTCTGTCCCAGAATAACTAGGAGTCTGTCCAGCTGTATGTTTTCCTTTTTGGATCCTATTAACATTCTTGGTGGGGTCTTGAGCTGAGATCTCCTTCTGATCTCAGATCTATCAAGTGGGGTCTCCGGTTTTGAGATCCAGTTCTGGACCTATCAACGAATTGGTTTAAATAGCTTGGGACATCATATGGATATCTTAGGACATAAAAATCAAAACTGCTGATAACACAAAAGAACACTTGCAAGGCTAACTGCAAAATTTCACTTCTGTAACACCTTGCTTGCTATACAAGGCTTTTGACACATGGATTTTGCTTTTATAATGCTTTTATAAACCTAAAACATGTAAGTTCTGCCCTGAACCTTGGGATCCCGACCCTTGGATGTAGTCGCTGGCACCAGCTTAAATAAAACCTCTTCTTTTGTTAAAACTTTACTCAGTGTCATGTTGGTGAATACCTGAGCGACCCCATACCTACAACAATACAAAAAGGTAAACTGGAGTGGAGCTCAGCGTTGTGGCTACAATGAAGCTGCCATCCATGGTGGTGGAATTTTGTAGCAATGCAGCTGTTCTGGGGTCACTCACTGTAACAGTTCCAGCTGCTGACTCAACACTTATCAGGAATGCTTTTGGGCACACCTGTGAGGAATTATTTAGCTAAGGCAGACCTCTGGGAAAGTCTGGAGGAGACTATTTTAAGTGTATAATTGATGTGGGAAGATCCAGCCCATAATGGGTGGGACTATTCCCTGGGTATGTAAGTACTAATTAGCCTTTTTGGCTGACTGGCAAGCTTTAAAGCAAGCATGCAGCCCTGGTCCTTGCCCTTTGCGCTTGCTGTGGGCATGGTGTGCCCAATTCTCTTGGCTGCTGACTTCTCTTGCCACAATCACCTATAACCTGGAATCATGAACATGAATAAAAATCCCTTGTTCCCCTCAGTTACTTGGGTCAGGTATTCATTACAACAACAGAATAAGAAACTAAAATGCATATATACTGTCCTGAGCAATCCTTCAGTTATGCTACTCTGATTAATCCCAATATACTCACTGATTCACCAAGTTGGACTTGGGTGGAAGAAATATTTACTTTCGTCTGTGGTTGGTGTCCTCTCTGGAGCAAATAGATGTTTGCTCACATTTCCTCAGGACAGTTAATACATCAGGCTCACATATTCAGACAGAAATGTTTATGTTTCTGAGTGATTCTAATGTTTATGTTTCTGAGTGATTCTAAGATCACTGCAATATTTGAAGTTCTCTCCGCTCGTGTACAGAGGTTCAAATTTCTCCACTTCTTCCTTACTGATGATTGCATGCTACTTCTTTCCTTTTTCAATTTTTTATAGTAGCCATTATAATGAGTGTGGGTGGCACCTCAATATGGTTTAATTTCATTAATTACTAGGGATGTTGAACAATTTTTTCATATGGATAATACTGAAAACTCCTCTTAAATTTTTTGTATATATTGTGTACAAAATTCCTTAATGTCCAAGTTTAAATTCCATTAGGTTTTAGGGTTCAAGAGAGAGATACTGAGTCAGATCATCGCTTTTGGCAAAAGATGTTGGTCACACACTGAAAGTCTTAAGTAGAGGGTTTCAGACCCAAGGTGGTAGAGCAAAGGTATTTGTGGCAATTAGATATAGGAGTCAACTTGACAATTTAGGGGTCAACCTTCGGCCATACCCAATGAAGAATATTTATTTAATTAAAGATACCTCTGAGCAAATCTGTGGGATATTATCTAATGGATGAGGAAAGACCCAACCATGTTGGTGGGACTATTCTCTGGGCAGATGAAAAATAATAATAAAAAAGAATCACTATGACAATTGCTGAAGAACAAATGGAGGAGTTTCTTTCTCTACAGTAATGGGGATTGAACCCAGGAACTTGCATGTGCTCAGCAGGAATTCTACCACTGACTTCTCTGCTCAAGATCAAATTCAGAGAGCTTTACCACACATTATTAGATACTAAGACACAGAGAGTTATGGGGTCATGGTTTGAATCTTTAGTTGTTTGGGATTGCTGTAGCACCTTTAAGAGGTGGAGCCTTGCTGGAGAAAGCCACAGGGGGTGGCCTTGAGGTTGGTTAGCCCCACTCTACGTCCAAGAGAGGTCTACTCATACAGTGGGCAGCTTTTCAGCTCTCGGGCTTCTTGATGGACATGACTTAGGCTGCCTCCAACTTCTGTCATCCAGCCATGCCTTTTCCACCATTAAGAACCATATCTCACCTCTGGAACCATAAACTGAATAAATCTCCCTTTCTCCCTTATGTTGCTTGACTTTGAGTGGTGTCTACACAGCAATCAGTGTAGAAATTGGTACCAGAGAAGTGAGGTGTTGCTGTGAGACTGTGAACCTGGTACCATAGCATTTTTGTGAAGCTGACAGAAGTTGGAACTGAGAAGTAAAGAAGTATGATCATTGCTGTGATGTAGCTTGGAAGCCTCTGGAAATTTTGGGGGGGAGAAATATGGAGAACTTTGGGACTTTGTACTGGGAAAGCCTTCGTGTCTTGGAGATGGAGTCTATAGGGCCATTCTACTGATATCCTGAAAGAGAGCAATGCTGTTAGAGATGCAGACACCAGAAGCCTAGCTCGTGATGGTTCAGAGGGCAATAGAAATCGTGTTTGGAATTAGACAAGTGGTAAATGGAGTGACATGTTAACAGATTGTTCAATTAAGTTTTTCCCTTGTCTTGTACACTTACCTAAAGTTAAATTTGAGTGTTTGGTGGAAGAAGTTTTAAGGCAATGTAACCTTGACAGTGTGTCATAGCTGCTTTATAGTGTTCTTGTTCAGAGTTATGATGAAAAAGAAACAAGAATCAGACGGAGAGAGACAAAAACTGTGAAGTTTGATGAAAAATATGAGAGCAAATTTAAAGAGAATGAAGACATTAAAATGATAGTTATTGTTAAAGGAATAAGCTCCATCGATGAAGCAAAGCCTACTTTAAATTTGGATAATAGAAGAGGCCCTTCCCTGAGGACAAATTACTCATGGAAGACTCCCACCTATCATAATGCAAATTCTTTTTGGAAGGGCAGCGTTCCAAAGGAAAGGTCCGTACCACCTCTGAAACAACTGCCCAAGGAAAATTCTGTGTAGAGCCAGCACAGAGAGGCTGTACCAGCTATGACTCAAAGGGGCCAATCTTCACCTGGAAATTATAGCAGAACTTGGCAAAGTCATCCACATGGTCCTTGTTTTAGAGGTATCAAAGATGTAAGAGGGAGGAGGTTGATGATCCTCCTCCAAGATTTCAGAAAATGGTAGATGTCAGCAAATCCATGTCAGGATTAGAAAGTCTGCCAACAAGCCCAAGAAGGGCATTTTTTGCTGTGTAGTTAAAGCTTGGTTTACCATTGAAAAGTAAAGATGTAGGAGATATTAGAACCAATATAGGACATCTGTCAAGGAAAACTATATATCATGGGAAGAGCCAGTCCACTGAATGGACAGGAGAAGCCAACTCAAGAAAACAATATGTTCTGCAGGTCATTGTGCTAGAAGGGTAGAACCAAAGCCTTTTGGAACGGAAATGATTTCAACAACAGGCTTGCCTAGTGAACATGGAGCTGCAGGATTTGAAGTTTATCCTGCTAGTTTTCAGTCTTGTTACAGACTGATCTTTCCTGGGTATGCCCCCCTTCTCCCTTTTGGAATGGGAATGTTTATTCTGTGTCATCGTATGTTGGAAGTATGTAACTTGTCCTTGGATTTTACAGGAGGCTTTGGATTTTGAAACTTTTGGACTGTGTTGGAACTATTGATGAAGCCTATGGAACTTTTAAGGTTGGACGGAGTATAGTTTGCATAATGATATAGCAATGAGTCTGTGGGGTGGGGGGTTGAATGTCATCGTTTGAGGTGAATTCCCCCCCCCCCGCAGTCTCCTATATTTGGATCCATAGTTCTTTGGGACACTCATGGCACCTTTAAGAGGTGGAGTCTTGCTGGAGGAAGCCACAGAGGGTGGGCCTTAAAGTTGACTAGCCCCACCCTAATTCCAGGAGAGGTCTACTGTAACACTTGGCAGTTTTTCAGCTCTCAGGCTTCTTGATGGACATGACAGGCTGCCTCCAACTTCTGTCATCCAGCCATGCCTTTCCCCCATTAAGGACTGTATCTCCCATCTAGAGTCATAAACTGAATAAATCTCTCTTTCTCCCTTAAGTTGTATAACTTTGAGTGTTGTCACACAGCAACAGAAGAGTAACCAGTGCATATGGCAAAAAAAAAGGCAAAATGGCATTGGTATGAAGTTAAACCAGTAGAATAGACTAGAAAGCCCAATTATTAACCCACACATGAGTAAGCACCTCATTTTGAATCAAAGAAAACAAGATCTTTTCAATAAATAATGTCAAATCAATTAGCTATCCATATGGAGGGAAAGCAACTTTGATGTCCATTAAACTCAGACTTGTAAATCAGTTCCAAATAGATCAGGAGTCTAAATACAAAAAGTTAAAAATAGATCTGAGCTAAGATAATAGAATCTTTATAGCCTTGGACAAGCAGATATTTCTTTTTTTAAGTTTATTTATTTATGTGTGTGTGTGTGTGTGTGTGTGCATGTGTGTGTGTGTGTGTGTGTGAGAGAGAGAGAGAGAGAGAGAGAGAGAGAGTGAGTACTATGTGGAGTCCAAGAATGATTGTGGGAATCATCTTGTATTGCTTCTACCTTCTTTTTTGCTTCTCTCTCAGTCTCTGCCTTCCAGAGACAGACATGCAGACTGCCACCATTTCTGCCTGGCATTTTTATGTGGGATTTGAGATCTGAACTCAAGTCCTTCTGCTTGAGAGGCAGAGTCTTAACCCCTGAACCATCTTTCAAGGCCCAAAGCAGAGACTTCTTAAGATATAAGACCTCATCATAAAGGAAAAGTGATAAATTGATTTGACCAAAACCAGGAACTTATTTTCTAGAGATAATTTGGTGTAGTTGTTCCTTTTCTTTCTGCTCTTGTAAGATGACACTCATATACAACTTAAGGGAAAAAGAGAGACTTATTTGGCTTACAGTTCCAGAGGACAGGCAGTCCATTACGGTAAGGGAGACATCGTGGGCAGCAGAAGCTGGAGGCAGTTTAGGTCACCATCATCCTGGAGGCAGAGAAAGCAAGAGACAAACCGTAAGTAGGGCTGGGCTACCAAACCCTCAAACTCCCCTGTGCATCTTCCTCCATCAAGGCTCCACCTTTTAAGGTGCTTTCCAAACATTAGCATCAGCTAAGGAGTCAAATACACAAGCCTGGGTAAGGACAACTCACATCAAACCATGCCACTTGGCTTCTTTCTTTCCTATTGTATACTTTAGTCTTTCTCCATTGTTATGGCTAATAATTCAAGAGCCCTGTTGAGTAAGAGTGGAAAGAATAGATGCCCTAGCATTATTCTTGCTTTTGAAGGAAAAGTCTTTGTTTCATTTTTTTTCCCATTTAGCATGCTGCTAGCTATGGGTCTGTCAAAATAGCCTTTACTGTGTTTGGGATTCCTTCAGTCCCTAATTTTTTTCATTTTTTTTATCATGAAAGAATATGAACCTTGTCAAAGATATTTCTACATGTAGTAAGAGGATTACATAAGTCTGTCACTGAGTCCATTTTTGTAGTGTATCACAGTGATTGATTCATGTGTGGTGAGACATCCTTGCATCCCAAATGGACATGATAGCACAGAACTGTAATCCCAGCTAGGCAAGAAGCTTCAACAGGTCATTCTGCCTATGCAGTTTAGTGAGGAAATATCTGTAAATAAAAATAGGATAGAGCTGAGGATATAGCTCAATGGTAGAGCACTTGCCTGACAGGTATGAGGCCTATGTATTTATGTCAAGTACTTTATGAAATTGGTGAATAGCTTTCAGTGAATGTTTATTTTTCAGTATTATATTTTTGTGGGATTGTTTTCTTTATTAATATTATTTAAAGTTTTAGAATTAAGAAAGTTTGGATCAGTTGCTGCACTAGAACGCCATCATCCCTCCTCCAAGTTCAATGTGAAGTCTCTAGAGTTGCCTAACACATGCATCTAATTCCCCTGGTAAGCTAGTAAACGGACTCCAAGATTGTAGCCCTTGAAAGACACAAAAACATTGGGAGATGAATTCTACCACCTTTTCACAAAATTTACTTGTACGGTCCCACAAAAAGAAGATGGATCATAACTGATTATATTAAAGGACAATAAGATTCACTTAGAGTTCACAAAACAGAACAAAAAAAAACATGAATATAAACATTGACTTCAGAGGAGGAAGAGGATGAGGAGGGGTTGATAGGATGGTAGGAAGTAATAAAGGGTGGCAGGTAAGAATGATAAGAATGTGGTATTTGTATGAAATTGTCAAAGAATACATTGAATTAATAGAAAAGGAAATCATGATTTTTGGAAAAGTGTTTTATTTTTATGTTAAGGTATGAATAGTAAAAGAAAGAACTTATTTGCATCCAAAGACACCATTAAAAAGTGAAAACAAGCCACTGCCTCATGAAGGTTTTTCAAACTACATACAACTGATAAAAACATATATCTAGAATATGTGAACGTGCTCTTTATAAATTAATAATAGAAGACAGATAAATTTAATAATATGTAAGACAAAAACACTTTAAAAGACACAGCACAAAAATAGAGCACTTTAGTCAAGTTATTGTAGTAAATACATGTGTTTATGCTAATAATGCATACTTTTATTTTTATGTGATAATATATAATAAATATAGTGTATTTTATTATATATGGATATATAATATATAAATAACATAGTAAATACATTATCAATCATCAGTGAGGTGTAATGAGATCTCATTAAATATTCAGAAAGAGGCTGAAATTAAAAACCAGTGAATTGTTGGTGACAATATTAGTATCTGTAGATTTGCATAGGAAGAAGGACAATTCCTTTGAAAAACTGAGAGCATCTACTAACTAAATAAACATCAAATACTTTATGAAACAGTGTTTCTAAGCATGTAGTAATACAAACACACATAGGCACACTCAAAGGAATGAACAAGATTTTCACACATTACTCATAATTACAAAAATGGAAATAATTTGGAGGTTCGTCAAGTAAGAGTGCATAGAAAAAAATGGTTTTAGCTTAGGATGGACTACTAAGAAATAAGAGAATGAAACAACTCTAATTTACACTGTGCGCGGGTACTATCTAACCATAAAGTGGAAGAGAGGGAAGCAGACAAAAGAGAAAACACACAGCACACACCAGGCAAAAAGGTCTGGAGAGATGGCTCGGGGTTAAGCCTTTGCCTCACAAGCAAAAGGACCTGAGTTTGGATCCCAGATCCCATGTAGAAACACTGGGCAGATGTGGTAGCAGCCTGCACTTCTGGCCCTAGGATATGGAGCCTGGGAAACCCTAAAGCAAAGCCATAAGGAATTAGGGCAATCCAGAGTGATTCCAAAGTCACTCTTGGGCCTCCACAGGCACACATTCTCAAGTGCCCTCTGGCACACTTGCACATGCACACACATGAATAAAAAGAGGCAAAACTAGCTGAGTGTTAATTAGATGGAAGCCATAACAGATTCTGTTTTAGTGGATAACGGCCAAGAGGAAGCATAATGGAAGCCTGGGTTACAGCTAATTTTCCAATTCTTGGGTCGAGCATTGTTTACTGGGACTGTACCCACTCTAAAATCCTCTTTACTTATAAATAAAAATTTGAAAGAAAAAATTGGGAATGGGCCAGCGAGATGGCTCAGTAGATAAGGCACCTGCCTGCAAATCTGGAAACCTGAGTTCAATTCCCAGAAGCCGGAGACAACTGACTGCTAAAACCATAGAAAAGACCTGAAGGCCCATGGCAGTATACACGGCTATCCCAGCACTGAGGAGGCAGAGACATAAGGCTGCCTCAGGCTTGCTGGCCAGCCAGCATGGCTGGAACTAACCTAGCCTCAGTGAGAGACCATGTCTCAAAAAAAATACATGAAAGAGTGATTGAAGAGGATATCAGTCTAGCACGTGTGCGCACGCACACGCACACACATGCACATATACACACATGCACACACAAAAAAACTTATACACATTTATTTATGCACACAACAACAACAAAAGCAGAAACAAAAAGAAATGCAAGATAAAATGAGATAATACTGCATTGCTGTGGGTCTTTATCCACATAAGAAGAGGAAATTTAGCCAGAGATAAAACAGAATACTATGCAGAAATGGACAAATGTCATATGATGATAAAAGAAAATGGAGTTACGTATCTATGACTAAGAATTATGATAAGCATTAGCAACTAGAAGGAAGGTGTCCAAGCCTTTGGAGAAGCATAGCTAATGCCTGGGCTGGATATATCTAGCCTTTAGAACTATGAGAGAATACATTTCTCTTGTTGCAAACTACGTGTTTGGTAATACTTGCTTTTTAGATGATATAGAATCTAGGAGTGCAAGAAAAAACTGATTTCTAAAGTAAATATCCAGAAATTTAATGGGGGGATAGAGATAGATGAGAGAGAGTAAAAGAGAGAGATATAGAGAGAGAAACAAAGAGAGAGAGAATGATAAATATAGCTAGACTAATAATGATGATAGACAATAGATCAATGATTGATAGATTGATAAACAGACATACAGGGAGAACTGATAAATAGATACCTTAGATCTAAGGAATGAAAACACTACTGAAAATTAAAAAAAAAACCTTTGATTTGTGGTTAAACTTTATCTTATTGTGCAGATATGAACAAATAGATTCATTTGAGGGAAAACACACAAATTAAAAGGAAAAACAGATTTCAAAAAAAAAGAGAAAAAGAGCTTAGACATTTTGTAAAACAGAGAGCTTAATCGGTACACCTGTAAAGTAAGGTTGGAAGTGTTTTGCTTATAAAATAACCATTCTGCCATGTTTTTACATATTAAAAGTTACAGCTGTGGTATTTAACTCAACAGAGAAAATACATGCAAAAACATCATTTCCATCATTTCAGGTAATCCTAAGGAAGGCAAGAGTCCACATTGAGCATGTAGCCGCAAACGCAACAGTCTAGATGGTTCTTTTTTTTTTCCTGCTCATGCAAACGTAATAGGAACCCCTGTCCCCTTCCTCCTTCCATCCCTCCCTGGATCTCCCTGTTTCCTCCCCCCTTTGCTCCTTCCTTTCCCCCCTCCCTCCCTTTCTCCCAGTGCCCCCTCCCCCCATCTCTGAAGTATCCTTTAATGTGTACATCATACTTTCCTCTGGGTCCTCCTCTCTGATGAGGTGTAAGGACTCAGTGGCATTTCCTAGAACTCTTTCTTGTGTTCCCCTTAAGTATAGGAACACTACTGTGACTGTTAATCCCTTGTTTCTAAGGATCCTAGTGCCTTTAGTCCATGCTAGAATTTGAGGGGTCAATGATATATTGGTCATTGAACAGATCATGCAGAGTCCTATTATAATTGCTTCGGCCCTAACTTGTATGGAGTATCTTGCATATCATTACTCCTCCCATCCTTGTGCTCTTATAATCTTACCGCCCCCTCTTCTGCAAATTTCCCTGAGCTTCAGGATGGGGAGAGATTAGGCTGGCCTAATTCTAGGTGATTGATACAGAGTCTCTGAAGTTCTAGATTGTGGTTTGTTGATTTTTTTTTCAGTTTTGCTGTTCCACAATGCCCTTGGCTCCATTCTGATGGGTATTGGATGTCACCCCCTGACCAGAGATAAAAACCTGTTAAATTAGAGTCTTGTTATAAGAGTATATTCAAAGGTAGATGGAATAAAAGTAGGAGACCGTGGTGAGAGAGGGGTCAATCACCCATTTGCAAAGTGATTACTTTCTATCTGGCAGCCTATATGCCCTCCTCTTCTGGTGAGATCATACCCCATCAGTTGCAAATGATCAGGAAGGAAAGTCTGTGAACTTAAGCAGATGTCTCAGAGGCCTATTTTCTCTGCTGTAACATGGTCCCCTCTCTTTGTTTCCGGTGGGGCTAGATGGTTCTTAATATTCTTCACGGAGGAGAAGGAGGTAGATGGCAGACACAAGAACATATCTTCAGAAGCGCTCAAACTCTATACCAATCAAAAAGCTGGAAGGATGGTTCTCACTTCATCTCTTTTGCACCTCACATTTAGGTACCAACAACAACAAAAAATAATGGGAAAGGAGAGGCTTGGAGGAAGGCAAATGAGGAACCACTTTTTAATTTTGTTTTATTTCTTTGATGGTTCCATATCAACACACAATACATTTTTTAACCCTCTCTTCTTTCGCCCACTGAGAATCTTCTTCCCAACAAGTTTCTCTCCTTGTATGTCTATTTCCATGTGTGGTCCACTGAGTTGAATAAAGGCTGGCCACATTAGCGTGTCGGACACTTGATCAATTGCAACACCACTGAAGCGAGTGGGTCCCTTCCCCTGCCAGCATTCACCATCCATATGCAGTCAGAGACCAGGGGGCCACAGGAGCTCGTCTACCACCCATGATGAAATAGTGCCAGGCACCATCTTAGGCAGGTCTTGTGAACAGTTTGGCAGTGAGCTCATGAAGTGACCTGATGTCCAGGGGACACAGTTTGACGGAACTGCTTCTCCACCACCCCCAACCTCGCCTTCCCTTTTGTCTCCTAACAGTCATTCTGCTCCCTCTTCTGAGATGAGAGGACTGTTATCTGTTACACTGGGAGCTCATCTCCACTTCCACAAATCAGCAACAATCTCAACATTCCCAATTCACACTGGCAACCAGATCTCGCACTGCGGTGTAGATCCCAGATAAGGCCGTTTTCATCATAAAATCATCACTGATGCATGAGGGTTATTTAAGGGCTGGAGAGATGGTTCAGGGGTTAAGCTTTTGCCTCGAAAGCAGAAGGACCTGAACTCAGATCCCAGATCCCTTGTAAAAACGCTGGATGAAAATGACTGTTGTTTTCACTTCTAGCCCTAGAAGGTGGAGCCTGAGAAACCCCAGAGCAAAGTAAAAAGAAAGTAGAGGAATCCAGTATGATTCCCAAAATCACCTTTGGGCCTCTACAAGTACACACTCTCCTCTGATACACCTAGATACAGACACACCTAGGAGCGCGTACACACACACACACACACACACACACACACACACACACACACACACGTTATTTTAAAATGGGGTGTTTAGAAGATTGGTAAGTAGCTGATTTCTGTTAATAGGACTTGAGTTTTTTTTTTTTTTTTTAGTTTTACAAGCATATTGAGTACTCATCCCTGCTTCCCTCCCATCCCTTCCCTTCCCCTCATCAATCCATCCCACTCCCTCCCGTCCTCCTGTCTGTCTGCTTCCATGGACCCCAGGATTTCCTCTGGCTTGTCTACTCTTGTGGGGGTTCAGGACTCTTATGGAATACAAAGATTCCTCTCTTCAGGCCACCCTACTGATAGAAGCATTTCCCTTCACTTATCCAGCTTTAGTCCCCAAAATGTCCACTGTATGTTCTTACCTCTCTTGAGTTTCTCTGTAGTCTATGCAGGAATGTTGGTATGCCAGTCTTTATTCAGATCTGGTAAGGACAAGTCTCACAGTGAGATCCTAGATGCAGCAGGACTTGGGGTTTTTATTTTATTCCACTCTCCAAGCAATTAGTGAGTCCATGTGCTATGAGTCAAACTGAAATATCCTCCAAAGGCGTGTGCATCAAAGACTCATCCTCAAGGTGCCACCAGTTGAAAGGTGTGGCACCTCTAAGAGATTGGGCCTGGCCTACACATAAACACATACACACATACACACACACACACAGAAGAACACACGTGTGAAAGTGGAAAAAATAAAAGAAGACATGAGGCCTGGTAGAAGACCTCAGGACTGTGGGTTCTTGAAGGGGATAACAGGACTTCTTAGTTTTCTTAATTTTTATTATTTATTCAATTGTGAGTGTATGCGTATGCGTGTGTGTGTGTGTGTGTGTGTGTGTGTGTGTGTGTAGAACCACGGACGAGTTCGGGAACCACCATGGACTGCCTCCACCTCCTCCTTGTTTACTCTATCCCCGGATTCACAGGCTCTGCCCTACCAGGACCAGAAACGCAGGCCGCCCCCGCTTCCGCCCGGTGTCTATACGTGGGGTCTAGGATCCGAATTCGGGACCTACTGCCCGCAAGGCAGAGGTTTAACCCCTGAGCCACCTCTCCAGCCCCAGAACTCCCTCGTTTCTATCTGGTGCTCTCTTTGCTTTCCAGCCACAACGAGGGGAACAGACCTCCTCTGCCACGCCCTGCCACGCCCTGCCACGCCCTGCCACGTCCCTGCCACGCCCTCCACCGTGATGTGCTGTGCTGCCACATGCCCAAGGAAACAGGGGTGTGCGAACACAGACTGAAGACCTGGATAAGGTGCCCCTGAATAAACTTTTTCCTCTGTTGAATTGGTTCCTCCGTTCTTCGTGTTACAATGACAAAAAGCTGGAAAATATACTGAAGAGGAGATTTGTAAAAGAAGAGCAACATTGTATGAACTGAAATATCTCTTACCTGGAGGTTGAAATAACCTGCCTGAGGCCCAAGTGCCATTAATTTTGAAAAATGTACATTTCTACTGTATCTTCAGAATAAATAACAGTTCAAGGAGACGCTAATCCAACCACAGGAACCATTTTTTTAATTTTTTAATTTTATTTATTCAATTGTGGGTATGTGTGTGTGCGTGTGTGTGTAGAACCACGGGCGAATTCGGGAACCACCATGGACGCCTTCACCTCCTCCTTGTTTACTCTGCCCCGGAATTCACAGGCTCCGCCTTACCAGGACCAGAAGCTCAGGCCGCTCCCGCTTCCGCCTGGCGTCTATACGTGGGATCTGGGAACCAAACTCAGGACCTTCCGCCTGCAAGGCCGAGGCTTAACTCCTGAGCCACCTCTCCAGCCCTGAAAATTTTTTTTAAAAAAAGATTTATGCCCCAAATTTCTCACCAACTGGTCTTTCAAGTTATCGTTCATCTAAGATCCCTCATCTGAACATACAGACTCTTATCAAAGTGAATTCGGTGTGGAGACGTTTGCACTTACAATGCAGACTGCTTTTAAGGAATAACTGTTGATTTTCACTAATGGACTCTTCACTTTAGAGACAGATGTGCTACAAAAAGTCATCACAATAAGCTTCCATAATATCACTTGCTACAGTTGAAACATATTGTATGTTTAAACACACCCCCTAAAAGATTGAGTCAATATGAAGATATTGAGAAATGTAGAACCTTTAATGGAAAGGTAGAGCTCAAGACAGAAAGTCAAAACTAGCCCAAATGCAGAGAATAAGTGACCACGGAATTGGCCCTAAACAGGACATTTTAACACCTCTAATACTCAGGTAGCCTAGAGAAAGAGAGGACAGTAAGACTGTAAGAGCCACAGGGTGGGTAGAAAGAAGTCCACTAAATAGTGTCTTCTGCGCATGACAGGGCTGTTGCACCCTTGAATTCTATTCACTTCTACAAGACCTGTGTAAGATTTGGCTTTTCAGCATTTCATGGAAGGAGGAAGGAATCTCCTTAGGAGACTCTTAAGGGTTAGTCCTGGCTGTAAGGGGAGATACTTCGTTCAGTGGTATGCCACTGGTGAGCCATCCTTGCTCCAGCAGGAGGCTGGGCACATGCAACTGCCAGTAACCTTATGAAACTCACCTGATTCACACATGTACAAAAAGATGCAAAAGTCAGAAGGAGACCGATTACAAAGGATTTTCAGTGGGATAAAGAGGGGAGATGTGATCAGGTGTTAAGGGGTGGGAATGACTTAGATTCATAACATTCATTTATGAAACTGTCCAAGAATACATTAAATAAATAAATAAAGATGAGTGGGACTTACTAGAAGGTATTAACAGAGGGTAATGAACTTGGAAAGAAGTAAGGGTGGTCTCACAGAATGAATAAATTGCTAAGAGACTAAGACTGTTATAAAATACCAGGACTGGCACCTCCTACTCTCTGACACCCCATCTCACCATGAGATGTCTCTCAAATGTTTTCCTGCCCTTATGATTCCATCCTCACCAGGACTGAGCCAAAGCCAGTTTCACTCTCTTGGACCTTAGGAACTGTGGGATTATGAACCCTTATCTTTACAATTACCTAGTCTCATGTATTTTGTTACAGCAACTGAAAAAATGAACTAACACAATGCTTACACTGAAGTTCTATCTGGATGCTCTTATGTCAAGAGCAAAAGAAAGCATAGCACAACCTAACGTGGGCATTGACATAGCCATTCCCTACTGCCACTCAGGTTTTCCATAAATGCCCTCAGTCAGCGTAAACAGTCCAATATATGATAGCATGCCAACCCATAATTATCTGTGTACCCTTCCGCTGGTTTATCATTTCAGAGTATTTCCCACCACGTGGGATGTATATAACATATTGCTGTTATTAGCATTTAGTTTTTGTACCCCACCACCAAATGTGGTCACCTCAAGGACAATATTTGCTGCTCTTCCCCACCAAAAATAGTTCCAGCCAAACTAGGTGATCAGCAAATCACTGCTAGATGAAAAAGCAGAGACTACAAGCAATGTGAAGTGAAGTCGTACAAGCTGCAATTTGAAGATGCTGAAGCTGTTCTAAGATGGACTAGCTCAGGAAACAATCGTTCTGCTCGGGGTGTTAATAACCCTGTCAGTAACCCACCGTTTCCTACCATGAGAACTTTGCGTTGAGTGAAAAGCTTCAGGGCAGATCTTTCCCAAGCTGATCATCAACCTGTTCCATCTTCAGTCAATGAGGATAATTAATTCAGTGCAGACTTCCTTTGTTAGTAAAATGATTAGAAACTAAGACTACTTAATGGTAAGAACAGCTAAGAATTGGAGCAGAGAATAAAGGAATCTCTCCAAAGACACAAAGGTTCTATGATGAAGGTGTCGCCTGCCCATTGTGATTAAACTATGAAGTTATGCCATTTCCCTTGTGATAGTTCTGACCTCTGGCCGTCAAACATGAAGTAATGGAGCATTTGCCCTTATTACTATGCACATTGTGCAGGTGACAGATGGCTTCTTCATATTCCCGAAGGTGGTGCTTTGTTTATGAGCCGCCACTGAGAGCTGTTTCCTTTCTTGGGTGGCCTTTTGCTGTGCTCTATTGTCGTAATGCCTATTCTTCATCCTTGTCAGGCCCAGAGTAAGGGAGCATTTTAGAAAATGCATCTGTAGGAGGCTTGGCACTACAAATACTATGCGTTCTGTAATTTTTCACTACGTTCATACTAGAGTTGTTCCTGACCTCAGAAACCTCCACATCTGTCACGCACCCACACACTGCTTCCTTAGGGGCTCTGCCAACAGGAGCAGAATGGTTCCCTTCTGTCTCAGAGGACTCGGAATCTGATCAAATGGCTCCCTGATGCTTCCCAGACAAACCCCGTGGGACTAATGTCTTCTGCCTCCTTGGGGGAATCTGAAGGACTGCACATGAGAATAAAAAAAAAAAAAATGTCACTTCCAATAGGTCAAACCCCAAGAATCCCGTTATACAGACTGTCCAGAGGAGCCTAGTTGGATTCTGAGTGCTATTCTGGCTGCCACCTACTGGGTACATGAGCTTAGGTTGGGTGGTAACCCCCACACAGAACAGCACCTACGAATCCCAGTGGCTCAGGAGAAGAAGAGTTGCACATCACTAAGGGAACAAATTCAGGCAGGAGTCGACCTCAGGCTGTGAGTTCATTCCCAGAGTAGGTAGAGTCCCTGTCCAGGTCTTGTAGGCCTCCCGGACAAGGGGTGGTGGTGGAAGCAAGTACAGGCTTTTGAAGCTTTTGTTCAGAGTATCACGTATCATTTCCACTCGTGTTTCATCAGCCAAATCCTGTCACCTGGCCAAGTCTAAGGTCAGTAAGTGAGACTAAAATCCATTAAAAGGAATTCATTCCAAGCACAGAAAGCAGCTGAGAATGATAATCCTGTCCATTTCTTCTGTGACCTAAGTCCCTAAATGATTAAGGTAGTTGCTTGACCCACGTAGGAGGCCACAGGCATCCCTTTGTGAATATCAAAAAGTTACCAAAGTTCACCTTGAAAACAGTACCTACATCCAAACATATCCATAGAATAACACACATATAACAAACATAAATTCAAGAGTCAGAGACCCCCTAGTTCCATTCATGAATTCCAAATCCCAGATGATAATGCTAACTGGAGAGGGACAGTTTCCCCAGGGATTATTAGATCCTTTGGTCAGCATGAGGTCAGCTTCCTCGAGTCCCTGGAAATTAGCAGCAAATGCCAACTGTGAGGAAGAGTATGCAAGCACTTGTACAGGGACTGGCCACTGCCCTCTATGGCTCTGAGAAAAGTCCTCTGACAGTAGACTTCACTCGAAAGTGAAAGGAAGCTGGTGGGGAAGAAGGTTTGTAAACGACTGGGGGCTTGGGTTTGGGTAATGTGGGGTGAAAACATTACTTCACTGTACTCATGTGGGAAATACTAAAAAAAAAAAAAAAAAAAAAATGAAATCAGTGTTTGAAAGTGGAAAGCTGGATCACAGGGCCAGGGAGCGCTGGAGGGCTCGGGCAGCAGTGGAGCACCCTAGATGCCCACCTGTAGGATTCCAAACAGGCTCCGCAGGCGGGACCAATCCGCTGAGACCCTAGGGGCTCCTATCAGCTAGCAGAGCATCCTGCAACTGGCTTGGATCAACGTGTGAAGATAGGGCGTGAGCTAGAGAAGGTTCTGTGCCATTTCCCAGGCTACCGGCAGCTGCGAAAGAGCGGACTGGGGGAGCTCATCTGCGCACCAGGGGCCTTCAGCATGAGATCCTGCAGCATGAGATACTGCAGCGTGAGATACTGCAGCATGAGGTCCTGCAGCATGAGGTCATGCAGCATGAGGTCATGCAGAGTTGCGGCCAAGATGCTGAATTATTAGGGACACTCCCACTCATTCCGACACCGCGCTACAAAAAAATAAAGGACACTGTGCAAAAACTGGCCTCGGACTACAAAGCCATCCCACAAAACCATCCCAGTGTTTCTCAAGTTGGAAGGCCACTGATAAGAATATGGAGTGTGCTCAGCGGTGTGGGAATAGACGGCAGCCAGCAGCTTCTCAACAAGGTGATGGTGGAGAACTCCCCACAGGGAATGCTGGATGTTGTCCCGGAGCTGTGCCAGAAATCTGGTCTCTTTGTAGATCCAAATCAGAAAGAACCATTTGTGGGGTTAAATCGAATATTAGAAGTATTGAAAGTCGAGGCTGGAGAGGTGGCTCCAGGCAGAAGGTCCTGAGTTCGAATCCTAGATCCCACGTATAGATGCCTGGCGGAAGCGGGGGGGGGGGGGGGGGGGGGGGGGGGGGGGCTGCGTTTCTGGTCTTGGTGGGCAGAGCCTGTGAATTCCAGGGCAGAGTAAACAAGGAGGAGGTGGAGGCATCCATGGTGGTTCCCGAAGTCACTCGTGGTTCTACACACACACACACACATACATACATACACACATGTGCACACATGCACAATTGAATAAATAATAAAAGAAAAATTTAAAAAAAGAAATATTGAAAGAGTGTGCTCTGGAGCAGACACTATAAAACCCAGAAATGTTCAAAGCTCCTTGAAGTTGAAGCTACACAATCTGTGTTTCACTAGCTTGTTGATGGCGGGAACTTCAAATCAGCAAGGTGCATTACAGTATTTAAAAAAAAAAAAATGCAGTCAGCCACTCGCCCTAAATCATCAGAAGGATATTCAGGTATTGATGGGAAGCCTGGTAACAACAGATCAAGAACTCTCCAGAGCTTGACACAAACCAATGGGCTGACATCTGCGACATCTTCACCCAGGACGCCTGTGCTTCCCTGGGCTCTGTGTGGAGTCTCAGCTCAGTGTCAGTTTCTTAACAGGTTGTATGGCACTGCCAGTGTTGATTAGCAAATATCAAGGCGGCATTGAGCAGAGGCTGTGCACTGGAGTTTAGAACCAGAAAGACAGCTGCCTGTTGAAGTGGGCCTTGGTGAGAAGTACCAGTATCACTCTGTATGTGCCTGCCCCGTTCTACCTCAGCAAACACAGGTAACACCCACAAAACTGGTCGGAACTGGTCGTTGGTCACATTATATGCAGAGATGCTCCGAATGAAATGTTTCATAGCAGCAAATTAAAATGTCCATATTATCCAATGGAACAAAATCCAGGAGAGGCCACATGGATATTTTTCTGAAGAAATGAGTTTAGCTTGCAATTCCTATGTGCAGCTGAATTTGGATGCATTCAGAAGAGATGGGTTCACTGACTGAAGCAAAACAAGGCCTGCCTTGTTACATAAGCTGATGCTCCAGACCCTCTGCTGACATGCTAGTGCACACACCTGGGGGGGGATGAGGGGAGAGGCCAGTAGGGGAAGTGTGCTCCAGATGAGCACGACCATAGTGCTTTGTTACATTCTTGGTCTTCAGTTCTAATCAAGTAAGTACACCAGCAGTTGTCATTCAATGCAGGATTTTGTATTTAATTATATGATTTTTTTTTACTTAAGAGCAGAAACAGAAATCGCCCTCCCTTGCCATATGTTTAATATTCTTCCTGCTTTTACTTTTGTCACTTTCTCGATTATTGTAAACCTAAGAATATGTGTGGAAGTGTTTTCTTCCTATTATGTATTCATAATTGAATTAAGATTCTTCAGAGGAAGTTTGATAGATTGAATTGTGGTTATAAAACTCATTTGTTTTTTCCTTAAGGAAGAAAACTGTGATAGGTTTTGAATTGCTTGGCTTTTTGATGTTTTCCTCTGCTCTCTCCTCGAAGTCAGAACATCCATGCTTGGGCTCCGCTTGTTCACCCAGATAGCTGTCCATTGAAATCCAGCCATGAATTTAGGAGGCTAGTGCGAGAAGTCTTCCACTAAGGTTGAGTGGAAGAAAGCTTTTCTTTTTTTTATTGCCAAGAGGTGCTTTTTAAAAAGTGTGTTCACATACACAGACACACACACACACACACACACACACACACACACACACACACGCGCGCGCGCGCGTGCACATACACACGCATATACACACAGTTGAATAAAATAATAATAATAAAAAAAATTTAAAAAGTGTGTTCAATAAAACGAAATTCTAAAATTAGAGTGTTTAGTTGAGGCATGTTCTCTTTGTCTTGGGATCATCCACCTTGAAATCTCTCTTCAGGACGTGGCTGAACGCCACGATTGTGTAGCATTATAGACACAGTGCTACCCATGTGTGTATGTAGATATATGTGCACAAGCATCAAGCATTGTGCAGCTGGAAGGGGAGAAATATCTTCCAGTTCTAGAATTCAGTTCTCAGACTCATCACTCTCAGTCCTTCAAGTTAGAAGCCAGCAGTTTTGTATGCTGTGGACTTTGTCCACCACTGCACCCAAGATGTGTGGTGGATCACCTCACTGACCATGATTCTGTGTGTTACTCAGATGGCTGCAAATGGTGATCTTTTCTTTTGTGAAGCATCTTTATTTAATGCACTGTCTAGAAAGAGCCATGTGTTAAGGTCTATCTCTGTGAGAACCCACATGGAAAAGACTTCTGTGGACACGATTCTGAATTAAACCCATGACATCATTTAATCACGAGAAGATTGCTGTAGAGGAATCACCAAATACTCCACAAGTGTATTTCAACTAACACAGAACAGAGCTGGCATAGGAATACCTTTATGTGGAAAATGGAAACATAGAAGCAAAAGAGAAACTGAGATAAAAAAAATTAAAACGTTGTCTCAGAATGTATTTTCTTTCTGTTTAAATTATACACTTTTTTGTCATACGGCATTTTATTGTTTTTAGAAGTCATATGTACTTATTATCTGTAATCCTAATGAGAAACTGTAATACTGCTAAATAATAAGATTGATCATTATGAAGTCATATTCTTTTATTCCAAGGCAGCTAACCTTTGTGAATGTGTAAGTACAACACCAGCAGTATCCATGTCCCTGCGGCCCTCAGTTCTCCACTGGGCTGAGGCTGGCATACAACAAATTACTTTTTACTAACCCTAGCAACATCCTCAACTGCAGGCACAAGAGGTCAAAGTCATCCATTGCCCTACCCAGAAAGCAAGCCTGGCAATGCGGACTGACACTGTGGCACTGCGGCCTACCTTTGATGCCATGACATTTTACCAAATGCCAAACGCAGTGGAATCAGCCACCTCACAATGTCACAAAAAGGACTGTCAGCTGACTCTCTGGGAAAGCTCTGCCTCCTTACACTATGCTTAGAGCAGCCAGCAAGTTTAAAAAATCTGAAAGGAGATCTGTTTGCAGGGGCTGCAGTTTTGGGAGTCATCCGTCCAAAGGAATCACAAATGAGGGAATCCTGTGCAGTCAACGAAGGTGCCAGCCGGAGGCCCATGGCACCAGGTGCTCTAGGGGCACAGTGTGCATTTGACTCTTGAGCTGTCCATCTTTCTGGGAAGTTCGCTAAAACATGGAGCAAATGCCATTTTCAGTCTGAAAAAAAAAGGGAAAATCCTCAACATTTGGTGATGTCACCTTTTTACCTGAGGCTTCGAAGAGAAGAAGTTCTGTTTGGGGGGGGGGGAGAAGCCCCAAAAGTGTCCCTGGGCCCCTCCTCAGCTTGTGACATTTGCATCCTATGTCCAGGTGCTGGAAACCCAGCGTGCCTGAGGGTTACAAGGCCAGGTGCTGCTAACAGAGTTCATCCTTTCTTGTCCCTGTTTAAGTAGACTCAACTTCAAAGTCACTTTTTCTTTTTGCATTATGTAGTTGTGTGTGTGTGTGTGTGTGTGTGTATCAAAGGGCATTTTGTGTCCCTGTGAAGGATTAAGGGTGACTTCGGGAAGCATCTTGGATTGCTTTTACCTCCTTTTTGTTTCGCTCTGGGATTTCCCAGGTTCTGTCCACCAGGACTGGAAGTGCAGGCAGCTGTCATTTCCATTTGGCATTTTTTACATGGGACTTGGGATCTGAACTCAGGACCTTCTGCTTTCAAGGCAGAATTTTAATCCCTGAGCCATCTCACCAGACCTACCATATGAGTTCCTAGGTCATCAAGCTTGGTAGCAAACAACTGAATCATCTCTCCAGCCCCTTCCCTGTTACTTTTTAATCTGAAAAAAAAGGTTTGAATCTGCTGCAAAAGCTGATTGAGAATTAGAACAAAATGACCATATTTTGAAGTCTATCCATCTTTTTTAAGATAGAAATTTTTAATGGAGTTACAGAATCACCAGACTAATTGTAGGAAGAGGGAGAGAAGAAAGAAAGAAAGAAAGAAAGAAAGAAAGAAAGAAAGAAAGAAAGAAAGAAAGAAAGAAAGAAAGAAAGAAAGAAAGAAAGAAAGAAAGAAAGAGAGAGAGAGAGAGAGAGAAAGAGAGAAAGAGAGAAAGAGAGAAAGAGAGAAAGAGAGAAAGCAAGCAAGCACAGGTACTGGGACAGGTAATGGTGGGTTTTACACCCTCAGGGTTGGCAGGTGGGCTGGGAGGGCAGGATCTGGAGGTGATTTCCGGGAATTTTGCCCAGCTTGATCCAGTAGCACTAAGCATGTGCTTTTATAAGCACCAATTATTAGGGGGCAGTGACTATCAAGTGAGTATTGAGGGGTACAGAGGAATGGGAATGCTATCATTCCAGCCTTTTATTAGTGATAAGGCATGATGCATTCATTCGTAGCTACTTCCTGCTGAATGGGGTCAGCATGGGAAAGGAAACAGGCTGGAGTGGTGGAGGCCAGTTCCTGAGTCCCCGTGGTGGGGGTGATGACCCTTGTGGACTGGATCCAACTGGGTTGTCAGCCTCTGGTATGAGGTAAATGGATAAGTGGTCAGAAGCATTTTGTTGAAAGACCATTGGGCGAGTTCTCTGATCCTGTCCTGGAGGCATCTTGAGGTGGATGTAGATATCAGCAAAAAAGAGGTCTGTTGTCTATGGGAGTTGGGGGTGGGAAGGGGATGGGGGTAGAAGGGGGGTAGAGGGGGGTTGGAGGGTAGGGGTGGGGGGTGTCTGAAAATAGCAGTAGAGCTGGGGTTTGGACCCAAACAAGATCTGGGAGCCAGACAGGGAAGGCTTACCCCAGGAGACTGCAAGTACCCCAGTAGAGTCACAGCACCATAAATGTAATGTGTAAATATAAGGTAATTACTCCCAAAATGTACTGGACCACAAGCTAGATGGAAATTTGAAATGGAGTTACAGAACCACTGGGCCAATCATAGAAAGAGGGGAAAAAGAAAGAAAAAAGAGTGTTTATTCATCTTTAAGAGTTGTTGGATTCTAAGTGGATAAAGGACCTTAATATTAGGCCAGAGACTATAAAAACTCTACTTGAAAAGATAGGGAACTCCCTCGAGCTGATTGGGCTAGGCCAACATTTCCTAAATGGAAATCCAATAGCATAGTCACTAGAACAAATACTCAACAAATGGGATCTTAGGAAATTAAAGACCTTCTGTTCAGCTAAAAATACTATAAACCAAACAAAAAGACAACCCACAGAATGGGAGAAAATCTTCACTAATCACATATCTGATAGAGCTCTATTATCCAGAGTCCACACAGAACTTTAAAAACTAAACACCAAGGAGATAAATAGCCCAGTTAAAAAATGGGCCTCAGCACTGGGAGGAAATAATAATAAAAAATGTTTAAAAATTTTTTAAAAAATGGGCCTCAGAACTCAAAAGAAACTTTTCCAGGGATGAAATTAAAATGCCTAACAAATATCTT
This sequence comes from Typhlomys cinereus, assembly GCA_023101885.1. Lineage (NCBI taxonomy): Eukaryota > Metazoa > Chordata > Mammalia > Rodentia > Platacanthomyidae > Typhlomys > Typhlomys cinereus. The sequence continues at coordinate 4,700,856 of JALPQD010000065.1, read as the reverse complement.
TAAAAAAAAGATGTCCCTGTATGATGACCTGGGAGTGGAGACCAGTGAGTGACTCCAAGACCGAGGGCTGGTCCAAAAACTTCAAGCTCCTGCAGTCTCAGCTTCAGGTGAAGAAGGCAGCTCTCACTCAAGCAAAGAGCCAAAGGACCAAACAAAGTACAGTTCTTGCTCCTGTCATTGACCTAAAGCGAGGTGGCTCCTCAGACGACCGGCAGATTGTAGACACACCACCACATGTAGCCGCAGGGCTGAAGGACCCTGTTCCTAGTGGGTTTTCTGCAGGGGAAGTTCTGATTCCTTTAGCAGATGAATATGACCCTATGTTTCCTAATGATTATGAGAAAGTAGTGAAACGTCAAAGAGAAGAACGGCAGAGGCAGCGGGAGCTGGAAAGACAGAAGGAGATTGAAGAACGGGAAAAGCGGCGTAAGGACAGACACGAAGCTAGTGGGTTTTCAAGGCGACCAGACCCAGATTCCGATGAAGACGAAGATTATGAGCGAGAGAGGAGGAAAAGAAGTATGGGAGGAGCAGCCATCGCCCCACCTACTTCTCTTGTTGAGAAGGACAAAGAGCTACCCCGAGATTTTCCTTATGAAGAGGACTCGAGGCCTCGGTCGCAGTCGTCCAAAGCTGCTATTCCTCCCCCGATATATGAGGAGCCAGATAGGCCACGATCTCCAACCGGGCCCAGCAACTCCTTTCTTGCTAACATGGGTGGCACAGTTGCACATAAGATCATGCAGAAGTACGGCTTCCGGGAAGGCCAGGGGCTGGGGAAGCATGAGCAGGGACTGAGCACTGCACTGTCGGTGGAGAAAACCAGCAAGCGGGGCGGCAAGATCATCGTGGGGGACGCAGCAGAGAAAGGCGAATCTCAGGATGCATCCAAGAAGTCTGACTCAAATCCATTAACTGAGATACTTAAGTGTCCTACTAAAGTGGTCTTACTGAGGAACATGGTTGGTGCGGGAGAAGTAGATGAAGACTTGGAAGTTGAAACCAAGGAAGAATGTGAAAAATATGGCAAAGTTGGAAAATGTGTGATATTTGAAATTCCTGGTGCCCCTGATGATGAAGCAGTACGAATATTTTTAGAATTTGAGAGAGTTGAATCAGCAATTAAAGCTGTCGTCGATCTGAATGGGAGGTATTTTGGTGGACGGGTGGTAAAAGCATGCTTCTACAATTTGGATAAATTCAGGGTCTTGGATCTGGCGGAACAAGTTTGACTTTTAACAACTGGTGTCATCCTGATCCTCATGGGAGCTGCACACTGAGCGGCACACATTGCTCCCTGCTGGTGAAAGCTGAGACTCCTAGATGGACTTCTAAGATAAATGTTGATGGAGCCCTTTTTTATTTTGTGTTTTTTTTAATATAGTATAAAAATCCTTTGAAAAAAAAAAAATGCTCCACATCCCGAGCCATCAGGAAAATGCAAATCAAAACTTTCCTGAGATATCATCCACTCCAGTCAGGATGGCAAAAATCCACAACACAAACAACATCAAATGCTGGAGAGGATGTGGAGAGAGGGGAACTCTCAGGACATTACTGGTAGGAATACAGGCTTATACAACCACTCTGACAATCAGTATGGCGATTTCTAAAAAAATTAAGGATTGAAATGCCATATAACCGTGCTATACCACTTCTCGAAATAATCTTGCATAATGCAGAAATTCGCTGCAGCGATACAAGCACAACCATGTGCCTTGCAGCACTATTTACAATAGCAAAGTCATAGAATCAACCCAAATGCCCAACAGTTGATGAGTGGATAAGGAAAATGTGGCACATTTATACAATGGAATACTACTCAGCCATCAAAAAAGATGAATTGATGAAATTTGCCAGGAAATGGATGGAATTAGAAAAAACTATATTGAGTGAAGTATCCCAGACACAGAAAGTTAAACACTGTATGTACTCCCTAATAGGTGGATCCTAGTTTCAAACCCACTTAATGACATATTCAAAGATAAATCTCTGTAATACCTACTGTAATTGTGAAGATTATAAACAGGAAGGAAAGGGAAGGAGGCCCCCCTAAAAAAGGAGATAGGAGATCACAGTTCAGTAAAGAAAATAGGTCACCATCAAGTAAGTATTGCATGTAAGTAGCGAGACATCTGGTGCAGCTCACTCTTACTTCTCTTCCTGGTCACTTGCAATTGAACAGGTTTGATCTCACCAATCAGGGAGGATATAGGGACTGGCAGATAGATGGTAACCAACTGGCAAACAGGAGACTGACACCTCTCACTGCTGTGTCCTACTCCTATTCTTCCTTCTACCTTTGAGTCTCCTCATATTAAGATCCTCATTTAAACAGTCTTTTATCTTTGGTTAGGAGGTGACCTTGGATACCAATCAGGATGGAGCCAAGGACAGTGCAGAAAAAGCAAAACTGAAAACAACAACAAACCATAATTCAGAACACCAAAGATCCTGCCTTATTCACCCAGAACCAGACCAGCCAAGTGTCTCACCATCCTAAAGCTCAGGGAGCCTTGGGGAAGAAGGAGCAGCAAGACTGTAAGAGCCTAAAGATGGGGAGGACCAACAATATATAAGATACTTCACACACGTTAGGGCTGCAGCAGCCAGAAATGGACTTTGCCTGACCTGAACACTGGCTGACAGGTCAACAACCCCCCAAAGTCTATCATAGATCACAGGTGAGAAGGCTCCAGGTAATAGGATCCTTAGAGGCAAGGGATTAACAGGCATAGTAGAATTCCCATGTTATTGGGGAGCCGGAGAAGGAGCTCCGGGTTATGCCATTGAGTCCTTACCCCTCACTAGGGAGGTTTGGCATTCACAAAAGGATGCTCCAGGGGATGGCAGGGAGGAAAAGAGGGGCACTGGGAGAGGGGAAGGAAGAGAAGGGAGTAAAAGGAAGGGGAGAAGGTGCAAGGGGGAATGACTGGGGAGGGGAGGAGGGAGGGAGAGGACGGGGGTATCTATTGAGTTTGTACAATTAGGAAAAAAATAAAATGTGGGAGAAAAAATATAGTGGGAAGTCAGATAGCCATTAAAAAAATAAAATTTTTAAAAAGGGTTGATGGATTCTGAATCTCCATTTGAATTTCATATACCACTGAGTGCATTACTATAAACTAACCCGCCAGTAAGCATTCTGATTAAGAGACTAGAACTTGCTTTACAAAATCCTTCACATGGGATTCCATTAAATAAGAACCTTTTTTGACAGCGTTGCAGAGCCAACTACCAAATAATGCACCAACTTTTTAGTTCACAGCTGATGTCTTAGTAAAGCATGCCACATACTCATTATTCAGGTATAATACTGTCCTGAAGACTGTACTATTATGTAGATTTAAAAACAATATAACAAAAACCCTCCAAATACAAAGAATAGTCACATGCTATGAGCAGTAAAATAAATAGCTGCTGAAGACATTAATAAAAGGAGTAATGTTTTGCAAGCTGTGTAAAGAGATAAATAATATTTTCTGGAAATATGCATTAAGCATAATTAACTTTGCTTAATAGGTTTAAATCTCAAAAGCAAATGGCATGCTTCAATTTTTATTTTTCAACAATAATGGCTGTGATAATCAAGAATGAAAACACATGTAATATTTTTTCCCATATGGCTTCATTCTAAATGATAGTCCAGCCAGTCTACCCCTTTCTATTTCTCAATGCCTCCAAAACACTCCTGTGCTAGTTATGAATGTTACATCAGTCCCAATCGAGATTCCTTGCCAACTCCCTCTAACCTACTTCCCCTTGGCAGTACTCCAGAATGCTCCAGGACTCCAGGACTGTGGACATGGCATGATAAGGCACCTTTCAAGTTTTTAATAGTTCAAGGAGCAAACAGGTTTCCAGAAAGTGGGCCATTTTAATATATCAATACCCCAGATTCAACTATTTCCCATCACAGAAACATCATAATTAGAAAATCCAAACAAAGGAGAATCGTTTTAGATGATTTGTGATTATTTCCTAATATTTTAAATGTCTCATAACCTTCCTGAATGTTTTATTACACATGGCAAGATGTGCTACATGCTGATATCAGCTGAAAACTGGGATTTAAAATGCCAGAGTAGGAGGGGCTAAGAGACCTATCAGGGAAGGAACAGTGCAGAAATCTTGAGTAGCAATCACCTCACTAGACCAGCAGGGGTGAAATTGCATGCCAAAAATAACAATAAATTATTCTCCATATGAACATCGGCTAACCACATCATCACCTAGCTCCAGGTTTAGAAGACTGACTTACCAAATGCATTACAGAACAAAAGCTTGCCCTCGTTTCCAATGCAGTTGACTGCTTCAATGATTGATTGAGCATGGGTGAAGGCTCGGTAATAGGAACAAGGGCCAAAGACCATATATCAGTGATCAGGCATGCAGAGCTGTTATTACAGTGTCAGTCAGTAAACATGGTCCTTTAAGAGAGGCACAGCCCCAAGAGCCAGTCTGGTCTGGTTTGTAGAATAGCTGCTTCACAGAAATTCATGATAAAACGCTTCCATTGCAATGTCTCTTCTGTCAGTTAACCCACCCAGTTGTGATGGAAAGATTCTACATCTTCTTGATGGTTAAAAAGAAAAGTGGTGGAGAAAGACCTTAAAAAGAGACTTCAAAGCCACTTCCTTGTCCACTCCAACAGTCTGTCAGCACCTCCATTCCATGCTTAGTCCATCCTTCAGTAACAGCGTACGAGGATACAGACATGCTTAACCATCTCCGTGACACATTGGCCCACCCAGAAAGAGGCTAGATGGGCAGCCGGTAGCAAGACCATAAGGGTGGGCTCCCCAGTGCAGCAGAGTCTTCATCATACCACCTCTTTTTCTGGATGTTGGACATGACTATGGGATCGGATGTTTGTGCTACCGAATATTTGGGCTTGACTTATACATGGTTCTTCTTTGGTGTTTTCTATTCTTTTCTTGTGAAGTGCATGTCTCTCACTGAATATTGGAAATATGTAATCTTGATTGATTCTGCAAGGACACATAGTGAAAATGTTGTTTCCTTGACTCTTGGGAAAGAATGGGGTATGTGGGGGGGGGGTATGTGTGCATATATGACACAGGGCACCTTTGAAGAAAGAAGCCAACCTACGGGGCTGGCCTCTACCTTTCCACCTTGCTTGAGTCCAGGTCTCTTCAAGACTGCCATCTAAGCCAGAATGACTGGCCCACAGTCTTCCCGAGGTCTCCACTTGTGTCTTCCCATTTCTAGGACTGCAGACACTTGCTCCACTACATCCAGTTTTTATGTGGGATCTAAGGATCCAAACGCTAGTCCTCAGAGCTACGTGGCAAGTACTTTGCCCACTGGGCCACTTCTCCAGTACACAAACTCGTTTTTGTGTGTGTGTGTGTGCTATTTTGTTTCTTTAGAATTGTGTAATGTGTGCTTATACATTGTTGCAATTAGCCTGCAGGGTTGCTGATAAATGACCATCATATGGCTTAAGGGAAAAGGGGGTTTATTTTCTTACTGACAGTCTTGTTACAGTCTGTAGTCCAGCTTGACAGGAGAGCATGCACCAACACCAGGGCAGAGGGAACTGGCCACACCATCTTTAAGGAATGTCTGAGAGAGGGACCATCATTACTTGCCAGACCAGCATATCTAGCCAAGTATATACAAGAAGGCCAACTCATCAACCAGCTCACTCTATTTTATTCCTGGGCCTAATCCCATTCACCTGGGCCTTCCCCATGAGCCAATCTCCTGCAGGTTTGCTCTGGGCTTAACCCAACCACTAATTCTCCGCAAATGTGCCCAGAGCTCAAACCCTCAACTGTCAAGTTGACACTTGTGCCTAACTATGACATACATACACCAATTTAAAATTGAATTTTACAAAAGGTATTTCACAACAATACACTCCTTATGCTATAGCTATACAAGATCATCTGCTACTAGGACATGTTGTCAAGAGAGTCAAATTTCTCAAGGGAATTTTGCAGTCTGTCTTTTTTAATTAGTCATCACTACTAAAAGACAAGCACGTGTGCTTTGGAGCTTAGCACAGCCTTCTGCATTGAGGCTGATGAATGGGACTTAAATCATTCAAATACAACACATCTGAAGTTAATTAAAATCATTTCAAAGCTCTTGAAGTCCTTCTCGGAACATTGTAGAAACAGAATGAATGAAATACACTCTTTGTTAGGAAACTGTAGTGTTACTACCTTTGTGTTCACATTAGACAAGAAGACTGAAGAAGACAGAACTTCTATAATCTTAGCATCTACACATGCTGTCTGGCCTAAAGTATGTGCTTAATAAAAAATTGTTCAATGAATGGACAAACAAGAATTTTAATTAAGCTATAAAAGGCTATTTTGGTCAGAAGAGTTCCTAAAAGTCTGTGAGATCCAGGTGAAGGCCTTTCAATTTCAACAAATTCTGTCCCTTTTTAAAATACAAACCTGAACAGCAAGCTTAGCCATGTTCTCCACTCCCACACAGCCTTGCGTGCCTCACTCTGGGATTTAAAGCAGCCATTGTTAAGATGGGTCCCAAGCCGCTCTTTGGCAATTAGAGACCTTCAGGCGAGTACAGTTTTATTGCAACCCTGCTGGAAAGCTGCCATCCTTTCCAGTGCTGGGAAAACACAGAGATACACTGGGATCCGAGTGGATCATCGTACAGAGATGTTCTCATTTACTTTGCAGTTTCTGCAGAGAAATTGTCCTCTAGGTATTTTTACCTGATCCTAGAATTTCCCCAGTGGGAGCAAGGGACCCTTCCTGTGGTTCTGTGTTAAGTGCGAGACGTGGGAATTCCCTTGGATCAGGAGAGAATTCCGAAACTGGCATGGTGATAACTGTGTGGTTCTTGACATTTCACAAGGTAGCAACTGAACAGTCGCTGTGGTGTTGCATGAGCCACACTGTTTCCCTCACAGTTCAAAAGGCTGAGATTGCTTTGCTTTCGTTTTCCTCATTAATGAGGCCAGCAAGATGCCTCAACAAAGGCTTCTGTGAGCAAACCTGGAAAACTGAGTTCTACTCAGGAACCCACATGGCGGAAGGAGTGAACTGACTTCTGAAAGTTGCCCCCAGACCTCCATACATGTGCTGTGGAACACAGCGCACGTTTGTTGCCTCTTGTCTTCTCTCTCTCTCTCTCTCTCTCTCTCTCTCTCTCTCTCTCTCTCTGTCTCTCTCTCTGTCTCTCCCTCTCTCTCTCTCTCTGTTTCTGTTTCTTCTCTTTCTCTTTCTTTTTCCTTCCCTTTCTCCCTTTGTTTAAAAATTAGAAAAAGCATTAGCATTCCCTTTAGGGCATTCCACCAGGCGCCCTGTGGAAGGGCATCATATTGACAGCAGGAGGCTAAAGACAAGTTACCCACGGAGCAGAAGTTCCATCCCTGGTAGAAGGGCTTTGTGCGCCCCTATTATGGGTGGATACTGACTTACGCCAGGATTCTCCATCCTGTCTCAAGCAACCCACTTCACATCATCTGAGAAAAACAGAGATGGGAAGAGGGTTACTACAGGACACCTCTCCCTCCCCTGCCTTCAGTCCAGGGACCTCCTGCCCCACACGTGTGTGCTTCCTTCCACATGTATCTGTCCTCTGCTTCTGAGTGCATACACGGGCCCCACAGCCCGTGAACGCCATGATCACTTCATCCATCCAACCTCGGACTCCACTTCTCTCAGTGTCTACATCAAATTCTGTGAAGACTGCTCTGGTCCATCTTTCTGTGAGGCAAGAGAGCAAAAAACAGATCAGGAAAATGGTATATATTTACCTAATGGGTGCTTCTCCAGAGAGGAATGAGGAGCCAAGAGTCAAACAAGCTAAAAGGAACCTAAGTATGCACCCATTGCCTTTGGGAATAGCCTTGATAGACTCCCCAACACTAATCAGACAAGCTGGACTGTGGTACAAAGCAGACCACCCTCAAACAATAAAACGAAATTCTTAAACAGCAATTACTTGCTTCTGTCCACATCCAACGCCCACGGCAGGTCATGGGGGAGCTCTATTCTGTGTCACCTTCATTCTGGGAACCCCAGCTGTCAGCACAACATCAAGATCAAACACAGAACAGGACCATGGCAATCACACACAGCTCTCTTCTGCGGAAACCAGAAACAAGCCTGCCACATCCTCTTGCGCCGTGTTGGCCAAAGCAAGTCACAGGCAATACCTGATTCTTCCAGGATAATGAGGTGTCACCTAAGGAAGTGCCCATCAGGGGGAGAGTTGGACTGTCAACAGGCAGAGGGGGTTACAGCAGGGCCTCATGCAAGGCTGCTGGAAGGAGGATCCCTTCTCAGAGCACCCCTACTTCCTGCTGGGAGAAAAGCTGAGATCCGCTTTACCCTTGTACACTGGGTACTGCTCCAGCTCATTTAGACCTGACTGGCTGGACGTTTAAGTAAAGAGCCAAGTATACTTTGATCACTAGTAATACTATGTTCCAAACTAAATGGAGAGAAATTAAGATATTTTTAAATTTTCACTTAAGACAAAACCCTATGTACAGAGGCTTAAGTTCTAAAATAATTTCATTAAGCACAGTCTAACCCAGTGACATGGTAACATAGAAATCTATACTGTACTTTAAATCAGTTACCAGTTGGTGTCAGTGATAATTTCAAGTCAATTTACCTTCTTTTTATTTTTTTATTTTTTTATTTATTCAATTGTGCGTGCACGTGCACGTGTGTATGTGTATGTGTGTGTGTGTGTGTGTGTGTGTGTGTGTGTGTGTGTGTGTATGTGTAGAACCACAGACGAATTTGGGAACCACCATGGACCACCCCCACCTCCTCCTTGCTTACTCTGCCCTGGGATTCACAGGCTCCGGCCTACCAAGACCAGAAACACGAGCCACCCTGCTTCCTCCCTGCGTCTATATGTTGGGTCTAGGATCCAAACTCAGGACCTTCCTCCTGCAAGGCAGAGGCTTAACCCTTGAGCCACCTCTCCAGCCCCCAATTTACCTTCTTAAGTGATATCAAGGATATTCCTTTAAATAAGTCCTGTTGTTTAAAGAAAAAAAAACAGTAACCACGCAAAAAAATTATCATTGCAAAATCTCATGAGTTTGATTGTAGTTATGTCTAAAAAGATTGTCAGTACTTCTATTTCAAACATTGTGGATACATATCATGAAATAATAGCAAATCAAAGCAAACTGGTGTGTAATGATCCAATAAACCTGGAAAGATTAAATTAATGACATTAAAAAACAATAATTCCCATGACTTAAAATTGAGGTACAATAAAAATTTATGGGGTACTAAACCCCAAAACAGTCTTGCAGTACAAAACATGTTTCCTGGATTAGCTCTGCCTCAGAGGATGTAGGAATGAAAACTAGCAAACATTTTCTGTCATGGTTTGAATGTGAGCTGTCTCCACAGGCTCAGGGATTTGCATCTTTAGCTGGTGTCAATGTTTGCAAAGGTTAAGTCTACACGGTCACAGGCAGCCGTCCCCAGGTTGGGTGCTGTAGTCCTAGGGCTGCGCTGAGGACTCCCTGCAAGGTAAACATGGAGCCTTGTGCATAATCTTAGCCTACCTGCACCTGGGCCACCGCAGCCTGGTATGCAGGATACGAGCAGAACCTCAGTCTCCACACTACCCATTCGCCGCAGCTGTCTGGCCTGCGCAAAGTGCCACCTCCCCAACTGGCCCAAACAGCCCTTTGTGGAGCCTGAGTCTTGGAGGGAAGCTTTCTACAGCACTGCTTTGCCTGAAAGACCTGGATTAAGAATGCCTTGGCCTTGGAGTCTGCTGTCTACTTCTCTCTGTTCCACAGGAACTGGAGTGTACTCTAAGTGTCACACCAGGACATGAGGTTGATGGCTTGGCCAGCATCTTAGCCATGGTCAGCTTCTATGACCAAATTGTGATGCGCCCAGGTACAAGCAGCAAGGTGAAATCATCCTAAACTGCCGTGGAGATTATGGGCCATGGGAAGTTGGGCAAGGAGGGCCTGCTAGCCAGCACTGAGCAGCCCTGCTCGGCCACAAAGTATGTGCATCCTCGTCTTCATACCATCCCGGTTCTTGCCTATCACACACACACACACACACACACACACACACACACACACATATATATATAGAGAGAGAGAGAGAGACTACATCAGGTCGCATCCAGTTTGACAATTGAAACTCTCAGAATGGACACATTCAGGTCCTTGTCCCAGTACCTGCTAAGTGAGGTTTTGCACCTTCAAAAACACCCATGTTTTCCTGCACAATGTGCCCCCGTGTATTCTGGAGCACTGTGAATTCATGGTCAGTGAAACAAGTGACTGTTGAGGGCCACCCATGGCCAGATAAGAACTAGGCCTACAGATATCTGCTGGGCCTGTCAAGTCCTCTCCCATCATGCTCCTTGCAGAGGGCTCTGACTTCTTCATGTCCCTGGGCCTAGAGAGACGGGACCAGGCCTGGAGCCCAAGCACCTGTGATATCATCATTGAAAGCAGCCAGAGTCTCCCACAGCAGCCTCCAAGGATGGCTCCCAGGAAGCAGAGGTGGGCAGCGACGGGAAAAGTGTGGCACAGACTCCACACAGCAGCAGTGGCCACCTGAGCCCCAGTGGTAAGGACGAGGATAAGGAACAGAGCACACTGCAGACATTCAGCTATCCATGCCTGGTGCTGCTCTCCACGCACCCGGAGCTGCAGGACAAGAGTCATGGCGCCGACCAGTTCTGTGCAGGGCTAGCACATCCGCAAGTGCCTCCTCCGGACGGGAAGGGTGGTGTCTGCTTCTGCTCCTACTGCCAAACCAAGATGAAAGGAAACATGTGGAATCTCACTCACGCCATGTGGTGTATAGACATAATAGCAAAATCAGCGTGCTTCGGAGTCACATGCACCACTGCCTGATGTCAGGGCAGAGAGAAACAGCAGATCTTGTTTATCATGAAATGACAGTAGCCAGCTGGCTGTCTCAACCGTCCACCTTGAAGCTTGTGCTCCATCACCTCTTCCAGTAGGCAAGAGCATCTGAAGCAAACTAAAGGTAGCACTGCAGTTCAATGGAAAAAGCGATGTGCTCATCAATGACTTGCACAGTTGAATCTAGAAGAGAACAGCTACGTTTTTCCACCTTACATCACTCCAAAGCTAAATTCAAAGTGAAGTACATTCACAATTCGCAGATGAATATATTTGCTTATTTTTAATTTGTGTGTGTATGTGTGTGTGTTTGTGTGTCAGAGTGTGTGTATGTGTGCATGCCCCTGTGAAGGACCAAGGGTAGAGGCCGCTTCTTTTTTCACCTGGCCTTTTAACATGAGACCTGGGATCCAAACTCACGACCTTCTTCAGAGATACGGTCTTAATCTCTGAGCCATCTCTCCAGGCCCTGAATGTAGAAGTTAAAACACAAATGAAGTGGAGATCTTTTGAAGCCAAACAGGGTGTCTTTGCTTGACAAAAATTAAGCAATTTGCTTTTGTAAAGATACCATTAAAAAACTCACAGTGAGAAAGATGGTTGGCCCATAAATGGTTAATATTCATAAGGTACATGAAACTCTAAATGATAAGGAAGAAAAGCAATCAAATAAAAAGAATTTTTAAAAGAACCACAGCTCTTCTGAGGAGGTCAGTAGTGACCCCAGAAGGGATGTTCATTCTCCCCATTCAGGAAGACACAAGTTCAATCAAAGGCAGCTGCTATTTCATTGCAACAGCACTGAGCCCAGAGCGTGAAAGCTGGCCTGGGAAGAACACCTCAGTTGAGCTTGGAGCTCAGCTCTCCAAGACTTAATCCCCAAACCCGACCTCTGGTTATTTTTGTGAAAAGAGAAAACAGTGACTTCAAGTGTTGGTACATGAATAAGTGGCTTGAAAAAGAAAAAAAAAACAGTTACATTTCCTTGGATAGGAAATACGGATTAAATGCAAAGCTGCATTGAATCCTTTTATAAAACCGAGCAAGTTATTAGCATAAGTTGCTAATGACATATTTAAAACATTTCCAAGTGTGTGGTGTTGCATAAAAATGAGAGAATATTGCCTGAATTTTTTAAAATGCAGAGACTAATTAGATGTGGCAGCTCATGCAAGTAAAGCCAAAACTCAAGAGATTGAGGCAGGAGGATTGCTGGGAGTTTGAGCCATGTAATGAGTTCCAGGCTAGACTAGTACATGTAGGGAGACTCAGGAAAGGGAGGAAAATGGACAGGAGAGAACAGGAGGGGTGAGAAGGGATTCGGGGTGGGGGTAGGTAATAGGTGAGCGAAACCCATAAATTCATTGTTAATATAATTTATGCATAAATAAACTTAATAAAAAATAAATAATTTGGAAACTATACAAACATTCACATTAATAATGAGCTTAAAAAGCTCTTCAAGCAGAATTTCTAAAATTAATCAGGCACAATAGCTCATGCCAGTTATCCCAGCACTTAGGAAGCTAAGGCAAGAAGATTGCTGACAGTTCAAAGACAGCCTGTACTACATAGCAAGTACCAGGGCAGGGCTACATTGAAGATCTGGTCTCAGAAAATCCCCAAAATGTCTTCCTCTTGGTCTCATATTGAACTCCGAGTTGGAAGAGGCGAGTCTGGTCTCTAAATGGAGGGCCATGATCCAAAGGAAGCAGAGCAGTTGAGGAAGCTGTTCATTTTGGTGGTCTGAGTTTCGAAACTACAGATGATAGCTTAAGAGAACATTTCGAGAAATGGGGCACACTTACAGATTGTGCGGTGATGAAAAAACCCCAAACAAATTCCAGGGGCTTTGGTTTTGTGATTTATTCTGTGTCGAAGAAGTGGATGCAGTGATGTGTGCCTGGCCACACAAGGTTGGAATCAAAGAGAGCTGTTTCTAGAGAGGATTCTATAAAACCTGGTGCCCATTTAACAGTGAAGAAAATTTTCGTGGGTGGTATTAAAGAAGATACAGAAGAATATAATTTGAGAGACTATTTTGAAAAGTATGGCAAAATTGAAACCATAGAAGTTATGGGAGACAGGCAGAGTGGAAAAAAAGAGAGGATTCACTTTTGTAACTTTTGATGATGGTGATACAGTTGATAAAATTGTTGTTCAGAAATACCACACTATTAATGGGCATAATTGTGAAGTTAAAAAGGCCCTTTCTAGCTGGAGAGGTGGCTCAGGGGTTAAGCCTCCGCCTTGCAGGCGAAAGGTCCTGAGTTCGGATCCCAGATCCCACGTATAGACGCCAGGCGGAAGCGGGGGCGGCCTGCGCTTCTGGTCCTGGTAGGGCGGAGCCTGTGAATCCCGGGGCAGAAGGAGGTGGAGGCGTCCATGGTGGTTCGCGAATTCGTCCGTGGTTCTACACACACACAGACACACACGCGTATGCAAATACACACGCACATGTGCACAGTTGAATAAATAATAATAATAATAAATTTTTTTTAAAAAAGGCCCTTTCTAAACAAGAGATCCACAAAGCGGTTGTGGAGGTGGGTCTGGCAACTTTATGGGCCATGAAGGAAACTTTGGAGGTGGTGGAGGTAATTTTTGTCATGGTGGAAACTTTGGTGGGAGAAGAGGCTGTGGTGGTGGAGGTGGTGGCAGCAGAGGTAGTTATGGAGGAGGTGATGGTGGATATAATGGATCTGGAGGTGATGGTGGCAACTATGGTGGTGGTCCTGGTTATAGTAGTAGAGGAGGCTATGGTGGTGGGGGACCTGGATGTGGAAACCAAGGTGGTGGATATGGTGGTGGTGAAAGAGGATATGATGGTTACAGTGAAGGAGGAAATATTGGTGGAGGTAACTATGGTGGTGGTGGGAACTATAATGATTTTAGAAATGATAGTGGACAACACCAGTCAAATTATGGACCCATCAAGGGAGCAGTTTTGGTGGAAGAAGCTCTGGAAGACCCTAGGGTGGTGGTTATGGATCTGGTGGTGGAAGTGGTGGTTATGGTAGAAGAAGTTTTAAAAACAGCAGAAAAGGGCTACAGTTCTTAGCAGGAGAGAGAGAGCGAGGAGTTGTCAGGGAAGCTGCAGGTTACTTTGAGACAGTCGTCCCAAATGCATTAAACTGTAACCATCTGCCACAGAGGGAAGGATGCTCCGTAGCCAGAAAAGTTACTGCAGCTGAAACAGGAAACCCTTCTTGTTCACGACAGTCATAGCCACAGTTTGCAAAAAGTGCAGCTATCGGTTAATGCAATGTAGTGTCAATTAGATGTACATTCCTGAGGTCTTTTATCTGTTGTAGCTTTGTCTTTTTCTGTCTTTTCATTACATCGGGTACATTGCCCTGTAAATTGTGGTAGTAGTACCAGGAATAAAAAATTCAGGAATTTAAAAAAAAATCCCCCAAACGGCTGAGACCGTAGCTCAGTGGTTGGAGAACTTGTCTAATGTGCACAAGATCCTGGGTTGGGTCCCAAGCACTGCAGAAGCCACATGTTATACAGCATGTCTGTAATCCTGGTACTGTGGAAATGGAAGTGCAGAAGTTCAAGGTCATTCTCTGCTACAGAGGGAATTTGGGGCTAATCTGAGGTACATGAGACTCTGTCTTTAAAAAAGAAAAAAAAACTATACAAGTCATTCTATTAACTTGTCTCAAAACTCATATTTGTTCACATGTAAAGAAAACCCTCTCCCTTTTTAAAATGCACTTTGTTTTAAGAAAGTCCCCAGTCTAAATACCAGTGGTTCTGCCAAGTAGCTTCTCCAACTTTTTTTCTTCAGAAATAACACTACATCGCTCCCTACTGTAAATTAAGCAGTTGATAATTTCAAAGTTTTGGCCTTCCATGGAAGCAGTCACAGTAATGGGCATGTATCTCACACTACAGCTGCCAATTTCCAGTGGCATCTCCCCACCCAGACCCTGGTGTCTATTCTAAACAGGACATCACAATCTTCCAGAACCTGAGAAGAAGGAAGTCATAGTCAGTCTCAAGTCACCCTGAAATCAGAAAGAGTCAATAGGAAGCACAGCATCATTAAAACAAAGCATCTCTCTCAATACTGCTATCTACTCTAATATAAAATTGCTGTTTTATCTAAATTCATAGCCGATTGCTCATCAATTTCTCTTGATCTCTGTTTATTTTTTCAGTGCTGGAGAATTAACTGGGGGCCTTGCACATGCACCTAAGCATTCTAACACTGCATTGCACTCCCAACCCATCTCTTCATTTCACAGGAACCCCATGAAGCATCGCCTATCTATGAGCAAATTATCTAGGAAAAGGATTCAACCAGATAATCCAGAGGAGATAGTCAGCATGAGTCTGGCACTCTCTGGACCCAGAGATTGTCACCCTGTGAGCCCCGCCCTCATCTTTATCCCCCTCCCACCCCATGACTCCACTAGACAGTCATGCTACCCAAGTCCATCTACCCAAGTCAGCACAAAACCAACAATCATGATTTCCATCCCCAGTGCCCAGACCTGAGTTCATTTTCATCTATCAAGTTACACATTCATGTCACACTCATCAACTGTTCTCCATCAGGATGTCGATTTGCCAGAAACCACACAGTCAGTGAGACACTGGGTTCTTTCAGACACAGATCACCTAATGGGATCCTGCTTTCAGCTTCTAAACTAGTATATTGCTTATCATTATTTCTATCATTGTTAATCCAGAGCAGAACCCATCTGTCTAGATAAGAACCAGGTCTTACTGTCCTTTATTTTCAGAAATATAAACAGGGGTCGATTGGTTTTCACGTGTACTATTCATAACCAGTGTCAGATTCACTCTCTCTTTGGAGAGAATGCCCTGTCACCAAGAAAAGGTCAAGTTCCATGACACAAAATGGATACAAGTAGGAAAAAACAAGTTAACACTAAGTTTTGTAGTTTTTAAGTAAAGTTAATCAGAGAGGACAATGTTTAACATGAAATCCTAAATAAACAATAAATTGGAGTTTTGGGGCACTCTATAAATGGAAGAGATTTCTGATTAGCGATCCTTTGTGGTCCTTGTATGACTTCTGCCCAATATCACCCCCAACCTCTGTACATAAATCAACCTTTGTCCACCAGGATCCTAACTAAACAAGTCTTCCTTCCAAAAGATAGACAGACACTCAAATTATGCAAAAATCTATCAGGCTGACTCAGAAAGTCACAAATGTATACAGGCTTCCATGCAGGAGAAATGCTTTAAAATTACCGCATTCTCATTTTCAGGTTAATAGGAGACCACTGAATTTTCAAATGGTAACTGTATTGG
The DNA here is from genome assembly GCA_023101885.1 of Typhlomys cinereus. NCBI lineage: Eukaryota > Metazoa > Chordata > Mammalia > Rodentia > Platacanthomyidae > Typhlomys > Typhlomys cinereus. Next base: position 4,684,682 of record JALPQD010000065.1, on the reverse strand, counting down.
CTATAGCCTGGATGAGCAGGCTGGATATGTGACTGATCTAAAAAGTAAACTATGCTTTGAAAGGATGTTTCATATTTGCTCAAGTTCTTCATGGTGCAGCTAATGTTCAGAATGACAATAAAAACCTTTAGAGAGAGGCCAGGTTTCTAAGAAAATGTGCAAAGCTTATAAAATGTTCCATCTGCCCTTTTCCACCTATCACATTTATAGTTCCAATTCCAAGTGAGAAAAAAATTGTTGGATACCCAAGTGGCTTGTGGAGAGATTCTGAAGGCACTGAGCTACAATTTTCTCAAGTGCACAGTGTCTGTTGAAAGCACTTACAACATGTATGAGCAGAAAAGTGGAACAAAGCATCTCTCTTTTTCTCTCTCTCTCTTTCTCAGATTTATTCAACAAACCTATAGGATGTCACTAGTCAAGCACTTGAATCTGTTCATTTCGTTTGACAGCAGTGGTTCTCATGTTCCTTAACAATTAGACTTTTAAATACTAAATTAATTTTTTTCTGGCTCTTCCCAACTATCCACAAAATACAGTACTTTAGGCCTGGGGAGATGGATCAATGGTTCAAACATTTGCCTGACAAGCCAAGGGATCTTAATTCGGATCCCCAGATTTCACATAAAAGGGTCAAGCAGGTATGGTTGACCACCTACAATTCTAGCCCTGGAAAGAGGAGGCTGGGAATCCCCAGAGTAAGCTGGCTAACTAGACTAACACTAACAGCATGCTCTGGGTTTATTTAGAGACCCAGGTTCACAACAGTAAGGTGTAAGAATGATCCAGGATGACCCTCAGTATCAACGTGTGGGCCTCCACAGACACACCCGCTCATGTGTACTCATGTACATATCTGTTCATACAGGTATACGCACCCACATGCAAACATATATATATATACATGCGTAAGTGTATGTTCATTCATCCAATGCGCAAACACATAAAAATACAGTATTTTATGAGAATTAATCATATATACCTTAATTATCACAAATGTCATCTGCCATAAGAGGTAAGAATAACAGTCACATCTGTGACCATTGTATAAAACCAAAAGATAAATGAAAAAGTTCTCAAAAAATATCCCCATGTGGGGCTGGAGAGGTGGCTCAGGGGTTAAGCCTCCGCCTTGCAGGCGGAAGGTCCCGAGTTCAGATCCCAGATCCCACGTATAGACGCCAGACGGAAGCGGGGGCGGCCTGCGCTTCTGGTCCTGGTAGGGCGGAGCCTGTGAATCCTGGGGCAGAAGGAGGTGGAGGCGTCCATGGTGGTTCATGAATTCCTCCGTGGTTCTACACATACACACACACACACACACACAGACACACACACACACACACACGCACGCACGCACGCACACACGCACACATACACACAGTTGAATAAATAATAATAATAATAAAAAATCCCCATGTGTTTGGGTTATAAACCGCAGAACATTAGCATTGCTTCTGAGATGCTGACGGTGAAAGACAAGGTCCTACAAAAGATAAAGACGCACACAAAGTTTAGTATCCTATTCATGCAGGATGCTGGAGGTCAGTTTGTTGAGTCAGTCTCTACTGACTCTCAAATCGCCCTATTACCTTGTCTACCTAGAAAATGGTAGCCGCTCTTCATCTGAGGAGCTGGTCTTAACAGTTTTTTGAGCTATCATTTGTCTCTCATGAGGTGATCCTGTAATGATTATAGTAGTAATGTGGGAAGAACATGGTTTAAAAACTAAATAGTGAGCAGGTAGTGTAAATGCAAATCAAATGCATTAATTTCACATCAGACAAAGGTGTATTTCAAAAGATGGTCACGGTGCTGTGAGTTCTAGTAGCTCGATGCTTATCTGTTAACCCTTCCTTGAATTTCCATACTTAGTTTAGACTGACTCTCCAACTCTGACTTGGACTTCTCTAACTTTAGCTTGGACTGGTCTTTCTAATTTGGGGGAGAAAATTAACCTGTTCAGTGCCCACACCTTCATTCAAGACTTACAAATGGGAATCATAGATTCAGAGCTGAAAATTCACTGCCAGGACATGAGTCCATATCACTAGTTCAGTAGTGACTGACCAAGAATTAACCAGCCTCTGGTTAAATACTCCCTGTATTAGTCAGGTTATCTAGAGATGCAGAAGCCACACAATGAATATATAAATAGGGAATGTTTTGAGTTGGCTTACAGACATGGCCGAGGTAGTCCAGCAATGGCTGCCAATAGCTGCTCAGTCCAGTAGTCAAGCGGGTGATGGCTGAAGGCGGAGGAGTCCTAGAGAGTCTTTAGTCTAGTTGAAAACTTAGAGGATTGGAAGGCTGGAGGGTCCAAGAAGAGAAGAAACCGGGTGGCCGGAAGGAAGAGTGATTCCTAGCATAGCTACAAAAGCATCTCTTCTCTTTGGTGGTTCCCTTTTATACGATCCATTACGGGGAGTTTCCTATGAGATGTATGGAAGTTCTGATGGGATCTAGGGTGGGTATAATCCTTTCAAGTGGTCTCAATTGATCTTCCCAGGTGTGGTCTCAGTTGATCTTAGTTGACACCAGGTGTATGTCAAGTTGACGTCCAGGATTAACTATCACATCCCCAGAGACAGAAAGATTTCTCTAGGAATCAGTGAGACAGCTCAGTTGGTGCTGTGCCTATTCTCAAACCTGGCAACTGAGTTTGAATCCCAGAAGCCCACATAGTAAAAATAAAAACCTGACTTCTGAAAGTTGTTCTCTGCCCTTTGTCCGTGTATTATGTTCTCTCACTCTCTCTCTCTCTTTCTCTCTTTTTTTTTAACAAATTGTGTATAAGTTTGTCCTTTTAAAGCTGTTATTTTTTTTATTTCAGCTCATACAAACTTATTAGGTAGACCAGTTCCCTCTCTTCCTCCTCCTCCCCCCGTACCCCCTGCTCCCCCTCCCCACCCCTCTCCCTCCCCATCCCCCAGTGCCTCCCGCCCCAATTCCCAGAGAGTCCTTTCTTGTGCATGTCTGATTTTCCTCTGGGCCCTCCTCTCCGATGACGTACAAGGACCCAGTGGCCTTTCCCTGAACCCTTTCCCGTGTTCCCCTTAGGTATAGGAACACTGCTGTGGCTGCCAATCCTTTACCTCCAAGGCTCTTGGTGCCTTTAGCAGATGCTAGACTTTGTGAGGTCCACAGTGGGTTGGACAATGCGCAGGGCATGCAAAGTCCAATTATGATTGCTTCAGCCCTAACTAGTATAGAGTCTTTCTCTCTTTTAAAAAATAATATTTAAAAAGATTTGCCACCCTGGAATTTGTACTGCTTTGTGCTATTTTTGCTAAATACAACAACAAAAGTAATCTTCCTTCTTGTCTACTTATCGGCACTTAAATATTTGAGTTAACATGTTTCCTTGTCTTAGTTACTGTTCTGCTGCTGCAATAAAAATGCTCTGACAAACGCAACTCAAGGACAGAAGGATTTATTCTGACTCACAGCTTAAGGAACATTCCATCATGGAAGACCAGTCAAGGCAACAGGTGCACCTCCACGATCTAGAAGCAGAGGGCAATGAATACTGGTGTTCAGTTCACTTTCTCTACTTTGTACACACCAGGATGCCCACTCAGGATTGGTCCACAGTGAAGATGGGTCTGTCCACACTAATAACACCATCAAGATACTCCTCACAAACGCCCACAGACTGACCTTGGTCTAGATGATCCCTCACAGGTGTGTCGGGCTGGTCTCCTAAGTTATTCTAGATCATGTCAAGTTGACCTGTAATGCTAACCATCGCACCTCCTTTCAAGAATATTTTTCTACTGTTCCTTTCAGTGATTTGCTAAAATCTTTAACTTCCAGGTCCTTTGACATCCAGACTCTCCTTGGTTATTCTAATCTTTAACCCTTTCACCTGCCACCCATTTATTCACCCTTTCGACGATCCTAAAATCACAGAAAACCAATCAAATTGCTGAGTGCTACAGTTTTGGTGGCAAACCTTGAGACCTCATTGACTAAGTACCATGTTTGATCAATGATTTTAATATAATTACCAACAGTTAGTACATTTCTTTTTTTTATTTATTCAATTGTGCATGTGCACGTGTGTGTGTGTGTGTGTGTGTGTGTGTGTGTGTGTGTGTGTGTGTAGAACCACGGGCGAATTTGGGAATCACCATGGACGCCTCCACCTCCTCCTTGTTTACTCTGCCTCAGGATTCACAGGCTCTGCCCTACCAGGACCAGAAACGCAGGCTGCTCCCGCTTCTGCCCGATGTCTATACGTGGGGTCTAGGACCCGAACTCAGGACCTTCCGCCTGCAAGGCAGAGGCTTAACCCCTGAGCCACCTCTCCAGCCTCCCAGTTAGTACATTTCTAAAGTGTTTGTGATCTTTAGATAATCAGAAAACCTCCAAAATTCTTTCACACACACACAAAAAAAATTCTTCCATTCCTACCATAGACAACAATGGTTTGACCTTGCCTATGTTGTGGTTAACCCATGCGCCATGGTAGGGCACTCATTGATTTGTTCAGTACCGTAGGACCAGGACTCAGAACCACGACTGTCAGGTGGTAAGAAGGAAGAAGGACGGATGAGTTAAGCAATCTGAATGCATCAACTTCTATCCATCCAGCCATGAGATTCAGTTAGTCGAAATCACTTGGAGTCTAGATTCAGTATTACTTATGCATTGTAATCCACATTCCTTCTGAATTTAATACATACAGTTTTTTCAGCTCTATCTAAGACACTGATGGAAATACCGGACAGGCTGGAGCCAAAGCGGGAGACCTTCGATGCTCAGTGAGAGACACCCGGGCGAGGGAACGCTGAGTCGGCATTCATCCTCCGGGCGGATGTGACAGACACACGCAGATTCCCTCATCTTGGTGGGAGGCTTTTAAAATGCCTTTGAAATCAAAGCAGCATTTATTCCATTTAAGCTTTGGAATTGTTCTTTTTCTAAGTCAAAATGGTCCAACGTCAGCAATTTCATGTAGTTCAAAATCATTAAAAAACAATCCCTCAAAGTTAGTCAATGTTTCCTTTCGTAATTCACCAGGACTTTGCTTAGAAAGTCTATACAAATTCTGTCCTGCCATGCCCAGAGTCTTCACCTTTGAAAACTAAGGCACTTGCCACTTTCTTCCCCAAGTAACTATTGCCTATGTGTGTTCCTTCTTCATTTAGAATACTGTTCGTTTGAATCTAAAGACCAAAACACATTTGATAGAGTTGAAGGGAAGTCTTGGACTGTGTGTCATGAAACTATTTTTCCGTTTATGACCTAAATGCTGCTCACTTTCCAGAAACTTGCAAGCACACATAAGAGGTCTCAAAATGAAACCTTATTCCCCTCAGATCTAGGCAAATGTTATTAAAGTACCTCAGTAAATGTGCATATTAAGGCATTTCTAAAAGCAAATAGTAAAATGATAGTTGATACTATAATGAAATGTCTTCTCTCACCTCAAAGTCTTAAAGGACCACACAGCTAACAATCTGAGTAAGCCAAAAAGTTGTGTAAAGTAGGTTTATACATGACCTTCAAATAATAAATGTGAATTTTAAAGGGCAAGTGAAAAGCATTATTGCATAAGTTCAGTGCTGTTGAATACATGAATGTGAAATGAATATAACAGCACATGGAATAATTTGAAAGAAGCCATGCATTACATACAGAGAGTAGTGTGTGCAGACATTTACTTAGAAGAAATTAGGGAGGGGGAAGTCCAGAAAGTTGTCTGTGGATGGTTATTTTCAAAAACAAAAATAAAACCAACAGTTAAAGTTGTATGTCAAAGGTATTCTAACATGATCTTTCTTAAAAAATATAAAGGGGGGGGGCTGGAGAGGTGGCTCAGGGGTTAAGCCTCCACCTTGACGGCGGAAGGTCCTGAGTTCGGATCCTAGACCCCACGTATAGATGCTGGGCGGAAGCGGGGGCGGCCTGCGTTTCTGGTCCTGGTAGGGTGGAGCCTGTGAATCCCAGGGGCAGAGTAAACAAGGAGGAGGTGGAGGCGTCCATGGTGGTTCCCGAATTCGCCCGTGGTTCTACAAACACATACTCGTCTGTGGTTCTACACACACATACGCACACACACACATACACGCGCACAATTAAATAAATAATAATAAAAAAATTTAAAAATAAATAAATAAATAAAAATAAAGGGGTTGCAAAATAATAACAACCACATGCCTTAGAGTCGTTTTCCTAGACTTGCTGATTTTTCATCTGTTCATTTGTTAATTTGCAATTAACAACAAAGGTCAGAAGTGGAATGTGGGACAAACAACTCCATGAATGCAGCATTACAAATATACTGTTTTTACATACATGAAAGCAGTCTTTAAAATCACTCTAAATTATACATTAATCAGATAGACTATCTAATAAATATTCATATCTATCATTAAATTAGAGGAAGACACAGCTTTAAATTTATCTAAAACGAGAAATCAAATAATTCTTACAAGAAACCTTGGCAAATGAACCTTGGCCACGTGGATTTCACGTACGCTGTTTTACATCAGTGATTCTCTCCAGTGGCAGCTCACCGCTGAGTGGACAAAGCTACCTGCGCGGGATTCACAGGTCTCTCAGGAAAGTCAAGCTGAGTTCTCTCTATTCACAGGAACGAGCTTCTGGATGCTGTTTGTGTGGCCCACGCTCTGTTCATTCTTGTCAGGTTTTCGGCTTTCGCTTTGCTCCTTGCTCACTTGGAATCCACACCTGCACATTAGCAGAAAGGATACACATTCAGAAAGGGATGTGGCTGCAGCCAACCTGTCCAAGTGTCATCTGTAGGACCAGTGTATGCACAGCAGGATTCTTCAGTTTCTATCTGGTATGAGGACTGTCTTTGCTACTCTTCAGTTTCTGTGCTAAATACATGACCAAAACACCTTAGGAACACAAAGGGTTTCTTAATAATATTCGCATTTCTCTGGTTGCAGTTCATTATAATGGCAGGAGAGTTACTATCAATATCAGGAACCAAGGGAACTGGCCACTTGAGGAAGAACTGAGACAGGAACATATATTCTAGCTTGTCAGTCTGATGGATTACAACCAAATCACTCTCTGTCTTACACACCTGCCAAAGGAACAGTCCCACCTATTATGGGACTATTATATCAACCAGATAACTCTTCACAGATATGTCCAAAGACACAGTTTCTCAACTGTCTAATTCACACCTGTAAGTAACTGTCACGGGGACTGACCAAAACCCTGAGATTTTTTTTCCTGACTGGGCAGCATTTTGGAGCATCTCGCTCATCTTAAATATGTTAATATTCATGTGCAGAATGTTCAGACTCAGTGCTGTTCTGTATTTCCAAGTAGTCAGGAAACACATGCTCAGCTATGGCCCCCAAGACATTTTCAAAGGCAGCTCTTGAAAGAGATTTACAAGTGGAGCAAAGGTGACAAGCTGACCTTTGCTGACTACAAAGACCTTTGTCATAATGATCAGATGCTTTCTGGATGGTAAGAGAACCATTCAGCTCTCTTTCATTTATTGCTTCTATTAGCAGCTCTTGGTCATTATAAATATTATTCTGTAAGACTGCAGAGGGCCAGCATTTGAATAATGATACCCTTAAGATGCCCCCAACCTTCATTCTAGCTAGAAATATCAGGTAAAAGCTAGATGTTTCCTCCTGTGCTACTGGGCTGTATTTTGAGATTTTTTTTCTGTGCTGTTTGATAAATTAACTGGTAAAATTTACTTTCAGATAAAGACGTGTTACAATCCCTATGTGTTTCCTAGTACTTAATTTGATGTAAACTGTGCCTTGGAAAAAACTACATATTCACATTATTCTTATAAGTCTTCTCTCAAAGAAACTATAATATTAGTTGTAGTGTTATTATCAGAATTATCAAGGATCAAAGCATAGGTCCTGATTTCCCTAATAAGCCAGACTTGGTCAGCATTCTTAATAAGCCAATGAGACAAAGTAATAGTGTGTGATTGTTAGACACAGATGTCAGCTTGATACCTGAAGTCTTGAGAACTAGACACAGTTGTGAAAAATTAGTAGTTAAACCCTTGGCAAGCCTAATAAGATGGAGGGACATGATTCAGTGAGTTGGCATACATGGACAGACATGTTGTCTAGCAAGAAGGGTTTGCTTCTCTCAGCAGTCCTGAGGAAATGGTGGGGTCTTGGATCCTGATATTGAGATGGACTCTCCTGCCAAGCTGGAGTAACTGGACTGTTAACTGGACAACCATAAGCCAAGAGTAAAATCCCTTGTTCTTGTTAAACGTGTGTGTGTGTGTGTGTGTGTGTGTGTGTGTGTGTGTGTGTGTGTAGAGAGAGAGAGAGAGAGAGAGAGAGAGAGAGAGAGAAGAATTTATCAGCAACATGCAGAAAAACTACAACCTAGTAAAAAGCAGAAAAGGGAAACTGATTCATCATGGGCCCTTGGGGAAGAGAGAGACAAAGAGCTCTACACATCCTACAAGTCTCTCCTGCATGAAGTTTAGACTTAAATGGAAGGAAGGCAGAAAGCATGCGCAAGTAAGCAGCTCTGGTTAATGTACATCCACCCATCCCTGACCCATGATTGTCACAAGCCGAATTTTTGCAGTGAAGTGGTCTGACAAGTTGAGCCTTTTCCTTCTCCCAGGGCGAGATCCCTGGGGGAAATTCCAACACTGTGTGGTACCTTATTTCAGTAGTCTGACAGTCACAGAGAGGGGCACAAATATCTCTTTAGAACATCTCGATGCTCCCAGGACAATTACAGGGTCTGTCCATTGGGAAAAAAAAAGAAATACCTTTCAGAGATTAGCTAACACTGACTCTAAATTGACACTAATTTCTCCAAAACTAAAAAATGCCACTGTGAGCTCTTCAACGCTCACAAGAGCAGGTAATTAGATTTTAACACTGATTCCAAATTATAGTAGATCCAACTGGTCCATTGGCCTATCTCGTAGTGACTCTTATTTCTGAATAGATAATTGAGAGAGAGATTCTGAATAGATAATTGAAAGAGAGATTCTGAATAGATAATTGAGAGAGAGACCTGTGGAAGCTAGAGGAACCCCTGTGGGCTGGAGATCATTGAAACCTCTCTTTATTTCCAAGATAGAAAACAGGAAATTTTTAGAGATCAGTTCTACTACAAAAGTCTTGAAAGAAGCAAGAATAGTGTTACTTGCCACACACCCATTTCATTCACCAATGGCCTGTGCAGACATCTGACAAGTTTTGGAGAAAGAACCTGAATTACCACAGTCTCTATCAGGTTTACAATTGCATCTGTTTACTCAGATGGGCATCTTTGTAAATGAAATGGCATCTGGCACAAGACATGTAATGAATACCATCTGTTTCACGTTAGTGTTCAAGAACTGTGATAGTAATTTTGTACCTCACAGGAAAACAGCATGCCTTCACATCTTCTTCAAGTCTGGGTCATTTTTACAGTGATCTTGCCTGTTCCAATGCTCAGTGGATCTCACACTGGCTACACTGACATTACACTGATGGAATCCAATAAGCAAAAAGGAGCATGCATGCAATGTCTTAATAAGATATAGAAAAAATAAGCCTCACAAAACGTCTTGACCCCATCTGCTACCCCAGTGAAGTTTCTTCTAGAGATTTAATGGTCTGAAACGAATCCAGGCATTCTCTCCACAATCATATATAAGTTGCAGCACTTCATAATGTCATAAGAGCTGACATCAAATAAAAGGCATGGTGTTTGGGATGCCTTTTTGAATTGCAGAAGCAATGTGTACCACAATGTAGTGCACTGCTCCTACTCCCCTGGAGAGTCATCCACAAATCTATTACACCAAACTTGACAGAGGACCAGAGAAATCAGTTTGGGTTGCAGTAGCGGTTGTCTGTCTCTTCATCTTTATTTCCCAGCAGAGTCACTGATAGCTGAAATCATATAGTAATACTGTTTGGAAGCTCTAGCAAATACCAAACACAATGAAGATCTCTGGGGTTAGGGGACTGCTTATATGGCAACTATTTTCTTTTCAATTTGGTTTGCTCTCAGACCTTGAAGACCCTGAACCAGGTGGCCATGAGATCTGAGCTTCCAATCACGGACTGGCTGTTGTCTACCCTTAGGCTAGGTGTGTCAGTCATGTTACTCAGGGTTCCCTAAAGGAAAATAACCAATAGAATGGGAAGATATATGTATGTATTCATATATGTACATATATATACATATATATGAATTCACTAGATTGTCCTACAAGATAAAATCAGAGCAGTCTGATAGTAACAGTCTGTACCAGTTCTTGAGCTGAATATCTCAGCAATCCCAGAACGGCACTGAAAGTCTCAAGGTAGTCCCAGTCCATTGTTAAAGACCTTGAAGACCAAAGAATTCCTGAACCTAAGTCACTGTGCATGACTAAAGAGGCTGTGCCTCTACATACCCACGAATAGAGCAAGGCCCAAGAAGCTGGGCTTCCATGTCAGCCAAGAATAAGGGCAGCAGCAGAGGCAGCAGGGAAGAAAGGAGCAGCAGCAGACCATAGCAGTTCTCAACACAGAGAGGGGACACAGGGCAAAAGAGAGGGCAAGTCCCTCCCCTTTGCAATTCCTTTTACCAGGTCCACTACTCAGCTGGACTGGGTCTTCCAAATCAATTGAACAATCACCTGCAGGCATGTTCAAGGGCTTGCCTTATCTATCTATCGCTTCTTCACAGCTGTACCCCAAGCTCAGCCTGCAGCCGGCAGGTTGACACCCGACTCTATCCCACTAGGTAAACAAAGAGCATTCTATCATACAGTGAAAACAAGACTAAGATCAAGTGCACGTTGCGTGGGGAGATCACACTGACTTCTTGACTCAATGTCTGTTGCAGCCCTCGCCCTCATTTCAGTGGACTGAGGAAGATAAGTGTTTCCCTGATGGATCTCCACTGCAGAAGAGGTTTCTAATAATTAGGAAGACAAAATGTCTGCACCTGATGGTGGCACTCACTCTCCTTGCTTACCCCGATATTTTCTTCTAATGGGCCATAAACAGTGGGACCACGCAAGCAAGGAGGAAGACTCTACATGTGTTAAACAAACAGACTTTAACTGCCTTAACCCCTGCAAATATGTCCAATCTGTCAATTGCTGAGACAACACCATTTCCCAGGAACTTGTTAGCACCAAGGACATAAATGCTCTGAATACAGTAGATACATATTCTAAATATGCATATGCATCTTTACAACATGGTACTTGGGAAGGGATGGTTGTATTTAAACTTTACATCGTTAGAAGCACCAACAACTTTGTTGTTCAGTATAGTTTATGACCAATAATTTCATCTCAGAAAAGCAATGCAGCAATTGGGCTACTTGAAAGGCAGAAGTGCTTGCTGAACATTCAGTTATGATAACATTTGAAATCCTGTAACCTTAAGTAGAGTTCTACCTCACACGACACAACATATGACTTAAGTCATGAGTCATGATGTGGTGTTGGGTCCCATCTTGGAAACACAGACTCAAGAGTCAAGAAGCAATAGGAAGAGTGGATGTTCTCAATGTTATACCTAATTACAGAATTGCAAGCTCTCTAGCTTGAAGCTTTCACTTCCCAAAGGACAGGGATGTTTAAATCAGGCAAACATGATGACCTAAAGGATAAGACTGCAATTTGGCCATTTGTTGCATGACTTTTGCTGACAGTCTGCTTCTGCTTCCCCCAGATGAAAGTCAAAGATTGACTGAAGAAATTATTGCATCCAAGTCCAGTTTGGTGAACCTACCCAGGGTTACATACAGAAACACGGATGAAGGGGCTACTTATTGCATTGTGGGTGACTTTAGAAGCCTGAGCACTGAAAGCCTACCTTAGTGAGTGATGACTCACCAAGGCTGTGTCACTGAAGTCCCCCGTGTGGACAGCCTCACCACAGGAAGTCTTCTCATCCCCCAGCAATCATTTACTGTTTTTGCGACCTCCAAGAGGAGTCTTGTAAAATTCATGAGCTTGAGTCTTTCCCATTTCTTGTGACTTTCATGACCTTCTGAAACACCCCTTTTCTCTATGACAGAACATTTTGGCCTGCAGGAAACACTTTCACAGCACCATTTTAGCTCCACACTATCAGAGCAACAGAACGAAAATAAATAAAAAAAAATAATAAAAATAAGAGTTACTCTTTTGACTGGGGAAAAAAAAATCTTAACTACCAAGGAGGAATTAGGCTGGGAAAATGAAGTAAGGACAATTGGTATTGACAAGCCTAATGGTAAATGTGAATGAAAGGTAAGCAATAAGAGAGGGATAACTGAGGGTTGAAACTTAGAAAGATCTACATTATTCCACCAGGAAAAGAGCCCAAGCTGCTAAGTTCTGGCTGGAAAGCAGGGAGAAGAAATGGAACCAAGACAGTGACATACAGAAAACACTGGTACGGATAATAGCCTTGTGGCCCATTTAAAATGAGTTCTACAGTAACTTTCCATATTTACTCCTTACTTGCTATCATGCGTGTGCTTGTTTACATAGGCTCTCTTCTATCTCCTAGCTTTTATTTTATATTCCGGTTATTGATGGTTCACTTTACAAGTTAGTTCATAGGGAAGAGTGATAGTTAATGTCATCAACCTGATGGGATTGAGGGACAGAGTGGGCAGAAAAGTGTACTTCCATAAGCATCTGTGAGGGAAATCCAGAGATAATTCCATCATGGAGTCTGTAATCTAAGCAAAGGTTTATTTCACTGATGAATTGAATGGTATGCAACTGTGGGAGGTAAGACCTAGCTGGGGGAAAGTGGATCACGGGCTGCAGGCATGACTCTGAAGTGTAGGGCTTGGCCCTGAGCCTTTCTGGTTGTGGTCTTTGCTTCCTGGCCACCAAGAGGTGAGCGGCGCTGCTTTACCAAGCCCTTCCACCTGATGGTCTCCCTCACCACAAGCCCAGGAACAAACAGAACCCATGACTAAGGACTGTGTCCTCAAAGATCTGAGCCAAAATAAATCCTTCTTTCATATTTCTCTTAAATATCTGCCATGGGGATGAAAGTTTGACTAGCACAACTAACAAAATGTCCTGTGGCCTTTAGTTGAATTTGATGAGTAATAAAGGTAGTTATTAATAGGCATGACTGATGGAACCCTGTATCTTTTCATCTGGGGCAAAGCTGAAAGTCTCTCCACACGAAAGAAGGCCATACCCTCTCTAAGGAGTCCTTTGTCTCAGGCCTGAGATGACAGAGGGCTTCCTCCAGGATTCTGTCCCATCCTAGAGGTGTGATGGCTTCTTATACTTGCTACTTTCATAGTTTTCAGAGTTCTTGCTCATTAGTCCAAATAAACGCAGTTAATAGTTCTTTATTAGACTTGTCTTCTTCAGATTGCTGTATTGTTTGTTTCCTGACCAAATACTGCTGAGCATAAACACAGGTCACACTTTTCAGAGACTTTTTAGTACATCGAAGAAAGAAACTTATTTTAATATTTCAAAAATATATATACTAATCTGGTATGAACTGACTGTACCAGTCTTTCCACCCAAAAAAAGAAGCTTCATGGGTTAATTTCCTACTGTTTGACATGATGGTATTTGGAAATGGAGCCCTTGGGGGAAAAAGTTTAGGTTAGATAAATTTATAAGTGTGACATTAGTTACTGCTCTTACATTTAGATGATCTCTCTCTCTCTCTCTCTCTCTCTCTCTCTCTCTCTCTCTCTCTCTCTCTGTCTTTCTACCCATCTGAAGACACAGCAAAAAGGGACCTCAACAAGACCTGAACCTTCGCGCACCTTCATTTTGGAATTACCAGGAAATAATATTGGCAAACTGTGCTTTCTCAATCCTCAAATTAGTTGATCATTCTGTGACTTCTCATCCCCAAATTATAAAGGGCCGATTATTAAAAGATTCTTCAGAAGTTAGTTTCCAGGGTCTTTTACTTTTTCCTTTGGTTTGTTAATTATTACTATTTTGTTTTACATTTCATTTATTGGGGTGGTATGTGACACCCTGCGGGGAGGTCAGACAACAATTTGTAGGAGTGGCTTCTCTCCAAACACTTGTGGATTCTGGAAATAGAACTCAGGCTTGGCAATAAGTATCTTTACCCACTGAGCCATCTTACTGGCCCATATTACCACCATCTTTATCATTTCATGTTGCAAGTTACTAAAGTAAGCTTTGTACTAAAGATAACTTCGAGACCCAAATACAAAATTCTCATTGATTCCCCTTCTAATTTTACTTCTCACGACTCCCAGAAACCCAATCGTCCTCTGGGAGAAAGCATCCAGCTTGCAGTAAAGTGGAGCCCATAGAGAGCTCCATTTGGGTTCTATGACCCAGCTAATCTCCACCTCTCCATCAGAGACCACATTCCTCAAAAGGACAATTCCGTGAGCCCCTAACAAGAGTCAGAGAGTTAATCCTTGCACAAAACCTAGTGTTGGCCCCATTTTGTAGATGAGAATACTAGACAGGAAATTAAGTCATTACACCAACATCAAGTAGCTAAGCAGTCGAAGCACTAGATTCTAACTTCAGGTCTTCCTGGCTCTAAGGCTGAGAAAACCAATCAGAAAGGAAAGGAGTAAGTCCAGAAACATTTCTGCCTAATTTAGTCCAGCCATTCAAAATACCAGCCTCTTTGAGCCAAAGCAACAAGATGGCGCTCTCTATGCCTTTTGTCTTAGAATTTTAATTGTCTTAAATTTTTCTATCATTATTTTTACATTTCTGCCCATACAATGAAGGTTTAATGACTTGGACACATATTCCTGCATGTATCCTTAAAATAAAAAAGTAGCAAAGCAGCATCATATTCTTCATTTCAGAGACACTTCCAAGGCTTTCAGGCAGCTGTTCGGTTTCTACCTGAGAAACTCATGAATAATTCTATCTAGAATATCATAAATATATACAAGTTTAAAGAAGTTCAATTTGAAAGAATACAACTGAGGAGAATAGAAGACTAGCTCAGTCAATGAAGTGCTTGCCTCATGAGCTTGGGAATTAGAGGTCAACCCCCAGAACCCACATAAAATTGCTGTATGTGGCGGCACATGCTTACAGACCCAGCCCTGGGTGTCAAGGACAGGAGAATCCGTGGTCAGTCAGTCATGCCTAATTGGTAAGAGTCCAAAGAAGGTGAAGACTGAGAATCATGTCTAAAGTTGTCCTCTGGTTTCTGCACACGCATCAACACTCTTAGTTACACAGACACACAGACAGACAGACAGCAATCATCCTGGATTGCTCTAGCTCCAGGGTTTCTCCAGCAGGCCCCTACAATTTCCACCCATTATTTTTACATGGGGTTTGGGATCCCCCCCAAATCCTTTTGCTTGCAAGACAAAGGCTTTAATCCCTAAGCCATCTCCCAGTCCCTTTAATTGGTGTTCATGCTGTCATGAAAAACAAGTTTTTTATTAGTTTCAATAAGATTAAACAATTAAAAAATCATAATACAAAAGATTGCAAAACTGTGTTAAAAACAAATACACAACACATTTTTTAAAGATCAAATTCCCTTAATTTAGTGAAAATGCCAAAGGCTTTGTCTATTTTCTACAATATCAATGATGAACATATTTTACTATATTTAATAATAAGCATTACATATTCAGGTACTTTTCAGAATGTCCAAAGGGCAAATAATTCATTTCCCAAGTATGTATTCTCTAATTATTTAAGAGACACAAAGTGAACTACTTACAAAACTAATTCTAGATTCCTCCACCCCTCCACCCCCTACTCCACTCCCCACCCCCGTGGGCCTATTCTGTGTGCCCTGGCCTGCTTTGTCCCAGACAGCAGTACAGAGCACACATAGATCGCGTCAGCTCCTCTCTACATGGGTCAATAACAGGCTGAACATCATAAGCAGCAACTGGGCCTGGGCAGCCAATGGAGACGACAGCAAGAAATTCCAAGGGACAACAGGAGCGCAGGCGTCCTCCCCTCCAGAGTGATCCACCTGCTCAAGCTGTGACCTAGGGTGAGGACATCTCCCTGAGGCTGACCTTGGGAAGTGTCAACCACTTGCTCAAGCCGAAGGGCAAGAACCAGGCCTTTGTCAAGATGAACACAAAAAAGTCAGCCATTGCCATGGTCAACTACTACATGTCAGTAGCGCAGTTCTGCAAGCACAAGGAGCTCAAGACGGACCAACCAGGTGTGAGCCCAGGGGCTCTGCAGGCCATGAACTCGGTGCAATCAGGAAACCTGGCCTGAGCTACTGTGGACCAGGGATGGTGATGGCCAAGCTCAGCCCGGTGCTCAGGATCCTCCTGCAGAACCTCTTCTACCCCGTGACCCTGAACATGCTGCACCAGATCCTTTCCAAGTTTGGCCCCAGGACCGCCATAACCTGTACAGCGCCCACTGCACCCTGCGCATTGGCTTTCGAAGCTCTCCAGCCTCGGCGTCAAGTACAACAGCGACAAGAGCCACAACCACACAGCCGCTCAGGACAGTCCCTGGGACTGGACCAGACCATGGCGATAGTCTTGAATGAGTCCTGTCTAGTGTCCACCTCTCAGAAGCAGGAGCAGGCTTCCCTCCCACTTTTGCTATTCCACAGGCTGCAGGTCTTTCTGTTCCTAACGACCACCGAGCCCTGGCAGCGGCCTCCACCCCCCCCAACCCCCCCACACCCTTCCCCAGACCATCCTCTCTGCTGCTGCTGCTGCTGCTGCTGCAGGTCACATCACCATCCCGGGCAACCTGAACCCTGAGAAAGTCACACCCCAAAGCCTCTTTATTCTTTTTGGCATCTACGGAGACGCAGAGCGTGAAGATCTCGTTCAAACGAAGGCGCTGGCTGGTTCAGATGACAGATGGCAGCCGCCACAGCTGGCAATAAGTCGCCTCATCCGCCACGAGCTGCACGGGAAGCCTGTGCGCATCACGCTGCGGAAACACCAGAGCGTGCAGCTGCCACGCCAGGGCCAGAAGGACCAGGACCTCCAAAGAACTGTGTCAGCTCGCCCTGCCCCGTTTCCAGAAGCCCCAGGCTCCGAGAACTCAAGACCCTCTTCTCCAGCCCCCCACCTCCCCATCCAGGACTTCAAGTTCTTCCAGAAGGGCCGCGAGATGGCGCTGACGCAGCTGCACAGCCCCCACCAAGGCACGAGCCATCACCGCGGATGGGGTGTCGTTCTCTGAGTCCACCATCCCATCGAGGCCCGCCTGCACCCCAGCATTCCAGATAAGCCACTTTAAGACGCAACTGAAGTGACCTTTAACAGACCAGAGACTTTATTTTTTTAAGAGATCAGTTTACCGTTTGTTTTTAAGAAACTAAATCCAGCCTGCCTTACATTGGCAGGTGAGGCTTGGGCCCCTGGCAGCCCTGCCACCTCCTCGCACCCACTGAGGGCCCTTTGAGGGTCCCAGGCATGAGTCCACAGCAGCTCCAGAACATACCCAACCACCCAACCACCTTCTTGTGCCTTAAACCCACCTGCCTTACCATGGCCAGCTGCCACCCAGGCCACCGGGGTCTTCTCCGGGTGCCAGGTGGTACATACCACAGGACCACGCTGGGCAGAAGCTGAGGCTGCCACCAGCTGCCTGATCAAGTGAGGTGATTCTCTTGTGCCCAGCAGGCTTGTGCCCAGTGTGTGTGGCACTGAGGAGCCTCAGACCTCTATTTTATTCTGTGGCCGCAGATTCCCTTGCGTAGCAAGGCTTCCAGTTGACCAGATATCCTAATCCTTTTCATTTATTCGCAAGAGATAGAGTTCACACAGCTTCTACCCGCGGCAGGCCCAGCCCCCACTCTCCACATGAACTCAGCCCAGGAGGGCCAGACCTCCCCCACCTGCTCTGAACTTCTAGGGGGGCCTGCCTCCAGATTTTGGACCAAAGTTTTGTTTCTGTCTCTAACTCCCCAGATGGACTGCTAACAGACTCCCATGGGGGGGGCTGTCCCTGCCCCAGGTTCTATAGAGTGTGGCAAGGTATACAAATTTGTGATTTTTTTTTTATCTGTAATGCCCTGGGCAGCATGAATAGTTTTTTGACGCCTTTGTTTTTGTTTTGTTTTGTTTAATGGTGAGAGATGTATATTTTGGTAATAGCAAATCCAGGCTCAGTATTGTCCCAGGTCAGCTGTGGCCGCTACATTCCTCTCTGCCAGCAGGGTCACAGATGTCCCTATATTACCTATGCTTTTGTTCCCCAACCCCCATGATCATCTGCTGGGTCTGGACTCAATAAATACCTGTGTCTTTGGGGGAGGGGGGACCAACTCTAATTGCAATGTTACTTTATATCAGCAAGAGGCCAGCCTGACATCATCTGATACAATTCATGTATGAATTCAATTATAGTCCTCCTGATCAGTTTATATTTATTGATAATACTCTAGAAATTTGATTATAACCAAGGGCACTGAATTCATATTTTTAAGTTCTGTTCCAGAACTATCAGCTTGAGCCTCCATCAATCCTTTCTTCGGCCCACATCCCTGAGTTAAATTATTGTTATAGAAAAAATTATTTGTCTGCCAAGCCCAAAGAAGTTTCTCTCTGATAACAGTGTGCAGCTCGGGGCCATAGATTAAAGACACTGAAAGTATTCAGTTATTGTAATTACATTCCACATTTTCCATTTTCCATCTTGTCATGCTGATGTGTGAATTATCCTGAACAATTAGTGTGCTGGAAGAAACCATGCATGAGTCTGAACGAAAGCCTCGCTCAGTTTGTTACTCGGGGCAAAGCCCAAGTAATCCCAGTTGACCCACGCCATGCAGACGTAAACCACCAAATGACACTGCCTTGTTCTTCAAGCAGAGAGATGCGTGCTGCCTTCCCTCAGCATCACCACCTTGAAGATGATAAAGTGCCCAGAACCAGCTCGGGAGTTTCATATCCACATCCCCACACTGGCCAGCACAGCCGCACTAGAGGCAGGACTCTTCCACACTGGGCAGATTAACCTACAGGGCATGTTCTCAAGGTAAGAATGGTAGGCGGTATCTTCCTTAGTCTGAACCAGATAAAAGTGCTTATTTCTATTTGGAATATGCTGTTGTCCAATCTTCTAGTAATTTAAGGTTAAGAAAAGCTTTCTTCCTTGGGCCTCAGTCTTCAGTCCGTACATCTCCCAGAGCCATGGACCCACTGAGGTTTTATTCATTTTATTTTATTTTATTTTATTTCAATATTATAGAGTCGGGGAATAAGAGCGTCAGGTGTGGTGACACATGTCTGTAATCCTAGAAAGTGGGGATCCTGTACAGGAAGATGGGAAGCTTTAATCCTGATTCAGATACATTGTTAGAGCTGTCTTTAAAACAGGGGTGGGGGAGCAGTCTGCAGCTCTCAGCTTCCAAGATGTCTGCAGTGATGTAGCCTTCTCCAGCTTGGCCAGCCAGCCATGCCACCTCTGCTTTGAGAGACTGTACCTCTCCTCTGGAACCGTAAGCTAAATAAACCTCCTTTTCTCCCTAAAAAAAAAAAAAAAAACAAGGATGGGGAAATGGGGAAATAATTCAATGATCAAAACCTTCGCCTCACAAGCAAAAGGACTTGAGTTAGTATTCACAAATTCCACATAAAAAGTGCCTTGCTGGACAGATACTGCCGAAGCCTTTAATTCCAGCCCTGGAAGGCAGAGCCGGGGGAACTCCAGAGCAAAGCAATAAGATGGAAGAATAATCTAGTATGATTCCTGATGTCACAGGCACACACTCAAGCACCCCCTTGTACACACACTACATGCTCATGTGTGTACACACACATGACAAAAGGAAGGAAGGAAGGAAGGAAGGAAGGAAGGAAGGAAGGAAGGAAGGAAGGAAGGAAGGAAGGAAGGAAGGAAGGAAGGAAGGAAGGAAGGAAGGAAAGAAAGAAAGAAAGAAAGAAAGAAAGAAAGAAAGAAAGAAAGAAAGAAAGAAAGAAAGAAGTCTGCCTTCAAAAAATAGGTAAGCACTGGGATTTTCTTTTTTGGAAGACTAGAAAAAATACTTCATTGTTTTAATCATGCATTACAGAAAGAAAAAATTTGGTTACACTATAAAATTAAGCACATCTAAAAAAATAAAACAAGGAAAACTAGTTCAAATATAGCAGACCTCTGTATCCTGACTCACCTATTTTTGTATCTCATTGGTAATGCAAATAAAATTTTACTCCAAATATTTTTTGAATAATATCATTTTGTTTGGAATCATGATAAACCAAGATATGTACCTTAGGGAGAAACATCTTGGTTTGTAACTTAAACTATAAAATATTCTATTTTTAGTCTATTTTAGACTATTTGAAGAGTTCCAAAATAGATACATAGATTACAGACTCGTTAGGCTTGGATTTGTTACCAAGAACTATGACCCCCTCCTTCCATAGCAGAAGGCTTGTGTCCGAACCAAGTCTATGAGTTCAAGGTCCTGTGAAGTAGTTAATGAGACATTCAACAATCGTGCTTAAACGATCTGAAACTTTCAGGTATCATCAGGCAAGATTTGAGCAGGAAGAAGACACTATCTTATTTCCTAAAAACAAGGATTAGAAAATAAGGTGGTTGAGAAAGACAGGACCCAGAGCACACAGACTGCTGTGTCACCTTTCTGTTGACTTCTGTTGGAATCAGAAAGAAAATGCTAAAGGAAATTATGTTAGAATTATCAAATAATGCTGTATAAAAATTCACTATGTTGAAATAGCCATGGATTCCACATCATGGATCTTCACGAGAGTTGGGATGAATATCACTGTCAAGAAGAGTATCCAGCTGAAGCAAGAATGGATGTGAGGAATGCCTACCCTCTGAATGGAGGGCTCCACCTATCACCTGAATGGAGGGCTCTAGTCAATTATTTTGCATAGATATTGATAAACACTAAAATAATGGGCACAAGAAATAGAACTGATTCTCTGTGATCCTTGAAATTTTAGGGCCCAGACTATTTTCATCATTTTTGTGGCAGCTGCTTATTAACAAGGTCAAATCACAGAAAGATTGAACATCCAGTTTCCATCCTTACCTGGTTGGTTATTAGTGTGTGACAAGTTAGCCCAGACTGACACCTTTCTGAGAGCTTTCATCCAATCACTGATCATCTTTGTCAGGAAATCTACCCCCTGCTTCATTGGTCCAAGCTCTTCATAAGTAAATGCCAATCCCAATCCCTTTTCATGAGATGTATTTAAAATATTTGGAAACAGCTGTTGTGTGACTACTGTCTTCAGTGTAGGTAAAGTTCCTTCCATTCCTTCACATATAAACAGTGTCCACTGTTTGAATCCTTCTGTGCAGGGCACTGCAGGTATCCTGTCCTCAATAAGAACTAGAGCGGCTCCCTCCCACGCGGCCTTTGTCCGTCCTACCATGCCGCCCGCTCCCAACTCTGCCAGGCCCCCAGGTGAGTCCCCGCCCAGCCGCGCCCAGGTCGTCCCCTGTCCAGTTTTGGCCTGGGCCACGCCCCAGGCCCCAGGCCCCTTTCTCCCTCCCGCCTGCCTGTCCACCCAACTGGACAGGACGTGTTCCCTTTCCTCCATCCTGGAGCTTGGGTGGGGCACTAAGCCAAGTCCCAAGTACAGGGTGAAGAATTCTGCCATCAACATGAGCCCCTCTGCCTCTCTGGCCCACCGGGGACCTACGCACGTGGTCTACAGAAGACACACTGCTACTCAGAATTCAATAGAGTCCAAAGAAAACTCAAGCAAAGTTCTAAGGGTCAAAGGCCATACATCTGTAAACCTCTACAATCATCCTATCACATGGGAGAGATTCTTCACATCCAACGCAAAGATAAGTAAACCTCCTTTTTTTTCACCTTACTGTTCCTTTCTAATATTAATCACTATAGATTAACTTTTCCATAAAGCCACCCCAAAAACACAACTCCAGGGATCATACCACTCACCCTCACATATCACCAAGATACTACATCGTAAAAGTGCACTATCATACTAATATTCATTCCTTGTCTACTTAATCTGACTTAATTGATGGACTAACAACCTAACAGCCTCAACTAGGAAATAACAATAATAAAAGACAAACATACCCAACCCCAAGGCAAGCACTAGTAATAACTGCCCAAGTGTAGGAATACCAACTAAATCAGTCAAAAACACACAGAAACTGAAAAGCCCTAGAAGACAAAACAACAATGCCCAAGTCAAAGTGCAGATCCATGAGAAACAAGACCCAAGAAGACCAATCTTACACTGAAAGAATTAACCCCATAATGATGGATTCCAACCAGAACAAATTCACAGAAAACAGCCAAGAAAGCCAGACCCAAGACAACGACTTTCAAAGTATGATCATTACCATGATTAATACTATGAAAGAGGAAATCCAAGAGGAGTTAAACAACAGAATCAATCACTTTGAACAGGAACACAACAGACATTTGAAGGAGTTGAGAAAAACAGTTCAAGAAACAAAAATAGGCATAGAGCAGTTTAAAACAGACTCAAGCAGAGTTTAAAAAAATCTTTTTTTTTAATTATTATTATTATTATTTATTCAACTCTGTGCATATGTGTGTGTATGTGCGCGCGTGTCTGTGTGTGTGTATCAGTGTGTGTGTGTGTGTGTAGAACCACGGACGAACTCGCGAACCACCATGGACGCCTCTAGCTCCTTCTGCCCCGGGATTCACAGGCTCCGCCCTACCAGGACCAGAAGCGCAGGCCGCCCCCGCTTCCGCCTGGCGTCTATACGTGGGATCTGGGATCCGAACTCAGGAGCTTCCGCCTGCAAGGTGGAGGCTTAACCCCTGAGCCACCTCTCCAGCCCCTCAAGCAGAGTTTAAAACTGAACTAACAGACAAGCTATCTTCAACCCAAAGCTCAACAGAGAGTCTTATCAGCAGAACTAACAAAGCAGAAAATAGAATTTCAGATCTTGAAGACAAAGTGGGAGAATTAACCAACTCAATGGAAGAGATTGTTGAAGCCAAAAAGATACTTGAGAGGAACATTCACTCTTGAATGGGACACCCTGAAGAAGCCTAACATGTACATTCATGGAATACCAGAGCAAGAATCTCAAAATACCACACCTGAGGAAATTTTTCAAATTAT
This sequence comes from Typhlomys cinereus, assembly GCA_023101885.1. Classification (NCBI taxonomy): domain Eukaryota; kingdom Metazoa; phylum Chordata; class Mammalia; order Rodentia; family Platacanthomyidae; genus Typhlomys; species Typhlomys cinereus. The sequence continues at coordinate 4,661,702 of JALPQD010000065.1, read as the reverse complement.
CATAAATGAAAACTTCCCTCACCTGAAGAATGAGAGGCCCATCCAAATACAGGAGGCATTTTGCACTCCAAACAGATATGACCAAAATAGAAAATCGCCATGGCAAATAATAGTCAAAACACTCCACATTCAAGACAAAGAAAAGGTGCTGAGAGCTTCAAGAGAAAAAAAGCAAGTCACTTTTAAAGGTAAATCTATTAAAATAACAAATGACTTCTCAATGGAAACAGTAAAAGCAAGAAGAGCTTGGAGAGACATACTTCAAGTATTGAATGAGCAAAAATGCCAACCCAGACTGATATACCCGGCAAAACTATCTGTCATGATTGAGGGAGAAAGAAAAGTTTTCCAGCACAAAGACAACTTGAAAGGATACATGTCTACCAAACCAGGCCTTCAAAAAATGCTAGAAATGATACACAAACTTGAAGAAAAGAACAAGCGTATCCAGGAAGACAGAAGGGAAACATAATACCACAAAAATATAAATGTAAAACAATAAGCTTACAAAATCCACTAAACATAAGAAATGTCCAGAATTAAAAAGAATTTCTCCATTATAACACTAAATGTCAATGGGCTTAACTCACCGATTAAGAGACACAGATTACGAACTTGGATTAAAAATCACAACCCATCAATCTGCTGCTTTCAGGAAACTCATCTCACCACAAAAGTCAGGCACATCCTAAAAATGAAAGGATGGTACAAAATTCTGCAAGCTAATGGAACTAGGAAACAGGCAGGGGTAGCCATTATACTGTCAGACAACGTGGACTTCAAACCCAAAAAAATCATAAGAGACTCAGATGGATACTACATTTTAGTCACAAGTACAATTCACCAGGAAGACTTCACAATATTAAACATATATGCACCCAATATGGGCCCCTCCGCATTCATTAAGAAAATCCTACAGCATCTAAAGGGAGAAATCAACCCCCAAACAATAATTCTTGGGGATTTCAACACCGCCCTCTCAACATGGGATACATCAACAGGTCAAAAGCTTAACAGGGACACTTTGGAACTTAAGCAAACCCTTAAAGAAATGGGCCTTAAAGATCTCTATCGAACTTTTCATCCACGCACCAAAGAATACACATTTTTCTCAGCAGCACACGGAACTTTCTCCAAAATAGATCACATATTGGGCCACAAAATGAATCTACACATATACAGGAAAGTTGAAATTCTAGCCTGTGCCCTATCAGACCACCACGGCCTAAAGCTGGACATCCACAACAACACAACAAACAAGAGAAAATACACTAACTCCTGGAAACTTAACACTATGATGCTGAATGAGAACTGGATTCAGGAAGAAATTAAAAAGAAAATTCAAGATTTCCTGAAAGTGAATGATAACGAAAATACAACTTACCAAAATCTCTGGGACACAATGAAAGCTGTCCTAAGAGGTAAGTTCATAGCTCTTAATGCCTACATCAAAAAAATGGAAACATCAGAAATAAACAACTTAACAATGTAGCTTAAAGCATTAAAAAAACTAGAGCAATCTGATCCCAAAAGCAGTAGAAGAGAGGAGATTAGCAAAATAAGGGGAGAAATATCTGAAATTGAGATTAGGAAAACGATAGAGAAAATTAACCAGTCAAAAAGCTGGTTCTTTGAAAAAATCAATAAGATTGATATCCCCTTAGCAAAATTAACCAAAAGCAAGAGAGAGAAGACCCTAAGTAATAAAATTAGAAATGAAAATGGAGTTATCACTACTGATACCCAAGAAATCCAGAGAATTATAACATCATATTTCAAAAACTTGTACTCTGTGAAATATGACAACACAAAAGAGATGGATGAATTCCTAAGTAAACACAACTTACCTAAATTGAATCAGGAAGTTGTGAATTATTTAAATAGTCCTATAACATAAGGAAATTGAGGAAGTAATCTCAAATCTTCCGGCCAAAAAAGGTCCTGGACCAGATGGATTCAGCATAGAGTTCTACCAGACATTTAAGGAGTTAATAACACCAATACTACTTAAACTGTTCCAACAAATAGCAAAGGAAAGAACACTACCAAATTCCTTCTATGAAGGTAATATTGTTTTAATTCCAAAACCTAATAAAGATACACTTAAAAACTATAGGCCAATCTCTCTGATGAACACAGATGCAAAGATTCTCAAAAAGTCTTAGCAAATCAGATTTAAAAACATATCAAAAAGATCATTCACGGGGACCAAGTAGGCTTTATCCCTGGCACACAAGGCTGGTTCAACATACGAAAATCAATAAATGTAATTCATAATATAAACCAGTCCAAAGTCCAAGACCACATGATATTCTCGATAGATGCAGAAAAAGCTTTTGACAAGATCCAACAGCCTTTTATGATCAAAACACTAGAGACAGTAGGAATGGAAGGAACCTTTATCAATATAATAAAAGTAGTATACAACAAGCCTAGAGCAAGAATTATACTCAATGGGGAAAAACTTGAAGCATTCCCTCTTCGATCAGGAACTAGACAAGGCTGTCCACTCTCACCACTTCTCTTCAATATTGTACTTGAAGTGTTAGCTGAAGCCATAAGGCAAGAAAGGGACATAAAAGGGATTAGAATCAGCAAGGAAGAAGTCAAGCTATCCCTATTTGCAGATGACATGATCTTATACCTGAGTGATCCAAAAAAATCCACCAGGAAGCTCCTGGAACTAATTGAGAAGTTCAGCAGGGTGGCAGGATACAAAATAAATGTACAAAAATCAGTGGCTTTCCTATATGCCCAGAATGAAAGAAGTGAAAAAGCCCTGAAACAATCCCATTTACTATAGCCCCTAAAAAAATGAAATACCTTGGTATAAACCTAACCAAGGAGGTAAAAGACCTTTACAATGAAAACTTTAAAACCCTCAGGAAAGAAATTGCAGAAGACACCAGAAGGTGGAAAGACCTCCCGTGTTCCTGGATTGGTAGAATCAACATTGTAAAAATGACCATCCTACCAAAATCAATATACAAATTCAATGCTATACCAATTAAAATCCCAAAGCAATTCTTTAAAGAAGTTGACCAAACAATCTCAAAATTCATATGGAGGCACAAAAGACCCAGGATAGCAAAGACAATCCTGAGTAACAAAAACACAGCTGGAGGTATCACCATACCAAACCTTAGTCTATACTACAAATCCATAGTTGTAAAAACAGCCTGGTACTGGCTCCAAAATAGACACACAGATCAATGGATAAGGCTTGAAGACCCAGATATAAGCCCACACAACTACAGCCATTTGATCTTTGACAAAGGGGCCCAAAGAATCCAATGGAAAAAGAACAGCATCTTCAACAAATGGTGCTGGCAAAACTGGATCTCCACATGCAGAAGATTAAATCTGGACTCGTACTTGTCACCATGTACAAGACTTAATTCCAAATGGATCAAGGACCTTGATTTAAGGCCAGAGTCTATAAAAACCATAGTTGAAAGGGTAGGGAACTCCCTCAAACTGATTGGGCTAGGCCAACAGTTCCTAAACAGACATCCAATGGCACAGTCACTGCTACCAACTCTCAACAGCTGGGATCTTGTGAAATTAAAGAGCTTCTGTTCAGATGAAGAGATTGTAACGCGAGCTCAAAGGCAACCCACAGAATGGGAGAAAATCTTCACTAACCACATATCTGATAGAGCTCTACTGTCCAGAGTGCACAAAGAACTTAGAAAACTAAACACCAAGGAAACCAATGGCCCAATTAAAAAATGGACCCTGGAACTTAAAAGAAACTTTACCAGGGATGAAATTAAAATGTCTAACAAATATCTGAAAAAATGCTCCACTTCCCTAGCCATCAGGGAAATGCAAATCAAAACTTCCCTGAGATATCATCTCACCCCGGTCAGGACGGCAAAAATCCACAATACAAACAACAACAAATGCTGGAGAGGATGTGGAGAGAGGGGAACTCTCCTACATTGCTGGTGGGAATGCAGGCTCATACAGCCACTCTGGCGAGCCATCTGAAGATTCTTAAAGTAATTAAAGATTGAAATGCCATATGACCCTGCGATTCCACTTTTGGGTATACCCCCCCATGCAGCAGAGGTTCACCTCAATAGCACAAGCAGGACCATGTTCATAGCAGCACTGTTTACAATAGCAAAGTCATGGAATCAACCCAAATGTCCAACAGTTGATGAGTGGATAAGGAAATTGGGGTACATCTATACAATGGAGTACTACTCAGCCATAAAAAGTGATGAAGTAGTGGAATTTGCCGGGAAATAGATGTCATTAGAGACAATTATATTGAGTGAAGTATCCTAGACCCAGAAAATTAAGCGCCATATGTACTCCCTAATAGGTGGCTCCTAGTACCAAACCCACCCAGCCCACCTAGAGACACTCAAAGATAAATCTCTGTAATACAGTAATTGCAAGAAGTATGAATAGGCGGGATGGGGTAGGAGGGCCACACCAGAAACAAGGAGAGAGGGGACCATGTAACAGCAGAGAAAATAGGCCTCCATCAAGGACTGCAAGTAAGCAATGAGACATCTGGTTAAGTTCACAGACTTTTCGTTCCTGATCATCTACAACTGAGGGGGTGTGATCTCAACAAAAAGGGAGGGCATATAGTCAGGCAGATAATAAGTAACCATTTTGCAAATGGGTGATTGACCCCTCCCTCACTGTGGTTTCCTACTTTTATTGCATCTACATTTGAATATACTCTTATAACAAGACTCTAGTTTAACAGTTTTTTATCTCTGGCCAGGGGGTGACATACAATACCCACAGGATGGAGTGAAGGGCATTACAGGAGCAGCAAAACCGCAAAAGAAAATCAACAAACCACAATCCAGAACTTCAGAGACTCTGTATCAACCACCTAGAACTAGGCCAGCCTAATCTCTCCCCATCCAGAAGCTCAGGGACATTTGCGGAAGAGGGGGCAGTAAGAGTGTAAGAGCACAAGGTTGGGAGGAGCAATGATATGCAAGATACTCCACACAAGTTAGGGCTGAAGCAATCATAATTGGACTTTACATGCCCTGCACAATGTCCAACACACTATTGTCCCCACAAAGTCTAGCATTTGCTAAAAGCACCAAGATCCTTGGAGGCAAGGGATTGACAGCCACAGTAGTGTCCCTATGCTTAAGGGGAACACAGGAAAGGGTTCAGGGAAATGCCGCTGGGTCCTTGTATGTCATCGGAGAGGAGGACCCAGAGGACAGTCAGGCATGCACATTAAAGGATTCTCCGGGGATTGGGGGAGGGGAGGCACTAGGGTGTGGGGAGGGAGGGGTGAGGGGAGGGCGAGCAGAGGGGTGGGGGGAGGAGGAGGGAGGGAGGGAACCAGTGTACCTATTTAGTTTGTATGAGCGGAGATAATAAAAAATGTTAAAAAAAAAAAGAACTAGAGTGGATTAGGGGGTGGAAATGTGATAATTTATGATATGTTATATATGTTATAAATTTAACACTACAAAAATTAAAAATAAACTAATTTTTTAAAAGATTGAAGGTTAAAAAAAGTTGAAAGTTAAAAAAAGTAGAGGGGAAGCAATCGCCTTCTTTCTTGGGTTTATTTTCGTATGGACACAGAGGAAGCGCAGGATGGTATCTTCACATTGGTTCCTGCCCTGTGCTGACATCTCTGCTTCCACATCCTGTACCATGAACCTAGTTCTCCAAATACAAACTGGAACCGTCCCTTCATCCCCATGAAATTCACACTGTATCGCCTAAGGTTGTCTGTGATTTTACTCTGCCATGTAGTGGGCCTGCTGGACCACCAGACTCCTATTGCTGGCAGAAGGAAGAACAGCCTAGCGATCCTAGCCCTGCTCTGCAAGGGAACATGCCAGAAACACAGCCACCTCTTCTTGCCCGTTGACGATGTTGCACTGATGTCTCGTCTGGTTCCCTAGCTCATATGAGACTTAATGTGCCACATAATGAAACTCTACAGCCACGTGTTTCCCAAGCACTAACATGAATAGCTGGCCACCCACGTCACCACAAAGACGTCACTTCCTCACACTGTACAGATTAGTCCTTTTTTGCTGGCCTCTGTATTCGAGTTGACTTAGAACATGGAAGCATGACACTAGACGAAACCCAGTGGGCCACACATGTAAAAAGACTTGAAAATAAAAGGGAGCCTGGCAGAGGAAAAGGGCTGTAATGGTAAATAGACGGAGATAGGACTAGGAAGTACGGTATGAAAATAACACAAAAAAACACTAAAAGAATAAGAAAGGACATGGAAGCATGAAACCTTCATAAAATGCATAAAATGGGAACTTTAACAAAATGCAAAAGAAAAACAAAAAGAGATCCATGGCATGGAGAGAGAAAGTTATATCTTTCTTCCAGAAATTTCTATCATATTTTGAAAGAGTTCATGCACCAATATCTGGTATCTTCCTTTATTTCATTCCACCTTTTTTTATCATGTGGGGGGAGTGTGTGTGTGTATTGCATGTATGTGTGTGTGTGTGTGTGTGTGTGTGTGTGTGTGTGTGTGTCAGAGGGCATTTGAGGATCTGCCCTCTGGAGGCCCCAGGGTGATATTTGGAATCATCCTGGATTAGTCTATCTCTTTAATGCTTTCCTCTGGGGTTTCCCAGGCTCTGCCTTCCAGGGACTGAATTAAGGGCCACTTCTATATCCACGGCATTTTTACTTGGGATCTGGAGAACCAAGCTCAGTTCCTTTTATTTTTTTTATTTTTTTTAATTTTTTTATTATTTATTCAATAGTGCACGTGTATGTGTGTGTGTGCGTGTATGTGTGTATGTGTGTGTAGAACCAGGGACGAATTTGGGAACCACCATGGACTGCCTCCTCCTTGTTTACTCTGCCCCGGGATTCACAGGCTCCGCCCTACCAGGACCAGAAACGCAGGCCACCCCCGCTTCCGCCTGGCGTCTATCTGTGGGGTCTAGGATCCAAACTCAGGACCTTCCGCCTGCAAGGCAGAGGCTTAACCCCTGAGCCACCTCTCCAGCCCCAGTTCCTTTTATTTACCAAGCAAAGACTTTAAGCCCTGAGTCAAGCCTCCAGCCCTCCACCATATTCTTGAGAGAGGGTCTCTAACTGAGCCTAGAGCTGTTCATCTGGGTTAGGTTAGCTGACCAGCAAGTTTCTGAGAGCTGCCTGTCACTGGCCCCATTGCTGGCCATTACAGACATGTGCCACCAAGCCCAGCCTTTACGTGTGCCTTCGGAATCTAAACTCAGGTCTTCCTTCTTGCACAGTAAGCACTTGCTCTTCTGAGCCATCTCCCCTACCCCGTCTACCATATTTTTGAAGCCCAGTTCAATTGCTCGCATCTTTTGAAGCCTTCCTAAATGTGTCACATCATCACAATTAATTGATTACTCTTCTATCCACACTGTAGGCAACTTAAGAGTCATCTCAGTGCTCAGATCACATGTCACAGCATCACCGGGCTTGTGTTCTAGTAATCCTTATTCTATTTAATAATGGCCCCAAAGAGAAAGAGCAGCAACACCAGCAATTTGCATATGTCCAAGGAAAGCCCTAAAATGTTCCCCTTTAATGAAAAGGTGAAAGTTCTTAACTGAAGGAAAGGAAAAAATATCATATGCTGAAGCTGCAAAAGTGTGTCGTAGGAATGAATCTTCTTTCAGTGAAATTATGACGAAGGGAGAAGAAATGTGTGCTAGATCTGCTGTCAGGCTTCCTACTGCAAAGGTTGTGGCCCTGGTACGTGATAAGCTTGTTAAAACGGACAAGTCACAGAGTTTGGCATGATGTTCAGCTTCAGGCATCCCCAGGGAGTCTTGGAACGATTCCCTCATGACCTCAGTGGCCTCTGTTGCAACTATTAAGTTCTTGCATGTGAATGTGAAAGCATTCCTGGGCACCACAGAAACCGTGGTCAGAGCTGCACCCAGTGACCTTCTCTCACCAAGAAACTAGAAGAGAGACTGGGGGCGCACAGGGCAGCAGGAAGAAGTGTGACCCTCTGGGCTCATCCCAGGTCTTCCCTCAGAGAGTTGCCTGCACCCCTGGGTGGCCCTGAACCTCCTGGCCTGACTACTTCATGGCCTCATTAGCTCAACAGATAGCTCAACTCAATTAATTTGAGTCACTTCATTAAAGCTGCCCAACTCACAAGATGCTCTTAGAGACCAGCAATATCATTGTCTTCTGGCTCTGTTGTCCCTGACAACTGCTTTCTCCCGTGGGGACTTGAGACTTACAGGACTTCCTCCGGGTGGAATAGTTCCCAGTCTGCCCACTCAAGTAGGCAAGAGGGCAGTTCTCAGAACACTCTGCCTCCTTCTGGAATTGAGCCATCAGAAAAGGAACCCAGCCTTGATTTGGAGCTGCCCTGGGAAGAACTGGATGACTTGCCTATGGTGTCTCCACTGCAGATTCTGAGGAGGAAGCATTGCGATTGCCACATACCCTCCAGCACCCCCAAACCCCATTCACAAAGGGGGTTGTGTAGACCATTCTGACATTCTACAGGCACTAGTGCTTCTGGAGTGGATTGTCCCAGATACAAAATATCCAGATGCAGCCAACCTCCTTCTAAAACTGGATTTTGAAAAAAACATTAAGCGAATACTCCTGTTTTTCAAGGATTGGGATTCAAAAAACAACCTGCTAGGAACATTTCTGACTAAAACTTAGGCTATTTTCCCTGAAGACCTTGAAAATCTTAAGACCTGGGTGGCTTATCCACATTCAAAAGATTTCAGCAAGGCAGATATTTCACAGATGGTTAGAAATGCACCATTTTTTGTTGAATTTTTCAGTAGAAAGACTGGATAACAGTTTGGGTTTTGTTTTTTTTTTTTTTCAGACAGAACTTGAACTTAGTGTAAGATCTGGTTGTTCATCTTCCAAGACTACTAACTAGAAGTCTGAAGCCTGTGAAAGAAAATATGGAGGTTTATCTATCGTCTTGAAGTTGGTTTCAAACATAATGAAATTCCGCATATGGTTACCGGAATCCCAAAGATGCTAACTGTAAATAAGAGGACGCTCACAGAGACGTTCCATCACGTGCACGATGAGCACGCGCACCACTTCATTGTCAAGTTCCCACGGCATTTAAAGTTAAAGATAGGCACTTGTTTCTCGCATACTTAGGAAGAGCACAGTATGACCCCACAAAACCTAGCTGCATCTCTTTGAACAAATCAGTTTCTATGACCGATGAAGCATTTTGCGCGGAGATTTGTCAAAACTTCAGTGAAGGACTTTGAAAAGTTCTTTAAAAACCTTCTAAAGTAAACGATAGATGAATAAATTTATATACATTTTTAAATATAAAATAACTTAGATCTAAAGAAAAGGAAAGTATAAAGAAAGGATTCTAATTGTTTTTACCATGGAGAAATTACAAATGCCTGATTTGAATACTATGCAATGTGTCCATGTACCAATGTACTCCATGAATATATGTGTGTTTACATCTCAGTTAAACAAATTTTACTATTGTCCAAAAAAAAAAATCTCCTAAAAATAGGCGAAAGGCTGGATTTGGCTTGTGGGTCATAGTTTGCCAATCCCTGTTTTACACCATGATTACATATTCCCGGTTATCTCTCTCTGATCCTGTAAATTTTTCCCCAGCACATCACATTCATCTTTGAATTCCCAACAACTCACTCACAGTGAGGCACGTGCAGATGCCTCTGTTCCATCTGCGCAAACACCATCTTCTGCCTTGTGGAAGTCTGCGTTGATAACATCTACCATACTTCTGCCATCTTCAGTCTAGGAACCGGTGAGAAATAAAACAAGGTTCGGCTGCCTTGATCTCCCAGCAACCCTGCTGTAACTCCGCCCCCCTGCTTGACTCAATGCTGAGATCACTGGCATGCAGTCTCCAAGCTCTGCCTTCTGCCCCTCCCTCATGTGAATATTGGATAATGGAGACACTTGCCCGCCCACCTCTGGGAGGTTTTTTTTCTTTTTTTTTTTGTAATTCCTCAGCTCTGGTAACTGAGAGCATAGCACAGCTGCTTTGAAAAGTTAGATGTCTCTTTGAAATTGCACTTCCTATCTCAAGTCCTCAGTACCTTTGACCATGATCTGTTATGTCTTTGACTTTCAGAGAAAGAAAGATGCAAAAAATTAAAAAGCCTGGACTGAGATCATATTATTATTTGTAAAACAATCCACCATATATAATTTTTATTTACTCTGAAACTTGCTGTTTAAAAAAAAAGTCAGTTTTTGGACTTGCCATTTTTCTGACTTCAACTCAGTTTCTGTGAAGCTCTCATGGCAACATGCTTGCAGATCCATCTTTCTCTTTTACTCCCGTAGACCCCTTTCCTCCCATTCTTATGACAGGTACATTCTCAAGGCTCTGAACATTTTGGCTTTAGCTTCCTCATTCCGATGATTAGCAATTGGACAGCCAAACTATTTCTCAACCTAGCCTTCTTGTCAGTCACTGTGGTGGGCACTGTGGAAACCCACTCTGGGTAGCCTCAAGGGTACCTCCATGCCACCCAAGGTCCCATACAATTCCTCCAGTTTCCCTTTATCACCATCTTTTCTCCCCTTTCATCTAGTCCCATTCTTCTGCATTTTTGGAAAACACCAACTGTCAGTGTTGGACCCACAATTATAGGGAAAGCTTATGAGTGGTGGCAAAGTGATTGGCACAGGGTTAGGTCTTGCTTTGAAGTGATAACCCGCTTAGATAGGTAGTGAACAGACCAGACTGTGTTTCTACTCTTCAAATGAGATTAATGATATACCTACATTTCTTATGCATAAGTCTTTTTTTATTTTTCCAATATTAGGGCTTGATAGGGAGAATAGTGAGGGCAGAAAACTGAAGCTTCCAGCTCCCCTGTGTCTAGCATGAACCCTGTCTCAGGGATACCTGTTCCTCTCAACCTTCTCCACACCTCCTAGTGAGCAATGCTTTCCTAGTGCTCAGAATGAAGACCAGCTTGGTCTGTTCCTTTTGACTTCCTCTCTTCTTCAGTAATACAGCTACTTAGAAATGCTGGGAATGATATGCTTTTACTCAAAAGTAACTTAGAATCACCCAGAGAATCAAAGGATCTTTAGCCCTACAATTGACTTTAACAACAGCCAAGTTTTCATAACCTTAAAGGAAATTACACTTCAAAACTATTCCTTAAAGGAAATTACACTTCAAAATTATTATTGACAAAATCCTAACTGAATATGTTTCAGAAAAATGTGTAGACACCAGATTAACTACTTCTCATCCAAGCTCCATTAGCCACTGTGTGAAACATAATTACCTAATGTGAGTATCACATATATAGCAAATTTCATTGAGTTTGCTTTTTAATTCACCAGTGTTTCCCAACAACTGAGAATGACATATATATATGTGTATATATATATATATATATATATATATATATATATATATATATAAAACAGGTAACCAATGGGTGAATGAAAGGAGGGGAGAGAGGAGTATAGTCCCACTCAGAAACCTTGTTTTCCAGGGGCTCACAAATGCCCAGTACATATATTAAAGTCTTTTTTTTTTTTTTCAAGAAAAGAAAAGCACCTCTGGTTTGATTGTCAAAGGAAGGAAGTGGACATTTAGAAGGAACCATGCATTCCCATAATGGCCAAAGATGAGGAAAACATGTGGAAAACAGAAAAGTGGAATGACAGACCTGGTCTGGTTAAACAGAAAACGAGGGACCCCACACCTTTCCTGTGTTTGTCTTGCTCAATTCCAGGGATTCCACACATCTGGCTGTGTTAGATGAGGGGTCCTCTTAGACAAGAAAAGATCACATCATCTACAGGTAATAGGGAAAGAGACACTTCCCCAGGAATGTGAGGAAGGAGAAATGAGTCTTGAGCAACCGGACACCACAATGCTCCAACCAAAAATACAGGCAATTAACTTAGGTTTAACAATTCCAATTTCCTCACTAACTCTTAAACTGCTTTCTTTCCTAAAGAGAACTTTAATGTATTTTTCCTACCACTGCATGCTTGGATAAGCAAAACAAATTGTATTAGAAATTTATTAAACATTCTGTAGAATGATGTTTTAAATACAGTTTCAATAAACTTTAGGAGTCAATTCTATAAAGACTTGAAATATATTGATTCATTAAAAAAACACTCATACATAAAGCCTTCTCTAGTGGCCAATCACAACTTTGGGCCCAACTGATTTATGACCTTGGCCACTGTGGCCTAGCCATTTAATCTTATAATCAACATCAATCACCAATTTTTATTACAACATTTTGCAAGCTGAGCAAAAAATAGTTCTCTTGAGGGCAAATTAGGGACCCCAAAGTGACTCTTGCAAATAAATACTGGGGGCTGTAACTCTCTGTGCTACAGTCCATCCACAGCAATTCATTCTAGAAGTGCCGCAGAAGCTAAAGGCAATAGTACCATTTAAAAAAAAAAAAAAAAAGAAATATCCACAGCGATTCATATACCCTAATGGCTATTGGTGACTGGGTAAAGATTTTCAGTGGTTCAATGACAGCATGTACTCTCATTTAAGTCTCCGATGGTTGTCATCCCAAAGATATTAAGTGTGTCCAAATATCCTTCTAGACAGATCATAACTCACCATTAAGATGATGCAAGGCCCTATTAGGTTGACAGGCAGACTACCCCCATTGGTTCAAGGTGCTCATCCTTGAGCTGCGCTCAATAGTGAAAAAGTAATGGCCAAACAAAAGACACTCTGCAGAATGGCTAATTGCCAGATATACCACCAATAAATCAGCTGGACCCATTAATATGTAATGGGGCTCAATTTACTGTTAATTCAGATACTCCCGGCAAACCCAGGGAGCTCTTTAAAAGTAACTGCAGCAATAATTCCCCTTTATGTAAGTCAAATAAAATTTGCATTTAATCCCAGAGTTGTGTCTCATAGAAAAAAAATCATTATAATAAATTATTTAAGTCTTTTTAGCACTGATGACTGATTCTGGAATCCTAGCTTCACCAATCCAGCTTGGCTATCAACATCTTACCTCAGCCTGCTGTCTATACTTGCCGGCGTTTGTCTTGGTAAAACAGGAAGCCAGGTAGTCCCTAAGTAACACATAAGTCACAAGTTAACACTAGTGACAACATGAATAAAATAACATGTTGCCTTTTGCCATACCTACGTATACAAATGACACATCTTTTCAACAAGAGGGATATGAGAGCTCAATAAGAAATCCAAAGGTCTACTGTCAATCATGGAGTAGGAAGTCATTTCCTCCCCCTTATCTTTAGAGTTGTGTTCTTTCTTTCTCCCACTAGTAACAAGTCTCTCCCCAGGGACGGATGCTTCCTAATCCAGTCTGGGCATTCCCAGTGACATTGGTTGAACATACAGCAAAAGGCTTGTGTTTCTGCAGCATCTCGTCCTTTCCAGGCTTTGCGGGAACTTTATCTCAAGCAAAGGGCTTCAGCATTAACACTTAAAAATACCTGAACTTCTCTCCCTGGGTTGCTGCAAGGAACGAATGGGATGATAGATGCAGCAGCTCTCTGCAGAACAGTAAAACACTACATACGTGCTGGACACGTGTAAGAAATTGCTACCACAATTTAGGAATAACAATACCGTGCACTTAAACTCCGCTTAAAAATAGTCCTCCGTGTTCTATTAATCCAAGTCCTGTCTACAGCTTGGTATTTATACACACAGTATATCCTCTGAGAGCTATTCCAGCCAAATGCTCATGCTTAAAAATACAATCACTTCCAAATTACAATTTACTTTTGCAGATGCCACTATGGCTGTTAAAATGGTAGACATATCTAAATAACACTAAAAGCTTTTGAATAAATGCCTTCAGCCACATTATACTGGATGTTTGCCTGATCCTCAAAGGGCTATTCAGATGAGCCCAGCAGAGTGGCTACAAGGTCTCCCTCCTGCAGGGTAAGAAATCCTTCCATTGGGAACCTCTGGAGCACTTCTGTCGAGATCTGAATCTTAATGTGTATCACCCCTTTCTATTGCCAATATGAACCGCATGGACAGTTCAAACTTAGCTCTAGGAAAGAAACCGGAATCCCGGCAACATGAATGCTTGACACGTAATATGATTTTTTATTAGTTCCTGAATACTTAAAACACATTTATTTCAGGAAGGACCAGAACTTATCATTCAAGTTCATAACTAATTTATGACATCAATAAATTTACTTGAAGTCAAGTCTTGAGGTCTAAGTATATCAAGAGACTAATTAGTGCTATAACTATAAAATATACTTATATTCACATCCAAGATATGAAAAATATATTCCTACTGTCTCTGGAATTAAGCAAGTTAGCATGTTGAATGAGAGAAAATACAGTCACAGGACAGTTCCTACTGTGAGCTCTTACAGATAGAGGTTTCACAGTAAGGGATTAATTTTGATCTGCAACAAAGTTAGGTGAAAATGTAATTTCTCAGGATGTCGTGGCCAGTTTCCTAGGCCACAGTTTCCTAGGATGCTGATCTGAATTCTCCTGCCAAACTAGACTATGAACTGTCATTAAGCAAGAATAAAACCCCTTGTCTCCTAAGTTGTCTGGTCGTGTATTTGTCAGCAATTTAAAGGTAAACTGCAAAAATTGGATCTACAAATACTAAAAATGATCATTTTTACAAGTCTCTGATTAATTAGAAATGTCAACCTCCTTTTTTTTCCACTAAAAGAAATGTGCTTTTTGATATCTACGGTGGACTTGCAGAAAATTTAGATTGTGAAATTTGTTAATGCAGGGGTTTTCCTTTTCAGGTTCCAGAACAGAGAATGTGACCATCAACCTGGATGCTCTTGGGTGTTAAGCTGCTTTGGGGGAGATTTCCAGACCGAGAGAAACACTTGAGCTAGAAATTATACCCTCATGGTGTGCAGTGTGATGAATATGATTTTTTTAAATCAACCTCGTGGACTCCTGAGACTCTAGTAGGCTAAGTGACTATGAAGCACTGGGTAGGTAGTCTGGGCCTCCTTAGGGCTCATCTGAAGGAAAAGGCCAATACTGATACCCTGAGCCCTAGGTCATGCTAGAAGGCTAAGGACTGATTTATGAGATGGCATTTAAAAACAACTGGGAGGGGACCACAGGGATGACTCAGGGATTAAGCTTACCAAGTAGAAGGGCCTGCGTTCAGATCTTGGATGCTTTGTAAAAAAAAAGAAAAAAAAATACAAAAGCCCATACTTCCAGTCATGGAGGATGGAGCCTGGGAAACCCCAGAGAAAAGCAATAAGGGAGGAGATCAATCCAGGGTGATTCCTGAAGTCACCCTTAGCCTGCCAGGCACACAGAGCTGTCTTCTGCACATACCTATAAATGCATACATACCCACACAAAAGAAGACAAAAACTGCGAAACATCTCTGTTGTTACAAGCCAGTATCCAGAAAAATACAATGCAAATGAACAGAAACGTCTCCCCATACTTACTACTTTGCTCCTAATTTTATGCAGCAGTGAATACAGCAGGCTGGGCTCTGTCAGTAGGTCTCCACCATTTATCTGAGGGTTGGCACACAGCTGTCAGCTCTCTCCTCTACAGAGAAACGAAGTGTCCTGCTCTTTTCCCAGGGAGTGAGCAGAGGACGATTGTATATGAAGCTATAGTGGGAACAGGAGAGAAGGCTCATTGCACTGTAAGTGGTCAGGGTGTGGGCCAGGTGTTCCCAGGTTCTGAGCCTCTTTTCCAAGGTATCAAAATAAAGGTGGGGCTGGAGAGATGGTTCAGGGGTTAAGACTCTGCCTCACAAGCAGAAGGTCCTGAGTTCAGATCCCAGGTCCCACAAAAAATATGCCAGGTGGAAACGGTGTTGGTCTGCACCTCTGGTCCTGTGGGCGGAGCCTGGGAAATCCCAGGATGAAGCCAAAAAAAAAAAAAAAGTAGACGCAATCCAGGATGATTCCTAAAGTCATCCTTGGTCCTCCACAGGGACACATAGTGCCTCTGATACACACACACACACACACACACACACACACACACGCACAATTGAATAAATAATAAAAAAATTTAAAAAATATTTGAGAGATGGGCTGTGGCTCTCCTGTGAAGAATTATGTAGTCAAAGCAGCCCTCTAACAAGGCTATAGGAAATTATCAAGTTGATATGGCAAGACTCAGCCCATGACAGGCAAGACTACTCCTAAAAGTTCATAGATAATACAGTTTGTCTTACTGTGCATGAACCCAAAATCAGTGTTCCCTTTACTCCTGGACCTAGATATTACAGAGTACGATTTGATAGAATCTAGGCTTGATGGCTGTTAAGGGTAAGAAAAACTTATTCCATTGGTGAGAGTGGGGTGTGTATGGTACGTGAAGGTAAGGGTCTCAGACTGGAAGTGAGTTATTACAAGAGGAATGTGTGCACTGTCCAAGCCAAGTGGGGTTGCTAAACTGTCCCTTATGTTTGCCTGACTCACCCAGAGGGAGATCATGTGGCAGGAGAGGAAAGCAAGCAGACACTTCGAAAAGTATGAAGGTTGCAGAAGAGGGTTGTGTCCAAGGGCTAAAGCGCAAATGCTTTCTAGAGTAAGCAGGTCATGAAAAAACTGAAGACAATGTGGGCAGCAGTAAACCAGGGAGCAAATGCCATGACTATGACTGAGCTGCTATCTAACTAGTTCACTGCCACCGAGTGGAAATCGAGCCTTCAGGAGATTTGGTCATCTCAGCATTTATGTCAGATCTTCCACTGATTGACCAGGAGGCTCATTCTCAAATGTTAAGTCATCTGCAAGCCAAATGAATTAAGTCTATGGACCATGTGCCATTGTAGGTCTACTATCTTGTAAGTGCTACTCTTCGCACTCAGGAAGCAGATAGAGAAAAAACAAGTCACAACAGGAAAGCCAAAGCTATATTTTAACAAGTTTCTAATATCATTTTTGACACACTAGCCATTCATCAGCTAAGGCACTTTGCTTTTTGGAACTTGCAGTTGGATTCCAGGTATCAAGAACACTTGAGAGACAGGCCTGTGAAGACACCTATGAAGAATTAGCAATTAAGGTAGGCCTCAGCAAGCAGAGAGGAGATCATCAACTGATGTGGCAAAACCCAGCCACAGTAGGTGGGACCTTTCATTGTATAGATGTAACAGAGAAAGAGAAAGAGCTGGCTGGAATTTTGCAGACTGACAGACTGCAAAACAGGAATGTTAGAAATCCAGCATGCAGCATTGGACCGTGCTTGTTTTCGGTTCTTGGTATGGATATAGGGTAGCCAGTTCTCCCTACTCCTCTGGTAAATTTCCTGCCATAGTGCAGGTCAACCTGAAATCGTAAGTTAGAATAACAACATCCTCGTTCCCACGTACTGTTTGGGTTATGTATTCATTATAGCAATAAGAATATGAAACTAAGACCAGGAATGTATTATGATCACCTATCAAGAGAAGGTTGTGAGTAAGAAAGCTATTGAGTAAAGTAGGTGTGCAGCCAATAATCCCCGATAAAGGAGCCAGTTACAATGAATGGTGGTCTCTGTACTCACTGGCCTAAGACCTCAGACTTGCCTTGGCAGGTAAGCGGTGCAAAGAGCTGACTAGCGCAGCATGCAAGTAACCACTGGAGAAAGCCAGATGGACACCCTTACCCCGGTTTCCAAATAGACAAGATCAAGACATAGAGCCAGAACCAAAAAATAGTCATCGAACTTTTAGGAGTAGCTAACCTTGTAAGAAGTCATTGTGGAAAAGGGGGGAGGGAGCAAAGGGGTCCAGGGAGGGGTGGAAGGAAGGAGGGAACTGGTGTACCTATTAAGTTTGTATGAGCGTAAATAAATAAATTATTTTAAAAAATATTTACTAAAAAAAAAAAAAAAAAACAGAAGAAGTCATTGTGGGTTGTAAATGTGGTAGGTTGCACTCACAACTATGTTGGGGTCCATGTGGCCAGTTGCCACAGGCTGGATAAACCTGTGAATCCTTCTTTCTTAACCACTAAAACTCTCCAATCTGACTGTATCAGTTTCTCTTCCCAAAGAGGGCCACCTGCAGGGGAAACTGCCCCATCCTTTCATGTCCCCCCACTACTGCTCTTCACAGGAAATTGTTTTGATGTGCCTGACTTCAAAGTCCAAGCAAGATAACATTGAGACACCAGAACAATGTCTTCCTGCCACCACCCAGAGACAGATGCATGGATACTGTGCCACCAGCCCACAGGTAGCAACAGGACAGACACTGGAGGGATGGAAGTGCCAGGAGTTCATCTGCACAGAGCCAAGAATGGGCACATCTGCGATGCACCCCCACTCATCCATGTCGCTGCAGCAATTCCATGAAGATGCAGTGGCTCACACCTGTCGTCCCAGCATCCAGGAGACTGAGGCAGGAAGATCTCTTGTGAGTGTGAGGTCAGCCTGGGGGCTTCACAGAGAGACCCTGTCTCATACAGAAGAAGGGTGAGAAAAAGAAAAGAAACAAGAAAACCCTGAGTTTGATCCCCATACTCCACATAATAAAAAGTCATGTGAAATGGCATATAGATGTAATTCCCACACTGGATTAGAGGAGACGGGTGGATCCTGAGGGCTCTGTGGCCAGCCAGATGAATTTACTCAGTGAATTCCAGGCCAGTGAGAGACACTGCCTCAAAATAAAACATACTGGGCGCTGCCCCTCATGGCACTTCCACTAGTGGAGTCCATGAGTTCCATTCTTTCTCTCCTCTAATAAACTCTGCCTTAATCCTTAAAAATGTTTTGAAATGGTGAACAGCACCTGAGGAACAACTCCCAAGATTGTCCTGTGGCCTGCACATGCAAATGTGTGCACATACACATACAAACACACATACATACATGAACAAAGAGAACTGAATGAATGAATGAATGAATGGACTTATGAAAAATAAGTAAATAAATAATCTCAAAATGCCAGTCCCGTAGCTTTCAAAAGAGGAAGAGGCAGAACCTTACAGACATTACTGTGACCACCCCCAGGATCACCCTCTGATCTCTAGTTTGTTGGCTTCCCTTCACTATTCTGGTCTCTCAAAAACCTAGGGTTAAGTACTAGGTTCCATCTATTAGAGAGTACATACGGCGAAGAAGAGAGCCTTTCCTGACCCAGAATCGAACCCGGACCACGCCCCAAAGTCTAGCATGGATCACAGGCTCTAAGATCCTTAGAGGCAAGGGATTAACAGCCACAATAGTGTTCCTATACTAAAGGGGAACACAAGAAAGAGCTCTAGGCAATGCCACTGAGTCCTTACACCTCATCAGAGAGAAGGACCCAGAGGGAAGTTTGACATGCACACTATAGGATGCTTGCTCCAGGAATGGGGGGGGAGGAGGAGCACTGGGAGAAAGGGAGGGAGGGAAGGAAAGGAAAGGGAAAAAGCGGGAGGGAGCAAGGGGATACAGGGAGGAGTGGAGGGAGGGAGGGGAATGGGGTACTTATCAACCTTGTATGAGTGGAAGAAATAAAGAAAAAAAAAGAAAACAGAAAAAAAAAACTAGGGTTAATATCATGGAATAGAAAACACAAGGTCATGCCCTGTGGCTATAATCTTTCTTCTCAGTATATACAGTATAGCAGGCTGAAGAGAAGAGGTTACTTCATGGCAAAGAAGGAAGCTGGAGGAAACTGCCTCTCAGCCTTTTGTTCATGCTGAGCCCTGATAAACATCCAGTCGCCTCCCTCCGACAGTGTGTAGGTCCCATGGTTCGATGTAATTCAGTTCAACAAATATTTCCCAGCACCTCTGGGTGCCAGACCTGTACATATATACAAAAGATATTTAAAGCATCCAGGTATTTGGTTACTGAGTGCAGCCTTATTGGAGAACCAGGGTAGATAGGTTTCGTGTTCCTGAGAAGTTTTAGAAAAGAGGTAAAGTTTGGGCCCGGCTTGTCATCCTGAAGGGGACAGCAGCTAAATAAATGTACTTAGTTAGTGTTTACATTTAATTAGCTGTGTTAAGTACCTCTGTGGTTTCTATAACTTAATATAAGTTTAACTCCACTAGCCACTGCGGGAGCAATGGTTTGAAGAAAGAAAAAGTGTCACGTTCAGGAAGTGATAAGACAGATAAAGAGAATATACCAGGCTGGGGTGGCTCATTCTTCCAACAAGACGTCTTTTTTCTATCCCTTATTCTGATGCCTGTTCTATGTACTCCCTCTTCATTTTGGAAGTGCACACTTCTCTGGATGCATCTTGAAGAAGTATACTTGACTGGAAGTAAGAAACATCTGGTAGACAAGTTGCAGTTCATTATTCCCTTATGGAAAAGTCTAGGGGAGGATCACCCAGAGGAGTACAAGAATCCCACAAACACAGGCACTCGGATCCTCCTACAGACCCTCTCAAGATTCCTAAGTGAGGACCAATCTAGTTGCAAGAGCTCCAGAAATTAAATCTACACCTAGCAAGCAAAGAAAAACATGAGAAAGGAGTGCCAAAAACTAACTATAAGAGAGCACAGCTAACATTTTAGGAGCTTATCAGAGGCTTCCTCAGAGTGCCTAAGCATCTACAATGTCATCCAGACTAAAACATTGGGCCTACCTAGTTGCAAAGGAGCCATGCACCCAGCTAGAAACCTAGAAACTGGTAATTCTGCTATTGGGAAAGAATAAGTGAACAGATATAGGCCAAAACTGTCTGGCTTTGGACATAATAATCTAATAATTCTCTTGTTTCTAGAATGCTAGCTTAGATTCAACTACGTTCAAACGTTTTTCAAGGATAACAGTCGTCCTGTACTCTGTGAAATGTTTCATGGTATCTGGCACATATCGAGCTTCTAGCAAATGATGTAGGATAGAAACTAGTGAGCATCAAATGAAATGATCAAATGCTTTTATGCACATGTGGCTTCTTTGTGTTTTGCTTTACTTTTGAAATTATCATGTAAACCAATATGTTTCCATACAGCCTTTCACACATACTTTGTTTTTGTTGTTAAAACCTTGGTAATACATGTAGACTATTTTCATGGTTGAACTACACAAAAGTAGTGAGACTATGAGATAGTAGAATTGATTTGATCCATTAGCTATCATGAAAAATTAAAGACATGTCTGTAATTTAATGTATAAACTCAATGTTAATACTATACTACTATTAAATGCAGGTTTGCTTGATTTTGTTTTAACAGAATTAACTCTATATATCCAAAAAAGAATTTTTGCCTTGAGTTGAAAGCACTCTTAGCAGCATTTTTACAATGTTGAATCCTGCTTTTCTTTTTTTTAATTTATTTTTTTCCACTCATACAAATTTGATAGGTTCCCCATTCTCCTCCCTCCATCCACCCCTCCCTGAATCCCCTTGCTCCCTCCTCCCTTTTCCCCTTCCTTTCCTCCCTTCCTTCCTTTCTCCCAGTGCTTCCTCCCACCCCCATTCCTGGAGCATCCTTTAGTGTGCATGTCAAACTTCCCTCTGGGTCCTCCTCTCTGATGAGGTACAAGGACTCAGTGGTATTGCCTAGAGCTCTTTTTTGTGTTCCCCTTTAGTATAGGAACACTATTGTGGCTGTTAATCCCTTGCCTCTAAGGATCTTAGAGCCTGTGATCCATGCTAGACTTTGGGGGGGGGGTGTCAGTGACATGTTAGTCATTGTGCAGGTCATGCAAAGACTTATTATTATGATTACTTCGGCCCTAATGTGTGTGGAGTATCTTGTGTATCGTTGCTCCTCCCCGTCTTTAGGCTGAATCCTGCTTTTCTTGAGGGTGTGTTTTCAATTCAGAAATATAGAGTAGAGGGTTTTTTTCATTTGTTGGGAATTTTTTTTAGTGTTTTAGTTTGCCTGTTTTGTTGTTTCTGTGGTGCCAGGGATTGTGCCCAGGACCTCACACATGCTGGTAAACACCTTATACTGAAATACACTTCTACCCAGAGTTTGGAAGCACACACACATACACACACACACAAACACACACACACACACACACACACACACACACACACACACACACATATATACACACACACAAAGTAATTTGAACAAAGTCTGATAAATAGCAAATAAGATAATTGAATGTCTTAAAAGTATAAAGTAACTTCTCTAGATTCCTTCTATGCTTACAACATTCCTGCCAAAAGCAATTTCAGGCATACAATACCTATGATCTTTTCAGGATTGCAGAATTGAAGGTAGAAGGCAGGCAGTGGTATAAACATGTCATCCCAGCACTCCAGAGATGGAGGGAAGAGGCTCAGGAGTTCAACAGCCTTCTCTGCTACACAGCAAGTTCCAAGTCATCCTGGACTTCAGGACACCTTGTCTTAAATAAATAAATAAACGTAAATGAAAATGTTATTTCTTTTTTGGTGTCTTTTTCTCATTGTTTTCACTTTTTAAAATTTTTTCCTAGCTTTGCAAGCACACTGAGTAATTATCCCTGCCCCCCAATATTATTTCAATACAAAACTACATAGGGACATAGTTAGCATAACAATATCTCATCTGTGTACATATAAATATCTGCATGTATATATTTACATACTGCTACTTAACTGATAGAGTCCTGATTGTGAAATGTGCACTGGAATTAAATTTATATAATGTTGTCATTATTTACACTATATAAGTGTATATACACGTATGTATATGCACATGTGTATATGTTCACATATACATTCTCCTATTATTTAGTGGATAAGACTACCTAAAATGGATGAGAAAAGTTATCTCTAATTCAGGCCTTCCATAACATAAAGGATTTGCTCAGCTCAAGTTTACTTCAATAATCACTAAAAAATCAAGCCAAAACAAACAACTGAAAAGAAAATATTCCAGCAAGTTGATAAAAATACAATAATAATATGGTCAATTTAAATTGTATGACAATTTTTTCCAGGTAAACTGAAAGCATCTTAAAGGTATCAGTTTTCCTGGGAGAAAACACTTCTATTCTTAACTAGCAATTCCTGGCTGTCTATGCAGCATGAGCCATTATCTGATGTGCAGGGGAACTGTATATTAGCCACAGGGGGGAAAATCTGCATTACTAATGCTGCTTAGAATGGACACATCCTTTCTCATCTTCCCAGCACTTCACCAACTCTGACGGGTAAAGCCTCCCAGGGTCTCAGTGAGACGATGGCAGTTGTATCTGTGACTAGGAAAGGGAGAGAGTCAGGCCAGCCCACTGCTCTCTGAACGTGAGGAGTCAGAATCAGGGCGGGACTGAGACTGTAAGCTACAACCACATATAAACCTCCTATATTGTTAATGTACAAAAAAATTGTTTAAAAAAGAGTAAGGACAGACATACTCTACAGAATGACACAGAGAGAGGAAGACAGAGCAAAACAAAACATGTCTGCAATGCTCCAACTAGAACCCATAGATAACTGAACAGTATTCCAAGTAATAGGTAAGGACTTGAGTCAGACGTTGTATCATTGTTCCCACTGAGCGCAAGCAGAGCCCTTCACGCTGTTTTTGGAGAAGAGTGATCCTGACACTGGGGTGCCCCGTTGTCTGAGACAGCAAAGAGAATGTGTTTTCCAGTCCAATATCTATCAACCAACACATATTGATTTTCTTTAATTATCTCCAAAGAGCAGAAGCGTTTGCTTCTGAAGTGCTTATGTGATTTGAAAAATGTATCACCTATTCGTCGGGCATGTATAATCTATGAAGGCCCTTTCGTTCAAGGTCTGGAGTCCAAAGCCAGCAATTTGTGAGTTATTCACATGTCATTAGATATTCCCTATTAAGATTTGCAGACGTTCCACTTCTTACGCCAAATCAAGAGTGACACTACATAAAATTTCACTTGCGCCGTTAGGCTCAAAAGATCCTGATTCTAATACCACCCAGAACCCATCGCATGGAAGAGCTTGGCACAACAAAATGACTGAAAGGATTACTTTAATTTTAAGCTCTTTAGTTTAAAACAAGTCTACTTTAATTTGTCTTCTTCAGAAGGTGTTTCAAGTGTTTTGCTTGCCATGCATAGTGCTTACCAATACTGATGCTAAACTCAATAGAAGTTCTAGGGTATATTATCAACATGTGCTCCTGAACTGGGGATCAAATAATCTATCATACAGATAACTGACTTGAAAATAACAAATAGTACTTCATTCATGAGGCAGCATACTCTTTATGCTAAATGTCCCTTACGTGACTACATATTTAAATGTAATATTACATAGCATTGAAATTGACTACTGAGTTTGTACATGCACCTGCACACATGAGCATGTGTATACATACATGTGCGCCTCCACACATGCACATGAAAGTAGAAAAAGAGAAAGGTTCATTTTGAACAAAAGAAAAAAGCAAATCACTGAGTTATTTATGTAAGCAGTAGGAATTTATTTTCTGAAAGCATAAAAATATATAGGACCATATACATTAAAAACAATAATGTTGGGGCTGGAGAGGTGGCTCAGGGGTTAAGCCTCTGCCTTGCAGGCGGAAGGTCCTGAGTTCGGATCCTAGACCCCACGCATAGACGCCCAGCAGAAGCGGGGGTGGCCTGCGCTTCTGGTCCTGGTAGGGCAGAACCTATGAATCCTGGGGCAGAGTAAACAAGGAGGAAGTGGAAGCGGCAGTCCATGGTGGTTCCCAAATTCATCCGTGGTTCTACACACGCGCACACACATACAATTGAATAAATAATAAAAATTTTAAAAAAACAATAATGATTTAATTATAATATGTGACAGGAATTTCTGTTGACCTGGTAAAAATAATTATAATCATCTTTATAGCAAAATAGGACAGTTATCACCGTGCCTTAAAAAAAGGAAATCTAGGGGATAGAGAGATGGCTCAATGATTGAAGTCTGCTTTGCAAGCAAAAGAACTTGAGTTCAAATCCCCAGATCCCATGTAAAAAGATCAGTAGGTGTGGCGACCTACCTGTAATTCCAGCCCTGGAAGACAGAGCCTGGGAATCCCCAGAGCAAGTTGGCTCGCCAAACCAGCTCTCATGGTGTTCTCTGGGCTGAAGTAGAGATCCAGGCTCATAGGAAAGGTGAAAGGATGATTCCAATATCCCCTTGAGCCTTCACTGATATATACACACAAGTGCACCTGTGTAGCCATTCATACTCCTATACCCACCCACGTACAAAAACATGCATGCATGCACACACTTCATGTACACATACATGAATTTAAAAAAAAAAGGAAACCTTGGTTATTTGTCAGTGTGGCTTGTTTCTAGTTGAGCTCCAGTTGGGAGGAGCTAATAAGCCCGTGTTCGTCACGCATGCTCACCACCAGGACCCTACAGGCAGTGAGGCCGGCGTAGATCCCAGCAAAGAAGACAACTAAGATTTCCTTGGAGAAGCGCAGTGTCTGGAACAGAAGGACGCCGCGGTGACAACGGGGTAGGGAGCAGACTGGGGTCACTGCCCTGGGAAGAGCCGCTCCCCCTAAGAGAGAGAGTGGCCAGGGGGAGCCTGGGGCTGCAAGCTGCAGGCTGCTGGCCAAGTGGGGCTCGGGCTCCTTCAGAAGTGAACAGGAGACAAAGGGATGAACGCACCTCCAGAACAGAAAGACAAATCATTATAAATAAAAAACCCTCTGGGAATCCAGCTGCTTCTCAAAACCTGTCTTGAGTTAGAGTTTGAAGTGAGGTTTCAAATTAAAAAGACAGGCCACCTTCTCAAAGGCACATGAAATAAATTCAGTGGTCGACTGCAGAGCCTTTATGTCTCTCTAAGGTCACAAGAGAAAGAAAAGATAATACAGGAGCAGGACAAGCTGCGTTATTATTAAATATATCAAATATTTCCCTATCCCCAAAGCATAAAGAAACAACAAAGACCCCTGTGCACCCACCAGAGTTTAGCCACATAAACATTGTACGATATGTGCTTTTCCCCCACTTGCTCAATTTCTTTATAGATATATCACAGGCAGTGAGCTGACCCTATTGTGTATTTCTCCTTCTCTACAGGTAAAGATTATTTCCAAATCTCGACTTATCCTTCACGTACATTTTAATTATAAATGTGTAGTCACAGACTGAGTGGTCTTGCGTGTTTTTATAGTTTAAGAAAATCATTGTATATTGCCTGGAGAACTCTACAATATTTTTTTCTTTGCCCAGCATGAATTGCTTTTCTTTTCTATTTTCATGTATATGCATAGGGTGTATGTGTATGATATATGATTGCATGTGTGGGGCACGCTGGTGTGTGTATATGTGTGCATATGAGCATGCACAAGTGTGCAGGCCTGTGTGAAGGCCCAAGGTAATCAGGACTCATCCTCCATTACTCTTTCACCTGAGCCTTTTTGTAACGGGGTCTCTAGTAAAACCCAGATCTCACCAATAGGTCCAATCTGGCTAGCCAGCTTGCTCCAGGGATTCTCAGTCTATGTCCTCTGATGCTGGAATTACAGGTAAGCCACCACACATACCCAATTTTTAATTATATATTTGCTAGAGAGAGAGAGAGAGAGACAAAGAGAAAATTCACATGCATTCCATTATTCAGGAGTAGAGGTCAGAGGACACATTTCGGTAATCAATTGTGTCCTACCACGTGGACTTCTGTGAATTGAACTCAAGTCACCAGGTTTCTGAGCAGTCGCCTTTCCCACCGAGCTCTCTCGCCAGCCTGCACCCAACATTTTTATGTGGAATCTACAGGTATGAATTCTGGTCCTTGTGCTTGCACAGCAAGCACTTTGTCCAATGGGCCATCTCCCCAATTCTGAGCCATTCACTTTGGCTACCATATGAATATTGTATACTGATAGCACAACACATCCATTGCTCCTGTATCAACAGAGAGTGGGCATCGCCTCTCCTCTTTTCCTGATTAGAAGCAATACTGCAGTGAGCATCTGTGTGTCTCCCTGCCACCTGACGCATATGTGTGAGAGACAGGTACCGGACCTTTTAGCCCTAAAGGAAAGTAGCTTATTAGTTGAACTAATATTGTAATTGCTCATTATAATAACAATAACAATGATATGTTTAGGTTGCAGATACTAATTGACAACTATCATTTGGGGGGCATACAATTGAGAGGAGGTAACATCAGCTAATTGGAGATGAACGGTGGGGGGTTTGTAGAAATCAGTCAAGTTTTGATTCAGTGGCTAAGACTCTGCAGGCTCTGATCTAAGCTGTAAATCAAGTTGAAAGAGCTGAGTGTGTCTAATTTAAGATATATGCCAAGGAGACCTAAATAGCGAGAGAAAATGAGAATAAATGTACTGAGAAAAAAAATCCCTTGACAGGTTCAGGTTAGCATCTCACAGAACGAGTGTCCCCAAACCCCAGAGGCTGATTCACCATGCAGAGCTGTGCAGAATGAGCAGCAGATGGGTAGGATCCTCAAAGCTGATTTTTTTTTTTGGTCCTTACCTTTTTTCTGTCCTCAAACTAACAATTTAGGGTCTGGATGGAGCTAGGGTTTTTGCTTATATCTCACGTCTGTTTCTCTCATCTCAAACAGCCACCTTGTGAGAACTTGCCCTCTGGCTAAGTGAACTGAAATGAAAACTCCTTGGGCACTGAATGGCAGTCCCAGTGGGAGACGGGCCAGACTTCACTGGGAAGAAACAGCGAGCAGATTCCATCCTTTGAGATGTCAACGAGGGATAAAGGTCCAACATCTCACAGGCGGCCTATGAACTACAGGGTGAGGCCATCAATCAAAGAGACCCTGAAAACTGGGCCCTCAGTATTGTCGCCACTGCCACTCAAGACACCACCCAGCAAGTACTCGGAGCCAGAGAGATGTACGTGGCTTTGATTTATAAGGAACTTGGAATTGTTCACTTAAACTTGTTTTATAGAGAAGGAAGTCCAATGCTGATAAATGTCACATTCAAGCTCATGCAGGAGAATGCTGATACATGAAGTCCCTAAGTCTTCATTTCTTGGATTTTGTCGTGGATGATGCACAATAAGAATACACTGTGGCAATTTAAACAGTTCATTTCTGAGGTCTTAGCCTTTAGTCAGCAATCCATTGATACAATGGTACTTGTGCACCTGTGTAGCAGGCTCAAGACCCCACCACCGCAAAAACATTGTTTTCTTGTCATTCGTTACAAGTTTCCTTCAGGCATAGTGGTTCAGGCCTGTAATCCCAGTATGTAACAGGCTGAAATAGAATAATGTGCAGATTAACGCTGGTCTACACAACAGGATCATAGCAGCTAATACAGTAAGACAGGACTTTTTAATGTGTGTGTGTGTGTGTGTGTGTGTGTGTGTGCGCGTGCGCGTGTGACTGAGGAGATTAGTGTTTGTAATGAGCTTGCTGTGAAACTCTGAGGATCTGAGTTTAAAAGCTAAATACATCAATGTATACCTACTATAATTCAAGTGCAGCAAATGCAGAGAAAGAAGGATCCCTGGCAATGGTGGCCTACCAGTCTAACAGAAATGGTGAGCTACAGCTTCAGTGAGACACCCCATCTCAAAATATAAAGAGGAAAGAAATCGAGAAAGCCATCCAACGTCATCCTCTGGTGTCCACTTGCATACACACACACATACACTTGCACACTAGCACATTCAAAAACACCTATAAACATAAACACACAAAGAAGTGTGTGGATGTGTGACTATGTGGGAGAAAGAGAGATTTCCCCAACTTGCAAACATCAGTGCTTTAGATATTCATTAGAAACTCTGTGGAGGGGCAAGTGAGAAAACCTGGAGACCTGAGTTCAATCCCCAGAGTCTTTGCAAAACTGCCCCCCCACACACACCTCTACGCCCATGGCTCGGAGCACGCTTTGGAAAGCTAGCATTCTGCCGTCTTTTAAGAGGGTGACACTGCCCCCTTGAGGCCTGATTGGGCCCACTGCCGCTTCACCATCCATGTCCTATGGGCTGAGCATCCTTCAGGTAGAAACTGCTCCTCCTGCCCTCTTTCTAGACCTCTAGAAGAACCGGAAAAGAGCAGAAACAAGCCCACGGTGGCACACAGCAAATGGAGATAAAGCTTTGTTGTTGTGTGCGATTCTTTGCTATTGTAACATACTAACCACTGATATGGTTATAAGCAAACGGCAACAACGCTAATTATGTTTGATGGGTCACTGTCAAACTATTCACTTAAAATTATAAACAGAAAACATTATGAACATGTTGTTTTTTTTTTGAAGATGAAAACAGCTCACAACTGACAAAAAAAAAAATCGTTTCTTCCCTTAATGTATTTGCTTCCACATTGCACAGAACTTTCCGAAGAACACAAGGAAGACTTCGTTGTAGGTTCACTGTCAGGTGCCGGTCCCTCATCCTCAAGAACTCACGCCTCACGTCAAAAGAGCCGAGCCCTGTGAGTGGGCTACTGTCACTCCACAGCCCCTGTGCTCGGCTCCCTGTCCCTGTCTTTATACCATCCAGGAATGGTGCCGTCCATGTTTACACTGGGCCTTCCCGCGCCCACTAATGCAATCAAGATAATCCTTCGCAGGCAACCCCAGAAGCCAACCTTAATGCAGAGACAATTATTCTATCATACTTTCATTAAAATTCACTGAATTTGCTCCCGTTTCCTGTGTTCACCCACTTTTCTCAAAAGTTTCTACACTTGACTATAACCAATCAGGATGCATATGTCAACATGTCTGTGGCACTATCGATTCAGGGAGGGCCCTAGACCGGGCTCCCGAATCCAGGAGATCTGGATACAGATAAACCTGAAAAGGAACCATACAGGCAGAGGGATGGACAACCAATGGGTGGAAGGATGAACAACCAATGGGAAAGAGGGATGAACAACCCCTCCCTTACCCAGGAGTTCCTAGGGCAGGAAGTACTGTCCCCCTTACCGACAGTGTCTCTGTCACTGTCTTGCCCTGCCTTCCCCCAGCCCTGAAGACCTGCCCCCCGGGGAAGGGGCAGGGAAGCGTCCTCCCCCACTGTCCCCAAGTCTGAGCAGGGAGGAGGCTGGATGAAGACCTAGGTTATCAATGATGGAGGAGGGTACTGATGGAGAGGCAGTGGTGGGGGTAGGGTAGCGGTCATGACTCTGGCACCCACTTGTCCTGGCATGGCCCCCTCAACCTACTCCTAGGAACCAATTCTCCCATCAATACTACACCTACTGCCCCACCTGGGCCAACACTGGGGGAGGCATGCTAAGCACCCACACTGAGGCCAACCCCCCATTAGCACCAATGCTCCCAGGAGAGAGCCCTGTACCCCACTTCCATAGTAAGGACTCGGACAGCTGCCTTTCCTGAGTCTCTCTCTCTGTTCCTCGTCACATACATGTATTCACACTTTCACACAGAGGAACACACACATACATCCCACGTCACTGAGGGAAGGGGGAGAAGGCAGGATGAAGGCATCATAGCTCGAATGATTCGGGAGAATGGGAGGAGTCCCAAGTACCTGCAAGAGGCCGTGTCCATGGCTGAGAATGAGAGTGGAGGGGCAGGGTGGCGCCAGGGGAAGGAGGGAGATGGCAGGTGGGTCAGGAACTCCCCTGGGCCCCCAGGTGTGGGAAGAGGTGATGAGAGGACTTACCCACAGGACAGGAGGAATACAGGAATCAGCACCCTGGGGAAAGAGGAGACAAAGACAGCACGTGTGGCTGGGGACCTCAGAGGACGGGGCAGGCACATGCACAGGTGGCAGCAGATGCGCCTCCAGGCTTCTAACTACTTGGAACACTTGAACAGTGGTGGAAGGACACTGCCCTGCAGACAGAATAGTATTGTTTCTCTCTCTCTCTCTCTCTCCCTCTCTCTCTCTCTCTCTCTCTCTCTCTCTCTCTCTCTCTCTCTCTCTCTGTGTGTGTGTGTGTGTGTGTGTGTGTGTGTGTGTGTAGGAGCAGTGGAAGGTTGAGGGTCAGAGGGTCAGAGAAAGTCAGCTCACCCAAGTGCAGTCCAATAGAGCGTTCCTCACCAGAGAGTGGGAGATGACTCAAGCCAAAGGCTCTGAATTTGAGAAAAGAAGGAAGAGGAAGGAAGCTAAGAGGTTCAAAGAAAAGAAGAGGATCGCTGACTCCTTCTCCCCCTGAGCCCCAACTAAGTGCTACTCACAGAAATACCCCCATTTTATGCCAACCTGCTCCTAGACTGAGCTAGTGCATTAGTAGGGGGTAGGGAAGGAGGAGAGCAGGGGGAGCCCAGAAGACAGGCAGGAGACAGGGAAGTAGAGTCCTAGGGGGTGGAGGCTCTGGGGCGCATTCATGCTCACCCCGCCCCCTGGCAGTAGCTAATACTACAGAATATCAGGAGGGAAGGAACCTGGGCTGCAGTTCTTTCTGGGTGGGCACCAAGGCGTGGGAGGATGGGGACAGGGAGGCCCCTAGGGCTGGGCACTTGAAAGGAGAGGTATGTGGGTAGCAAATCCTGCTGGTGAGCGACAGATGGAACTAAGCCAGCATCAGTGGCAGAGAGCAGAAGTACTGGGGAAGGGTGACAAAGGGGCATGAAGGATGAGGGCAAGCGAGGAGTGCCAGGCCCCTGCTAGGTTTACTCACAGCCCTGATTAGCAGCCCTACTCTTGGGGGGTCTGCTGGGGGTATTTCTCTCTGATCTGGGAGAGAAAGGGCAGCTTTCAAAGTCCATGAGGGTGGGAAAGGGGGAAAGGGGTTTTTCCTCTCTGGCCAGGCTCAGCTTAATATCATCTCTCTCTCTTTCTTTCTTTTCTCTATCATTCTCTCCTTTTTGTCTTTTTTCTGTCTAGTTTTTCTTCATTTCTCTTCTCCCCTCACTTAGTTTCTAAAGTGCAATTAGGATGACTATCAGTTTTTTTAGCCTCCAGGAGGCAAGCCAAACTCAGCCAAGCTGATCATTGCACCTAGGCCCTTGGGGATATAGAGGTCCATGGCCTGGGGGGGCAGGTGAGTGAGGGCATCTGCCCCCATCCCTCATTCCTCCTCTCTAAGGTCAAGATGGCTTCTCCCTCTTAGTTCTCCCCACCCTCCCCTACCTTCTGAGAGGACCGGGTTCTAGGAGCTAGAGAACTTGGGTCTCAGCCTCTTCCACACCATCCTTTCATAACAAGTTCAGGGCTGGAGTGCCTAGGGATAGGAAGGGGGGTTGACAGTGCGGGGATGGTGGAGGAATCGTGTCTACCCAAGAATGGGAAGAAGGAGAAAGGAGGTTGGAGGTCTCCCTGAGCCTCGGGTTCTGTCCTTTCCCTTCTCTCCGGGCTCCTCCTCGCCAGCTGCACACACCCTCTGGACGCCTGAGGCTTTAGCTTCCAGACCCTCAAAGACCTCCAGGACGAGTGGGGGAGAAGAGCTCAAGGGAGCGTTGGACTTTCGTGTGCAGGAAGCAGCTGGCGGGGCAGGTCCCCCATCATGGATCACACTGCGATCAGTCCTCTTCAGCAGCAGCTTGGGTGGGAAGTGCTGGGTGCTGTCTTTGCCGTGGTTGATGTAGTTAGAACGCCAGCGGGTTCCTGTCCTGATTCTGCAGGATTTGTCCACACGCAGGCCAGGGCGGTCGTTGACATTAGCAGCACAGCCTGCAGCCGTCACTTCCCTGTCGTCCAGGTTAAAGGCAAAGGGTGACCCCACTTCAAAGACAGTGTCAGAGGCCACGCCCAGGCCGCGGCTCAGCTGGAGCACAGCTGGAGCTGCTTCGGAGTGATCTTGATGACACAGCAGTGGTCCTATTTGCAGGAACAGGAGGGACAGAGGGACTCCTGGATCCTGCACCGAAAGAAGTCCTTGCAGCCCTCACAAGAGACCCGGTAGTGATGCCTTGTCCCCATACAGAACACATTGCTGGGCTTTGTCTGTCTAGGTAACTAGGGATAAACCCCACGAGCTGGCTCTCAGGGAACACTGCCCCTCTTTTTTGCTTTCCATCTGGTGACTTGGTGCTGTTCTCCTTGGATCTGACCTGTACTCTTCCTTGCTTGGCTTCAGTTCCATTCACTTCAACTTCAGGATGCGCTCCAGCAGGCTGAGAGACCAGGGTGGGTGTGTCACACACACACACACACACACACACACACACACACACACACACACACACGGACCCCACCCTCACTCCCCCACAGCCGCCACACATGCCCTAGAGCTTAGCATCCGTGGTACGGGCCTCAGCACTTGGCCCCAATGAGAAGGCAAGTGGTGAGTGGGGCCAGAAAGTGGTGGGGTGGGAGAGCTGAGGGGGGAGGTAAGCTCAGTTCCTAAGCTAGGAACTGGGAAATATTCAGAATTCTGTCCTGGCCAAAGATTCACTCCACATGCCTGCTGGACAGGCCCAGGCAGCCACAGGGCAGAGGTCTCAGCCCTCCATGCCCAGGGCATCCATGGGGGGCAGGAGGGGCCCAAGCCATCAGCCTCCAGCACCCAGTAAGCAAGGGGGAGTCGCATGTACTCCCCCCCCACCATTCATCCAGCCAAGACAGTGGCCACTCTAACCAACAGTTTTTCTTGACCAACTAGTATATAAGAGCGTCATTTTCTGGACTGGAGAGATGGCTCAGGGGTTAATACTCTGTCTCACTAAGCAGAAGAACCTGAGTTTGGATCCCAGGTCCCCTGTTAACAAAAAAAAAATAATAATAATCAGGCAGAAACAGCTGCGGCCTACACTTCCAGCTCCCGAGGCAGATCCCGGGAAATCCCAGTGCAAAGCAAAAAGGAGGTAGAAGCAATCTAGGATGATTCCTGAAGTCACCCTTGTTCCTCCATAGGAACACACAGTGCCCTCTGATACACATACATAAAATAAAAAGAGCTTCCTTTTCTGAAATGAAGAACATTGAAAATCTCCTTTGTGTGATAACCACACAAGTTTGAGGACCTAAATTCAATACCCCAAAACCCACATTAAAACACACACACACACACACAGACACACGCACGCGCGCACATACACACGCATATGCACATAATAATAATAATAAAATTAAAAAAAAATAAAGCCAAAAGTATAATGGTGCTTATAATTCCAGTGCTGGCTAGGCAGATCCCTGAGGCTCACCAATCTAGCTACTTTGTGAATTCCAGGCTAACCAGTGACCTTGTCTCAAAAAAAAAAAAAAAATAGTGAATGGCACTTGAGAAATGACAGCCAGAGGTTGTCCTCTGACCCCCACACATAAACACACACACTCTTGAAAGCCAGATTTGGTGAGAGTAAAAAAGAGGTATTAGGAGTTCCCTTTGACCACATTGGATTGGTGAAATCTCTGAACATCCAGGTGGTTCCTGGTAAACAGCTTGTCGTTAAAGTCTGGCACTCCTAGTGGGTAGAACAGAGCTGCCAGCGAGAATTTTTAAGGGGACTTGGGGCTGTCAAGACACAGAAGATGAAGAGTCCATCTATGGTCCATCTACTGTTCTTCTAAAATCACAAGTTTCTTTTTATCAAGTAAACCTACAATAAGAAAATTAAGACGAAGCACCTCAATGTGTTCTTTCTAGACACCAAGCCTCTCAATTTTTCATGTAAAAGGAGCATTAAGGAAAGTAAGCAGGGCCATTCATAAAACCGATGACAGGTGACAGCATTGGAGGATTAATCCAGTCTCATACCCCACATACTCTAATGCATGCTATGCATACATGTCTTATGACATGTGTAGCAGTTAGCCTGCATAGTTGCTGATAAATCACCATTAAACGGCATAAGGGAACAAGAGCTTATTCTCTTACAATTCCTAGTTACAGTTGTTTGTCCATCTTAGCAGGAAAGCTCACACCAACCAGGGCCGAGGGAACCGGCCACACCATCTCCACATGGCAGCTGAGAGAGGGATGATCCTCACTTGCCAGACCAAGTGTACACAAGGATGCCAACTTCCTCAACCAGCTCTCTGTAATTTATTCCTGGGCCTTCCCCATCAGCTAGACAGTCTTCTACACGTTTGCTCTGGGCTTAACCCAACCACTAATTCTCTATCCAGAGCTCAAACCCTCAACTGTCAAATTGACAACTGTGCCTTACTATAACAACATGTAAACTGAAAATGTCCAGTTCTCCCACAACAGATAGAGTAGAGCAACCTTTGTGGTAGCCAGCGCCTCGGCGTTAATAGATGACTGCAGCAAGCCCTCCTGGAGGAAGAAGAGTGAGGGATCATTCAGGAGATCTTGTTACCTTCCCAGCAAAAGAACCAGCCAGAAATTCAATTTCACCATGAGAAGAGCAAGTACATACAGACCTAACTTTAACAGGACTTTTATCCCACCTGGTTAACTTCATTATTCTTCATGCCTCTGGGACCACCACTGGTAATATTCTTCAACCTTGTCCCTTCTTGTTGAGGAAAAGGATATGACATGGAGTGCTTTGCATCCTCAGACCATGCCACCCAACAAGTTTTCCTTGCTCTTGAGATTCCCCAGGAAATACAATTTCTCATTAAGTTTCAACATTCTGCATTTTGACTACAGCATTAGTCAAGGTTTTTCAATGTTCTAGATCAATTCGCTTTTAATCTTTTTTTATTATTTATTATTTATTCAATTGTGTGTGTATGCACGTGTATGTATGTAGGTATATATGTATGTGTGTATATGTGTGTGTGTGTGTGTGTGTGTGTGTGTGTGTGTGTGTGTGTGTGTGTAGAACCATGGATGAATTCCGGAACCACCATGGACGCCTCCACCTCCTCCTCGTTTACTCTGCCTGGGGATTCACAGGCTCCGCCCTACCAGGACCAGAGACGCAGGCCGCCTCCGGTTCCAACCAGCATCTATACATGGGGTCTAGGATCCGAACTCAGGACCTCCCGCCTGCAAGGCAGAGGCTTAACCCCTGAGCCACCTCTCCAGCCCCTAGATCAGTTCACTTTGAAATGAAGAAGGCCTGGAGCTGAGCCCCAAGGACTCTGGTGTCCGAGGTCAAGTTTGGGAAGGTGACATCGTGAGCAAGAACCAGTGTCACAGAACACTAGTGCTGGCTGGGTTTGCTGCACAGTATCCAGTCCCTTTCTTTCCCCGAGTTAGGACAACTGTCTCTTCCTCTCCCTTACGCATGCATGGGATTTGTGTAAGTCCACTTCTCCCTTCAGTCCTAAGAGTGGAGCATTCAACCAAGGCCTTGGCCAGTCGCTGTAACCCATCCTATTGGCTATGGGTGGACAAGACGACAGACACTCATTTCAAGACTCTTCTGGCTGACGTACACTTCTCTTGCTAGGTTTCCATGTGGGTTAATGAGAGTTGGGTCTACAGCAGCCAGCTTTTTAGTATGAGAGGGGAGTAAAGTACCTATGAGAATGGAGGAGACTTGAGAGGGGTAGAGGGAAGCCAACAGAGCTAAAGCAACTCTTCTAGGACCATCTGAGCTCCCGCCTCAGGCCACACCTAACGCCAACCCACCAGGACACTTGAATGATAGGAACCATAAATTATTGCTCTGCTTGGTCTCCTTCGGCATCGATTTTTTTTCTTACCAACAAGGACATCTTTAATCAGTGGAGACCATCTCAAAGAGTGCTCAACTGTGGCTGATGCTGATTCAAGATTTAAATTGAGGCCCCACAGGACTTGACGCCCCAGAAGCTGCATCAGGGGCCTTGACAAGATCAGCCACTGTGCAGCAGTAGTTTGGAAACCATTGGAATAACCCCACATGTGCTTCTATCCATCACATGGAACAGGGAGTACACTGAACAAAGCACTGGCGGGCTGGACTCCACGCGCAGCTCAGCCACGCACGGGCCGGGCTGACCTTGGGCAAAGCACTCGCTTAATTTCCTGACAGTTAAGAGCTCTGGAATCTCTCAAGAGATCCACCTGTTGGTGCCTCTCTCGCTCTAAAACATCTCAGCAGTTTGCTACGTCCAACAAATCTAGACTGTTCAGAAACTGAACAGGAGAACCATCTGGTCTCCAGAACACTCGTTAGCATGCTCCCTGCACTGAGAAACTAATTCTCTTTGGCTCACTTTTCAGCCCTTAGTAATCATCTCACCAAAGGCCATGCCCTTGTATGGTTATTGCAGAGAGGGGGTGCAGAGCTAGGGGCAGGCAGCACTTGCCTCTGACAACCCACCCTGCATCTCCTCATATGCCCCAAAGCCGACAGTCTCTCAGTGTGTCCTCTGGGATCCAGAGTCACTTTGCTGCTTCTGTTTTCATCATCCCTTTGACTGTTGACCAAAGACAAGAGTGACACATTCCTGGTACCTGGCCAAGAGAGTCCAGAGGCCTCTGATTGCTGAAAAGCAGATCTTCTTTTTCAAGTGGCAGTGTTTGGAGAGAATGCTAAGCATACGCTTCACAGTCCAAGCTGCTCGCACTGCAGACTGGACACTGGCCATAAAGCAAAGCATGCATAAAAGGTTGGCCACATGCACATTAAAGGATGCTCCAAGGATGGGAGGGGGAGGCACTGGGAAAGGGGAAGGGAGGGGGATGGGAGGGAGGGGACCAGTGTACCTGTTAAGTTTGTATGAGTGGAAATAAAAAAAATAAAAAAAAAAAGAAATAAAACAAGCAAAAAAAAAAAGAAAGAAAGAAAGGTTGGCCGCCATTAAAATTCATCCTTCTTACTCGGCTCAGTCTACAGCAGAAGAAGCAAGGTTAACTTTTCAACAGGGTAACATGGCATATATATCAGTACTAACAATGAGGTTTTTATTTCCCTGAGTCAGCTTTAAAACTAATGTTGACTTTTATGGTCGATACATTATGGATCACCATATTTATGTCAAGACATATTGGCATGAAAATAAATCAATGAAAATATTAATCCGAGAGCCTGGGGTTTCGGTTAAACCCTTGGCAACTCTCCCCTCCCCCTCATATTTCACTGGAGGGCTTCAGAGACCTCACCTCTGACATAATTTACTGAATGTGAAATCAAGGCCTATTCTCATTCTGCGCAATGACTGTTTTTAACTGGCCTTGTATATATAATCAGCATCCAATTTTTCCAACTTTGCTTTTTTACTGTAAACATATCTACCTGCCCCCTATCATTAACAGAACTGTCAATTCAAATTTATGGTTTCTGCATGAACAAAATATCTCAGAGCAAACAGCATACCTCCGGCTTGTATGCTGTTAATAAATGAAACTGCATTGAGATTGGCTTCAGCTGTTTTCTGTCTGCATTTGTTTAACGATCATGAGAAATATGTCATGTGCTTTAGAAAACATGCTCATAATTTATAAATTATTAAAGAAAATGGAGTAAAAATGCATACTTTTTTGCTAGCAACCTCTCTCTTTCTGGTGCACTCTAGCCTCATAGGTGGACATGTCTTCCACCAGCAGCTCCCAAACTTTCTGAAGGAAATGGATGCCTGAATATTCATGCACTTACCAAATACAAACCTGCCCCATAAGGAACTATCACATAAATCCCAGGGCCCATCATAGTTGATCATCATGTGCACAGTGGGTTTACAGTTCAGGAGTGGTTTTATTTCAAGGGCCCATCACAGTAAGTGATGTACACAGTGGGTCCACAGTTGATGAACAGCCTGATTTCCAGGACCTGTGGCAGAATCCTGTTTTTGACTCTATGTGGAATTAGAAATCTACAAGAGCAGAGGCTAAAGGATGTGTTGGTAGGTGTGTCCAGCCTTTTGACACTATATTGTCATCTATGAAATTAATACTTGAGAACTATACAGTGGAGTTTCCCAATCCTCCTATCTTATCCCACCCACCCACCCCCAAAAAAACCTAATGCCTTAAGTAAATTTGTAATGTGTTCTGTGGCTTGTGGTTGGCTATACCTGCTAAGGAGAGTCACAGTTAGGAGAGAGTAAAAACAGAAATGCAGTGAAGTAGAGAAGAGAGGGAGCAGGCAGGATGCCCGCTGGCAGAGGCCTTCCTAGTTCCATCACAACCCATCGCCAAGTCAACTTCATTTTTCTTCTAGACCAGCACCACAGCCTTCTAACTTGCCTCTCAATGCTAGCCC
This sequence comes from Typhlomys cinereus, assembly GCA_023101885.1. Taxonomy (NCBI): domain Eukaryota; kingdom Metazoa; phylum Chordata; class Mammalia; order Rodentia; family Platacanthomyidae; genus Typhlomys; species Typhlomys cinereus. The sequence goes on along the minus strand of JALPQD010000065.1, from coordinate 4,622,957 downwards.
TTTGCTGGCACAATGACTTTCCAAAATGAACCCCCTCCCCCTCACATCGCCCTGTGTGTGTTCCACACATGCAAACACACAGACAGAAATTAGTAAGACCCCTAAGCCTTGTAGAGGAACGGAACCCCTAAGCCTTGTAGAGGAACGGACCACACAGCTGGAGGGGAAAGGCCTCTGTACTACTATCGAATTATATATAGGCTACTATAGAATTATCTTTTCCACTCAAAGTAGACAAGGATTTTGATTTGTTCTCAGTGGGTGTGTCTTTGGGTGTATCTGTATATATCGGAGCTATCTGTGTCTATGGAGGCCTAAAAGTAAGTTCAGGAATCACCCTGGATTACACTACCTCTTCTTTGCTTTGCTCTGGAGTTTCCCAGGCTCTGCCTTCGACGGACAGAAGTAAAGGCCGCCACCATTTCCACCTGATATTTTTATGTGGGATCTGGAATCCAAATTCAGGACCTTCTGCTTGCAAGTCAGAGGCTTAACCCATGAGCCATCTCTTCAGTTCAACAAGGATTCTTTAACTGACCAGAAATCAAAACCAAAAAAGAAACAATAAATTCCACTGTGCTAAAATTAAGAACTAAGCCAGATGTTATAGCCCTTACTTACAGGCAAGATGATTACAAATGAAAGGTTCTCTGGGTTTTATAGTGAGATCCTGTCAAAAACAGAATTATTAACTTCTATTCCTCAAAAAAGAAAAAGTGTGGACATAGGCCATTAAACTAGGAAGGGAAGGTACAAACCAGCAAAAATGTACTTGTAACATGACTAGGTAAACTATAAAGAAATACTAGGCATCAAAAAACTAAGAAAGATGACAGAATAGGAAAGTGAGTCAGAAGAATGAGAAACGACACCAGGTAATCACTTCCTGGAAGAACCCAGGTCCAAACACAGCAGGAGCCACCTGTCTCTCAAGCAGAGTGGCAGGAGCATGTGTGACAAGAGAGGGACATCTCATGGGGCTCAGGACCAAAACAAATTCCCAAGCCCTCTGTGCTCAGAACTTACCACATCCTGGCTGCTACAGGCTTGTCTGGGGAAACCGCAGCCCTCCAAACCACAGAAAGAGCAACACGAATGTTCCTGTGCAGAGTGTGGTCTGGCCAGCCAGGCAGCCGCACAGAGACCCTGAAAAAACTCCTGAGCTAGAGTTCTCTCAGATTCTCAGAGAACAAGAGTCTCATAACGTTGAGCATTCAGCGACCCTTGGTGGGTTCACTTCAGAGAATATGGCTCAGGGGCTCGGAGTGGGCCTTTCTTGGCTCCCAGCAGACCTGAAAATGAAGGTAAGCTTTGGGCTCAGGACCACCTGCCCCCCCCACCTCCACGCTTGCCTGTGAATTCACAACGCCTATAGGCATCACGGGGTGAGGGGCGAGCAGACCCCAGGAGGGGCCACCACGGAGAAGCAGCCTGTGTCAAGACGATTGAAGTACTGCCAACTGACCCTCAGAAACTACTGCACCAGCTGGACATCCTGTGCCAGGTGTTGACCAAAGGTGTGGTGCAGCTTGACACTTACTGAGTCTGCACATGGTCTCAAAATGACTGCGACACTCAGGGACTCTGAAGTGAAAGATCTTCTCTAATTCAGTTGTTCGGCTTCGATGAGGAGACATTTTCTCAAGCTGTGAATTTACTAGATAGATTCCTACCTCAAATGAAGGTATAATGGAAACATCTTGGGTGTGTCAGGCTGAGCTGCTTTTACTTGGCTGTAAATACCAAGGAAAGAAATACCCCACTGGCAACTGTCTTGATCCAAGTAAATCAATACAGGTTCACTGTTTCAGACTCGATGAGACTGGAGAAGATTGTGTTAGAGAAGGGGCGTTGGAAAGTCAAAGCTACGACTGCCTTTCAATTTCTACAACTGTATTACTCATTCATTCAAGAACACCTTTTGCTCCAATGTTGAAAGACTATAGGTTCAACTTAAGGCATCATATTTTCCAAGTCTTATGTGTTGGTATTAGCTCACAGGCACTGCAAAGGGTAGAGTTAATTAAAGGGGAAAACGTCTTCAAAAGCCCAAGATTAGACTTTCTGGCAAAAGCATATATCCAGGTGGTTAACTAAATATTCATCACACAAATGCTCCAAACCAACCGCGCAGAAGTTGAAATGGACTGTGTCTGAGCGCACCGCATGGCAACTGAGGCATGGTTACAAGAACTTCTAATAATTCCTGAAGCAATTTCTTAAATGGGTAAATTGGTAGTTATTCTCTGCAATTGAGAAAAGCTTCCAGAGTGGTTATTTTCTTCTGCAACTGAAAAACTGAAATATTACCTTCAAAATGAACACTATGGAATTGGAAGAGTAAAGGGAAGGATGACTTCACTGATCCTGTGAGCTAGTGTTTGAAGGCATTCACAAGGCACAGCACTCTTAGAACAGAGTTACCCAATCTCTAAATATGTCAACAATTTCATTAAATTAGTTTAGGAAACAGCATCCTCCAAACCTGATTTTGTTAAGCTGCTGAAACAGTTTTTTTTTTTTCAATTCACTTATCATCTCGCTGTAGCTTCTTAAAAATGACAGAAGCCCAAGTAGGACAAGGACCAAAAGTTTAAGACATATATAAACACATCTGAGTCTTTTAGCTGATGAGCAAAAGCATTATGAACTTGGATGATGCACTTACATAGCAATGCAGGACAGATAATCTCATATTAGGTTTCTGCAAACTTCCAGGATGGCCTAACTGTATATAGTTCACATATCACTGCTAAAGCAGGTAGATTATTAGAAAGTAATTATATATATATATATATACACATATGTACATATAAAAGTATTAACTTGGTCACTGATCTATACATATCCTAGCCATCTAACTTTCTTAATTAATATTAATGATATACTTTTATATGGTCAAAACTACCTGTTAACATTTAGCACATCTGCTCATGGCATCTGCTCATGAATCTTGGCTATGAACATCTCTCACTTTTAGCAGCTAGTAATATTTATGCAGACTTCCATTAAAATGTAATTGTGTATTTTATCTGAATAGCATTGTTGCAACGACGAACCCTTCAATAAAATCTTTCTCCACCTTTGGGCTATGGATTCCATGATGTTATAGTGATTTAAGTTATGGAGTCTCAAAACATCACAGGTAGATTACCACTATGTTCTCAAAACTTGTCTACCTCTGTGTTCAGTGGGGTTATGGTTAAACTCGAGTTCACCTACAAGAACTGAAATCAAAGCTAAAGATATAAATGTGAGGGGGGCTGGTGAGGTGGCTCAGGGGTTAAGCCTTCGCCTTGCAGGCGGAAGGTCCTGAGTTCGGATCCCAGATCCCACGTATAGACGCCAGGCGGAAGCGGGGGCGGCCTGCGCTTCTGGTCCTGGTAGGGCGGAGCTTGTGAATCCCGGGGCAGAAGGAGGTGGAGGCGTCCATGGTGGTTCGCGAATTCGTCCGTGGTTCTACACATACACAGACACACACACGCACGCGCACATACACACGCACATGCACACAGTTGAATAAATAATAATAAAAAAATTTTAAAAAAGATATAAATGTGAGGGAAATAAGGTAAACTGTGAATCTTCACTTTCACCATTGATCTGTCTATATTGAATCGATATATTTAAGTGATATTGAAATGATAAACTATTTAATTTGAATGTCAAAAGTTGAATTATGAATTTCACAGCAAAACAAACAATCCATGAACGCACTTTCAAGGCACTATCAGAGTTAATATTTTAGTCAGTAAATGGTTTCTTGACACCTGGAATATGTAATAGATAATTCAGAGATGGGATTTTTGTTACTACTTAAGAATTACACTTAAACTTGTAGCATTTTATATAAAAAAAACAGGCTTCACAAGTTTAACAAATTTATGAGCTATCTTTAATATTACTTCCAGAAAACAGGCGATATTTGTATCCATTACATTTTTAAAAAAAAAAAACTTTTGTATAAAGTACTCCCTTAACAGTCCTGAGAAAACTAATTTCTGTTGTCTTAGTGAATTTTCACTCTGAAAACTTGCTTTGTCCTGCTAAAGTAAGTTCAAGGTAAATAAATCACTCCAGAAATTTTCTGCAGGCTGTTTCTTACAAAACTGTCATTGCTTCTCATGTAGAATGTTGTTTTAATAGGAAGAGAGTATCTGTGCAAACAGGAAGAGAATATCTTTGCAAGAATTCTCTGCGGTGTCTTAAGTAGTATGGGACTGCAGAGGTGGTGTTGGGGGTGTCAGTCCAACCATAATGGCTATAATATTGACATTATGTAATGAATAAATGACCACTGAAAACATAAACCAAAGAACTATAGTGTGCCTTATCGTTAACCTTTATAGATACTTGTCAGTTTTTCCAAAGGCTGGCATATTTGATATTTGGAAACATCAGTTTTTCATTTTGAGTTGGCAGAGGTAACCTCGCCCAGCTGCCATTATGTTTAGTACTAAGGGATATACCTTTCAATAAAATGAATGAAATGTGCAAAAAGAAAGAAAGAAAGAAAGAAGAGTCTGTCCCTCAAGCAAAAGGACCTGAGTTCAGATCCCAGATCCCACATATAAATGCCAGGCAGAAATGGTGGCAGCCTGTACTTCTGGATCTGAAAGCTGAGCCTGGGAAAACCCACAATAGAGCAAAAAGGAAGTAGAAGCCGTCCAAGATGACACCTGATGACACACTTGGGCTTCCGGGAGCATATACAGCCCCTTCTAGTGTATACACACACACACACACACACAGAGGCAGCCTCAAAGCCCCATATTGATGCCCTTAGTGGACAGGTCACCTGCCTTGTCCCTCACTCCTGAATAAACCCTAACTCTGCTTTCTGGCTGAGTTAGGCTTATTCAATGCCAATCACCCTCTTCTCCAGTGGGTGAGTCCTCCCATACCACTGCCCACTCCACCCCAGCAACCTTGCAGCCACAGCTGAACTCTGCCAGGGTGTTCACGTTAGAAGCCTATTTCAGCAGGCTATGAGGTGCTTGCTGGGGGGAGGGAGGGTGAGAGGGTGGAGGGAGCGGTCCTGGGATTGCAGGTCCTCGGCCCCGCTGATGCTTTAGGCAACTTTCCCTCTACTGTCTAGTGCCCCCCACGCTGTGTGGGACATTTCCTCTCTCACCCTACATCCAACCAACATCACTGTTTCCTCATGCATGACACATGGACTAAGATTCAGCTGCCAAGCATTTAAAATCTTTGATGTTGAATGAAAAGAAAGGAGAAACACTTCTGGAGTAGCACCTCTCCAGGTTCTAAGTCCAGAGGCAGGACAGAACTTAGAGTCGTGATGTTATTTTTACCAGTCGAACTTTGAAGTTTCTCATGTCAGACTCAGTTTGCAAGCATCGCACAGGGACCAACAAGAGCATAGCGCTGTTATTTTTCCACAGTTACATCAGTTCCAGAACCTTCTCTACTGCAGCACATATTTCCCAACTGCTCCACTGCTTACACTGATCTGAAACAGCCAGTTATGTCAGGTCCTTGTCAACAGAAAACACAAATCTGTGAGCTGCTGTATAAACTAAATATTGAAATTAAGTATTCACTGTATCGAGGCAATCCTCTAAATTTTTCAAGAATGCAATTTTGCTTTCATTGTGAAAGCATAAAAACCCTTGGCCTCCCACGTGTTGGAGCAATGCAGACATTGGAAAGGGGCTACGTACAGAGCAGGTGCGAGCTCACCCTGAAAAACACAATAAAAACCACTTAAAAGCTGGCGTAATCGCTTCTGATATGAAGACTCGGGTAAACTGTAAAAATGGGTGATGGAGGGGTTGCCACATAGCTGTCATTCTTAACAGTTCCCTAAAACCTACCTTCAACAGACCCCTCTACCTGTGGGGAGCACATTCCAGGATGCACTATGAAGGCCTGACACTGTGTCTGGTGCTGGCCCCCACATACACTAAGCTACTTCCTCTACAGATGCACCTAGGACAAAGTTTAATTTATAAATTAGGCACAAGGAGTGATTAGAAGCCACCACTAATAGCAAAGCTGAACAATTCTAACCATGTACTCTAATGAAAATGTGTGCTTTGGGAGATTATTAGGTAAAATAAGGGCCGCCAGGATAAAAAGGGCTTCAATTCCATGACAGTGTCTGTGTGGTTGTTAACTACAGATGTCAACTTGATAATTGAAGGCTTGAACTCTGTGCATATTTGTAAAGAAAAGTTAAGCCCTGAGCAAACCTGTTTATTGGAATAGACAAGCCTTCTGGCAAGTGAGGTTTGCCCCTCTCTCAGAAGTCCTATGGAAATGACATGGCCAGTTTCCTCAGCCCCTTACCGTTGGTCTGAGCTCTTCTGTCAGTCTTGACTAAGCAATGTAACTGGGCAGTCGTAAGCTAGATAAAATCCCTTGTTTCCATAAGCCATTTTGTGGTGGATTTACTAGCAACATGCAGGCAAACTGTGACATCATGTGACAACCTGCATGGTATCCTGTGATAACCAAATGACTATCAGGCAGGTAGCACATACAGTGTGGATACACCTGATGGGGATCAGGTCACGAGACAGAACAGGGCAGCAAGAGAGTTCATCATGCTAGGCAGAAGGGCACACCATCTAAAGCTGGGGGGTTGTCTACTAATGAAAGTTTCTAATTTTGAACTATGATTGACCTCATGGAACTGTGAACTCAGAAAGGAAATCCAAAAATGAGAAGGAATGACTGTATTCTGCCCTCTCTCTTTTTGCCATTATTTCCAAATCATGTCTTTCCAGACAGGATCTGTCCTGTCTAACACGGGCAAAAAGTCTAGTGACTTGAGGCACATCTTGGTATTTTATGTCCATGTCTTATTTGAGGGGAGAAGTGGATGATAGATAAGAAATCATTCCCCTGGAAACCTTATAACTTCTGTAAAAGAAGTTCAAACTTGCACAAGACCATGAAAGATTCAATTTCCACTTAAACCTTTGCAATGTTGATCTCTCAGCTACCATGCCTATTTCTCAGGAGCTTTTGTTTTAGCACCAATAAGTATGCTTAATACTTTATTTATTGGGAAAGATAGTGAGACACAGAGAGAGAGAGAGAGAGAGAGAGAGAGAGAGTAACCATGGTACATGGTTGGAGTTCTGAGAACAATTTTTGGAAGTCAGTTTTTTCCTTCCACCATGTGGGCTTCCAGGGATTGAAATCTGGTCACCAGGTTCTCAAGAAAGTGACTTATGTCTCACAGATTCCATCCGGGAACTTTTGAGTAACAGTCACTCACCATAGAAGGCCATTCTCAGCTAACTCTAATTCCATTTTTTTGTGTGTATGCGTGTGTAAAACTAATATAGTAACTGTAGACAACAGACCAATGTGATTAGTGGTGGTGGTGGTGGTGGTGTGTGTGTGTGTGTGTGTATACACACATGCTTAGTGAGTTTTATCTCATTCACAGATACTGTGCTGTGTATAAGAGCACAGCCCAAACTCTGGTTTGCATTTGCAAGAGGCTGAGGACTACAAACTGTCTGTGGGTCTTTGTTGCCACCTGGTGGTCAGTTGCATCAATAGCATCAATGGATTTGAAACACATGAAATTAATTTTAGATAAACCATTTGTTGCTTTAATCCACACCTGAATTAACTACATCTGAGCCCTCCATTTAAAGAAGCCATTTAAGACCAATTTATTATGCCAGGATGTAAATTCCTGATTCGTTTTGTAAACAAACATTGTGTGGATACATGCAACACAAAGATAAGTGTGTATCAACAGATAAACAGATAATTATATGCCAGCATAATTTTTGCCAAGAAAACCCAAAAAAGCAAATATTTACTGTTTGAAGAGATTTATGAGACTCCATTAAATAGCTTCACTGGTCAGAGTCCTCTGGGAACTGGAGAAGTATCTCACAGTGTCGGAGTGTGTTTAGCAGGCACAAAACGTTGAGTTCAGTCTCCAGCATCACAAACAAAAGTCCTCCAGACACAACCAAATACTAAACGTTAAAATCAACTATCAGATTTAAGTCCATAGTTTCACATTAAAGAGTAAACAAGAGTCTAGTGTTGATATGTGTTTATGTGCTTGCTTGCTTGTTGATACAGAGTTTTGCTATTATATACAGTGTGGACTGTATACAATGTGCTATGTGGCCCAGGCTGACCTCAAATTCACAATCCTCCTGCCTCAACTTTTTAAATGATGGGATATAGATATGTCCCACTACACTGAGCTTCTAATATTCTCTTTTTAGGCATGAGTGTGTGTGTGCGTGTGTCTGTCTGTCTGTCTGTCTGTCTGTCTGTATGTACGTATGTATCTATGTATCAGAGGGCATTGTGAGCGCCTGTAGAGACACAAGGGTGACTTCGGGAACTGGATTGCTTTACCTCCTTATTGCTTTGCTCTGGGGTTTCCCAGGCTCTGCCTTCCAGGACCAGAAGTGAAAGCTATCACCATTTCTACCTCACATTTTTACATGAAAACTGGCATCCAAACTCAGGCCCTTCCATTTTCTAGTTAGAAGTTAACCCCAGAGCCATCTCTCTCGTGCTTCTAATATTATTTTTCTTTTTTTAAGTCCTGCAGAATTATAGTTTCATTCTTATGGTTTCATCAAACCTTCGTTATTCCTTACTCTAAAAAGAATAGACCTGCTTCAACATGCAAGTTTGCGGAGACAAAAATTGGGTCCTCAGCATGTAAAACTCAGGAAGGAAATGGTCCTGTTAGGTCTGGTGTAACAAACCACACCAGCCTTTCCTCCCATCCACAGGCATAAACCAAAAATCTCATTTTTCCAGAGCACCATATTCCATAGAAGAGGTAAAAGGGAGAGTTGGAAAGAGAAGGGAAGTATATGGGGCTTTTGTCTGTCTTCTAGATAATTCCCATGGCAATCTCACCAGAGAGGGATTGGCCCATTTTGCAGCTGAGAAAATTGTGGATCAGGTAGATAAGGTAACTTAGACTGTTCTGGCTGCAGGCAGAAACAGGATCTGAGTACTGCACATAGCACCAAACCTCACTTGGGTTCAGTCAAAGCAGTGACCAAGATCAGGACTCAGGCCCACCAAACAGATTCTCAGGAAGCCTGGAAAGTCCTGAGTCTCAAAGGGCTCATCTGTAAAAATGGGGGTAAAAGCCACCATTGACTAGCTGGATTTCCACCTCTGCTATCCTCAAAGAACCCACACTGAGCTGGGTGGCAGCTTCTTTGGAAATAACTAAGCATTCGCTGGCACCCCAACAGGACAGATTACAGTGAACACAAATGAAAACTGCACTCATTTCCCGGGTACAAATCCTGTCTCTCTCAGTCGGGAAGGTTTCAAAGCCATCAGAAAGGCAGTGGGTCTTGGCACACAGAGACCCCTGAAGGCCTCCATCCGATAACTTCAGATGTTAGTGTCCTGCTCCCTGCCCTACCCTCAACCCAAATCATGTGGCACGTTTCCTCTCGGCAGCCATCTGGAATTTGCCCCAGTCTCACAAGCAAACCACAGCTTAGGACTCAAGAGGTTCCTGAAACTGACAAGCTTGGGCGGGAGGAGCTCCCTCTAGGATGTGAACACCATCCAGAGGAAGGAGACTCTGCGACAGGCCAAGCAGGTAAAGGTGGGACTGTTGAGTAGTTCCAGTGAGGTCTGCAGGGTAGCATCCCTACCCTCCCCCTTCTGCCAGCACAGAGCCTAGAGAAGCCCGCTCAGCAGCGGAGCAGTCTGGAAGGGGGCGGCCACCAGTCAAGATGACTCCAGAGCATCACATCTGGAAAAGAGACTGCGGAGCCAACAGTGCAGCAGTCAGGGGAGATCCAGGGCAGCCCGGAAGCCTGGAGGAGACTCTCCTAGGAAGTTGTGCAGCACAGACCCAGGAGTGCTCCTTCTGTGAGTCTCGCCATGTTCTGGTGGGCTGTCTAGGGATGTAGCTGCCTTCAAGTTGTCCCCGCTTCTGGAAGTAACCCCAATAAACTCATTGGTCCATCAAGTCAAACCTTGGAGTAATCGTTTCTTTGGTCTGTCATCAAATTCCTGTCTGGAGTGAGTAGATAAGACAGTTGGGTGGGTTCTCCCCGGGAAGTGTTAACGCAGCACCATGCATCAGTTCTCAGTGCTGAAGAGCTCAAGGACCCATGTCCATTGAGGCCTGACACCTCAGTCTTAGTAGCACCTCTCTTGTCAATCCCTGCTCTGCTGACCACCTAGCTTGGGACACTGGGGATGGGGGGGGGTGTTGCTCCCTGCTCCGGGCCCGGATCTGTGCATCTATAAAAGTCTTGGAATCCAAGAGCCAGTGAGCCTGGGGATCCCAAGAGCAGGAAAAGATGGACATCCCAACTCCAGCGGGAAAGTGAGTTTTTTGTTTGTTTGAGCTTCTACCAGCTGGATAGTGCCTAAACCCACACTGGATGAGGAAGGATCTTCTGTATCCAGTCCACTGATGCAAATGCCAATCTCTTCCAGAAACACTCTCACAGACATACCCCAAATAGTGCTCTACCAGCTCTCTGGGTGTCCTTTAACTCTGTCAAGTAGATGTCCACAAGAACCATGACAACAGCCTTCCCCATCACCATGCTGCTCAGGCAAACCCCCAGAACCAACTCTGCCCACAGCAGCCACGGGACCCTTTCTGCTGCCATCTTCTCACACCAACCTCCTGCCCCCAAGCCTCTCACCTTCTTTGCCTAGTGAGTTCCTGTGGTTCACCTCCCAAGAGCTCAGCTGTTGGGGTTGCAGGAAGCCTTCACGCACATCTCTCCAGGGAAAATAGACTGTGCCCTGCTGCTTTTCACAGCTTGTGGTTGACCATTTCTCACATACTGCAATGAGCCACATCCATTTCTAATTTTCCCACCAGGACGTCAGAGCCTGTACAGCAAGAACTGTCCCTTCGTCTTTGTAAATATCCCAAATATTCGCTGAATGACACGGTGGGTGAAGTCTTGTTGCTGTGTTTGTGTGTGTGTGGCAAGGGGTGCACATCAGGATGCAGGCACAAGTACATGTGTATACACATACATGTGGAAGTCAGAGATCAACCTCAATGTCATTGAACATGGTTCTGAGACTCAATTCAGATCCTCATTCTTTTTTTTTTATTAAAAATTTAATTATACATTTTAAAATTTTTTACCAGTTCCCTCCCTCCCCCCTCCTCCCCCTCCCCCTCCCTCAGTGCCTCCCCCCAATTCCCAGAGAGTCCTTTATTGTGTATGCCTAACTCTCCACTGGGTCCTCCTCTCCGATGACATATAAGGACCCAGTGGCATTTCCATATCATTCTTATACAGCAAGCAATTACTGACGAAATCCCTCTCTAACCCAATCCTACTTGTTTTGTTGTGAATGAAGTTACAATTTGCAATTAACACTCTAACACCAAATATTTACCTTAAAATTTTCTTTGTTTTCTTTCTTTCTCTTTCTTCTTTTCCCGTTCCTCCTCCAGCACCTCCTCCTCCTCTTTCTTCTTCTTTCTGTTGCTGCTTTGCACTTTGTTTTGTTTGTTTTTTCATTTGTTTTGAAACAGGGTTTTGCTATACGCTTCAGGCTGGGTGCAAACACCTGGGCTCAACCAATCCTCCTGCCTCAACTTCCCTAGTAGTTGGAACTACAAGTGCACATTAACACACCTGATTTTATTTCCCATGTCTTTAACTTGTCTTTCAAAGTTTTAAGTCCTTAATGTTAGGCCCTAGAATTAAGTCTATTTCAATACTCTTGACTTGAGGCTGACTAGCTGGCCACACATTAACTTTCCTAATGTCCCCCAGACCTTCAGGCTTCCCACACCGCAGCTTCCCTTGCTACCTGGGCCCATCCACTGGAGTTGGTTTTGTTAGTACAGATGAGAGTAAGAACGAAGCTGCACCTGGCTTCATAGCTCAACATTGTTATCTTAGTTGTACAAGGAGGCTGAGACGGTTAGTAAGCAAATCGGCCTCAACATTCAAATTGACAGTTAATAAATCATGAAAGAGATACAAATCAAAACCCCCGGCAGAGCCTATAGGCAAAACCTGTGCTTTCCCTAATCCTCCCCAAATCCCAAGACTCACTTTCCAAATCCCAGCGTGTGACTAGCACCAGGTTGTAGGCATATGGGATCGCCCTGGACGTATGCAGCTTCTCCAGCTGGGATGTCCCCCCTGAGTTCCTGAGTTCCTATGCAAAGGGTTCTAGCAAGGGGAGAAGTAAAGGAGCTGTCAGTGACTATTTAAATGACAGCTTGTTGCCATCTTCCAACGGCAAACAGCATACAAGTCAAGAGCTTTCCTTTGACTCTGAGTTAGATTCAGATACTTTTGAGTCTTTCTTCGGCCCAGAGCTGTGTGTGCTCAGAAGGACTCTGGCATTGGGAGCAGACTGAATGCCAGGAGATCAGTGTCAGGCTGAAATCTCACTGCTGTCTGTCTTGTTTCTCTGACTTCTCAGGAGTCGCGGAGGAGGAAGAGGAGCAGAGCTGTGCGCTTGGAGGGAGCCCGGCTGGAGATGGAGCGGCTGGACTCCAACGCCTCTGGGGAGCAACCCGTCTGCTGGTTCTCAGAGAGGTACAAGCAAATCTACCTCTCGCTGACCTACAGCCTCATCTTCATCCTGGCGCTGCCCCTCAACGGCGCTGTCCTGTGGCTGTCCTGGTGCCAACGCCAGCGCTGGAGCTGCGCCACCATCTACCTGGTGAACCTGATGGTGGCCGACTTGCTCTATGTGCTGACGCTCCCCTTCCTCATCACCACCTACTGGGTGGGGGACGCCTGGCTCTTCGGGGAGGCGCTCTGCAGGTTGGTGCGCTTCCTGTTCTACGCCAACCTCTACAGCAGCATCTTGCTGCTCACCTGCATCTCCGTGAACCGCTTTCTGGGCGTGTGCCACCCGCTCCGCTCACTGCCCTACCGCACCCGGAAGCACGCGTGGTGGGCGGCTGCCGCCACCTGGACCCTGGTGGTCCTCCAGCTGCTGCCCACGCTGGCCTTCTCGCACACGGACTATGTCAACGGCCAGGTGATCTGCTACGACACGGCCAGCCCGGAGAAGTTCGATCATTTTTTTGCCTACAGCACAGTTCTGGTGTTATCTGGCTTTGTCTTTCCCACCGTGATCATTCTGGTATGCTACTCTCTGATGATCAGAAGCCTGGCAAAATCAGAGCTAGCCCTCCCGGAGACTGGTCACGCGGCCAGGATCAAGTCCATCCGGACCATCCTGCTGGTGTGCTGCCTCTTCGCCCTCTGCTTCGTGCCCTTCCACGTTGCCCGCGCCGTCTACCTGGCCGCGCGATTGGGGAGCGCACAGAACTGCGGGCTGGTGAGGGCAGCCAGCGTGGCCTACAAGATCTGGAGGCCCCTGGTGAGCATGAGCACATGCCTCAATCCCGTGCTGTACTTCCTGTCTGGGGGCAGCAACCGAGCCCGCCTTCTCCAGAAACTGAGGCAGAACCACCTGGGGGAGCACCCAGCTGGGGCGAGGGGAGGGGCGCCAACTGCCAGGCAGATCTGGACGCTGCCAGAGTGAAGTCAGAGTAAAAAGCGCTGGAGGCAGTGTGGAGCTGGGGGGAAAGGGACTGAAGCTTCCAGTCCCACTGGCAAGAGATTTGAAAATAAAGAACACCCGCTGAGCTGGCAACACAAAGGAAGCTGATGTTCAGCTCTTGACTTCAAATCCTGGCTTAAATGTTGGTGTCCTAGTGCTGTCCTTGTGCCATAACCCAGTCGCCATGCTGTGTGTGTGTGTGTGTGTGTGTGTGTGTGTGTGTGTGTGTGTGTGTGTGTGTTTGTGTGTGTACCTGAAGTTGACATTGGAAATCTTCCTCAGTCACTTTCCACTTATCCTTGAGGCAGAGTTTCCATTGAGGCAGAGTTTCTCATTAAACATATTTGCTCACTGATGTGGTTGGTCTATTAGCCAGTTTGCTCCCAGAATCTTCTGCATCTGTTTTCTGAGTGCTGGAGCTACAGGCAAGCCATCACATCCCCCCAGCATTTACATCCACCAGAATTTACAAAGGTTCTGGGGGTCTAAACTCTCACATTCACATTTTCATAGCAAGTGCTTTAACCACTGAGCCAACTCCCCTGCCGCAGTTTGCTTTTTTCTGATGTCTCTTCCCACTGGTAAACAGGTTCGGACAGGAGAGAGGCCTGTCTCATGACACTGCCTCCACAGCAGGGTCCTGGAAAGTCACTACACAAGAAATAGTTAGGGGCCCAGTGAATGAAAAAGGTAGAGCGAATGAAGCCCCTGCTGTATAACAGCGACTTACACTCATCAAGCCTCGCTATGAAGTGGGTGCGACCGTAATCCTCACTCACAGAGATGGAAACTGAGACACCGGGCATCAGGTCACTGCCAAGCTTGTGCATCTGGAGGACAGTCAGGTCTTAGCTTTGGTGCAGACTCCGAGGCAGGCAGTGGCCTCTCCAGAAACAGGCGGCCACAGGCAGGAAGCTAAGGTCTTCAACAGCACAGCTGTCGTCTTAGGTCAGTCCACTCGTGTCCACCATTGCTTGTTGTCAGAGTGCTGAGTCTACCTTCTGTGTTCTCTTCCTGCCTCTCTGAACCAGCACCCCACTAGAAAAAGCTCTGCTGGACAGAGGGATGGATCAGAGGAAAGTGCAGCATGGACAACAGTTTCTCTCATGTTTTACCTAAACACAACTCTTCTTTTTTCTCCCTTTTTTTCTATTTTCATATGTATGTGGAGAGAGGAGAACAGTTACTGTCAAGAATCATTCTCCATCACTCTTCCATCTTACTGATTTGAGGCTGGGTCTGTAATTAAACCCAGATCTCACTTATAGGGCTAGTCTGGCCAGCTGATTTGCTCTGAAGATTCCCAATCTCTACCTTCCCAGTATTTTAAGTGAAATCTGGGGATCTGAACTCTGGCACTTTTGATATGCAGGAAATGTTTACACCACTGAGTCATCTCCCCAGCTTGGGAGAATAAAAAAGGTAAAAGCAAAGCAATCCAAAGAAAGACAACTTTGAAAAAAAATTTATTCTCATTAAACAATAACAACATCCAAGGACTAGTTCTCACCTAAATAAACATTGCCTAATAATTCATTATGACCCCCCCCATGATGGGATGGATAAATTCTTTTCCTAAGACGTAACCTTTTACTGCCAAATCATTCTGATTATGGGAGGTGTCTACATGAACCATGCATATCTCCAAATTATAAAATGTCGTTCTGAGAGGACAAATTAATCCTTCTAAGGCCACACAATAATTAGTCTGAGGCTGAGTGTTGCCTCACAGAATCCCTCAAGATAATTGGTTTAATGAACAGGTGAGAGTGCTTTCTAACTCACAGATCACCTACTTCCACATAAGTGTTTCTACGTTCTCTCTGCTCTGTTGTTTGTAGTAATTTGTCTTTTCCTTTTCAGAGCACACAGAGAAACTTCAGCCAAACTTTACAGTTCCAATTACTACCTCTTACATTTTAATACTGGTCCATATTACTGGAGAATTGGTGTCCAATAGAAGTGTGGAGTCTTCCTGGGTCACTGTCTGATGCCTGCAACTCCATCAACCCCAAAAGTCTGAAGAAACTCCAGGCTCCTTGGACGAGTTGCCTTCATCTACCACTGAAACCAGCCCAAAAGGATGGGTACTCTCCCTTCATTTAAAGGGGCTTCACACTTCTAGGCAAAGCTAATACATGTTTGCAATTATCTCTCTGATGCATATAAATTACATTGTGCTTCTGCCGAATTATTTGATCTGCTAACAGCAAAAGTATAAATACCCATATTAATGTTACTTCTGCAAAGTTGGGATTGAAAAAATAATTTAACTTGCAAGGGGATCCAGGGAGGGATGGAGGGAGGGAGGGGAATGGGGTACCTATCAAGCTTGTATGAGTGGAAAATAGATAGATAGATAGATAGATAGATAGATAGATAGATAGATAGATAGATAGATAGATGATAGATAAATATTTTTAAAAAAAGAAATAATAATTTAACTTGATGGCCCTCCCACTCACAGAATGATGGCCAGGGAAAGTAGTCCCCCAAAACATCAATGATACCCGCATTGAAATATGGACTACTCTGCAGCAGATACCCAGGCATGTGCAAGAAATCCCCTATTGAGATACATACACAAGAAGGGACAATGGGCCAGGAGGGAGGGCTGTCAGAAAGAAATCCCCCAGGGGAGGAACAACAACGAGGTGAGGTGTTGGAGGGAGAGAATAGTGATAAATATTATACTGTAATTGTCATTTAAATTAAAAATGCTCTTAAAAAGTTTAACTTAGATGACGTCACATCCTGAATTCTCCAGGAATGGTATCTCGAGGTAGTAGTGAAGTCAAATTAGACTCTTCCCACTATCCATGAAGCTGAAAAGCCACTGACTGACTTGAAACCCACAGAATTTGTGTATAGATTCCAAACGCATGGTGCTCAGAGCTAATGGTGGACATCTGGGAGTCTGCCTTTCATACTCCCCACTTTATAAATCTTAAATTTATTTTACACTCGCTTTTGGAACTGGACCACATGTTAAGTTATTTTTTCTGGAGGTATTTTGCAGAATACCAGTGTACTGTTTGTTCACAGTATAAACAGAAAAAAAAATCCATTTCTCAAATTCACTAGATATCTGCAACCAGTTGAAAAGCAACTGAAGTCAGCTTGGAAAGGCTTCTGGTGTTCTTGGTCAGGCGAGGCTATGCCATGTCCCAAGCTGTAAAGATTTTGCTACTTTCCCCCAGAACCATTCTATACATTGCTTTTATTTGAAAATGCATTTCCTAACTGAAACTTATAAGGGCGATTTTCAAGATTCAGTGCTGTGCCTATTTGGGGCTGAAAAGATGACTCGGGAGTTAAGATTGTCTCCCACGTAAAAGTACTGAGTTCAAATTCCAGATCCCACATAAAAATGCCAGGTGGAAATGGCTTGGCCTGCACTTCTAGCTCTGCAAACAGAGCTTGGGAAATCCCGGGGCGAAGCAAAAAGGAGGCAGAAGTAATCCAGGATGATTCTCCAAGTCACCTCCAGAGGCACACACACGCCCTCTGATCACAGAGAAACTGCACACACACACACACACACACACCCCTAAGCACTTGCAAAAAAAAACTTTTTTAAAAAATAATTACCACATAAGCAGCATGAATTTGACAGAAATATAAAACTGCCTACAGGGCCTGCTTTAAAAAAAAAAAAGTTTTGATTTTTGTATAGCAATTTTGCATATAAGGCTTTATAAGGCACAACAGAATCAAGTCTCAAGTCTCTGAGTGTGTTCTGTGCTCTTGAAATTAGGAACACTGCGGATAGATAGGAGCCTAGTTCTCTTTCCAGATACAGTTTTATTGCTTGCTGCTCTAGGGTCTAGCATGACTTGTGGTGGAATCCTTATCAGTGCATCAACAAATCATCTTTTAACATAAACACCTTCAAGTATAGAAAGATTGTGAACCCGAAAGTGATTTTGCTTTCCAACAGTAAGAAAGCTAGTTTGTCTTCAGAATATCCAATTGCACTATCACTGAAATTCATTTAGAATTCCTTATTATACAATTTTGAAATTTGAACATTTAACAAAAAAACTAACTTCTTTAAACCTGAAAAATATTGAAAGACAGATGCGTGGTTCTAATGTGGAGGCCATATCAAAGATTTCAAGCATAACATCTCCTTCCCGCCATTTCTATTATGTTTACATTTTTATTTATTTTCAAATTAAAATATATATATATGTTTAAGCCGGAGGGAGAAAAAGAAACTGGAATGGGGTGGGGGACACAGTGCGCCCTCGCCGGCCATGTCTTCTGCCCTCAGAGGACAGCTCTTCTTTGCCTCCTGTAGGTTTGCACGTGGCCTCAACTCCCAGATCCTGCTGTTTTCCAGCGGGACGAAGCTGCTGGGCTGCCAGCCGGGCTCTGCCTCTAGTGAGACCCAGCAGCCCGCGCTTGCACAACCCACAGTTGCTGCATCAGATCCACTGACTCTGTGCTGCAACTTTAAGAAATGTGTCCCTTTTCGCTCACCTTAGGTCGGTGAGGCCCCGTGGCGCCAGCGCGCCTTCAATTAAAATGTCGTGGTGCAGCTGTCCTCTCCTCCACCGTGCCCGGGAGTCCCCCGGGAGGAAGAAACGACCATCTGCCAGAGCTCAGCGGCTGTGTTCGCCAGGTCGCGGCGGCCGGGGCACCGAAGCCGCAACGCGCTCCACCGGCCTCCTGGCGGTGCAAAGCGTGTCGGGGCTCGAACTGGGATCCTGTAGCGAGCGGTAAACGCGAGGGGTGGAGCGTTGGGAGACGGCTTTCGAGTGGGCGGAGCCAAAGGGCGGAGCCGAGCCGAGCCGAGCCGAGCCGAGCCGAGCCGAGCCGAGCCGAATCGAATTCAATAGAGAGAGAAGCAGAGCAAAGCTGAACCCGATGTGCTGAACCCAGATGCGAGGTGCCAGGAAGAGGCAGGCAGAGCAAAGGCGACCGCCTAAGATTCCGGTTGGTTGGATCAAGCTGGACCTCCGGGCTCTGTGTCACCTCGTCGCTACCCAAAGTCCTGCAAAACTTTAATTCTCTTGGGAAATCCCAGCACTCAGCCGCCTCTGCCCTCCCCCACAGTGAGACCTAAGCGGTCTTGCAACCCTTGGCTGCCAGGCTTTTGAAGTTCTGCAGCCTACTCGCCTGCCGATCGTGATCCACCTGAGATGTTCTCCCTCTTAGGCGTCAGCTTAGTACTGTGGAGATATTTCTTCCTCACACACAAAGTGGAGACCTTCAAGTCCAGCCACAACACTGGAAAAATACTGTTGGGCAAAGTGGCTAAGATGATGCCAAAGATCCACTTTGAGGTGGAGTTTTACGAGACACATAACTGGCCTGGTAGGCCAGCCAGAGATCACATGAAAGGTCCTTCCATGTTCTTAGACATGCCTGTCCCCTCTTCAGGATATTATTCCATGGGTACCAGGGAGGTAGCATTCTCTGGGGTGGGGTTGTGTGAGCATGAACACCAAGTTTTTTAATAAGACTTAGTTGAAAGGGATATGATGATGAACTTGTATCTGCAGAAATGCTACTCAGATTGCCAGAAGGACACTTCTTGGGTCTCCGAGTTCTGTGCAGAAGACAGACATCACACACATTCCAAAGTGAGAAGCCAGCTAATGACTGTACTCGTTTGGGGGAGAGTTAATGGTATTTCCTAAACACTTAAGTTCCTGAACTCAGCACCCCTATTCTAGGGTCTGAGGCTGACTTACTGTCTTCCCAGAGGATGTCTATAATACACGCACAGGGAAAGACCTGAGTGTGCAGCTAAGACTTGTGACTCAGTGAGGGCAAAGGAAGCCCATCACATTCACTGCACAGAAGATCCCAAGGGGCTCAACTTGTCATCTTTTTAGCTCATTGCTCTCAGTCGACAGGAGTACTTCCCTGGTGGTGGCCTTTAGTTGGATCCAGCGGGGACCTGGATATTCTTGGTCTTGGTGGAGGTTGCTGTGCACCCAGGATTGGTGCGCCTTGGATCTTTAAAACCGCTGATGTCCACTGCCTTATACATCCCTTTGTTTGGGCTTCATCAGGGAAGAGGAAATGGGCTAAAGTCTAGTTTAAGTGTTTCTAACACAGTTGTATGCCAGGATTGCAGGCTGGAGTCAGGTGTCCTGCAAGGCTGGGGAATGTAGATTCCTATACTTGGGCCTGGGCCCCTGAGAAATGAGTGTTAACTCCAGAGACTCTGCAGAGTCCCCACATCTGTGTCAATGGGACAGGTTGTAACGAGTTTCATTTCAGGATCCTGAGTGCGTAGATGCCTGTGCAGCCTGCTGAAAGGTCCCATGAGGCTGTCTGGAGGTGCAGGCCACATTGCACAGGGGCTGGAGCATCGGGGGCAGCTGCCTATGGCATGCCCATGGTGGTCCAGACACCACTGAAGTGGGGGCTGAGCTCCACCTAGGCAGAGGGCTGGGCGTGGCTGTGGGGCTCAGCTTCCTGTTCCCCTGCAGTATCCTCAGGATCTTCCTGCTGACATTCTCCTCCTTCACTTCAAGGTGCTCGAGAAGGTCAAAGGTCAGGACTCCCTCAGGACAGTGAGCATGCGGGACCCGAAGCAGGATCTGTCCACCGTCAACAGGGTGGGCCAGCGCTCAAGATGTGTCGGGCTACAACGGAAGATCCACCGGGCGGGAGACCCTCTCAGATCTCACCGAGATCTCATTCCACCAAAGCCGCATGGCTGGTAGCTGTTGCTTTGCACTTGTGCCAGAGATCCTGACGACCTTCCTCATTGAACGCACTAGTCCTTGCTCTGGCTGCTGTGCAGCGAGTGGATGAGCCGCCAGGCAGCCTGGAAGCCTGTCCTTTCCCCAGAGCAGCAGGTGCTGCTGGAGCAGCTCTGGGTCTGTCTGCAGCAGAGCTGTGTCCCTTCTGCACCCTCTCAGCTGCAAGGACAATGCCCACGGCCAGGACGCTCTAAGCTGTTTCCTTAGGGTTGAATCTAATTCTCACTGCTCAAAAACAAAACACAAAGCTCGCGGGCCATTATTTTGGTTGTTGAATTTCTACTCCAATCTTACGTGCGATTCTTGTAGGAATCAAGACTGTCTGCACTGGTCGTTGAGCCAGAGGCCAGTTCCTGAGTACGGGGAGCTACTGACCTCGTGCCTGATTCACAGAATTGGGAGCTGTTCTAGCATCGAGCGCGTGTGCAGGATTTGAGTCACATGGTCGATGTAAAGCCATTTGTAACAACTCCCCTACTTTAAAGCACTGCTCTTTTAAATCCATTTCAGCAAGTAACCTAATTCTAATACTACCACTAGAATGGAGACCTTGGTTTTCTCATAGAATGGAAGACCTTGTTTTACTCATACGCAGTAGTATTCAGATTGACACCAGGCAGCATCGCTTGGTTCCTCCCATGGAATTAGCACCAGGAGGGCAAGTGCCCCGGTTCCTTCTCTGTGAGCTGGAGCGATGGACTGTACTCACGCCTTTGCACAGCCAGGGAGGGTGTCCAGTTCTGTTTGGCTCAGCAATAAAATATCCCAGGCCGGATCCTTCTGTCCTAAGGACATGCGCCTTCAGGGGACCATGATCACTGTGTTCAGAAATAGGCTGTAAATGTATGGATTAGAAAGGGAAAAGGATGCCATCAAATGAGTGTTTGCACCCTGTCCAGTCTTGTTCCACAGCCTCCCAATTATTCTACCATTAGGTGATTCTTAAAATTCTCTGAGACATTCCTGCTTATGAATATTAATGTGTTGTTTTAAGTCTTTTTAAAAAGTTACAAATGGGGGCTGGAGAGGTGGCTCAGGGGTTAAGCCTCTGCCTTGCAGGCGGAAGGTCCTGAGTTTGGATCCTTGACCCCACGTATAGATGCCTGGCGGAAACGGGGGCGGCCTGCGTTTCTGGTCCTGGTAGGGCGGAGCCTGTGAATCCGGGGGCAGAGTAAACAAGGAGGAGGTGGAGGCGTCCATGGTGGTTCCCGAATTCATCCGTGGTTCTGCACACACATATACATACACACGCGCGCACACATGCATACACGCACAATTGAATAAATAATAAAAAAAAGTCACGAATGTATAAATGTATTATCCCAGAAAAGAAGCTTCAGGATCTCAATCCGACACTGAGCCAAAGGATGTTCTTTCTGTTTTTCTTTAAGGAAGTGTGTGACCCAATGGAGAACGATCACAGACTCATTTGGTCACAGCATCCAAGTCTGTTGTTTTCCACTATCTGCCACCTCTAAACCCATCACCAGAGACTTCTGTTTCATTTTGATGCAGGGGGTGAAACTAAGCGCTCTGTCATGATGGACAAGCGCTGAACCTCAAAGCTACATCCTTGTCATCCATTCTAAGTACTAACTTTCCTGGATTTGTAACTTAGCATCATGAGTACAGTGTCAATCTTGTCTAAGCTAAATGATGTTCTTGGGGCATGATGGTCCTCTTATCTTCTTTACATGTGCTGTGGAAAGCAGTGGAAGTTTCGTTCCCCATTTCATTTTAGTGAATGTAAACAGATAAAAAAGGCCAAATGATTTCATTGTGTGCTAGGGCTGAGAAAGATGTAGGTGTGTGCTGGCTGTAGCTACTTGTTTAATGAACATGCCACATGCTTAGAGTTTCTTCTTTATTTATTTCCTATTCAGGTGGAAGGTCTACAAGGCCGTGTTAGAGGCCTTTCCAGAATTTGTAGCTTGGTGATCAGACTTGGTGACTTTCTACTTTGCGGGTCCCCTCCCATCCCCCGCAGTGGGATTCCTGGTCAGTCAGTGATTCTCTGTGGTTCTGTGGAAGTGATTTATGCAGATATGAAGCAGAAATACTGTGTGTGGTGCTTCTCCCACAATGGTAAACAGAATATCTGAAAAGCAGGACTGGAGCCCATGTGGATAGCTTCCAGATATAAAGTGCCGTGAAACATACACTGTTCTCAAAGAGAACATTTCTTCCTCTCTTTCCATCACCATAGATTATGAATATAATTATGATTTAGCACTATTGGTTAGTCCTTTGTCTCAGGAAATCAAAACTGATTCTTCATCAAGCTTTCTGAAACTCCATTGCACTGTTTTGTATTTTTATTTTTGTAGCTCAGGAGTTGGAGCTGAGGGCCTGGCACATGTTAGGCAAGCGCCCATGACTGAGCCGTGTCCCTATCCATATCTGTATCCATGTGTGAGAGTGAATGTGTGTGTGAAGCCGCATGTCTAATGTGACACGTGGAGCAAAGGTGACAGCCTGCACATGTCTTCCACGCCCTTCCTCTTTGTTCGGAGCCGGGTCCCTCTGCTGTGCTGTGCAGCCCAGACTGGCCTACCCAGGAGCTTCAATTCTCGAGTCTTAGCCCCCCATTTCCTGTAGACACCCTGGGACTCCAGTGCTCATAGGACCACGCTTCCAGAGGGTCTGCGGAGAAGAAGTCAGGGCAGGCGTGTGGCAAGCGCGTCAATCACGGAAACACGTCTGCACTCTGCTTCTGTGTGTAGGCACAGTCTAAGTTCATGTTTTGGAGATTTCCTTTAAAAAGTCCTCTGTTCCTTTTCCACGGGGTCACTAGCGCTGAATATTGTCGGGCGTCCGAATGACTTTCAACATTTTTCATCCTATGCCTGAGGAGAACAGCACTGCTGTTTGGCTGGGACAAAGGAGGGATGTGCAGATGCCTTTTGGTTACGTGGCCCTGTTCAGAGTACCAATTCTTGCACTGTGAGAGACGGGAGTCTGCCCCTCTGCCGACACTGCCTGCCCCGTGTATCTCCTATGTTTATTATATCATAATGCAACTCCTTCACAGCCTGCTCAAGCCACTTCTAAGGGATGTGGGTGTAGGTGTGTGTTTTCTCCTTTTCTTTCTTTGTGTTGTTTTCTTTTGTGGAGGCATTTTTGAATGTGATGGGTCCCTGGTTTCTTTCTTAGCGCACTGTTATCAGTGTATAGAAAGGATAAAAATTGTTGCACGTCATTTTGTGATCTTGCCTCTCTGCTGGAAGTGCTGGTCATCTCTGTGTCTTCTGGTGCAGTGATTATGGGCTCTGATGTGTAGAATCACACAATGTGAATTTCTTCTCCCTTTCCTATTTGTATTAATTTTTCTTCTCTCCTTTCCTGTTTTTCTTCAAGTTAAGACCTCAAGCACTGTATTGATAGTAGAGAAGGGAGAAGCCCTATTCCTGTCCTGATTTGACTGGAAATGCGTTCACTTGTTCTGCATTTCATGCAGTATTTATGGTAGGTTTGTAACCACACGGAATGCGTGTAAATGGTCGTGTGATGTTGTCCTGGGTCCATTCTTGCAGTGCATCCTGAGATGTGCACGCTGAGTCTTCCCCGCTTCCCTGGGAGGAGCCTGCTTTACTGTGACCTGTGAAGTTTCTAAAGTCGTCTCGTGTTCGGTTCGCAAGTGTTTTGTTGTTGTTTTTTTTTTTAAGGAGACACAGAATGGTACCTATTGGTGTGGGGGAGGGACTCGGGGTTCTCCCCTCCTCCCTGAGAATCTATAAACAAACCATTGCTAGGAGAAGCGGTCATTTCTCCTTTAGAGTGGCAGCAGGTAAGTTGCTCCTCCTCTTCAAGGTGTCTCCTCCCCGGTCAGTCAGCCCAGTCAGAATTCTGGGTTCACCAGGCTGGACTTGTGGGTCATCGTCTCCTGTGTGTTGTTGATGCTCTCGCTGGGGCGAACAGACCTGTGCTCACCTCACCTCAGGAAGTGTCCCCCAGCACCTGGGGCAGCACGTTTAGGGTGAGTGTGGAGTCTGTCCTGTACAGTGTAGCGTAACCCGTCTTCTCTCCTTTATCATCCCAAGGGAGCTCACGCCCTCTTCGCCCTCTTCCTAAGTGAGAGTGAATGCTTAGGTTTGAAGAAGACAGTGACTTTGTTCCTGAAGGACATGTTTTTGTCTCTGGGCAAGCCTTGTGGCTTGTATCATCTACACTCAGCTGTCTTCTAACAGATGTGCTAGGTGTGTTTGCCCACTTACAAGGCAGACATAGAAGGACCAACCATCCTGTGCTATGGAAAGAGATCCTACATCTGGGAGGTGGCTCTTGCTGCATGAGGCTGAGGACTTGGGTTTGGATTTCAGCACCCAGATAAAATGCCTGTTGCCATGACGCCAACCCTAAAGGCCAGCCCTTGGGGTAGCATCAAGAGGACCTCGGGGGTCAGCTGGCCACAGTCGAGCTGATGGAAACACACTGAAGGTTCAGTTAGAGACGCTTCCTCAAGGGACTAGAGAGCATTGTGAACACAGATGACACCTGACAGTCTCCCCTGGCTTCCAAGGGCTCCCACGGGAGCACACGGGCACTCAGGCTCAGGTGAATACCCACGGAAACACTCGGGCAATTAATAAAAGTAAAACAGAGAAACAAACAAAAAGCAAGCTTTGTATTAATGTGATTTAAGTGACTGGACTTCAGCTCTAAATGTTTTATGTTTGCAGACTTGGAGGAGAAATTACACGTAATGTAACACATTGTTGTTACCTTTTCTCCTTTCTTTGAAAAGCGAGGGTTACTTTCACGGCAGTAAGGTTCAAGTACAATGACTATATGAAATTCATTTGTGACTTCTGTGAACAGAAGCTTTTCTAAAATAGCTTCTCATATATGTGATTACCAGTCTCGAATGTCTACTTCAACAGGACACATGTGATCCTCCACCTTTTGAATTAAACCAAATGACAATTAACTTTTGTTGTCCTGGTTCTAGAATTTTTCTTTCCTTCCCCAATGATTTTCTCTCTCTTTTTTTTCTTAATCATGAAGGAAGCATGGAAAAGGGCACTGAGTGTTAAGACCGTTAGCATTTAAAATGTAAAATACAGAAGAATATCCCCAAAGTATGTTTCTTGTATTTTTGGTACAGACAGGTGTTTCATAAGCATCATCATTTACATGTTACTCATGTTTAATTCTAGTTTGTCTACGTCACTAAGAGAGATTACTGTAATGTTTTGAACAAATTAGAAAGGTGTATGGGAAACATTGAAGAAAGAGAGATGTGGAGAGTTCGGTCATGTGTTGAATCTAGCGAGAGAAGTATGCATCCCTTGAAGAGCAAGCAGAGATGCTGGGAACCCACCAAGAAGGAGATGGTACTGGAAGGGGGAAGGGTCCGATTATCTCACAGGTAGCACTGAGCAGCCCTTCATCTTCCCCAGAGAGGAAGTTTTGGGTAGTGTCCATTGGCCACTCAGGATATTTTTGTGTTTCCTTTTCACACAAATATTTCTCCCTCACTGTGAAGTTTTGAAGACAGCGTACAAAATAGCGTGTGTTTGATGCGGTGTTTTCATACATGTAACATATGTAACCATATCCGAGGTTAAATAAGTCTTTCCATTGCACGAGGAATCACTTTTTATAATTACCGTCAGCTTGTTTCCTAGCAACGTTTGAAGTCATCTCCAAGACAGTGACATTTTCGCTCCTCACAGGGCACCCCAGAAAGGTTAACTCTGCATTTCCTGGAAGACCACGGTGCAGAGGATCCAACACACGTAGAGGATTCCTGCTGCCCTTTCCTTCCTAGCCTCAGGAATAAGGTTGGAAGTAGATTCCATTGTGACTGCTAAATATAAAACATTAAGACATAGTCGTAAAAGGAATATTTGTGTGGATGGAATTAGAAACAATTATATTGAGTGAAGTATCCCAGACACGGAAAATCATGCGCTGTATATACTCCAATAGGTGGGTCCTAGTACCAAACCCACTTAGAGACACTCAAAGACAAATCTCTGTAATACCTACAATAATTGTAAAGATTATGAACAGGAGGGATGGGGAAAGAGGAGAGAGGGGACCATGTTACAGCAGAGAAAATAGGCCTCCATCAAGGACTGCAAGTAAGTAATGAGACATCTGCTTAAGTTCACAGACTTTCCTTCCTGATCATATGCAACTGATGGGGTATGATCTCACCAGAAGGGGAGGGCATATAGGCTGACAGAAAGTAACCATTTTGCAAATGGGTGATTGACCCCTCTCTCACCGCTGTCTCCTACTTTTATTCCATCTTTTGAATGTGCTCTTATAAAAAGACTCTAATTTAACAGGTTTTTATCTCTGGCCAGGGGGTGACATCCAATATCCATCAGGATGGAACCAAGGGCATTGCAGGAGCAGCAAAACCGAAAAAAAAAATCAACAAACCATAATCCAGAACATCAGAGACTCTATATCAACCACCTGGCACTAGACTAGCCTAATCTCTCCCCATCCTGAAGCTCAGGGAAATTTGCGGAAGAGGGGGCAGTAAGATTTTAAGAGCACAAGGATGGGAGGAGTCATGATATGCAAGATACTCCACACAAGTTAGGGGCGAAGCAATCATAATAGACTTTGCATGACCTGTGCTATGTCCAACACATTATTGACCCCACAAAGTCTAGCATGGACTAAAGGCACTAGGATCCTCGGAGGCCAGGGACTGACAGTCACAGTAGTGTTCCTAAGCTTAAAGGGAACACAGGAAAGGGTTCTGGGAAATGCCCCTGAGTCCTTGCACCTCATGGGAAAGGAGGACCCAGAGGAGAGTTTGGCATGCACATTAAAGGATGCTCCAGGGATTGGGGGGGCACTGGGGGATGGGAAGGGAGGGGGGAAGGGAGAGCAGGGGCATTGGGGGAAGGTGGAGAGAGGGAGGGAACTGGTGTACCTGTTAAGTTTGTATGAGTAGAAATAATAATAATTATAAAAAATAATAGTCACTCAAAAATCCTCAAAAAAAAGGAATATTTGTGGCATCAGTTGTGTTGCAATTAATTAGCTGAAATACACAATTGTTCTTAGATAAAACCTAAAAGAATGAGATGGTACAGATCTCCCTTTTAAATTTTTATTATTATTATTATTATCTATTCAACTATGCGCATGTGAGTGTGTATGTGCGGGCATGTGTATGTGTGTGTCTGTGTGTGCGTATGTATCTGTGCGCGCATGTGTCTGTGTGTGTGTAGAACCACGGACGAATTCGCGAACCACCATGGACGCGTCCACCTCCTTCTGCCCCGGGATTCACAGGCTCCGCCCTACCAGGACCAGAAGCGCAGGCCGCCCCTGCTTCTGCCTGGCATCTATACGTGGGATCTGGGATCCGAACTCAGGACCTTCCACCTGCAAGGCGGAGGCTTAACCCCTGAGCCACCTCTCCAGTCCAGATCTCCCTTTTAAACAGGGTGAAATTGTGGTGTTTTGTTGTGGACGGCCGACCCTCTCAAAGAGTTCTCAAGAACCTCTTGAACGGCACTCTGATGACAGCTGTTAATGGCAGCCAATGTCCAGCATGAACTGCTGAGACCCTGGCTTGTGGAGCAGGGCATGAAGCGCAGTCAGCAGCAAAAGACTGGTCCTTTGATTGGAAGATTTGCAAGAACATCTTCTCCCTGTCCCCTTGTGTCCTGGTGAACATAACTTTCCCATAGTCATTGGTGGTTTGGGCAGAAATGTCTGTCTGAATATGTTTATCTTCTGCAACCTTTTATAAACTATACCCTGGAAAATATTTCTCTTTTTTCAGTTATAATCAGAAGTCTGAGTATGCTACAGAGCATTTCAGAGCTTTTAACTTATTGTACCAACATTCTTTATTCTTTATTTGTTGTATATGAATACATTAAATATATATTTATTATAAATTATTTATTTTTCTAGTTTCATAATCATATTACGTATTTATCCCTACTTTCCTTCATCCTTCTTCCCTCCTATTCCCTCCTTCCACTTCATCAATCCATCTACCCAAACCACTCCCTCCTGCCCTCTTACCTGGCTGGTTTGATGGACCCCAGGCTTCCCACTGGTTTGTCTACTTTTGTAGGGGTTCTGGCCTCTGGTATACCAAGTTGCCTCTCTTAGGGCCACCCCACTGATAGGGGCATTTCCCTTCACTCATCCAGCTTTAGTCCCCAAGGTTTTCACTGTATGTTCCTATTTCTTGAGTTCCTCAGTACTCTATGGGGGCATGTTGGTATGTCAGTCATTATGCAGGTCTGGTAAAGACAAGTCTCACTGCAGTGAGTTCCTGGATGCAGCAGACCTGCCTTGAATGGGATGTCTTGTCGAAAGGTGGACCTATCCATCTTTAGGTTCTTACAATCTCACCACCCCCTCTTCCTTGAGGTTCCCTAAGGCTTAGGATGGGGAGAGATAGGATGTTCTGATGAGCCTTGCTAGGTCGCCTATAAAATGCATTCTGGCTGTCCACTGCTAGGCACTTCACTGCCCTTTTACTGCCCTAGGGCTGCATCCTATCAGCCTCTGTTGTAGTAGACTTCTAGGCTGAGTGCTAAGTGTTCTTCAGATCTGTAAGTATAATAGCAGCTATTTACAGAGCAGTTTGGTATACTGTCTTCCTTCCTATTGGCTATTTTTCCTTATTGATGGATTTCCTTCCCTTTTTAGGGTTCTTGTTTTAGTTAACAGTAACAGGAATGTGTTCCATCCTGAAAAGTGGATCTTCAGTTCAATCAGAAAGCTGTTGGTTGTCTCCTTGATATTCATGCCACTATTATCCTGGGGTCACCCGTTGCCATGGTGATTTTTATTGCAACATTCAGATCTCATGAGTTGATAAGGTGATAATTTCTCTCCCCCAATAGCTTCTACAGTATTCCTTGGTATTGTGTAAGCTGTCCAGAAAGGAGGAAGTTCTCAAGTCAGTTCTAATTGATGTATTTTGTGTGTGTTCTAATTGATAAATGTTCTGTGATCTATATGTGTTGTGTCCTCAGTAACAGGGTCTTACTGACAGTTTCTTGGAGAGCAACCAAAAGCAATGGCAAAACCCTATAATGTTTTGGGGCCTTTAAGATGTCTCTGATCAACTTTTATCAGGAAGTGTCACATTCCTATTACTTCTTTTTTTTATTTAATACATTTTTTATTATTATTTCAGCTCATACAAACTTAATAGGTACACGAGTTCCCTCCCTCTCTCCTCCCCCCCAACCCCCTGCTCTCCTCCCCTCACTCCTCCCTCCCCATGCCCCAGTGCCTCCGGCCCCAATTCCCAGAGAGTCCTTTCTTGTGTATGCCTGACTCTCCTCTGGGCCCTCCTCTCCAATGACGTACAAGGACCCAGTGGCATTTCCCTGAACCCTTTCCCATGTTCCCCTTAAGCATAGGAACGCTGCTGTGGCTGCCAATCCCTTGCCTCCAAGGATCTTGGTGCCTTTAGCAGATGCTAGACTTTGTGAGGTCAATAGTATGTTGGACATTGCGCAGGGCATGCAAAGTCCAATTATGATTGCTTTGGCCCTAACTTGTGTGGAGTATCTTGCAAATCATTGCTCCTCCCATCCTTTTGCTCTTATACTCTTACTGCCCCCTCTTCCACAAATGTTCTTGAGCTTCAGGATGGGGAGAGATTAGTCTGGCTTAGTTCTAGGTGGTTGATATAGAGTCTCTGAAGTTCTGGATTGTGGTTCGTTGATTTTCTTTTGCAGTTTTGCTGCTCCTGCAATGCCCTTCACTCCATCCTGTTGGGCACTGTATGTCACCCCCTGACCAGAGACAAAAAGCTGTTAAACTGGAGTATTATTAAAAAAGCACATTCAAGGGTAGATGTAATAAAAGTAGGAAACCTCAGTGAGGGAGGGGTCAATCACCCATTTGCAAAATGGTTACTTTTTATCTGCCAGACTATATGCCCTCCCCTTCTGTTGAGATCATACCCCCTTAGTTGTAAATGATCAGGAACGAACGTCTGTGAACTTAACCAGGTGTCACATTGCTTACTTGCAGTCCTTAATGGAGGCCTATTTACTCTACTGTAACATGGTCACTTCTCTCCTTGTTTCTGGTGTGACCCTCCAACCCCATCCCTCCTGTTCATAATCCTTGCAATTACTGTTAGGTATTACCTGTTACTTCTAATACAGTTTTGATTGTCACTGGGTTCTAAGTGAATTAGCTCTGGACTTCCTTTTCTCCCCCCCCCCCCCCCGCTTTGTTTTCCTAACTTTGAGCTCCTCTAAATAAGGACTACCCATTCTTGTTACTTTCTTTAAAAGACTTTTTTTTTTTAACCTATCACTAGCATAGGATATTCCTATGGAGTTACTTCCCACAATCCTAGGTTTTTTCTATAAGTCCCTTTGTCCCTTCTATCTCCCTTCACCTCATATTTTTCCCAATTATTCCCTCCCTCATCCTACTTGTCTTGGTATCCTAAATGTCCCCTTTAAAAGGTTTCACTCTCACCTATCCTTCCCAGGAAAATATTTTCTTCCCTATTCTATATGAAATTACATTGGGCAATTTTCCACTGTAAGGTTATCCTCAATGTATATAAGTAATTATAAGTAAAAGCTGGAAATGGTGTAAGATTTGACTTTCACATGGCTAACTTTACATCAAACTCAATTTCAGCAATGACTCAAATAACAGTTTTTTTTTTCTTCTGGGTAATGTCGCTGTCCTTGTCTTTGCCATGATGTGGATCTAAAGAATGATCTTCCAAAGTTGTGGTTTGTAGTGGTGTTTGATAATTTCCTCTTTGATTTTACTCTACTGCTGCACTGTGAAGCAGTTTTGTGTTAGAAATTCAGATGTCATTTGAATGTTCATGGAAAATCTGTGATGCTGATGGAGTCCACCAGCCTCCATCCAGCTGGGAATTCCTTCTTCCCAGTCGTTCCTCGGGACAGCCTCGGTGGAGCTGTGTCATGGGTCTGATCAGGATTGGAATGGAGAACATTCCCTGTGATAGTTGATCCTGGGTGTCAACTTGACCACACCTGGCATTAACTAAGATCAGCTGAGACCACCTGAAGACATATCCAGATCAACACATTTACAGTACAAGACCAACCACAGACCTGATGGGAACCTTCCTGTGAATCCCACTGGAACCTCTCAGTAGTGGACCAGATAAAAGGAACCACAGAACAGAGGACAGAGAAGAGAAGAGAGACTTCAGGAATCCTCCAGCCACATGGATGGGAATGACTTGCCAACCAGCTTCAGCCACCAGCCATGCCGCCTCCACCATGAAAGACTGTATGTCCCCTCTGGAACCCTAAGGTGAACTGATTTCCCCTTCTCCCTCAAGTTATTTGACTCTGGGTGTTCTCTCACAGCAATACTGAAGAGTAACTGTTACACTCCCCCTAGGGGCTCTCCTCGCCCACCGATGAGGCCATAGCCGTGTTGAAGGTCACCAGCAATGGGGGGCTAGTGGCATCGGAGATCCAGTCAGCAGCTCAAGGAGTGAGTTCTGCCATCCCCGGGCCACCAGAACGCTGCTTCGGCCATCTAGCCGCATTGAGAGGAATTAGGTCAGGAACCTAAGGGACCAAGCGGGTCCTGCATTCAGCTGTAAAGCATCCAACCAGACTGCGACTGACTCTGTCTGAACCCCAGCAACACATTCGGCCAGGCCATATGGCCTCCCAGAATAAAAGAAATGATGTAGGTGTTTATAATGTGACAAAATGACTCCTATAGCAATCACTTAATATTATATTTTTGAACTGCTTTATTTTGAATTACAATTTAGAGAAAAGCATATTAAGGATTGCTGAAGATAACTGTATGTGCTCAAATAAATCTCTGGGTTAAGCTAATCATAACGTTGTACTCACATCTGAAATGTCCTGCTTTACACAAAAAAGGCAGAGAAGAAAGTGACGAAATGGATGGAGAGGACATGATGCATGAGGCTGGCGCTGGGGGGGACAGTAAGGCGAGCAAATGGCTCGCTGAGCAAGTCAAGGACCTGAGTTTGAACCCAGAACCTTCTGACCTCTGGCTAGTTAAGTACGTTGAACAGGCAAGACCCAGAACAGTGAGAGGCAGGACATGCTCTCAAAAACCAAAGTGGACTCTTAGAGGTCTGACATCCAAAGTTGCCCTCTGGCTTATACACACGCAACACCAAATGTGATGCATGAGCACACATGAGTACACACACACACGTTCAAAACTATGCTACTTAAGGTCCTACCCTACGACAAGCCATCCCTATAATCTTTCAGCGACTGTAACTAGGCACATTTTCTTTATTCCAACTTGACTTTTCTACAGATTGTTTTGTACAGGAAAAAAGAGTTAGTGCTGCATATTCTAACTCAAAAGAAGACATCAAATCATCAGGTATCTTTTGTACAGTGTTTTTATTTATCCACATAGATAGGTAACTGTCATTATAAATTGAGGAATTTTTTTCAGTTATTATTTGAAACTGTTCAGAAAGTTTGTACTACAAATTACGTCCCTACGGGACAAAGATGAACCCCAAAGGGCCACTGCTCAGAAGCCTGGCTAATGTCAGCGGGGCTCTCTCCACAGGGGACGGTGAACAGCTGCACCCGGTCCCCGGGACACAGGCATCACTGTCCCAGGCTGTCGCTCACACTGTGTGAGCAGCTCTCGGTCCTTCGCAGTTTTCTGTCACGGGACACAGAAAAGGCCACATCCCTGAGATTCCCTTGCTAAAAATGATCCCAGAACAAGATGGAGGGTTTTCATGATTGACCACCTTTCCTGAAGCTCGTCTGAATGTTCCGATCAATTTGCGAGACTTCATTGTTGCTTAGCCTAGGATTCTTCAGCAATGCTGTGCAGAAACCACAGGCTGCAACGATCCTGGCAAACACACTTCAGAATAGATGCACGTGAAATATGCTTTCCACCGTCTCCTGTTCATGATGAAACTCGTTTGAAATATTCTTTCCACTGTATCTTCTTCTTCGTGATGAAATTCACCTGCAACATCCTTTCCTCTGTGTCCTCTTCATGATGAAACACCACCTGAATCCTCACGGGTGTTTTCAATGAAACGCCATATGAATCCACAGGTGTTTTCAAATCAGTGCTGCCTGCAGCCCATTCTCACGTCACAGTCACTTCTTATCTGCAAAGCACAATCCAAGAAATTGTCAAAAGCAACAACCAGGCAGCCATTCAGGCTTATGAAATTGAAAACTGTAACATTGAAAGATTTATTTAGTGTCAAGTATAGTACTATATCGCACATGCTTCTGGGAAACTGTAATTCTTCTTCATCATAAAAACAACAGAAGATTAATGTAGAAAATACTTGGAAAATATGGAAAAGGAGAAAAAAAATCCAAATTACAAGTGTGCCACTCAAATGAATTACTATTATTTGGGGGTCATTCCTTCCAGTATTTTCCCTATTACACACAAGTAACCAAGTTTAAGACATGAATGTGCTTATACTTCTCATTGAATGAACTGACTGTATTTCACTTTTTTCTTTTATTACTTAACATGTAGTATATTATCAATTACATTAAAAATCCCGAAAACATAATTACAACAATATATTACATAGATATAACAATATATTTAGCTACTTCCTTACTTTAGAACATCCATATCATTCCCAACTTTTACTGTAATATATATTTAAATGTTTACCAAAATGCATAAATATATACAAATATATATAAATGTTACCGTAATATACATTTAAATGTTTAACAAGTTAGAAATACCGGGAGACAGAATTGCTAGCACGTTTTCAAATAGAAAAAATAGTTAAAAGCATTCCTGTAAGTCCCACGTTATACACTCGAATCTATTCTAAATGAGCCCGAGAAAACAGAACAGTGTGCTGAGACCAGGGCCAGACAGAAAAGGGTCTGGGAGTCATGCACAAGAAAGGACTCTCTGGGAATTGGGGTGGGAGGCACTGGGGGATGGGGAGGGAGGGGGTGGGGAGGGGGAGCAGGGGGTACGGGGGGAGGAGGAGGGAGGGAGGGAACTGGTGTACCTAATAAGTTTGTATGAGCTGAAATAAAAAAAAAAAAAAAAAAAGGGTCTGGGAGAAGGGACAGAGCTCAGGGCAAGCTCGTTCCTCCTCTGGCTGGGACCCCTACAGCCCACACTGTGTCCACAGCTCACTGAGTGCAGTTCCTGTCCACTCTTGCCCTTCAGGCCTCAGTAGTCCTCTCTTTACGTTTTCTGAAACCAACAAAGCTCTAGTAATATTCTCAGACCTAATGTGAGCTCTTGAAACTCGAGGAAAAAAGTAATTCCTTAAATCTCCAAAGCGAATGTGAAGAAGATGCACAGTAGGTACGGTTTCTCGAACTGACCGTTCTTTTCAATACTTACTCGGTATGAGAGCATTTTACTTCTTCCCTTTGTTTTGCAGAATAATTTAGATTCCCGCCTAAAACACAAAGAGAGTTGTTCAACTTGTAAGTAACATGAGTAAGCAAAAGTCAACTACACATATAAACATTTGACTAGATATACCTCAAGTAATATAAAAAGCTACGAGAGATGAGAAACTAGAATCTTATGTGAGATAAATCATTATTTCTAAATTTTAGCTTTTGTGTTTCACAGTTTAGAATTAAGTATTGCTTCATGTTTTAATTGGAACACTTGATGGAAACCAAGAGAAACTAAAGGAGATTATCTAAATTTATTTAAACAGTATTTAAACATTTGTTAGGTATATTATGCCCTTTAGAAGCAAACAACTAGAAAAAAACAAGGAAAAAAAACAGAACAAAATACATTAATGAATACTGGTAAAACACAAAATCTGTTGTGTCTAATTCTAAACCAAATACTTTCAACTTTAAAATACACATGACAGCAATAAATTAATTTAATTTTTATTAATACATGAGGGATTCAGAGTATTATCTCTGATACAGTAACGTCTAAGATTTTATGACATAAAATTTACCACTGATCTGACTAGAGGACAAAACTCAATTTTAACAAAGGCGAAGGCCCAGAATCCATAGCTATGAACACCCACGTCCCCACATAACTACGAAATGACTTAACATATGAACTAAATAAAACGCCAGCCCACAAAGAGATGTGTGGGCAATCCAGGGACCCCACCAGACGACCAGCTTACCTCGGGCACTATTCACCAGGTAAAGCAGGACCACGGACAGAAGCGACACTGGGAATGAAAACACACAGGCCTTTAAAACCATCCTCGTGACTCCTGCACAATCAGAATCTTAAAAACCCAGGCCTCTTAGACTCCTGCACAATCAGATTGCAAAGGAAATGCTGGAGAAAAACTGTTCCTTTATTAAGTGGCACTGAACACAACAACCACACTTTTTGGCTTTCTAGAAGCACTGCACCCAAGTCCACAGTGTCTTCTCCATAGGACACCCCAGCCAGGATTGGCAGGTCAGAGACGGCAGGAGCCGGAGCGTGCCCTCGCCACATTCTGATCCCCCCTCCTCTCTTCTCTCTTCCTTAGAACTCCCGGCAGCACCTAGCGAGTCCATCACTTTACGGAACACCAAACAGAAAAGATTTGGGGATTTCACTTTACAAAGGGAATCACCAAACATTAAAACATGATCTTTACGTTTCCAGAAGCCCAGAGCCAGGAAAGACTGCCGAAACCAGAGCGTGGCTTTTTTCCTTACCTGGTGAGGTACACCGCTTGAGTATTTAATCATGACAATTAAAAAACACAAACATTTTGTTGTATATTAAAAGAAACTAAATGTTGCCATGGGGCACACTTACGGGAAACACAGGCAATGAAGAAAACTTCTAAAAACAAGTATCCGCGGTTGTCCAGGATCATGCCTGCAAGGATGGAGCTGATGGCCAGCCCCAGATTCTGAATGGACTGCATGCTGCAAACAGAAGAGCACGTTTCTCTCAGGCAGACCAGCTGCTCAGCATCAGCATCTGCAAAGCACATGCTACCGCTGTGGGGAGGACTTCCGGGATGACCTGGTGGACTTGGCTTTATGCTGTGACTACTGCCGCCAGACCTGCTCCAAGGTAGAGCAGCGTGCCTCGAAAGGGAGGTGCTGCTCAGGCTGGGGAGCTGGCTCAGAGGTTAA
Source organism: Typhlomys cinereus (assembly GCA_023101885.1). NCBI lineage: Eukaryota > Metazoa > Chordata > Mammalia > Rodentia > Platacanthomyidae > Typhlomys > Typhlomys cinereus. The sequence continues at coordinate 4,586,674 of JALPQD010000065.1, read as the reverse complement.
AGCTGCTGCTCAAGCATACAGACCTGAATGTGGTACCCAGATCACAGGCAAAAGGCTGAATGGCTGTGGGGGCCCATCTAGAATTCCAGCCTAGGAACCCCTCAGAACAAGCTGGCTACCGTGATGGCAAGCTCTGGGTTTGACTACAGACTCTGTCACAGAAGAATCAAAAGAATCAGCTGAAGAGTGACGAGGATGATTCTCAAGGTCACCTCCAGCCTCCACAAACATACGTACGATATACAAACACACAGTTCACCCAAACATGTGCCCTTATATACACGCAAACACACACGCACAAATTCACGCACGCACTCCACACACATACACTTGAAAATAAAAAGTGAAGTATTCAATGTGCTTCTGCTAAATACCACCAAGGAAAGAATCACTGAGGAGTTTTAGAGGCTCATTATGACTGATGGTCAATCAAGGAGCACCGAGGAGATCAACAAAGCACACTTCTGGGTGCACTTGTGAGAAATAACAAGTGGGGAAGCTGTGCGTGTGGGCTAGGCAGAATAAATGGGGGCTTGGAAAGGAGAAAACACTCGGCCAAGTCATCCTCCTATTAACTCCTGGCTGCAGAAACAGAGAAGCCAAAGACTAAGGAGTGACTTCTCTAAAACCAGGAGTTAAGGGAAGTGCTTCCTCCTGGGTTGTTCTGCTGGGGTCAGACAGTAACTAGTAAATGCACCCCGCCAATGTCTCACACACTGATCAGCCGATCCTTTTAGTTACCCCAGGTCCACAGCTGTCCCAGAACGCTGGAAAGAGGACTAAAGGGTTTTTTTTATATATAATTGACCAGCAGAGGGCAGCATACACGACCCACAATGCAAACAATACTTACAAGCCATATGCAGTTCCCAGCTGATGTTCAGGGACAACGAACGCCACCATTGGCCACAATGCACAGGCGAGCAGTGAATAGGCAAGTCCCAGGATACACTGCAGACAGCGAGACAAGAAGGCAATAAATAGTGAGGATGAAAGGTGGTTTTCTTTTGATGCAGGTTAGTACAGGGGATGGAGGAACTAACTTACCACAATTAGGTTAAAATTCAAAATGTACAAAATTGTCCCGTGGTGTCTCTGGTGACAAGACACACACAATCTCACCCATTGTCACTTGTCACGCCATATGCATAATGTAACCAGCTGGGCTCCAGGACACAGGACAGAACTAATTTGCAAAAGGCTCTTCCCAATATTCGGGCAAACTGACTTCCCAGTTTTGACCAAGGATCACAAAAGACATGATCAAGGTGACATCACGCCATCCATGCACTCTTCTGCCTCTGGTCAACACCGGAGAGTCCAGCAGAGAAGCAACAACCACGAATACTGCCTATCGGACATCACCTGACGCTGCCCCTTTCTCAATCAAAAAGGAAACTCTGGCTGGGGAGATGGCTCGGGGAAATGCTGGCCTTGCAAGCATGAGGCTCTCACTTCGACTCTCAGAAGCCTCTCGTGGTGGCAAGCCATGCCATCCCAGCTGGGGAGGCAGTGGACTGGGGCTGGCTGGCCAGCCTGCCAACGAGCGCTTATAAAGAGTTCCAGGCCCAGGGAAAGACCCTGTCTAAAAACAAAACAAACAAACAAACAAACAGGGAAATTCCTGTGGAGGAATCCCAAGGTTGTCGTCTTCCTCTATGTGCAAGTCCATGTGTCCCTCACACCCCCCCCAAACACAGGCACACACAAGAAAGAAGAAACTGCCCAGGCACACCACGCCTGCTATCTCAGCACTCAGGAGTCTGGGGCAGAAGAGTCGTGTGTTCAAGGCCAGCCTGGACTGACAGTGAATCTGGGGCCATTCTAGACTACGGAGCAAGAATCCATCTCAAAAACGAATAAATATGTAAAAATTATAGTATGATTTTCAATAAGTATCAATACTTATCAGGTAGACAAGTATTAAAATTAAAAGTATTAAAATGGACATGCTTGTCTATGACTTCTAAATAAATACGTAGAAAGCTTCTGGAGCAACTTCTCACTACCTGCCAGATGTTCCCCATACAATGCCCTCTGCAGCTCTCCTCTTCCTGGGAACCTGGACTCGCCTTTAGGAAGTGCTGAATATGCTCCTTCACGAACTGGTAAGAGTTGTCTGAAAACCAACATTCTGAACAACCCCTCGATGAACTCATGATCGCTCTTTAACTTGTGAGGAGTCAAAGACACAGGACTGGACACTGGGCCAAAACATTTTTCTGTCCCTTTGAACCCAATGACGTCTTTTCACGAGGTTCAGAAGATTTGACGGAAAGAATGGGTTCTCTCACTTTCCTACTGACTGAGGTTATTTCAAATTCAGCTCTGAGGGTTTCCCTATGAAACAAGCCAAGTGACATAAGCTGGTAATTTATAATTCTACCTTAAAAAAAAGTAATTACTGCCAAAATTAAGGTCAAGTTAAGTTGCTCCCCCCTCCATCGAGGCAATGCAGGCCACGTGTGCTAACCATGCATTCTGACATGGCGCTCTCTCTGGAACCCTGGGCTTCACCCAGACGTTACCATGGCAATCCACGGGTTCCACAAGGTGAAGGCCAGCATCATGTGGGACAAGAGGGTGGTGGCCACGGCACACAGAACCCAGATGATGTTCTTCCCAGTTTTGTCCACCATGAGCCCAAAGATCGGGGACATGGGTGCTGATATGATGTATATAATGCTGGCCAGAGAACATGCAAGACAGTTAATAAAACACAACACAACTCTAACAAGTATTTTTTAAAAATCCTAAAGCTTACAAGCAAACCCTAACACACTTAATTTAGTAATCTTCTAAAATGGCCATCTGGAAATGCAAATGTTCAAGAGTTGTCTAAGAAACCTTTGACGTTTTCATTAATGCAAAACCAGCCCAACTTAAGCCCTTATTAGCTCACAATGGGCTTTGGTTGTAAGGACCCACACCACATAGGCAAGTTGCACTTACAAGACTTTGGAAATACCTGTCTATTGCGCTTGCTCCCTGGGAAGAAAATCCAAACTTCTCTGTAAAGAACGTCCTAAGGTTGACAGGAGAAGGATACACATGAGAAAGAACCACTGATTTCAAAACAAGAGAGAAGAAATGAAGATGGACAAAAGTCACTCTAAAGTTCTACAAGCTTTTCTTTCTCCACACTGTTTTCCTACGTTCTTTTATATCCACCTTAAAATATCTGCTGGAGCTGAATTCTATAAATATCTCACTGACCACACTAGATCAGTCCCCACAAACTTTCAGAAAACCAAATGCTCTATTAGGAGGAATGAAGGCTGTTTCTCTTCAGGGGAACGAGTAGTTTATCCATGCTCATGATTCTAGGTTATAGTCCACAGCATAGAATAGTCATCGACAGGGGCTGAAGGAACTGCCACACCATATCCTCAGGCAGAACTGAGAGGCAGGGACATACTTGCTAGCTGACCAATCTACCAAAACCAACCTGTTCTCTCTATCTTATCCATTTGTTTGGGGAATGGACCCCCCACTATGGGCTGAACCAGCCCACATCAATTACATAACTCCTATAGACTTGCTAAGGGGCTTAACTAAATAATTCTTCATCCAGGCTTGGTTCTCAACTGTCAAAAGTTGACACATTAAGACTACTGGGCACGCACTGTAAAATAGCAACTATTCAGAGCAGCAAAATTCATTGGCTACTCTACGTTCTCTACCCAAGAAAAGTGAATGGTTAAAAAATACTCACTTCCCCAGCCCAATGAAAGGGAACACGGCAACGTAATAGCAGACACAGATGAGGAATATCAGCCACAGGGATAAGGAGAAGTCCTTGACATCTGTGAGCTTAATAACTTCACCTGGAGGAGAAAGGGGTGCACACCATTCTGTAGAACCAAGGAGCCTGTCTACAGTCAAGCTTATTGTTTACACATAGGATCAGCCTTACAATTCAGTTAAAAAATACTTTTCTAGAGCTGGAGAAATGGCTCGGGGATTAAAACTCTGCTTGAAAGCAAAAGGTCCTGACTTTGGATCCCAGGTCTCATGTATAAAAATACCAGGCAGAAACAGCTGTGGCCTGCACTTCTGGCCCTGGTGGGCAGAGCCTGGGAAATCCCAGCACAAAGCAAGAAGGAGGTAGACGCAATTTAGGATGATTCCCCAAGTCACCTTTGGTCCTCCACAAGGACATACAGTGCACCCCCCCCACACACACACACGCATATACACACATAAAATAATTTTTTTTAAAAGTACTTTTCTAAAAAGTTCCACAAGCAGCACTGGCCAATACCTGAGAAAACACAAAAACTAACACTTGGTATTTACCTTCCCACTCCACTGTAAGAACTGCCATCATTTCATAAGTATATGAAATGCAACCAAAATATAAACTGTTAAGCTGAAGAGATGGCTCAGGGGTTAGGTGTCTGCCTCGCAAAAGAAAAAATCTGAGTTTGAATCCCAGATTCCACGCTTAAAAATACCAAGTGGAAATGGCAGCAGCCTGCAAGGTCGGCTTTGGAAGGTGGAGCCTGGGAAAGCCCAGAGCAAAGCAAAAATGGAAGAGAAAAATCCTGATTCCTGAAGTCACCCTGGGCAAACACAGCACCCACTGATACATACACAAACACAAAAATAAATTTTTAAAAATGCTAACAAGAATGCATAGATCCCAGTCAAAATGCTAATAGGAAAAATTTACCCTAAATGTTTAAGGACAATGGATCTGGAAATTAAAAACATGTGCTCGGCTCTGCACTTGTGACACAGCACCAGCAATTCATGCCGCCGTCCGACCCCTTCCGAGGGTCACAGGTCCCCACAGCCCTGCTCTCCTCTCACACACCTGACTTACCTGTTTTCCCTTGCTCTTTTTGAAGGATTTTCTCTGCTCTCTGGTCCAAATAAGCAAGGGCAAAGGCAGAGACGAGTGAGAGAATGCAAGTTATGCCCCCTAAAGAAGGAGATTTTAAAAAGAATCAGTCCAAAGAATCCTTAATGGCAGCACCATGTGAGGCGCAGCAGCGTGGGCACTGGAGGGAGGGGCCAGGACACGGGCCAGCCACGGAAGGGAGGGGCCAGGACACAGGCCAGTCACGGAAGGGAGGGGCCAGGACACGGGCCAGCCACGGAAGGGAGGGGCCAGGACACGGGCCAGCCACGGAAGGGAGGGGCCAGGACTCAGGGGCCAGCCACGGAAGGGAGGGGCCAGGACTCGGGCCAGCCATGGACAGGAGCTAAGGGACGGGCCAGCCACAGAAGAGGAGAAGCTGAGTGGGAAAAGCCGAGGACCAGAAAAGAAGAACGTACATGGCAGACACTCAATAAGCAAGGGGTCACTTTTACTACAGCTGTTTCCCACCAGAAGATTGGCAATTAGAAGGAAAAGACGGGAAGACAAATGCCGTCTCATGGGGCCTGAGGACCACAGGTGACTGACGCGCAGCAAGTTGGCCTTCAATTAATCCCATGGAAGACCAGTTGTTGACACTAATCTCACGGCACCACAGAAAATCTGGCACGTGAATGAAGTGAATCTTAGGAAGAACACGAGAAAGAAGCCTGATGGGCTGAGAGAAGCCCCCCAAGCAGGAGGCACTGGGTTCGAGTCTATCATGCCAATAACAGGGAAGCAAAGACAGGCACATTCCTAGAGCTGCAGGCCCAGCCAATCAATGAGCTCTAAGTTCACTGAGACCCGTCTCCAAACGTCAGGGGGAGAGCGACAGAGCAAGATACTCAGTATCCATCTATGGACTCCTGGACTCCAGAGGTCTACACACACATGGATGTGCACCATCCCCACGCCCACACATAATACGCCACATATGAAAGGGCGAACAAGACAGAGAAGGAAAGGAGGAAGGAGGGAGCGAGGGAAGTAAGTGAAATAAATGAACCGTGAATCTGTTTAGCAAAGAACAGCTGCAGTGACTGCTGGGAGACCTGGGGTCTACTGCTGGCATTATAGGACTGGTGATCTCAGACACAGAACTTGACTTCTCTGGGCCTCAACTCCCCATCCACAAAATCATGGCAGGGGTCTTTTCTAGCTCCAAAATTCTGCATGTGGAAAAAAACTAAATGGAGCATTTGCTGAAGAGCATGTGAGAGCTAAATGGATTAAAGGAAGCAATTTGTCGAGCTACAAGCTGTTACAGTTCTCCATGGACACCTTCCCTGGCTGAGGTCAGGTTTCGCATACACCAACTCCTTGAACACACAAAATGACAAGCACTACGGCAGACAGCAGGAGTAAGACCACCCTTAAGAGACAGTGGAAATTAAGGTACAACCAGGGCGTTGGACTGCTGCTTCAAATCAAGCAAAGAACGGGATCAGGCAAAATCATAAGCAAAGTGGAATGACACCCGTTCCCTGTGTTCTTTCCTCTCTGACGCAAGACCTCCTATAACAAGCTTTCGGAAAAGACAAGACAGCGAACGGGAGAATCCACTCACCGATCATAAGGGTCACTCCCAGGGTCATGTGACCAGATGAACCCAGCGAAGCTTGAACCTTAGAATACAGCCACCCCAGGATGTTCATGTTCACCGTGCTTCCCTGAAAGGTTTTTAAAAAAGTCAAAAGAATTCTCAATAATTTGTACCCTACAGTGGTATTGTCTGGGGCAATAAAAAAAAAAAAGATTTAAGATGACTTAGCGAAATAATTATAACTAGGATTCAGACAACATAGAAGGTAACTTTTAAAAAGTATAAACAACCTGTAAGGGGGAAAAGAAAACTCCACACCTTTAACAGGCTAAGCTAAAGCCACAGTTAAAGATACTACACACGTGCACGCGCGCACACACAAACACACACTCAGAAAATGTTAGCATCTAAAGTAACACGGTATACGCAGAATTTCTAGCAACCATAGCAAAAATGAGGCAAGTTATAAAATTTAGTGTTCCCAGACAAGAAAGAAGTTCAGGGGAAAAAAAAAAACAAAACAAAACAGCTTTTTCTGGTAGTAAAATCTAGGCAGGGAAAAAAGTTCTTCCTCCGTGACAGATTACACCCTCGTTCGATCACTGAAGCCACGTATCATGGCAGCCAGGAACGCAATAAAGAACAGAGCAGAAGAAATAGCTAACTCACACTGTAGTGGGGGTGGGGGGCTGCACAGTATATTAAAAAGTGAACAAATGATTTAAAAATATAAACTACAGGATATAAAACTGGGAGATGAAACTTCACAGAGGCTTTGGACGGATCTTGGAGAGACCTGGAGCACAGCAGCCCAGGCCACAGGACAGTGGCACATGCCACAAGGACGAGGCCTGGTACGACTGGGGAGGGAAGGAGGCCAAGGCAGGTGACTGGGGAGAGAGGAGAGGGCAGCTCCTGAGAGGGCATGGGGGTAGGGACTTCCAGACTTGGCCTGGCCACTCTATTAAACTAGACATGTTGTAAGCAGGGACAGAGGCAGCAGCAGGTGCAATGAATGGCTGCCTGGGAGCAGGCGTTAGCAGTGGGTATGATGTGACATGGTGAAAATGAGATACATTTGGGCGATACCGCTTATAGAACATGCTCACAAAAACACATTTTGTGAAAGCAACTAGAAGAAAAGGGTGATTCTCAATGCAGGAGGAGAAACCAGAGGGGATGGAAGAGAGACTATCAAGAGCTCAGTGCAGGGAACCTTGGGTTCCTTTTCCTATGAAACAGCCGAGGAGAAACGCCCACTATGCAACTGCCCCTGTGGGAGAGGAATTCAGGGGAAAGAAAAGCCTGGACAAGCGACATTGAATTCAGGATCAAAGGGATGCTGCTCCAAGATGCAAAACTAGGTCTGATCGCCAGAGCTGGGAGTTGCACAGAGAAGATGTCACACGACGAGCCCCAGGTTGCTCCTGCCCGCATGGCTGAGAAGACTTGAGAGGAGAAAAGCCAGAAAGGCAGGGGGTCTACGAAACTGCTGGATCCTGAGGCTCAAGAAATGCCCACTGTGGGGTCACGTTTCTCTTCACGTTGCTGATAAATACACAGCCCGACAGCTTAGGGGAACAAGGGTTTTGTTCTTGCCTATGATTCTGGTTAGAGTTCCTAGTCCAACTTGGCAGCGAAGGTGACACCAATATCAGCTTAGAGGTTGCTGCCATGAAGCAAGGGCACTGTGGTCCCCAGAAAGAAGAGGAGCCCAAGCAGGTGAAGGCCCTCTGGAAGCTCATCCAGCAGAATACGGGCTGGTGGGAGGGGTGAGGACTCTATATGGGTGGGCCTAGGTCCAGCTTAGCCCTTCAGTGCAACGCTTGATGAGTAGCCCTGCATGTCCCCAGGCGAACGCCCAAGACAAGACCAGAGCTGAGATGCAGCTTCCACAGTCCACAGGTAGTGTTTCGCTAACTCCACCACCTCCTGCTTGTCTGCAGGGGGGATCTTTATGAGAGAAAACTCCTAGTAGGGGTTCAGGACCACCTAACCTTACGGTCTGTGTTAACAAAAAAAATATGTTCCACCACTATATATATATATACGTATATATATATATATATATATATAAAACTATGATCGGTGGGCTGGAGACATGGCTCAGGGGTTAAAACTCTGCCCTGCAAGCAAAGGTCCTGAGTTTGGATTCCAGGGCCTGCACTACTGGCCCTGGTGAGCGGAGCTTAGGAAATCCCAGAGCCAAGCAAAAAGGAGGTAGAAGCAATCCGGGATGATTCCCAAGTCACCCTTGATCCCTCCACAGGGACACACAGCGCGCGCACACACACACACACATACCACAAAACAAATAAAGTTAGGTCCGCTGAACTAATGGATGAAGGTTCACTCTGCCGGTTCAGACTGTTTACTAAAAGTCGTGCTGTGTTCCAGGCAATCCCCGTACTCACAATTCTGGCCATGCTGAGCTGCAGTCCAAATACTAGGTTCAATTCTTTGCCTTTAAACCAACTCACAGCATATGTATTCTGGGCAACGGCTAAGGACTCGCCTCCAATCCTAAGTATAGGATAAAGAAGGAAAGTCACAAGTTTTAAAGAAATTCTACCATTAGCACTTTTGACATTCCTCTTATTAAGAAGTGGGGTCTCCATTTCTCTTGAAATGGGCTTGAGTGATCCAACCAACAGAACATAGTCAAAGGGACACTGTGAACCCCAGCATCCTTAAGATGGCATCTGTCTCTAGTCGGCCAGGCACAGTTGCAGTCCCTAAACCACTGTATACAGAGCTACCCCACCTCCGTGCTATGAACACACATTCCCACAGCTGTTCAAGGCGTCCAGCTCAGGTGCTCAACATACAAGTTAAAAAGCTTCCAGATGGCTCCATCTTCCAACATTCTAAAAATCTTTGCAGCTGAGGTCCCAGGTGTCATAGTACAGAGAGGCAATCCACATACTCCACCGCATATTCCAAATTCTAAACAAAACACAGTGCCTTACACTGCTTTACGCTGCAGTGTGTTGGAATCATCTGATATGCTGTGTTGGGGACCATGACAAGCGATGGATGGAGTCTGAATGACTGACCACCATCTAACCTACATAAATCAATGTTATGGGAATAGTGGTTCCACTATTTTGTAAAAATGTAACTTGACCACATACAAAACTGTCCATCAAACAGCTCCCTAATTCACCTTGCAAACTCACCAAGTTTTCTTCTACTTCCTAGCTTATTTTTCTTCGGGTGAGTTCCACATATTTACTACTTCTGTTTGGGGCCCAGTTAGAAGCTGAGAGACTTTCTGGATGTCAGGAGATGACATTCTCCTTCATATCCTAAAAATGACCCTTCTCACCACTCGGTCCAGTACCAAAGAGAAGATAGCTTTCTCCTTCTCTTCTAATCCAACTCCCACAGTTCTCTCGGTATTGGTCCACTTCACCCACCAAGCTGTTCTTTCTACGCTTTGGTCCAAGAACCCCTTTCAAGCTCTCAAATCCATTATGTTTCCTTTTCTGACTTAGAGCACTTGGGAGAGGAGTTACATCACATACATCAGCCGCAAAAAGGATGAAAAAGTTACGATTTTCAACATGAAGTTCCGCATCTGTATCCCTCAGGGCAGGAAGCCCAAGGCTGGACTCAGAACACGACAATGCAACAGACATTGAAACGTGCACAGCACAGTCCGCCCAGAGGTAACTGGGCTCTTTCCAAAACTCCTGAACAGGAGCAAAAAGACCTTCCTTGCACCCACAAAGGAAGAGTGAAGCACACTTTCCTGCATGAGATCTAAGTCAGTCCTCGATATAACAGGTCAAGCAGGAAGTCTAGAAAAAACATCATTTCTGAAGGGGAGTAGTATATTCAAACCCTATGCAGGGTTACGTATGACCAGTCAGAATTACTGCTCATTTCAAATGAGGATTGGAACAACTAACAGTCTTCCATATTAGGCTCCATTAAAGAATTTGAAGCTAAGTCCTCAGAAGAGACAACGACATGCTTGTTTTAAATCCTTAATAAGGAGCTAGTGATGTTTGTGATCTGGGAGGTCCTGGCTTCAATTCAATCCTCAGCATCAATTAAAAAATCCTTAATAAATGTCTAGATAGCGTGAAAATACACATCACTTACCCAAATACAAATCTCCCAAGTTCCATCAGCCAAAAGGCATTAAATATTCCACCCAGAGCAAAAATAACCTGTAACACAGAATAATAAATCAATGGACAAGTAAATTCAAGTTATTCAACAAAATTATGATAAATTCTAACTTCCATGATAATTTCACTCTCCCTCCTAAATAATCTGAGAAATTAAAATATGCATGTCCATGAATTTTAAGATTTAAAATAAATTATCCTAGGTTAGGGAGATAACTCATGGTTGAACTTTTGCTTATGAGTCAAAAAGGACCTGAGTACAGATCTTCAGATGCCGAGTAAAAATGCCAGGTGAAGTGTGGTGGTCTACCAGTAATTCCAGCCTTGGAAGGCAGAGCCTGGGAATCCCAGAGCAAGCTAGCTAGCCAAACTAGCCCTAATGGTGTGCACTGAGCTTAATTATAGACCCAGACTCACAACAATAAAGGGAAAGAGAGATCGAGGATAGTTCCCAACATTATCCTTGAGCCTCCACAGACACAAACACAACTGCACTCACATACATTTACCTGCATATACATGTACACCCACCCACATGCAAATTTACACACACACCAAATACACACATACATACATGAAATTAAGAAGAAAATTAGCTTATACTACATGGGTACTTACAAGACTGATTTATTATTTACTCATTAAACAAATTCTTGCCCTTGGAACTAATTAGACATGAATTCAAAAGTCAGGGTCAAATGATCAATAAAAATCTTCGCCTTTCTTACCTGTCCAATACAAACGAAGCAGCTAAAAATAATAGTGCCCCACCTGTGGACAAAGAGAGGGAAACATTCACTCCCCCGCACTGCTATCCACAATCACTGCGTCTTGTACTGACACTTGGTTTTCCTTTGTTTTGCCTACTCTGTGCTCCCTCTGAGGGTCAAAACAAGTGTTTGTTCACCTCTGAAGAAAGCAACTTCTTCAGCTGAGCATCATCAGAAGCTTAGACTTGTGCAGAGAGTACAGAGGCTGCAGTAAGAACACACGTCCGGCTAAGCCTTGTCTCCTTTTAAACAGTCTTCAAAGAATTCTGAAGAATGACTTGGAATTGGCAATTCCTTTTAAAGTTTCTATTAAGAATCTGGAATTGGTTGCATGTGATCCTACGATGAGTCGGAATCTGTTTCCCTGAAAATTCAAGCTAATTCTACCCCTTGAGAATAAGTAAAATATATTTAACTCTTCATAGTCTTCACTCTTGAAGACTGTAAAAAATTAATCCCCGAGTTTAAACATTTAAGGAATTTTTCTCAACCCTCATCCATCAGACATGGTTTGAATACACTTATCACCTTCATCTGGACCGTCTGAAAATGACCGGGTCCATCCAGTCTTCACAAATGACATGCCCAATCTTGAGGTATAAAGGGAGGAAGCCTAGAGTGCTATCCTTCCTTGGCATCTAATGGTCCCCCAAAGTCCAATGGCCGAGAGAGAGGCAGAAATAGAAAATCTCACCAGGACATTATCTATTGAGCTATGTGCCAAAACCTGTACCATCCACTTTCCTTCAATACTCATCGCCTGTCCTCCAAGACAGGAATTATGATCCATATTTTAACCTCCAGAAAGATGAACCTCAGGAAGCTCCAAATTGATGAAGGGGCATCAAGGGGACCCTGGTTTCTATGATCCCCAGTAGAGTATAGCTAATGGCCAATATAACTGAGTATCTTATTCCATCAGCAGCATTTATCATGCCTGATGTAACCAACCAAGCTTCAAGGACCAAGTTCAAGGACATAAACTCTTTTAGAATAAACTAATCCTGTATACATTTATCACAGTCAAAACAAGTCTATTCCTTTTTTTTTCTAGGACTATTTTAATTCATTCCTACATTTTCCTAATAACCAGATTTTATTGCCCACAAGTTAGAGTTCTTTTTTCCCCAAGCTTACCGTATTCCAAAGACTCGGTCTATCAAAAAGCCACCCAAGAAGCACAAAGCTACATTAGGCCAAGAATACCAGGAATACAGCAGCATGAATTTTGTGGTTGTCACTTGCATATCCTATAGAGAAAGAAAATGAAACTTTTTTCAAACAGGTTTAGTAATGAACAAATCAAAACAAAAAGTGGTTACATTGTTATTTCTGTGTTGTGCATTTCTAAGCCAGGTGTAAGTCATTTACTTCACCAAGAATCTCACAAAAGCTGCAGCCCCTGTTCCCAGATAAATGGTCACACCAGAGAATTTCTTGATTCCACATACTATTTCAGGGTTTTATAGGTTCTAGGGCCAGCCTGATTTGGGGACCAATTCAGTCTTTTGCTATCTCCTACATGTTAATTCTCATGCTACCTGCTTTGGTTCCACACACCCAGCAGAGAACCATCCTCAGATAACATAGGAGATATGTTAACCTGCAGCTTCTGCTTTTCCTTTCCTTCTAGGATGCTTAGTGATTAAAAAACAAGCTCACAAAAAATATAATCTAATGATTTAAATGTTCAAGAAACTACAAGTATTAAATACATTTCTATAATTCAAACTTTGACTAAAAATACTGATATGGACAATCTCAGTCATCAGGATCCACATGAAAAAAAATAGCAACAAAATTTACCTAAGAAAGCTGAAAATCACTCGACAAAATCATTTGTCACAGAGCTTAAGTAGGCAACGGAAGAGTAAAATCCAAACAAAAGTTAGTGTTTTTTAGCAAAGCTATGGATGCAAATGTAACTACCTATTTAAGGAACATAACAATCAAGCCGTGCAAGTGCTGTGAATGAATTCTTTGCAGTGAGTGATTCATTTGAACTTAAGAACTCTATGGTTTGTGGGTTTGGTGACTAGAGATGTTAAAATAAATTCAGTGAATATTTCAAAGGAGGCAATCTGCAAATTGATATCCCAACTACAAATTAAGTGCTCTGAAGAAAATAAAGACACAAAGGCAGAAAATGAACTCACCCGCTTAACCTGGGTCTGAAGGGCAGCAGGATTATCATAGCAAAAATAGCTGCCTAGAAAGGAAAGAGCAAATATTTTACAAAGGATAATGGTGGCTACACAGATGTTTCACATTGCAACTCATCACTCATTACTACTCCAAAGCTGTATCAGCGTTTGCATTCTTGCTGACACTGTGGAAACATTTTGCTTGTTTGAAGAGGACTTCCTTATCTGTCTTTTAGGCTGCAAAGAATTTCCACAATTTAGCTGGTGCTTACACAGCAAATACCAGAAATCCCAATTAAAAAGTCACCCATCAAACTGCAGTTTTTTACTTTATTTTCACTGTGTTGTACATCAACCATTTCAGCATCTTCATGAACGAGGTATATTAACACCATCAACATCAAGAATGTTACCAAAACCACCTGCAGTTTCACATTAGATCTAGTCACTGAAGAAAGTAGTTCTTGAAGAAAGAACAAAGCTTAGCTATCTATGCTCATTAAACCAGCACTGGCAACAAATTTTCATTCTCTACAAACAAAATACTGGAAGTCACATAATTTAAAGAACACCAACACACACAAAAAAAAATGCCGAGAGTCTAAAAATTAAAACATAACAGGCCTCCTGGGGAATTGAAAAGTGAAGACTGATCTGTTAATCATGTACTGAAATTTATAAATTAAATGTAACTGGCAAACTCTAGCAAGCTACACACGGCGCTGCCACAATTTCTACACGACCTCCTACCAGTCCAAAGGAGTGGGGATGTGATTAGAAAGGTATGAATCTGGCTTCTGAAACCCTTATAAGGGGTGAGCACAAATAAATGAACAACAACCAAGCCAAACTATCTTCTATATCTCAGTAGGATACTTACATATTCCAGTAGGAGCATGAAGTTCCTATTTTGTTTTGTTCCTAAACGGACTTCTTTAAAAAAAAAAATTCAAACCAAGCTAATGTTAACTTATCGCCTTAGTAAACTCTGAACTGTAACAGAGGAAGGAAAGATGTTTTCGAAGGCATCTCTAGAAACTGCTTGCAGGGAGATCAGTTTTCCCAAGTGAAACCAACCATGGCCAAATCACCGTGGCAGGCGAAGAGACCGCACGCACCCACTGAATTAATAAGGCCCACATTCCCCTCCACACGAGGAGAGTGAGAAATAGAAAAGAATGTCGTGGGCGTCATTTATTAGTAAGAGAAAACGGAAGAGGCGGCGGCGATCTTTTGGAGAAGAGCAGATAAAGGACTCGGTAAATGCACTCTGAAATTCTTCTGAACACCAGGCTGGAGAGGGATCCGAAATACCCGGTTCTTTTCCCCCCAGGGCGAGCGGCTACACCAGGAGACTTGGAGGACACAGGAACCGCACAAAGCCCCTGGCTCGCGACGCTCAGTAACCGGCCAGCCTGGGACTGAGCCGAGACCCGCGCGCACCCCGCCTGGGAACAGGGAACTCCCGGATCATCCGCAAGTCCCGTCATCCGCCGGCTCACCGAAGCCGAGGAAGCACATCAGCAGCAGCACCAGCAGCCGGTGCGCCAGGCGGCAGGGGTCGCAGAGCGCGGGCAGCGTGCGTGGGCAGGCGGCGGCTGCGCCGTCCCTCCCGGGGCTGCCGGGCAGCAGAACGCGCGCCTCCTCATCCTCCTCCTCCATGGTCCGCAGCTGGGGATGAAGCAGGAAGCCACCCTGGGGACGCTGCTCATGTGATCGCTCACGTGACGCCCCGCCGATCACGCAAGGGTGCGCTCACGTGAGCATCAGGTCACGTGGAGGGGAAAGGGTAGCCTCTGGCTGATCTGGAGGGGTTAGGGGGAGGGTTTATTCGCGTGCCTGGGGTCCCTAGTGATGCACGTGGAGTTGTCGAGGGTCGCCATCGGGTAGGCTCCCCATAGGCGACTCCAGGCGCTGGGCTTGTCCAGTGCTCTGCTGTGCCACAGCCCAGCCTCCTAACCACAGCCCACCCTGAATGCTCTCTGGCCTGTCCAGCAGGTTTGGTGTGTTTAGCAAGCCCTAGGTGGGGAGCTGCAAACTCTCAGCCCCCTGTGAGCTCAGGGTTTGCTGAGGGGGATGGAGGGAGGGAGGGGAAGAGAGGCTGGCGACAGGGATCGGGAGTTGGAGCTTTCAGAAGTTACTTTTCCATGTAGTCTTGCATACCAGTTTCACCTTTTTTTTTCATAATTTCAAGGGTTTGTTCCCAAGGAAGACTTTTAATATCCTTAAAGCCAAGCGTGGTAACACATGTCTTTTCAGCTGAGTCCAGGGGCCGAGGGGGGGGAGGTAGCTTGGGCAACACAGGAAGATCCCCATCTCTTTAACTGGTCTCTGTTAGGATTCTTAGCTCCAGCTGATGGTCTCTCTCTCTCTTTTTCTCTCTCTCTCCCTCCCTCCTCTTACCCTCTTCCCCTTTCCACCTCCTCCTCTCCCTTGTCCTCTTTCTCTCTCCCCTCCTCCTCCCCCTCCTCCTCTCCCTTCTTTCTTTCTCTCTTCTTCTCCCCCCTCCCCTGGTAGCAGGGGTCCAAGACCCAAGACTGATCCTGATCACACCTCCCGGGCTGCACAAAGGTCCTGGGAAATCACCTCCAGACCCTGACATAAAGCAAGCCATTCTCTCTCATTCTTTCTCTCATTTCTTTCTCTCTCTCTCTCTCTCTCTCTCTCTCTCTCTCTCTCTCTCTCTCTCTCTCTCTCTCTCTCTCTCCTTTTCTATGTCTTTTCTTTCTCTTCCCACAATTGGGCTGGCAGTGCTGGAATTCCATTAAACTTCTGCCAAGTTCATGATGCAGTATGTTCTTGTACCTCACAGTCTCTACTTCCCATCTTGTATTTCTATGATACGTGGCCCACAGCGATTAAAATAATCGCATCCAAGTGTCACAGCAGATTCCTCCGGTAACACTTTGGAGATGGAGGCAGGAGGATGTCTGTGAGCTCAAGGCCAGCCCAGGCTGCATGCACAATGAGCTCCCAACCCAGCCTTTACCACAGAGTGAGATCTTGTCTCCAGCATCCTAACCAAAACATTGAAGCTGGTGGAGAAATAACATTTCAGGACAAGCACAAACTAAGGCAAATTCATGAAAGATCCAAGCTGGCATTGGAAGGAATTCTTAGAAATATAATAGGGAGAAGACTCTCACTCTTGAGATGCCAGGAAAGAATACATTTCACAAGAGACTAGGTGAACAAAGGGGAGCTAGGAAGGAATCCATGGCATCCGACAAGTAAACCAACAAGATCAGAGCACAGATAACTACCGATAATACAACCAAACAGAACTACCAACAAATCCATAGGAAACAGCAATCCCCTGTGAGTAACAGTGTTAAATGTAAATAGCCTTAACTTACCTGAATGATGAGCGCATAGTTAGCAGAGGATGGGAAAGACACGGGAGCAGGAGCACTGTCTTCTAGTTTCCAGAGAACAATCTGAGGTGAGCTGAAAAATAGGTGGGTGACACCCAGCATTTCTACCTTCAGCAGTAAAAGCAGGAGAGCAGGGCACAGGCTCCATATGTGGACTTCCCCACTCCCAGTGGAAGAAAACACCAGTCGCTAACTGCAGGAGTCACAGAGGCTTAAAAAAAAAAAAAAAAAAAAAAAACTGCACTGTACTTATAATAACTGACATTCTAAAGAGCTGGAAAGGAAAGAAAAAAAAAAAAAAAAGAAGCTGTCCTAGGGCAGCAGTGACAGATGCCAGGAAAACCCTCTCTTGCACTGGTCACTCAGCACCCATGCTTGTCACTTGGCGTCCACCTGGAGCAGTAGCAAGATGCAATTTCCAAAAGACCTGTCAGTAAGTAACATGGCAGAGCAAGACCCTCTGGGAACTACACTCCTGGGAAATTGAGAACAAACGTCACTGGACTTTATCCCAGAACCGCAGTCAGCAGACACTGCTAGAACCTGGACAAGAAACTTGAATTGAAACTGTAGCATTCAATGAGCTGAATCCCATGGGAGCCAGATCTGCAGGAGCACCAAGCAGACATCTGGAAGACGGCCCAGGGCCGAGCCAGCATTGCAGCTGGTCTCTTGAAGGACTGTCGGGAAGTGTGGCCAGCATCTGAGATGCCACCCGTGAAACACCAGCCACAGACCAGAACAGCACCTGCAATCTCACATCCCAAAAGAAGACTTAGAGCCCAAAACTTTGCAATAAAAACAGTGGACATAATTTGTAAATTTGCATATTGAAGAGAAAGACAATGGAGTATTTTAATAAAAGACAAACCTTGTAAAGGGACATGAGTTGGGAATATATAGAAACAGTATCTATGTGGGTTTTGGACTTGCTCTTTCAGCACACAACACATCTTTTCCTGGGGCTGTGAATGTTGTTTTCTTTTGTCAGTGGGCATGAAGTTCACTTCTACCAGTAGATGGCACAGGAGAGACTTGTTCGGAGGTGGGTTCTGGCCCAGTTCTGTCCAGCTGGCACAAAAACTGAAATCCAACTGCTATTATACACGGATAAGAAGGATCTCACAACTTAACAGAAGTAAACACATAAAAAAGAAAAATATCCTGGGGCTGGAGAGGTGGCTCAGGGGTTAAGCCTCTGCCTTGCAGGCAGAAGGTCCTGAGTTCAGATCCTAGACCCCACGGATAGACAAATAGACATCCACGAATAGACGTCGGGCGGAAGCAGGGGCAGCCTGCGTTTCCGGTCCTGGTAGGGCGGAGCCTGTGAATCCCAGGGCAGAGTAAACAAGGAGGAGGTGGAGGCTGTCCATGGTGGTTCCCGAATTCGTACACACACACACACACACACACACACACACACACACACACAATTGACTAAATAATTTTAAAAAAAGAAAAAGAAAAATATCCAATCAAAGGACCTCTTAAGCCAAAAGGAAGCAGGATTGGATGAAAAACAACATGGAAAAGACAGCCCACAGGAATAACACCCCAGAAAAGGAAATATGTGCACACCTCACAGACTTTGCAATTTAGAACCTGATAGGGGCTTTCCAGCGGATGCCAACACTGAGCTTTTCAAACTGAAGTGGCGCTAATTAGAAAGGAGGCCAGAATTCATGTCCAACACACGCCCATGCCAATAGCAACACTAAATCTTGGTGTGAAAGATTGTACTAGACCATGGTCCACCTTGGCTTAAGTATAACTCGTCTGTGAGTATTGCAACATGCCAGAGTCGTGTGCGCTTCGACTCGTCTACATAAACTCAGACATACATTCATTATCTGCTTGGGGCCGTATCTCAGCACCTCTGTAGACAGAGAGCAGTCACTGGTCTTGAGAAGACTGTCATGTAACCTACCTGCATCCAAATGCCTTCGCTACTCACCTCATGCATTCTGGATTCACCCAAGTGTTTCAAAAATTTATGTTCTGCATTGTGTCAAAAACAGTATCACCCTCACAGCCACTGAGAACATTTGGCCAGTGGATGTCACTGTAGGGCTATGTTCACTAACAGATTCCTCTGGATTCTTCCATTTGAAGACTATGATTCTCTTTAAAAATCCATTCTATGTGTTCCTTAGTTGAACTAAACAGGACTTTCCAAGGTTCGAGTTCTTTTTGAAAAACCCAACACTTGCATACTTAACAAGAGGAAGTTTTTTGAAAGGTTAAAGAAACTCGATTTAGCACCTCCTAACAAACTTTTGCGTTATAACCAGAACTGTCTAAATTAAGGTCAAAATTCTTGGCATTAGTGTCTGTAAATAGCAGTAGCTTGGCACTTTTTGTCCTTTGATGAAATACTCACTTGGGCCCAGACATCTATCTGGAGTCTTTTACTTATCCTATGTTGGATCCCTCCCAGCCAAGGTTGATGAGATTTCTAATTGGAGCTGTTGCCAAGGAAAGTATGTGAACATCATAGGGCAATCCCTCTCCTAATACCACCTCTTCTTCAAAACGTTTAAGCATTTTACTTGTTTATTTGAAAGAGGAAAGGAGAGAGAGAGAGAGAGAGAGAGAGAGAGAGAGAGAGAACATAGTCTACAGGTGGAGTTCCAATGACCAGTGGACAACTTTTGGAAGTCAGTTCCCTCCTTCCATCATGTGGGCTCCTAGGGATTGAACTCAGGTCATCAGGTTTTCAAGCAGGCACCTTATCCACTGAGCTATCTCGCTGCTGAACTGATCTTAAGCATTGGTGCATTATGAGAAGAAAGGTGAGGATAGTCTTAAAGACTAGGGAATCTTTGAATAGTTTTGTAGATCAAAAGCAATGCGCTAGTAATAAATCTAGAGCATTAAACCATTTATCTTGGGTGTCCATCACCTAAAAAAAATATTTTAAAAAGCCAGATCATTCCATGTGAAAATGATAGAAAAAGTTAAGTTCCCAAATTATACCTGGATTTTTGTTAATATTGGGCATGGCATTTTTTATTTAGATTGAATATCATTAATAATTTTAAATCTATGCCATGGTGATTGGTATTAATTGTTAACTTGACAAATCAAGTTGTCTGGCATTTTGCGGAAGAGGGGGCGGTAAGATTGTAAGAGCAAAAGGATGGGGGGAGCAATGATTTGAAGAGTCTCCACACTAGTTAGGGCTGGAGCAATCATAATAGGACGTTGCATGCCCTGCGCCATGTCCATCACACTATTGACCTCACAAAGTCTAACATTGGCTAAAGGCACCAAGATCCTTGGAGGCAAGGGATTGATGGCCACAGTAGTGTTCCTATGCTTAAGGGGAACACGAGAAAGGGTTCAGGGAAATGCCACTGGGTCCTTGTACGTCATCGGAAAGGAGGACCAAGAGGAGAGTTAGGCATACACAATAAAGGACTCTCTGGGAATTGGGGGGGAGGCACTGGGAGATGGAGAGGGAGGGAGGGGGAGCAGGAGGGGGGTAGGGAACTGGTCTACCTATTAAGTTTGTATGAGCGGAAATAATAATAAAAAATGTAAAAAAAAAAATCAAGTTGTCTGGGAGATGGGATTCTGACATGTCTGTGAGGGGTTGTCTTGGTTGAATAAGTGGAGGTGGGGAGACCCACCCACTGGGATCCCGGATGAATAATGAAGAGGCAAAGTGAGTGCAGCATGATTCACAGCTCTGCTTTCAGACTGTGGCCACGTGACCAGCCGCTTCAAGCCCCTGCACCTGGACTTCCCCTGACGAAATGGACAAACCCTTTTCCTCCTTAAGTTGCTTCTGTCAGAATAATTAATCACACAACAGGAAAAGAAACTAAGACTTACCAATAGAGTCTCAGTAGAAGAAAAAACATTCACAAATATAAACAGGGCTAAAGTTTAAAAAGGTTAACAAATGAGAATAGCTAAGCTTCCCACACTAACATCAACTCAATTTTTGGCACCATATAAACACTGTTAATAAAATGATGAGAGGCTGGGGGTGTAGTTGAGTTTATAGGGTACTTACTTAGCATGCATGAAGTCATGGGTTTAATCCCCAATAATGCATAAAACTGGGTGTGGTGGTGGTTGCCTATAATCCTAGCACTTGAGAGGTGGAAGCAGGAAGATCAAGAGTTCAAAGCCAGCCCAGGTCACACCTCACTAATGTGCCTTAAACTGCCCCTTCCCCACAAAATAAAAAACTGGTAATAAATGATATACAGTTCTGGCATTGACAAATTAAATTTCTTATGACAACCCTTAGGTAGATGTGGCTAATAAATTGCATCTATTCTTCATCCTTCCACACATTACTCAATCCTTGGCAGGAACCTGCTCAGATCTCAGAGACCTCCTTAGCAATGCAGGACCGAGTTCTTGCTTATGTTCTTGAAATGGATTCTCTTTACTGTTCCATTATGTCCAGTTTGTGCCTTGCTCTCGAAGTGCCTTCTTCATGAAGATGTCTGCAAAGGTCTCGTCCTTTCACTCTGCTTGCACATTATTCCTTCACTGTTGAATGCTTGTAGCCACAGGGTTGGCCTGGCTCCTTGCATCTAGAAGATCTGTGGCTTTTGCATGTTTCAATGTGAAGGTTCTTCATTTTCTGCCTTCTTTGTTACAAAAGGAGTAGTTTTAAAAGTTATCTCTGTAAGGATTGGAGTATTTCTTAAAGGAGGCAGTAGACTGCATAGAAGAATTACTACCTCGTGGCTGTCCATTTCCCTAAGTCATCCTAGCCACCTTGAACAAGAGAGTTGCATTGGGTTAATCACCTGTAACTGTTTAAGAAGGATAGTATTTTGTCGAGGTGTTGGGCAGCTTTTCAAAAGCTGAAACGTAAAATCTGCTAAAGGCTCCTGAAGGATCTCTTGTGGTTATAGCCTACTGCTGGCCTACACTGTCCAGGCAAAAGAACTGCCTACCACTTGTTCATAATTACATGCTGACTATATTTAGTGGTAGTTAGCACAATGGGGTATCTGTCGTACCACAGGCAGCACTCTGAGCACCTCACTGGTATTATCTGTCTTAATCCTCTAGTGACCCTAGGTATAGGTAACTCATAGCATTTCCATGTTAGAGATGATGAATTTCCAACGATGTAAGGGAAAGAGAGTGAGCAAACTTGGAGCCGGAGATTGCTGAGAAACATAGGAGCTCTAATTCAAGTAGGTGGGGATGGATCAGTCCTAGGGGGACTCACACAGCACCCAGGTGTTCTTTGGTAGAGAGCCACTCAGAGGAATCACACCACACTTACCACCATGACTCTGGAAGGCCCTTGGTATCCTGCTAGAATGCTGAGCTAGTAAATGGGGAACATGGGAGAAAACAAAAAGACAGAAGAGGCAATGTTTCTGGTGCTCTGGGCAGAATGAAAGGAAGAAAGATTTTCTCTCTGGTGTATATTTAGCCAACGCCCTGGTGAGCACACGCCACACTAGGCTTCACACAAGGACTCTCTGGGGAGAGGATTCTCCAGGAGGACTAAAGATGCAGAAGCATCTCAGTCTGCTTGTTGCTAGGGAAGGAGGTACGCCACATGCAAGAGGATCATGTACCTCTTCCTTGCTGTGTCTTTCAGGGGCTGTGGTGGAAGTGCTGTCAGACACCTCTGTACCTTCTGGCTTGGCTTCCCACTGCATCACTTTGCTTCCAAGCTGTTGGCAACTACCCAGAACTCGCTGGGGCCCTTGCACAGGGAAAGCTGGATGGGCCTAGGAACTGAGGCCAGCTCGGGAGCTAGTACACAGATACCAGGGCATCGTCACCACTCCATTCTACTGGTTATAGGTTCCCTCAAGAATTTCGGTCTTACCACACACTAACTTATTTTGATAGTATAACCCTTTTTAATGTCCTCTGGCATCTCTCCTCCTCTCAATACCTTGTAGGAGTGCATCCTGTGTTGGGTCACTTTTAAACCATCCCCGGGTTAGGTGGCTCACAAGAAGGACACGTAACTTAAGCATATAGCCATCTTTGTGGCTATGGTCTATTTCACTAAAGAATATAGAAGTTTAGATTTCCAAGACTCATCACCCAGCAAAGATCCACAGGCTGCTGGGTTTAATTGCCCCAATGACAACATGTGGGGAATGGGTTCTCTCAGGGACAAGCATGAAAACTTTAGACAATAACTTCATTAGCTATACATTAACTTGTGGGATTACTCCCATCTTAACAACATTGTCTTCTGATCTAGGAACAAGGTATCTTTCCATTTATTTATATTTTATCTGATCTATTTCAACATTTTGTAGTATGTATAGACTTATTAAATTTATTCCTAAGTATTTTATTGTTTTATTCAGTTGCAAATAAAATTGTATTCTTCATTCCATTTTCTGATCATTGCCAGTGTGTGTAAATACAGTTTCTAGAAATTCATTTTGTACACTGTAAAGTTACTGAGTTTATGTATTAGTTCTAATAATTTTTGGTGGATCTCTTAAGATCACATAGTATGAAAATAGCTGCTGATTTTTTTCCTATTTAATTCAAATGGTTTTTTGTCATGGTTTGAAATGTGTCCCCCATATGTATGTGTATTGGGGAAGGTCATGGCACCTTTAGGAGATGGAGCCTCTTGGATGCGTGTGACGGTAGCTTGTCTCCATCTTCTGCCTGCCAACCAGCCATGCCACATCCACTATGAAAGTATCTCACTTCTGGAATTGTAAGCTGAATAAATCTCCCTTTCTCTCTTAAGTTCTTTGACTTTGGGTGTTCTTTCACAGCAACAGAAAAGAGTAACTAGTATAAAAATTGGTACCGAGAAGTGGGATGTTGCTGTAAGTTTAAAAGCATCTGGTACCACAACATTAAGTATTTTGAAGTTGAGAGAAACTGATATCAGACAAGTGGGGTGTTGCTATGTGAAACTAAAGAATCTGATACTAAAAAGTGAAGTTGTTTGTGAAGCTGAGAAAAGTTGGTCCAAGCAGTATAGCCAATGCTGTGATGTGGCTAGTGTACCTTTGGAACTGTTTGTTGGGAGAAATTTGCTCTGGGAAAGCCTTTGTGTCTTAGAGAAGGAGCCAAATGGGTCTTTCTTGTGAGAGATAAGGCTATTAAAAACACAGACAGTGGAAGCCTGGGTTATTATGGTCCAGAGGGGAACAGAAACTGTGTTTGGAACTGTACAAGTGGTAATAGACTCATGTGTTGGCAGAGAGTTTAGTGAAGTTTTACACTCATCCTGAAAGTTTGCCAGAAGTTAAACTTGAGTGTTCAGCAGAGGAAATAATAAGGAAATATATTCTTGTGGCATGGCTACTTTCTAGTGCTCTGCAGAGTTTTGAAAAAGCAAGGAATCACTCAGAAAGAAGCAAAAACTGTGAGGTCTGATGAGAAAAAAAATACAAAGACAAACTTACAGAGTTGAACCAGGAAGAGGCAGAGAGCAATGTTAAAAAGATTAGCTCCATTTGTAAATCAAATCTTGTTCTCAATTTGGATAATAGGAGAGCCTGTCCCTTGAGGACAAATTCCTCAGAGAAGGATCCCACCCATAAGAATGCAAATCCTTTTGGAAGGAATGAGCTAAAAGGTGGAGTTCCAAAGCAAGGGTCTGTTTCTCCCCTAAAGCAAATGTCCAGGAGAGCAAGAGATTTTGGCTACAGTCAGTGCAGAGAAGCTGAATTAGCTGTGATTAGAGGAGGCCAATCTCCAATTCAAGGCTACATAGAACTTGACAATGTTGTCCATGTAGTGCTGGCTTCAGACACATCAAAGATTCAAGAGGGAGGAAATGGATCCTTCCTCTAAGGTTTCAGAAAATGGCAGAAGCCAGGCAAACATATGGCAGAAAGCCTGCAGTTCAGAGGCCCAAGAAGGGCAGTTTGTGCTATGCAGTTAAAGTGTGGTTTGCCATTGAGAAGTGAAGATGAAAAAGATGTTAGAGTCAACATGGGACATCTGCTAAGGAAAACTATACATCATGGGAGGAGTCAGCCCAAGAGCATGATGTGTTCTAAGAGCAGCTGCGCAGAAAGGGTGGAACCAACACCCTTTGGAAAACTGAGATGATTTCAACAAGAAGTTCACCTGTTGGACATGGGGCTGCAGGACGTTGAGTCTGTCCTGCTGGTTTTCAGTCTTATTATATACAGATCTTTCCTGGATATGCCCCCCCTTCATTCCTTTTGGAATGGGAATGTTTATTCTGTGCCACTGTATGCTAAGAGTATGTAACTTGTCTTTTGATTTACAAGAGGCTTTGGAATTTGGACTTTTGGACTGTGTTGGGATTACTGATGTAGTCTATGAGAACTTTTAAAGTCAGACTGAGTAGGGTTTGCCTACTGAGATGACAAACAGTCTGTGAAGGTCAGAGGTGGAGTGTCATGGTTTGAAATGTGCCTCCCATAATCTCATGTATTTGGGAAGGTCATGACACCTGTAGGAATCAGGAGACAGCAGGCAGGCTTTAAGATAGATTAGTCACCCTACTTCTGGGAAAAGTCCTGAGCATGTCACATATCAATCAGCACTGGAAAAAAGACATAGGAAGATAAGAAGTTCAAAATTATCCTCAATAATGTAGTGAGTTCAAGACCAATCTGGGCTTCATGAGACCCTGTTAAAAGAAAAAAAAAAAGGTATAGATTGACAAGGTCATTAAGATGTTTCAATTGTTGATTCTCTCTTCAGTCTTGTCAATGATTCATATGATCATTCAGAAACCTGTCTTTTAATTTTCATTTAGTTTTTAAGGTTTTTGTATTTTTAGTTTGTGTGTGTGTGTGTGTGTGTGTGTACATCGTGTTGTGTTTTTCTTCTATGTGTTTATGTGGATTGTGCCACACTGCATATGTGGTCAGAGACCACAGGATCGGTTCTTTTCTCAGGATCGGTTCTCCCTTCCAACTTCTTTTAAATCTTTTACTTTTTTAGTTGTGTGTGTGTTTGAGGGCACTTGCCTGCCTACCTGTGGGGATCAAAGGATGACTTCAGGAATCATCCTGGATTACTCTGTTTCTATTGCTTTGCAAGAGAGAGGCTCAGCCCTTTGGTCATCTCTCCGGCCCCCACCTTATTTTCTGAGGATTGCTCTTGTTACTTCCACAGCTCTGCTGCATACAGAGCTTCTGGACAATTCTTTCTTCACCTCCTAGTGAACACAGGACAATGGGAATTGCAGAGACAGGAGCCACTGAATCCAACTTTTCTCCAGAGGACTCCAGGATTGTAAACCCATTCTCCAGATGGTATTCTAAATAGCAAGTTTTGGGCCAATGATATGGTTCATCAGGTAAAGGAACCTGCACCCAAACCTGGATGCCTGAGTTATTTTCCTGAAGCCCAAATAGCAGAAAGAGAGAACCAAGTTCAAACTCTACATGCATACCTGTTTCCAGCTCTCTGCTTGATAATCAGTTTTTAATTTGTTGGGGTTTGGTATTGCACTTGTGGGCTTTGCGTTTTCTTTCCTTTTTCTTTTCAACCATTTTTGCCCATTACTTTTTTGTTCTCTTGTCCCTGCCACATTATTTAACTGACCACATCCTCCTGGGCCTAAGATGGAAAGGATGGAGCAAACTGACAAGCTAAGGAATTACAGCGAAGTACTCACTGGGGAAAAGCCTTTCATCCAGGCCTGCTAGGCTGGTCCTTGGGCGGTTTTCAGGAAGGCTGCTACCAGCAACTAATCGTGGCCCGGTGTGCCTAAACGCTTTCTGCAAATAACTGTTAGTGCAGGAATGCCAGCTTCCTCCTGGCAATTTGAAATCCGGGGATCTGCAAAGGGAGGGTGATTTGCCAAAACTGCCCATGACAGCCCTGGGTACAAATCTCCAATGAGCTCTGACTGGCAACATTTCACACATGCCATGATTTGCTCCTGGGGAAGTGGGGTATCTTGTGTAATTAAGAAGGAAAGAATTCCTTGTGCTTTGTCTGCTCCTCTCACAATTTCACACCATGCTCCTGGACAGGTAGCTGATTCTACCAGGTATCCATTCTCTGTAACCAATAATCATCATTATAGGACCTATACTGAGGTCACCCCTGGAAACTCCATGAAGTGGTCTCAGGTGACACAGCCTATTAACCCTCCCCTGAAACTTACCCCAAACTCCAGAAATCCCTCTGTGAGATTTCTAAAAAAAATTGCCTTTGTCAGTTTTCAATTTATTAATAAAACAAAAATAAACCCATGTGCACTACCTCATGAACAATAACATCAACTGTTGGAATAGAAATGCATTAGCTGGTCAACTGGAAGTATAAATAATGAGTGAGAACCAAGCAGGTTTCTACCCATTATGCATACACAGGATGAACTCAGTACATGATTATATGACATTTTTCAATTGTGAAATGAAAATCGTTTTCAAATTCTTTTTTCCCCAAATATTTAGCTAAAACATCTCTTAAATTTGTATCAGTAAGATAGAGTGCTGTTTAGTCCTGTCACCACTAATGACCTCAAAGCTGAACCAAATGCATCTTTGTTCAAACGTCCTGTAACCTTTCTTGCTCATTGTCAAGTACTCATAGATATAAATCACGACTCTGGTGTGAAATCACTTTGGATTTAGTCTCATTTTTGACTTGTGCGGAAATAATTTTTAAATTAGTCTAATTATTTCCCCCTAGTGGTATCAACCATATTGCAGCAAGTATGACACAATCCACAAGAAATGAAATAGACCTCCAGGAAATTGGACTGAGTGAGACAGAAAAACCAGAGCCAGCTCCGAAGGTCACAAGTCGTGAGACTCCTTTTATAGAGCACTCTGGGAAGGAGACGATTACAGAGATGGAAACCAGATTAGTGGTTTGCAAGGGTTGAGAATTTGAAGGTTGTGGGTAAGGTTATATAAATATAAATAAATATATGTGGAAGCAGAATGTTATTATTAATCAGGAATCTAGAGAGATGAAATCCTGTATATCACTTATTTTTTAATATTTATCGTTATGCATTGGATCTTTTTTCATTTTCAGCCTCTTGCAGCTTTCACCTTGGCTGTGACCTTGCTGAGTGGGAAACATAATATCTTTAATACCCGAGTTAAATCTAAGATGATGTTCAAATGAACTGCAGGTAGCTGTTTATGTCAATAATAAATACAGTAGATTACTTTTAAGCCCCATACTGTGAACTCTTTATTACAGATGTGATTGCTGACTTACCATAAATCAATGTGCTTAAAGTGCCTTATGATGTCAAATGCTTAGCCTAACAGCATAAAAGTGAGCAGACGCCGGTAAAATGTATTTTATAGGTGCCATAAAAGCCTGGGGCCAGAAGTCCTGCTGTTTTGCATTACTCTGATCCTTCAAGTCCCCTGGGAACTCTAGAGTACTTATACACCTGAGAATCAAAAATTGACCTTCAGGGCTTTGTTGACATTAACTATGACCTCTGGGGACAGCATTTGTTTCCCACTAGAGGTTAACACAGGTCCTGAAAGCAGGCTCTTACCGAACCCATTGGGCTCAAAGACTTCACACATAAGACTTTCTTATGGTCACACTCCAACTTTCTATACCTGCCTTTCCCCCAATCCAAGGTGTCCCTTGAGTTACTGCACAGGATTAAAGGACATGACAAGAGGGCGATCATTGTTTATCTTAAAATACTAGTGAACTCACTGCAGGTGTGTTTACCTGCACGAGATTGTACCTGTCAACATTTTATCCATGGAAGGGAAAAGCTCTCCCGAGGCACCACTCCCTCCCTTGGGGACTGTTGTAAGGTAATGCTGGCTGTGGAAGGGGAACCTACTGGTACGTCGCCCATGCCCATGCTCCAGCCACTGCACAAACACATAAGATCGCAAGCAACATTGATGAAACTCAATGACTTACACACAAAGACAAGAAAGTAGGAGGAAGACTGGATGGGAAGGTTTTCAATGGGAGAAGGAAGGGGACAGGACCCCAAATCTACCTCCAGGGACTCATCAGAAATAGTCAACTCCCAATGTAGATCTTGGGGATAACAGTAGAATAAGACTCCCAAATGGGAAAAAAGCCAAAAGTGTAAAGTAGTCATTGTTCCTAAGAGGTCCTCGGCTGCCCCGTCGTGAGGTCTACCAGCAGCCCCTGTCCTCCCTCTATTCTCCCAACCTCTCCCATCCCTCTGTTCTAAATTTATTTTTCTGCTTCACACATAAGACTTTCTTATGGTCACACTCCAACTTTCTATACCTGCCTTTCCCCCAATCCAAGGTGTCCCTTGGATGTTCCAAATTCATCCTGCTTTATTGCACAGAGCAACTGAGCGCTCTGGGCAATGCTCTCACTTTCCTTCATTAAAAGCCCTCCCTTTGCAGCCCATCAAGATCCTCCTAAAATTTCCTAGAATTTTGGAGGTAGAGACATGAGTTCAAGGTTAGCCTGAACTACATAGTGATTTGTAAGGCCATCTGGACTCTACAAGAGAAAGCAGCAGCTATGGGTGTGAAAAGCTCATTTATTTTCCAGCCAGATACCAAGTGGAGTCAGGGCTTTCTCTATGGAAGGCGTGACAGCTGGCACTTGTCATTCTAGAGCTGCCAGGCTCATGTCACGGTACTACCAACTCCATTCTGGGGAGAGCCAGTGGCAGAGCAGGGGTTTCATGATAAGGAGTATATCTGAAAATTCCCAGAGCTGACATTTGTTGTAAACAAGAATATCCCTTGGTGGGGTGAAGGGGGTGTGGAGAAGAAGCTGTCCAGAAACCAGTGGGGTAAGATGGGAAATGCTGACCATGAGGGACAATCAGGCTCCCTGGCGGAGTACCAAAATCATCTCTTCCTCTTTGTCCCTCCTGCATCCAAGCTCGAGCTTTTTAAAGGAGGATGCTCACAAAGGTAGACTGCATTTGCCAAAAGGCAGCAAAATCCTCATCCTGATCTTTGCTGTTCCTGCCTTAAGAGTGGGGGGGGGGTTCGTAGTGACCAGGATTCGGTTCGGTGGTAGGGAGCTTGCCTACCTATGAGGACTCAGATTCAGTCCACAACACTGAGGTGGGGATAAGAGGTGGGGGCTCTTTCCTTCTCCTTGACAAACTAAAGTTGATGCGCAGACCTTCCGCATCCCATGAGCTCCCTTTACCCCTGCATCTATGTGTTCCACGCCCATGAGCTGCCTTCTCTCCCACCACTTCCAGGACTTTGGACCCCTCCCTCTGAAGGAGCCCACCTGTTCCACTTTCTACCCTGACACTCCCAGAAAAGATCTGCTTCCTGCAGATGCAAAGAGTAAACCCAGCTGTTTTGCTGGTGGGCCTGGGGGAAGAAATGCAATAATGAACAGGATGTCGTTCACGTCTGTGGTGAGATATTACCCTGAGAAACAATCTGAGAGTTTTTCTTTGTCTGATTTCTTGTATAGGGACCAGGTCGCTTTTGCAGAAGGCATCCAAGAGTGAGAAAGTGAGATTTGGGGGACTCCAAGCACACAGAAGACATGGGCTGAGCACTGAGACCTGACACCCCAACTCTGCAGCTTTATCTCGAGGGAGACCAGCAGGAGACCATGGAATGGAAGGGAGGGAGGGAACATGGAGGGGCCCTGGGGCATCACGTTGGGAGCCCTAGCAGCCCTCTTCTAAGGACCTCAGCAGACTGTGTGTTTTGGGAGATATCCCTAACTGCCACACTCCCCGAGTGGACACCCTCCCCATGTTGGCATCTTGGATTCTCACGACCCCACAGATCTGTTAGGAATGCCTTCAGTTGCAAATGTCAAATATTAACACTACTTCAGACTATAAATTCGTTCTTCTCACATGATTAGAAGACTAGAGATACTTGGTATTAAAAAGATCCCGAAATCGAGATTCAGTTGGTTCTGGAATGAAGCCCAGGTATCTGTCCTTCTGGAAGCTTTCCGGATGATAGTAATTTGTGATCAGAGACGGAGCCCTGCTTCCAGTAGGTCACCAAATCTGCTGAGTTCTCGTCTCTTCTGAGAGTTTTCAGAGTCTCGCTTCTGGACAGGCCAATAACATGAACAACACCATCTGCTTCATCTGCCCACACAGGGGTCCACAGACAAGAGGACATGTCCACTCTTTGTGCCACAAACATGCACCCCCCTGAGGGTGATGAACTAGACCAAAGGCATGAGGAACCAATCACATTGCGCTGGGTGCCTTCACCCCAAAGTCTATTTCAAGTATATTTGTCCATTAAGAAAATGATGGAGTAACTGTCCAAGTAAACACGGTGGATTGAACATCTTTTTTTTTTTTTCTTTTTGGCTTCTCTCCCCAAACTCTATTACAGTGCAGAGATTTTGTTACAAGCACAAATAAAAAATGAACAAAACACGTTAACCTCAAAGATCAAGTTTTAAAAAGGGATGAGAAGGGAGAGAGGTAGGACTAAAATGTTGCAAACTAGCTAACAGTGGCAAGTGATGAGAGATAGCTGGGGTTACTGAGCAAGGGGTGGGGGTGGGAGGCACAAGACCTCCACAGATGCAGGATCGGAGGCCCTGGTCCTGGGAGCCTGTCAGGATGGGTGCATTGGTTAAAAGGTTGAACTGAACGGAGAGATGCAGGCTCCCTTCTTACCTCCACCAGGTAGTCGTCCCCTCCAACACAACACAATTGAGTGGCCGGCAGCTCAGATACTTGAGGCAGCAGACTGGAAGTTTCTTCTTTAGGAAAATCAAAAACTCCTCAGTGCT
The DNA here is from genome assembly GCA_023101885.1 of Typhlomys cinereus. Classification (NCBI taxonomy): domain Eukaryota; kingdom Metazoa; phylum Chordata; class Mammalia; order Rodentia; family Platacanthomyidae; genus Typhlomys; species Typhlomys cinereus. Next base: position 4,555,203 of record JALPQD010000065.1, on the reverse strand, counting down.
TTACAGCAATCGACTGGAGATTTTAATCAACATAGAAATTCGGAGGAAACCTCAAAACAGCACGAAGGAGAATAAACTTAAAGAAAACCCTATTTTCAGAGAAACAAGACAGCTGAATCCACAAAGAAAGACTGAAGTGTTTGTAAAAAGAAAAGTGAAGTCTCAGCTTAAAATACCAAACAGGGAGATGGGGGTGTGACTTAGGTGGTAGAGTGTTTGCATGTATTCCTTCATGCACGCATTGCATTAAGTCGCAGGGTTTGATTGACAGCACTGCACAATAAACAGGATGAGGTGCCAGCAGAATCTGAAGTTCAGGGTCATCCTTGGCTACAGAGTGAGTTTGTGATCAACCTGGGCTAAATGAAATCCTGTCTGAATACATGTATTTTGCGCTTTCTGTGGGTGGTTCTCCACCAAATGAATGAAGAAATACTCCACCAAAATAAACAAACCAAGCAGAGAAGAATGATACAGGATTCAGGAAAGTGAGTTGTTGGACTCCAAATGGAATGTGTTAGAAATAAAAACTGTGTATGAATTATGAAGAGGGAATTAATGGTTATAGTAAAGATTAGAGGAAAACTGGGGAGAGGCATAAATCAAAAGATAGCATAATTTTAAACTGGAGTAAGAAAAAAATCGCTGGTTAGCAAAGGAACTATTAATTTACAACACATGCCTTAGCTGGGAAAAAATATTTATAATAATCACCACAGTGTCAACTTGGAAGGTGTTCCGGTACGTTTACCCACGTTTACCCAGGAAGAAGTGAGAGGGCAGCAAAGTGCAAAACCCTCAGCGGAGAGTCGCTACTCAATCCCAAGAGTCAACACAGAAGCGGGTTGTTTGGACACTCTCAGGAAGTGGCCAGAACGGCTCCCCACTGGGAATTTTCCAGATCATTTGTGATTCTTCCCCCTGTTCTCATTTTGGTCAGCCGGGATTGCCATGTGCAGCCTCTAGGGAAATACGACGCCAGGTACAGTGAACTTCTGATGACCCTCGCTGCTCATTCTTTCCTCTTAATCCAACAGTGTCTTAGCAGAGAGAAGGCAGAGCGGACGCAGATGCTGCCGAGGGGAGTTATTGCAAGGGTCTCTTCCCCCAACCTCTTGCTTCTACTGCTTTAAAAACACTTATAAGAGAAAGAGAGACAGAGATAGAAGGGGACACAAGTGGAAGTAAAAGACTTACTTTTGGAAACTAGTCTTTCTACCACGTGGTTTTCTCCGATGAAATGCAAGATTCCAATTTTCAGGCGGACACCTGAACCAATGAGCTATCTCACCAGACCCATAGAGTCTACCTTTTTTTAAAAAAATACCAACGTGAAGAATTGTGAGTCCCACTGGCCCAAGGTACAGAGTTAGTGAATGATAGATATGTGAATGAACAAACAGCACACTGGCCATTACTCTTCTTACGTCCTCTGAGTGCTTAGCGCGTGTTAGGGATGGAGTCACACTCTTGGGCTCAGGCACGTCTCTCTCATTCTTCTCAGAATAGAAAGTGGGTATCTCTCATGCCCTCGTGACTTGGAAAGCAAAATGTAAATAAAGTAAAAATTTAAACCTAGGAGCAGGGATGGAACCTGTGGGTGTGAAGGATTGGATTACTGTGGCCCTTGACACACCTTGGAGATTGGAGAGGAGGGTGTGGCTCTCCCAAGGCTGGCTGCAAATCTCTAGCTTCTTCCCACAGATTGTTTTCACGTGGCTGGGAACACAGTGTCACACTAAGCGGCGCTCCTGTTGACACACCAGCAAAGCATGGATGTGGTTGGCATTCCGGAAGTTTGCTCATGTTTACCTTTGGGCTTTCATTGGAGAAATAAATGGCTGTTTTCTTTCCTTCCCAGCAAATGACATTGGGTGGGGCCCCTGTCAGCTGCCTGCCCTGTTCTGTCCACTCACTGGATGACTTCAAGTATCGATCTGGCAATCCTTCCTGCTAAGATAATGGCTTCATCCTTACCTAGGAGTGGCTGTGACAAACTTCACTTGCCCGGGGTTCTCCATGGTGTTTCTACCTTTGGGATATCATATCTCTTCCTTGTAATCTTCTTCTGCAATCCCCCAGCCTCAGCATGGAGCCCATAGATTCCTATCAGTACAGGCCCTTCCTCTTCTTAGGAAGAATGTTCTAAAGGAGAGCAGGGGCTTATTCCGTTTGTTTGGACTTTAGCATGTAGACTCTTCACCTGAGGGCTGCGGCTCTAGCCGCCTTACTTTTATCTACTCCTGTGAAAACAGCAGGTAGTGTAGTACCCTTTCTGTTTTGTAAATGTTTTCCTGTAGCAAAATGTATGTTCCCGGCATGCAACCTTGTTCACTTTGGGAAATAAAACGATAGAGTGGCTCAATCTTTAAAAGGCTCCTGAACTCTAAGGGCATGATTCCTTTTAGGAACTTACCCTCCAGTGTGCCGAAAAGCTTGCTTCTCGCCACATGTATCCGGGACAGAGATCTCAACACACATTAGACTGGTTAAGTATGGTGATCAGGAGTCTATTCTCCCACAAGAGGAGAGTATTGGAGGGTTTTGTTTGTGTTCCATTCTAATTCACTTATCCAGTTTATGGGCACATGCAGTCTCCATTTGCTTTGCTTGTGAACTACACAGCACAGTGTCTATGTGTCCAGAGAGGGGGAAAAGGTCTGCTCTTTCCAACTTCCTTTGGGAGTACTCACCAAAAGGTTGGGGCTCACCAAGAAGACGTGAAAGAGCTGAGAGCTTTGAGGGTCCTATTAGGTACATGAAGGGCCCATAGCCCAGATGGCCACAAGGGAACCTGTAAGAGGTGACATCTGAGAGGTTAGCAGTGATCAAGGTAAAGAAGGGGGATTGTAGCAGGCAGCCGCAGGTGTCCAACCCATCAGTGACATTTGGGAGGCAAATGTGGAACAGAGAATGCAAAGAAGGGGAGGAAGCACTGCAGAGAAGGGGGAGCAGGGGTGGGGGAGGCAGATCAGAGAGGGGTCGCTTCAGGAGGCTCGGCCACGTGAGAGTCCCCGAAGCATCGCAAGCAGAGGTGGAGCAATGGCAGATTTGCACGTAGTGAATCTCAGATTTGCATCTAGTGAATCTCAGAGAGGAGACAAGCAACAGAATTTAAGTCAAGTTAGAGATTGTGGGGAAAGAAGGCAGGTGGCAGGCAGGTAGCACGATCACACCACAGGCTTCCAGAAGAAACAAGTGGGGGAGTGGAGATGCCATTTCCCAAGTCAGAGTTCACAGAACGGGCTTAGGGAATGCTTATGTGTGTTCTTGCTGGATCTGAACGCCAATTCAGATTTGGAAAGAACAGCCATTCTTTCAATGATTCTTCAAGACATTCATTACCTGCTCCCGCTTGCTTGACCCCAAAATGCTCGGTATTTTTTCAGCGGATTAGCGTTCTTCCTCAGGATAGCTCTTCCCTGTGTTAAGAACACCAAAGATGGACTGGAGAAATGGCTCAGGGGTTAAGACACTGCCTTGCAAGCAGAAGGTCCTGAGTTCGGATCCCAGGCCCACGTAAAAATGCCGGGCAGAAATGGTGGTGGCCTGCACTTCTGATTCTGGTGGGCGGAGCCTGGGAGATCCCAGAGTGAAACAAAAAGGTAGAAGCAATCCAAGATGATTCCCAAAGTCACCCTTAGTCCTTCACATGGACACACACACACACACACACACACACAAAATACAGAATAATTAAAAAAAAAGAACACCAAAGCTTTAAAAGATCCTGGGAGGGGTTGGGGAGACAGATCGGTAGATAAATGATTGCTGCACAAACATGAGGCCCTGGTTTGATCCCCAGTACCCGTGCAAAGAGCCAGGCATTGTGATATTCATGTGTACCCCCAGCACCAGCAGGTGGAGACAGTCCTGATTCCCTGAGCTCGCTAGCCGGCCAATCTAGCCAAACAGCAAGCTTGGAGCTAGGAGTTCACTTGCTGGCCACGGTGCTTGCAGGACCAAAGTTTGAATCCCCCAGAACCCACATAAGAGCTGGGCCGGTGTGGTGGTTTCTATAATCTCAGCACTTGGGAGAGAAAGAGAATCCCCAAGGCAAGGTGGCTTGGTTCAGCGGGGAGACCCTGACTTAAGTGCTAACAGAGAGCAATTGAAAAAAGACACCAGAACCAATTCTGGGCCTCCGTCCTCCATCTGCACCCACACACATGCAACACACATACACATGCATGCACCCCACATACACACACACAAAGAAAGAAAAAACAAGGAAGAGATATGATATCCCAAAGGTAGAAACACCATGGAGAACCCCGGGCAAGTGAAGTTTGTTACAGCCACTCCTAGGTAAGGGTGAAGCCATTATCTTAGCAGGAAGGATTGCCAGATCGATACTTGACTAAGAGATCCTTCTTAAAAATCGAGATGGAGAGTGACAGGAAGATACCTGACATTGATCTCTGGCCTCTACATGTGTACATGGCAAGTGGACCCCTGACCCGACATGTGCGCACGCATGCGCGCGCACACACACACTCTCTCTCTCTCTCTCATGGAAGATCTCTGAGGGAGATGAGAGCAGCCTGTCAGTTACCCTCCGGGGAAGTGAGCAAGTGGCAAATGCACATACACAGGCCGCCCACAAGGTATTAAGGTTCAGAAGAAAGAACACAGTGTGTTTCCTGCGCATCCAAATTCTAAGGTCCACGCTTGTTTCTTTCGGCTCAAAAACTTGTGCTAAACCTTGTCTCAAGACGATGGATTTACCACTTTGTTTATTCTTCAGCAGATGTAAATCCTTGAGGAGGTCCGTACATACGGATTTGTGCCCAACCGCCTCACGGGAAGACGGCTGAGAGTTTACAGGGAATCATGCTGTTCTTCCCATCCACATGAGGTACCTTTTCCAGATCGCTCTGGGTTGATTGCATTTGCCACCAGGACGGACTGTATGGTTCTTCGCATCTGTATGTAATTATCTTGCTCAAATAGCATTGTGTTTCATCTAAGTCATAAACACCTTTGACTTCAAGAGCCGTGTGTTCCTGTGGATTCCAGAGCCCACTCTGAGAGCCAGCAGAATGGCATTTCTAGATACAGTGAATCTCTCCATCGACATCCACAGGCCTTAGGATAGTGGAAAGAGTCAGATATCTTCTAGCAGGACCAGAATCTTCCTCTTACTGGAGATGAACAAAAATACTTTTCTACATGATTTATCCGCCAGATGAATTGCTTGATTGCTGATTTCAACATATGATGGCACATGTGCTCTGTAATCTTACTCAGAGCCCTTCAAAGTAGCTTTAATTTCCAGAAAGTTGGTATTCATTGGGATGAGAAATTTAGTACCACACAAAGTCATAACTCCACTTATCCTCCCACTAGAAAAAAACAAATGTTCCATTGCTAAAAGTTGAAAGACGGATATTAGTTTACTTGGAAATCTCTACAGAATTCATAATTAATCCCCAAAGACATAAAAAGTACCAGAGGTCAGTAAGAGGAAAATGAAAATGGATTTCATAAAGCTTCAAGATTGCTCAAGACATGGCCCTGAGTCTAACCCCTTGGGCTGAAGGATTACATTCCCAAACAAAGAGGAATCAGGTTTGCAAAAAACTCAAAGAAAGCACTGCCAAAAAGCATTCGGGTGTGCCAGAACATGGTAGTTGTGATTTGGACGTCTATTCCCCTTAAGTAGTAATAACAACAATACTCAGCACCCCTAGAGTGCTTTTGAAACCTTAGAAGATCTCAAAGCCCGAACCTGGCACAAGTGATACGTAACACAATGTCCTCTGGCAGACAGCGTGGGGACAAGTCCCCATGACATGAGCCACATGACATGAGCCATAGGTTCCCACTGAGTGACAAGCATCCCTCTGCCCTTAGGTATAGATCATGACAGCTAGTGTGATCACATCCCACGCCAGCCTCTCTCTGCACTTCTGGAACAGAGAATCCTAACAGCATCTTCAGGACTCAGTACCTATCTGGGCATTCAGGCGACTCTAATGAAACACGTTCGACACAGCAGGGAACTTATACAAGGGAAATGTGTCACCATGATCTTGGCAAATCCAAGATCATGATGAAGGCTTGCTTTCTCGTAGAGAGGAGAACGCACAGTCTCATGTGGGCAAACAAGCTCCCCCTGATCGCCTGTGTAAGGACACTGATTCCTAGCATGAGAGCCCCACCCCAGTAACCCAAGGACCTCCACTCTGGAGGTGGTTGACACAACAATGAGAGCTTAGCGGTTTCCGACTCCCACCCAGACCTCTAGCCACTTGCTCTTCCATTTCCTGCTCCTGCCAGTTTCTCAAGCATTCCAGGCGCCTGCCCACCAGGGAGCACCGAGCAAGCAGCCCCTTCTCATGGAGTCCGCTGCCTTTCTCACCCCTGTTACCTGTCTCACATACTTCAGATCTCAATGGAAAGGTCTGTTCTTTGGGGTACCAAGATGGCTCGGCAGGTAAAGACACTTGCCACACAAGCCTGGAATACACACAAAGGTAGATGGAGAGAACCAACTCCACCAAGTTGTCCCATGGTCTAATTTCAGTGAATACAACTGTACTTCTTGAAGCGTCTGATGCAGTCTGACTTGCTGTACCAGAAATAGCTCCCCTAATAGAAAAAGAAAATTCCTCCTCCAGACTGCTGAGCAAAGATGAATCAGCCAACTGACTGCATTCTTCATTTTTTCAAAATCTTCTCTAATTGATGAATATTATGCCTCTGTTTTTTGCAATCACCACACCTTTTTCTATTTTAATCACTTTACTTGAAACTTCTCCGAGTTGAGTCGTCATGGAAAACACATTTGCTCAAAGACACTAGTAAGTTTGAACTTTTGCTTCCAATTAGCAAGTACAATGTGAGGCTGGGTATCAAGACTTTCCTTTAGAAAACAAGGGCCGTTGGGTTCCAGAGTAACTAAAAGAAAGAATGTAGGATCCCTACCGTGTATGGGTTTCTCTCCCATATGAGGTTTCTTCTTGTTTGTTTGAGAAAAGACTCTCTAGACATTGCCTATCCTGGTCTCAGACTCATGGGATCAAATGATCTTACCTCAATCTCCCAAGTATCAGGAATTGCAGGACTGTGCCACTATGTCCAGAGACCCCCATGTAAACCCTGGACCCTGGCTGTCATCCATCGCGACAGCTGGGAAGTGATTATCAACCTCAACACTGGACAGGAGCATCTCTCTAAGCCAAGGGTCCCACTGAAATTAAAGATTAATGTGATTGACAGAAATAATGTTGGTAAATCTCTCAAGATGCTGTCACAGTTAGAGGAAGAGGATGAGCTGGTAGATGATTAGGGTGAGCCAGCTCAGAGAGACGAGACACTTTTGACCTGCTTTGTGGAGAGTTCCCACCCACCCTGAGTCAATAAGTAGTTGATCTTAGAGCTGGTGTGTATTAAAGCACATTAAACATGGTTATTAAGGATTAAGTCAAGATGTCTTAAGCATTCAAATGACTTGCCTTTATCCTGCTCTTTAATCCCACAACAGCACAGTGTGGTTTGTTTTTGTTTGTTTGTTTCTTCATCCAGACTGATTGCACTCCTGAATGGGTCCTTCCAAAGTTTTCATCTGCCTATGAGGAGGTTTAAGAGTCACTGAACTGTGGTTCACTGAGTAGGATGAGATGAGGGACAACATGACAGAGAACACTGTTAATTCCCGATCATAAGGCAGAATAAGCAGAAGGAGATCTTTAAATGTGCTTTAAAATCCATAGCTGATCTGTCTTACTTAAAGCCGATCTCTACCTCTACAGAGTAAGTTAGCTTCAATAACTCTGACTGGCTCAAATAGTGCAAAAAGTTGGATGGAGGCCAGAGAGATGGCTCAGGGGTTAAGACTCTTCCTCACAAACAGGAGATCCTTGGTTCAGATCCTGAATCCCATATAAAAATGTCACATGGAAATGATCATGGCCTGTGCTTCAGCCCTGGAAGGCAGAGCCTAGGAAACTCCAGAGCAAAGCAAAGAGAAAGCAGTGTAATCCAGGATGATTCCCAAAGTTACTCTTGGGCCTCCACAAGTACACACAGTGCCCTCTGATACACATAAGCACACATATGCACACACACGCATGCATGCACACACACACACACACACACACACACACACACATTTTTTTTAAAAAAGTTAGATGGAGCTTTTGAAGTATTTAATTAATGTCTTTCTACCAAGTTCAAAAGCAAATGTTGGAAATCTGCTAAGTTATACACTCCAGTGAAAACCTCATCCCGCACTGTTTGTGCTTGCAAACACACATGCACTTGCACACATGTGCACTTGCAAACACATTATACACATATGCATGTGTGCACACACAAAATTGGCATAGCTCTGTGATCTAATCAAGCATACACAGAAGCCTAGCTATCAAATTTCTAATAAATAGGGCTAGAGAGATGGCTTAGAGGGCTAAGCATTTGACTTACAAGCAAAAGGACCTGAGTTCAGATCCCAGGTATAAAAATGCCAAGCAGAGATGATGGAGGCCAGAACTTTCAGTCCTGTAACGCAGAGCCTGGAAAACCCCAGAACAAAGCAATAAGAAAGTAGAGCAATCCAGGGTAATTTCCAGAGTCACTCTTGGACCTCCATAGATATACACAGTATCTTCTTCTACATACTCCCACATATGTGTACATATTCACATCTACACAAGCAAATAAATTCTGATAAATACAGCACATGTTTTGGAAGTCTATGAAAAGGAAGTTAGAACAATTATGCACATAGATGTGTGTTTCACCTCTACATGGTCAAAGGGGTTTCTCATGTGCACATTGATCTGTTTGCTGGAGATGGAAGAGAGTTTTCCATGTGAACTCAAACTCCTGAGCGTACCCCACCTACGGGGATAAAATCCACATATAGCAGTTTCCTACAACACAGAAATCACTTTTTAGATGCTGTAGCTCTCTTTGTGTAACCGGCTCCAAAGACAAAACTGTTAACCTTTCCCTACCATTGACTCCACATTCAAGTTGTTCATTGTAAGTGTTTTTATTCTTTTAGAGTTCCATCTACAAATACAGTAAATTTGATATTTTCACACCTTAATCTCCAATTCTAGCTCCCTCCTTTTCCCTTTAAAAACCCTTCTGTACCTCAAATTATTCTTAGAAAGTGTATTAGCTACTTTTCCTGAGAGGCCAGCTTTTACGAACAATTCATTTAACTTAGATAATTTCATATGTATACAATGCATATTGTGAACATGTTCGCCCTATTCACCCCATACCCTCCTCTTCAAGTCCCTTCCCCTCCTGCAGACTCTTCTTCCTTCCACTTTGCCTCCTCCTATCTTGATGATGTTGCAATTTGTATGCATGCTGCTGATCAATTCAAAACTAAGGAATTTAGTCTTTTTTTCTTGCTATGATTCTTTACAGGTCTTAGTCCATCTTGACAGGAGAGCTCATACTAACACCAGGAGCCAAGGGAACTGGCCACACCACCTCCATGGGAGCTGCTGAGAGAGGGGCAAACCTCACCACCCAGACTGAAAGTCGCCAAGTATGTTAATCTACTGAATCAGCTTTATCCATGTTACCCACCGGCCCAGGGAATAGTTTCATCCACGGTGGGCTGGATCTTCCCACATCCATTAGACAATATCCTACAAGCATATTAGGACTTGTCTTTAAACTACTGATTCCTTATAGATGTTCCCAGGGCTCAGCCTGAATTGTCAAATTGAAGCCTTTATCTCTTTATGTGCTGGCAGCCACAGCCGCTCTGTTCGTGCTCACGTCTTCCCTTTGGCGTCAAGCATTCCTCCGGGTTCTCCAACAATCTTGTCTGTGATGTCCCCTGCGACCACTTCTCGTACTTTTCTCTTTGTGTTACTGAAAGAAGCAGCTTAAGGGAAGGGGCAGCTTTATCTGACGCACAGTTGGAAGTATACGGTCCATCATGGCAGGGAAATCGCAGCTGTAGGTGGCTCTGCAGCAGCAGGAGCATGAGTGGATGGAGATTTATAGAAAAGAGGAAGGCTGGCACCCAGCTGGCTCTCTCTTTTCCTCTGTGTATCCAGTCTGGAACTTTAGTTCATGGAGTGGATGGGTCACCACAGGTTAGAAAGGAAGAACAAATCTTATCATTAATTTTAGGCAATGCAATTGTTGATAAATGTATCGTTTGGTTGTTAGGTCACAAGCAGCCATAAACTTCAGTTTCAAACTGAATACACTTATTATCTTACAGCTGAAAGACGTCAGAAATCTGCTCTATGCTAAGAAACCAAATTCAAAGTAGATATCTGCCTCTTTTCTCATCTAGAATCCAGGATTATTGGCCAAGCTCCTGTGATTGTGGCAAAGTTCAGTTCTTTGTGGCTGTCCAGCCAATATGTGCATTTTCATAATGGTCCTTTCCTAGAGGTTTTCTATAGTCCATGGAAGCTACCCATAGTCCCTTGCCATCTAAGCCTCCACTGTGACAGCTTACCTACTCATAGTCACAGGGGATCACTTCTTTCAGTCAACTAGAGCTGAGTCCAATAAAATTACATAAGAGGAGAGACTATTCCATTATATACCCAGGTCTTGCTCATACCCAAGGTACTTAACAGGGTGTGTGTGTCAGGAGGGAAGTCTTGTGACTCATTCTGGTCTACCACAATAGAGAAAGTCCATCAAAATCTATAGAAGTGATTATAACTAATAGTCCAGAGGTAGGTCAGTGACGAAAAGTAGATGCATTTAGATTAGAATCACATGATTAAGAAATAATGGAAAATATGGGCCCAGGAGATAGCTCAGAAACTAAAAGTGCTTGCTGCACAGGCTTGATGCCGATCTCCTGAAACCCACATAAAAAGCAATCTACAGCTTGGAGAGATGGGAAGCAAAGAAAGGAGTATGTCAAACAGTTGCATAAACAACTAGAGAGACCTTGCTCAGCAAGGTGAAGTGAGAACTGACTCTCAAAAGTTGTCCTCTAACCTCCATACATATCATGGTATACATACATTCATGTACTTTGTCTCACATACATGCAAAAAAATAAAATTTCCTTTATTGTTATAATTAGCATAATTATACTATACTAATTATATTAAAATATAAATATATTATACCAGATTATTGATATAAATATATTATACTGTATATAAATTATATATAAATATATGGTTATAAAAATAAATAATAAATGTATTATATTATTATGTAAATATAATGCTGAATATGAGTATAATTAATATAATTGTATTATAACTATTAATATGTCAAACATATTAAATTATATAAAAGTTGATTAATTAGTCGATTAATAAATTAAAATATTTTTCAGTAGAAAAGAAGATTCTTGCCCTAGTAGAAAGTAAAATCAGGTACCTAGCCAGGAAAGACTTGAACAAAAGCAATACAAGATCTAGAAGAAACTATGGAACAATGATGAAGGACATGAAAGAAAACTGAAACAAATGGACTATTTACCATGGTGGGAAAAGTTAGAACTTGATATCATAAATACCAAATTCCTCAAGTTCAGTTAATAAATTATTCCAATTCCAATCAAAACCCCAACATGTATTTTTCTAGGGAACCTATTAAATTCATCCTGTAATTAGTAGGAAAGAATAAAAGGAAAAGAACAGTAAAGGGTTGAAAAAAAAAAAACTGGAGAAGCAGGAGGAGAAAAAAGAGGAAAAGACAGAGGAAATGGAAACTTGTGCTCCAGAAAGTATGGTTTTTATTAAGTTCAGAGACAGTAAATGGGTCCGGAGTCACAGACTGGCCCAGATAGACAAATAAAGTACCTTAGATATAGTTCCTTAAATGTAAGAGCTCCACTTACAAATGGTTTTACAACTTAAATCAGTAAATAATGCTGAGAGACAACTGACTGATTGTTTTTATTTATTTATTTATTTATTTATTTATTCATTCATTCATTCATTCATTCATTTAGTGTGTGTGTGTGTATCAGAGGGGCACTGTGTGTCCCCATGGAGGACCAATGGTGACTCAGGAATTATCCTGGATTGCTTCTACCTCCTTTTTGCTTCCCTATGCTTCCCACCAGGGCCGGAAGTGCAGGCTGCCACCATTTCTGGCTGTCATTTTTATGTGGAATCTGGTATTTGAACTCAGGACCTTCTGCTTTCAAGACAGAGTCTTTGGGCTGGAGAGGTGGCTCGGGGGTTAAGCCTCCACCTTGCAGGCGGAAGGTCCTGAGTTCGGATCCCAGATCCCACGTATAGACGCCAGGCGGAAGCGGGGGCGGCCTGCGCTTCTGGTCCTGGTAGGGCGGAGCCTGTGAATCCCGGGGCAGGAGGAAGTGGAGGCGTCCATGGTGATTCGCGAGTTCGTCCGTGGTTTTACACACACACACACACACACACACACACACATACACACACGCACGCGCCGCACATACATATGCACATGCGCACAGTTGAATAAAAAAAAAAAAAAAAAGACAGAGTCTTAACCCCTAAGCCATCTCTCCAGCCCAGGAAAACCATATTTCAAACATTATTCATGATAAAAAATATTTGGATACTTTTTAGGATAAAATAAAAGGCTATATTTATGACGGGATAAGAAAGGAATTTCCTAAATGAGACAGCTAAGTGCAAATCATGAAAGAAAGAAAAAAGTTCAAAACAGGTAAAGCAAAAGTCAGCATAAACGAGGGAGTAAGCAAACTGAGAGAAGTTCTCAAAGCAGGAAGATGATCTATTGCATCATGAGACACTATGCCTCCTGCTTCCCTTGGATTTATCAACGGAGAGGTTCAGCGGAGACAGGCAAGTATTCATAGGAAGAAGGACACCTCTTCTCTCAGTTTCTACGAGTCCCCATGCCAGGCTCTGACTGTCAATCAGCTCTTGGAGAGTCTCCAGGTACCTCTTGGGTCCCATCGGCCTCCAGATACAATGGCTCCTACTATCATTAATACGTCTAGTTTCCCTAAACCCTGCCTGCACCTTAACTCTGCTCACTTTTGATCTCCTAATTTAAGTGTCACTTGTTTTCTCCTAACACACTGATGAGTTCCCATGATGCCTTCTTCATGGTTTACTTCTACCTAGCAAGTTACTTGGTGTGTCTGACGCCAATCACTTGGTCCTGCTATGAGAATTCATTTCAGTGATTGCTGTGGGCTGCCCCACCTGGCACCTGCCATGTGGTCAAGTCAGTAAATGGTTGCCAATATCATGGTGGAGGTTGTTATTATTGTTACTACTACAATTTCTTCACTGCGATCCAGTGGTGTGAGTAGCACCTAACCATGGTTGGGCAAAATACTTTACTTGTCAATGTTTTCCAGAAAGACAGAACCAGATACATATATTTTTGTGTGTTTGAGGGCTTGACTTATAAATTTATAAATTAAAGGGCCAGAAAGACTCAAGGTTTGCCATCTGCAAGCAGGAGATCCTTGGGAAGTTGGTGTTTAGTTCCATTCTAAATTTCTGAGTCCCAGGAGATGATGTAAGTCTCAATCCAAGTCCATGGACGAAGAAAGGAATATTAGTGTCCACAGGTAGGAGATGGATACCCTGTCAACCCCCACAATACCCCAGCTCTGGCAGGAAATGTTCATCCTTCTGCTGTTTGATTCTACGTGGGTCCCTGATGGAGGGATGAGGCCCATCTGCAAGGCTGAGGTGGATCTGTACTCAGTCCGCCAATTCCAATGCTAAAACCTCACAAAACACCCCCACAATGTTCTACCAGCACTGTGGGCATCCTTCAGTCAAGTCGAGCTTACAATAACATAAAATGAACCCTGGGAAATACCAAAACTAAACTTAAGAAACCTTGCAGAGTATTCTCAATACCACCATCATTGCAAAGAACACTGACTACTCTTGACAAATGGAATTTTATTAATGGTCTTTCACACATCCGGATGGACCTGCTCAGGTCACTGCCCGCCTCGTGAAGCTAGGCTTTCCCAATGCCTCGCGTTCCACAGACAGGACAGGTGTGCAATCAAGCACTGCCAGGGATGTGCTTGCAATGCAGTCTCCACAAATAGCAGCCAGCATAAACAATCTGGCAGGTGCAGGCCTACTCTTGAATCTGTGTGGGTCCTCTCTCGGCTCCAGGTCTGTCAGCCAGGGATTGTGACATGGGTCCTTATGCACCTAATGACATTCATTTCATGAACTGCCTTTAGGTTCATTTTGCATATATAGTGTGCATGTGAGCGTGTGTGTGTGCATGTATGTGCGTGTGTGAATCCAAAAGGACACCTGAGTATATGTGTCTATGGAGGTCCAAGGGTGACAATAGGAACCATCCTGGATTGCTTTATCTCTATTGCTGTGGTCTGAAGTTTCTAAGGCTCTACTTCCGGGACTGGAATTACAGTCCACCGCTATTTCTTTTTTTCTTTTTTTTTTTTTATTATTATTATTATTTATTCAACTGTGTGCATATGCGTGTGTATGTGCGCGTGCGTGCGTCTGTGTGTGTGTGTGTGTGTGTGTGTGTGTGTGTGTGTGTGTGTGTAGAACCACGGACGAATTCGCGAACCACCATGGACGCCTCCACCTCCTTCTGCCCCGGGATTCACAGGCTCCGCCCTACCAGGACCAGAAGCGCAGGCCGCCCCCGCTTCCGCCTGGCGTCTATACGTGGGATCTGGGATCCAAACTCAGGACCTTCCGCCTGCCTATTTCTATGGGGCATTTTTACTTGAGCTCTGGGGATCTGAACTCAGGTTGTAATGCTTGCAAGACAAAGGCTTTAACCTAACCCCTGAGCTGTCTCTCCAGGTCTTGTTTTATATACATATTTTTAAGTGCTAAAGGTACAAGTACGCAGGAATTTTCATTGTATGATGCAACTAGTCAAAGAAAACAATGTCTTGGGAAATGTGGGAAAACAGGACATTTGTCCATGGATGGAGGCAGAACACTTTAAACAGGGGATTTTATATCATGTGCCTCCATCTTCTTTTATTTCTGTGGGACGTTTATCACTCTGGTTATAGTTGCATAATGACTAAACCTTGCCAGAGTGTTACAGTCTCAGACATGTGGAAAGTAAGAAACAGGACAGACTGGCTCAAGACCTTGAGGCCTCCAGGAAAAGGGGTGTCTTGACTGGGCACTGACTGTCTACATGGGGGATACATTTGTTAAGACCTGTGAAACTACACAAGATCTGACATTCCTCTGAAGTATGAATTCACTTTTTAAAAAAGATCAGGTAGAGAAACCAAAAATTTAAAACAAAGTCAAGAGGTTGCCACAGAAGGTACACCCCCATTGCTCTGCTTTCTGTAGGCAACAGAAGATTTCAGAATATTCAGTAAATTGGTCAGAATCCCCCGGAAGTTCTCTGGAGTTATTGGTGAGGATAGGTGACTCAGAGACCCATAAATGACAAGATGCAAGAAGGCAATGGAGAATTATGCCCCGGCTGGACGATAGCCCCCCTCACAAGGTCAATGTCTCAATTACTGTGGTCCCAACACTAGACTGTCCGGGGCATGCATCCAGACTCCAGAGAACTTGGCTTTCCATCTGCCAGTACCCACGACCTTTGTGGGTGTTGGGGGGGTCACTCCCCAGCATCAAATCATAGCCCTGAACTAGAAGCAGTAAGATCACTGACTGAGAACTCCAGCCACACAGCCCAGGGCTCTGTTCAAACCCTTAAATCAATAATTTGAATGAGGGCACAGATGTGATTTCTAAACTGTTCAGAAACCACACACCTGAGCGAGAGAAGGCTCGCGGTTGACCTCACTAGAACAAGGGTGATGACTAAGTCCAAGCCAATGTAGAGAATCTAAAAAAAGAAAACATTAATTACTATTAGGTCAGAAAGGCCAATTGCCTGATACAGGGTCGTAGGGAAATTGATGGAAGTTTATGAGAAAAGTCCTGTGGTTTTAATAGATCACATATGAAATTATAGCCAATACTATGTGGGACAGATACTAAAATTTGAATATGTTGGCCAAAGGTTCAGGTACTTCCTCCTTTAGTTGTGGAAGATGCATAGCTTTCCATAGACCAACAACCTAGACTGTGAGCCAAAGAAGGGCATAGATCATAAGATATAGACCCTCGGCCAAGTACAAATATTTATTGGGGGGGTTGTATTGTTTAACCTGTAAAAAAGGTAAATTAATTACAGTCTATGATCAACCATTTTTGTTTGTCCAGATGTGGGAGGGTTTCTGGACCTGAACTTTCCATTTTAAACCCATGCTAGTCTCTGGCAAAACCGGATGAGCTGGTATCTGAAATCAGCGTGTGAGTGGGGTAACAAGTAAGCAGGGCACACTGATTTGGGGCACACTCTGATTTCCAAATACTTGAGAGGCTGCTTCTTAGTTTTTCCACATGGACCAGGGCAGCCCGGAGGCAGAACTGTCTCAAGACCAAGACGGGCCTCAGGCTCCCAGTGAGTTCTCACGGGTGGAGGAACAGGGCGGGGCAGCCCATAAGGAGCTCCTCCTGATTTTCTGAGAAGACCTTTAAGAAAATTCGCCTACCGGGAAAACTCTTCAAGGTTAAGGCTTCTAAGTTCATTAATGCTTTCAAAGGAATCCATATCGATCAAGCTAGCGTCTTGATACATTTGGAAAATGGTCCAATATGCGTATGGGAGATATGACTTAGTCCCTTACAAGCCCCTCCCCTCCAGCCCGTTTCAAGTTTTCAGCTATTAGGAGGAAGGGGGAGCCTGGAAGAAGCTTAATTTCCTTCAAACACAAGGTTCTGTAATTTACAGATGCCACGCATAGCTTTCCATATCATATTGTTCTCCTTGGATACTTGCTCTTGCATAAGAGAAACTTAGTCCTTCAGGCAGCTAACTCGAAACGGAATAGGCAAGATACAAAGTGAATGTCAGACATGTTTGCAACTCCAACACACACACACACACACACACATACACACAGAGAGAGAGAGAGAGAGGGAGAGAGACAGTGAGAAAAAGAAGACGAAGAAGAAGAGAAGGAGGAGGAGAAAGAGGAGGAGGAAAAGATGGAGGAAGAAGAGGTGGTGGAGGTGGTGGAGGAGAAGATGGTGGAGGAGGAGGAGATGGTGAAGGAGGAGGAGGTGCTGGAGGAGGAGGAGGAGGAGGAGGAGGAAGAGGGGGAGGAAGAGGGAGAGGCCTTCTTTTTACCTGCAATTTCCTAAGCCAGTGTCTCTTGGTTTCTGGTGCCCCAAAAGGACCAGCACTATTCACATCTCCTCAGAACTTGCCAAAAATACAGTGCCTCACTCATTCCAGACCTGCTGACTCAGAATGTACAAGGATGGAGCCAGCAGTCTGTGTTTTACCAAGTCGTCCAGAGCATTCTGATGCACGCTCAAGTCTGAGAACTGCCCAGCTGGCTGAGATCAATGTCTAGTCACAGGGAAACGGTCATAGCAACAGTTTGAGGTTTTCTATTGCATGGCACAAA
Organism: Typhlomys cinereus; assembly: GCA_023101885.1. Lineage (NCBI taxonomy): Eukaryota > Metazoa > Chordata > Mammalia > Rodentia > Platacanthomyidae > Typhlomys > Typhlomys cinereus. The sequence continues at coordinate 4,537,814 of JALPQD010000065.1, read as the reverse complement.
ACCAGTAAAAAGTTACATCAATCTTTTGAATTCTTTGTTTATCTGTGGTGTTTAGAGACAGTTTAGAGTGTGAGACAAATTAGGAAAATCTTCCATGTGTCTATAATTAAGCTTTTATTTTCCCCCATTGCAGTAAGGATGCAATAAGAAGTGGCTTATGAAAGCTACTGCCGTATATTCTCTCCATGGGCAGTACTGGACACATGAGGGCCAGGCAGCAGACCCTGGAGAGTCCTTGCAAAGAAGACCCCATTGCACCGAGAAGCAGCTGCACATGCAAGTGTTTTGTGCATACATGGCTGGAGGCGCTTAAGAGACATCCTGAAGTTTCAGTTCTCTTCTAGAGTTAGAAAAAAACTCAAAATAAAAGAAGTGCCCAGAAAGATGAAAGGCCACGTGAGAGAGAGAAAGGATAAGTTGGTGACATGGTGTTGCAGTTACTCTGTATGGTTGCTGATAAAATCACCATCAAATGACTTAAGGGAATAAGGGCTTTATTTCCTCTTACGATTCCAGTTGTTCTCTAGCTTGGCAGGAGAACTCACACCAACACCAGGGTGGAAGGAATTAGCCACACCATATCCACATAATGGCCAACAGAGGAACAATCCTTACTTGCTAGAACAGCATGTCTGGCCAAGTATACAGAAGGATGCCAACTTTCTCAACCAATTGTATTTTATTTACCTGTCCAGGGCCTAGTCCCACCCACCTTAGGTTGGACCTTGCAGGTTCACTGTGGGTTGAACTAACTATTGTAAATTCTCTATAAATATACCCAGAGGTCAAACCCTCAACTGCTGAGTTGACACCCATATCTAACTATGACAGTTATGAAAGAGACACGAAAACCAGCACGGCTCCTAAAGCAGAAGCAACAGGAGATTGAAACCTCCAAGCATCCCCTCATTCTGTTTAGTATCGATACAAGAAGAGCAGTCAGGCCTATCCATTAGCGATGTTGTAAAGACACTGGGAGAGCCGTGGGGTGGTGTTACTGTGAGTGACAGTTGTACGCAGCAGGGAGAGCTGTGGAAAGACACTACTGTGCATGGAGAAAGGATTCTCAAACAAGAGTAAGTGTAAGGAGAAGGTACTGCTGTGTACTGTGGTCACCACAAGCCCAGGGCAACAAGACAAGGCGAGGGCGAGGCTGAACAAGGAGCAGGAGATGTGCTGGGCCTTCAAGCGTCTCCCATAAGAACCTCTCTTTAGGCTTCATGTTTCATCTTTAGAATATTGTCTGTGCTTTTGGTACTTCTGGTTTCAGGTTATATTAAGAACTTGTTTTAAACTAAAAGCAACTATAGCCCCCCATCCTGTCAGCACCATTTTGGTCAGCCACAGCCCCTTGTCTTACAAGAAATCCTCGCCCAGCTGCCACCCCCATCACTGTACCCTGTTCTATGAAAGAAAAAAAACCCTGCTATGTATGCATGCTGTAGGTTGTGGAGTGTGTGACCACAAATGTTCTTTTGTTCCCCTGAGCTACTGAAACCACTAAAATTGCTTCCAGTTTTGTGGGTTTTACCTTTATAAATGCTACAGAAATCTACTTCGGAGGTCTTGAGTTTGGGACAGGGGTCTACACTCAGGGCCACTGTTGGGCGACAGTAAAATTTACTATGAGGACACTTGAAGATGGAATGTTTTTTGCTGGACTGGTTATAACAGAGAGCCACAAGGGAGAAGAGGAAGACAAAAATAGAGGGAAAAAGGCCAGAAATAAAAACCTCTCAGAGCCCAATGACCAGTTCCTTAGAACTTACTTGACTCAAAGACTCATATGAGTGATTAGAGCCAAACTCCCGATGGCCGTGTTGCCTCGCCCCAAACTGTCAGTCTCAAGGAGGACACAGGATATAAAAAAAAAAAAAAGTACCAACTAACATGACAGTAAGATGCCCACATCTCACTTGACTGTTCAATTAAGACTTCAAACAAATGGTCCAGAGATAAGACCAATTCGCTTCTGCTATTTTACAAAGACCCATTTCCCTCTGGGGGGTAGGGGAGGTAGGAAGGAGATTATCTATCATCTATCCATCTACCTATCTATACCTAGATGTTTATCTCTCTAAATTCACCTATGTTCTATCTCTTTTTATTTTTTATTTTTCGTGTGTATGTGTATGTGTGTGTGTGTGTGTGTGTGTGTGTGTGTGTGTGTGTGTGTGTGTATCTGAGGACACCGTGAATCCCTGTGTAGGAACAAAGGTGACTTTGGGAATCATCCTTTTCTTCTACCTCCTTTTGTTTTGCTCTGGGATTTCCTAGGCTCTGCCCACCAGGACCAGAAGTGCAGGCAGCTGCCATTTCTGTCTGTTAGTTTTTTGTTTTGTTTTGTTTTAATGTGGGATCTGGGATCCGAAATCAGGAGCCTTCTGCTTGTGAAGCAGAGTCTTATCCCCTGAGCCATCTCCAGCTCTATATGTATATATGTGTATATATATGTGTGTGTGTATATATATATGTATATATTTTACTAACTTCAGTATCAATTCTGGTCTCTTACATTCTTTTATCCCCAACCTCAGTGTTCTGGCAGAACAGGGGAAGAAGAAGATAACAAAGAAGCAGACGATGAATGTCTGAATTCTAGCACTGTGTTTTCTTCTCTATGACATATTTAACCCCTCCAAATGCAGCACACTCTTTTTAAAGAAAAAAAATTTAAATGTAAGGCTGCATAAAATTTGTTTTAAAGTTTCTATAGTTAACATACTACCAGATGTAATTACAGATAACTGTGCCTCAGTGGTATTGTTGGGGGATATGAGGAATGGAATCCCATGAGATCCAACAAGTTGTTTTCAGAAAGCAGGAGAAAAAAATCTTTACTCATCAGTGGTCCCAGGCAAACTGTCACTTGAAAGTCCTGGCCTGGTCTGATTGTTTACGTCTCGTCTTTTATAGGACCCAGCAGATGGGCTGGGTTAAAGTTTAATGTTTGCATTTTGCTCCAGCTAGATGGAGATTTTCTTCAGAAGCTCTTTTGTTGTTGAAACCGGCCAGACTTAGAAGGCATTGTCTATGTTCTGTTCCAGTGGGTTTCTCCCTGCCTCCCGGCATTTCACTGGGGCAAAACTACGAGTGAGAGCAAGTGACCTTTATAGAAGCAGAAGACTCAATCAGAGACCAATCAAGAATGGATCAGGAATTTCTCTATCACAGAAAGCTCAATCGGGGACCAATCAGACATTTTTCCCTATCAGTATTTTCAATGATGGTTAATCCTTGCTGGTCCAGGATGAAAAGGTGGTAAAATTGACATAAATTTTTAATCAGGTCTTTGTTGGTGCATCGCACTCATTAGTGGTAAATAGAGATAATGGTTTCATCACCTTCCGTTGTGTCTGTGTTGTAGCATTTCTGACATATATCCTGACATACCAGGTGTCCTCCTAGGATACGGTAGCTAAAGCAATTTGAAACATTTTCTCCGGGAGGGAGACTCAGAAGTCTCAGGAAACTTCTGAAACTAACAAGATTCAGGGGGTTCCCTCCCCAGAAAAGAAAGCAGCAAACAACTGGGGGGGGGGGAACAAACCCCCACCCCCAGCCAGCAGAGCAATCAGGAGGAGACTGAGAAGGCCAGCTGCTGACGGTCATGCAGAGAGCTCCTGGGATGGAACTTCCATGCCTGTCATCACGGTGGCCTTCTCAGGGTTGTGGCTGATCCAGAGAGAGAGTGTGTGTGTGTGTGTGTGTGTGTGTCGGTCACACGGCACTGTGTGTTCATGTGGAGGCCCAAGGGTAACTTTGAGAATCATCCTCAATCAGTTTACTTCTGTTTTGCTTTTGCTTTGGGGAAACCCCAATAAACTCACTGGTTTACCAACTTGGACTTGGGTGTGATTGTTATTTGCAGTCTGTTATTGGATCCCTATGGGGGGGGTAAATAGATATTTGTGTAGTGTCTTCCCAGAAAAGATGTCACACAACACTCTGATATAGTTTATACCTAAAGAATGTTCTATTAGCTGAATACCACTCAGTAATTTTGTGTGTGGGTGGGTGGGGGGAGTTGCAGATGAGCTGCATGCAACTCTGTGGAAGTGCTCTTGTCTATCACGTGGGAACTCTAGATTTGATCTCCAGCCCCATGAGCAAGCAAAACAAATAAATAAATAAATAAATAAATAAATAAATAAATAAATAAATAATGATGCTACTGTTTTGGTAGCATTCAAAATGTTTCTAAGTATACACAATTTTATATAAAAGCAAATGATTTATTTACAACAATAGATCTCATTAGGCTTTCTGGATCTATCACTGTTACAGGTGACCATTGATGAGATGGGACTCTTATTTTAAGATAGTCTCTGTTATGAGAAGAATTTTCCCCAAAGTCATGGATTGAAGCCCTAATCAAGTACCTTAGATGGTGACTACATCAGAAAACAGAATCTCTAAGGAGGCAAGTAAATAAAATAAGCCCATTTAGTTCCCCGTTCGACATGACCAGTGGCCTCATGATAAGGGATCGGGACAAAGGAACACAGGGAGGGAAGATCATGTAAAGACAGAAGGCCTCCTTCCAAAGCCAAGCTGCAACCTTTAGGCATAGACCATAGACACTAGTGGCTTTAAGGTCAGCCCTGGAGCCTCCAGAAATATAAGAAAGTTGGCTTCTGAGCTGCCCTTAATTTCTAGTATTTGGTTATGGAATCTTGGACTGACTAGTACCCTATATACAAACACTGCAATGCTGGTGGGCCCCTCCATGGAGTGCTTTGGGAAGGTCCCCTCTACCACAGAATGATCGGGATACAAAGTTATGTCAAAGCCAGCACATAATGCATAAAGGAGAATTGCTATCAAGCAAGCATCAGGCAGCATGGCTATTTCAGAAACAGAGAATCAGAGAGGCAGAGAAAGAGAGAAATCTAGTTCTGAGGTCTCTTATAGGGCATGATCATGTGACCAGGAGTATGTGACTATAGCCCAGGGGTATAGTTGGAAAAGTACTGGGAGGGAAAGGGGGACTCATCCTGGGGTGGGTGAAAGTCCTTGGACAAATGTGTGGGGGTGTGGGGTGGGGGCTGTGGAGCTGTTGTTGAGGGGTAGACTGGGAGCTTCGAAGGGTTCTTTGTCTAAATATGAACATTGGAGGGAGAAGGGGGCAGCTTGAGCCATTTAGTGTTTAATATGCCTAACATCTAACACCCTCTAATCACAACAGGTGGACATTGTGCTATTTAAAATATTTCTACCTCTCTACCACCAGCAAAGGTAATGGTATTCTACCTTGTCATACCCAAGACCTTAGGCATTTTCATATTATCACCATCCTGGGAGAGATGAAGACATCTACAGAGATGCTTGTCCCTTCCTTTTGGCTTCAGACTGCTGAAACAGTGGTCCCCAAGAAACTGGTATTTTTTCCAAGAATCCCAAGCTGGGGGAAGGGAAAGGGAGGAAAAGGCTGAAGCCAACGGAGGAATGTGTGTCCTAGGAAGAGATCTGACAGTCTGACGACTCGTTAGACCATCTTGCAGGACAGACTGGAGCTGGGATTAATGATGAACAAGTGACGGCTGGGGCCACATCTTGACCAGGGCTGCTTAGTTGTACACACCTCGTTTAGTATTTGAAATTAAAACTCAAGTCTAGAACTCGGAAGATGGACTTGGGATGGGCGAAATCACTGATTCTCTTTGTCTGTTCTTCCAAATGTAGCCAATTGACTAAATCTCTTTTTCGCTATTACTGGTCTCTTTAATTGGCCTGTTGAGGATGGAGGCCGAGTTGAACTTGTTAGAATTGCCAGGTCCCAGGCTGTGACCTAATTATTCCAGTAACGGATGACATGCTTTAGTGAAAGGCGCGCAGAAGCAGCATGTATCCCCACTGGACAAGCGCGTGAAGACTAATCAAAGACATACTTGATTTTCTTTTTCATTTGACCATAGCCGTGATATAAATGGTATACGGTGAATCCTCCAGCCGACCTGTAACATACTTGTAATGGCATCCACAAGTGAGCCTTTGTTATTAAGCCCCGGCATGTAGGCATTGTTGTTATTGCGTCACATCCTAATTTGTCCTGACTGAAGTGTCAGTGTCACAAGACAATTTGGCCAAGCTCTCCACAGTTGATAGGCACAACTGAAGGAGAATAAAGCCATGATGTTTCAAACTAGGAATTTTCTCCGAGTATCAAATATCATGTCATCCATCCCATCCATATCCATTACTTTACACAGAAGAGACAAAGGCACTTTGGGTAACTCAGCTGCAACTAGATCCCATTCTGATGCTTACACTAGAGCTCTTTGCACGGTAGCATAACTGTTTTATTAAGATTCAAAATACTGGATGGGGTGGGGGGGCGAAGACAGGAAGGGGGGGGGCTTTAGGTCTTTGCCTCTTAGGTAAAAAGACCCAAATAACAGATCACCAGATCCCATGTAAAAAATGTCGGGCAAATAATGGTGACAGACTGCAACTTTGGCCATGAAAGGCGAGCCTGGGAAACTCACAGCAAAGTATTAAAGAGGTAGAGCAATCTAGTATGATTCCACAATGTTACCCTTGACCCTCCACAAGGACTCAGATTTAGATGCCTTCTTATACACACACACAAACACACACATCGAAGACAGGATTTTACAATAGTATTTCCTTATCTTAAAGTCTGATCATAATTCTGTTATCTCTAATGTGAAAAATATTTTGCACCCAGAACTTGTTTAAACAGATGAACAACAAAAAAAGGTTGATGCTCACCTTCTCCTTATAATCCATTCTTCTGTCTGAAATAGTTGCCTTCCTTTCCTCCCTCTTAGCCCCCACAAATCTGGCTTTTCATGATTAGCTCCCCAATTTAAAAGTCCACCCATGGTATCATTACATTCCAGTGAACTCAACCAACTGCTGGATACAAGTATTAATGTGTTCTGAATTCCCCAGAGTGATTATGTCTTCTACCTACTAGTCAAGTGACTAGTCCCTTATCAGTGCTTTTATGTGGCCTCACTCTTATACACCCACCCTGTCATGACTCAGTGGAAAGAATGGCAAGAAGGAGAAAAATAGACAGTGGGTTCTACTCATTGTCTTGCTATCTAGGCCACAGTATGTGGGCAGTTCCCTTCCTCTGTGGGGGCTGGCTTTGGTTTGTCTTGATAACATATCTAGCATGTAACACTGAAATTTATACAATGTGATAAACAGAGTTTCCCAACTAGATCACTCCAGGAAATTTATGGCATGCAAATATTAACAACTGTTAATGATTTTTTCTTTAATTTTTCTTTGAAGAACATAAATGTCTAAGTATGATTGTCAGAAAAAAAAGAATCACTTACAATCTTATGTTTCTCTCTGTAATGACTATGTCATCATCTTAGCCAGGAAACAATAAGCTTATTATTTTAAATTTGATTCAACTACTTCTGATTAGAAACTTGAAACAGTCCCAATTTGAAGTGTATTTGGCATTTCACTTTATAGATCAACAGAGACAATATTAATTCATTCTTAGAACAGCAAATGTCCTGCTTTAACAGACTGATGGAAAACAAAATACCATACTTTATCAAAAGCATAAAATTGAGTTAAAAAGACATTGCATTCTTAACTAGTGGACATGCCAAAAATGAACATTCACTTTGAAAAATTGCAAAATCTAACACACTAAGTACTGGATTGCTTTATTTTATTTCACTAAAAAAAATCTGTTGGAAATTATGGGTCAAAATGAGTCTATCAAATCTTTGCACGAAAAACATTTTTTTCTCAAGTCCATGCAGCTTAAATTGCTTTTAGCTTCTAACAGGAATGTGAAGTGAGTTTTAAAAGAATTGTTTCATGCCCGCAGTCAAATAGAGCAGAAAATTACCTAGCAGTTCTGTGAATCTGCTCATGATTGGAAATATCTCTACATCGAGAGTCTAGGAGCACAGAGACGTCTCCACCATGGGCTTGTGCCAACAGCAACTGAAATGCTTACATAACTGGAATGCAGAAAATTTGATAGTTTTGTCTTCTGTAGAAACTGTGCTTCTGGTTAGCACAAACGCTACTCGGCGTGCAAAGGACCAGCTCACCTGGGTCATGAGTCAGTCTCAAAAAGACCTGAGATTTGTCATTGGGCACTTTGATGCCTTCAACCCACCACCTTAATTCCAAAAGATATTAGGTAACAGGAGTAGGTAACAGAAAATGGATTTATTTACAGTTTAGCCTGAATTAGGGAGAAAGGCGTCCACTTTTGTTGTGGCAACGTTTCAATTTTATAGAACAAGATGAAACTAAAGCCAGGAAATGTGCATCTAGTGACTAATCTGTAAGAGAAGCTGCCAGAAATCTCTTCCCAGAGGGCAGGTTCCTCTCTGACTGGCACTGGGGCTGAGACATTCCCTCTCCCAGTATGGATTCCTGAGGAGAGTTCAGTTATTTGGGGGGGGGGTCCCGTGTTTTAGGGTCCCTGTTCTCATTGGTACATAAAGAGACAGTTTCATACCAATTGTTCATACCCTGTTAACCCCAGGACAATGAACTTTTCATTAAGAGGGGAAGGGGGAGGAATCAGAAAGTCCTTCCCTTAAAACTTCTCTTGTCATTAGGAACTAAAGATGAGTATGTCCACCAGAATTCTCTTGAGATGAAATTATCTAAGCACCCTCAGTTTATTTTGATGCCATAACCTAAACCTCTCGAATCCTTCTTGGTCGGTCCCCCAGAAACAGGAATAAGAGGTATTTGAAAGAGAGGCTGGTGCCCCCTTCCTTTGATATCAGACTAGTTGAAATAATGTTCCCCCCAAAAATAAAATTTCCCGAGGAATTTTGTAGTAAGGAAGGGAAAGATGTCTTGGTACTAGTCAGTTAGAAATTCCTTCCCAGGAGGTGACTGACAAGTCTGACAACTTGTTAGACCACTTTGTAGGAGAGACAAACTGGAACAGTTATGGGTCTGTGATGGGTTGGACCACACCTTAACCAAGACATGACTCTTGTCCTTTCTGAAATCTTATGTCAGGATCCTAAGACTGATTTGGGGAATTGGTTGTCACCTCTTTATCTGTTGTTCTTCCCTATGTAGCTACATTGGAGAAATCTGCTTTATTTACTTTGCACTATTATTTTTTTCTTTCATTTCCCTGTTGGGAACAGGCAGCTGACTCTAGTTTACTAGAGCTACCAGGCCACAGGCATTGACCCTAACAACTCTGGTAATTGTGGGACTGACAAGACAGTCCCTGGAATAAAACTACCCCAATTCCTCGTTCTTAAAGGTGATACATGTAAGGTAGACATGGAAGTCCATTGATAAAAAGAAGCAGTAGACAAAAGAAATATGAGTTTTAGTAAAGCTAGGGGCCTGGTAGCCAGGGGAACCACAGTTGGACCTTAAAGTAGGAAAACATTGGAACAGAAGAGATCACATGGGACAGAAGGGACTCTGTGGCGCTCCCAGGGCAAAGGTTGTTTCTAAGTTCTATAGCTTTTATATGGTTAAGAGATTGTCAGGGAAAGTAGGGTATGGAGAACTAACTACAGGATATCTGGCTAAAGGATTTCTGGCTAAAGATAGTCATCTCTCAAGGTAAGCAGTCATTATGGTAGAGAAGGTCGGAAAGCAGGAATCTAAGGGAAAAGTCACTTGAGTTTGGGAACTCAAACTCAGCTGTGGAAACTGCTACCCTCTGGCCAAAATGGAGGAGTTTTACCAAACAATGACCCAGATATAGTTCATGTGAACAAAAAGACTCTTGTTTGTATTAGATAGCCCCGAAGAAGAAGGCCCACAGTTGTTTGTAGAGGCAAAGACAGTAAAGGGTTGATCAGAGTATGAATTTAGAAAGGAGATTATTTCAAACTGAGTATATGCTGGGTTGAAGAGAGAAAACCAAGAACAGTTTTGGGTTCTGGCCAAGGACAAAGATAGAACTGTTTTTAAGGTCCCTGGTCCCTAAACCTCTAAGCTATAGGGAATCTCAGCAATGAAAATTTGTCCAGCTGCTTCAAGCTAGCTGAGGTCATCACTGGATGTCTGGGGGAAGGAAGGGACCCTAAAAGTGCTCAGGTGGTTTTTATCTATACTATAGCCAGGTGACATGTGTAATGGAAGTCCTTGATTGGTATCTGGATAGAAACAGGAAGTAGAAGTGAAATCAAGAGAATTAAGGAGAAGTGAGTAGAAAGAATTGCCCATTTCTCTGTGAGTGGACAGAGTTTATGCAAAAGTTCTTTCACCCAAGCCTGGAAAACTCTAGAGCAAAGCAATAAAGAGATGGAACAATCCAGGATGATTCCCGATGTCAGCCTTGGGCCTCCACAGGAATACTCTCTGATACACACACACACACACACACACACACTTCTGCCCATTGCCCTATAAAACCCTTGAGATCCTTTCCCCTTTTGAAAACAGGGACTGCTTTCCCATAAAGCATAGTCTCTATTTTCCCAAACCTGGGCTGTTTCACTAGCCTCGTCTCCCAGGTTGCTTCAGCCGAAGTATCCAGTAGCAGAACTTCCAGGCTCACAAATCATTCCCCAACAGCCTGGAGCATTTTGCTTTGCAGACATTGGCTTAGTGAATGGGCGTGCAGGCATGGTGTCCCATCTCTGAGCTCCAGGTCTTGCACCTAAGCTAGAAGCATCAAAGGATCTCAAAGTCACCAGCATGAGTCTGGGGTGGGTTAGGACACACTGGGAATTTCCACAGAAGCTTCATCATCTTCCATATCAGTGCCCAGGAAGCCACGTGCGGTAGGGAAGTAACTGACTCTATCAAGTAAAGCCCCTGATTTTGCTGTAAACTGCCAAACGCCTTCCTGCAGGGGGTTTCGGAAGGACACTGTGAGCTAGAAAAAGTCCAGGGAATGTGTCCAATTGCAGGGTTCAACATAAGTCAAAGTCAAGGTTTAGAACGTGTGAAACACAGACCCTAGGAGCCAGGTGAGCTGCGTTTTCTCCACAAACGACTCTGGGTCCCAGCCTCTGAGATAACCGTCATCCCCCCCCCACACACACACCCTACCTTCAACTAGTCAGCTTTCTATGGTTCAAGCCTGGTTATCCACACTCTTCTACCTATCAGCTTTCTATGGTTAAGCTTAGGTTATCCACACTTTTCTACCTACTGTCACCTGTGCCAAGGGGTGCTTCCGTGGAAGTAGGCTTGCTGGGGACATAGCTGCTCCCGAAGTCACCCTCACACATACGCCCCCATAAATTCACTGATCTACCAAGTTGGACTTCGGTATAATTGTTACTTGGTCTATCATTTGATCCCTACCTGAAGTGAAAAGTTTGTGCTATATATTGGACTTGGTTTGGGGTTCCAACAAGATAACTGAGAGAGAAAGAAAAAAAAAAGAAAGAAAGAGAGAGAATAAAAGCCAGAGATGATCACAACAGAAATAAGACTGTCCTTTATTGGGGTAAGGCCTGGAGAGATGAAGCTCTTATGGGGGAGAGTATCACGTGGGGAAGGATAGGGAGAGGCAAGCCTCTTATAGGACCCTGAGGGATGGGGGGTTCAGGAAATGAGGAGATTTGGGAGGTGACTGAATTTGTAGGTTAAGGAGATGGCTAGCTGTTTTAGAGATTTTTATCTGCTAACAGCAGCTGCAGATAAGGAAATGCCAGGGCTAGGGGTCTAAAAAGGAAGTGCTGTTTTCTGTTGGGGAGGGCGAGGGGTGCCTACGTGTTCCCAGGACTGTCATTAACCCTTTCCCATGTAGCAGCTGTGTGAGTAAAGCACAACTTCAAAGATTCAGTTCCCAGGTTGGGGAGTTGGCTCAGTAATTAAAGCCTAGACTAAGACAACAATAAGGTGGTGAAGTGATCAAGAACGATTGCTGATATGACCCTCAGGCCTTCACAGGCTCCCAGGAACTCAAGGGGACTCATGTGCATGCACCTGCACATAATACATGCACTCACCTGCAAGCAAACATGCACGTGCGCACCTGCACACACACACACACACACACACACACACACACACACACACACACATTAAATAAAAAAAGGATTTAGTTCTTGTCTCCCTCATTATGTTGTGGTGCCTGCAGCATGAGCTCTGGTGAGTTCTGATAACAGTCTCACTCATGTCCACTAGGAGATACAGTCACCTTTTCTGCCAGTCAACATCCCCTTTGCTTTCTGAGAATCTAAGAGTGTGGGGGCTTGCTGGTGAGTCCAGAGACAAGGAAAAGAAGACAACTTTAAAGTGTGAAGTAAGGGTGCACAGCAGGCCTCTGTGAAATATTCCTTCCACCACAGTAATTCACTTGTCTCCTCTGGATACGACTCCCAGCCCTGAGCCAAGCTGAAGTCTTTATCTTAGGGCTCCTCCCTCCCTCAAGGTCTTCTTTTCCTCTGTGCCCACACTGCACTTTCGAATGGGACAGCACAGCGGACCAACGGCGCCACAGCAGAGCCATCAGCCAGACCCAGAGCTGTCTCCCTGCGCTAAGGTTCCTGACCTGGCCCAATTCCTGGCACTTTTGCGGCTCTACAGACATGGCTTGGGGTTGTTGGGGAAGGAGAATGTCTCTTCTCCCGCTAGAGTGGAGTCTCCAGTCTGTGGAGCCTGACAATGTGGTCTCCCCAGCAAGAGGCAGCTGCTATGTTCCCAGAGAACATTTGACTTTTCCCATCACAGCCAGAACCCACAGAGGACAGCCTGACGTTTCTATAGCTTCAGCCAACAGCAGCTTCCTTAACAAGCCACAGGAACTTACAACATCACATCACTGTACTCCATAAAGTTGACGTATTGGTTCTTCTAAGTAAAATGTTCACTGACAAGGCAGGCTTTAGGGGGTTCATGATGCAGTGGGCAAGAACCCCAAGGCATGGCCATGGCTTCAGCTGTGAATGGTGGCCTTCGCATAAAATGTTTTCCTTCAAGCGGTGACCTTCATGTACTATGTTTTCTCTCTCCTGCTTTCTGCTTCTGTAATCTTGCCTGCGCAGCTCAGCAGCAAGAAGCCTGGCCCACCTGTGAAGGGGGGGGGGGGTTAGAGCTGCTTATACAAGAATTCTCAAAGTCAGAAAGTTACACCTGTGTATTATAAAGACAAGTCTTCGAGAAAGGAATTCCGTGCCGTTCTGGGTCCTCAGAGGGCTTGTCTGTTATTTCTTCTTTAACAAGCCTTCTGCCACGTTCCCGTCATTAAAGGCCTGCATTTCTGTCAGAGGCAAGATGGCTCCAGCAGCTTCGAAGACGTGGGCTCTTCTCACAGACGGTGGGAGAGAGAATGAGAGCATGGACACCCAGAAGAGCCAGAGAGCTTCTCCTTAACTTGTCTCCAGCCACTCCCCGTGACTCACCCACAGTGGATCCCCACCTCATCCTGAATCCCCAGATGACCTTGAAAGAGAGAGAGATGGGTAGTGAGCCCGGTTAGTGCACCCAGGGAGGGTGTGTGGAGAGCATTAGGGAGATGGGAGAACGTGAAAACAGAGCAGCAGGAAACAGGCAGCGCTGTGGGATGCCCTGCTGACTTCACTGGCCTGTTCTTGGAGCTCGACTGAAGGAACATGGGCTCCAGGCTCAAGGGAACTTGTTCCTGGGCGCAAGCCCCAGACAGGATCTCGAATTACCCAAGAGACAAGCCTCTGGGCACATCTGTGAGGTATTGTCTCATTGGGTTAATTAAAATGGAAATCCCCACCCTAAATGTGGGGAGCATCATAACTTGCCCTGAGGTGCCAGCTGCCACATCAAGAAAGCGAGCTGGGCACCAGCATCCGCCGCTCTCTGCTTCCTGATGGACCGCAGTGATAGTCCACATCCTCCGAATGAACCTTTCCTTCCTTAAGTTGCTCTCATCAGGCATTTTATTGCACCAATTAGGAAAGGGACCTAATACTGTCACCATCCCCTTTTTTCTCTGCACACACTGCACAGTCCCTGTATGCTCTCAAAACCCCTGAAGCATCAGGAACAGGGAGATCAATAGTACTTTAGCAGGCGATCCTTGACACGTAGCCTGACATCCTCCAGGCCCTGACTCCCAGTGCAATAAATGGTACTTGGCTGTGGGCTTCTAGGGGAGGGGGTTTTGGTTTAGACTACATTGTGGGAGGAGGATAAGGGTCCTTGAGCCTGCTTCCTTTCCTCTCTGCCACAGGAGGATGTAGTGTGAAAGAAAGCCAGGAAGACAGCCCTTGCCAGGAAAACAATCATGAAGCTCCTTGATCTAGAACTCTGTGGAATAAATGTATTTAGTATAATAAATGTATTTAGCCCAGTGATGAAGTTAATCTTCTGCTGCTATGATAGAGTACTCTGACCCAACCAGCTAGGGGAATGGGCTTATCAGCTGGCTTATGGTTCCAGAGGGAACAAAGTCCAATTACAGCAGAGAACACATTTCACGGTTATTGAAGCCATTACAAAGCAAAGAAGGCAAGAGGAGTGGTACTGGGCTAGCAAACCTTAATGCCCCCCCTCTCCCGGTGTGTCTTCCAACAAGCCTCCATCTCCTAAAGATTCTGTTACTTTCTAAACAGCACCCACCAGCTTGGGGGTCAAGCATCCAAACACAGGAGCCTGCCGGCCCAGGGCGGCCCAGGTGAGAACAAAGAGACCAAAGAGTCGCCACGTCTGCAAGCGCCTGCTGCTGTCTGGTTTCTTTGTGAACTCAGCATGGGGTGTGAGGGGCAGGCGCCCGCTCAGGGCTGCTGATGCCTCTGCACGGTGCCCGACAGTTACCAGTGACCCATTCGGTCTACACATAGCAGCTACCTGTGGCCCGTTCAGTCTACACTCACGGGTCGTGACCTGTCTTAGGGTTCTTTGAAGAAACAATCTATAGAATATAATAAATAGATAAATAAGTTTATTAAAATAACTCACAATAAAAATAGTGTCCTTCAAAGTAGCCGCCCGTAACTGCCTCTTTCCTGGCTGGAATGTTCCACAAAGCCAAAAGATCCCAAGAACTTGGTCTCAAGCCTTCGCTCCTCTGGAGGGTCAAAGACGCTGCGTTCTAATGTCGGTGAAGAACATCCGGGCTCTGACGTCAGAGATAAACAGCGAGCAGCAGGAAGGCCTGAAGGCCAGGCTCCAAAGGCAGCAGGAACAGCAACAACGTGATGGAAAAGGTGAAGCTCCAAGTCAGCCAAGGATAGAGGGAGCAGCAACAAAGAAGGGCACTATGCGCTAAAAGCAAAGGACGCACACAGAGTGGACTCCACAGCAAGTCGACACCAAATAAGGGAAGAGCAAGTAAGTCCCTTTTCCTTGCACCTCCCATTATCTGGTCCACCACTGGAAAGTACCACCCACTGTGGGCTGGGTTCTCCAGCAACAATCAACCAAGTATCCTGCAGACTTGTTCAGTGGCTTGTTCCAACCATTAACCCTCCACAGCTGTGCCTCAAACTGTCTGCATCTGTCAAGCTTGACACCAAAATGCAACTATAACATGACCCCACAGCTTGTCCTGGTTTAAATGAAAACACGCTGGGGGGGGGTGGAGCAGTACAGTCATCCCAGTTACATCTCCACCTTTCCTCAGAAGTCTCTGTAGGAGACTCAAGAAGAGTGTGGAAAGGCAGGGTCCCTCAGAGGGAGAGAAACGAACCTCAATGAGCCAGGGCAGGTTGGCTGGAGGTACCCCAATGGCAGGACTATAAAGTCAGACTACAGACGATGGATCATCCTGCCCCAAGGTATGCTGACAAAGTGCAGTGTTCATTTATTTACCTCAAGTGGACAAGAAACAGAGAGAGAGCGAGAGAGAGAAAGTCATCAACTGAAAAAAGGTATATAGTAGAAAGTTCATCTTCTATTATCACTCATCCTGTGATTGCCAATTTCTTATGAAGCTTTTCTGAGAAAATTTGCATATTTTATCCATGTGGATGTATTTATTTTCAAGCAAACAGCTGCATACTGTTGGCCCAATTCTGTATCTTGCTGCTCTATACCTTAGAGACTGGCTCTATTTTTTTTTTTTTTAAAAAGACACATTTATTCAGCGTCATGATCAGACTATTACATTTAGCAATCAACAGCATGGGTGAAAAAAAAGGTCTACATTAAAACCCTTTGTTGGAATGCTTTACACTTTCCACAGAACAGAAACTAAAATAACCTGTTATACAATTAGTCACAAATACAGTCCTCGAGTTTTTTGCCCATACACATGAGTATTGTCTAAAACAAGTGTTTGTAGCAGCTAGGCCCTGCCACCACTGTGCTTGGCTGAGTTCACAAATCTGTTGTAACCTGTAGCTTCCCTGTCACTTCTCTGGCTCTCCTCTCCTGCTAAGCTTTGTTTCCTGGCAGCAAATTAAAACCTTCTGCCACTGCCATAGCTACTGCTGCTGCTGGAACCGCCATAGCCACCTTGGTTTCGTGGTTTGGCGAAATATTGGCCTCCACCTCCATAGGGGCCAGAGCTCCTTCCTCCAAAGTTACCCCCCTTCATAGGTCCAAAATTTGAAGACTGATTGTTGTAATTGCCAAAGTCGTTGTAGCTTCCACCACCTCCAAAATTGCTTCCATCATTACCAAATCCATTATAGCCATCCCCACTGCCACCGTATCCACCACCACCATGGCTGCCACCAAAGCCACCACGACCACTGAAGTTTCCTCCTCGGCCAAAATTGTCATTGCCACCGAAACCACCTCCACGACCACCACCAAAGTTTCCAGAACCACTTCGACCTCTCTGGCTAGATGAAGCACTAGCCATCTCTTGTTTCGAAAGGGCTTTTCTTACTTCACAGTTGTGGCCATTCACAGTATGGAATTTCTGAATGACAATCTTATCCACGGAGTCATGGTCATCGAAGGTAACAAAAGCAAAGCCCCTCTTCTTCCCACTGCCTCGATCTGTCATGATTTCAATCACTTCGATTTTCCCATACTGCTCAAAATAATCTCGTAGGTGATGTTCTTCGGTGTCTTCTTTAATGCCACCAACAAAGATCTTTTTCACAGTTAAGTGGGCGCCTGGTCTTTGAGAATCTTCTCTGGATACAGCTCTCTTTGGTTCCACAACTCTTCCATCCACCTTGTGTGGTCTTGCATTCATGGCTGCATCCACTTCCTCCACAGTGGCGTATGTGACAAACCCGAAGCCTCTGGAGCGCTTGGTGTTTGGATCTCTCATGACCACACAGTTGGTGAGCGTTCCCCATTGCTCAAAATGGCTCCTCAGACTCTCATCGGTCGTTTCGAAGCTCAGTCCTCCGATGAAGAGCTTCCAAAGCTGTTCGGGCTCCTTGGGAGACTCTGACTTCGACATGGCAGCGGGGAGATGAGAGCCTTCCATGATGCTGCAGGCAGAAAGCGAGACTGGCTCTATTTTTAACACATCCAGATTAACCTCCTTCATAATGGCTGTACAATATTCCATAATATTATCCAACTGTGGAATTTGCATTTTCCCCCAGGTCTTTACTCTTCCTTCTTCAAAATTCATTAGCAACATCAAGCCAAAACAACTGTAATTATTATTATTTTTAAAAATATTTTACTTATTCATTTATGTGAGAGAGAAAGAGAGAGAGGCAGACACAAGCGTGCATGCCTATGGTGCACAGGTGGAAGTGAGTGGACAACCTTTGGAAGTAGATTCTCTCCTTCTACCATGTAGGCTTATGAGGATTGAGCTCAGGTCTCCAGGTTTGCAAACAGGCATCCTACCAAATGGCTTCGGGAACAAGGTGGTTTTATTCTCACTTATGATTCTTGGTTACAGTTCTTTGACTAGCTTGGAAGGAGAGCTCATACCAACATCAGGGGCTGAGATAAATGGCCACGCCACAGCCACAGGATTGCTGCAAGAGGGGCAAACCTCACCCACCAGATAGGATGTCTGTACAAATATAACAACGTACACCAACTTACTTAACCAGCTCTCTCCGTTTTTTCCACCTGCCCAGGGTATGGTCTCATCCACAGCGGGCTGGGTCTCCCCCATCAATTAGACAATCTCCTGAAATTTGCTAAGGGTTTGACTCAACTACTAATTCTTTACAAATATGTCCACAGCTTGAGTCTTCAATTGTCAAGCTGACACCTGTATCTGACTATCGCAGGAACGATTCTTTCAAAAACCCACTTGTACACAATCTTTGTCTTGGGACCTGCTTCTGGGACATTCAACATAGGACAAAATCTTATTCTTAGTGATAAAATCCTGACTTTTGTTCTGGTATACTAAGATTGCATTTCCCAGCTTCTTTTGCAATTGAAATGAAGATTCAGCTGTTGCCAATGGGATAAGCAGAAGCAGGGCTTCCACAAAGGTCCGTGAAAGAAAACCCTTGCTAGTGGCTAGCATTCACCTTGAATGTCACTTGGAAGTGTCAGAGGTTCTGTAAGACACTATGGTGGCATTTCTAAATTAGACGTTAATATAAAAAAGATGTACAGTTAGTGATGAGTCTTCCCCTTCAAAGAAAAAAAAAACTTCATACAGAAAAGACAGATATCATGGTGCACACATGTAATCCCAGCAGCCGGGAGGTTGACATAGGAGAATCACAGGCTTGGGGTAAGTCTGGTAAACATAATGAGACCTTGTCTTGAAATTTCAAAACATGACAAAACATGGTGGAGGTGATGGATTGCTACTTTGCTCATTGATGTAATAGAAGACCCGATGAGAACAACTTAAGAAATGGAGGGTTTATTTTTTTTCTCATACTTCGAGGATATCATGGGGGAAGTCATGATAACAGGGACTTGGGAGAGCTGGTCACTTTGTCTACAATCAGAAAGCAGAGAAGGATGAATACTGATCCTCAGTTACCATTTTCCTTTGTATTCGTTTTGGGATCCTGCCTTGTGGAAGGTCGGATACCCACATTTTATGGTGGGAAGTCACCACAACTAACCCTTATCTAGAAACTCTTTCAGGAGTTTGCCCCAAAAGGATTATCTCCTAGGTGATTCTGGTTTCCGTCAAATTGGCAATCAATACTAATCAAACAATTAGTGGTGGAGTTCAGTGGTCAGTCAGGTGTCAAGGAGGTATGACATGGGAACATCAATTGGAAAGAGGCCGGAAGAAGTGAACAACAAATGTGTGCATAATAGCCTGCAGGAATTAAGCCTGAAGTATGTCTGAAGCTCTAATTTGAAAAGCAGTAAGTAATGCCAGGCAGTGTGTGATATTGGAAGTCAGTTCTGCTCATCAACATACCACCAACATACTACCAACATGCCATGAATTTATGATGTTGAGGGCAACTACGCCTACCAAGACATCACTAGCACACTGCCAATACACCACCAATTTAAGACAATGTTTAAAAATCCCTTTGGCCTTTTGCTGAATGGATCTCAGCTGGTCCACCTAGACTTTCATCCCAAGTAGGATCCCTCTGTGTTATCTAGGGTTTGTCTGTAAATTTCTTACAGCATTGTGGAGTAGATTCCGTGAGATCACCTATAAAGTACCCAGTTTAGGTTCTGACACATAGCAGGTCCTCCACTCTTCTCTAATCACAGATTTTTGCCCAGAGTTATGTTTGAAACAAGCAAGTGATTAAGAGCTCTAGTTCAGTTTAAAGGGTGGCATGTGAGTTGTGTATGGAGGGGAAAGAAACTCTCAAACTGTACTCACTGTGGAGAGGAAAATGTGGGAATGTGGGCAGCTAGTGACATGTTAAACCAATACAAATAGACAGGTGATGATGAAGAAGTTGAGATGCACGGAATAGATTAGAACACGGCATGGGGGCATGTGGTATCTCATGAAGGGCCTTCTCATTGGAAAATGAGACTGACCGGCTTCATATGGTGCCAAGGAGAAAAACATCAGCCACAGAGAAGCTCAAGAAGAAGGAAGGAAGGAGGAGAAGGAGGAAGAAGAGGGCAGGAGGGGGAGGAGGAGGGGCAGGAGGAGGAGAGGAGAGGGGAAAGAGAAGGAGGAGGAGGGGAAGAAGGAGAAGGAAGAGAAGTAAGAAGTGGAGAGGAAGGAGGAGGGAGGAGGGGAGGGAGGAGGAGGAGAGGAGAAGAAAGAAGGAAAAGAAAGTAAAGGGGGAGGAGGAGAGGAAGGAGGAGGAAGAGAAGGAGGAGAAGAGGAAGGAGAAGAAGGAAGAGGAGGAGGAGGAACAGAAGGAGGAGAAGGAGAAAAAAAGAAAGCAGGCCTGTGATACAGAGTTTTCTGCTCTCTGCCATCTATCTGCCTCGCTGTACAGCATGTAACAATAGTATTTGGGGACCACTGGAAACCCGTCTGCCATTATGAAGCTATAAATCCATGACCAAAAAAAGCAATTGTGTAAGGATAGGTATGAAGGATGGAACTTAAAGAACCCTTCTGAAAATCACCAAACCATCCCCACAACTCCCTGCAGCACATCCCTTAATAGCCCACACTGTCAATCGGGTTTCTATTGCTTGCAGGCTAGCAAATCCCATTAGGTGAAAAACTTGAGTAAACTGGGATATTTTAATCTCAAGAAGGCCTAGTGATAACGCATTCTCAGGGAGCTTACCACCAGAAGCCCCTGGAAGAGGGCTGGGCCGCCTCTGGGATCAAGAAACAGAAACTTCACCTAGCAGAACTGAACAGCAAGAAATAAGCTCAAGGATCAGTTGACTCAGATGCCAAGTCTGTCGCCAAGAACCAGGGTCCTCTCTTCTTTGCACCCTGCCATCCTTGAGATGGGTTCATTCTTAGGCAGCTAGTGAGACAAGGACTTGTTCCCCAGAACAAGGCAGGCAGGTGCTGGGCCTGCTCAGGGGGCTGCGCTCTCTCTCCTCCCTCCTACTCAAACATGCCAGATGGATCTCTGAAGCACTTGCTCTTAGCTATTGCTGTGAGAGAGCATTCAAAGTCAATCAACTTAAGGGAGAAAGGGAGATTTATTCAGTCTACGGTTCAAAAGGGGAGATATAGTCTTTCATGGTAGAGGCGTCATGGCTGGCTGGCAGAAGCTGGATGAGGCTACATCACTGCAAACATCTTGGAGGCTGGAAGCTGCAAGACTGTTTGCTGCAAAGGCCAACTTCTCCTAGAGACAGGGTGGGACTAATCCACCTCAAGGCCCACCCTTGTGACTGCCTTCCTCCAAAAGGCTCCAGCTCTCAAGGTATCACCTTGCCAAACATATGAGACTGTGAGGGACACATTTCAAACCATGACACTCCACCCCTGACCCCCATAGGCTCATTGTCATCTCATTATGTAAACCATACTCAGTCTAGTTTTAAAAATCTTCATAGACTACATTAATAGTCCCAACACAGTCCAAAAGTCCAAAGCCCTCTGTAAAGTCAAAACACAAGTTACATAATTCCAACATATAATGGCACAGAATAAACATTCCTGTTCCAAAAGGAAGGAATGGGGGCATAATCCAGGAAAACTCGGTCCTATAACAAGGCTGAAAAACAAAAGGACAAACTCCAAATCCTGTAGTTCCAAGTCCAACAGGTGAGCCTCTTTTTGAAATGATGTCAGTTCCAAAGGGCTTCCATTCCACCCCTCCAATGCAGCTGCCCATAGAAAACATCTCTCTCTTGGGCTGACTCCCCCCAGGTATACAATTCTCCTTGGCAGAGTCCCATGTTGTCTCTGGCATCTCTAACATCTTTACTTCTCAATGGCAAGCCAGGCTTTAACTCCACAGCACAAACTGCTCTTCTTGGGCTTCTAAACTGCAGTCTTTCTGCCACATGATGCCTGGCTTCCGTCATTTTTTGAAATCTTGGAGGAGGACTCCATGATCTCCTCCCTCTTGCATCACTGATGCCTCTCAAATCAGAACCTTGTGGAAGACTTTAACAAGTCCTCCTTGAATCATAGCTGATTCCGCTTCTCTATGCTGACATTGGGAAAAAGCTTTTTCACACCTGGACAGTTGCTTTATGGAAGAAGCGGACTCTTGCTTCACTTCATTCTTTAGCTCATTTCTTCCAAAAGGATTTGCATTCTTATGGGTGGGAGCCTTCTCTGAGGATCTTGCCCTCAAGCCAGGGCCTCTTCTATTATCCAAACTGGGAGCAGGCTTTGATTTACAAATGGAGCTAATCTCTTTAACAACCATTTTGTTCTCTGCTTCTTCCTGGTTCAACTCTTTAAGTTTGGCATTGCATTTTTCATGATTAGATCTTACAGTTTTTGCTTCTTCCTGCCTGATTCTTTGCTCTTTTTCATAACTCTGAAGACAACTAAAAATTAGCCATATCACATTATCAAGATTACATTGCCTTGAAATTTCCTCCACTAAGTACTCCAGTTTAACTTCAGGCAAGCTTTCAGGACGAGGGCAAATTTCACTAAACTCTCTGCCAACACATGGCACTTGTCCATTTGTAAACACATGGATCATGACAAGATGGGCTTCCACTGCCTGTGTCTCTCACAGCATTGCTCTCTTCAGAGCTCTGATGAGAAGGGCCCATTTGGCCCAATTGCCAAGATGCAAAGACTTTCCTAGCACAAAGTCCCAAAGTTCTCCATATTTCTCCCTACAAACAGTTCCAAAGGCACACTAGCCACATCACAGCATTGGCCATACCACTGGGTACCAACTTTTCTCAGCTTCACAAACAGCTTCATGTTGTGTACCAGCTGTTCATAATCTCACAGCAATACCGCACTCCTGCTACCAATTTCTGTACCAGTTGCTCTTAACTGTTGCTGTGAGAGAGCATTCAAAGTCAATCAAGGGAGATTTATTCAGCGTATGGTTCCAGAGGGGAGATACAGTCTCTCATGGTAGAGGTGGCATGGCTGCTGGCAGAAGTTGGATGAGGCTGCATCACTGCAAACATCTTGGAGGCTGAGAGCTGCAAGAGTGCTTGCTGCAAAAGCCAACTTCTCCTAGAGACAGGGTGGGACTAATCCACCTCAAGGCCCACACCTTGTGACTGCTTTCCTCCAAAAGGCTCCACCTCTCAAGGTACTGTGACCTTGCCAAACATATGAGACTTGAGGGACACATCTCAAACCATGACAACCTCTGGCCCCTTCACTAGCTGCTGCCTTTCCCTTCCCTACTTGTCCTGGGCATAGATAGCCACCTGGCTCCCTCATGTCCTTCAGTGCGAAGATAACAGACACCTCCAAGAGGCCGGTCCCCTTGCAGCACAGCTCGTTAATTTTGCGAGGAACAGGACATGGTGAACTGCCTGATGCTTGGTTAAAGGAAATATGGCTGATTCGGTCCTTATAGGACTTGTGACAGAGGATAATATTAGAGCGGCACAGCAGTCACAAGTCCTATATCATGAAGATGCTACTGGTTTGAGAATTAAATTTTACCTCACCAAAGAATAAGCTGGTCCCATAGTCAAGCAATGCCCTTCTTGTATGAAAGTAAATATACAACCTTTACCTTCTTTCTCAATACTTCCCAGAGGCTTGCGACCAAACCATATTTGGCATATGGATATGGATGTTACACATGCTCGCTCTTTTGGAAAACTTCAGTACATTCATGCTATGGTTGATACCTATTCCTCATTCATTTTTGCTTTACCGTTAACAGGTGAAGCACTAAACATGTGATTTCTTTTCTAGAGCATTGGGAGTTATTGGACAATGTCAAATTTTAAACACATATAATGCTCCTGTTTGTACTTCCTCCACATTTAAATGATATGTTCTTATTCGTGATATTTCCCTTATTACAGGAATTCCACATAACCCTCAAAGACAAAGATTTGTTGACCACGCAAGAGCATGATAAGATGTTATTTAAAAATAAAGAGGGATGATAGGTCAGTGAAGCAAATGAAAAGTTGTCTCACATGACCGTAAGAACACTATACATTGCTATGCCTTGACACTTATTCCCCAACACCTCCCTTTAGATCCTGGAATATTTTTTTAAAACACTGTAATCTTTTCTAATTGTGGTCTTAATAAAAGTTATTCTTGATAAAAAATAAACAAATAAAAGAAGGGGAAGGGAGAACCACTAACAATACACCTTATACACTTCTTTCCTCCATCCTTCTCACTCAAAATTTTTTGAATGTAGGTAAAGGAGGCTATGCTGCAGCAGAAGTGCTTTTGGGATTCTCCAGCATCCCCTAACACTCATGTGCTCTGGATTGGTTTGACTGTATGGGCCTCACCTGCCTGGATGGTGTTCTCCAAGAAGGTCCAGATGTTTGAATGCTTCTCCTCGTCTTTCTACACCCCTGGATCAGGTGTTTCACGGCTAACTGCAAAGAGAAAGATTAGACAACATCCAATGGAGGGGAGGAGGGAAAAGGCTGTGTTTCAAGAGATCCTGCCACTCGTTGCCCATTGTGCTTTCCCCAGCATCTCATCAACATCGAGCAAGCCAGTCCCGACCAGCTCTGTGTCCCCTTGGTGGGGACAAAATAGGGACTGTGTTGAGGTAGACCCCGGGCTCTTTGGGTCTCTCTGGTTTTCTCTCCTGCCTTCACTGCAGCCTGTCTGAACAGAGTTGCCAACATACTGCTTTCACTTCCTTAACACCTCAGCATGCCTCACAGTGAAACGGAAAGTGACAAATGACACCAACTCCTTTGGTTGACTGTCAGGACTATCAAAAGAATGAACCCTGAGATCCCAAACTCCCCCGGAGCAGAGGGGGACTGATACCAGCCAGAGGAGAGTCTGTTTCCCAAAGAATTTCCACACAGCTCTGACGTACTGGTCAGACCACCTTGCAGAATCACGCAGTGTTATAATCCACTTCCTCACAAGGGAATTGCAGGCTTTATATACACATTGGAAACCCCTCATAAAGGCAATTAAGGAAAAAAGGATGGCAGTTTTTGCCTTTTCACAGTTCACAGCCAGTACAGTTCTTGAGGTGTGTGGGGGAGGTAACTGGGATGAGAGGTGACTATCTCACGTGAATTACAGCTCCCAGTAGCAACCTAACCTAATCTAAATCTTGGCTAATTGTTTTGGGTTCTGATTTATGTGTCTTATTTCTTGAGATGGGTTGAAATTCCCAGCCGTGGGACTGTCTTCAAAGCAGAATTTCTCAACAAGTCAAGCCACATTTCTTAGCTGGCTAGGTGTTTCTATAGCAACTATTTCTAATTAGCTGAAAATGGATTGATCTCTGACGTTTCGGCTACCACAATGCTGCGGAATCACACCAGAACCAGAGTGCTTAGTTACGCAACCTCCTGTGCTGTATTTAAACTTCACTTCCTTTTCCACCTGTGAAAACAATTGGATTACCATGGCCTCTTCCCACTGTGGTCATAGTGAATAAATTTCCTTCTCTGGTTTTCACCATCAATTTAAATTCTTACTAACTTAATGAGAGTAGGTGGGCAAACCGAAGGCACAGACCCAGCTAGGGTCTGGTAACCATCTATCTTCCCAGAATACCTTCAACCCCTGGCCTATATATAAATCTGCCACTCACCAGGGTTAAGACACTTGTGTCTCAAGATCTGAGCTTACTCCATCCTGCATCAGCTCTTCCACACCTGACCTCCAGGTGCTCACACCTACGGCGGCCACTCTAAGGATTCCTGTCCCTCCACAGTGTTCCTGCAGTGGTCTCTAGGGTCCACCTCCGGCTTCCTCTTCTACCACAGCTCTCGGGTGAACTGCACTTCTGCAGTCCCTGTGCCTCGGCGACTCCCACGGAGGCTGGCGGTGGCCCATCACATGTCCCCTCTTACACCTGCTGCGAAATCGCGGGTCGAATTCTCTGAGCGGAATCTAATCCCCCCACCCCCACCTGCCTCCTTTCCGTGTGTCAAGCAACACCCTAGGGTTGCAACATCGCAATAACCATAAGCTGAGAAGTTAGGCCCCCGAGCAGGGTTCGCGGCGCTCCCCTCCCCTGCGGGCACCCCGCGTGGCGGGGGTCGGGCTCCCCCCGGCGCGCGCCGCGGAGGCGCCTCTCGGTCCCCGCGGGGACCAGGGGCCGCGAGGAGGGCGCGGCCCGAGGGCCCTAAGTTCCCTGCAAGCCGCCGCCCCGGGGGCGGAGGGGAGTGGCCCTGGCGGCCTTATTTCTCCGAGCGCCGGCGCTGCCAGTCGCCAGCCCGGCTCGATCTCGTGCCCGCCGCGCCCATCCCGCCCGCGTCCATGCAGCCTCGCCGGCCACCTTCCCCCGCGCCCGGGCTTGGGGCCCCGCGCCGCGCCGCCGCTAAACCGCTGCTGCTCGCGCTGCTGCTGGGCCTGGCGCTGCGGGAGGCGGCCCCGGCGCCCGCGGGGCTCCCCGAGTCGCAGCTGCACCGCGGGGTCCTGCAGCGGGCGGCGTTGGCCGCGATCAACTACCTCAACTACCGCTCGGGCTCGCCCAGCGCGCTGCGGGCGCTGGACTCGGTGGGCGAGGGCCGCGTGAAGGTGAGTGCGTCGCCCAGGGCCACCGAGGCGTCCTCGCGTGGGACGCACCCACGCAGCGCGGAGTCGGTAGAACCCGTCCAGGGTTCTTACACCTCCGGTACAGGGGAGAGAGATGCTTGGGGAGATTGAGAAAAGAACAATGGACCCCAGATCTTACTGGGGTATCCAGACTGGTTTCCTCCAGCGTGTTCACTGCGCGCACGGGATCCCCCCCGCGGCTCCTGCTGAAGTCTGGAGCGGGATTCCCAACTAAGCGCAGACAGCGTCTCCTGGTAATTGCAGGCCACGATGCTGGGCTTCAAGATAATTGAAATCCACTCACGCGCCTGGTCAGAGACAGTGTCTTCTAGTCCCCGTGGCTGCCTAATCTAACGGATGCACGGCGGTGGGACGTTGGCCTCAACCATGAACTGAAGGCCTGAGAATTTTACAACTGTTGATTGTTGATTTCAAGATTGTTAAGTGTGCGAAGCTGCGTTTCCAATCTTCTAGCCAGCGATTAGAAAAATTAGGCAGTCACACACACACACCAGAGCATGGTAAACCCTCCTACCAACCTCCCCCCCCAATTCTCCACAAAGCTAAGCGCGTGCAGCCTCGAGGATATGAAACTGAAAGGTGTGAGGCGGCTGTTCAAGAGCCCAGTAGAGCTTTCCTTGGATACAGCTGCCTGGGTCAGGCGGAAGGGACCCGACTTTCAAATCTCAGTTTTGGTCCTTCAGAGACGTGTCCCTCTGCATTCCAGTGCAGTGAGTTGAGTTGTCTCTAGAGAAGGGCAAACTATTACTGCCTCTTGTGATTTTTTTTTTTAAACAATCTTTGCTGACTGGGGATGGTGGGACAATTTTACTAGTTCATCAGAGATGTGCATGTGACAACTGAAGGCTTGCCATCAATTTAGCTCCCCTCCGGGCAGAAAGAGGCGTTCTCAAGACTGATTTCCTGGTTATCTGCGGGAGGAGTCCCTATTAAAAAATCATTTCTATTAAAAAAGTAAAGCAAATACCTCAGATTGCTAAAAGTGCATCTGTTTCCAAATGCCAGAGATTCTTCTTCCTTCCAAAATGATAAAAGAAGAATAATCATAAAATCCTGCATTTTTATGAATTTAGTAATTCCTTTTTTTGGCATCTATTACAAAATAATCAAATTGCTCTCAAAACCCAAGTTAAGAAGACTCTACCCTATTTCTCTTTTACAAAGAACTCCGGTGCTGTTTTCCATCTGTAATATTTTTTCTAAACTTTGAATAATTCTCTTCTGGAGGGAGAGGAAGAGAAAAATGGAGAGGTGGAGGCAGAGAAGATATAGCCCAGACAGGTATGCATGAGAAGATAGTGAGAATAAGTAGAAAGCAAAATCCACTACATAATCTTTGGCCCTGAGAAACAATTTTCTTTCCTAGTCTGTTTTTCCTCTTCTATTTAATGTTTGTTTTATACAAGTAAAAGAATTCTTGGAGACCAGAATGGTCTCCCAAGAATCCAGTGAAATTGTTTTCCTCCATTTGTTTGATTTGTTTAAAAGTTGCCAAAGAAAAGCCCACCTGGTGAAAGGTATGTTGAACTCAGGGAAGGTGGGCAAGTCAAGGGGGAATGGCTGAGTATGGGTGCCGCTTCCCACTGATAGTGCCTTGAGCTAGTGTTCAGAAATCCTGGGGAGCAGTTAGTGGGGGTTTCATAGAGCCCCTTCATATGGGTTCCTGGTTTGCCCCCAATAACTATGTTTATTTCTCCACTTAGAATGGAAATAATTACTTATATAATTACTTAGAATGGAATAACTATGTTTATTTCTCCACTTAGAATGGAAATAATTTGTTACCAGTTGTAAAGTATCCGAATGTGAGTCACCATGACACCATCTGCAATGGTTCCTATTGTGGATTTGACACCTACAAGGAAGCTTCAGGCATACCCCTGAGGAGCTGTCTAGATTAAGGCCTCTGAGCTTCCCCTGGTGAGATTATGTTGATTCATTAATTGATTACACAAAGGATATTGACTGAGCATAGGATGTAGGTTCCTCTGCTCCCTACCCCCTACCCGCTCTAACTGCCGAGCCGGATGGTCCAGTGAATTGTGAGCTGAAATAAACCCTTGGCCTCTCAAGTTGTTTTTGTTGGGGGTATTTTTATCACAGCAGCAGGAATGAGACTAAAACACCCTTGGAGGGACAGTCCATCATCCATCCAGTAGCTGTTTCTTCAGCACTGACTACAGTAGCCATTAAACTACAATCTGTGGCCCAAACCCAGATTCAAGCTAATATCATTAGGAAAGGCATATTTTTTTTTTTGATCCTTCCAGTTTTGTTTAGTCATCCAAGTAAGGAGCAGAGATCGGCCTGATGAGGAAACAATGAAACACTGAAAGGACTTCTGCTCCAAGTCAAGACAAGAGCGAGAGCAAGCTGCAGCCTCTCAAGAAGGAAATGCCAGCTGGTGCACGGTCACCCTGAAGGCTGTGTTCCGCATCCCATGGCAGTTCTGTAGACCAAATGCGCACTTCCCACGCAGCAGCTTCTTACCCGGGGAGGAGCAAGTGTGTGCATGAGTGAGGGAAGGGGAATCCCAAGGACAGCGCTTCATCCTCGGGGTTAGCATACTCCTTTGAAAGATGAAGGGCTGGGAAACCAAGGCCCCACCATAGTCACTTATGAAATCAATTGAATAGCCTCCAGGAGTTGTACTTTTGGGGGACTAGGGATTATACCCACGGAATCTCATATACCAGACACGTGCTTCCTCTAATCACTGGGCTCCAGCTGAAATCCTAGTTCCTGAAATGATCTGGAACAGACACCATTCATTGCAAAAGCAAGAGCAAGTGGTGTTTCAAAATGTGCATCAGACAGATGTGCGTGAACTAGGTCGTGATGAAGAATACAATTCTGGCTGTGAATTTCAGCTCAGAAGCATTGTGAAAGTTGCAGTGGGTGAGGGGGGGACCAGAATAGATTGAAGACCTCTTCCCTGTCCGCTGCCATTCCTTGGTTCTGTTTTTCTTGGCACCGCCAGAACACTCATTCTAGAGCCCTGTTGCCCTCTAGTGGTGACATGCAGTAGTCGCATGGTAGTGAATTGGATTAAGACAGCGAGATGCTCCTCTAGCGGAGGAGGGGCGGGGCTCGGGACTGGTTTCCTGACTTAATGGGGAACCTCAGTAGACACCTGTGCTGCTCGGCCTGATGTCAGATTCTTTCCGGCCTTAACACACTGTTCCATAATCACAGGTCCACAGTTGGTGTGGTAGGAGATTCCAGGTGGTGTTGGGCGTTCTTATGATATTCAGGGTGTCCTGGGCCAGCCCATGAGGCAGACCTCCTTACTCCTGGATACACAGGAATGTCCTTTTCACTAAACACAACTCCTCTTGTCCACCTCATGAATGGTCACCCAGCCAACGCCTTTACAACATTCAGACTCTGTTTTTAAATATTTTGTTATTAGTATTAGTATTTATTCAATTGTGAATGTGTGTGTGTGTGTGTGTGTGTGTGTGTGTGTGTGTGTATAACCACGGGCAAATTCGGGAACCACCATGGACCGCCTCCACCTCCTCCTTGTTTACTCTGCCCCAGGATTCACAGGCTCTGCCCTGGTAAACGCAGGCCACCTCCACTTTTGCCCGGTGTCTATACGTGGGGTCTAGGATCTGAACTCAGGACCTTCTGCCTGCAAGGCAGAGGCTTAACCCCTGAGCCACCTCTCCAGCCCCAACATTCAGACTCTTAAGTCTTTGTGTGCACTGAGGAAGGCACCTTGTTTGGGAATCAGCTGTTGCTTGGGAACTGGTCACTTGAGGCGAATGCCCTTTTCCATCCTAGGCCAGCCATTGGACAAATTCAAACAACTGAGTAAAGTGTGTGTACAGGAGGAAGGAGCTGCTCATGTCTTGTTTCAAGTAAATTGCATCTAGTAAGTGTGAGTGAATCTCCTTCATTTTGACATAGGGTCAGGGTCATTTAACTGGAATTCCTTGGGTGGTTTTAACAAGAAAACACACCCACAGAAGTCATTCCGGTTTCTGTTTGGGTCACCGGCAGTGGGGTGAGCTTGTTCTGAGGATATGATGTGGGTTCCTCTTCTACTTTTTTTTCCTTTTTCTTCTCCAGTCTTGACTCACTTACACCCAACTCAACAGCCAGGGTTTTAAAGACTTCTATCTAGAAGACATAACTTGGGTTTTGTGGGCATTCTTCGCCAGCTTGTGTAATGTTTAAATCCGGAATCGGGTATTACGCGTACCTGGTCTGAGTTCAAGCACCAGGCCGCCCCTGATAGGGTAGGAGGCAGAGGGGATGCCCTTCCCAGGTTCTGAGTCCCACAGGTCCGCAGCAAGAACGGAGCTTGTGTCCCCTGGGCCACGCAGTTACAAGAGCATCTACTCCACTAAGAAAAGCTCCATCACTTTTCAATCTGTGAAGCACTTTAATCCAATACCATTCAGCTAATTACTACTCCTCTCTCCATTAATGTCAATAATTTGGAGTTGTGCATTCAGAATCAGAAAACAGTGCATTATGTAGATCGTAGTTTGTGGAAACAAAAACCGTAGGATGAAAGAGGCTTCGGTGCATAGACAGGAGGGAGCTTATAAAAGAGCAGGGTGAAGTCATGTTTAAGGAACGCTCTTAAGTGCTTTTAGAGCTGCACTGGAGAGAAGCTGGGGGGGGGCGGCCTTGGCAGGTGGCTGAACTGTTTTCAGGGCCTGTGCACCTGCACAGGGGACAGAGGACTTGCAATCCTGGGCGAAGCCTGGTTCTGCTGCAATAGCCAGCCCACTGTGGCCTCTGCCAGGCTGCCGCCGGGCTTGGTGGATCTAAGAGTGCCAGCAAGGCCCAGAGGTATAAAACTTTTACTTGATTCCTTTTGCCCCAAGTCGCCCAAGCTAAATGTACCAGGATTTGCTAGCATGTGGGAATGTTTTCCATCAGTGTTTTGAAACAAATGGCTTAAAAGCCACAAACATTTTCCCTTCATTTGCTATGTTTTGCATTTGACTTCCCACGTGTAGAACCAGGGGGTGTGTAATCAGCCACCATTACAAGTGCCCCAAATGGGGACCCGCAGTGAGGGCACCTCGCAAGGAGTCTGGCGTACTCTTCCTTTAAAGGCCTTAAATGGTTCTGCTGGAAATCGGGTGCAAGCTCTCAGTTACCCACAGACTGATATTCATGAGGTATGGAATGCTCAGTATGCAGATCCGACTGACCCTTGGCATCGGTGACTGATGGGCAACCAGTCACCCTGGCGTGTATGGTCTGGGTCCAGCCCCACAGTGGTCAGGGAGAGCAGCCGTCACCAGTGTGCATTCTGGGTTATTTGCTTGAGTTGCTCAGGATGTCTTAGGTCTGTAAAGCCACATTATGGAAGAAAATCTTGGACTTTTTGCATAGAAGATAGATGTAAACTACATCTATGCGGGCACGTGTCCACGTACACTGTGACACCTATCATTCTCTCTGTCTTATCACTGCTGTTATGAATTACCATAATGTTGGCGGGTATAAACAATGCAAGCATATCCACTTTTACTGTTACTATCACTCTAGCAACACTAGAGATTAGTGAGCCTGAAGTAAGCCTGGCTGGGCTAAAGCCAAGTGTCTCAGGACTTCCTTGGCCCTAGAGGGTTCAGCAGTATCACATCCCTGGTTAAGGCTTCTGTTCCCTTCCAAGAGTCCCTGTGCTGTCCTTGGGGCTGTGGGGATGATCCCAGGTAATCTCATCATTCCACCGTCATTAATGTGATTACCTTGGACAAATCCCTTTTGCAACATAACATCTGGGGGGGGGGCTTTTTCCTTCCACTACCCTCTGATCCAGGGCTCTTCTTGCACCCACACTACTGGGTACTGATGGTGTTATACCCTCGTGAGTCACAGGTAAACACCACATAACGATGGTCAAATTAAGAGTCTTTTCTTGCTAGCACGAGAGAGACATTCCCATTGAAAAGAATGCTTCATCTCAAGAAAGGCAGGGAAGACTTAGATGGACCAAAACCACCATCGTATCATCTCAGTTACAAATTAGCTTGACAGAAATATCAAACACAAAAGGTCAATTTTACCATATTGTAAGCTGATATTCCTCCTTGGTCTATGGTTGGCTAGGCTAGGTCTCTCTGATTAGCCATGTGGTTACCAAAGGGAGTGGAGCTTGGGAACAGTGAGACACAGCATAGAAGTAGCTAAAACTAAGTGGAGCTACTTCTGTCATTTCAGTGATTCTCAGGAAGTGGCTGCTCTTGCTTCCAGTCCTTATCTCTTGGAACCACAGCAATCTTCCATGGGAGCCCCTGCCCGACGCCCACTTTGGGCTGTAGACTGCTTTGACTGGGCTCTTGCACAATCTGCTTTATTTGCACTTTGCAAGGTCTTGCTGGTACAACTTTCCAATGTTTGTTAGTGGAATAGCAGCAGCTGACAGGATACTACCACCATGGGGCCATCCAGACCCATTCCTCATCTTCCCAGGAGGAGAGAGGGTGCCTAGTATGTCTTTCCAACATCTAACCTTTCCCAGCTGGCCCTACCTTGGGGCCAGAGAGGATCCAAGGGAGCACATCCTCTGGCCATTCCCATCTAGCTTCCTATACCAGGTCAAGAACACACACCCAGGAGCTGGAGTCTTGGGGGTGAAGACTCTGCCTCACAAGCAGAAGGTCCTGAGTTCACATCCCAGGTCCCACGTAAAAAACGCCAGGTGGAAACTTCCGGTCCTGGTGAGTGGAGCCTGGGAAATCCCAGAGCAAAGCAAGGAGGAAATAGAAGCAATCCAGGATGATTCCCGAAGTCATCCTTGGCCCTCCACAGGGACACACAAGTGCCTTCTGACACACACACACACACACACACACACACACACACACACACACACACATACACACACACAAATAAACAAAACATTAAAAAAAGAACTCATACCCAGATTTAGACAAACAGACGTTAATACATGGTTCTGTGTAGCCCTTTAATATGAAGTGTTCATAGACTCCACTGGATGGGCCTATCTCCAAGTAATGACTTTTCTAAAGAAAAGTAACATTCCTTTTTTCTGGCCTAAAAGAAGGAAGACAGGATAGGAAGCTGGGATGTTATGCAATATGCACTCTGTCCGGAATATGAGAACAGCAAAGTAGTTTTTACTCACAAATGAGTTGTTTGTTTCCAACTAAGTCTGACTTATGAAAGTAGCCCTCTAAGATGAAGAAACTACTTTTACTAATAGCATGGCATTCACGTTTTCTTACCAGCTATGAAGTGAAGTGGGTAGGACATTTCAAAGCGGAATGTTAGTCCAGTGGGTCTCCCAGAGTGGAGACTAAAATCCCCTCTGAGCTGTGGACTGGTTCTTGCCTGCTCTCCTCCCCAACCTGAAAACATGAAAAGTCATGACCCCATCCTCTGGAAGGGGTCAGCACTCAGCGCCGCCCTGAGGCAGAGAGAGGAGACAGAAAACCGGGTCTGCAGAGCGCCTGGCTTCCTTTCCACACATGCGTTCTGGTGGAATCAAGTCAGTTTCTGTGGTCTTGCTGTTCAGGTTCTCATGCTGTGAATGAGTTCAAAGGGGGAGTTAGATTTTTAGAATGTATTGTTAGGAACAGGGGAGATGTCTCAGTGGCTAAAGCCTTTGCGTCACAAGCAAAAGTACTGGAGTTCAGATCCCCAGATCCCGTGTAAAAATGCCAAGTGGATATGGCAAACGACTGGTAATTCCAGACCTGGAAGACAGAGCTTGGGAATTTTCCAGAGCAAAGCAATAAGGTGAAGAGCACCCAGGATGATTCCCAAAAATCACCTTTGGACCTCCGGGACACACATACTCACGTGCCCTTTTGTACACACACACTCCATAGGCACAAACGTGAAAGGGAAAAAAAAGTATTGTGACTATAAGTAAAAACCTTTTTTCTATCTTCTAGTTCCTTGGCTATTTTTAATACTTGCCCCTCCTATTTTAATGATTTATCCAAGAGGTCAAAAACCTAACGAAACACTGAAGCATTTGTTAGATCTCAATATTCCTCCAAATGCTAGAGGAAAAGAACATTTGATCCATTAGTTTGAAAATAGCTTTGTGGCTTATGAATCATTTTTTTTTTTTTTACTGAAAATAGAACATGAATTTTCAAAGCTTCTCTTAGAACATCTTGATGCAGATATAAAAGCCATTATATAGCGGCCTTCAACCCCTCCCGCCCACAGCTGCGCTTTCTGTGGTTTGTTACTTGTGATCGATAGCAAAAAAACATTAAATGGAAAATTCTAGAAAGAATCAGTTCATAAGTTTTAAAGTACATGATACTTTGATAGTATGAAATCTCATAGTGTCCTAGTCTCTCCTACTCTAGATATAAATCATCTTATTGTATATCCACATTGTATGTGCCATATTATTGTATATTGTCATAGACAGTATAAAATATTATATACTATCATATTGTATACATATATAATATATATACATACATGTTTATATATATAATATGTACAAGTATATACATACAATATGCACAATATAATATATTCTATATATATTTTATTATTATAATTGTTCTGTTTTATTATTAGTGATTGTTATTTTATTGCTCAGGGCTCTCCAGAGGAACAGAACTGATAGAGTACACATAAGGGGGGGCGGGGGGAGGGGAGAAAGGGTGAGGGGGGTGAAATTTATCATTTTCAGACTTGGCTGAGGGTCTCCAGGACTGTACAGAGTAGGGAGTAAAAGAGTGAATTTGCCATCAGGGCGGGGAGGTTGGGGGGTGTCTAGGAGGTGAGTGGATTAAGGTGTGGTTGGTTCCAGGAATCGATACATTCCACCTAGGGTGGAGGAGTTTTATAAGATGGTCTGACTGTGGCTAACAATCCCCCATGCAGCACTGTGTTCAAGGCTGTGAATTACAGCCTGATATATGTAGACAGGGGCAGCAGCAAGAAACACACTTGCTCAAGAAGTCGTGTGTGTGTGTGTGTGTGTGTGTGTGTGTGTGTGTGTGCGCGCGCGCGCACGCGTGTACGTGTGTGTGTTCCTTCTTCCACTAACCCACATTCCATGAGGGTCTTCCCCACCCCATTCACTCACAGACTCATCCAGAAGCCAGCTCTGCCAATGATGATGACGCAATCACAAAGATGAGACATCGTATCTATTAACCTCTTTCTGTGCCTAACTTATGAATATTATCACAGCCACGTATTCATAAGAGAACAGCATACCTGCGGGCTTCTTATCGCCCATGGTTCATGATCTTGGAACATGCTCTAGCACTTAAGAACAGGGCTGGACTATTGCGCTGCAAAGTAGCTACAGGTAACTAGGAGTGAATTTTCTTCAAAAACTGGTGTAATTCAGACTGCCTTCTCCAAATGTTTCCTTTAAAAAAGGACTTGTACTATGTTTCCCAGGAGTGTGTTGGTTGCCTGCTGGTAAGGGATTTCTGTCCAGGTTCTTGTGTTCTGGAGCTGAAGTTTGAAACCAGAACATATGTAGAGGATTAAGGCAGAGTTTATTAGGGGAGAAAAAAAGAAAGGAACTCATGGACACACAGCCGATGGCTGGCAGGGTCAGGGGTATTTGTGTAGTTACAGGCCTGGGAAGAGTGGCTTTTCCTTATTGGTTAGTTTCTTTAAATTTGATTGGGGCTTTTCACCAAGATGGGGCTGAAATCAAAGAAGGAAGCTCCTGCCCCTCCCAAAGCTGAAGCCAAAGCTAAGGCTTTGAAAGCCAAGAAAGCAGAGGCGTCCACAGCCACAAAAAGAAGATTCGCATATCACCTGCCTTCTGGTGGTTCAAAACCCTACGCTTAGGAGGCAGCCCAAACACCCCCAGGAGACCACTATGCCATCATCAAGTTCCCCTTGACCACTGAGTCAGCCATGGAGATGATGGAAGACGACAGCACACTTGTGTTCATTGTGGATATCAAGGCTAACGAACACCAGATCGCAGGCTGTGAAGAAGCTCTATCAAGGTCAAAGTCAATCTGCAAACAGGCCTGATGGAGACAAGAAAGCCCACTGGCTCCTGATTATGACACTTTAAATGTTGCCAACAAAATTGGGATCGTTTAAACTTGAGTCCAACTGATGATTCTGCATACACATCTTTTTCATGAGGAAAAAAAATTTCGATTGGGGCTTTTGATCTCTCCTTATGCCTGACTGTTCTGTTCATATTGCCCCTCCCCTCCCCAGCTGTTTCTTTTGGGGAACTTAACTCATCTGCATTTGAGGGGCTCATCTCCATACTCTTTCATAAACTGAGGGTCGGGGAAGTTGGTGACCTTATCTCTGTGGGGGATCAGAGGCAGACTGATCTGGCAGACTGTTCCTATAGGATGATCCCACAGTGGGGGTGACCTTCCAGGACCCCTCCAGCCAGTCTGTCGACTCTGTTCTAAAAATGCCTAGAAAAATATATTCTAGTTAAAATTTCTATTTCTAATTGCTTAGTAGAAACTATTTTCTCTCTCACAGCCTCCTTGACCTTGTGGGGTGATGCAGCCCCGATGCTCTAGAGGTTCCTGTGTCCTCCACACTTTGAAGTGGCATCGCTCCCTTTCCCTGGTCCCTGCGAGCCCCTCAGGCCTTTGAGAGGATTGCTTGTCTGGCCATCAGTTTCATTCTTAGCGATTTCACATCTGTCCCTTGAGCTGATAGGATTCTGCGTCTCCCATCCCCCCAATATTCAGGGCAGAGCTTCTCCCTCCTTTCTCCCTCAAATGGCCAGCAGGTACTTCCGAAGGCAACACTTTGTCATCTCTTTTAGAACAGGGACTGATAACTTACCCTGCTCTGTCCTTCATCCCACCCACAAGCCCAGGTACTACGTAAACTTCACTCCACCTTCAGAGATCCAGCTTCTTTTCCTCCGGGAATTAGTCCTGTCGCCATGCAACCATGTAATCAATAAGCTTTTTCCATTCCTGCTCCGCGGCGTGCCCCACCTTCTCTTAAACCTTAAAGAGCTACTCGTCACTTGCTCCACTCCGGCTAGAAAGAAATGCTCAAAGTGCGGCCTGGATTCTTAATAGCTGGGATTTATTAGAATGCAAATCCTCTGACCCCACCCAGGACCCATTTACATTCATGCTCTGTGGGTGGGCCCAGCTTGCTGAGCTTTCAAAAACCCTCTAGAGGTGCTCCGCTGAACATCCAAGACCCACTTCTCTAGAGTGAAGTCCCCGTAGGAGACTTCTTTTAATACGACGTCATCTTCTACTTATTTCTTTTCCAAAAGGGTCTATACCCATGGGTCCTTCTGCAGTCCCAGATCATCTGTACAACATGCGTTGGGAACTACATTGTGCTTCCCAAAATAACACATGCTGGAGACCCCCAGGGACAGGGGCTGCCCCGTTGTTTGCAGAATCTCTGAAGCGGTCCTCAAGGAGAGATGGGGTCACCCTGGATTCACGTGGGCCCTGCATCCTGATAAAAGAGCTTGTGGAGGTACAGACAGGCAGACGGAAGACAGCATGTAACAGCAGAGCTGTCACCACCCAGAACCAGGAAGAGGCCAAGGAGTCTCCCAGAGTCTCAGAGGGAGCCAGGTGGTCCTGCTGACTTGGGACTTGGCCATGCTGGGAGAGGAAGCTAGCTGCTGTTTAAGCCACCCAGCGTGCTGTCCTTTGTTAGGCAATCCTAGCAAACTGGCCCTGCCTCCCCTGAGGGAGGTGGGTGGTTTTCCTCTGTACAACCTCTGTTTACAGGCACAGCGCAAGACCCACCAAATTCACTCTATTCCCTCACACGCCCACCAGCAGCCTAGCTCAATTTGCTGTCTGTCTTTTCTTAGAAGAGGTTGCTGAGCTCTGTTTGACAACTTCTGTTTTTTTGCATTCTTGGAAGGAAGAGCCTTGGAGGCAAGCAAGCTGTGCTACTGACCAGCTCTGTGACGCGGGGCAACTCACCTCCGATTCTTCACCTCCAAAATGGCAATAACAAGAGTATCTACCTGAAAGATCTGTCCCTGGTTCATTCGTGGACACCATGTCAAGTCAGGGGAGGCTTGTGAGAACGATACAACATAGAAATAGATTCAGATATAAGTCATGATTGTTGCCTCAATGACTAGTGAGATGCTTTATATATAAACATCAGGGAAACACTTGATGTGGATGTGATAAGGATTGAAGGAGTGTCTCTTATGAAAAAAGAAAAATCAATTCAGTGTGGCGAACCCAGTATTTTGGAGGCAACTCTTATCGTCTGCTTCCTCCTCTTACAGGATTTCTGTCCAGACTCTTGCACCAGAGATGTGAAGACTGAAGCTGGGACACGATTGGACAGTTTAATTATTGAAAAGCAGAGAAAGGGAGGGAGCCCTGGTTGCTGGGGAGAATCAGTAGTAGTAGTCTCTAGTTGTTCAGGAGAGCTAGAGGGGAGGCAAGACCACTGCAAATCTTGCTCAGAAGGCTCTGGACCGTAGGTGCCCCTTTTATGAACTTTTGGGGGATCAAAATGGAAACTTTCTATTGGTTTCCTCCCTGACCTTTGATTGGGTCAGGTTTGAAAGTCCTGCTGTGGGCTTTGTGGCAGAACCCCTGGTGGGGTGCCCACCTGCTGAATGGGGTGTAGACTTATGGCCTTGCTTAATTTCCTCTGGTCGCCCTCTCTGTTCTTGCTGCCTAGGGGATCTGCCTCAGTCACTCTAGCAGGACTCCAAAGTGTCCGGCCTCCCTCCCAAATGACTGCAGCTCAGGTCTGAAGTCAAAGGGTTGATCACTTCCCAGAAACCTGAGCTGGGAGGAGATGTGGACGGGCACACAGTAGGGACAGAAAATGAATAACCGAAATGCCCAAAACCCAGATTCACACCTGACTCATTAGAGGTCCAGGACCATAAGACCCGAGGTCTAGGTTCAGCATAGGAGGAACATCCTCCTCCTCCTCCTCTCACATAATTAAAGACACACCCCAGGGAACAGCCCCTCACTCCCCATGTTGCACCATCCTGTGGTCACTTGCTTTGTGTGCTGCCTTTTTCTTAGCAAGGAGCCTTGTTCTGGAAAACAAGACTGGGGCGTGGCTTCCTCATTTGTTTTGGGCAGCTTGGATTGCTGGACGAGCCCTGTGGTCGTCCCTGCCGGCCCCTCCCCGTGGTGAGAAAGCTGGTATTCATTTAGCGCTGTCTTCTTCCTCTGTGTGTGTGTGTGTGTGTGTGTGTGTGTGTGTGTGTGTGTAGAAGAGGACTGGATTCTTCTACCTCCTTATTGTTTCCCAGGCTCCCGCCACCATTTCTGCCACACATTTTTACATGAGATCTAGGGATCCGAACTCAGGTTCTTTGTTTGCGAGGCACAAGTTTTAACCCCTAAGCCATCTCCTTGACCCTCATTTCTTACCTCTTTTATTATTATTATTATTATTATTATTAATTTTTTCTACTTTTACAAGCATGTCGAGTATTCATCCCAGCTTCCCTCCCTCTCCCCTCCCATTCCCTCCCTTCCCTTCACCATTCAGACCCACTCTTCTACCTGTATGCTTCTATGGACTTTAGGGTTCACTCTGGCTTGTCTACTCCTGTGGGGGCTCAGGCTTCCCTGGTATATCAAGTTAATCAAGTTACCTCTTTTCAAGCCACCCCACTGATATGTGCATTTCCCTTCACTCATCCAGCTTTAGACCCAAAGGTTTCCACCGTGACTTCCCATTCTATGCGTATAATAGCAGCTGCCTACAGAGCAGTTTGATGCACTGTCTTCCTACCTATAGGTTCCCTATTGATCTATTTCCTTCCCTTTTTTTAGGTTCTTGTTCTAGTTCACAGCAACAGGGAAGTGCACCCTTCTGACAAGCGGGTCTTGAATCCAATCAGAAAGCTGTTGGATGTCTCCTGGACATTCATTCACTTTGTACCTCTTAATGGGTCTCGTGTCTGCCCAGCGTCCACACTCACGTTCCTGCCCCTCCACCTGCCCCCTTAGCAAGCCTCCTGCTCTCCCTGCCGCCGTCTGGTGTCTCTGGAGTCAGAGCATCTTTTGGAGCCTGCTTCTGTCCAGTCAAGCGTCCGCCTCACCCGAGTCCTCAGGGTAGCGGGCAGGGGCAGCACTTGTCCACCTGCTCGGCCACTTTTTGTACTCGGCTCCAGCCATTCTGTCCACTGACCCCACTGGCTGCTCCTCGGGCCCCTCAGCTCCCGTGCAGGAGGACCACCAGCCAGCTCCCCAAAGTCTCCAAGCCAGATCAGTTCCATAGTTATCCTTCCAAAACTCAGTCAGATCTCATGGAATAGCAAGTCTACAGCGGCTTAGGAAATCCATCCTCCTCCTCCTCCTCGACTGCCTGTGAGCAGATGGTGCTGTGTTTGACCTGCCGATTCCCACGCCTAGCACAGGGCTTGGGATGTGGTGGGCATAATCCTGGCAGGATCCCTGCTGAACAGATTGTGTCGGCTCAAGAACAGTCAGGGTTAACCTCTTCATTTTGCACCAAAACTGGTACTGGTAATACTGGAAATTTCCACAGCAAGGTTGAAATGCAATTTGGTCCACTCGAACTACAGTTATACCAACTTCTGCGTGCTGGCTCTGAAAAAGCCCCTTTCTAAACAGTCAAAACTTCCAAATGGCAAGAAACCAGCTTCAGCTTGTGCTTTAGGTCTCTGAAGGAATCTGGGTTTTCAAACCACAGAATCACCATGTGGTTGTATTCATGTCTCTCATGGTCTCCGTGCAAATCACTAGGTTTTCTTTTATTATTAGTTTATTTCTAGTTTTACAAGCATGTTCAGTACTCATCCCTGCTTCCCTCCATCCCCCTCCACTCCAATCCTCTCCCTTTGCTTCATTAATCCATCCCAATCCCTCCCACCCTCCTTCCTGCCTGTCGGCTTCTATGTATCCCAGGGTTCCCTCTGGCTTATCTTCTCTTGTGGGGGGTTCAAGCCTCTTGCGGCATACAAAGTTGCCTCTCTTCATGTCCTATCTGTTCTTGAGAAGGAAGAGGTGGGTTAGGCTTTCTCACCTAAAAGGTGAGTCTCTGTCATAGACTGATCGGTTACATGTCTGGAAACAGCAGTCACAGCAGGATGGCCCATGGGCTTTAGCAGCCTCAGTGTTGCTAGTACAGGAAGCAAAAATCTGACTTTTGGATAAGAAATAAGTATTCATGTTCCACATGGAGTCATGTCCCTCTTCAATGGGACAACGGAAATATGGATGACAGGAGAATGCATAACCTGTCCAGATGGGAGAGAATCTCCCATTAAGGTAGAAACAATTTGGATTCTGAATCATGGCAACCTACACAGCCCTCAAGCTGTGGGCTTGGCGCTGATAAAGCCAGCCCTGCCTCTTGCCACTCCTGGGGCTTATCTCACCCTAGCCAGCAAAACCTCATCGGAACTGGTGACTAGGGGGAGGAGTAGGGAACGGACCTCTGGGCAGACAATAAAAGAAGAACCGAATGTCTTGATACAAGATAAAGTACAACTCAAAACACGAAAATCCTATTTTGGATGAAATGTAGCCACTTTCAAGAGTGCCTACTTAAAACAAAATAAGCAAATCAAATCAGCCAAGAAAATAGCTCTTCAAAAGGATCGACTGACGCAGTTTAGCACTTTGGTCAATCCAGTTCTGTTTTTCTTTTCTTTTTTTTTAAGTCCTGTGAAAAATAACTTTCTGAGACCTCAGATTGCTCCACCTACTTAAAAAAAATACTGTTGGGACTGGAGAGGTGGCTCAGGGGTTAAGCCTCTGCCTTGCAGCCGGAAGATCTTGAGTTCGGATCCTAGACCCCACGTGTAGACGCCAGGTGGAAGCGAGGGTGGCCTGCGTTTCTGGTCCTGGTGGGGCAGAGCCTGTGACTCCTGGGGCAGAGTAAACAAGGAGGAGGTGGAGGCGTCCATGGTGGTTCCCGAATTCGTCCGTGGTTCTACACACACACACACACACACACACACACACACACACACACACACGTGCGCGCGCGCACAATTGAATAAAATAATAAAAAAACTGTTAATCCAGGTAATATCTTAAGCTCTCAGTTTGTAATATGCAAAGTGACATCAAGAGTAAGGGAGACTTTTGTCAATGCCTGTGATGTGCAAAGAACTCGACCCTGATTTGCATATACACTGATGCTCCTCTGGATTCTTCTAATCCACCCATCATCCCTACAGTGGCCATCCACTTTTTTTTTTTGCCACCGTGTGCATTTTGCATGTGGGTAGATGTGCATGTGTGTGCAAGCGTGTGTACAAGTGGACACTTGCGTATGTGGAGGCCCAAGGGTGACATGGGAAATGATCTTGGATTGCTTTACCTCCTCCCTGCTTTGCTCTGGGGTTGTTTCCTAGGCTCTGCCTTGCAGGGCCAGAATTAACAAGCCTCTGCCATTTCCACCTGGCATTTTTACCTGGGATCAGGGATCCAAACTCAGGTCCTTGTGCTTGTGAGGCAGAGGCTTAACCCCTGAGCCATCTCGCGGCCCTGCTGCATCTACTTCCATGTTTCTCCCCCTCTGCTGAGTGTGCCTGCGTGACCCCAGCCCTCACAGACACTGAATCCATCTAGCCCAGGTCCCTCCCCCTCCTCTTTTGCAAGGCCTTCCCTGTATCCCACCCCTCTTAGCTGTAAATCCCACGGTAATGCAGACTCTTCTGAAGGAGGTGGGCCCCCAGGAATCCTCTTAGTACGTATTCAGGGTACAGGGGGCCCAGGGCTAGAACCCATGCACAAGCAGGGTGCTGCCTTCCATCGCCTCTCATAACGGTGTCATCACTGTGGCTAACGGAGTCCAAGTCAGGTCCCAGTGTTCTGGCTTCATCTAATGTGGATCAGGAGCTAAGGCACTTCAGGGGTCTTTGGTTCTTTGCCCACCACTGAAGGCCATTGATCTCTATTTATCGGGCACTGAAGCAGTAAACAAAAGTATTATGGTTTGGATTTTTGAAAAATAAATTTTATGTCTCTTATCCTGTATATGTATGCATGCTTTACCTCCTTGTTGCTTTGCTCTGGGGTTTCCCAGGCTCTGCCTTCCAGGGCCGAAG
Source organism: Typhlomys cinereus (assembly GCA_023101885.1). Classification (NCBI taxonomy): domain Eukaryota; kingdom Metazoa; phylum Chordata; class Mammalia; order Rodentia; family Platacanthomyidae; genus Typhlomys; species Typhlomys cinereus. The sequence continues at coordinate 4,494,552 of JALPQD010000065.1, read as the reverse complement.
TACAGGCTGCAGCTGCCATTTCCATCCTGCATTTTTATATGGGATCCGGGGATCTGAACTCAGATCCTTTCGTTTGGGAGACAAAGGCTTTAACCACTGAGCCATCTTTTTAGTCATTTTTAATGTTTTTAATTTAATAATTTATTGGAAAGAGTGAGACAGAGAGGTATCACAGATTTGAAAATCAGAGTACAACTTTCAAGAGTGGGTTCTCTTGTCCCATTACATGTGGGCTTTGAGGGATCTAACTAAGGCCTGCAGGTGCCTTACCCACTGAGCCATCTTCTGGCCCTGGTTATTTTTGAGACATGGTCTATATAGCCAAGGGTATCCCTGAATTCAGTGAGTAGCTAGGCTGGCTTCAACCTCAGTGGCGATCACCCTGCCTCCCAAACGTCTACCCCTATCCTATGCCTGACTGTGCCACGGAGTTTAATAATGAAAACAGTGGCTATACATTGCATGTTTGCCTGATGCAGGTACAGTTTATGTCATGTGTTCTCTCAGGTTTCGGGTTGGAGTTCTAACCCTTCATAAAAAGCAAAGCGTTCCAGGACCTCATGCCAGCCTACTTAAAATAACCCTGTTTGATTATTATCATTTTGGGCCAAAATTCAAAGGAAATGAATGTTTACAGAATTTCATTTAATTGGGATCATGTGAAATAACTTCAGCCTCATGCAATACACAGTTCCTGTCTTTAGAAAACACTCTTTTACTAAGTGACCATTTTGTTTTCTTTGGAGGAAAAAAGATGGTAAATAATGTAAAGTTCTTCTAAATAATTTAGATGTCCTCTAAAAACATGTACTGGAATCAGTTCAAAAACCGAAAAAGTCTAAACATGTTTGTCAGAAGTACAGAAAGTACCTACCTGAGAGGGCTGCAAGGGAAAGACGGCGCCTGTCAGTTTTCTGTTACTAGAGCAATTGCCCAAGATAAGCAACTCATAAAGGAAAGGCGTATGTTGGCTTATGATTTTGGTGCTTCTGTCAGTTAGTCTGCATTGTTGTTGATAAATTACCACCAGACAGCTTAGGGAAACAGGGATTTTATTTTCTTTTACAATTCTGGGCTACAGTTGCTTGTCCAGCTTGGCAGGAAAGCTCACACTAATGACAGGGGTCAAGGGAACTAGACACACCACATCCACATAACGAACGATCCTTACTTGCCAGATCAGCATGTCTGGCCAAGTATACACAAGGATGCCAACTCTTTCAACTAGCTGTCCAGGGCCTAGTCCCACCTAGCTTGGGTTGGACCTTCTCCATTAATTAGACAATCTCCTGTAAGTTCAGACCGGGTTTAACTCAACTACTAATTATCTACAGCTGAGTCCAGAGCTCAAACCCTTAACTATCAAGTTGACTCCAGTATCCAACTATGACAGACTCACAGTCCGTGAAGAGTTGGTCTCATTGCGTTTGGGCCTTCGGTGAGACAACACAAGGTGGTGGGAATGCATGACTGAACAAGCCTGCTCCCTTCTTGGTCAAGAAGGAAAAGAGAGAAAGTAGAAAAGACTAGAGTCTCCCAATCCACTTCAAAAGCATACCCCCACACACCATGGCTTAAAGACCTCCCAGTAGGTTCCGCTGTCTCCTGGGGGGAACCTCTGAATGCTAAGCTTTGAAAAACACATGGATCTTTGGAAGACACTTAATACCCAGATAATGGGGACAAGGGCTCCGTCAGTATTGCCATCCTGTCACAAGTCTGTTGGCAAGCGTGCCTTTAGGGCACATCTGCTCCAGATGTGTCTGTTTACCGCCCTTGGCTTCCCAGCATTGGAGGTGGGCTTGTCCTAGCTTGGTCCTTGTTCCTGCGCCTTCTCTCACCTATGTCAATCTGAAAGTGCATCACTTATGCACCTGTCCCCTGTTTGATCGAGGATGACAAAGATAAGCCCTCATCTCACGTCCTTGCTGACGTCACTCCTTGAGGAAGGCACAGACCACCCGGGAGATGAAGAGATTCATCCCAGTCCTTGCTCACAATGTCTGTTTCTCATTTAGACAGCTTCCAGCCCGGATACGCTGTATCCCTGTCTCAGCTTCCCCTTGGGAGTAGGTATCAAGCCACACACAGCAACTGCCTAATTGGACTAACATTTGAGATCTTTTCTCCTTTTGAGGAATCGCCAGTCTTATTGAGGTCTAAACACAGCAGCTTCCAGCCATAACACCATTGCCTCCCTAGGGAACAGCATCAGCCGCAGCAATGTGTGTGTTGCGTCCACTGAGCTAAGATTCAGCTTCTGTGTTTCAGGTAGACCCCCAAAAGGGATGTGAAGTGAGCCTGGTGTTCAGCACAGAACTGCTCAACCCGGAGGTAAGTTGCCACCCTTCCAGTAGCAGCCTCCCGCCTCCCCACAAATATAGTCTAGAAACCAACTGAGAATCTCTGAGGTTTTCTGTTCTGCTGTATGACAGCAGAAGGAGGCAGGGGTCAGGAGTCAATGCTTCATCTTTCCGGCCTTATGCAACTGCGTTTAAAACGGTGCATATATGAGTCCTCTCCTACCCCCTTCCTTAGCGCCAGAGAAAGAAAGAGAGAGAGAGAGAGAGAGAGAGAGAGAATCTCACAGCTCCCACTGGTGTCCGACTTCACACCAGAGTCCTTAAAATGACTCACTCTCAAATGCCAGTGTGTTCTTTTGTCAGCTGCTGGCATTCTGGTTAGCAGGACAGCGTAGCCTGAGGACAATCCCTTGCCTCACGCATCTAGAGATACTGTGTAAACCCAGCACAGCGCCCATGCATGCTGAGGGTCTTAGGCCACATTGCAACTCCTAGCAAAGCACCCAGGTGCGTTCTTAGCTGCCTTCACTCTGTCTTCAGAAGAAAGGAAATGGAGCAGCGATGAGGAAAGCGAGGGGCCAATGATTTTCCCCCGTACTGGGCAAGAACATGGTAGAGAAACCAGCCTAGAATGTCATGCTCAGAGCAGGCTGGAGTGAGCAGCCTGCGTCCGCATCTAGAATTCAGAAAGAAGGTGGGGAATTGCTCAGGGTTAAATTTAGCCTTTGCCTTGCAAGTAAAACGATCTGAGTTTAGCTCCCCAAATGAGGTGTTAAAAATAGTGGTGACCTGCAATTTGACCCTGGAAGGTAGAGCCTGGGAAATCCCTAGGAAAGCTATGAGGAGGTAGAGCAATCCAGGATGATTCCCTAAGTCACCCTTGGGCCTCCACAGACAGACACTCAAGTGCTCTCTTACACAAACACGCACACACACACACTACCACCACCACCAATCAATTAGAATGTGAAAAGAAGTTCCAGCAAGGCAGATGGTGTGACTTTGTCTATTAACATCAGAATTCAAACTTTGTGAAAGGATTGGGAAGATGCCCTCGATTCATAGTGGTGCAAAACTGTAGGCCTTAGATTGAAGCTAAGAGGTAAACAATTTGGCACACCGTTCCTCTGGATTCCATGCCGGGCGCACATTAGCAGTGCAGCCAGCTAATTGAAGAGCTCCATTTCCAGAGGAGAAGGACAGTCTTTCATCTTCACACTTCTGCTTTGATTCCGCGGAGATGTTTGATGGGGGAGCCAAACAAAGAAGGGACTCTAATACCTGCTTCCTTTTCTCCCTCCTGGAAAATGGATGACATCAAAGGGGACCAGGACCAGCCCTCTGGTAGGATCTGCCTATCATGTTTCTCTTCCTGCACTCACCCTTCACCTTCACTGTTTTTTTTTTCTGTTTCATTATGTTGCACCACTAAATAGCATATTAAGGCATCCTGCAAGCCCTTTCTCACTGCCAGTGACACTCCAGATGAAAGTCACCATTGGAAAAACCTATTTCAGTTTTTTAACTTACTGTATGTGTGTGTGTGTGTGTGTGTGTGTGTGTGTGTGTGTGTGTGTACCTTCACAAGTGTGTGCCTGTGGAGGTCCAAGGGCATCTCTATGCACATCCTGAATTGCTCTACATCCTTATTGCTTTGTTCTGGGATTTCCCAGTGTTACTGGTTTTAAATCCAGGCCCTGTGCCCCGAATTCAAAGAATGAAGTTGGGACACAGTTGATCGCTTTTTTCGTTTTAGTAAGATTTATTGAGAAGCAAAGGAAAAAGGGAAGGATACCTGGTTCTCAGGAGACGCAGAGGGAGAGTTTTTGGCTGTTCAGGGAGCCAAGAGGAGGCAAGACTGCTCCAAGTCTTGCTCCAAAGATTCTGGACCCTGGGTGGCTCTTTTATGAATTTGGGGGGATTAAACTGGAAACTTTCTATTAGTTTCCTCCCTGATCTTTGGTCGGTGGCCCTTGGTAGACTTTGTGGTGAGTCCCAGTGGGTTGTCTATGTGCAGGATGTGGTGTCGGCTTCAGGTCACCTCTCCCGATGTACGTGCTGTCTCTCACATAGGCTTATGGCCTTGCTTAATTTCCTCTGGTCTCCCCCTCTGTTCTCACTGCTGTGGAAAAGTGCCCCCACTACCAGCTCGTGCCTTCTCGGGCTAGAACTGCAGGCCATCACCATATCTCCTGAATTTTTTTTTTTTTATGTGGGATCTGGGATCTGAACTTTGCTTGTCAGGTAAAAGTTTTAACCCCTGAGCCAGCTCCCTAACCCCCATTTCAATTTTCTGAGTTCATTCTAGAAACAGTCTTATTAAAGAGATCCAACTTTAATTACGGTTTCTTTTCCTATAGACTTGTTATCTCAGGTGGTTGTCTTAGACAGGACCCCAATTCCTCTGTGTGTGTGTGTGTGTGTGTGTGTGTGTGTGTGTGTGTGTGTATCAGAGGGCACTATATCCCTGTGGAGGACCAAGGGTGACTTTGGGAATCATCCCGGATTGCTTCTGCCTCCTTTTTGCTTTGCTCTGGGATTTCCCAGGCTCCAACCACCAGAAGTACAGGCAGTCACCGTTTCCCCCTGGCATTTATAATGTAGGACCTGGAATCAGAACTCAGGACCTTCTGTTGTGAAGCAAAGTCTTAACCCCTGAACCATCTCTCTAGTCCCCCAATTCCTTTTAAACCATCACCAAAGTAAAATGCAAATTGTGGCTTCAATGATCCCTGACCAGCCCATGGCTAGGTTTGCATGAGTCTATGACTAGCAGCCACAGACTCCTTATTCTAAGCCTTCGTTAACGAGATGAGCAGACACGTTTTTCTGGGTATGGGTTCCCAACTTTACTTGTCAGGTTAAGGAATCTGATCAAAAGAGAGAAGAACCATTGTCTTGGCCAGCTGGGATCTACTTGAAGCTCAAAGTCTCTGGATGGGTTCAGGACTGGGCAAGATGAACGCAAGCGTTTCGCTGGTGGTTGAATTCATCCCATAGGATGACCTTCGCCTCTCATTTAGACTAGGTGTTAGATGCTGGTCTGTGTGGCTACGTCATACAGAAAGCTGGCCTCACACTTCTTGGGCCTCCTGCCCAGGTCAGTAGCAGCCTGACCCCAGGCTGACCCCCAGGGAAACATCTCACCACACTGGGAAGACTGCCATTGCTAGATACTCCCTCAGTCCTGTGGGCTCTTCCACAAAGATCCCCCTCCCCTGCCATGCTGCCGCTTCCAGCCTTGACTGCTACGTCGTCCTGCTTTCAGTTTTCATTGCTGTCTGAACGCTCTCTCACCTTTGGGCCAAACCATGGCTCCCAAAGCTCTCTGTTCTAATAAAGACTCACGATCATAGAACTCTGCCCTCACTTCTCTGACACTAGGGGCTGGAATAGGGAGTTGGGAGTTGAGCTCAGACAAACAGGATCGAGTCCTGAGTCACACTTTGAGATGGGAGTAGGTTTCTTTCAAGCTTCAGTATCTTGGCCTTTAAACTTGAGGTCGTTAAATGAGACAGTACAGATATGTTGCTACTTTCCTTATTAGGAACCGGCTTCATCTCATGCTAGTCAAACAACTCGGCATCCGCTAGCCTAGAGGTTTGAGCCAAGAAGGACTCGATGACATCAGTGCTGTCTTTTAGGGGTAGGCTCGGCATTGGCGTGCAAAGCGCGGTCAGCAGAGTGGAGTGAAATCTGTACTCAGCTGCAAGCGAAAATCCCATTCTGTGATCAAAGCCAGAGCACACTTGCAGGGCTGGACGGAATGCTGTCAAATCTGTGTGTGTTTGTGGGCACTGGGGCTAGGTGAGGAGGAAGATGCCCATGTAATTCCAAACCTCTATTTCAGGAAGGCCGTGAGCAATTGGGCAAATGTTCCGCTCGGGTGTTTTTCAAGAATGACAAACCCAGACCGGCCGTCAACATAACCTGCACGAGGCTCCTGGAGAGGCAGCAGCGGCAGTGGAAGGACTACATGCTTTACAGGCAAATGAAGCAGCTGGACGGGCCGCCGCTCGGCAGCATCCCTGGTAGGAATCCGTAGCTGGCATCTCTGTATTCAGGAGTGTATGTAACGACTGCCTAAGAAGAATGATCCTTTAAGTGTGTCTCCCTGGAAATGGTCCTCAAATGCATCTGTGGATTGTGGCGTGCCTCGTGATCAGTCCAGCAAAGCACAGGTGCTTTCTTCCGAAAGCTCTAACGCTACCCAAAGCTCTCAGGGTCCCTTTATCCGTCTATTGTGCATCCCAGAAAGAGGCCACAGCTGGAGCTATAGGAGCAGACAGCGGAAGAGGCCTTTGCAACAGGACATACAGATTGGGGTGCAGTTTTGGGATGACTGGAACCCGAGTTGACATTTCTAGAGAGGTTTGGTTGGGGGGCTTAGGAGGGCCAGCTGACAAAATACCCTTTGCGTGTGTGTCTGCACCTCTGCCCCCTCCGCCCCCGGGGGCCGGCTGGGCCTCTGTCCTGGGTGTTCTGGGCTGCTGGCAGGGTGGAGCTATCTCATCTCGGGTCACTAATGGGCAGTGGTGGCGCCTCCAGCAGATGGGCTGCCTGCGGCGGTGACTCAGCCCGAGTGGAGCAGAGCTCATTTGTCTTGGCACTCAACGGAGCGTGGGGGCAGCAGGAGAGAGTCAGCACTTACCGGCAAATCCAATTTCCCAAGCCACAGTCATCTCTGGACCCGCACTCGGGTATTAAACTCGACATCCGACCACCACAGTTCTCTCTGTCCCACACAGGCTCACAGTTGGCTTGTCTTCCCACATTTCCCCGGATTCCAACGGCAAACACCCGAAGACCCCCTAGACTCCATCTTGAGTGTATCTGTCCCCCATTTACTGCCACTAACTGAATGCCAGCAAGCTTCTAAAACTTGGAGCCTAGATTGACACACCTAACACCTTTTTATTTGACAATTCAGATGAAATCCTGAGGCAAAGAATTAGAAGAATTTAAAAATTTGATCTTGTCAGAGATCTTTACTTACGGTGCTGCTTAAGTGACCAGCTCGATGTTGGCTAAAATAGGCTGACTGAAGAATGACAACTAGATTATAAAGAAATTACTTAGACGTCAACCAAGGGTGCGACAGTGCTGAGTTCTGAGTGTGGAGGGGCGTAGGTGTTAATTAGCAGGTGTATGCATAGCTATTTAAATATCTTTTTTTTTTCTCTCTTTTAGAGGTTGGGGAAATAGGGCTCATCTATTCTTTTAGGGCACCAAATTGAGGTTAGGTAGGACTTTTTCTCCAAATATTTGTGACGGGATTACTAGCTTTGGGACACTGTTCAGTAGCATAGAATCACTAGGCCTTATTCAGTTATTAAATCTTGTGTACTCATAAGACCCATTCTATTCATAGACTGACTACTGTGAAAGTTCAAAAAAAAAAATTAGTGAGTTCTGCTCTCACCGTAAATCCAGCAAAGATACTTACATTGCTGTGCACGCAAAAATCACTTAAATCAAAAGAGTTGATTTTAGGTAAGTGAATTAAAGTTGTGGAGACAGGCCTGGAGTAGCCAGTTCTAATCCTGGCACTTTCTATTTGGTATTCTATTCAGTATTTGTAGCTTAGTTAATAAACAAAATCTAACTTCTGTTCCACATTGCTTTTCTTTTACAGAAAGTAGTTATTTTGTGTTTATTTCAATTAAAAATTTCACATTCTTTAGTGAAACATCTAGTTCTGATGCAATCAGCTGTATTGATGTCCTCGCTATCCACAGTCTCTAGAGTATTAGGTGTGTCTTGGCGGGTAATGCATTTGGATATCACAAACTTAAACTCATTGTAGTACAGTAAGATAAAATGATGTCGAGCTACACAAATGAAGTTTTCCACTAATGGAAAAACAGAACGGTGAGAAGCCTCTCCTAATAAACCAAGGAAGCAGGTCCATCTCGCTCTGTGCCTCACACTGAGATCCTAAAGTTCAGCTGTTCACATGAAAGAGAACAAACTCATTCATAAAACGCTGAGACTCTTGTTGGAAAAGTCTGAAACATTTCTACAGTCGCATCGATAAAGCTATCCCAGCTCTCTGCTGGTTAACATATGCCCAGAGTAAAATGACAACCCAGCGGTTAACTTAGGACGAAGCAGCGCTCAGTTCTAAGTGGGAAGAGGCTCAGATGTTAATGAGCTGAGCAGTCATGAGCTGAGCAGTATGGGAAAAGAACTGAGGGGACTCCCGTGGCAGCGGAGGACAGTGCAGACACACCTTCCTGCTCTGTTTTCTCAGGCTGCTCTCTGAAAACTCTCTCCTTGGCTGGGCCCATGCACCATCATTTCCTAATGTCTTACTGGGCTGTGCACAGAGATGCGGGGAAGCTTTTCCTTTTCTTCAGGCAAAGAGCAGCTGGCATCCAGTACTCGAGGGAGACAACTTGCCTCCTGCCTCACTGAGGAGGAGATGTTGTCTTCTGCAGCATCTTTGCATCCCTCGGGGTCTCCATCTTCCCCACCATCTCCTCCATGCTAAAGATCCTTCCTTTGCTGCGTCCTTACTCTGCCTCCGAGTGCTGTTCTGCAGTGCCCTTGCCTCGACGACCTGTCCTGTTCTCGTCTTCCCTAGAGAGTGTTCTGTTGGCAAGCGCTTCACAGAAACATTGCCAGTGGGCTGGGGAGATGGCACAGTGGGTAAGGCGCTTACCCTATGAGCATGAAGGCGAGATCTCAAAAATCTACATAAAAAGCTGCGTAGGTATGGCGGCCACCTGTAGTCCAGCATTCCGGAGGCAAAGATAGGCAATCCCTAGGGCAGGCCAGCCGGCTAGCGTAGGCAATGGCTAGCCTAGGTTCAATTGAGAGACCTTGCCTTCATAATAAAACTGAAGAAGACACTCTGCAGCAACTTCAGACCTCCACATGCACGTGCATATATGCACATGTGCACTTGCACACACGTGTCACGTACACATGCAAGCATGTATACTCACACATATCCCCATACACATATGCAAAAAAGTGAAAAAGGAAGCATCATCCATTTCCTTCCTCATTCTGGCCACTCCTTAAAAGAAGACTTCAGGGCCTCGACCATCCCTGCTGTCCTGTACACTCTGTACTTAGCTCCGCCTACTGTAGCCCAGTCTCCAGCACCAGTGGTTATCAATGCGCCATATTTGCTCTTTCCCTTCCACGTCTCTGTAACATTTCCCATCACATGCTTCTGTCGTTTTTGTTGACACCATATGCACACACCTAGAGCCAGACTCATTTCCCCTCTCAATGGTTTCAATATTCTAGCATTTTGTTTACCTGATCCTTAATGTTCTTGCATAGTCATTGACGTCCTATGATATCGTCCACCCTCTGCAAAGCACCTGGGGCCCCTCCTGCCTCCTCCAAACCTATCACCATCCTTCTGTAGGGACTGCTTCGATGGCCTCCTCTCTGCTCTCTCAGAGTTCAGTCTTTTCCACCTGTCCTCCACGCAACATTTTTTCACCGTCCCACACATGCTTCTGAGTTCAGAGTCCACACCCACCCTGGCTCTGCATGAAGGCCATTCATAGTTTTATGCTAATGGATCTGTATTCCTTGAAGACCAGTCTGAGCCCACCAGTGCCCTCCCACCTTGGCTTGCTTGCTCTCTCATGCATATACACCCGCATAAACCTGCATGACAGGAAGTCAAGGCCCAGGAAGATCGCATCCCTGCAAAGCCTTCCCCCATCCTTCTTTCCAAAGCAGCTTTGCCCTTGACTGTTGTCCTGCCTCTCTCTGTCAAGGAACGCACCCGCTGGGTTTCTGTACTGCCCACAGGCACAAGGGTCATCAGGGAATCATCTTGATGTTGCTCGCCATTATAAACCAGCCAACAAATAGGATTTACTTTGAAAATTACTTTATGAGGAGTCAGTTCCTAATAAGCTTGTGAATATTTCATTTTCTGCATTGCCCTAATGTAAACTCAGACTGTCTCTAGCAAACTGAATAACGAGGATCTGTAAAGTCATAAATTGATTGCCAAGGCTTGAGTTTCTAAAGGTTCTGTCATGTTGACACCTATGAAGCAGGGGCTTTGGGACCACCTGAGAGCAAGTCTCTGGATTAAGCATGCCTGTGTGGGATTGTCTTGATGCAGTGACATGGCCCCAGCCCAGTGTGGACGGGATCGTTCCTTAAGCAGACGGTCTGGGTGGTGGAAGGGAGCATGAACAAGCATCCAGGCATCTGCTGCTTTGACTGTTGATGTCACGGGCCAGTTCTCTCAAGCTCCTGTTGCTGTGACTCCCCTATCATGATGGAATAGCCTGGAATCATGAGCTAGAAGACACACCCTATTCCTTTCCGTTGGGTCAGGTGTTTTATTGCAGCGATGGATCATGAAACTAAAACATTAGAATCACAGAAAGTAATCATTATATTCCTGCTTTTGAGTACTGTGATTTTGAGCAGGGTTTAAAAGTGTCTGCTGAATGAAAGAAAAAAAATTAGGTCCTAAAACAACGCCATAGGAAACCCTCATCTAATCTCTTCATGCCTTCAAAAAGTGAGGGATGCTGCCAATTCAGTGATGAGCTTTAAAGCCACTGATTAGAGGACGTGGGCATCGGCAGCCAAGCCAAGCCACAGGTGACCAGAAGATCAGTGTTGGACTTTTCAACTGAATTAATGAGGCTTCTGCATCAACACATTTTAGATTAATGTTTAGTATTGTTGTAGCTCTTACCGTGTATGCATATCATGCAGCAAATTGCCTGGCGTTGGCATGCTGAAGCATACAATCTCCATAGCAACACAGCAACCGATATGAGTAACATTTCTAATTCCATTATTGAAACGTTTCAAATTCTGTATTAAAAATGCCTAAGTACAAATGTGCTTTTTTTTTTTCTCCTCCTCAGATAGTTATGGAAATATTGATGCCTCCCAAAGACCCCTCTGGGACTTGGCCATACTTGGCAGCTCTTACGTGATGTGGGAGAAGACAACCCAGTTTTTGCACTACTACTTCATCCAGCTCAGCAGCGTGAAGCAGTGGGTAAGGACCCCAAAGCTCCCAGCCGAGCCACGACCAATGCGGCGTCCTTGCCCTGATTCACGGAGGTTTTGATTGCGTCCATTCAGCCCCCAGATAGCTGAGTGCCTGCCACAGCCAGGTGTTGCTTCAGGGACTGGAGGTTGCAGGATAAACAAGACCATACACTGCTGACCTCACAGAGGTTAGTGCTAATGTGAGAAGAGGCAGACCGTGAACTAGTAAAGCAATAAGTATAGCTCAAGTGGCGCGAGTGCTTGGGGAAAACACAGCCTAGTCTGGACAGACTGACATGCAATGAAGGCAGGGAGCGGGTGTGGCGTCCCAGCAGAGGCCCAGTGGCACTGAGAGGAAGCCACATCCCCCACACGCTGAGGAAAGGGAGGTAGAAGTCGGGCTAGAGAAGGGGCACGTGTGGCTGGTCAAGGCCAGCCAGGGGACCGGGAGATGACACGGCAGGTGATGAGTTCACCAGAGGCCTTTGGAGGCCGTTGGAAGCGTCTCTTTACTCTTTATGAGTCGTCAGCAGAAGGGCATCCTGCTGGGACCTCATGGGTTCGTTTGGCTGCAGTTGAGACCAGATCGCAGGGAGACATAAGAGGAAGCAAGTGCTGGCTCAGACGGGGCGGGAGCAGTGGAGGTGGTTGCGTTCAGGTGGACTGAACATTTGTCATTGGGTTGAATGTGGACACTAGCAAACCACGCCTAAAGGATGACTCTTAGAATTTGGTCCTAAATCTGATAGACTTTTCTTGAGTAAATTGGAAAAGACTATAGGAGATTTAGGGAGAATAGTCTTGATTCATGACAAGAGAATTTGTACGATCCTGAGAAGCTGGAGTTCAGGAGAAAAGAAAAAGATGGGTCACAGTCATGCCCAGGTAGATGGCATGGAAATTCTGACTAGAAGAGATCACAGGTAGTGGTATGGAGCTGGGGGGAGCTACGTCGGAACTGATTACAGACCTGGGGGGTTGGGGTCAAAGGACCTGTCGCTGTCAGACAGGCACATGTGGGACAAAGGGGGCAAACGGCTGCTATGAACCAGGGTGGGGTTGCTGTGGCACAAGAAAAGCATTACCAGAGGAATGAGTCTGAACCAACTTGAAGTACCAGTTTTTAAGGTTCTTTTGTATTTTTCATGAATCCACCCATGGGTGGATCATCAGTAAGTTTCTTCGAAGTTTGGAGATTTGCCAAGCATTAATGTCAGCAGTAATTTGGTCTGCTTCCCAAAGGCCATTTGTAAAAGAGATATCAAATTGAACTTAAGTTTTTTTTTTTTTTTTAATAATCTTTGTAGAATCCTTTTTAATAGAAAATGCCCTCTGTTGTAGTATAGTGAGTCAGGGTATAGACCTAGTTCCTTTGCAAAATCAGTCCCACACCCCAACATACAACACACACACACACACACAACACACATGGTTTAAAAAAACAAAATGAAAGAATGGTCATTGAGTATCTAGATTTGTAGGATTGTTTTCCTCTGTAGGATCTGAGTTTTAGGTGAGCGGTGGTTCAGTATTATCTGCCTTGCTGAGTCACTCACAGCATTTCCTTCATATCCTATAGCCTGTTACAGCAGGACCAGCTGCAATCAAACCGAGGCCCTGGAAACCACTGCAAACCTCAGGCGCAGTGGGAAACTGGCTTGCAACTCCCATGTGCATTTTGGCTTAGAGTCCTCTTTTAAGTTTAATACACACACACACACACACACACACACACACACACACACACACACACACCACGCACACAGATTTTTCAAATTGGCCTGTTCACTGGTCACCAAGAATCCTATGATCTTTCAGTGACAGAAGGAACGCAAATTAGTTTTTTAAGTCACCAAGAGCAGAAGGTCTAAGGACTCTCCTGGGAGACTAGTGAAGATAAAGCCAGGGGCTGGAAGGAACTGGGAACTGAGGTTCCTGCAAGAAAATAGTGTTTCCCTGAAAGGTTGTGGATCAAAATTATTTTTATATATTTTATATTTTTTATATTTTTATATTTTTTAATTCACCTTTTGATGCAAATTGTGTAAGTAAATAAAAGCTTATAAAATCATGGTTCCAAATAAATAAGTACAATGGAAAATAAGACACTTTTTACTTTAGATAGCTCTGGAAGATAGCTGTCATAAAATAGATGCAGTTGTTTCTGCAGAAGTGAATAGATATCTTTCTCGACATTATAGGGCAGAGATATGTATTAATGAAGGAAAAAATAAGGTGGGCGGCTAAGGACTTTTCCCATACCCTTGGTATTTAATGAGTTGACAAAGCAAAAGTGCACATTGTCCTAACTGAGCCATCAATATGGGATCTGAGAAGCACCCCAAACCATCCAGTGGCAGCAGATCACTGTCAGTCAACTGCAGATTTTACCCCAACTATCGTCTCCACTAGCCAAAGATCCATTAGAGAAATTACCGCATTTGCCCTGTCTGTCGTGCCGAGAAGTCTATTTTTGATCACTTATATTAATAACTTAAGTCTATTTACTCTCTATTAAAACCACACTGGCTCTAATAGGGCTGATTCCCTCTGTGGAAGAGGATGGAAGGGACGCGGGCAGGTCAAAACTAAAAAGGAACAAAAGACTGCTGTGTCTACACTGGTACCAGGGAGATTAAAGTGCTAATTTACTAAAAAGGAAAAAAATACCATTAGTCTGGGCTTAAAGGACTTGGCATTTGTGTTGATTTGAATAGAAGCCAAATAGATTATTTCTGAATATTAAAATAATGACTTCTCGGCAGGGCCTGACTGGTGAGGGCAGTCCAGTGCTAGACAGGGAGGTGCACTGCTGCCTTCTGCAATTCTGTAATAAGCGGTGCTCTGATTTGGTTTTAACGGCCTTTCCTCACGGAGGAGGAAAAATCCGTTATGAGTAGCAATGTAAGGATGTGCCTCAATAACTTTACTAAGGTCTAAGTCACATAGAGAAAGTATTATACTGCAATATTTGGATTAAGAATAAGAAATGCTCTGTGTTCTTGCTTCCTTAGCATTATTGAAAACTAAACCTCATGGGTGCTAGGCGGGTACTCTGCCATTGCGCTATAGATCTCGTCACACTCACTTTGCGTTTGCAGAATAGTTTGTTAAGTGGAGTTGAGGTTCTAGGGTTTGTTTAAAGCCCAGATTCTTTGTTGCTGAAAGTCTGGAGACTCGTTTCCTTAAAAAAGAAAAAACACAGTGCCCTCTGATACTCATACACATACACACACAAAATAAATAAATAAAATATTTAAAAAAAAGAAAAAAAAATGCTGCTTTGAGATGCATGGTGGTGCAGTCCCTTGGGGACTGGAGTGAAGGGAAATGCTCCTATCAGCGAGGTGGCCCAAAGAGAGGCATCTTGATATGCCACAGAGGCCTGAACCCCACAAGAATAGACAAGCCAGGGGGCTGGAGAGGTGGCTCAGAGGTTAAGCCTCCGCCTTGAATGCGGAAGGTCCTGAATTCGGATTCTAGACCCCACATATAGACCCCGGGCGGAAGCGGGGGGGGGGGCCTGGAGGAGGTGGAGGCGTCCATGGTGCTTCCCGAATTCGCCCGTGGTTCTACACACACACACACACACACACACAAACACACACATGCACACACGCACAATTGAACAAAAATGAAATAAAAAAAATTTAAAAAAAAGAATAGACAAGCCAGAGTGAACCCTAGGGTCCATTCAAACAGTCAGGCAGGAGGGTGTGAGGGAGTGGAATGGATTGATGGGGGAAGGGAGGAGGATGGGAGGGAGGGGAATGGAGGGAAGCAGGGATTAGTACTCAATATGCTTGTAAAACTAAACAACAAGAACAACCCCACGACTTTTAGACTTATAAGGCAAGCCAATTCTTAAATAAGAATATATGGTAAAGTCAGGCTTTACGAAGTACAGGCAGGAGAGAAGTCTGAGACGTCCAGAATAGCATGCAGATACTCCATTGATGGAGGGAAAACAAAGACAGGGCCTGACGGCGAGCTCTTCTTGGCTTCTTTATATTCTTCATCAGTCTCACTAAAAACCTGGAAGACTAAATCATATTCCAAATTGAGTTTTTTTTTAAATCCTGTTTTCTATTTGTTAGTAAAGAGATAAGCATCCTTGACATGCAGAAATAGGAAATGTCAAAAATAAAATAGGAAATTGACTTAGCCACTAATAGAATTGGCTTAGTCATAAACTTTATTTACTTAGTCAAGTAAATAATACAGTAAGGACAACTGTCTTCCTACTAAGACATACCTTAATGCACTGATTCTAGAAACATAGTGGCAAGTTATGCCTAGGGAGACAGTGGGGGCTGGAGTTAGGTCTGGGTTTGAATGCCTACTTATATCCTATCTGTAACCTCAGTTCACCTCTTCTGTAGAATAGGCTCGTGATACATACAATGTGAGACAGAAGAGTCACATGAGAGCAAGTGCCCAGCATGCCCTTGCCCGTGGTAGGCATTCTAGAAGTACCGTACCTTTCCACTTGGCCTGACTCCCTAGCATACAGAGGTTCATATACTGTATTGAGATCCCCAAACAACCAGTCTTGAGATGCCCAAGATTGTTAAAAGGCTGTCAGACCCCAACCTCCATCAAAAATTGTAAATGTCAGAGAGAAAAGACGATGAAGGGACTGGAGAGGTGGCTCAGGGGTTAAGCCTCTGCCTTGCAGGCGGAAGGTCCTGAGTTCGGATCCTAGACCCCACGTATAGACGCTGGGTGGAAGCGGGGGTGGCCTGCGTTTCTGGTCCTGGTAGGGCGGAGCCTGTGAATCCCCGGGCAGAGTAAACAAGGAGGAGATGGAGGAGGTCCATGGTGGTTCCTGAATTCGCGCATGGTTCTACACACACATGCACACATGCACAATTGAATAAATAAATAAATGTTTTTAAAACATTAAAAAAAAAAAAAAGAAAAGACGATGAAGACATTCAACCAGACCTCACAGAACTCATTGACAAAACCAAAATAGGAATTAGGACTTGATACAGATCACTGCCAAAGACAGTGACTAGGCTGAAATGTAAGCGTGGGACAGCCAAGGCGCCAGCCACAAGATCACAGGACTCCTCAAATTCCTAGTTCGCATAAGGCTACTATACTAACTCTCTTTTTCTTTCTCTAGAAAACTGATGGTGGTGTAATTGACTTTGATTATATTGTGCTACTTCATGAATTCTCAACCCAGGTAAAATATAAAACTGCATGTAGAACTGCTTTTACCTCAATCTTTTGCAGACTATAATATTTAGAACTTTATCTCCTAGGAAATCATTCCTTGTCGCATCCACTTGATCTGGTACCCCTGGCAAGTCACCTAAAGTGACATACCACTGTCGAGATCCGCAGACCCCAGAAGAAGCCTCTGGAACTGAGGAAGGATCCGCTATTGCAGAACGCGAGCTCAGTAACTTCTAAAGAGAGGAAAATGATCGGCTTAGACCAAATTCCTGACCAGCCTGAATCATTACTCCAGCACGGGGCAAGAGCCTCAACATTCTAGCAACATGACAGAGCCTGGGATCGCAAGCAACTCCTCAGAAAGCCAAGACACTAGCTGCTCTTCAGTGGACCTGCTTCCATGTTTAACTGAGAACAGGTGCATATCAAACCCTGCTCCGCATTCACAGCTTGTCCTCGGGTTCCAAACAAAAATGTCAAATTCAGTTGATCAGCATACGCTGTAGATTGATCAACAAACAAATTGCTTTTTAGAAATGGTTTCACCTCTGAATTTGTACTTCCATTTTGAACATATTACACCTATTTTTACATTGCTAAGTTACTCTTATGTAGCATGTCAACAAATGTACTTCTAATGAAAGTTAAAGGAAAATATTAACTGTTTAAGTAATTTTGCTATGTTTTATTCCAAGTAAGAATTCTTTTTTTAACTCAATTCTACCTTAAAATAAATGTTTCAAAAAAAAAAAAACCTGTTTGCAAACTTTTACACGAGCAGACAGAAATTTGTGCTGAAGGCTAAAACTGTTTGATTCCAATATTACACATACAGTGCCTCGCATGATACAACCATCACGGACAAGCACTTACATGCTTTATCAAATATTTACGTTTTATTTATGAGGACGACTTGGTTCCAGTGTTGACCCATATCATTCAGTGCCATCATTATATGGTCATTAAATTCAGTACGGCACCTCAAGGCAGAAAGAACTGACCCAGGAAGTGTGGCCATCATTTGTGTCTCAAACTTCTGATTTAATGGAACACTTAGAACAGTGTCTAAAACCCTTTAGCCATGTTCCTTGACCAGTAATTGATTAGGAAGCATCGTCTTTAAAAACAGCATACAGATGCATCCTTATGATGGGGTCATGTCTAGTAAGTTCACTGTTAAGCTGAGAACACCAGAGTCAAATGTGCCGTTAATATACCTACCCAGCATCCTGGGCTAGCAACACCGCAGTACTAGCTGTTGACCCTCACACTCGCATAGACAAGGAGCCGAGTCTTGTTGCTACTGCCCCATATTTGCAAAGCATTGTACAGTGTATTGCTAGCTTGGCAAAAGATCAGAGTTCTCCGTACAGTTCCTCCAGGAGCATATAATTTTTGTACCTAAATCAACCATCATAGATGGAGACTTGAATATTTAGTCTGTGCCACTGGATCACTGAAAAAGTTTTATTTTTATTTATTTATTTATTCAAGTGTGCACCTACCAGGACCAGAAACGCAGGCCGCCCCCGCTTCCGCCTGGCGTCTATTTGTGGGGTCTAGGATCCGAACTCAGGACCTTCTGCCTGCAAGGCAGAGGCTTAACCCCTGAGCCACCTCTCCAGCCCCCCACTGAAAAAGTTTTAAAGAAGGACTCTTACAAAATAAGCAGTTATAATTATGTATTTTTCTACTTTAAACCCCAGTCACACTTACCTGCTGTCACGATTTGAATGTGAATTGTCCCCCATGGGCTCCTGTGTTTACATTCTTAGTTGCTGTTAACCTTTGGGAAGATCAAGGCCACTTTAGGAGGTGGAGCCTTGTCGGAGGAAGGAATGTCACAGGGGTGGGACTTGAGGTGCGTTAGTTTCGCCCTGCTTCTTCTACTAGTCTGCAGCTTGCTCTTCAGGCCCATGATGGATGTGACCTAAACTGCCTCCAGCTTCTGCTACTTGCCATGATGGACGTTAGCTCCCCCTGAACCCCTTAAGCCAAATAAATCTCCCCTTTCTCCCTTTAAGATGCTTGATTTGTGTTGTCTCACAACAGCAGGAAGAGTAACTGTAACACCTTCCCCATGTCTACTTGTTTCAGAGAGCTCTAGATACTTTCCAGCCTTGCAGCACTCAAAATCACTTACAGGAAATGTGTGCTCTCCCACCTCTGCAATATGAAAGCACTTTTCCTAAAACACTACAGGATCTGTCTTGACTGAATGGAACCGAGAGATAATGAAATGAAAGTTCTAAATGAAGTTCCCTAAATGATCTTTAGAAACAGATCCTGGGCGCATTACTGCAACATCGATGTCATGTGGTTTTCATCATTCTAGCACAGCACAAACTAGAAGATCTTTTTCCTGTTTCAGCTTTCAAGACTATTCTCAAGCAGGCACTTTGCATTAGACTTACAAATGTGCTCATAGACTCACCAAGTAAGTGTAATGACGTAACCCGTACACAGACTTACCTCAGTATCACAGATTACAAAACGGAACTGTATACAGGTAACATACATATACAATTAACTAACTCATAAAGCCCTCAGTAATTAAACCAGGTATACATTACTCAATACCACCATTAGAGCAGCTTTTTTTTTTTTTAACCCAACACAAAAATTATTACCTTTTTTTTTTATTTTTTTATTATTATTATTTATTCAACTGTGCGCATCTGTGTGTGTATGTGCCCGCACGTGTGTGTGTGTGTGTGTGTGTGTGTGTGTGTGTCTGTGTGTGTGTAGAACCACGGACGAATTCGCGAACCACCATGGACGCCTCCACCTCCTTCTGCCCCGGGATTCACAGGCTCCGCCCTACCAGGACCAGAAGCGCAGGCCGCCCCCGCTTCCGTCTGGCGTCTATACGTGGGATCTGGGATCCGAACTCAGGACCTTCCGCCTGCAAGGCAGAGGCTTAACTCCTGAGCCACCTCTCCAGCCCCACAAAAATTATTACCTTTTTAACACTGATTTCACTGGCTAATAAGAAAGTACTTCATCTATTTTGGCACAAAGTAGAAAATGAATTCCCTAAGCCCAGTTTTTATTAACAGTACAAATGCTTCTTGGTCACTGTGCCAATCTAGTATCATTTTCATCTGTCTAATTTCTTCAGACCATTCAGAATTGTGTGTGTGTGTGTGTATGTGTGTGTGTGTCTGCATCAGAGAGCACTGTGTGTGCCTGTGGAGACCCAAGGGCGACTTCGGGAATCACCCCGGGTTGCCCTACCTCCTCTTTGCTTTGCTCTGGAGTTTTCCTGGCTCCACTTTCCAAGGTCAGAAGTACAGACTGCTGTCATTTCTGCCTGGTGTTTTTACATAGGATTCAGGGTATGAACTTGTGAGGCAGAGACTTAACCTCTGAGCCATTTCTCCAGCCCCAAGAACTTTCAGAATTTTAAGATATGCAGAGAAAGAAAAGTACCAGGATTTTATCTGTGATCCCATTATATTGCACACAGAGTTTCAAATTTTCCTAATAAATTGCTAGAGGTACACACGTTCATTTGAGTCAGTTGGTAGTTTCTCTATTTGCACCTGGATGCCAGACCTTTATGATATTTTAATTTGCCATACTATTTTTTCTCAGTTCAGAACATTCTTGTTTTTGTGACACTGTCTAGTTTTCAAAATACAATAATCACTTAACACACAGCACCTATGAATGGACAAACAGACGAGTGCTCGTGAAGTTTCCTATGAATACACCTACCTCATAAGAGTCTGCGCCAGTGCTGTCTGGCACTTTTCCCTGGGCGCTGTCTAATGCAATCTTGGATTCTGCCTCCGTGTAACCTACGAAGGATGTTACATATACTCTGAAACATTCCATTGTGGAGACTCAGAAAGTTAACAGCTTGTCAGTCTCAGGAAGTTCCTAAAACTAAGACTGGGATGGAGGTCAGTGTGTTTGAGGGGGGAACCTTTCCCCAAGGTAAAGAAAAGTGGTCAGCAACTTCGGGGGAGACCACTTCCAAGGCCAGCCACAGTGTGGAGGAAAGCCTGAGCAGTTCAGAAGTCTGGAGGGGACTCCCCGCCAGCAAGCTGTGCAGAGCTCTAAGACTGCCGTTTCCCTGACTTTCCTCCACACTGGGGTGCGCTTTCTGGTGACATGGCTGCCTTCAAGTTACCCCTGTTTCCGTAAGGAACCCCAACAGTCTCACTGATTCGCCACATTGGCAGAATGGTTACTTGATCTGTCATGGAGTTTCTATCTAGGGTGGACAGATGTCGTGTGGCATCTCCCCAGGACAGAGCAATCTACGAAGAGACATGTCACAATTTGGTCCTTTTTGGTAGCTGGCAAATTAAGACTCACCAGTACTTGAAAAATATTAAAATATAAACACTCCTAAATCTCAGAATGGAAAAATCTATTAAAAAAAAAACAACTATGCAATCTGCAAGAGCAAGAAAAAGGTGGCCAAAAACTTGATTGCTTATTTCTTTAAAAGTAGTTATTGGGGGCTGGAGAGATGGCGCAGGGGCTAAAGCCATGTCACACTGGGCAGGCTTGAGGTCAGGTGCCCTGCTTCCTTTGTCTGCCTCTATCATGTCTGCAATGACCTGAGCTGCCCCACGTTGTGGCCGCCTGCCATGCCTTTTGCACCATACAGGACTATATCCCCCCTGAAATAAACCTCCCTTTCTCCCTTAATTTATTAATACATTAGTATTGTCTCACAGCAGCAAAAGAAAATAACTGCAACAATTCACAAGCAAAAGGATTAGAGTCTGGATTCTAAATCCTCAGTTAAAAGGCCAGGTGGAAGTGGCGGTCTCCTGCACTTCTGGCCCTGGAAGGCAGAGCCTAGGAAACCCCAAAGCAAAGCAAAAAGGTAGCATAGCAATTCAGAAAGATTCCTTGGGCTTTCAGGAAGACACACACACACTACATAAGTAAGAGAAATTTGTTTAAAAAAAAAGTGCTGGGGGCTGGAGAGGTGGCTCAGAGGTTAAGCCTCTGCCTTGCAGGCAGAAGGTCCTGAGTTCGGATCCTGGACCCTACATATAGACACCAGGCGGAAGCGGGGGCGGCCTGCGTTTCTGGTCCTGGTAGGGCGGAGCTATGAATCCCGGGGCAGAGTAAACAAGGAGGAGGTGGAGGCATCCATGGTGGTTCCCGAATTCGTTCGTGGTTCTACACACACACACACACACACACACACACACACACACACACACACGCATATACTCACAATTGCATAAATAATACATTTAAAAAAATTTTTAAAAAGTGCTAATACTCTTTGTAAGCCTCTTTTTCTTAAACTACAAAGTGAAATCTATAAACCAAGAAAACTATCAGATCTGCATAAGGTGAAAATCCTAAAGCCTATAATCCCATCCTAAAATCCCAACGCTTGAGATGGTAGCAGGAAGATCAGGAGTTTAAGACCAGCCTGGAAAGAGGAACGGAAAGAAGGGTGGAAAGAAAAGAAGAAAGCAAAGGAGGGAGGCAGGGAACCAAAAGAAATTAAATAAGTATACGGCAAGATCATTTTTTGGGTGAAACAATTTTGAACCGTTATGACAGAATGGCCTGTGAAGATACAACTTATTATGGAAAGAAGCTGAACATTTGTTCTTCCACAACCTAAATAAATATACGATCAATTTTAACAGTCAAAAACTGAACTACCATTTACCACACATAAACTAGACAGCTACTTTACAAATATTTGACTAGAAACTTGAACACGAATAAGAACAGTATATGTAAAAATCTGTATTCTTCTTAATATATAACTGCACACATTTGTACTTCTAAAACAGAAGCAGTCATAAATATGCAGAAGCAACAAACTGAAGCAGTCATCCATCACAGTGGTATTTTAATATCTGAATGAAACTCTGAAAAAATGTCCTCTAGTAAGATCATAAGGAATTCACTTTAAAACAGAAAAGTCTGTTTATTAAACAACTCCAAAAAATGTTATGATGTAGTACAAAGTTTCCTTTCATATTTTCAGCAAATAGCTTAAAATATAATGTATGGGATACAGACAATAGACAAGTTATTTGATAAGCAAACTACTATCCAATTGTTGAAGGCTGAATCCAGACAGCACATATAGCTGTTCTTGTATCTTTTTCTACCTTTTCTGTATGTTGCACATCCTCATAAAGAAACTGGGGGACCAGGAGTTGCCTGTCAGTAAAGTGTTTGACCCCCCCCCCCAGAAACCTACACAAAACCTTGAAACCCACATAAAAAATGTTGGGCACAGCATTGTCCATCAATTCTACACTGGGAAGGCAGAGAAAGGAGGATCCCTGGGGCTTCCTGGCCAGTGGCTTCCAGGTTCAGTGAGACCTTGTCTAAAAAAGTAAAGTGGAGAGCAACTGAGGAAGGGGCATGTGCACGCATGCACACACAGGACATACACCCGCACACACAGGACATACACCCGCACACACAGGACATACACCCGCACACACAGGACATACACACAACCTTGGGCATGTGCACGCATGCACACACAGGACATACACATGCACACTAAGGACATACACACAAGCCTACATACAATATGGGGCCCAGGCATGGGGTTGCGTGCTTGTAATCCCAGTCCTTGGCAGGACTGTAAGTTTTGAGGCCAACCTGAGCTACACGACAAAAACCATTTCAATTTGGAAAGTGTATTTATATACATTGTTAAGATGAAATTACTCTTATTCCCTTAAGTAAAATTAAATATATTTCAGCAATAATCTCATTTTATTTGAGGTCTTTCGCTAGAGGATAAAAAGTGAACATAGTTTAACTATACACAGAGTTGTCTGCCCGCAAAAAACAGCTCCTGGGTGTGACACGGTCAGACTTCTGAATTGTTTCAGTGATCTGCACTCATTCTTCTGGAACCATCATCCGTAAAACTTGCAGATCCAATGAAAGTTACTAAATCCAAAGTCAGGAAAGTCAGTTCTTGGCTTTTCCCTTTTTTACAGGCAGCTGCCCTGTGGCTTCCAGATACTTATTAATGAGGTCTTCTTGTGTGGCTGACGAACATGGCTGGTACCTGCTGTACTCCATGGTGTATTCTCCCTTTCCCTAGGGGAGGAGAGCTGATTAATTGACTTTTGTTTACAATGAAGGTCCTGCAGGCAGGATCCATGATCTGCATGACCCTGTGGGGTGCGCTCTTCAACAGTGCTTCACTTTAAAGTTGCTTACCTCTGTGCAAGACCTGAGCTCCGTGGCGTAACCAAACATTTCATTCAGAGGGACCTAAAAACAAACAACAGATTTCAGCACCGCCTGTTGAAAAATACTTGACAAAAATACAGGAACGGATTAGCCATGTGGTGCCTTACTTTCAGGTTCTACTTACTTCACATTTGAAAGAACTAAAGCTATGCTGCTGTCTCGTCCCAGCTGGAACCCTATTGAGCCACTTTACCTAATCGATACAACTAGAAACTGTTTCCAAGTAGACGCCAACAATGGTTCCCTTCTCATCCCTACCCCATGTCTACCGGCGGCTCACTCCGAAGTGTTGCCCAGGGCCCCGTGCCAGGCACCTGCCCCACCACTGGGGGGGAGGGGGCAGCTTTCTTTTAGTGCTATCTTCCCTGACGCCTCTGTAATGTTACCAACACTTTCTCCCCATGAGATTAAGTCAAGACAGGGAGAGGAATTAAATATTATCTTTGCTACAATAAAGCAGCTGTGTGAATAAAACTAGGAAAGAAAGTAACTATACATCAAAGGCCAAGATATAATGAACCCCCTTTTTTTTTTTAGCTTTTCACTTAAAAGTGCCTTTAATTTAACAGCAAATCACAGAAATTACCACATAAATAGAAGCCTCAGAGTCAAAAGGGGAATGTTAGTCGACTCCACAATTCTAAAAACAAGCACTCTAAGAATTCCTTTTGTGCATGAACAAGAGTGGGACAGACCTGTAACCCCAGTACTCAGGAGATGAGCTAGCCTGGTCTATACAGTAAGCTCCGAGCTACCTTGAAGTACAGTGTGAGACTGTGTCTCAAAGCTCCAAGTTCCAAAAGGGTGCGGACAAAGGTCCTACTCACATCTGCATACACTGTAAAGTAGTCTTCAACCCCATCCTGCCCAGTGATCACTCCGTGGCGTCGGTTAATTCCCGCGATGACTGGTCCCTGAAATTCATTTGGAGCAACCACTTCCACAGACATGATAGGCTCCAGAATACATAATGTAGAATTTTCCAAGGCTACGTTTAAAAGCAAAAACCAAAAAGTGAAGTTGCTGAACTTCAGTTCCCATCAGTTGTTAAGCTGACCCTCTCCTTCCAGGTGCAAGGGAGGCAGATGACATTTTTCCAAAAGTACCATTTATAAACCTTAAATCTTTCTTCTGAACTCATGTTTACAGTAGCAATAGCAGTCATTCTGTCACATGGAAATTCCAGAGATAAGACTTAGCATCAGTCTGAGCTTTTGAATCCTAACTAAATTGCATAAAGTACAAAAATCTGTTAAAACACCATTCAGTCATCAGGTGCTTTACAATGCAAATGATCTTCTGTGCTATTAATCTGTCTGCAAATCTTCAGGTACAAAGAATCTTCAACCAAGGTAAACCCATTTTCTTATTGGTCCTGGAAAATACTGTCATAGGTATATACAGGTTTCAATTTGACAGTCGAGGGTTTGAGCTCTGGGCACACTTGTAGAGAATCAGTGCAAGCCTGCAAGAGACTGTCTAGCTGGAGGGAAGGCCCAGCCCACGGTGGGCAGGGCTAGGCCCTGGGCAGGTGAGATGGAAGAGTTGGTTAGGGAAATTGGCATCCTTCTGTATACTTGGTCAGACATGTTGCTCTGGCAAGTAAGGATTGTTACGTGGATATGGTGGGGCCAATTCCTTCGACTTTTCACGTTGGTATGGTTTCTCCTACCAAGCTGGACAAGGAACTATAACCAGACAATCTCTTGTTCCTTTATGCCCTTTGGCTATGAATTTATTGGCAACACGTGAAGTAACTGCTAGAAATACCTTTTTAAAAAAGCAAAACACAAACAAACAAAAAACAAAAGTGTTATCTCAGGATAGGAAATGCTTGGAAAAACAGGAATCAAGTTCCAAGGAGATGTGTTCCTTTAATAGGCTGGTTGATTTTACCGCCTGAGACTCAGAAAACTGAGTTTCTAGTTTCTGCTCTACTTCTAACAAGTTAAATACCCTTGTGAAAACATGACCTGTCCAGACCTCAAACTTATTCACCAGTAAAATAAAGGTATTGGACTAGAGACATCAACAACTACTTTAGTGCTACGATTCAATGTGTATGTCTTTTTTTTTGTCTCATGTAATCCGTGACTGCCACACCTCTTAGTTACAAATTCAAACATCACTTAATTTGGAGTTGTGCTAGAACAGAATACTTTAGCCCAAGAGCAGTTGCACTGTATTTAAACAAAGGCAAAACAGGAAAAAAAAATGAAGCTAATAGCTTTTCCAGAAGCATTAATTTGTTACAATAAATTCACTAGAAATCATTCTTGTACATTTAGTTCAGTTCTTCTAAAGACATTATTATCTTAAATGCAATAATTAAGAGAAACAATATAATATGGTCAGTATGCAGTACCAGGACCTCCCCTGGGTATCAAAATTCACAAATGCTCAAGTTGCACTTACAAATTGGCTCAGTGTTTACATATAGTTTCAAACACTCTTAAAATCTATAGATATAGTTAGATACAGGTGTCAACTTGATGGTTGAGGGTTCGAGGTCTGGGCACAATTGTAGAGACCCGGAGGGAATCTGAAGGAGATTGTCTAGTTGATGGGGAAGGCCCAGCCCGGGGTGGGTGGACTTGTCCCTGGGCAGGTGAATAAAATGGAGGGAACTGTTTGAGAAAGGGGGCATCCTTGTGTACACTTGGCCAGACATGCTGGTCTGGCAAACAAGAATTGTGCCTCTTTCAGCTGTTATGTGGATATGGTGTGACCAGTTCCCTCAGCTCTGGGTGCTGGTGTGAGCTCTCCTCCAAGCTGGGCAAGCAGCTGTAGCCAGGACTTCTAAGAGAAAATCAAAACCTTTGGTCGCTTAAACTGTTTTGTTGTGAATTTATTAGCAACAATGCACGCTAAATGCAATAATAGGTTATTTATAAAAATAATACCACAATATACGTCTGTAAATAATTCCTAAATAACATTGGTAACTCTCTATTTCAACCCTCTCATAGAAACACTGGTACCAACAGATCAGGAGCTAAAGTGGATGTGTAAAGAGGCAGTGAAGGGCCATCACTAGTGTAGGTTTAACCTTAAACTCTATCAAACTAGCAGGTAAGACTGGATATTCAACTAATTGCTCGGAGCCTCAACTTTTATAAGCTCAGCATAACACAGGGCACACAAGGGATCAATACATGTTATGGTCACTTGAGGAAACAGGTTGGGAATATTCACTGTGCTTCAACAGGTGTGTCTCCGTGTTTTCAGGTACGTTCCCACACAATGCCTGGGGAATTCCTATCTGCAAGCAGCTGGTCAAGTTCAGATGAGGGGCAGAGCAGAACTGACTTAAGTCTGGCAGAATGGGCAGCAGATCCCAGAGACGACACGCTGGCATGACCTGGCTACATGCAGAATGGCTACAAATTCGGTCTTGGTCATGGCAAATAAAAGGCTCCCCCTCCCCCCAGTGACAACAGCATGTTCAGCTCAACGCTGATCACTGATTAATTTCAGAGTCAAGTTCACAATCTGGTTTAAATAGGAATCCATAAGGATATACAGTTTTCTTTAATCTTAAAAATATGTAACATACCTAACTTTCATATTTTCAATCTTTTTTTAAGGAACATAAATGCCAATTGCTACTTTTACTCTAAATCTATTGCTTTTCATTTTTAAATTTCAGTCTATTTTTGACAAATAAACTTATGGGTAAATCTGATGTTTCGTATTTTATATTTAATCATGGGGAAACAAAATATGAAGAAACCCAATGCTAACACCCTATTTGCTTGCACAATATATGTATTTGCTTACACAAATATAAAAAGTAAAATTTTAGTTATAATCTATTAATTTTCTGTTGCACATCTATTATGTAATTATCACACTTTGCACAGACATTTTCCCAAAGGTGTGTACACATATCATGAGCACATGTATTTGTATTTATTAAATTTAAACAAAGAACAGTTAAAAAGCTCGAAGATCTTTGATGATTGATGGCCAAATCATTTATCTTGGCTTTCTGTAACCTCTATTTCCGGGAAGCTTCCAATTTCCAGTTAAGAGCCAGCATAGAACACTTGGTGCCTTTTAATTTAATTGTACTTCTAAAAAATACAAAAATGGTTTAACTAATTTGTAAGTTTAAGATTTATTCAAGTTGGATCAGTGAAATGTCTCAGTGGGTAAAAGGTGCTTGGCACACAATGTGGTTGACCTAAATTTGATTCCTGGACCCATGTAAAGATGAGAGGAAAGAAGTCACTACATAAAATTCTCTGATTTCTACATGTGCATCCAACACACACACACCTCTCTCTATCTCTATCTCTCTTACACACACACACAAAGAAAGAAAGCTGTGAACATCTTGAGGTCAAGCAGTAGACATAACTAATGAAGTCCAGTTTCTGTCATTTGGGCTTCTGTTTGCTAGAAGACCATCTTCATGATACGACCATACTTCTACACTACAGACTGTAGGTGCATTTTTAGTAGGTAACCGACATGAAGAAAACAGAGAATTACTTTGTCTTTTTACAACTGGAAGCTAGAATGTAAGTTAGTAAGTCTAAGTGAAACAAGGAATCGGTGACTTAGTCTAGAATCTGCCACGGCCCTCACTGCCCCACGCTTGGTCACAGATGCACAGGCAGCATGAAGCCACATGCAACAACGGAATCTTAACTGACCCCGTGCTTAGGAAATAATATGAACAACAAATAATGTCAATTCTCTACTGTCCGTTTTAACTCTTTGATGGAATTATTTCTGAATTTTGTGAATCATTATTTTTCCTATGTAAAGACATGGATATTCCTAATGAATTACCAAATACTAGACATGAAAGAGGCAGCAAAGAGAATGAATTTTCTGGCCTCAGGATTCAGCTACGACATTCTTTTGTTGAATAACTCAAATGCCAAGTAGCTTTGTTGCCATGTGCTTTTCTTTTTCTATTAAAAGCAAGAATCAAATATGCCTGCAACTGCTTAGGGATCAGGTTCATCTTTTCCTCTAGGTGGATGGTAAAGAAAAATTTCACTTTCCACAGAAAAACAAACAAGTGAAAAGCATTGGTTTTCACACTTCATCTCTCTTTGAAAAACATGAAGAGGCAGGCACTCCTGTAGTTGTAGCAATTTAGCAAGTCTTTGAAAACACTTTAAATTTCTTTCTCTTCTTTGACATTTTCATGCATAACTACATCCAGTTCCAACCCCTCCTGTCCCGCGTCCTATTTCCTCCTTTCCAGCCAGTCTCGCTCCTACTTTCATGTCTTTTTGCATGTGTGTTTCACCTGGGATGTCTGTGCTGGCAAGGGCCTGAGTGCTTGCTGGCGCACGGATGGTTTGTCAGGGGGAAGTCATGAGGAAGGAAGCTCCCCTTCTCCCGTCTGGCATTAACGAAAACGCTTTCAAATGTTTGGATTTAAGCAACATATGTAAAGATTAGAATTTTGTTGATTTCCTGACATTTCAATAATCACTAAAAACGGCTTGACTGTAGGTCTCTTTAAAATGCTATTTAGAATCCTGAGCATTTGTCTTCTCCATTAAAAATAGAACTGAAGTTTATGTATAAATTTAAATACATTTTTAAAACCAGACAACTTGGAGCAGGGTAGACTTTGGTTTTGACAGAAAGCACAGTGATCTGTAAACATCTGCTGCACAGCTGCCACACCCTTTGGTTGGGCACCTCGAGCTCTGGTGGGAAGAGCAAAAGCAGTGCTGCCTGCTGAGGCTCTGACGGCTGCAGAACAGCGACCCAGACACAGCATACCTTGTTTAAGAGCACCTTCTCCAGCACGGATGAAAGAGATTTCATTGGAGTCCACCATGTGGTGTGCTCCATCTTGCAGAACAAACCGGAGTCCAGAGAGCTTATGACCAGAAAGAGGGCCCTTCTCGCAGGCATCTAGAAACCCCTACAAATGAGTGAATACAAAGGAAATTAGACTTTGGTTGCATAGCAGTTCGAAAGATGCCCAACAGGTTAGTGTTAAGAAGTGCAACGTCCCTATCCTGCATTTCATTTTGCAAAGAATGTTTGAGAATTTTACAATTCAAGTCTCATTACTACAGCACTGAGAGGAGCACTTGCTGGAAAGTGAAGCTAAGAGTGCTAATCACCACTTTGCTAAACCTCAACACCAGTAGGTGCTTAACTTTCACAACCCGTGACAGAGACAGCAGGAACTAAATTTACAATGAGGACACAGAGGGCAGGCAGACCACCTCATGGCCAAGACCCCACCGCCTGGGTCTTAAGCACCTACTACATGCCTTACGGCAGATTAGGGCATGGTAAAACTGCTTGTATACAATTGCACACTGTCAATAAGAACTAGAATTAAAGGGCAGTTTCATTCTCCCTTCATTCCAAATACAATTCAATTTTTAACATAGCTCCATTGAGGTATAACAGAAATTCAATAAACTGCACATGTTTAAAGAGTACAGTTTTGTAAGCTTACAATTCGTTTTCACTCAGTGATTTAAATATTTATAGAACCCCTACAATTGAGTCACAGTCACACATATAGTAGATTATATTTCTGACATTTCAAAGCTATAAGTTATGTATCCTGAAAATATGTAAGTTCTCATTTCTTACATTAATCTTGGAAACATATATTTAGCAGTATATGAATAGCAAAATGTCATCTTAAAATAAGAGAATACTGAATGGAATACATTACCCACAAAAAATGCTACCACCACTGAAACCAAAATCAGAACCTGCTGTGTACGAGAAGAAATAATTGCTTCGAGCACACAACAGTCTTAATGCAACTGGCATGAAAAACACTACCCTTTGATATGTGTGCAAAGCACTTCACAATTTCCCAAACAAATGACCTCAATTTTGTGAAGATTGTAGGTTTACGTATTTTACTTTCAGTTTATAAATTAAAAATCTAGAGGCTGAGTCTAGTGAGATGGCTCAACAGGGAAACACGCTTGCTGCACAAGCCTAGTTCAGTACTTGGAACTCACACAGTAGAAGGAGGATCTAGCTCCTGAAAGCTGTCCTTTAACCTCCACACGTGCCCCACGGCAGGCACGTGTACTTTCTCACTGCCATGCCTCCCCCTCCCCCAAACACAACAGAAATAGAATCTGAAAACAAACAAAAAGTTGGGGGCTGGAGTTAAGAGAATATTCCACTACCCGAGAAAACATGAGCCCCAGCTTCAGGGAATAAGGCCTGCCTCAAGGCGTAAGGGAGAGGTACACAGCAGGAGAGAGGTACACAGCGGAGAGAGGTACACAGCGGGAGAGAGGTACACAGCGGGAGAGAGAGAGGTACACAGCGGGAGAGAGAGAGGTACACAGTGGGAGAGAGAGAGAGGTACACAGCGGGAGAGAGAGAGGTACACAGCGGGAGAGAGAGAGGTACACAGCGGGAGAGAGAGGTACACAGCGGGAGAGAGAGAGGTACACAGCGGGAGAGAGAGAGGTACACAGCGGGAGAGAGGTACACAGCGGGAGAGAGGTACACAGCGGGAGAGAGGTACACAGCGGGAGAGAGGTACACAGCGGGAGAGAGGTACACAGCAGGAGAGAGAGAGGTACACAGCAGGAGAGAGAGAGGTACACAGCAGGAGAGAGAGAGGTACACAGCAGGAGAGAGGTACACAGCGGGAGAGAGGTACACAGCGGGAGAGAGGTACACAGCGGGAGAGAGGTACACAGGAGAGAGGTACACAGCAGGAGAGAGGTACACAGCAGGAGAGAGAGAGGTACACAGCGGGAGAGAGGTACACAGCGGGAGAGAGGTACACAGCGGGAGAGAGGTACACAGCGGGAGAGAGGTACACAGCGGGAGAGAGGTACACAGCAGGAGAGAGGTACACAGCAGGAGAGAGAGAGGTACACAGCAGGAGAGAGAGAGGTACACAGCAGGAGAGAGAGAGGTACACAGCAGGAGAGAGAGAGGTACACAGCAGGAGAGAGAGAGGTACACAGCAGGAGAGAGGTACACAGCAGGAGAGAGGTACACAGCAGGAGAGAGGTACACAGCAGGAGAGAGAGAGGTACACAGCAGGAGAGAGAGAGGTACACAGCAGGAGAGAGAGAGGTACACAGCAGGAGAGAGAGAGGTACACAGCAGGAGAGAGGTACACAGCAGGAGAGAGGTACACAGCAGGAGAGAGGTACACAGCAGGAGAGAGGTACACAGCGGGAGAGAGGTACACAGCGGAGAGAGGTACACAGCAGGAGACCGGCGCCCTCTTTCAGCTCCCCACGCAGAGGTGTGTGCACCACATATGTGCACCTTAAAAAACCAAGTAACTAGTTCTAAGCACTTTATTAAGGACATTAATCAAAAGCAAAAATGAAAGTAGGAACCAATGCTAGAAATCTTGAAGTGATTATTCTAGTGCAACAGTACATGTAAAGCCTTCATAACTCCCGAAGGATATCTAGAAATTTTAATTTGGCCGATCATAATCAACATAATGCTTCAATTATGAAAAGAAATTACAAATACTAAAAAAAACACAATAACCTATCATCTCTCTATCAAAGCATATAAGCTCCTAACCGCAAACTCTAAATCAGATAGCAAGACTGATAGTCCATTAAAGAGGCAGCACAGTAACTAAAATCGATAATGACAGACAATATGACAGGAGACATGTATGACATAATACCACATAATCTGGATTTAAGAACATAAAAACGCAGCAGTGATCTGTTTTTCAGCATATAAAAAGGCAGCAGGACTTTGTGAAAGTTCACCTTTTCTACAGCAGGGACAAACTGCTTCGGAACATTTCCCCCAAACGTTTCATCAGAAAACTCCAGCTTAGTATAGTTCTCTGGGTCCAGGGGCTCCAGGACGCCTATCACTTTTCCATACTGGCCGGCACCACCTGACTGCTTTTTATGTGTAAAATCAAACCTGCAAGTGATTTAGGAGGGAGACAATCAGCAGAACATTATAATTACCAAAGTGAAATAACTTAATGAACATGAAAACCCATTTCATAATTTTTCACTCTTCTTTTGAATATGATGGCTGCATAATTATATACAATTTTAGCATAGAAGTTACTTTTTTAAAAAAGATTCCTCTTTTCTGCTCTTATTTGGGGTGAAAGTGGGTATGGGTATACCACCAAAACAATCCAGTGTTTTTAATTCTAGTAACTGATTTTCCAAATGAAAGTTAAGTGGCTGAAAGAGAAGGCTCAGTGCAAGGCTCCCATCCTAATAAACTATTTTCCAAAGAGCTCACTGCTTCAATGGGGATGCGTTCACTGTGTTACTGTGGTAATCAAGGGCAGTTCCTTGAGAACAGGGGCGCTACTGATTCATTCAGTGTCTACCTGCTCTCACTGGTTGGGCAGTACGATTCAGGTGATACAAAGCAGAATTTCAACTGCAATAATGAACATCTGAAAATGATTACTGGCAAAATGATGGCGACAAGCAAGAGCAAGGCTCTCAAAAAACATGTAAAAACAGGTCAGTGATTCTTTCAAACCAACAGGGAGAAGTATTCTTTTTCTTTTCCAATGTTTCTTTCTAATGAATTGACCATTACATTTGCAGATCTCTGACATGGCCAACAGACCAGAGAAAAGACATTTCTTTAGGCTCCTGCTTGAAACCAACAGCTTCAGCACACTGCTGGCCTTGATTCAGGGCCAAGAGAATAAGTATTTTACATACATAGCAAACACATGTGCACAACCTCAGGAACTACCATTTCAGAGGAAAACATTTCAAGAAAACTTACTGTTTGAAGCCATTTCCCCCCTTAATCTGAATGAAACCCAAAGACGGAAAAGAACCTGTATCTACCTACAGGTAATTGCAGTGAATGGGCATTAATGGGCACATGGAAAAAGTATCATTGAATAAAGGTAGGAAGATGTGAGCTTGGAGTAGACAAAGTCCTTCAGAGCTTGTGTGCTTGTGTCTAATTAACTATCTTCTAATAATCTTCCAGAGGCCAAGGGCTTCAGAATGGACTGGAAACAAAATGGTGAATGCTTAATTTTCTTGAGAGAGCAAAAAGAAAAACAGATATTGCAGTTTAAAGATGAGATGCTGGAAGTTACTAAACAGATATGCTGATGGCAGAAGAATCTATGCCTTGGAGTCACAACCTGGCATCCAATGAAAGGTAATTAGCTTTGGCAAAAACACTGTCACGTTAACCCCATCTCTAATCTGCAGGCTTGTAGTCCCGGCACTAGGGAGAGGCTCACACACAAGGCTTGCTTACATTCCAGACCACCTGTGCGGCACTAGGGAGAGGCTCACACACAAGGCTTGCTTACATTCCAGACCACCTGTGCTACACAGCAGGCTGCACAGATAGGAAAGAGGACAGGGTAGGGAAGGCATAGCTAAAGGCAAGTGCTGGCTTTGGGTCTGTCATTATTAGCTTTCTTACCGACAGCAAATCTAAACTAGGCTGCAGTTTCTGTACAGGCGGTAGAAGCAAGCAAGCAACCTGGAGAGCGCACTATTGAGTTGCTCCTAGCTTAAGCCTCCAAACCCGTCACAATGTCACCTTGTAAGTTACATTTCTAAGAGTGCTTTTTAATCTTTAAAGTAAAATGAACATCTGTGACAGAGAGGCACACTTTAATAACTTCTGAAACATATTGCAAAGCTGAGGCCACCGAGGTGTTCCTACTCCCAAATCTGGATTTGGGCGGAGCAGATGGGCCTTTGCAGCAGCCTGTTCCTGGACTTTCCCAAGGGAAGGGATGAATCACGCTGCCGGAGCACTTTGCTCCTTGCCCCGTGGAGGCCGCTTGTGGCAGGGGACAGCTAGGCTGCAATCTGCAAGTACAGTCAGGCTGGTTCTTTAAGAGGAAACCGGACGCCTTCCGGGGGACTCATATAAACATAAACCCCCCAAATCCAGCAATTGTGAAGCTCCTCTTTGGGCTTCCTCCCGCCTCCCACACCTGTGGGGCCACTGGAGACCCAGGCTGGCTGCAGGAGCCGCCTACAGGCGCGGGCGGGGCGCGAGGCGGGGCCGAGGAGGAGCCCCGGCCCCAGCAGAAGCTTCCTGAGGGAGGAGGAAGACGGCGGGCCGCAGAGGGAGGATCTTACGCCCAACCCGTGCTAGGCGTGCCGGCTTTTAGGCCTTGCCCGCCTGGAGACGGACAGTCGGCTCGGACCCAGCGGCGCGCGCTCACCGCTCTCCAGCATGGACATCCCACCCACCCACTCCGCGGCCTCCAGGGCCGCCTCGGTGGCAGAGAACTGCATCAACTACCAGCAGGGGACCCCCCACAAGGTGTTCCTGGTGCAGAGCGTCAAGCAGGCGCGCAAAGAGGTGAGTCGGGCGCGGCCAGGGCGGGGCGCCTTCTCCACCCCGGGACCCCAGCCTCGGCTTCCGCAGGCTGCTGCCCCTTCCCCACCTTAGAATCAACAGTCTGCGGAACAGTCTATTCCTCAGATCCATAAGGCGGAGATACCCACCCAGATCGTTTCTGTCCGCACTGTTCAGGAAGTGGGAAAAAAGTGGGCTTTGTATCCTTTCCCATGGACCCCGGAGAGTCAAGCGAAGCAGCCTGTAATTGCTGTTTCAAATGTACCACTCCAGCCCGCACCAGCGGAAGCTGAAAACCTCCCAACTCTCCACTGCCTAAAATTTAGGAGCAATCCTTAGACCCTCTGACGAAGATGAGGAGGGAGACAAGACACCCGGATAAAAGCACCGGGGTCGTGGCGTGGCTGTAGCCATCCACATCATGGCCAGCGAAGACCTGAGAAGATCCCGCCTGTGTGGCTCCTGGGTGCAGGGCTGGGTTAAATATTCAAGCCTCGGTATCCTCGGTATCCTCGCATGTACTGGACTTCAGAGTGCCCCACCCCCTTTAAAAACGGATCTGATAAGATACAGACTATTTTGAAATGGCACTTGATGCTTACTCATAAGGTTTGCTTTAGTATCGTCTGGTAACCAGTAACACGCAAGCAAGCAAGCAAGCACATGTGCAAAATCTCCCACCACTTTGCAGTGAAAGTGCCTCAAAACAGTCACTAAACACTGTTTTGGAGGTATGTTGGGCTTTATAGGAACCTTCTAAACGTGTATCCTGCTTGCCAGTTGTAGAATTAAAAGCAGCTTCAAAGTTTCTTACACAGAATTAGGGACTCTAGAGCCACAGCTTGAGGTTTGATAAAAGAAAAAAAGGGGAGTTGCTCATTTTGTCTGACTACTTCTCTACCATCTGTCCCAATCCAGAGGAAAACAGAGATGCACGCATGCAAAATTAGATGCTGTATACATGGTCTTTTCAAGATGTTAAGTCTTGGGAGTGGGGAATGATATATACGAGAAACAACAGTACATGAATATCATAATGAAACTAATTTTTTAAGCTAAAAAGATGCAAAGCTATGTGTTTTCTCTCCTAACTACATCTACTTGTTATAATGTTTTCTTCATTCCACCACATTTTCTTAATTTCAGAATATTCCAGGAAGAGGGCACAAGTATTACCTTAAGTTTTCTGTGGAAGAAATTATCCAAAAAGTAAGTGAAATATTCTTTACAGTAAATAAGTTTTTGTTCTAAATACTTTAAATCACCTTTGCTTAAGGAAATGATTGTGCGCTTTTATTAAGTTGTGAGATCTCTGACTCTAAAACAAAAACAAACCCCACTGACCATACGGGTAACACATATGAGCACTGGTTTCCTATCTTTGTATATTATGAGACACATTCTGAATTCCTTTTATTGCACTGTCTAGACTTCAATCCAAATAAATTAATCCTAAAAAAAACTAACCCTCAGGATAGTCTGAATTATGCCTGTCTTAAACGTATGACTTAATTGACTCTGTAGTCATCATGTTATGCCTGCTTTCTAGTGGGGTTTCTGATTGGGAATTCAAAGAAAGACACTCTTCGTCTGTGATTCATGAACAGTAAGAAGCCAGCTGGTGCCACTGTTCAGGATCTTGCAGGAACAGGGCAGGGAATTTGCCAAATTATAAACATCAAATATTAATGAGATGAATTTAAAAGGAGGAACTGCAGGATATATGATAACCACCTTGAAATTTTGGGGAGATTATCCTCTCCCTAAGTATCCATCAGCTGAGACAGCAGGCTAACATTTGGAAATTCAGAAGGTGTTTGTGCTGCCAGGCAGCCATCTTTACACAGCATAATCCACTGCTAAAGCTTCACTTGCAATCTACACATAGACTCCTATTTTGCATTTGGGGAAAAAAGTGTTTTCAGGAGTAGAGAGTAAATGTTGTGGAAAACTTTAAAGGAACCAGTCTTGAGTTGATATACAAAGTCAGATGAAAACCTGACACTGCAAGTGTACACTCCACTAACAATGAAATACATCCAAAGTTTTAGGCTTAGAATCTATAAGATTCTGAAACCTAATAATTTACAAAGTAAGTTATCTACTTTTAGAGTATTTGCCTGATACAATTAGAAAATTTAGTAGACCAGGCCCAATCAGATAGCCTCTGAAACCAGTGCACTCTTGAATTATTTAAAACACCACTGCCAGAGCCCAGTGCTCTGAATCCTACCTTGGAAAACAAACAGAATGATGGCACCTGTAAGAACCTTTTGTAAAAATGTTCCAAACAGCAAGTTACAGTGAACTGCACAGCTGAAGTTCTCTACCCTCAAACGGGACAAGATACTGCACCAGAAGTCAACTTTACATTCGAAGGAGAAATTGGGAGGAACCCGGATGAAGAAGATAACACATTTTATCAAAGACTCAAGTCCATGAAGGAACCACTAGAAGCACAGAATATTCCAGGTAGACACACAGAGCATGGAAAATACGTTTTCAACCTTAAGATTTATCTCAATTACCTAGGCTCAACATTGTTTGATGTTAAATATATTAGTAATATGCTGGCTTTTGAAAAAATACTCTTTTCTAATCTAATCAAAAAATAAAAATAAAAAAGAGGCTCTGGAATGTTATACACTTATGACTTAACTAAAAGAGTTATACACACATCTGAAGAACATTGAAACATAACTTAGAATTTTGATTTTTATAAAAAATTTAATGTTCATAATCTAAAAAGGTTGAAACTGCATATGAAAACAAGTATGTTTAGCAAATAACTGTTTCCTCTACCAGACAATTTCGGAAACGTGTCTCCACAAATGAAGCCAGTTCAACACTTAGCCTGGGTTGCCTGTGGTTACATAATGTGGCAGAATTCAACTGAAGACACGTGGTACAAAATGGCAAAAATTCAAACTGTCAAACAAGTGGTAAGTAGATCACAATTATCAGTTCACATTGATTTAAAGTATTGCAATTCATAATTGAATAGTATTCCAAAGAAATAACATAGCTCCTGAGTCTTGGTTTAGCTCACAGGGCAAATCGCAAGCCTCCTGTGGGCGAGTGCTTACAGGAAGCCTGGACGTTAGTAAGCACAGGCCGAGGGTGTCCATGGGATGATTTCTAGTGATGCTTGTATCTACACTATGCTGTCAAGGCACCATGGAAATGATGGTTCTTAACCTTCCATGTGGCAAGTCAGAGCTTATTCCTTAGGATGCTCTACTCGGACCCTCCTGTAGAGCAGTAGGAGCTTCATCAGTAAGACAAGACACAATCTCAAATATACTACATGCTTACACTGATCCTCTCAATCTTCCATCTTTGCTACATGAAGGTTCTCAGGGCCATTTTTCATGGCATTTACAAGCAAAGCTGCACTTTAAAACTGTGAAATCTAGAGTTGGAATCTGGCAGTTTCTGTATCCATTTAAATACAGACTGTTCCTTTAGCAACCTAAAATTTGTATTCGAACTGCTACTGCCACCCAGTACTGAAACTAACTGCATTTTTCTCTACTGAATGACGGTTCCTCGGCTACTCAGAGACGTGACTGGCATTTCCCTTCAGAATCAGTCTGAAGAAAAGTAGCAGCACAGTCTTCATGAAGCACGAACTGGTTCTACTAGTCATTCCTTAGCTTGATATATGCAATTTTCTTTTATAATTCATTTCATCACAATTTACAACCTCGTGGCTCTTTATTAGCCTTGAGTTTCCTTAAGCCTGACATGATGACATCGTTCCAGGCCATAGTACATAAAAGTAAATCCTTTGATTTTAGCTTCTTTAGAGGCTGAGGAAAAACATTTACCATCCAGTGGAAATCAAGAAAGACAGAATGCAAAGAAACCACAACCAATATCTCCACGAGACAAAAGGACTTGCTGCTGGTCTGTCTCAGCTCGAGAACAAACTGCCGGCTGCAGGAGCAGCATTTCTCCACAGGCTGCTGCAACCACTTACTATACACCCACAGCACCGACGGCAGGACATGCAATCACAGACTCAGAATGTGAGGCCAGAAACTGAATTAATGTTGCAACATTCTGAGAAATAGGACATCATTCTTCTAATGCATTTGGTGGCTAGCAGCCCTGCTTATGACATTCCTGTACAGGTTCTGAACTCTAGACGACTGAGACTTAGAAATCATAGCCATCAACTTTAAAGCTGTATTGGAAACACCTGCAACAAAGATGGCAGTCTTATAAACCTTGACTGCAATATGATTTTAGAAGCACTATTGGCATTTGTATTGCATATCTTTACCTACTGAGCTCCAACATGTAAGAACTCGTTTGTAAGCTGACCCTGTCTCCAGGGCACTCGCTGTTGACACTTCAGACACGAGAGAAGAGTGAAGCACAGGGGGTCTGGGGGCTTGTGCTGCCCACTGGAGTCTCGGCTCGCGCGAGTCCATCAGTGAAACAGCCTAGGAGCTCAGCCTCGTGGGAACCATTTCTGATGATGGTTTTAAACTATGCAGACACAGACAGTATGTCTCTGTAGCTGATGGCACACTTTTTTTAATTCATAAAGTAACAAACAATACAGAACAAAGCTTCAATTGCAAAATCAGGTAACCAGTCACATTTTATTACTGTCAGTTTTCTAAAAAATGGATTTTTTATAAGTTTTTTAATGTGAATATTTATCGCTATGTTTTGTTTCTTCAATGACTTTCTTTCTCAACAATGAGAATGTTAAGTATTCTTAAATAACAAGTTATACACTTAAGTAAAACTCTTAAGCAGCTACCATAAATTGGAAAGTACAGGACAATAAGTGACTTTTAAAGGTACACATACAAAATATAGGTAGAAAGAATACCTATTTAAGAAAATACTTTTACTGTCAAGTAAACTGGAGTAAATTAAGAAGCCAATTTGTATTTTTACCCAAGTGAGAATAATAAAATTGGCAGCAGTTTAGAAAATTAAAAAGTTGTTTTACCATATATAATTTTAGACATCAAGTTTTTACTTTTTTGTCCTAGCAAAGAAATGATGACTTCATTGAATTAGACTACACCATTCTACTTCATGACATCGTATCACAGGTAATTATACTTACCTTTATTTGATGCCACTATGAAAACCAAAAGTTCTTTTGTAGCCATAGTTTGCCTTATTCATTTCAATTTTAAGTCTGAATTAATGTAAAAAAATCAAAGAAGCACCATGTTCATATATATTATCTTTCTAGTAACCAAACCTGTTTGGTGCTGTTACTTATGAATACTATCTCATCTCTATCAAATGTAAACCCAACTATGTTTTTAAAGTTGTTTTCTGAATTTCATTTTTACTTGCAGGAGATTATTCCTTGGCAAATGCAAGTTCTTTGGCATCCACAATATGGCACAAAAGTAAAACATAACAGCCGCCTCCCAAAGGAAGCACAACTGGAATGAGCAAAGGCCCTGCCAGTGATAGGAAAAGTAAGCTTGCTTGTTAATGACGTGTGTTTCCTTGCTGGTTCTAGCCTGGGCCAACAGATCCCCCTGTGTCGTTTGTATGTCTTCACCATGGAGTGTCACTACATAAGCATGTCTTTATAACAGTGGCAGTACTATGTACCTCCCCTAATAAAGTTTCAACCTTTGCCTCACTGTGTCTAGTTGTACTGTATACTTACGGGACAGGAGCGGCAATGGTCTCTCTAAAAGCAACTTTTGGCTTTCCTGTCACACAAGGACAGCCATATTCTCTTTCCATTCTCTAAAAGGAATGGGAGAAATAACTTTCTGTAAATTTATAAATGAAAAAAAATCCTAAGCATCTTAAATAGTTTAGCAGAACTCAATGAAAACAGCTGAACGATAAATCTTAAGTCATTTTAGTATCAGACAAGGACCAGATATGATACTTTATATAATTGGACTAAATCTAATAGACTCTGACTTAAAATTAACACCATTCACTCTCCATGCTCGAATTTCACCACAGTGCCAGGTTATATATGTTCCCTGGAATAGTAAATACATCTTTGCTAGGATGTTCTATCTCAACTTCAAAGATCATGTCACAATTTCCCTTCTGGTCATGTATCTTTGTTTCATTCTTGGAAAACTCTTTTGTTTATATTAAATAATCTTCATGCATTGACCTGATGCATGAAGGAAATGGATTGACAGTGGATGTGATACAGGCTGTCTCCCCAAGACTGACTTTACCTGATACAAGCAAATTCTCTGAGGTTTGATTCTAGAAGTCCACAATGCTAACAAAAGGACTTAGAGATCAAAAATAACTATTTTGTAACACACAGAGCAGCAGTGGTATACCACATTCAGATATAAACCAGAGTAAAGCTTGAAGAAGTGCTTTTATTTTACAGCATTAGATTAAACATTACTTTTTCCTCCTTTCTTAAGACAGGGTCATGTCTCATGTAGCCTAAGCTAGATTTCTGCTATGTAGCTGAGGATGGCCTTGAATTCCTGATTTTCCTGCCTCGGTCTTTTGGTGCTTGCTTGGCACATCATTGACTTTTAACATGCATAATAGTAAGCTTAATTGAAGCACCTTCTTTGTTATTCATTACCTGGGCGTAGATCTCCAGGTGTAATTCTCCCATTCCAGACACAATTGTCTCTTTGCTCTCAGTGTCGTAATGTACTTTAAATGTGGGATCTTCTCTTGTAAATCTGCCAATACCTTTTGAAAATTTCTCCAGATCATTCTTAAAAAGGGGGAAAAAAGTCATCCCGTATTACTAAACTTGAAAAATAATGGAATTTTTTTTAAAAATTAGTGAATAAAATCATACATTAATGACTAAGAAACAAAGATGATTCAATGTAGTTCTACTCACACCTTTCTGGGAAAAATATAAGAGCTTGGTTAAGAGAGGAGGAACTGGTGAACCTTACAAGATTTCACTTCTGAACCAAAACAGAAAAATAAGGAGTCCAAGACTAAAATCTGCCCCTTCCTATCACAGACAAAACTGTCCATTTGTGAAGAGCTGTCTATTAAACGGAAAGATCTTACAAGTCCTATACACACCATGTTTAAGAGTTTTCTGTCCATTCAAAAGGATTAACTATTCTGTTGAGATTACAAGGAAGTGAAACACCACACTGAGAAGCCTCCCTTTCAAAACAGTCTCCCTGAAGACAGTCTAATGCACCTTTATTCTTTAATGAAATTCCTCCACATGATAAGCAGAAAAACCTGTCTCTGCCCCAAGATGTCTTAATCTCTCAAACTTCTCAGTGCTTTACGTAATAAAAGATTTTGTGAACTTACTTATAGATTTGTGTATGTGTGTAAAAGTGTGCACAAGAGGGCACTTGAGTGTGTGCACCTGTGGAGGTCCAAGGTGACATTGGGAATCATCCTGGATTGCTCTACGTCCTTGTTTTATTCTGGAGTTTCCCAGGTGCTGCCTTCCAGGGGCAGAATTATAGGCTGTCACTGTAGCCATCTGGCATTTTTACATGGGATCTGAACTCAGGACCTTTTGCTTTTAAGGCAAAGGCTTTAACCCCTGAGCCAACTTAGAGATTTTATAACGGGCAGATTTCCATGAATTGTCAGAGCAGATTTTGTGTATTCATGGGCACCTTTAAAAATGGAAGAGGAAGACAGACGGATGAGCAGAGAGATGCAGTGTGAAAGAGGCAGCACTGAAAACACAGCAAGCATAAAAAGGACCCTGAACTGTGGCAAGGATTAGAAATGGTAGAGGGGATGTAAGTCAAATCAGGTGGGCAGCCTCTAGAAGCTGTGAGGAAATGATGATCTCAATCATACATCCACAAGAACTGAGTTCTGACAGTAACATGAGGAAGCTATGAAAGACAAATTTCCCTAAAATCTACAGGAAAATATACCGCTCTGTTAATGAATTTAACCTGTGAAGAACCATGTTGGTAGCTGACCTAGAAAATAAAAACTATAAAATATGTTTGTGTTGTTTTAAGTCACCAAAACTTTTTGGCTATTTCTTACGACAGCAATAGAACATTAATATGACCTGCCACTAACCACCACCATTAAACACATGCTTGCAGCTGTAGCTTACTTTCTTCTTGAGTCTAACCAAACGCTGCAAGTCATCCACCTTATATAGCTGAGGAAACTAGAGAGAAGTGATGCAGCTCAAGGCCGCACAGCTATGGCACGGCCCAGGGGAGACCAGGACCCAGGTTCCTTACGCCAGTCTCTGCCTTTCCCCTGCACAGATCTCTGTACTCAGTGGAACCATCAGCCCTGCCCCTTATCAAGGGCACTTCATTATTTAAATGAATTTTCACTAACAAAGATGCTTTTAACATTTCACTGCACAAGCAGTCCACAGACCCACAAAAATCCTCCAGAGCACTTGGTTTTCTCCTGTTACTGTGAGTTATTAACAGTTAAATTTCTTAAATAAACTCTTGACTTATGAATGAAAAGATATAAAGGAGTAACAGCTTTCATTCGTGATCCTTCCACAATCCTTAGCAAAGAACTTGAAACAAGCAGTGGTATCATCCCACAGTGGAAAGATGTAAGGTTTGTCCTTCCACAAGTTTCTGGGAGGCTGGGATGACTTAATGCTTCTTGCCATTCCAACTCTCCTTTTCTCTATACTGGGAAATAATCTGGAAAAACCTCAATGTTTCTCAAAATAGGTAAGTACCAGGTAAGCACCAGCTACTAATTAATGTATCTCACAGGACACTGATTTGAATGTTCTGCAAATTGATAGTGCTTAGATGACCACAGGTCATCAAATGCTCACACAAAACATAAATGAGTGAACTCCAATAAGCCAGCTTAACATTGAAGTAAGTTAGGGATTAAACAACTATGCTTAAAATGGACTAATCTCAATGGTGAACAATATGAATATAAAACTTCAGGAATTCTGACTTTCCACAATGCTAAATTACATCAAAATCAATCATAAAATTGTAGTGATATATTAGTTTAAAAACTTAAATATGAAATTATAGTTTAGAGCAAAAGAGTCTTATCTCACAAACAAAATGTTTCATGTTATAATCAAACCTTTACTTCATAATCATAAAACCTTAAGATGTATTATAATCCACAAGGCAATCTCCTGACACTGACATACTTTATAGTAGAGTGTCAATACAATTTGGGACAAACATCCTTTTCTAGTTTTTCAATATCTTAAAAATTTAAGAAATAGACTTATAATTCAGGAGTCAATGATACAGTAAAAAATTATAAAATGCTGCCTGGTAACTATTAAAATATCACGAACTTCTTCAAATCATTGAGGACTTATTATGACTGACTGGTAAATTTGAAAAGATGATTTTG
Source organism: Typhlomys cinereus (assembly GCA_023101885.1). Lineage (NCBI taxonomy): Eukaryota > Metazoa > Chordata > Mammalia > Rodentia > Platacanthomyidae > Typhlomys > Typhlomys cinereus. The sequence continues at coordinate 4,450,267 of JALPQD010000065.1, read as the reverse complement.
ATGCCAAGCGAAAGTAGAATGAGACCCTAAGACTGCTGCTGAACTTAAGACCCCATGTGCAGTGTGGGGAGAGGGGAAGACAGCTCAGCTTTTGTGACACACTGAGGTTAAATCAAACGCCTACCTTGTTAGACGGCTTCATCGAGACCGAAATAACAGGTTCAGGAACATGAATTGATTCCTAAACCGTTAAAAAAAGCACAGAATTCAAAAGTGGTATCATTTGGATTAGAGAGAGAGAATCGGGCTGCAGGCTAGTACATGACATGGCTAGTACAGGACACTAGCCAACATCTTTAGGACAGACAATATGTATTTTCCCATTTGCATTAAATACTACCGTAACATTAATAAATGAAAACATGTACTGTCTATTTTCTAAAATTAAATAATTTATCTATTTACTAAACTGCTTAGCATAATCACTACTACTACATGGAATTCTTACTGCTTGTGGCCACTCTTAATAGTACAATCTTCTGACAAGTTACATCGTTTAATCAAAATACATGGTAAGGGAAACAGAAAGGCTTCGATCTTTATATGTACATATCTTACTTGATCAATCACTGCTCTGAGAGGTAGGCCATAGTCCCACTTTATAAGTCACTAAAAACTTGAAAACATCTAGATCTCAAAAATAGTGACCATTTATTTATTTATTTTTGGTTAATTTTATATCAACATGTAAAAGCAAGAGAATACGTGAGAAAGTGGATTATAAAGTTATGCATTCGTCATAGGCACTATGAAGAACTCCTGCAGTGGTCATGCAGACCAGTTCTGATGATGTGAGTGAGTCACTGCAAGCTTCCTGTCCCCTCAAGGACCCTACTCGTCACTGAGCTCAAGAGGGGCCGCCCTCATGAGTGAATGCCCCCAGGACAGGACAGCCTGCTCAACGAGGGCAAGCAGAAGCAAGTCAAGGGGAGTCAAAGGCAGGAACTCCTGAGCATGCGTCTCCCTCACATCTGTCAATGATGAAGAGAATTCTCAGAGGACCAGAGCAGGAACATTCTGCACTCCATTTGGTCTTTGGCACCATATCTCCTGAGCATGGTTATGTTCTGAGATCCCCAAGTCGAGTCTAAACATTACAGTCCAGACTCAGTTTCTAGGAGGCTGACAGAAGGCCTCACTCTGGCTACTGAGTGAGAAGTAAACAGCCGTCTATTGGGACAGGTTAGATGGCAGTGAACAATTAATACAGCAGTGGTCGGCACAGTCTCCATGTGATCTAGTGGCATGTTTCCTTCACATTCAAACTTACAAGGACTGAGGCATAGTTTTACTGAGAAAAATCAGGCATATGAAGCCTATGCAGAGCACTTGTTTATGTGATATTCACAAGATTATAGCTAACGAAGAGCCACAATGAGCCTGAGGCCCATGGAACTCCATGTAGCTGTTTTCTGCAATACCAAGTACATTACGTGAAAATATAAGTTTGAAATGCCAGTGATAAGCAGCCTGCAACTGATGGCTCACCATAGAAAGACTGTTGTTGTCTCTGTTTGTGAACGTGTCTCCACTAGCACAGTCAATGCCAAACAGCGCACAGATGTCTCCAGCATATACTTCGTCAACGTCCTAAGGATGAAATAATGCAAATTGAAATAATATTAACAAAGGCACATTATGAAGTAGTTGCCTGCAACACACTGTACCATCAGCAATACAGAATTTCTGTCATGATTTCTACAGAGAACCAATGGGACACTGACAAATAAGCAGGTCAAGATGTATTTTAACCGTCTCTACAACATTGTCTATTTAGTCAGAGCTGTGATTTCATTAACAGATCTGAAGTGTTGACAAACACAATGTTGCAGAGTTCTAAAATTATTTCCGTGGGATTAAAAAGCAGGTGTTATACTACATGGATCACACACAATGACACTGCACACAACAGACTTATAAAAGGAAAAGCTGCAGAGGAAATTTTGTAAGCAAAGGCAGAATGGAAGCCTCTGTACTAAGAATAGCTGATTTCTCACAGATGCAGTCAGCAAGCAACACAGGAAAGCCAAGAACAAAGTGCCAGAGCTCCAGCTTCCTGGCCATCGTCCTTTCCTGTTCAGAGTCCACTCAACACAGCTGTGCAGGCAGCAGCTGTCTGTCTTTAATGGATGTACATATTTCCTTGCATCTGGCCCATGTGATGCCCAACAGTGCCTCCAGTAGCGTAACTCACAAAGCAGCAAAGCCGTCTAGTTTTGAGACTGCCTATCCATCTGCCAAGAGACAAAAGACAAGAGAAAAAAGACCCCCCCCCAAAAAAAAAGAGAGAAAAAGCTTCCCAAAAGCTCCTCTAAGAATTTGCTTAGATAGGCATCTCCAGGAATACAAATCTGGACTGGGGAGGGTACAAGCGGAGATAATCTCATGCACTCAGCATTCTTGCCCAAGACCTGGCTATATGGGAGGTGAGGGCAGATTTAGAACCAGTTCAAGCTTAAGGCAAAGATTCAGACTCTATTCTGACCAATTGTGGCTCTTCAGGTGGATTCTGGGACCAGTGTGGCCCTGCAAGTTCTACAGCAGGAATAAAAGCTTCAACAACAAAAGGACTTTCACACCCTGTCACCTTCCAGAAAGGAAATCACTGAGCTGTGTGGAAGAACCACATTTCCAATGTCCTAAAGCTTGTTACACTTGGGGAGCTGATTATCCCAGACAAGGATGGCCCCACTGTATACTCGAGGTTGGCCTCATGAGGCTCTGCCTCAGCGGCCAGAGGACTCCATGCAGGCGTGCACTGCAGCTTAAGCACAGTACTGAACCTTGTGCTGAGTCCGAGGAAGCTCACCGACCCTGCTCCTGAATCTCGGCCATGAGGAAACAGAGTTGCTTTGCCACCGGTAGTATAAATGGCGTTCTTGCCTCTGCCAGCACATTAAACCTAAGCCCAGTGCTAGATCTGTGCTGTAGCACATCCACGTGCAGGAACAGGAAAGCATGTGTTCCGCAGAAGTGATTTCCAGGGTGCTCAGGATGTACCCAGACCTGCTTCTGCATCTGAGCAGCTCCGTGATCACCGACCCGCCCCACTTGCCTCCATCATGTCAGCGTGCATGCGCACTAGCCGCTGCACCCGCACTTTCTTTCCCGTCCTCGTATTGTAGATGGTGTCGCCCTTCTTGAGCTCACCCTGGTAATTGCGGATGTAAGTCAACTGTCCAAAGCGACCTGCCTAGAAGTCAAGGTTAGATGTAAGAAAGAACAAAAAGGCACATGAGAACTGAAATTGAAAGGTAAGCTTTTCAACTATCTTCAAATATTATTTTTGAATTCCACCTGAAACATGTTTCACTTTGTCACAAACTATATAGCGCTATAAAAGATTAACAAGTTCTATAGTACTATAATAGCTTTGAATACCAATAAGATACATGAAATAGTTGTCATTGATCCATCATCATTTTGATAATTCAAGATAATGCTTGTGCTTCTGAAATAGATTTTTCATGTTTACAGGAAATTGTCCTTTGGCTCCAAGTATTATTTCAAAGTTCTGTTTGATACAATATGACATGGAAAAAATGAGGCATAATTATGAGGACAACAAAAATACCACGTGAAGTGAGAGGATGTCTTAAATCTCTGAAGCCACTGTTGACAATCAAGCTTTTGTTTGACTTCTTTTGTCAAGCCTTCTGTGGAGTGACTGACTATTCCAACACTCATCTTTCAGGTATACTTAAATCTGCCAATTATGACCTTGTTAACTTATATATTTAAAAGCACAGTAATCAAATCTCAATATAGAATTTTTAACATTTGATTGAGCTTAAAGTTCATTTAGATATGTAAAAATTGAAAAGTTTCAAAAATTATGGTAATGAGAACAAATGCTGACATAAAAATATTACATGCTCATACTAAAGGCTTAAAAAGTAGTTATAAGGAAGTTTAAAATTATGTCCTTTATAGGAGAACAGATAGACTGTGTTAAACAAAATAAGTCAGATTTGCAAAGATAAAACCAACTGTTTTCTTTCTAATGTGGAATCTAGATTTAAAATACATGCACGGGCCATAAAAGTAAAGCATGGACCATCTGGGAAGTGAAAGGTCAGTGGGAAGGAGAGGGAGGAAAACAGGGTAATGGAGAGTAAATATGATCCAAGTGCAACATGCATGAGAACATCAAATAAAACCCATTACTTTGAAAAATGAATATAGGTTTACAATATAGTATGATATTAGATTACAAAGGGAATATAACAAATCAACAGAAATAACAAATGTTCATAAACAAATAACTGAACAACTATTCTCTATATTCTACATTCTGTTTGGAAGCAGAGGAGATCACAAGCTGCCGAGAAGCTCAAGGCACCTGCTCACGAGGGAGCGTTCCGTGCAGGTCTTCAGCTGAGTGACGGCCCCACGCAACGAACCATCTCACCTGCCCCAATACATTTATTTACTATGAAACTGCTAATAAAAACGCCCAAGTTTACTAGAGAAAGTTGACGTAAGCAAACATCTTGACCCTAAATGAAAAAAATTTATAAAAAATTACAGAATAGGAAATACACCTGCATTAGAAACATATAGAAAAATGTTCTCTGCTGTTAGGAATCAAGATAAGAGGAAACATTGTATATGATTCTTCATTTAAGTCAGTAATACTTTTTACAAAATATTCAATGCTAATAAAGATTCACCTATGTAACCCAACACATAACTCTGAGAGTGTGAAGTTATTCATCAACATAAAACTGCATTGCTATTTTACTTTTTAATTTGAAATTATTTTTCTCATTTTGATGGACTGCAAACTCTTTTTAAAAAACAGGAAAAAGGGGCTGGAGAGGTGGCTCAGGGGTTAAGCCTCTGCCTTGCAGGCGGAAGGTCCTGAGTTCGGATCCCAGATCCCATGTATAGACGCCAGGCAGAAGCAGGGGCGGCCTGCGCTTCTGGTCCTGGTAGGGCGGAGCCTGTGAATCCCGAGGCAGAGGGAGGTGAAGGCATCCATGGTGGTTCACGAATTCGTTCGTGGTTCTACACACACACACGCGCGCGCACACATACACACACACGCGCGCACACATACACACACATATGCGCACAGTTGAATAAATAATAATAATAAAAAATTAAAAAAAAAAACAGGAAAAGCTAAAATAACTGGGGATAACTACATTTAATACTGCCAACTAAGTAACCAATTTCCCACTTAAAACATTATGAGCAGAACAACAATTAAAAATAAAAAGACATCAGTGCTCAATTCTCATGAAAGGGGACCAGGCACTCCTTAGAGAAATGGGTGAGTTTAAGGGCTTTGACATGGAATATACAAGAGAAGCTTGAACCTTGCTAAGGTGTTAGAAAGTAAGAAGTACTGTACCTAAAAAAGAAAAACATTGGAAGGTGTCAAAGAAAGGCAAGAAAAAGCTCAATGTGAGAAATTAAAAGTCCAGGCTACTGACTATGACTCAAAAGTACAAAACAAATATCCAAATTCCATCACTGACTCGGGTCTCCATGAGTATCAAGAACACAAAAGAACAGGCATAAGCAAGGAAAGCAGCAGCTGCATGATATTCGTCATGATTTAGTAAAGACCTTGGGGTGGCCTACGTGGGTAGAAGAAGTCATGCCTAAAAGCTGCAAGATTACTGAATAAAATCCTAGTGTCAAAGGTAACACATGATGAAGTTACCTCCCTGAAAGTTGTAGGCCACCTTGTAGACCCACAAACCATTAAGCGGTCACCAATGCTGTTGGCTGCAGGGCAAACCAGATGCTAATTTTCACTACTAAAGACATTACACTTTGGCTGGAAGACATGGAAAACTGAAGCTGGGACGCAGCTGGAAGTTGCTTCATGCTCGCTGGCTTTCACAGCTGGATGGTGCGATGCAGGCAGCTGGGAGAGACTCATCACTGATAGCCCTTTAGTTACAGTCCCTCTGTACCACACCATCAACATTCCAGACAAGATATGCTCGCTGATACAGCAAGCGGCAACGCTGCTGAATGTAACCAGCTACTTTCCAATTAGACTTATGCCTGCTCCACAGAATAAAATCCATGCCTGCTACTATAAACCAGGGCAAAGACCTGTGGCTCCACCACAGGCTTCAGTGGTGAGGCCGCTGGTATTGTTTTGTTAAACAGATGTGACGTGTCTATTAAATTGCATTCTACTAAAAATGCATTGTCCTATATTTCTGATTGTCTGTAAGATTTTAATTTCATAACCAGAGCAAAGCTGTGCTAACATCATCACACTACCTTTCACTGGTTTCTTAAGAATTAGAAAGTTTTTTCCCTCAAACTCGACTCACTGTTGTCTATAACAGTTAAAAACTGAGACCAAAGAGACTCAGAGGGCAAGGTGCCTGCCTGCGAACCTGGCCTCCCGAGTTTGATTTCCAGAAGCTCACATGGCAAAAGGAGACAACTGACTTCTGAAAGTTGCCCTCTGACCTCCACCTGTACACCATGGTATGCATGTGTGTGCCTTCTCTATTTCTGTCTCTCTCTCCCTTAAATAGATACATATTAAAGACAAAACAAAACTTGACTAGTAGGACTGGCAAGATAGGTCAGTGGAAAAAGCATCTGCTCATGAACTTGGAGACCTGAGTTCAATCTCTTAGAGCCCACATGGTGAAAGAAGAGAAGTGGTCTCTGACTTCCACCTGTGCAGCATGCAAGTGTACACCTTCTCTTTCTCACAAATAAATATTTTTAAAAAACTAGACATTGTGGGGCTGGAGAGGTGGCTCAGGGGTTAAGCCTCTGCCTTGCAGGCAGAAGGTCCTGAGTTCGGATCCTAGGCCCCACGTATAGATGCTGGGCGGAAGCGGGGGCGGCCTGCGTTTCTGGTCCTGGTAGGGCAAAGTAAACAAGGAGGAGGTGGAGGGGGTCCTTGGTGGTTTCCAAATTCGCCTGTGGTTCTACACACACACACACACACACACACACACACACACACACACGCACAATTGAATTAAAAAAAAAAAACTAGACATTGTAAAAAAATTATGGTATAGGAATTATAAATGCTTCAGGTGGCCATGGTGGCATATGGTGCAGTCGCAGTGCTCAGATGGCTGAGGCAGGACTGTGAGTTTGGGGCCAGCCTATGCTACACAGCAAGATCCTCTATCTCAGAGAGCAAAAACAACTGATAAATATTCAATCTTCCTGTAGAAACATGGACCACATCTACCATGCCAAATGAAAAGATCATGATAAAGCCACAGAGACAGCATGATTTCTGCAGAAAACGTGCATCTAAACCTGCAAGGAAAGGAGGGAGGAGGGGCGCCGAAACCTAGGCAATCCCAAGTCACAGTACGACACTGGACTTTTCTTGCCGCTTTTCCGGCTTCTCGAGCTTTCACAGTAGACACAGAATCCTTTTACAGTAGGAATAGAGATGAAAAATAAAGAAAATCTCTACATACAGAAGTGAAATAATTACATAGCACCTTACCTCCAGTTTAAAAGCCAGGCCTACAAATGGGTGGGAATTGTCTCTTTGGGAGTTCATCAGTATTTTGGTTTTCTCTTTTGAGTCACTTGAAATAAAAGAAATAAAAGTTAATGAGACACAATATGCGATAATTCTTTTATACTAATTTGTTTTTACTAAAGATAGTGAGAAAAACCATGACTGCTAAATATTTTACCTGACATATATGTACATTTTCATTGAAAGAAAGCAAAGAGTAAGATCTAAGGGCTGTTTGACTACACAGACAAGGTCAGAGTAAACTAAAAAAAGGGATGGTTTGGCAGAGAATGAAGACAAAAATAATCAGTGAGAACATAAAAATATGACTGAAAATGGCTGGTCCTGAACAAGAAACTTGTCTATGTCAGAAGATTAAGAGAAAGAAGCCAAACAAATCATACTTCTAAGTCACAAATATGACACAGGAACTATTACAGTAGATGTTCTCTAATATGCCAAACTTGCTACCCAATGAAGCATTGTGGCTGGTTTTGTGAATTAGGAAAATGCATCATTAGCACAACTGAAGAACCGTCCTCAGCTCTCTCCCCAGTGCACTGCAGCACAGCACCCTGCACAACCCAGAGTCAGCTGGCAACACTTACTCCTCCTGATTGAGCACAGCATAATTCTGAACTTCAGATGGATTTGGGAGGTATTCCAAAACAGCATCCAATAGAGGCTGAACTCCTTTGTTCTTCAAAGCACTTCCCAAAAAAACAGGAGTAAACGATCTACTCAGAGTGGCTCTTCGGATTGCAAGCTACAAAAAACAGGAAAGAGAAAACTAATAATTTATATCAACATTACATTTTGTGTTTCAGGTCGGTTATAAAGCAATAAAAAGATGAACTGATACTCTTTGGAGTGTTGGCATCAGTGCAGGGACTGAAATAAGGTTCAAATAACTCGTGGTCAAAATGTTGAAGAATTAAAAAAAAATCATTTCCTTTTTGGGGTCAGGAAGCAATTTGCTGTACAATTGTTTCTGGACACTCCTTGAACCATTCATTTTCAATCTGACACAAAAGTACATATATAAGTATACAGAACAGTGTATAACTATGTTAAAAATTATGTAAAATAAAAGAAAGCAATATGTATTCCCCCTCAAAAAGAAAAAACACTGAGAAGATATGAGAAGCTATTAGCTAATCATCTATTTTGGAATGGAATAGAGAAGTGAACCAGAGAGTTTTTACCGCACATCTTCGCGTACCTTTTAAAATATTTAAGCCATATGAAAGCATTAGTAATTAAAAGATATAACTAATTTATTTTCTTTTTTTAAGAACATAATACAGGAAACCAAACAAGATAAACCACCCATAAATTAGGAATTAAGAGACATGACAGCAGCAGGTTTAAAGTCAGGAGCCTCTGGGGCAGCGCTGGCAATGTGCTCTGCAGCCCACACAGCCCAGAGTCCTGGTGCAGCTTTTCCTCTAGAGCCGAAGAGGCCAAGGAAGGTGTAGGGGCCACTGTCTGTCACTGGAGAAATGTGGAAACTGAAAAACACTACTCTGTTTCAGAGAAAGTAGAAAATTACCACCCCAAAACTTGGAGAATGTTGGGTAGGATTTTGGTTCTTGTTCATTTGTTGTGATTTTCTGAGTTAGGGTTGTCTATGTAGCCCAGGCTGGCCTCCGACTGCCATTCTCACATCTCAACCTCCCAGTGCTGGGTGACCCATGCTGCAGTCACATGGGTGCACTGAGTTTCCAGTGGGCTCCCTTAGCAGACACTTCACAGGTGCTAACATGGCTCGTGCTGGAGGAATGGACTCCAAGAACTCTGGAAGCTCACACATGGTCTCCTCCAGATTTTATCTCATGTCTTTCCCTTTTACTGATTTTGCTGTGAATCTTTGCTTGCTGCAATACATCACAGCCAGGAGTATCAGCATGAGACCTAGTGACTCAAACCTAGGATACAGTTTAATTAAAGAACAGTAACAAAGGCCCACTCTACTGTGCTTGCTAGGACAGAATGCCCTGCCTTATGCCACAAGGCTAGAACTGTATTTTTCTACAACGCTACTTACAAAGCTACAGTACTAAGGACTATATGAATTTACAAGGACTCACAAGATCCAATCCTTTAAATAGCTAAAATTATTAGTAAGACTCCTTAGCTGAAATAGGGCTCTTGCCACATGTACTTAATTTATTTTGAGAATAAAGTCTTTATGTAGTTTTTATCCAGTCTCTGCTAAGTACACTAAGTGGTTTAAGAAGTAGTTGCCTTTTTGTTTGTATTGTGGTAAATAAAATACATAAAATATATCATTTTCATCATATCGAAGTATATAGCTTCAACTATTCAACTTCAACCCACGTGTGCAGGTGTGATATATGCACATGTGGGCAAGTGAGTGTATTTGCAGGATGTGTGGAGGCAAAGATCAGATGTCTTCCTCCATCTTCACTTTATTTTTTGAGGCATGGAATTTCATTGACCTGGACCTCATCAACATGGTTAGGCTGGTTGGCTAATGAGCCCCGGAGATCCACCCGTCTCTGACCCCCACATCTCCCCTCCCCGGCCCCCACACTGGGGTTACAGAACATGCCACCATAGCTTTTACAAGGGTCCTGGGCCCTCACACTCGTATGGTAGGCACCTTACTGGGTCAGCTCCTTAGTTCCTCCACTTTTCTCAAGCCAAATTAAAATTCTGTAGCTATTAAACAATAATGGCTCCAACTATTCCCAGAACTTGGGCAACTGCCCTACTTCTCTCCTGAGTGCTAGGACTACAGATGTGGGCGCGCCCAGCTCACTGCTGTCTCCATGAATCTGACTACAATGTCTTCACAGTTCATCCATGCTGCAGCGCTTACCAGAGCTTCAGTCTTTTTCAGGCTAAAGCAGCCTCCTGTGCATTTCAGACCGTTATTTCTGTCTGTCATACATTCACTAACAACCATGTGGACTGCCTTTATCTTTTGCCCACTGCAAATAGTATTGCTAGAGTCACTGGGTTACAACTAAACTAAGACTCTTCTTTTAGGGGTACAGTCCTAGAAACAGTACTGGTGGGCTCTGTGTTTAGTAGGAAGAAATGATGCTTTTCCAGTGATTTTCCATCCCCAGTAATGTGCAAGGTTTTTCATTTCTCCACACCTTTGCAATGCTTGCTGCTCTGTTTCTGCTGCTCTGAGTTAACACTCATCCTAATGAGGTCAATGGTATGTCACTGGGCCTGTGAACTGTGCTGCTCTAGGGGAGTAACAGAGAGCGCCATTTCTTGTGTTAACCATTTGAATGTCTTTTTGAAAGAAATGTTTATTTGAAACAGATCATTAAAACTTTGGCAAGATTCTTCTCTCTAGCCTCCCATCCCCTCCCCATAAAACACATACTTTTTTTTTTTTTTTTTTTTTAAACAGAAGACGTATTTGGAGAGCACTTGCCTTTAAATCAGAAACTGAGGGAATTTTCTCTTCCAGAAACAGCTCACCAAGTTGCTCATCTGAATTGGCAATGCATTCAATCAGCTCCTGCCTGTGGTCAGCTGCTGCCGCCCTCAGGTCAGCTGGAATCTCACCGTATCGAACAATCTGACTAAGGAAAGAAACGCTTTGTAACTTGAGGATGCTCAGCCAGACAAGTAAAGATATGACTAACAACTAAAGTGTTTGCAGGCAAGACAGAGCTCTGACATGTCTACAATCAAGTAGCAAATACGACAACATACATCTTTAAATGGAGATAAAATAGTGGGGAAAAAAATACTTCAACAGGCAAAGGGACTTGCCCCAAAACAGCCCCTTATAATGAGAAAAAGACATAGTCTACTCTTTGCATGTCAAGTTTTACAGATGAGAAAATGATACAATACAAAAGTACTTCCCGATTTAATATAAACTAGTTTGTCATTTTCTAGAATTCATAATGAACACATTGTAAACTATATGGCTGAAACAATGACCTGGAAAAAAAAAGTATCAACTGAATTAAAGGATGAAAAAAAAAGTGGGCAGGCAAGATGACTTAGCAGTCGAAATGCTTTCTACAAATGCCCATCAAGCTGTTTGATCCCCTGAACCCACAAGGTGGAGATTTTTTTTTTTTTTAATGAATGCTGAGATTTGATAAACACTAAGCAATTTTCACAGAAATACTGACAGAACAATTACCTTGTCAAAAGTTTCCATCAGCTGGGGTAATGGCTCACCTGTTTGGGCTCTTGTCACAAAGCAGAAGGACCAGATTTTGGACCCCCAGATCCCACATAAAATGCCAAGTGGGTGTGACAGTCCACAGGGTAGACATTGGGAACACGCAGAATGAGCTGAGTAGTTAGATTGGCCCTGTCTGTGAACTCTCCGCAGCCTCAAGAAATGAGTGATCAAGGAAGATTTCCACTATCAACCTCAGACCTTTATACACGTGTTTGCACATACACACTGCTTTCACATACAAACACACACATGTACCCTTCCCGCACACATCTTCTCTTCCATTTTCTAAACATCATTTATTCAATTTCCACTGTTTTAACATAGTAAACGTTTGTGTACATGTACGGTGCGTGAACATGTTCCCGTGGGTATGTGCGCCTGGCTTTACAGGTGCACGTATGTGCGTGCACGCTGTACAGAAACATGTGGTCAATGTTGGGAGTCTTACTCAGTTGTTCTCCACCTTGGTTTCTGAAACAGGACCTCTCACTCGACCTGAAGCTCACTGATTCAGCTAGACTGGTGGTGGTGGTGGGAAGGGTTTGAGTCCCCCCTGGGTTGTCTGGCTCTACTCACCCAGCAATGGGGTTACAAGCGTGTGCCACACACCTGACTTTTATGTGAAGGCAAGGAATCTAAACTCAGGTCTTCATGCTTGCACAAAAGGCACTTTACTGACTGACACTTCCACAGCCCCTAACGTAATATTTTAGTCTTTATAATCTTACTAGCATGGTTCGAATGTGAGTTGTTCCCCCACAGGCTCATGTGTTTGCATCAATAGCTGTTAATGTTTGGGAGGTAGGGGCACCTTTAGGAGGTCACAGGGGGCAGGGCTTGAGGTTGGTCAGCTCTGCCCTGCTTCCCTAGTCGTTTGCTGGTGCAGTCTGCTGCCAGCTCTCCTGGCTCCATGATGATGTCTGCAGCGACCATCACCTGCCGAGCCTTTCCTGCCTTTCCTGCCATAATGGACTCATCTCCCTCCCCTCTGGAACCTAAGTCAAGTAAGTCTCCCCCTCTCCCTGAAGCTGGTGTATGAGTGCGGTCTTGCAGTAGCAGAAAGAGTAAGTGTGACACTTAGGAAGAAGGTCAAGTGTTTATAATCCCTCTTTTCTACCAATTTTTTTAAAATTATTTTTATTATTATTTATTCAATTGTGCGTGTATGCATGTGTGCGCCTGTGTGTATGTATGTGTGTGTAGAACCACAGACGGAATTCGGGAACCACCATGGATGCCTCCACCTCCTCCTTGTTTACTCTGCCCCAGGATTCACAGGCTCCGCCCTACCAGGACCAGAAACGCAGGCCGCCCCCGCTTCCGCCCGGCGTCTATACGTGGAGTCTAGGATCCGAACTCAGGACCCTCTGCCTGCAAGGCGGAGGCTTAACCCGAGCTACCTCTCCAGCCCTTTTCTACCAATTTTTATCACAGTGTTTAGAATATAGAAATACCCCTACGTGTACAGAATGAATGGATGAACAAACAAGCAGATAGAAAAAGAGCCATGTTACTAGTGCAACTGTGAGCCCCTTAGCCAGGAGCTGCCGGCACATATCCCTGATTCCAGCACTCAAGAGGCTGAGCGGCCAGTGAGCTGCAGGCGAGCCCAGGCTACGCACAAAGAAACAAAACAGGTGGCCCCTCTCTTCACCCTCCCATGCATTTTATATTGCAATGAACACATTACCCAAGATGGACAGATTTAAAGAGTGAATACTGAAAAGGATTTAAATCATCAAAAATCATCTTAAAGAATAACTTCCAAAGCACATTTCAAAAAGTCATGTATTATATGATTAAAGAACTTATCTTTTTCCTTTTCTTAGAAAATTTTTAAATATAAAATGTAATGTTGCATTTTTAGCACTTACCCGAAGTCTCCATCAAAGTAGACAGCTCGCTCCTCAATCAGATCTATAATACCTTTAAAATCACCCTCCAAACCAATGGGTATTTGCATAAATGCAGCATTGTGATTCAGTTTAGACCTGAAAAACAAAAGTACACTTGTTTGTTTCTTCTCTCAAAATCCCTTTGAAACAACACCCCCCCTTCCCCAGGACACACATCACAGAACAGAGCAGTTGTCACCAGCCACCAGAGGAGAAAACGGAAAGCTGTCGAGAACAGACTTAACAAACCCAAGGGGTTCGGAAGCCATGGCTCTCTCTCTCTGTGTGTGTGTGTGTGTGTGTGTGTGTGTGTGTGTGTGTGTGTACGCAGTACATGTGTGGAGGCGAGAGGTTTTTTTTTTTTTTAATATTTAGTTTCATCAAGAAAACATTACACCCGAAGAAGACACGTGGTACTTTTGTATTTATTCTCAAACACATCCTTCACCAGACTCTTTGTCCTCAGCAGCATGATTCCCCACAAAACCGACAGCCAGGTCCTAAGCTCTGCCAAGTGAAACAGGAGTAAGAACTCTACAGCTGCATTTGCACAGCTGGGGGGGGGGAAGAGCATCAAGCCCATCGGGCTGCATCTGACTTAGGGAGGAAGACAAGCTGCAGGCACCCTAGCAAATGCTATCTGGACAAGGGAATGTCACCCTACAGCACATTACAAGGCAGTCACCAAAATCCATGAGTAAACACGAAGAATGGAAACAGTCCTGAGAGTTTCTAGGAAATACTCTGAATGTGTACAAAAAGTAAAAGTTGCCAGATTGTTTTCTGAAGTCATTATCAACTAACCTCAAAATGTAAGTCCTATCTTCATGTTACAGACCAGAAATTGATAAAATCATCACACCAGAAACCAAATTAACTCAACGGGAACAGGAACCCATTCTCAAAACAAAACCAAAACTTAAGATAAAATCCAGTGACACTGAAATGACGGTGCATCTGAATGTGGGGTTTGCCATGGGGATGTGGACACCCTGTTCTTCCCGGGATTCCATACCTCATTTGCTGCAGGGCCCTGGCTGGGTTGGACCCCATTCGGTCCAGTTTGTTAATGAATGTTAAAAACGGCACATCGTAGCGCTTCATCTGCCGATTAACAGTCATGGTTTGGCACTGCACCCCTCCAACAGCACAGAGGACAAGGATGGCGCCGTCCAACACCCGCAAGGCCCTTTCCACTTCTATCGTGAAGTCCACATGGCCTGCATGAGACGAAGTAGCAGAGGAAGGTTTGAAGAGTGGTTTATGCTGTTACAATTCTTCCATCTTCACAGATTTATATGTATCTTGAACTTATAAGATAGATTCCTCAGCTGGGCCATTTCATCCATTTACCAAGACCAAAGCCCCGTACAAGATCCCTTGTTGAGGACAACAGGTTATGTGCAACTTTGGAGTGAACTGGATGCCTGAAAGGCAGGTACCTTTCTTATTTACATCTATTACTTTTCAAAGAAACCACATGTAAATGAAGTGTTATAAGCTCAAAATCTAACAGGAATTCAATGTCTAACTCTCCTTGATCCTCAGAATTCACTGAGTCAAAGTGGAAGAACCACATGTGCCACATTTGCCAAGAGAAGTTACAAGAGATTCAGAGCCCCACTCACCCGGAGTATCTATAATGTTGATGTTGATGTCTTTCCACATGGTGTAGGTGGCTGCTGACTGGATGGTGATTCCTCGCTGTCTCTCTAGCTCCATGGAATCCATGACAGCACCAACTCCATCCTTCCCTTTCACCTAAACAGGAGCAGAACATGTCATATTTTTGTGTCCCTGCATCCCGAGAAGGAAAGAAATCTTTACTGAAATGGAAAACAGTTAAATAGATACAATTTTCAGATAAGCCTAATTCTCAAAGTGTCATCTCATAAAAAAAGGTAAGTAATGACAGGCTTTTGCCCTGTCTTAATACGACTTCCCTCATTCCTATCCACAGCTGCCTTCAGCAACTTCACGGTATTTAGGGCAATCAGTAATTCGTGTCTTAAAATCGTCTTGTTCCCCTCTGTGCTGTTTCTGTCCAGTGGACGTACATTAGTCTGTTTACCAAAATTCAGAGAAAAGATCTTTCCAGCCCTGTTCCATGTATATTCTGAGGTTAGAATGCAGCTTTCTAAAGGCTATGATTTATCAAGGTCTTCATCTGAAGAATAAACTAGAAAATTAAGTTCCTCAATCATATGATGGAATCTTCCAGGAAGTTTCTACTCAGTATCCTTTTAAATCTATTTTCCATTTTATATCATTGTTCTTTGCTAACATGTTGTTAAACCTGCTTAACACTGGCTTAAAGGCATCACCCCAATTTAACATTTGCTCAGGTTTCTCAGGGATCCCCCTAGTCATACCACTAGATTATCATTCCAAGCCTCTGCATTTCTGATGTAGGTTAACAATCACTGTGCTTTATAGTTTTGAGAAGTTCACAAAATCCTAACTACAGATCAATAAAACTGAACTCCACGATCAACCACTAAGCACATACCTCATGCATCTTTGCAATTCTGCCAGTGTAGTAAAGCACGCGTTCTGTTAATGTAGTCTTCCCAGAGTCGATGTGAGCCGAGATCCCTATATTTCTTATTTTTTCATTAGGAATTACTCCTGATGAACACCATCGACAGGCCTTCCAATTAGTCTAGGGAAAAAAGAAAAATCTCAAATCAGAGCATTTTTAAAGAGAGAGAATGAGCAATTAAAATGGGAAACACTAATTTTTTTTTCCCTCAAAGGACCCCAATGAACATGTGTGCCAGGTTTTAATCCTTAATGCCACTCAAAAGTCAGATACTGTTATTAAACACTGATTTTGGAATACATATCGAATATCGTAAAGTCAGAAACATAGCTCTGAAGTAGTGCTTTAGTAGGAAATCCTTCCCCCTTTCCTGTAGCTCGCCCATAGCAAGGATATGCCAGGACTTCGTGTTCTCCCATAAGATAACCACGGTGCTAAGACATCCCCCAAATGTTTCTTAATCTACACAAGGCAACTCACAAAGTATTTTTGCTGATTTTAACGAGTGGGGAGTGCTTGCATAAGGCAGCAAACCAGCTCAGAGGATAATATATCTACTCACAAACCTGCAAGGAGAGAACTGACTTCTGAAAAACTGTCCTTTCACCTCAATCTATGCACCATGAATGCATGCGTTCTCTCTCAAGTGAATAAAGTTTGAAAAAGAAAAACCAATTTGGTTTCAATGGCACACGCACGCAAGCAACCCTGTCCCTACAAAGCTGCACATCCAACGCACTGCGATCACTGCTGGGAAGAGGGAAACAAGCGAGCGTGGCAAAAGTTTGCATGATTAAACCCCGGGGATCTGGGTGCAAAACCAGGAAAGGCTCCACGTCCACTCAACCCTGCTCTACTCGGCGACCCCCACGGCAACGGCTCGCCAACTATAATCTTTTACACTGTTAACTGCGAAACATGATCGACCACAGCAAAGCACCGGGCGGGTGAGCGCCACATCTCCCAGGCTAGAGGGAGAAAGAGGCACTCGGGCCCCGGGACCGTCAGAAGGTTCGAGGGCGGGACGCCGACTTGTCACCGGCCGTCGGACCTGCGCCGGGTCCTTCTGGCTCAGGGATGCCGCGCACAGGAGGCTTCTCCCGGCGCACGCTGGGCCGCCGGGGACTTTGGGGCCGCTCCCAGGCTGATCGCGCGGACATGCGGGGAAGGGAAGGCGAGGCAAGGAAAGGCCAGCGGCGCCCGGCTCCAGTACCTGCTTCTCCCGCCAGCCCAGGCCGGCAGGGAGCCGCGGGAGCGGCCGGCGCCCCAGGGCCGCGGCGACCCCCAGCAGCTTCATGGCGAGCCTGCAATTAAGAGATCGCCCGGCTACGGCTCCCGTTCCGCTGGGCGCCGGGCAGCGGGGGGAAGTGTTCAAAGTCACGCCGGCACCCCGGGAGAAGGAATATTTCCGGGGCAGAGAAGTACTTCCGGGGCGAAGAGCTCGGGGCGGAAGCAAGGCTAACAGGGCGAGCAGCCGCTGGCCGAGGTGACGGGAGGAGCGCGCCCTCTAGTGCAGTGGAGGAGAAAATGCAGTAGTTGTGTAGCTTAGCTATGAATTGGGTAGGAAAGGTCCTCTCCTTGGCGAGATGCGGATTCCTTTGAATCACAATGTATATAATACATGATACCGCTGCACAAATGAGAACTATAAACACAGTGGTCTGACGTGCATATGACCTGGAGAAGTATTTATAGCAGAAACTAAAAAAATCTTCAAAATTGTCTTATGATCAGCCGCCTCCCACACTTGTTACATTCGACCACCATGATGGGCTATATACTGCCTCAAACGGTGAGCCAAAAGAATCACCTCCACCACTCTAAACTGAAAGTTTAGAGCTCTGGGCCCATTTATAAAGAAGTAGTAGCTAGGTCCCAAGCAAGCCTGCAGATTGTCTAATCGATGGCGAAGGGGGAGGGGCCACTCAGCCCATAGTGGGTGGGACCCTTCCCTGGAGTAGGTAAATAAGATGGAGGGAGATGTCTCAGAGAGTTGGCATTTTTTCTGCATACTTGCACAGATATGCCGTCTGGCAAGCAGGGTTTGCCCCTCTGAGCAGTCCAGTGGATATGGCATGAACATTTCCTTCAGGCTGTAGTGATGATAAGAGTTCTCCTGCCAAGCTGGACTAAGAAATGCTCTGTACAATTGTAAGAAAACCTCTTGTTTCTAGAAGTCATCTTGTCACAAACTTATTGGCAGCATGCAGAGTAATTGTGACACCTACACATACTCCAACCTGTCACCATGTTTTGTCCAAGTATACAGGGCCAAGAGATCAGGAACTAAAACATTTGAAACCATAAGTGTCATGGTTAGGCAAAGGTACAGTTGAGGGTTTGAGCTCTGGGCACATTTGTAAAGAATTAATGGTTAAGCCCAGAGCAAACCTGCAGGAGATTGTCTAGCTGATGGGGAAGGCCCAGCCCATGGTGAGTGGGATTAAGCCCTGGAATAAAACACAGACAGCTGGTTGGGAGAGTCGGTATCCTTCTGTACACTTGGCCAGACATGCTGGCTGGCAAGGAAGGATAGTCCCTCTCTCAGCCATTACATAGTGATGGTGTGGCCAGTTCCTTCGGCCCTGGTGTTGGTGTGAGCTCTGTCAAGCTGGACTGAGAACTGTAACCAGTCAATCATAAGAGAAAATAAACCCCTTGTTCCCTTAAGCCATTTGATGGTTATTTATCAGCAACCATGGAGGTGAACTGAAACAATGAGCCAAAAGAAGTATTTCCTCCTTGAAGCTTTTTTTCCCCTCAAGCATTCATTCATCCGTCTAACTTAAATGACATTGTGGTAGAATCATATTTTTGTGATAAATTTACTTGTAGAGTTTTTTTTCAAGTGGAGAGGAAAGGAGAAATCTAGAATCAGCTTTAGATAGACATCAAATTGTCACTGTGAAACAGTCTTCCTTTTTCAATGAGAGAAGAAGAAGTTTAAATATGAGCCCTAGGGTTAAAAATCTGGAGGTAGAAAATAAAAGATGGACAGAGTGATTGTCTTGATTGTTGGCTTGATGGGATCTGGAATCAACGAAGAGACACATTTCTGGTTGGGCTGAAGACTTTCCAAGAATATTAATTGAGGGGAGAAGACCGCCCTCCCTCGTGAGTGGCATCCAGAAATCTTTCAGACTGTCAGCGTCAGATTGGGACGAGTACCTTTAAGCTGGTCCAGTTCCATGAAAGTCAGGGTAGCTGTTAAGTCTAAATAAACATTGTAATTCTCACCTTAAAACACTTCACAGCATTAAATGGTCAGTTCCATGACTTAGTTAAGTGAAAAGAACATTCATTTTTTGTTTGCTTGTTTTAGTGATGGGTCTCAGTATAGAGCCTAGGCTGGTCTAGAACACTTTTGTAGCCAAGGCTAGTCTTTTGTTTTTAAACTTATTTATTCATTTTGTGTGTGCGCGTGTGTGTATGTGTCCCTGTGAAGAGCTAAGGGTGACTTCAGGAATCACCCTGGATTGCTTGCTTGGTTTTGGAATTTACTAGACTCCACCAGGGCCAGAGGTGCAGACCGCCATGGTTTTTACCTGGCCTTTGTACATGGGACCTGGGATCTGAACTCAAGACCTTCTGCTTGTAGAGTCTTAGCTCCTAAGCTGTCTCTCCAGCCTGAAAAAACTAAATTTACTAGAGAAAAAAAGTTTCTAAGGCCAAGTCTTCAGGCTAAAAGTCTGGCTATAGCCTCCTGGGATACGTGAACTAAGATTAAAACTCGCCACGCCCGGGCGGCTGAGTCTGCTGGAGTTCTGGGCCTCCATCTGCCTCCCTTCCTGCCGCCAGGCTCTTCTTAGTGTTCCTTGGCCTTACCGAGACCTTTTCCACCTTGATCTTCGTACCAGTAGCTTGGCACACTCCTCTCTGCTCCTCCTATAGTGGATGCAATTTTTTTTCTGTGTTTCTCTAGTTCTTTTCTTGTTTCCAACCAAAAGTTCATCTCACCAAAAAGTCCTTTCCTAACTGTGGCATCTAGTGGCAGCTGTCAACTTCGTGTTTGAGGAGGTGGGCTTATGGGCACATCAAGAATATATAGAATATGCAGAAAATAATATAGACGTGAGTGATATAAAGAATTATTAGGGCAGGTCTCTGAGCACAACCGCAGACCATGTTAATTACATGACTGAAGCCGGAAGCCGCAGCCTGTGGTGGGTGGGGCTGTTCTTGGGCAGGGGGGGAAGATGGAGAGCGGGAACTAGTTGGCAGATGAGCAGAGTGGCAAGCTTGAGTGTGGCATCGGTCCTGCCTCACTCTCTGGTATTGCCCTGGTTGTGGCGTGGGCAATTCTTTGGTTTCCGCTGGTAACTCTCCAATCATCATGGCCAACTGTAATGTTATCATAAGCCAGGCTAAAAATGCCCTTGGTTTCCTCAAGCTGTTTGGGCCGCATGTTCATTATAGCAACAGGGATATGAAACTAAAACACTGACCGTTTAACCACACCCCAATGGCACGATCATATAGTTAAGCCTACACAATGGGGCATTTATCCCTGTATTCAGTGGAAGTGACTTAATATTAGCCCAGGCTGAGAGCCAACTTGGTGTTGCATAAGGCCAAGGTAAACAAATCATGTAGCCACTCTCACCTAATGTAGCATCTTGACACTGCCCTCCTTGTTTGAAATGTGTTATTGCAGTTCTCTGCATGGTTGCTGATAAATCACCATCAAACGGCTTAAGGGAACAAGGGATTTATTTTTCTTATGATTACTGGTTACAGTTCTCAGTCCAGCTTGACAGGAGATCATGCACCAACACCAGGGCCGAGGGAACTGCCCACATCATCTCTACACAACAGCTTAGGAGGTGACAATCCTTACTTGCCAGACCAGCATGTCTGGCCAAATATACAGAAGGATGCCAACTTCCTCAACTAGCTCTCAGTATTTTATTCATCTGTTCAGAGCTTAGTCCCACCCACCATGGGCTGGGTCTGTTCCATCAGCTAGACCATCTCTTGCAGGTTTGCTCTGGGCTTAACTCGACCATTAATTCTCTACAAATGTGTCCAGAGCTCAAACCCTCAACAGTCAAGTTGACACCTGTGCTTAACTATGACATATGTGAATTCCAGCTAGTGTCTGACAGAATATGTAAATGGAGCATGTCACGTGTGTGAAACATGCACGTGTGCAAAGCATGTCATGTGTGCCTGCTGCTCTGAGAGTTCTTCTGAAAGTTGCTGCCCGCAGCTCAACCTGCAGTGCTGGCTTCTGAGACAGGACCCTTCTCTCCTGTCAACACTCCCTCATCCCATGGACTCTGAAGGTGAGGAGCAGTGGTACCCTCACTGCATGTGGTATTTGGAGAATGTGGTTTTGACGACATGGTCTCTGCCTCAAAGTTGGAAGGATCCCCCATAATGTGGGAAAGACCCTCAATAAGGGTCCCAGTGGACCAGGGAGGGTGGTTTTCTGTCTGCCCCAAGCCTCACAGAGCAACACCCTCCAGTGAAAGCTCTTGTTTTCAGAGGGGTTGGCATGGAGCTACTGGAATCCAGGATCAAACCCTGGAAAGGGACCCTCTAGACAGTGCCCGACAATCCAATGCAGCGATGACTTGGAAGTTGACCCCCCAAGATCAGAGATGCATGCAGTGTGTCAAACAAGGTGTTTGGGGCCGGGTTCTGATGACATGAACGAGGACTTTGGTAGAGTTGAATTTAGAGATGATGGACTGGTTTGCTTGATGAAGGAGAGCTGTGTTGATGGCTGTGAGGCTCTGGATGAGGAAAGGGCAGGAGCAGAGCAGCTGCCGCTGTTGGAGTTACATCATTGAAGGAAAACCTAGTGCTTTGCATTGGGACAGTGGGAGACATGACCAGCACCGTGTGGTGATTCCATGGTTTGAAAACCAGGATTCCTTCAGGGGCCGAAAGCCCAAGTTGAAGCCATTTCTTGCCCTTTGGAAGTTTGGCTACCTAGAAAGAGGGTTTTCCAGAGTCAGCGTGCTAAAGTTGGTACAGCTGTAGCTCCAGTGGACCAAGCTACATTTCAACCTCACTTCGCAATCTGGCAGCATCCCCCAGGTGGTACTGGTTTTGATGCACGATTGAGGGGTTCATGGAGAGCAGCAAAAGTTTGGCACCAAGTGGCAGGTGTAGAGTTCCTGCAAGGAAAGAGGAGCTTACAGCTGCAAAGGTGAACCTAGTGTTCTGTTGGGAGATGCCAGAACCCTGGGATGTATGCCGAGGATGGCTGAAAATGGAGATTCAGCCTGGTTCAAAGGAACTTTGCTTCTTCAACTTTGAGCTGCGAACAGCTACTGCGAATGTCTAGAATCTTTGAGCCACTGTAACTACATGATGAGCAACAGAAAACGGGCATTGAAATGCAGGATGCAGTAACTGATTTGCTGGATTTGATTTTAATTTTTTCTTACTGTGTTATGATACTTCTATTTTGATGTTTTATCTTGTTGAAGTATTTAACATATTTTGATTTGATAGACTTCTAGTTAAAAGATTTGAGACTTTTTTTATAAAACTTTCAGTTCCAACATTTTAATAACTGAACTTTTAATGACATAACATTTTAAGATTTGTCTATGAGAATTTTTAGAAATTTAGGATTAATAAAATTAAATGTATTTATATTTTTAAAATAACTTTTAATACCTATGGGAAGAAGGATTGAAGATTACAGTTTAAAAGTGTTATGTTTTTGTGTCAAATTGATGGGGGTGGAGTGTCATTAGGCACAAGTGTCAACTCCACATTTGTGGAGAATTAGTGGTTGAGTTGGGCCAAGGAGATTGTCTAGCTGATGGGGAGAGCCCAGCCTATGGTGAGTGGGATAAGCCCTGAAATAAAATACTGAGAGCTGGTTGAGAGAGTCAGCATCCTTCTGTATACTTGGCCAGACATGCTGGTCTGGCAAGTAAGGATTGTCTGTCTCTCAGTCATTATGCGGTGATGGTGTGGCCAGTGGACTATAAACTGTAACCGGTAATCATAAGAGAATAAATTCCTTGTTTCTTAAGCCATTTGATGGTGATTTATCAGCAACCATGCAGCGAACTGCAACACAAGGGGAGCACCAACCACCGTTGGACCCAGCGGGCCAGATTCAGGCTGGGCTAACATTTATTGAACTTGCTATGTATTCTGGATATCCTCACTACTCTGCTAATTAAAGGTGCCAACTTGACAATTGTGGACTGAACTCTGTGAAGAATTGATAGATAAGGCAAGTACTGAGCAGGCGTGCAGGAGATTGTCTCATTGATGAGGGAAGACCCACTCCACAGTGAATGGGATGGTTCCCTGAGCAAGTGGGTAAGCTGGAGAAAGCTGGTTGAGACTCACAATCTGCCAAGTGAGGGGCTTGCCCCTCCCTCAGCAATTCCTGCGGGTGTGGTGTGACCAGTTCCTCAGCTGATGTTGATAGTAACCTCCTGTTAAGCTCGACTGTGAACCCTAAGCAGAGCTGTAAGCAAGAATCAAACCCCTTGTTCCCTTAAGTAGTTTAGTTGGTGAATTTATCAACAATACAAAGCTGACTTGGGACACCTAGAGTCGTGTGATTTGTGGAAGGAGGTCAGGCCAGGCGATTTCTAGGGGTGATTCATGAGGCTGCAGGGTGAAGATACTGACAGCACTGGATGCTTCCTGGGGATATGGAACAATTGGCCCCTAGAACAGCACACTCAGTATGCTGCATCAAAGGCTGATAGCTGGTGGCTGGGTAGAGCCCACTCCCTGAGGGCTGGCTTATGGCTGCCCCCTGAGGTGTGTAGGTGGACTGTTGTGAGGCAACCTCATATTGACTCTGAGGGGGCCAAGTATGCACCAAGGCCGGCTGCATGCAAATACTAGCAGATTGGATGACTAACGTCACCAGCCACGGGCTTGCTGTGAACCACTGACCACTGCTCAGGTCCCCCAGCAGCTGACCCCATATGCGGGCATCAGATATGGGCAGTAACCATGGCCACCGCAGCCCTGGGGGTGATGGAGGTTGCTGGAGGAAGAGAGAACTGTATAGACTGTTCTAGGCGAATGCCAGAAAGACAGCCAAGGTGGTGATGTCCCCAAAAGGTGATCCCTATCCCCAGATGTAACTTATCTTGTAGGCAGGACGGACAAGAAGAAAGATGGACGAGCCAGTTGAGTACTGGAAGCAAGAGACACCATAGCGAAGCCCGTCAAAACGCAGCAAGGAGCCCTCAGGAGCCAACCTGCACACCCTGTAGGATTGTTCGAACGCACACGATTCCAAGACCTGCCCGTCTATGGCATGAACCTAAGAGTCTGGTCTGGCAGCACCTGTGGAAATGCTAGACATCACAATTTATTCTCTCTTTTCTCTGAGTTCCTTCTCATAGCTGTGCCTTAGAACCTAAGCAGGAAATACCTGAAGCCCCTCACAGGGCACTAAACAACATGCACGAGCTCCCTAAGAAATTGTGGCTAAGAACAAGTAACCATTTTTATAATTTTTATTTGATTTCCATAGAAAACAAAGAAGGAAAAACATATATTCTGTGTGATTTATAGGAGTTGTATACAGTTTGAAACACAAATATTAAGGTGAGTTTTTAGATTTTTATTTTACACAACCATTCAAATTGTCTGTGCAATGACTTAGGCAAAATGAGAGTGGATGTCTATTGCTCTATCAGGTCAGATTGTGCAAATGTGTTAAATGTTTAATATTTAAACCTTCCGTTCTCCTGTGATGTACAGTGGGTAAACAACTGCTTGCTTTGTACACACAAGGAGTGGAGTTTGCTTCCCAACACTCATGTAAAAAAGCTGGCTGAGAATGTGTGCTTGTAATCTCCGTGTTGGAGAAGTAAAATGTGGATCTCTGGGGGTTGCTGGCCAGTGAACTTATTCTAAGTGGCCAGGCTCCAGGACAGAAAGAGACCAGCTTTCAAAAAGGTGACCTGTAACAAAGGAATGACTTTTGCTCTATGCAGGGTGCACACACACACACACTCATGCAAATTAACACACACAGGAACCACACAAAGCAAAATAAATAAAGCCATGTGACAATTTCTTAAAATGTTATAGTATATTAGTTGTACAGTAAACTCTGCATAGCAAGTTTTTAATTTGCTCAATTGAGTTATAAAATGAATTAGCACTTAGGAATTTTATTTTAGTGACCAATTAAGGGCATAATACACAGACTAGTAAAATTACCAAGCATATATTAGGGCCAATTAGAGAACTATGAACATAGTTTTACTTATAAACTTAAAAAAATTACTGAGGAGTATAGAATGATACTGGATTTTCTGGTTCATTTTTTTTCTTTGAGAGAAGATATTGTCTTAACAGATTTAGGAATTAAGATTTTTATATTCTTATGAACTTTACCTCTAACTTTTGTAAAGATAGAGTAATGCTTGAATTCCAGAATATAAAAAAATTAAGTTGACTTTAAAATGGTATAGTACAGGAGAAATAACTGAATTATTAAACATCCTGTTCAGAAACACACAACATTTACCAAATTTTGAGACAATCATTCTAAATATCAGGCCAGCAGATGTATTTTTCTACACGTTGAAAAAGGTTGTGCAAAGTTTCCTTAAGGGCTCTCCAAGTTTACAACATTAACCTTGGAGACAAAGTAAACGGTGAGAAAATGCAGAAATATTTTATATTAAGAAGGTAAAGAGAAAGTATCCCACCAATTATGATAAATGGCACAAACAAAATATAGAACACACAGGCTACAGAAATAAAAAGAAAACTCACACTAGAAATTCAGAATATTTTTGAACTACTTTATTACTTTTTGAAATACTAAATTATATTTCTTGCAAAAATACTATTAGTGTATACCTATTTTTGACAGGTTTTCACTCTGTAGCCCAAGGTGACCTTGAGCTGAAAGCAATCGTCCTGCCTCAGCTCCCCAAATGCTGAGGGCCCAGGTATGAGCTACTTTTGATTACTATTTAAAACTTTAAGCTGGCTGGTTATAGAAAACATGATAATGATTTAAGATAAACTAAACTTTATTAGCATCATGCCATTACAGTGTTAATGAAAACAGAATTCTTACATACTATTTTTGTGTGTCCAATATAAGCCTATGTAGTCAGTACAAAAATAATTAGGAACCAGAACAAGAGCTTTAAAAGTATCTCTTAAAGAGCTTTATAGAATGTTTATCAATTTAATCACATTGTTGAACATCAAAATTTTATTCCTACAGTAGGAACAATGTAAAGCTCCAACTTATAAGAACAATTATATATCAGAAGAAAGTGGTTGTTAAAGTACAATATAGATTTAACAGGAGGTTGGTCTTTACGTATATTATCTAGCACCGTGCCTTTCTGTTAAAACAACCAATTAAACAAATGAAATACATGGCTGTTTTATTTTTTGTTGAATTTCACAGGTGATCCTCTCACGTTGAGTTTATCCACAAAAACATTTGCTCTCCTTCCATTTTCAATGGCTGGACTTGTCTGACGCGTTTTCTCCCTAAGAAATATAAATATGAACATTAATACTGTTTTTAAAGTGCTGATGCAAATATGTTAAAAGCCACAACTGAAAAGAGTTTCATATTGAAACTTGCTTAACAGTGCTGGAGAAATGATTCAGGGGTTAAAGCCTCTACCTTGCAAGCAAAAGGACCTGAGTTCAGATTCCATGTAAAAATAACAAGTCCAACATGGCGATGGCCCCCCACTTCCAGCCTTAGAAAGTAGAACTTTTAGAAACCCCAGAGCAAATCAATAAGGAGGCCGAGCAATTCAGGATGATTCATGAAGTTGCTCTTGGGCCTCCACAGGTACACACATTCAAGTAACCTGAGGGAGAGGGAAGAAGAGGGAAAGGGGGGGTAGGGAGCAAGAGAGATGCACTTAAACAGTTCAGTATGGTAGCTAGTGGTGATATTTACAGATATTAAGTAAACTAATCCAGCTCCTGAGTTGAACCATCCACATGTCAAATGTGATTCAACAGTGATTTTGCTGACAGCACAGATGCATAGCAGTTTATCATGAAGAAACATCACTCTAGGATCTGCTACCAGAGTTCCAGATCCCCAGGACCTGCAAAAAGCCATGAGGGCTTTGTGTTCCGCCTGTAATCCAAGCACTCAGGAGGTGGGACCCCAAGGTGTTGTGACTGACTGGCTGACTTGACTAGTTAGAACTACTGGGCTTTGTGCTCAGTGAGAGACTCTGCCTAAGGAGAAGGAGTTAGCAAGACACGCAGTATCAATCTCTGGCTTCCACAATCACACCCATGCAACAAAAAGAACATGGCCAGCATGGTTAGGAGGAAATGCAGCTGACAGGGCCACGGTGCTACAGGTCATGCAGAGAGAATACGCCTTCTCTAACTAGGACCTGGATTCTGAACTCACATTTAGCAGTGTCAGATTTTTACTTATAAAGTTTTCAATGTGAGAAAAATATTACCTAAAAAAGCATGGTGTGAGCAATTTTAAGCCAAATAGAAAATATTCAAGCTTTAAATTCTTAAACGAATTCTAAAAAAAAAAAAAGTAAGACAGGCAGCATAAGACATTCTGCACTTCTTGTGCTGTGCTCACAGCGTACAGCACGTGATACTGTAAGGATTGCCGAGGCTTCCCTTTCTTCCCTTTTCTCTCTTCTGTCTCTCTTGTATTGCTTTCAACCCCCCAAGAACCAAATTAAATTTCAGAATATGTACTAAATGTATAAAATCCTTGTTTTATTATGTGATTTTAGAAGCACTTATTTTTTCCCATTATTCCAAAAGCCAACTTCAAGGAAGCTTATTTAGAATTCTTCTAAAATATCTAGTACACATGAAGTGAGGCATTTCAAGCATTAGTACATATTAAAAATATAAAAATTAATTTACCATCAAATGCTAAATTTTGATTTGGTAGGAAAGCTAAATCTTTTAAACACAGATCCTTTCCTCTTACTCTATCTCTAGATACAATAAATATCATAATCTGCTGTAAAATGTATGACCTTTTCCACAGCTAGATTAGGATTTGTTTCACAAAACAACTATAATATAGAACACAAATTTTCCTTCAGAAAGCTTTTGGCATTTGGAGGTATTTTTTAAAGCAGTTTCCTTGTAAACCACTGTAATTCTAAATTAGTATTTATGAGTTTTCACTCATATGAACTACTTAACTCAATGTAAAATTATTTCATTTTTCATAAGAGAAAATGTGGATATAACCTAGATGGTCTTCAAAGCTCCCTAATAGGGATTTAAGTTTTATAAGTAAGAGAGAGAGAGAGAGAGAGTGTGTATGTGTGTGTGTACCAGTGCAGGATGCACATGAATGCATGCATGTGGGTACTAGTGCATGGTGCACACGCATGTGTGTGGGTATCAATGCATGTTGCATATGTGTAGGCATTGTGCAGGACACACATGCATGTGTGTAAGCATGTGTACAGTGTGTACATACATGTATGTGCATGTACATAAGACAACTTGGGTTGTCATTCCTCAGGAATGATTCACTTTGTTTTTGAACTGGGATCTGCCAAAAAGGCGAGGCTGGCTGGCCAGCTGGCTGTGGGATCTGCCCCCTCCCCCTAATACTGACATTATAATTATGTTCTGCTACATCCAGCTTTTTTTTTTTTTTTTAACATGGGTTCTGGGAACTGAACTGAAGTCCCCAAGCACTAAATTGACTGAACTATTTCCCCAGCCTGAATTGCCTTAGATCCTTAAAAAACTACTTTTAGACATAACTTTTACCTTCTTCTGGAGTCACGAGAATTCTCATGACCAACGCTTCTCATTCTAGTATGTTCTAGATTGTGCGATCGTCCACTATGCTTGTACTTCAAAATCTCATTTTGCCACTCATCATCAAAAGCGTGAGCTTCACCTATGTTGAAGATTAAAACAAGAGAGAAAGTCTTTAGTATTCTACTATAATGGCCTTGGCTCACCCCACAGCTCACGCTAGTCTAACCTCAAGACAGCGGCTGGAAGCTGCTTCGGATACAAAGGTGGTCAAGATGACGACAGCGCCTTCCTGCTTGTTTCTCTTTTGTTGATGATTCAGTTACTAATGATCTGGTTTTTCTACTCACTTAAGATCTATCCTCTTGAATCATCTCACAGGGACCATTCCAGGATACTTGGATGCTCCTGTGGCCTGCATCTCTGTTCACCTCCTCATCCTCCTAACTTGACCTCTTCAGTTCTGATGTTGGTTTCCTAAATTGTCAATTTATGGTGTCTTGAAGTACGTAAAACACCTTTCATAACTGCAACACGTGCATAAATGACAACTTGTTCTCTCAGATCATCTCTATAAAAATTTTCTACTAATCTTTTCTATCTGCTCATTATTATGAAATACTTAGAGATTATAATTAAAGTAAGACCAGCTGTATGGCTTCCATCTTAATGCATAAGAATGAATTTGACTCATCTCAAAGCATTGCTTTTTCTAAAATGATACAGTAATTTAAAAACATTATTCAATGTACTTTCTGAAAGGAGATAAATATAATTTCAATATAATATGCTAAAGTTTTCATCAAAAATATAAGTTTAGTTTTTAAAAATCTATTAAAATAAAATAATATCAACTTAAATTCTATAGTTTAATATAAATGAAAATATGAGAGCTTAACTAGAAGAGCTTAAATTCATTGGAAATATAAAATATAGAAAATAAAAATTTACATGGAATACATATAATATGCAATATAGCATCAGAAATTAAAACCCTGTCTATGCGAAGTGCCCAAAATATAGAATACTTAAAGTAAATTATGTATATTTACAATAAAACTTTTACTACCCACTTAGAATGTTTTTGGAAAAATAATGGGTATTATGATTATAATGGTGAGATAAATTGAGCACAGTATCAAGAAAAGAGTAAATTATCAATTGAAAAAAATGTGTTTATATCTACAAATAGATATTAAGAAGAAATTCATTAAAACCTTAGAGATACTTGGGGGTTGATGTTATAGATGATTTTTATTTTTTTCTTTCTACTTTAAGTCTATTTCTTTGTAATCAAAAAATTAAAAACTCATTTTGCCTGCTGACAATATCAATGAGTAACAACTTAAAATATTTAATTTTATAAGTGTAAGAAAACTAAATGATATCTCACAATGTCCAAAGTTATTGTAAAAAATAGATCTATTAAATTATGAAACCACTATTGTATTATACTTCAAATATTTTCTACACATTTTCTTTATAAACATCTTAAGAAATGTTTCCACATAAAAATTTATCAAATCCCTCAAATGCTGCTGCCATTTTAACTTCTGAGAGGAATATTATTCTTTGATAACTCACTTCCATTCATATTATTCTGTGATTACTCACTTTCATTCATATTGACGAACTCTTGATTAACCTCCTCATCGCCAGTCTTACTGTTCTTTGACTTTTCAATGACATGAGCTCGATCATGGATATGGTGACCAACGGCCATTTTTTCCAGTCCACTGTCAGAATCTCTTACTGCTCTTCTGGTTTCCTTAATCTTTAAAAGTAAAGTGAGAATTATTTAGTTATTATTTAAATATGTAAAGTGGATTTAACTCTCAATTCTTCAGGGGGTGTTCAGTTATTGAGGTACGGTTACAGATCCCTGAACTAAAACCCCATCATTTATACAATTAATAAATGTAATAAAATTGTAACTATACTCAATTCAATTATCAACTTGCAGTAAAACTGAGATTCACAGTCTTTTAATATTTCTTCAATTGCTTACAGCATATCTGTTTTTCCAAGCTATAATAAAATGTTAAAACAAAGAATAGTTTAAATTATTTAAAAATTAGGACTTTGAACAGTATCTTTGACAATATAATTGATGGATATTCATACAGACAAATAGTCATTCATCAGTTATGTTGATGGTCTTGAATCTTATTAGCTCTACCATCAACTCTATGAAAGTATTAGAATGCTTATGATGGCCAAAGATCATTAACATGACTTGCTAATATATATTCAGATTATATGAACACTTTGCCTCTTTCAGGAAAGGAAAAGATCATTTATTTTGCTAGACTACGCAAAGGTATCATTAGTAGTATATGCTTGTATGTAATAACTGAAAAATGAAAATAACCTCTTTAGCAAAACTAAACTTTTACTGTAAGTAACAAGGCATTGAAGATATGGGAATTTCCATATTAGAGTGTATAGAATCCAACTTTTTTTTTTTACTATCCTATTACTATAGGATAATAACTTGCCAATTTTTAGGCAAAGATTAAGGTATACACAACCTACAATCCAGAAATACCATTTTTAGACCCATGTATGAGGACAAACTAGAAAATTAGATGCATGCAATTATCTATCTGTACAGAAATTGATAAAATTCTGTTATATTCATATTCTGGATACTACATAGAATAAAAATAAATGATGGCTATATATACAATTGAATATTAATAAATTTCAGAAACATTACTGAGCAACAGTAAGTTGCAGAGGACATACAGAATGATGGCACCATATAAAAGTTAAAAAACTTTAGAAACCTATAAAATAAGTCATTATATTTTATGATACATATGTAAATACTAAAATTATAAAAATCACAAGTATGATACACTACAGATACAGGAAATGATTGTCTCCACAGGAGACAAGGAAAAGGAACACAAGAGAAATACATTGGATGCTTTACATATGTTACACTTGTGCTCAAAAAAAGAAAAAAAAAGATATCTTAAGGAAACAGGAGGGGCATGAATATGGGTTTATTTTATATATATACATTTTCTCTGTATATTTTAATACTTCATAACTTCAGATATAAATTAAAAACAAAAATTTCTTTTAGCATCAATGAAAGAAGCATCAATACATGTTGATGTGAAAGCCACCCTCCTGTGGAGGAGGACAAAATTCTATTAACTAAATACAACTGAGCTTTAATGATTTCACAGTGATGGTGGCCTTCTCATCTTACATCTCCCTATCACTACTAGTCTATCACCCAAAACTTAATAGTGTTGTAAGAACGGTTATAAAATATTTACTCAATGCCAGTTATGGCAGCCCAAGCCATAATCCCAGACTCAGAAAGTTGAAGCAAGACTGCTATAAATTTGAGGTCAGCCAGATACATACAGCACAGCAAGACTTTGTCTCAACACAAAACAGCAGTAATAAAAACTTACTCCTCCGGGAGCCCTACGAGTTTGAGTTGAGGCCTGGAAAACCTTTGGTGGTTCGTCTCCTACTTTGGAATAAGTCATAACCGAGGAAGAACAAAATGAATGTCCATTTGGATCCATTGAAAGTTGACCCTAGTGGCAAAAGGAAGGTACATATTCAGATTATAAATATGAAGAATTCATGCCAAAAGTTCAGGTAAGTAAGTAACAATATTAACTATCAGTTATACTGAGGAAACTATAATACCAATGTAGTTTATCAAAATAATACCTGGAGTCTTTATCTCCTTCAATTTTGAGCACCAGTTTCTACTCATTCAGAATTCCTTACTTGTATGGACCATATGGCTCAGATTAATAAAGATGTTATACTCCTGAAATATGAGCTACTTATTTAGGCAGTGGTTACTCTCATTCAGTCTTGCCAATTAGTATCAAGTGTATTAAGTATGCGCCCAAACATTTTACACTTCTTATGGATACTAGATTACTACATTTTATAAAATCTATTTATAATGCACTAGATTTGGTCCTAAGTAAGCTATAGAATCCAAATTGTACTTGGAATTATTTAAGTCATCTACAGATTGAATTACATCATCTGATTTGGTGCTAATTTATAAGCAGAAGAGCATTAGTATTTTACAATATTGCTGCATGGATGTAATGCAGAATGTAAAAATCATTCCTGAAATTATTGTCTTCAGAGTTTTTAATATTATAACTCAATTTATTAAATGTTATACAACTTTATGAGTAGGTAGGTTATTAATATGCAAATTCATAGAAAAATGTGCACTTACAATAGTGAGTCAGGAAAGTATTTTTAAGGATTTTTTTTATTGTGAAAGTCAACTAATGTAAGATAGATTTAGTGAGGTATGACTTCTTCAATTGGATAAAATGGAAAATAGCACACTGTAAGTGGTACAAATCATTTAAACTTTTTTATGTGTATTTATAAATTATGTAAGTACTGAAGATGGGTTATTTAAGATATACTTTTTAGCCACTGTAGACTATGGTTAAGTGATATTCGAAAGTCATCACAATATATATAGTACTAATAACTAAAATACTGCCTCCCATCACTTTATTTCTCATACTTACAAAGTTTCTTTGTAATTCCTGCATGCCATTTCGCATATTAGACATTATTCGGTCTATTGTCTGAAAGTGGTTGACATCTGTGTGCTAAAGGATATAAACACATATATTATTAACTACAACACTAAAGAAGCACATGAACCTTCCCAAAATAGCTGAAACATATTTCTTTGATTTATCTAGAGAACTGTCATGCAGTCATCAACTAAGCAAAAATGATTTAAGGACTATGCAAAAAAAAAAGTTTTGTTAAAGAAAAAAAACGAAGCATATGCAACATTCCAAACATCCAAGAAACATGATGACTAGGAAGTTATAACAGTTCAGATATACATACATACATACATACATATATATATATATATATATATATATATATATGCATACATCTATCACTTGCTAGCTTTCTTGAAACAATTTGGCAGATAAATATCGAATGACACATTCTTGGCTGGAGGAACTCCAAATTAAATAAATTTCATTTTTTCCTTCCTTCTTCTCTGTCAACATCCCACATGCAACGTAGTCAAATCTGGTTATAAGATAACACTGGAATTGAATGGCTGCAAGAGCTGCCCGAGTAACAGCTCTCCTCTGAGTGGCAAGGTGCAGGTGAAGGAGGGCACAACAGGCCTCCAGTTTTCTGTGTGCTGCCACCCACAGGCCACACCCTAGAAACAGGATGCAGGCTCTTTGAAAAGCATAGTGAAGCATTTCCTCCAGAAATGTGATTCTGTCAAGATTCATTTTGTAGGAACTCTGCTTTGGGATGTCCCATTGAAGAAAGTGTGTGGCCAGCAGTAGTCAGTGGAGGCCAGGGGTGCTGCTAAATACCCCCCATGCAGAGGACAGCTGAAGAACAAAGAATTGTCTAGCTCCAAGTCTCAGTCATGCTGAAGCTGAGAATCCTGCTCTACAACAAACTGCTACGACTCTAGTTGAATCACTGGAACATTCACCAGAAAAAGAAACAAGATGCACGGTTCTAGTGTGTCATCTGATGCTGCACCTGCTGTCATGAGCCGAGCAGGAGTCAGCTGAATGCTAGGAGCACCACAGACCCGGGCTGGCATTTCAGTCTTTCTGGAGATTCTTGTGCTCTATGTAAACTTGGGTCTCACTCAAATTTTTTTTAAAAAAATTCATATACGTGTGTGTGTGTGTGTGCGCGTGTGTGTATGTGTGTGTGTGTGTGTAGTGTTTGTGTGTATCTGCATGAGGCCCACGTTGCCATCAGGTGTTTTTCTCCCTTGTTATCCACTTTCATTGTTAAGGCCAAGTATCTCGGCTGAATCTACAGTTCACCAGTTGCCCACAGGATCTTCTGTCTTTGTCTCCAGAGCAATTGGGATTTCATAATTGAGCAGCTTCAATGTAGGTTCTGGGAACCTCAACTCTGTTCTTTACATTTGTGAGGTAGGTGCTTTATCCCCAGTCCCATCAACAAAAACTTACTAAAGGCCTCACCCTACTTTATTGGGTTTTTACTAATAATAAAAAAGAGGGTGAGGAAAAATGAATTCCTTCCAAGAATATGTAGTTAATACAGTACAGAACAATAAAGCCATATTAAAGCAAGTTACTGATAAATCTGTGGGTACACTAAAAATGGAAGGAGACAATATTACTCATATAACTAAGTACAATTTCGCAAATATGCTGAATATTTTAGTTGAGCATTAGGTTGAGAATCAAGGCCTGTATTATAGATGCAATTCATAGAGGATGGAAGAGTTAAGTCAAGAAAGGGAGGAGAAGCTGGAGAGATGGCTCAGGAGTTAAGACTATGTTGCAAGCAGAAGGTCCTGAGTTCAGATTCCTGGTCCCACGTAAAATGCCTGGTGGATACAGGGTGGCCTGCACATTCGGCCGGGCAGATGGTGGGAAATCCAAGAGTGAAACAAGAAGGAAGTACAAGCAATCATAGATGATTCCCCAAGTCACCCTTGGTCCTCCACAGGGACACACAAAATAATTTTTTTTAAAAAAAAAAGGGGGAGGAAAAGAAAGGAAAAAATTCAGATGATATGCTGTCCTCATTTCACTGTAGAATTAGTTATGAAAGATGTATCTGTTCTTGCTCTTACGTGTGCAATATAAAGGTAGGAGTTGAGATTCTAGCACTTGAATATTGTCTCTTGTTTTCCAACAGCATTAATTCCTTTCCATCATCCAAGTACTGACTCCTTCAATCTCAGCCACTGTCTCACCACTGTCTACATACGATCACACTGCTTCATCTCTTTCAGAGTACTGTGGCTATCTGAAATTACTTTGCCTTTTCTCACTTAAGTTCCTCTATCTCAGGAATAGGGAAGTAGCTCTGTAGTAAGGGATTGATCGGCAGCTCAGCTCAATTCTAAGTCTATCTGACCAATTCATAGATGCCTTGAGAGAAAAGAGGTAGAGAAAAGAGGAAAGGAGCAAGGGAGGGGGGGAAAGGGGGGAAAGGGAAAGAGGGAGAGAGAGAGGGAGGGAGAGAGAGAAGGTTCATGAGAGAAAGCTAGAGGACAACTCTGGGAAGTTAGTTTTCTTCTTCCACCACGTGGGCTTCTGGGGATCAAACTCAGGTCACCAGTTTACACGCAGATGCTTTACCTGCTGAACTAGCTCACCAGCCCCCACTTATCTCTTAAACTAGATAATTTTCCTTTGTGACCAAGGTCATTGCCAAGTAGATGCTATGACTAATATTTTATACTTACAGGTACAATGTTTTTTTTTTTAAGAGAGAATACGGTTCTAAAACCATTTTGATGATAGTCAATCAATTAATCAGTTCTGATAACTCCCACATTGCTGCATATAACCTGAAGAAATTTCCAGTTATAGTTTTTTTTTTCATTTTTTTATCGACTATCCATTTATACTCTAGAGCCATGAGATCTTCCAAATTTATTAGTTCTTGGGCTTCAGGTAATTTAGTACTTGGCCGTTTTCTCTGTTACAAATCCTGCCTTTCTCCTTCGTGCTTTTCCTGGCTTCATGATAGTCCTTAGGGGTCAAAATGTCTTCTCTGATTGACTCCATCAATTCCTCTGGAAAGATTTGAGTTGCAGGCTCTTTCCTCTGGTGCTGCATGAGCTCCCCACCACTTTACTAGCACCTCTGTGACACACTGTTTACCTGTCCCACTAAACACTCTGCTCGGAAAGGATAAATATGTCCAACTTTAGAGAAATAAATGGTTCAATCTAATACTGAATAATAAAATAAACTCTTCACATGCTATGGATAGAAATGCTCCGAGTTTCAGCTATTCTCTGCTAGTCCTCGGAAGCTCTTGAGTGTGAGACAGGAATGCACACGGGACAGAGTGAGTGGTTCTGTGAGGTGGTCATGCTGTGGACAGGCAAGACAAACAGCAAAGACCACTGGTAACAACATCACAGAGAAAGAAGCCAATCTGAGGTTCTCTAATATTATTTTTCCCCATGTAAAAAGTCATTTCGAACATGCAGAAAGCCATGTGGAAGCTTCTTAACATTCAATACAATTAGGGAATCCCTCTGAAAATCAAGTAAATATTCTCCCAAAATCTAGTTCTTATTTCTGAAGATTACTTATATATTTTGATGAGACTTGTGTAATAACCCTGGAAAGAATGAAGATATTCTGAAGAGACACAAAAGCCCCTCTCTTTAACTATCAGATTTCTAAAACAATATTAAACTGAATGTTTTTCAGAAACTTAATGTGAGGAAAAGGAATAGACTGAAACCTGGTGGCAGCCAGAGGAACTTATCCCAGAGAAGGATTTCACAAGAGTCCCAGTAACTTGTCAGACCGCCTTGCAGGACAGTCTGCAGCCGAGACGTGACAGTCAGGGGTGGCAGGACCACACTGTGACCAGGACTCTTACTCAGGAATTTCTTTTGGCCCTTTATTTAAACCTAAATCTCATGCCGGGACCCCAAAGGTTGTTTTGGGAAGGGATCACACATCTTTCTTCTTCCTCTCCTAGTAAGACCACATTGACTAAATCTCCTTTGTCTGCTTTTCACTATTACCTGTCTATTTAATTGGCCCACTAAGGATCAAAGTGTAGCATGTCTTGGAATATCCAGGGCTCAGGCTCTGACCTTGAACACTTTGGCATATTACTTTAGAAAAGGATAAATTTCATACATGAGACAGGTTTCCAATGCAGAAACAAAAAAGCATTATGAAAGTTAGTGAGATGCATGTCAATTCACTCTGCTTGAGATAACGAAAACAAGCATTTGTCAGAAATGACACGAACCATACCACCAAGACTGCCAAAAGGCACAAGAGAGAAACTTGTTGCCTAGGAAAAAATATACAATCAATTTTGATTATATTGATTATGCTGTCACAGCTATGTAGCTCAAACATATAAACAGTACCAAATTTTATAATAAAAAGAATACTTTTAATAACCTGTGAATTCACTGCTGGGTCTGCAGAAACCTTGCAGCCAAACAAGGAAGCCACAGCATCACATCATAGACTATCAACCTTGATCCCTAGAGCCCACATGATGAAAGGAGAGAGCTGACATCTCAAAGTTGTGTGCATGTATATACACATACACACAGAAATAAACTATAAAAAGTATAACTAAAAATAAGCAATTAGAAAGTATAATATAAATATATTGTACTAAGCTGAAAAAAACTGTGTTATAGACAAAGATAAATGTTTCAAAAATAATTAAAACATAAGGCATAATGACTAAGATGAAATCATTTTTCATGGTGTAACTATTCTGTTTTTAAAAAGATCCATTATATTTATCAATCTTGTCTTAACCAATCAAAACTAAAAAATTTATCTATATTAATAAATTTTATGACTTAATAAATTCAAAGATCAGATCATATAATAAGTAACAGATTTAAGAAAGGGTAGAGTGTATGATAGGTAAAATGCTGTTAAATATATAGATAGAATGATCAAAATCAGTAGTTCACAAATTGTATTTCTTAACAAAATTGATGTTTCAGAAGGATTAAAAATTAAAAGTGTTGACTACTTGGACTCTCAAGGAAGTTTCCTGAGTAGAATGCACACTAAGCTAGGCATTCCTTTTCACACGAATGGCTTGCAAATATTTCCTTCCATTCTATGGACTGTCTCTCCGCCTTGCAGCTTCCTTTACAGTGATTTTCAAGTTGACACCATCCCATTTGTCTAATTTGCTGAGCATTAGTGATATTTCAGGTGTTCAATGGCATGTGTGCCCTGAAGGAGCCTGTTTCCCTCTCCTGCCCCGTGAGAACCCTGGACAACAGATATGGACAGAGGACAAGCCATCACCAAACAATCTGCCAGCTTCTTGATTTTGGAATTCCTAACCTGAAAATCTGTGAGAAACAAATTTCTATTGCTCGTAAGTGATTCGGTCTGTCTAAGGTGTTATAGCAGCTCAACTAGGGAGGCATGGCCAATTTACTTTAGATTTTCATTCAGATGCTGCTCTTGGACTTCTATATGCAGAACTGTCTTCTTACTTGACTTTCCTCTTCAGTCCTCACAGATATGCAACCACAATGACATCGATTTAAACAGTCTTTTCCAAGGCAAATGTAATTTGATGAACGCTAAAATGCTTACCAACTATAATTTCACATAATTTTCTCTTTGGTTACATTTCTTACTCGTTTCTGTTAAACATCCTGTGTTTCAAGCAAAAGTGCCCATGAAAGAGGCATCTATTTCAAGTCAGTAGATGACCAGTGGGGAGTTACAGCTGATGTGCACAAAACCTCCAATACGTTTCCGACTGAATTACAGACAGATCTTACTCTAGGCTTACAATTAAGGCAAGTCCTCCACAAAAGCTCTGAACTACTCATTTGTGCATATAAATTTGAAGAGCTTTACTTTCTCCTTGTTATGGCTAGAGCAGACACAGAAAATATTGTAATGCTCTGTTGACTTCTGGTGTTCCCAATTGATTTTCTTGTACTCCTGACTGATTTTAACTTCAGATGACTGAATAAAAGATTATTCACTATATAACATTAATATTGTACATGTAACATATGTAATGAGCCACTATACTAATGAAAACAAAACTAATTTGATTGTGTGAATATGATGCTTGGGAATAATATATATGAAAAAGAATGTGAAGATTATTGTCATCTTTTGAGTGGTAAGTACAATTACATTTTATTTTTGAATTTTTAAAAATATTTAGTGTGTTTATGTGTGCACTCATGTTCCATGGTACATGTACATGTAAACTTGCAGGAGTCTGTTCTCTCTTTCCACCATGCAGGAACCAAGGATGGAGCTCAGGTTGCCAAGCTTAGAGGCAAGCTCTTTATCTACTGAAACAACTTGCTGACTCTCTTGTTTTAACACATAGAAAATGTTATAAGAAGAAAAATACATCCAAAAGTAATGTTTTAATTTGGTTTATAATCATACAACCCTATTATCTTGAAAGTTTTTGGTAGCACAGCGAACTTCTAAAAGTGTTAACACATTGTTCCAGAATGCAATTTTTTGGCAATACTTCCCTTTTATATAAAGGGAGTATTTTATACAAAGGCACAAGTATTAAGCATACCTGTTGCCACAGATTATACTTTTATAATACTTTTTCCAGGTACCCATAGGATCTTCTCATTAATTGTCTCTAAAGGTCTTACAGGGCAGGAGTTAAGACTCTGCCTTGCAAGCAGAAGGATCCTGGGTTCAGATCTTAGGTCTCATGTAAATGTGCCAGGCAGAAATATACATAATAGGATAATACCCAAGCCTGCACTTCCAGCCCTGGTGAGCAGAGCCTGGGAAATTACAGAGTGAAGCAAAAAGTAGAACAATCCATGATGATTCCCAAAGTCACTCTTGGGCCTCCACAGGACCTCTGACAGACACAGACACAGACAGACAGACAGACACACATATAATAAAGTTAAAAAATAAAAGAACTTACAGTTAAGGAATCATTGTCATCATGCTGCCTTCTGTTATTACGGGCTCTTTCTCTGCTATCAGAGATACTGAACAAATCTCTTCCAAAAGGTTCAGCAAAATTTCTCATCATTTGTCGCATACTTTCTCGGTGGGCAAGAAAAGAATCTCTGTTAAAAACAACACAGAATATTAGATCAGAATTTAAATAAAACCAGGGAGCTAAATACTAAAAAGAAATCTGGGGCTACTATGATTGTTAAAATAACAAGAGTAGAATTTAGAAAAATAGATTTAATAAAAAACTAAGTATTTATAAATATGAAATATAAATGAAATCCTATTGTTATCTATAATTTAGTTTTAATTACACTAAATATACTTTCATTCATCCTAAATTCTATAAAATGATAAGTACAAAGCAACATATTTCAAGTAGTCTAAGGTGAAGAAAACAGTATAAAAGAAAAGAACCTGAAAATACTACTCTAAAGTTAGAGGTCACTTTGGGCAGTCTAGCATAATTCTAAATGATTAATAAAGAATACCAGCTCATTTTTAATTCTCCTTTATGATATGAAAGCATTGAAAACCCTAGCCATGTTCAGTAAAATTATAAAGATAATTTTATTTGCACAGACAAAGACAAAGGCACAGATAGCCTTCATGAGGCTTTTCTTTTCTTTCTTTTTTAGTAATCAGCAGGTTTTATTTTCCTAGAACTGAAATTGTCTTAAGAGTTCTCAGAGCTAAACTTCCACAGCTACAGTGAGCAATGTTTCTTCAGAGCCCAGGGGAGAAGTGAGAACAAGAGACATGAGGCAGAGGGCGAGAGGCTCAGAGGGGCCACGAGAGATGCCTGGACAAGATACGTTCCTGTCTTCTCAGGGAGCTACAAACTGATATGTGACATCACCAAGGGGACCGGATGGGGTATGACTCTGGAGGGAACACCAAAACCCCAGCTACAGAAAGTGTCATCAAGTAACACTGAAAGGAGCCTCCCAGTGCACCTCAGAATTGGGGCAAAGGTGGGGAGCACACAAAGGTTTAGAGGTTACTTCTTATAATTTTCTTTTATCAAAAATTTCCTTAAAAATGTCTTTTTCTTTATGTCTGGGTGATAGGTCTGACTACAGGCTGGCCTTGAGCATGCAGGAGCAGGGAGGGGGCAGCACTGGTTTCCCCAAGTCACCCATCTCTGGCCTGAGGCTCTAACCCAACGAGTGTGTCAACCCTTCAAATCTCATTCTCTCCAGTCCTTGGCCCTAACAACTCAGAAGCCTGCAAACGTCTTCTGATGATAAACTACAGCTCTTAGAACTCCGGAGTCAGCAAACGAAGAATGGGTGTTCTCAATCACCCCAGGTTTATGGAAGGAGGACCTCTCCCACAGGCTGTCTCCCTTTTCCTGAGTTTAGGCAGATGGGAAAACAGGCATGGGAGCGGGGGCTCAGTGCCTGCTCAGGCCCCAGGAACCTTATTTTCTCCTGTCCCACTCAGCCCAGAGGTCTAGAATTCCTACAGGAGGAGAGGGTGCCAGGCAGAAACAACAGCCCAGGTTGTTCCCAACAGAAGCCTGGGAACAAATCTGAATGGAGACAATGGCCTCATCTTGTCTCAGGACACAGAAGATATGGCCTGGACTTGGGTCACAGGGTGGAGGTAGTGTGAGGGTGTCAGTTTTTAGGGGAGACTAAAGAGAAAGTGAGTGGAGGAGGAGGAAAGGAGGGTTGTGTGGGAAAGGGACTCCCAGTTTGCAGGCCATGGCCCCTTTCCCCAGCAGCACCCAGACAGCAGCAGGATGGGGCAGGCTCCTCTTGAAACGCTGGTGGCTGTGGGCTCTCCTGATCTCTGACGACCCGGGCCTCAGCCCCTTCCTCGGCAGCTTCTTCCTCCACTTCCTCGGAAGGAGGACCGGTCAGAGCCCAGCTCTGGGGGTGCTGTTCTTTTCCACCTCCACAGGGAGTGACCTCCCGACCTCCCACCCTCCTTATCCTCCCCTTCGAGGTCTTCTGATTCCTGGGGACGCTTAGGGGAGTCCTCCAGCATGTCCCCTGCTCTCCTTTCAGAATTCTCTATAAATTCTATTCATCTTGTTCTATGACCCAAAAGTCTATCAACTACCAGTAACCTCAAGCAAAAAGAACTTTTCCTTTCAATTATGTAGCATAAGGGAGCTCAGATTTACTTACACATTACTTTATAGATAAAAGAGCATATGGCTGGAGGCATAGCTTGGTGGTGCAGTGTTACCTAGAATTCGAGAAGCCCTGGCTTCAAGCCCCAGTACAGGCAGGAGGCATGAGCCCAAGGTCATGCTCAGCTACATAGTGAATTTGACACCAGCCTGGGAGAGAGGAGACCCTGTCTCAAAAAGGGAGGGTGTTACATTTAACTTCTCTGTTGCTGTGAGACAATACTCATAGCCAACTTAAGGGAGCAAAGGAGCGAAAACGTGATTTATTTTATTTATGGTGGAGTGGGGAATACAGTCATTATGGTGGAAAAGGCATGGCAGGAGGCAGAAGCTGGAGGTCAGTTCTGGTCACAGTCGCTGTGGAGTCAGAGCATACAAGTAGCTAACTGCAGTAAGCTAAATCTCAAGACCTGCCCGCCTGTGATGTGCCTGTGTGTGTTAGGAGGCTCCACCTCCTAACGGTGCCATGACCTTCCCAACCATGACTATCAGCTCAGGATGTCAAGCACACAAGCCCGTGTGGGACAGCTCACACCCACCACCACAGGAGGGGAGGCACAGTGCAGAACCAGTCACACACGAGGCCCACGAAACAAGAATGAACACACACCGTGGGCTCTCTCCACTCGCCCCTTTACTCACCTGTGCTCCTACTCCATTGGGACTTTTGCTGCCCACAGAGAGAGAAGCTATTTCCACCCCTTCAGCTAATCCTCTCTGGAAATGTCTCACAGACACTCCAGAAGTGTGCTTTACTAATCTAGACACTTCTCAATCAAATAAACCGATCGTCAAGATTAAACGTGACAAGTTTTGTCAGCATATTTTTGTCTTTTCTAGAATTTCATATAATGCAATTGTGTATTGTGGGGTTTTTTGTATCTAGCATCTGTCACTTAGCAAAATGTTTTTGTGATTTATTCATGTTGTTCTACTTAAGTTAACAGTTTATTATGAAATCTGTTTTGTGTATATGATTATATCATAATATAATCACAAAGCTATCTAGTTCCTGGCTATTCTAAATAAGGTTTCTAGAAGCACTTGTGTGACTGACTAGTCTTTGTGCATACATATTTCAGGGTTTTTTTTTTTTGGCAAACTGTTAGTAGTAGGGCTGCTGGGTTGTACAAAAAGAGTATGTTAACTTTAAAAACTATATTCCTGTTTGAGGGTATTGCCAAGTTTTTAAAATTTGAACTATTTAAGTAATGGTATATCTCTGGTGCTTTAGTTTGTATTATTTGTCATTTATATATTTGTTTTAATTAAATTTATATACAAATATTTCTTGCCCATTTAAAAAAACTGTTACTGATTTGTAAGACTCCTTTATGTATTCTAAATGCAAGACTTTTATTAAAATATGCTATTTTGTAAGTAATGATAGTGTCTTTTTGTTTTTTAACATATCAACTACACCCACAGTCATGAATCTTTGTTATGATTATTTTAAAGTAATGTTGAAGTTTGTCTGCATGTTTGCCCCAAACATGGGATGAACTTCTGAAAATGCTTCTAATAAGCTGGATATTAACAGAAGGGATAGGATATCACCCCAGGCTCTGTTTTATGTGCTTCCTCATTTAAAGTGACTCACTTTAGGGGACGTGTTACCACTTATGTAGGCCTGTGCAGAGGGAACTTAGATTTTGGAAACTAGTTAACAGCCGTGAACAGGAATAAACTTGGAAACAGATCTTCCTTTAGACAAATCTGAGTTGATCCCAGGCTTAACTGAATTGACTGCAGCCTTCTGAGGCTTAAGTCAAAATCACCCAGCTAAGCTTCC
Organism: Typhlomys cinereus; assembly: GCA_023101885.1. Classification (NCBI taxonomy): domain Eukaryota; kingdom Metazoa; phylum Chordata; class Mammalia; order Rodentia; family Platacanthomyidae; genus Typhlomys; species Typhlomys cinereus. The sequence goes on along the minus strand of JALPQD010000065.1, from coordinate 4,406,038 downwards.
TGACCAACAGAAATTATAACACAGTCAGTATTTCAGGTGTGTAAGTTGCAGCACAATAGATAACTGATACATATCACATTCCAAGAATAAACTTCAATGCAATTAAAAAACACCCTCAATTGAGGGTGGGGCTCCTCAGACACACAGATGGTCTCACTCTAAAGCAGCTGAAATAAGTACGAGAAGCCTATGAAACTTGTAATCAGCAGATACAAGTTCCATGTATTAAGTAAAATAACCAGATCAGAGAAATTTTATTTTAAATATGAATTCCCTTACCTTTGCAATGGAAGTCACTGGAAGGGAGAAGGGAGGAAATACCTCCAATGGAGATAAATGTTTAGTAAGCTCCACAATTAAGAAGCTCTTCACTGAGGAATAATAATAATCCAAAGAATCAAAGAAATATTGGACAAGCAGGATAAATGCACTAAACATTACGAGTCAAGTATTAAGGTTGATAGCTCTTGTATAGGAGGACTTACACTCTTTTACACATCTTAAATTTAAGTTTATAAAGCCTGGCTATTGTTCAGCATCCTACTGATGCTGTAACAAATAACTACTAACTCTGTGACAAAACAATACAAATTTAACATCTTACAGTAGAACTTCAAAGCCCAACATGGGCTAAAATCAAGGCATTGGTAAGTTGTTTTTTCTGGAATCATTTCACCCAATGTCTTTTCTAGTTCCTAAAGACTGTGTTCCTCAGCTTGTGACCACTTTCAGAAAGCTGTAATAGCAACTTCTGCATTTAAAAGATTCCAGTGATTGAACCGAGCTCTCCAGGATAATCTAGGCTAATCTCTATTTTATGGCTAGCTGATTACATCGATTCTTCCTCTGTAACCACAATTCCTCCTTGCCCATATAACAATGTATTTTTTTCCAGAAATTAGGATATGAATATCTTTACAGGAACAAGTATTCTGCTTACCACAGACAGACATGTTCCTAAAATAACATTATTTAAAATGGGGCTGAGGAAACAGCTCAATGGTTTAAGTCCTTGCCACCTACACAGAGGGACCTGAGTTCAGATCCCCAGATTCCACGTAAAAATGCTAGGCAGGTGTGGCCTGTAATTCTACCTCTGAAAGGCAGAGCCTGGGAACCCCCAGAGCAAGCTAGTCAGAGCCAATCCTTATGATGTGCATTGGGTTTAATTACAAAGCCTTCTCACAACAATAAGGTAAGAGAGTGATGGAGAATAGTTCCCTAAAGGCCTGCTCTGGGTTTAGAGACTTGGGCTCATAATAATAAGGTGGATGAGCAATGGAGACTGATTCCTGATGTCACCCTTGGACCTCCACAGGGACACACACTCAAGTTCCCATGTGTACACACACCCATCCATGTGTTCCCACCTACTTGCAAACACATGTGCACACACACACACACACACACACACACACATCCACAATCTCCATCCACACATTTTATGTTTTTGAGGAAAAAAACATCCATTTCTGCTAAGTCTGCACAGAATTGCTAAACGTGATGGGTTGTCTCTGAATTATAGTTTTTTATTAAAGAACACAATCCTGAATTAGGACTAGCTAAAAAAGAGACACTGCTCTTTCTCAACTAATGGACTAACCTGTACCTATTATTTCCTGTTATAATTCTAAAGGAATCATGAAATCCTTTCCAAGACTACTAAATGATCATAAAGTTTTTTAAAACTCAATGAGCAGTATTTATTAAATCCAAAATTACATGTTTTATTTTGAAAAGGCTTCTAATATACTTTCCTTCCCTATTCTCCAGAATTCTTCTCTAAAGCTTGTCTTCTTTCCTATGACATATAAATATTTCAAAATAGTCATCTGTGTTTTTTCTTCCTGGTATGGAATTCATGTCCTTATTTCCTTCCAAATAATTTAATTCTGTCCTTTACCTATATATTGTAATTGGGAGGATTTCCATTTACCTTTAAGCTAGTAAACCCTAGAAAATCCTTCCTCTTTAAAGAATTTAAGGCGAATCCTTCCTCTTTCTGCTGAATTTCAGCAATATATAACACCTATAATTTTGGGGAAAATAGTTTTAAGCTTTGATGGATAAGCTGCGTTTTCACTTGGGATCTGGGATCCAGACTCAAGTTCTTCTGCTTCTGATGTACAGGCTTAACCCCTCAGCCAACTCTCTAGCCCAGGAACGTTTTTTTTTAATCTGTTTAAGTTGTATTTGAATTCTTTTCACACAGGCCATCTCCTGTAGACTCACTATGCAGCAGAGGCTGACCATGAACTCCTGATCCTCTGGTCTCCTACCTCCAAAAGAGGTAGGTCCACCCTACTTGGTTCAATATCTACGTTTTTCATATTCAGAGGTCAGAAAGACCCAAGGCACAGTTGGGTTCTTATGCAAAAAAACAAAGGACATGAGGTCCACATCGGTGCCAGAAGATGTCTCTCAGATGGGCAACACAGGTCTCGAGACACCAGCCAGCTGGGGACCAAGAGTCAGATCTCCTGGCTCTTTCTAGAAGAGGGGGCAAAAATGAGGCTTTCAACCTGCTCCTAGGCATCAACATTGCTGGGCTGCTTTCCCAGGATCGGTCTCTTCATGCCCGCCTTGCAACACAGAACAGCATGACAATCACCGCTTGGAGCTCCGCAAGTATCCTTCCACAAGCGTTGTAACAGTCAACCCTCACACGTTGTGGGGACATTCACTTACCCACCACCACGCCCACCTGAACTCAAAGACAGCCACGGGTCTATGGTGGCTGGCAGTGAGAACATGTGGGATGGTCCTTGACAAAGGACTTCCCCTGTTGCCAGTCACAGCCATGAGCTTTATGTGAGCTGTCTTACGCTGTCTCTGTTGGTTTTTCTCCCGGAGAAAAGATTAAGCTTTCCTATTTTGTATCATCACACACAGAGTAGTAGGGATAAACATGTGTGTTGCACGTAATATTTCACTTCCTTTATTGAGATAAATATTTTCCTTCTTTGAAAATATACTTCCTCACATATCCTTCACATAAGTGAGCAAAATTATAATTACTTAAAGGTTTTGTCTATTAATTCTAGTATCTTGGTAATTTCAGAATGAAATATCTTTTATCTAGAGGATGAGTCACATTTTTAAAAATTTTATTTTTTTTGTGTGTGTGTGTGTGTGTGTGTGTGTGTGTGTGAGAGAGAGAGAGAGAGAGAGGGTACTATATGTCCCTGTGGAAGCCCAAGGGTGACTTTGGAAATCATCCACAATTGCTTCTACTTCCTTTCTGCTTCACTCTGCCATTTCTCTGGCTCTGCCCACAAGGGCCGAAAGTGTAGTTTGCCACCATTTGTTTTTACTTGGGAACTGGGATCCAAACTCAGGATCTTCTGCTTGAAAGGAAGGGATGCATCATATTTTTATGTTAAATAATTTATTTTATCTACATACTATAACTATGAAGTTGTGAAATTATGATTTTTTTTTTTGCTGTAACTCTTTTCTACTTTTCTGCTTTGCAGAGTAATCCATTTAGTGATCCACTAGCTGGTTCCTCCTAATTTCTGTTGATGGGCAAACTTTATACAAAGTCTGAGAAAAATGTTACCTAAGTATCTGAAGACCAAAGATGCTCTTAGCTCAACAGAATGAAAAAAGTCTGAAAAGAGGTCAGAAATCAAAAAATTTTCACCCAAATTAGTAAATTGAATCTCTTTAGATATACGTTGAGTATTAACTGGAGAGTCACTGTAATTGTACTAAATTAACTTACAAAATATAATTAAATGAAGGTATGAGTGTATTAGGGTATTGAAGTTATGAATATACTGAAAAATCTAATATATCACAAATATGTATATATAAGATGTATCATATAACATATACATAATTCATAAAGAACCTAAAGATCATTCTCCATTAATTCTTGTGAGATTTTACTATTTTGATGGTTTTCTAACTTTATTCCAAGTCTAATCCACGTTTCAGATAACATCATGCTATTTACAGGTTGTACAAGTACCTTATAATGAAATATTCTTTTTTTTCCACAATCAAAAATATTTTATTTATTTATTTACTTATTCATTCCCTTAGTTATGAGACAGGTTCTTTCTATGTAACCCAGGCCAATCAAACTTTTGATTTCTTCTATCTTTAATTTTCTATTTAACTAACAAATCATAGTTCCATGTTTATGAAATATAAGGTTATACATGAATACATTGTGGAATGATTCAGTCAAAATAATTAGTGCACATATCTATTACCCTTCAGTCAAATAATTAGTACACATATCTATTACTCTTCATAGTACTGATTTTTTGTAGTTAGAACATTTTTAAAAATTTGTTCTTTTACCAATTTTGAAATGTACATTGTGATCTATAACAACTATGCTAAAAATTTTTTAATACATTTTTTATTATTTCAGCTCATACAAACTTAATAGGTACACCAGTTCCCTCCCTCCCTCCTCCTCCCCCCCGAACCCCCTGCTCCACCCTCCTCTCCACCTTCCCTCCCATCCCCCAATAAATTGTCATTTATTTCACATTTATTTCACATTTATTATGTACATCATGAAATGTGTTATCTTCAACGAAACAGATCACCTAATAATAAAAAATGTTATTTTGCCTTCACTTCTTTGACCATTTTACCTATGCTGATCATAGTTTCTAACTTTTATATCCATTTCTCTTTAACTAACAGTATTTCTGACAGGGCCAGTCTACTAGAAACAAACTTGAATTTTTGTTTATACAAGAAACATTTTATTTCTTCTTTACTTTTGAATATTTTTGCAGGGTACAGAATTCTGGGTTGATTTTTTTTTCTTTCAACACTTAAAATTATTCCATTCCATTCTTTTCTTGGTTACACAACTTCTGAAGAAAAGTCAGGAAAATATCTTTGTTCTTCAAAGAGGAAGAAGGTCTGTTCCCCTCACCACTCCTCGACTTCGAGAATCTATTCCTTATTTTTTTTACTTTCTGAAGTTCAAATATGAAGTGCTCAAGTTTGCTTTTTTGTTGTTGTTATTCATCCTATTTGGTGTTCTTTGAGCTTCCTGGATCTGTAGTTGTAGTCATGATAATTTGGTGCAAATTCTTAAGTTATTATTGCTACAAATATTCCTTTTAGTCCTTTGTTTTTCTTCTTTGACTTTGGTATTCCCATTATATATATCTCATAACTTATCTAGTTGTTCAAAGTCTTTGTTCTATTTTCTTCGGTCTTCCTTCTCTTTGCTTTTTCAGTTTTGGAATTTTCTACTGTCATCTTTGAGCTAAGAGATTTCTTTACTCAGTGTACAGCCTAATAACCCTACCAAAGCATTCTTCATTTATTACCGTGTGTGTGTGTGTGTGTGTGTGCCTGTACATGTATGTGCGCAGGCTCAGAGCAAGAGGGTGCCAAGTGTCTTCCTCCATGGCTTCCCACTTATTCCTTAGAGACAGGATCTCTAAGTGAATATGACGCTTGTCATTTGGCTTGGCAGCTTCCCAGGTCTGCCCTTCTCTGCCCCTTGATGCTGGTTTCCCAGCTTACATGGCTGGAACTGGCTTATATCTGTAGTTGCTAGTTTGCTGGTTTCTTTCATTAGATCTGTTCACATAGTTTTTTTAGTCATGGTTTGGTAAATCAAACATGAATGCTGTATCTGACTCTGGTTTAGCTGTTTTCTGCTTTTTAACATGCCTGTATCTTTTTGTTGGTGGCTGCACAATGCAGACTGGCTGTGAAGAAAAGCACTTGTGTGGGGAGACTGTTCTGTAGCCCTAAAGCTAGGTCAGACTTTTGGGGTGTCCACCTCTGGACTGTGAATTTCGCCAGTGCTCCTTAAACCTCCTTTAGTGGAACAGGATTCTAGTGGGGTCTGAGGTTCTGCTGGGTAGTTAGGTTTTGTAAACAGCAGCAGCAAAATGTTTGTCCTAAGCACATGCTTAGGGAAGGACAGAAGGCTCAGGAAGATCTCAAATGATTACTTCCATCCTCTCACTCGATTCCCAAAGTAAGAAGGTTTCTCCAATATTCAAGGTGAGGGATTTTTTTTATGGGATAATTCCTAAGTCACACCTTCCCCCACACACACATTGCTACTGCGTCCTTCTGGAGTTTTTAATTCATAGTCACTTCATAGTCAGCCTCTAGCAATTTGTCTTATCCTACCGATACACCCTGTCCTGGGTTTCTACACAAATAAACTGATGTTGGTACTTGCCTGCTTCCGATTGTCTGGCAAAGAGTTGAGCTTCGTACATGTCAGGAAGCTTTGCAGGATTTTCTGTATTTTTATCTTACTAATAGGAGTGAAAGATACTGGAAGTCTAACAGACCCTTCCTAGATTTCGGTTTGCTAAAGTTTTAGTAAAATTACAAGCAATGAGAAAGCCATGGTGATTCACAATCTAAACAGACACCAGACAACTGGACAGTTCATGTTTCAGCACAGCAGAGGGCAGAAAGGTAACTCCTAAATCAAGATCTGAAGATCAAGTTACTTGAAAATTAAGCAATCAAAGTTTGGTAACTCTATCTACTTTTGATTTGAAGAATCAGTTTCAAACAGTTCTAAAGCAGGAAAACAAATGTCTGAAGAATCATTTCTTCCTAATTTTCACCTCGAAAATCAGATGATTACAAAATATTTATTACACCTTTCCATAAAGGGTGTCACAGAATTTCATGTCATCTGACATTTAAAAGATGCAATTCAAAAGGAAAGAATTCTTTTGCTTAGAATGCCAAGATCATAGAATAATCAGTTTAGTACAAGTATTGGTTTTTTTATTAATATGTTAAGTCATTTAAGAAAAATACTAGGTTTTCCTTTAGACATACAAGATTTAACTGCACTAAAATAAAAAAAATTGGATTTTTTTGTTCTCATTGCACTGTAATTAGGCAAATGATTCACCAACTAATTATGACAATGCAGTAAGACCCTGTTTTAATAAAATAACCTAAAATATAAAATAAAATAAAAACAAGGCTGACAGATTTGAGTCTTTACTCACAACGGCTAAAATACAGCTTTTCTTCATAGATTTACCGGATTAGAATTTCATGTCTATAGTTCAGACTCTAAGCTCATGTTGCTACAACAAACAATATTTTGAATCATACTGGCCATTTCCAAACTTTTTCTGAATAATCAGTGTTTATTAGGGTACACCGTAGATACTGAACCTCATTAATTCACCTTTCCAATAGCTCCTTAATTATATTCACTCATTCATACACGAATACAAGTTTGAGAGAAAAATAATATATCTAAGAGAAAACCACATGGCCAGAAGGGGTAAGCTTTTGAAAAACTTTACATTTTTAACCAAGTCACAATATGATTTAAGAAGCAGATATAATATAGCAGAACATATTCTAAAGCAAATTTTCAGTTCTGAAGTATAGATACAAATTTTTTAAAAATTTAAAATATACAACGAAACAACAAATTTTAAAATCTATTTCTTTGCTGGGTAAACATTCAAGAAACACTGCTGTGAGTAGCTAAAATACTGAAACGAGCTATTTTAACTCAAAAGCACTGGTGTAAATTTTACTTTTTTGAAATTTTTAACTCTATCAATTTGATAGATTATATCAACCCAAAAGCAATAATTATAATTTTTATCTCCAAGCAGTTTACAAGTATTTGTCTCTACTTTTGGATAATTAGTAAAACTGTGTTTACAATGGTTACCATTTATTATGAAACCAAAAGCTATTTAGAAAATAGTAATTCTAATCAGACAATGCCAACATCAACAGCGGCATTTGTCTAATGAAAATAATTATTGCCAGCAACCAAGAAAATAGTACAAATTAACTACATGATAGCCCATAAGGACACTAAAACACCAAACACTATCTATTGAATGTTTTCTATGTTAATCTGTCCAGTAGAAAACTCAATGGCCAAATATAAAGTGAGTAAGAGCGACAATCTTCATATTAAAAAGGGGGTATGAGCTAGCTATGTGTTCTACTGCTGTATTAATTCTTAAGGTCAGTGGATGATTTAGTAAGTTTGCATTTAATGAATTCCTTATGTTTAACGAATATTCTTTTTTGTTAAAGTTGGGATTAAAGTGGTGGGTCAAATGACAGATAACCCAAAACATAAACCCAATTCTCTTCTTCATTTATCCTCAGGTGTGCTTATTCTACGCATAGCAAATTGTTTAAAGAAATTATAAGCATGAGTCAGTTCTATAAAGTTAATCACAACCACTCCATCTTATATTTTTTAATGGCTGCTTGTATCCAAAAGCCACAGAAGTGTAACTCTTCTACCGAGCATGGGGAAGGGAGCGTTTTGATGTAAGCCTGTTTGTTGTCTGTTACTATTTCTGATCCTGACTCTTGGGTTCTTGCCTGCTCAGAGTCATCCAGCAGTTTAAATTACACCCCAACTGGACATTTTAAAGACGCCACTAATTTCATATCCAATTACACGTTTAATTAAGTCATGGCTCCTTGGATATAACAAACAGGCAGCCCAAGAAAACTCGATAAAGGTGAAACCAAGCTTTTCCAGGCTGCGTCCCTGAGCGTCACGGATCAGGCGCTCCGGGAGAACAAATCCTTTCCAAACAGAGGGGCCGCGAGGGAAGCGGGCAAAGAAAACAAACGGCGAGGCCACGGCCACGGCCACGACCACGCGTGGGACGTGGCCGCACAAGCTCCATCTCCGTGGGCGCCCGCGGCCACGACCCCCATCGCCTGGAAACTGCCGTTTGCCCAAGTTTGCCTTAAGAAACCGTCGCCCCGTAAACGACTCCCACCCGGGTCTGGACTTACAGCAGCTGTGCAAAGCACCCTGTGACCCCAAAGTGCACCAGGAGTTGGGCAACACCCCAGTTGTGGCCGCCGCGCTCCAAGCCGCGCCCCGCAGCCTCCAGCGACGCCGCTCTCGCGCCTCGACTCTGAAGTCCTCGCGTACGCACCCCACTGCTCGCACCCCATCCCCTCCCTCACCGTCCCCTCTACCCCCGCCCCAGGCTCCGCGCCCCTCGCTCCGCGCCCCTCTTCCCCGACCCCCTGCCCCTCGTCCCGCCCGTCCTCGCCCCTCGCCCCCCAGCCCCGCCCGTCCTCGCCCCCCAGCCCCGCCCGTCCTCGCCCCCCAGCCCCGCCCGTCCTCGCCCCCCCAGCCCCGCCCGTCCTCGCCCCTCGCCCCCGAGCCCCGCCCGTCCTCGCCCCCCAGCCCCGCCCGTCCTCGCCCCCCAGCCCCGCCCGTCCTCGCCCCTCGCCCCCCAGCCCCGCCCGTCCTCGCCCCCCAGCCCCGCTCGTCCTCGCCCCTCGCCCCCCGAGCCCCGCCCGTCCTCGCCCCTCGCCCCCCAGCCCCGCCCGTCCTCGCCCCTCGCCCCCCAGCCCCGCCCGTCCTCGCCCCTCGCCCCCCAGCCCCGCCCGTCCTCGCCCCCCAGCCCCGCCCGTCCTCGCCCCTCGCCCCCCAGCCCCACCCGTCCTCGCCCGCGGCCCCGGAGTCCCTCCCTCACCCCGCCGCTCCCCGCAGGCCGCTCCCCGCGCCCTTCCCGACCCGCCGGGTCCCCTGAGCCGAGCGCCGCGCCCCAACTTACGAGAAGAAGGGATCGTCCTCAAAGCCGCTGCTCAGCATCCCGAACATCGTGACCCCGCGGCGGGCGGCGGGCGCGAGGTGGAAATGGGCGCAGCTCGCCGCAACCGCGACCCGCCAGCTCCCGGCTCGCTCCCGCGCGTCTGCCGACCGCCTGCGCTGCGAGCCTGGAGGCGGGGCGTGGCGCAAGGCTGTTTCCCCATTGGCCGATGCGCTCTGACGTCATCACCGAGAGGCGGGAACAATGTGAGGGCTGCCATGGCAACCGTTGTCAACACACAGAAGACGAGAAGTTTGGCCCTAGACATCCCAAGCAACCTTTCTGCCTGCCTTGTTATCTGAGCTGCGGGAAGCCAAACACTAGACACCCCCCTCCTTGGTGACCTTGGTTCAGTCGTCCTTGGCCCAGAGGCCTAAGGTGGTTTGGTTTTTTTTTTTTGAGAAATAGAAATCAGTCAAGATTTGCCTGTCGTGTTCTGTCATCCATAGGAGTGAATCATGTATTTGAAATATTCTCTTGTAGCTGCTCCAATAATGAGGGAGAAATGTGCGAAAAGTTTTTACAATTAGCAAAGAGCGTATTCACTTCTTGAAGGAAAGGGGATGAAGCCTGCCAGGTCTCAAAAAATTGTTAAACCTGTAACTCAAAGCAGTGTTTCTCAACATGTAGACATGGAATCAGGGAAAGAAAAGGAAAAAAAAAACCCAGATGAAGTTACTCTCTTTTGGTATTCTCCATGTCTGTACTTCAAGATCAGTTCTCGGGTTTAAGCTGATAAATCTAACCCCCTTTAGCATTCTCAACAGCAAGATTCCCACGCAAAACCTCAAGCAAACAGCCATATCCAACTAAAATTCCATTACTCTTTTTTGTTATATTTTATAAAATGAGCACTCTATTTATGGCAAGGAAATTGGTTTTAAATTTAAATCAGTGCGATAATAAATGGCTAAGCTAAAATGTTTAAGGGAAAAAGCAATCTTTACTATCACAAGTGGGAGTAGGAAACTCAAATTACTGTGTTTTGGAAAGCACTACATGATAGCTTCCAACAACTGGAGACAGAGAAGACAGGAGCAAAAGAAAGAGAGGAGACGGAAATGTATCTTGCATAGCTGCTATTACTTCACGGTTCCTATACTCTTGGGGGAGATATTGCCTAGGAAGATGGAATCCATAGCTCTGCAGGACCCTGCGGATCAGACCGGTAGGTGGCAGGCTGCCAGGGCAGAGAAACACGTGGGGCCTGATTTGGAGGGGGCAGGAGTACTCAGAGCTATTTCAGGAACTGGACATTCAATCCTTTGGACCTTTATCCCACCCAAACTCGGGTTTCTCTGGCAGCCTAGTTTCTCTTCCCAAGAACAGAGGCTTAGACAGGGCAAACTTCACAGCCTGATACGATGACATGGCCCTTCCAGGAAATAAATAGGCTATTTTCCCCCCTCTGGCCTCAGAATGAAGCTCAGAAAGCATGAACTTATAAGTGAATTTTTACAATACCTGGAATCAGTTTCCCTTTAGTACAAGCACAGAATGTGAAATAGATCATATATTTTAAGGACAAAAAGTTTAACATGAATTGGAGTCAGTAGTGTGACAAATGATGATCTTAAACTAGTTCTAGATTAAAGGCAGATAACTGTGAGAAAAATTTTCCACTTGTTTTTGGGAAATTTAGGAGTTTTTCTTAGAACCACACTGCGTAAACATGAAAGCTTTGGACTAGGTTGGACTCTTGGCAAAATGATGGTGGAGGAAAGAGGAGAATTAGAACCAAAGAGATCTAGAGACATCCGTTTCAAATTCCAGGGGAAAGCGGTAGGAAATGACAGCAAGGGTGGGTCAGATGAGTCTGGACACCCCAGCAGGGAAGTATCACAGCCAGCTGCAGGGAGCAGGGTCCTGAAAAATGCAGTTTAGGGAGTCCCACAGTGAGACAGCAGACTGAAAGTAAACAACATTCTAAGAAATTAAGAGCCAGTAAATGCTTGTGGAAAAACTGAGGTGGCAGAGTATAGAGGTGTGCAATTATAAATTGACACCATGGATATCTTACTAAGAAGGTGAATTTGAGCAAAAGTGTGTGTGTGTGTGTGTGTGTGTGTGTATGGGTGCATGTAGAAAAGGGTACCGTGTGTGCCTATGGAAACCCAAGGGTAACTTTGGGAATCATTCTGGATTGTTCTGCCTCCTTATTGCTTTGCTCTGGGGTTTTCCAGGCCCAACCCTGTAAAGCCAGAAGTGCTGGCCACCACCATTTCTGGCTGGTGTTTTTTACATGTGATTCAGGATCCAAATCCAGGTCCTTCTGCTTGTGAAGAAGAGGCTTAACCCTGAACCATGTCTCCAGTTCCTGAACAAAAGTTTCATAAGGTAGAAACAGGTGACTATCCGTAGGCCATTCTGGACCAGTGTCCGATATCTATAATGAACAGCTGTATTCGCATGGCTTGGAACTAGGCTTCTGAGAGTAAAAACATAAAAATTATTTATTAGGATCATATCTCTCACTTACACTTCATATGTTCCAAACTTTGCACTAGGTGCTTTTGCATGGAATAGGATTTCTCATCTAACTCTTCCAAAATCATGTGTACTAAGATGCTTATCCTTATATTGCCTATGAGACACTGATGCATGAAGAATTGATGGTTCAGTTTCAAGCTCAGATTTGATCTGCTCTATAGCCATATCATCTCCACCACACCACTTTGCTTCCCTAAACAAAGTTAAGAGGATCACATACTGTTATGTTTGTGAGGCAGGCAAAACCGCCAGCCACATAGCTGCTTGTGCTTCATTTGGCAGGACACTGACCAAATCAAAGATATGCAGAGAAACGATAAAACTCAAGTTAACTCCACTGAAAACATCGAGAGTTCCAAATGCCAGGCTTCATGTTTATTCCTCCCTTTTCATTCGCAGCTGCTTAGAAAGAACCAAATATATCCCAGGCACCTCTATATATTCTAGCCATTTAGGATACAAAATTTCTTGGAGTTTACATCCTGGCACATAGCCCACTTATCAGCAATTCTACAAACACTGTAGTTACAGTATCTTAGAATTTTCAGTATGTTTCTCAAAAGACAATGATCTCAAGTGCGCAAGAGGAAATCAAGAACTTTGACAATGATAGCGCTCCGTTATAGAACACTCCACTGCAGTGGTTTCAATACATCTGAGAACTCTGTGTCCTAATCTCTTTGCCCTTCCCACAGTGCACACATGTGCTGTGGGAACGAGATGGCAAAGCAAACTTATAAGAGATCATGTGCCAAATTTCAGGGAAACAGAACCTTGACATGTGTTGGACATTGTGTCATACAGTAGCCATGATAGGTGGTACATTTCAACATCAGATTGTTGTGCATTCTTTAGACGATATCCTTTCGTTGGGAAGTAGGATTTTGCAAACTGGAATGATGAAAGGAGGATTCCTCTTGAAGTTCAGTGTGGAGCAAGGAAACAGCGGCAGCCTCTTGAAGCTTTGCCCCTGGAATTGGAGCTGTCACCTGTAAGTGTAATCTTTTTAGAAACATGTATTTCAGTTTATGTATATTTTTAAAATTTTCTTGAATGTTTTGGACAAAAGTCAGATATTACTATGAAAGAAACAGCACTGCTTAGTATTTCTGTAAGCCAAGGTCTAAATGGCTGTTTTAAAAGTTATTTTAAAATCCTTGATAAGAGCTGGAGAGCTCCAAACTGTAGCCTGGGTCTCGCTGGCAAGATAACTGAAATGAGGACAATTCCTGCGCACTGTTGCCACAGTAAGAGTTTGTGAACTAAGGTAGGCTAGAAACTTCAGTTATAATCTCACACTATTTCAAATTAAAAAGTTGTATGAAATAACATAAAATTAAAAATTGTATTTTCATTAAACTCATGATTCATTTCTTCTTAGTGTTTATCTTCCTTTTGGCCAGCTATCTTATCTGCCCTGTATATGGCCACTTGACTCCATTCCAAAGATGGAGGAGAGTCCACAACATGATTGGCTAGTCCAACAAGAGTCCCAAAGCTTTCAAATCTCTGTCACCCATGACTAATCCATTTGGCATCTGTGTTCAGAATTAGGAAACCGTGTCTCTCTCCCAAACCGCTTGGATGAGTGGGAAGTCTTACACTCACAGTGCTCTTCTTCCCATCAGTGTTGTATGTATTTCCACAGCAGCTGCTCTCCTGGCCCTGGATTCTTTCCATCAGACAAGAATTGATGACTGCCAAGCTCCACCCATAAACTCATATACTGGAGATGTAATTTATCTTCTTGCAAATTGATTTAAATCCTGGACTCCCCTTCCTTTGGCAGTAACCCCCTTTTTTTTCTGGTCCCAGCGGGGACTTTGTCAAACTACAGTCGACTTTATATCCATGGTGCATCTTTGAAGCATCTTCATTCCACTTTCGGGGTGGGGCCAAGGGTGTTAAATGTCTCACTCTGCATGGCACAGTTTGGCACAATGGAGAACTGTTTTGCCTTCAATATCAATGGGATCCTTGTCCCTTAGAGGAACATGCTGGATATAGTTTTTGTCCACTTGTGAAGAAAAACATACAAAAGCAACGTAAGTTCCCAGGGGGATTTTTCCAATGGTGAATTCTGCTTTTTGGTACCTGCTAGTGCACATGAGGGTCATGAGACAACAAAACATACAAGAAACTTTTCAGTCTGATTTTACAGCTCGTTCTTCTTTGGTCTGGGAGGTTATTCTGCACCCATTACAGTCGAGTCCTACATTGTGCTTAGTAAAATATCACTTTCTGGGTGACCTACAGGAGCTGAGGAGGAAGCTTGTAGTGGGGCCCCAACATTCACATAGTAGCTCAGAGGAGAGGAACGTTCAGTTGCAGTGATGCGTGATGACCAGAGCAGGTGGAGATACGGGAAAATCCCAGAGAGGTGGTCAGGACCTGTGAAAGGGCCAGGAATGACTGAGACTAATAAATATAGACACAAGTTGTGTGTTCCAAGGCAACTCTTTGTAAGCACTCCGAGTGTGTGTCGGGCACATTTTAGAATGCCGACTAGGGGAAGTGTTCACTTGCCTTAGACACCACTTCCCAAGTCAAAAAGTATCTACCAAGAGTTTTGCAGACTGTATCCCAACTAACTCTATTATTATCTTTTTTTGGCAAGTGTATGTGTACAAAAGGGCACTTGAGTGTGTGTGTCTATGTGAGCTCAAGAGTGACATCGAGAATTACTGTTCTGGATTGCTCTGCCTCCTTATTGCTTTGCTCTGGTTTCCCAGTCTCTGCCTTCCAAAGTGTCCCTATACCTGCCTGGTGTTTTACATAGGCTCTAGGAATCCAAACTCAGGTCCTTCTGCTTTTGAGGCAAAGTCTTTACCCCCTGAGCCATCTCTCCAGGTCCCAGTTAACTCCTTCAACAGCCGTGTGATAGGAGTATCACTGCTGTTCTGGAGATGAGCTCACAAGGGTCCACGGAGACAGGTGGCTTCTTGCTGGTTTTGTCCAACTAGCAGTGGTTCTCGAGAGGAGACCGGTAGACATCTGACCATTTCAAAGACCATTTTCTTTCTGCCACAACCACAGCCAACACTTCTATTACTGAAAAAGGACTTGACGGTGTAGAATTTTGGAAATATGAAGCTGTTGGGACTGGCCAACTTTTGAAACAGCTGGTTTGGGTTGAGTATATGAAGCGGCTTTAAAATCATCCTTAAAAACTGAACATTGTTCAGTGGACAAAACAAACCTTTTTACTCCCAACATAAAAGATTTGAATGACAATGTAAAAAAACAACCATGCTTATACCTTTTTTATTTATGTGTGTGTGTGTGTGTGTTTGTGTGTGTGTGTGCCTGTGTAGATCCAAGTGTGACTTTGGGAATCATCCTGGAATGCTTCTACCTTCTTTTTGCTTTGTTCTGTGATTTCCCAGGCTCTGCCTACAGGGCGGGAAGTGAAAGCTATTGCCATTTATACCTGGCAGGGTTTTTTGTTGTTGTTGTTGTTTTGTTTTGTTTTTAACATGGGAGCTGATCTGAACTCAGGTCCTTCTACTTACAAGGCAGAATCTTAACCCTTGAGCCATCTCTCCAGCCTGCTTATATCTTTCTTAGTGACAAAATGCCAACTTTCCTCACAGCTCATAAACTAAACCGTAGGTAGTTAATTAATAGATGAAAGTCACGTCCTGAGCCTGAGCATATTTAAATGTCTTTTAAAATTGTTTCTTTCTAAAAATAAAATAAAATTAGAACTATAGATGCTAAAACAATTTAATACTAGAATTTTTTTTTTAAGGAAAGACTGTAGAGACCAGCTGCTTCAGGAATAGCTCTAAATGGCTGTTTTTAAAGTTGCTTTTAAATCCTTGACAAGAGTTGGAGATAGTTCAAACTGTAGCCCTACTGGAAAGACAACTAACCTTATAAACGTGTACAGGGTCAAGTGACTATTTTAGAAATGCTAAGGACTAAATAAAAAAATAAAATAAAATAAAAGAAATGCTAAGGACTAGAGCGAGTTCATTCTTTGTAGTGTGCTTGGATGCCTTTAGCCGCTGTAATGGAGGGAAAAGTCACTTCAAGGCCATGCAAACCTCAGTGCTATTCATGGGGCATATTTTGGGGTAAGAAGGTGAAGGGGAGACAAGACTTAGGAATGAACAGCAATAAACTATATCTGAGTTCTTTCTACTCATCTTTTTCTTAGAAGCCCCCTTGGAACACAGGCTGGGCACCATTGTACAGCACTGGCATCCTTATGCCTCAGCACCTAGTTTTTCGTTTCTTTGTTTTACATGAGTGCTTAGAATCGAACTCAGGTCCTTAGGAGGTTGAGTCATCTCCTGGCTCCTCATTTCCCTTCCCACCAATTCCTGCCTTGTCCCCTTCCTCCCACAGTGATGCCCTTTCATGTCACAAATGTTCTGTTGCTCCCTATTCACTCTCTCTGCCCTGTCCTCATGGCCTCTTCCTCCCCTCTCATGGTCTTTTCTGGTTTTATGATCCATACTCACTCCTGTGTGTACACACACACACACACACACACACACACACACACTATCATACATATATAGAAATTAAAATCTAGGTTCTGCATATGAGAGAAATCATGCAGCATTTGTCTTCATGAATCTGGGTTGCTTTGTAAAAGCTAGAACCTTCTATGCACTAGGCACATTCATGCACAACAGTTCCTATACTTTTAGAGAAAAAAAAAGGTGTGTGTGTGTGTGGCTGTTGAGAAATAAGAAAATTCCCATGGATAGCATTTCTAGGACAGGGCAGAATTTGGACTGGAAGCTAGACTGCTTGTGCTTTTAGCAATACTGGTATGCGTTCTTCTGGCTTCACACCAGTACTGGCCTCATAGTTAGATACTTGTGGCAACTCAGCAACTGAAGGCTTTGAGCTCTGGGCACAGTTGTGAGAAATTAGTAGTTAAGTCCCAGAGCAAGCCTGCAGGAGTTTGTCTAGTTGATGGGAAAGACTTAGCCCATGGTGGGTGGGACTAGTCCCTGGGCGAGTGAATAAGATGGAGGAAACTGGTTAAAGGAAGTTGGCCAGTCATGTAAGTGAGGAATGTCCCTCTTAGCAGTCATATGGGTTCCCTCGGTGCTTGGTAATAGTATGGGTTTTCCTGCCAAGCAGGATGTCATAGCTAGACACAGGTGTCAACTTGACAGTTGAGGGTTTGAGCTTTGGGCACATTCGTGGAGAATTAGTGACTTAGTTGGGCCCACAGCAAACCTGCAGGAGATTGTCTAGCTGATGGGGAAGACCCAGCCTATGGTGGGTGGGACTAGGCCCTGAACAGATGAATAAAATACTGAGACTTGGTTGGCATCCTTCTGTTCACTTGGCCAGACATGCTGGTCTGGCAAGTAAGGATTGTCTGTCTCTCAGCCATTATGTGGTGATGGTGTGGCCAGTTCCCTTGGCCCTGGTGTTGGCATGCTCTCCCGTCAAGCTTTGACTGATTCTGTAACCCGAAAATCATATGAGAAAATAAACCCCTTGTTCCCTTAAGCTGTTTGATGGTCATTTATCAGCAACTATGCAGGTGAACTGCAACACAAGACAAAGAACGGGCACAGGAGAGTTGTAAGCCAAAATAAACCCCTTTGACCTTAAACCGTAACTACAATATGGCCCACTACTTTACACAAAAACACTGAGCTTTCACCCTTACTGTGCCTGTTGGGGTGAAGCGAAAAACATGGCCACTCATGGGAGCCAGGCAAATGACAAAAGATAAGGGAAAAAAAGACAATAAGAATTAACAATAACCAGAATCGCATCTGACTTGACTGAGCTCCGGTGTGTGCTCGGGAGCTCTGGGTGCTGTGTGTGGGATCAACGCCCTTGACCCTCCCCCCCCACGTGGCTACGCCCTGTTACATAAGAGCCAGGCTCAGAGCAGAGACTCCCCTGGGTCCGGATCACACACTTGTCCTCTCGGTTTGCGTCTGGGACTGGAGAGGTGGGCCCGGCTGGCCTCTGGCCCAACGTGTGCTGCCCCAGTCAGAGCTCATGCCTACTGGAAACGTGGAGTTTTACATGAAGTCTCCTAATTTATTAAACGTGAGCAACTAATTAAAAACAAAGGATCCGAGCAGGCCACAGAAAAACAAGCCGGTGAGTGGAATGTGGGCACCAGCTGCAAGCCTGTGATCCAGCTACTGACAGCGGGTGTTTGCACCGCATGAAAGACACACAGGAGCCCGGGAGCATCCACGTGCTGCTTCAGAACCAAACTCCAAACGATGTTGATGGCAAATCCCGCCGCATCGACTCCTCGCGTGGGGTCTCCCACCGGTCTCCCCACGTTCCTGAGGTCTGTATTTTAAACTGCAAGGACTTGGGAGACATAGTTTCATATCCACACGGCATAGGATTACAGATTAATGTCTCACTTGGATCACAAACATCTGGCCCAAGTTTGTCAGCTCCCCTGGATTCTCTTGAGTAAATCTTTTAAAATTCTCTCCAGTAAATTTTAAGTTTAAAACTTAAATTTCAATCTTCTTGGCTTCTGGTTTAAAATACTTGCCTTTCTGTACGTCATCGGAGAGGAGGGACCCAGAGGAAAATCAGACATACACAAGAAAGGACTCTCTGGGAATTGGGGTGGGAGGCACTGGGGGATGGGGAGGGAGAGGAGTGGGGAGGGGGAGCAGGGGGTACGGGGGGGGGGAGGAGGAGGGAGGGAGGGAACTGGTGTACCTAATAAGTTTGTATGAGCTGAAATAAAAAAAAAATACTTGCCTTTTAGCTTTTTACTTATTGGGCTACTCTATTTTGCATAGTGTTGGTGAAAGTGATTCTATCAATGTCATATTAAAATACAGCCCATATATTAAATGAAAATCTGTTAAACTAAATCTAACTGGTTGTTTTCAAGTTTTTTTTCTTTTATTATTAGTTATGTTTACTTGTTATTTGTTCTTTCAACCCAGCTAACAAATATAGTAGAAAGTGTCACTAAGCTTACTAGGATACATATAGACATTTACTTATGAAACATATGACATATATATATATAGCATAGAAATATATAATATTTTTTTATAATTTTTTTTAATTTTTATTATTTTAGTCAATTGTGCGTGTGTGCATATGTATGTGCGCGCGCGTGTGTGTGTGTGTGTGTGTGTGTGTCTGTGTGTGTGTAGAACCACGGACGAATTCGGGAACCACCATGGACGCCTCCACCTCCTTCTTCCCCGGGATTCACAAGCTCCGCCCTACCAGGATTGGAAGCGCAGGCCGCCCCCGCTTCCGCCTGGCGTCTATACGTGGGATCTGGGATCCGAACTCAGGACCTTCCGCCTGCAAGGCAGAGGCGTAACCCCTGAGCCACCACTCCAGCCCCAGAAATATATAATATTTTATATACAAAATATGTCTATACTTTTTACTTAATATTTACTCTACTAAGGCTTGAAATTAGTGCTATGTAAGCACTCTACGACCGAGTGATAAACCCAATATTACCCCTTAAAAATCCTTTCCCTCTTTTATTTATTTATATATTGCAGTAATGGAGATTGAACCTGGAACCTGCACATGTTAAACTAGGCAATATTTTGTTTTTTTTGATGCCCAGAATTCCTGGCAACCATATTGTTTCTGCTTTTCTTTTGTGTGTGTGTGTGTGTGTGTGTGTGTGTGTGTGTGTGTGTATCACAGGGCACATGCGTCCCTGTGTAGGACCAAGGATGACTTTGGAATCCTCCAGGATGGCTTCTACCTCCTTTGTGCTTCGCTCTGGAATTTCCCAGGCTCCACCCCCCAGGGCTGGAAGGGCAGGCCTCTGAGCTGGGACCATGTGCTTGTGAGGTACAGTCTTAACCCCTGAGCCATCTCTCCAGCTCAATAGGCAACATTTTAAAGAAATTAATTTATTTTTCCCCTTCATATTTTTATATTCATACTAAATTTTTCAGCAAAACATTAGCATTTTACTAGTTGCTTTGAATTGCAGTTACACAGAACTACAGCCCATGTGGCTTAGAACACAGACATTCATTGTTCCCCAGTTCTGAAGGTCCGCAAGTGCTCCACTGCTGTCTCTGACAATTCCAGTCCTATTTGCCCCTTCCTGCTTCTCATGGTGTCTGGCCACCTCCGTGCTCCTTGGCTTGTGCCATAGCGCTCTAATCTCTGGTCTAGGAGCACGGAGATGCCTCTAAATCCAAATCGCCCCTTACAGAAGCATAGCACTGGATTCAGGTCCCAACCTGACCCCCTAGGACCTCCTTTAACATGGACACATATGTAAAACGCTTCCAAATCAGGTCACTGGCACAGGTTAGAGGTAGACATTTATGTGCTCGTGGGGATGTGGTACTTAATCTGGAGCGTGGACTTCATTCAGAATCACTTAGGAGACTCACATCAGGCCATGTCTGCTGGAGCATCTCTAGAGAGGTTAACTGAGGAGGGCGGACCCAGCCTACATATGGGCAGCACCGCCCAATGGCTGAAGGCCCAGGCCAGATGACAAGGAGAAAGTGAGAGAGCAACACCAGTCATCTCTTTCTGCTGGGGCAGTGTGGACGTGACCAGCTGCCTCACCCTCCCGCCCCTCACCTTCCCTGCATGGCATTCTACATTCCCAAACTGTAAGCCCAAAGAAACGTTCTTTCCTAAGTTACTTTGTCAGGTAATTTGTCGCAGCCGAGGGAACGTTAACAGGGAGGCACTTGTTCATGCATCCATTAGCGATGTGTACAAAGCTCCCGAGAACAGTATTTAGTTATTAGGTAAGAGTTGAAATATGAGCCTCAAGCTTGCAAATGTCTTCATCAAACTTTAGCATGTGCATTTTGGATATGAGTCTCATTCTTTCTTTTTTAAATTTCTTTTTAAATTCTCTGACAGGTTCATACATGTGTATAGTGAATTGAAAGTCATTTGCAGCCTATATTTCCCACTCTTGTTCCTCCTCCTCCTCCCACTGAGAACCTTCTTCCCAACCAGTCTTCCTCCTACTTTCAAGGTGTGTGTGGTGTGTTTGTGTGTGTGTATGTGTGTGTGTGTACGCGCGCATGTGTATCCCACTGAGTTTAGTAAAAGCTGTCTGCACTAGGGTATGACTGCGAACTTCCTGGAGGCTGGAGGTAATGGTGACATCACCAAAGGGTGTGGCCTCATTGGTTGTAACTTCTTACCTGTTCTGCTGTCAGTCTCTCCTTTTCCCCAGTTTTTCTGTCGACTGGTTGAACTTCCTATGGCACCTGTTTTCCTTCTATGAATTTTGACAAAACACCTGATGCCTCTCTGGAACTAAGACAGGTGGGCGTACATAAGTAAAGTAATAAAGTAGCCACTGCTAATTCAATGGCAATGTTGAGATATCAGCTTCTCTGTCTGAGAACAAACTCATTATGGGATATTTGCTGACATGACAAAGTGCCAATGTGGGTCTCGGAGTGATGCCTCTAATTGCCCGGGCCTTTTTCACGTGAGCTATCTGCATGAGTTATAACTCTTTTGTGCAGATAAAAAGGTTTCTGCAAGAAATTGCCCCAGTGCTATAAGGCTGTCAGACTGCAGGGCATCTCAAATGAGATTAATGATGTCTGCATTAATATAAGAAGATTTCACATTGCCAAGATTATGGATTCTGCAAAAACCTGCCAGCGCTCATTTATTCTGAATAAATATTATTTTTAATTAAAGTCCTAAGGTAGGTTATTTCTGAAATAATGAGCTATACACTGATTTCCTTTGGGAATTAATTTTCTTTCTTAATTCACAGTCATTTGGATGATTACAGCTCATTCAATCTTACTGGTGGCAATGGGCTTTGTAGAGCATGTTGGTGTTCAGCTAAAGGCACTAAAGGACCCTGTACTTGCTTTAACCTGGCACTCTCATTTCCTACTCGTATTTATCACTTACAACCAACACTCTTACAGGTGCTGCCCATAGCTGTGTGCTGTGGTCTGCATATTAAAATAAGGAAATTGCTCACAAAAGAAAAACCTTCACCCCAAGAGGGAAAATGACTAGAACATTAAATCGGAGACTTCTATTTGCAATTTTTAGCAGCCAGGCTTTTTTTTTTTTTTTTGGGTTGGATATCCTGCAAAGGATTCAGTACATTATCAACTCTCATTGACAAAGGAACTAGGCAGGCTAGAAATACAGGCACTATTTACTAGATCCTGAAACAGGTTCAGGGGCGCTTGCTAAGGTCAAATCTTCACACTACAGCTTGAGTGCAGGGCAGTAATGAAGTGGGCTCTCCGCTAATACTGCCATTGTCCAGCTTTAAACAGATTTCTGTATAGACACTAGTATTTAGCAGCATATACAAATACATATATTCAACTAGCTTTTCAGTGACTCGGTAAGTGGGTTTTATTTTTGCTATGTTAGAAACTACAAACTTCGTATGGTGTAAAACCTTATTGTGCTTCTGGATTCTTTGGGGGAAGGCAGCTAGTCAAACAAAAGCTGTTAAATCGGTGGCCTCTATGGGACGCCTGTGACCAGAGCATTCTGTCCTTGTGTGTCAGGTGGTTGATGCTGACTTTGGACTAGAGACTTAATTAGGACTGTTGCATAGGTAACATCAATGAATGGCTCCGTGTGTGCTGGTTTGTCCCATGGTTGGTCATCTTCTGTGGCTGCCGTGGCAAATGTTTCAGGTGTTTCCAAAGCTGAGTGTTTCGGGGAATTATGCATTTTCTGGCTTTGCCATTTCTCATGCCCTCTTGTGGTTGGCTGGTTGCAGCCTAGTGATGGCATTGATACACCCTCAGCATTTTAACAATTTTCAGCCATGTTTCAAAGGCATTACGGAGGGTAACAAAGACCCTACTATATTATTACTTCTTGGGGACCACACCTCTATTCCTGACTAGCAATTCTACCTTTAATTTCTATCAGCTATTCCCCGATAAGTTGACCAGTCAGAGACACAAAGAAAGCCTGACCATGCTTCTCATTTTCCTTAGCTTCACTTGGGATTCTGGATTAAACGCAGGCTGAAGAAAATGAATTTGTTTCACTTGCATGAGATCATGTACCCTATTAATTCGATCTTTAGTAAATTAAAATGTCGACAGAGAGATTCTGTGAAGATAGAAGTCATGCAGCAAAGGTTGTTTGGAAAATAGAATTAGGAGGGAAATGAGCATTTTCTATGTGCTAAGTAGACAATGTATGAAAAGTTCTTTTATTTCCCTTTGAAAAGAAGGAAAATTAGGCTGGGGAGATGGGTTTAAGTCTCTGCTTCAGAAGCAGAAAGACCTGAGTTTGTATCTCAGCTCCCATGTAAAAATGCTGGTAGAAATAGTGGTGGTCTGAACTTCGGCTCTGGAGGGCAGGGATTGGGAAACCCCAGACAGAACCAAAAGGAGGTGCAGCAATCCAGGATGACTCCTGAATTCACTCTTGAGTCTCTACAAACACACGCAGTGTCTCTACAGACACACACACACAGATATACACAGACACACACAGACACACACACACACACACACACACACACACACGAGTTTATTTAAGATGTGAAACCTCAGTTGCCAAGGTGGCCAGAGACCAGAGTTACATTGATGAGCTGGGGACTCCTCTTCCTTGGATTTCACCCCATGGAATCACACCATGTGACAGAGTCATGCGGAAACCTTCAAGGCAGACCTTTCTCCAGGGGATAGTCTCAGTTTCGAAGAGTTACTCTCACTGGCTGGGACTGGTCTGGGACAGAGAGCCAATGAGCCGTTCTCAGAGTCTGGCTGTTACTCGGTTCACATTGGAAATGTTCTCCTTGCAGGCTGGAATGACAGGCAGGCTGCCATCCCCACCTGGCATTTTAGATGGGATCTAAATTCCAGTTGTAACCACTCATCTCCCCAGCCTATAGCTAAGTGTATTTTGAGGACAATTTTGCTTATGATTTGTCAATGCAACAGAGAGAGAGGGCTGTTGCTGCAAAGGAAGTAGGAGTCAGTTTATGCCAGGCCAAATATGAATGACCGTGGCCTGGAACAGAGATTTAGGTTACCCTGAATAATGCACTCCACTATGGAAAAGGTCACATGAACTTTTACAATGACAAAAGAAAGTCACATCAGTGCATTAGCCAAATCCCTTGATGGGGGCAACAGGGAGGCCAGGTGGAGCAGGGGGCAATCTCTGCTACGGGTTGCAGATGCTAATACAGTGTTTTTAGTTTTGGCGTGGGTGAAAGCTAGAGTTCTGCTAAGCGTAATGATACTTCTATGAGCTGTACCTTGCAGTCATGAGGTTGCTAGGTCAGATACAGAGTTGATGGCAAATGGCCATTTGAGAGACACTGAAGATAACCCACCATAATTCTGGCTCCTGATTTACAACCATCCATCTCTCGCAATGTTTCTTCAGAGAACCTTCCTTTCCACATGCATGGCTGATGCACACCTGTTTTCTGCTATAGCTGAGCGGAAATACTAGATGCCTGTTGCCCAAAGCCATGTGCTGAAGCCTTGGGTCCCAACGCAATGCTGGGAGGTGGAACCCTGGGGAGTGGTGGGGTCATGAGGGTCATGACCTAATCCACCAACGGATTCACAATCTGATGGTTATACTGGGACTTGGTGGACACTAAGAGGAAGCAGGTCTCTGAGGGGCATACCTCAGGGGTACACCTCAAGGGGATACCTTGTCCCTGGCCCTTCATTTTTTCCTTCCTGTCCTCCATGTCATGTGCAGCTCTGTTCCCATCTGCCTCACACAGGTCTTGAAACACTCCAGCTAGCTGACCATGGCCCAACTCTCTAAACCGGTCATTTCCATTTTTTCCTGCAATGGAAAAACAATGTGCTGATGAAGCTCCAGACAAGAGGTACGCGTTTGCAAATACCCTTCTATCTTCTTATTGTCAGAGATGTGTGGGGTTGTGAGGAAATAGCACCACTCCATTAAAGAATCCCAGCAAAGTCAATTTCTTTTAATCAGAAGGGTGCCTGTGGCTACTTGCTATGGGGATAACCTGCAGCAAGAGGGGGAGCTGGGCTGTTCCCTCCATTGACTGAGGTTCAGTCTTACAGTCTAAATGGCAGTTGTCTGCTTTTAATGGTTTGTTGAAAAGAGGAAAGGAAGGGGGAGCGGCCAGAAGCAAGCTTTCTGGGTGATACAAATGGCCATTTGTAATTCCCATAGTCCTTTAGTGCCCGGGTCCCATGTGTCACCAATTTATTACCCTCTGCAAAAGAAAACTCATGTTTTACCTTGGAATGCCTACCCTCTTGGGTACAGTTAAGAAACAGAGAACTCTCCAGCCAGCAAGAAAGCAGCCACTAGGTGGTGAATCTTGCATAAAGCAAGGAGAGAGAAGACAGGCACTTCTCAGCCTCTTGAACATTATTAAACAGCATCTCACTATGCAGCCCAGGCTAGTCATGAACTTATGACCCTGCAGGCTCCATTTCTAAAATGCTGGGATCATAACCATGTGCCACCATGTCCAGCAAGTTACTTTATCTCGTTACAAGGAAGGGAGTCATCCTTCGTGCTGCCTGGACTGTGAGCATGGTGGCTGGAGCTTTGGCAGCGATTCTGAAGCACATGGTGGAAGCTACATCCTGAGACCATGAAACGAAAGCCCAAGTCCCTGAGAGACGGAGCCACTGTCAGTACCTTTGAAATGTCTGAGAAACGGTTTTCTTTTGGAAGCAGCATTCACTTTTTTTTTTTTTAATTTTTTTTTATTTATTCAATTGTGCGTGTGTGTATGTATGTGAGCGCGCATGTGTGTATGTGTGTGTGTAGAACCACGGACGAATCGGGAACCACCATGGACGCCTCCACCTCCTTCTGCCCCGGGATTCACAGGCTCCGCCCTACCAGGACCAGAAGCGCAGGCCGCCCCCGCTTCCGCCCGGCGTCTATACGTGGGATCTGGGATCCGAACTCAGGACCTTCTGCCTGCAAGGCGGAGGCTTAACCCCTGAGCCACCTCTCCAGCCCAGCATTCACTCTTGATACAGTGTTATTGTTTTGAAGAACCCAAACTGGTTGATTTATGGTGCTTCTGGAAGACGGCTTTATTGTCCTTGTGCGGACTCAAGAGTTTAATGAAGTCATTACACACCCTGACACAGGCGGACTGTGGGACCCACTCGAGGTTACAGACCCACGTAGGAGTTTGTGCTAGAGAGGGGCTTGTCTGTGTGGGCTGTGGTCCCAGGAAGGCGGCCATGCTGAGACGGCGGGCAGTATGGTTACACACTTCTCTCCACTCTTCCCTTTGATCTCCTGACAGGGCTTCCTACCTGCCAGAGGTCAGCAGAATCTAGAGGAGGAGGGAAATCAGGGAGAGGTGATGTGATGTGGAACGGCAGCCTCAAGTCATGCTGAGTGAGGAGAGAATGATTCTGAAGGGAGCCATGGTCAGTACAGTGACTTTAATCACATGATGATGTTTTAGCTCTGAAGCAATTTGAAGAGCCTGAGAAATTTTTAATTTGCTGAAAGTTTATTTCTACGGGTTCTTTACTGCTTACTAGTTTAAATGCGAAAGGTGCAGGTTCTACGGTCCAGTGGCTCCCCTTTTAGGGATCTATGCAGCCCTGAAAAAGAATAAGCTGTGGGCGGGAGATGGCTCATGGCTAAAGCCTCCGCCTCACAAGCAAAAGAGCCTGAGTTCAGATTTCCAGATCCCATTAAAAAAAAAAAAATTCTGGGCGGAGACTGCAGCCTGTAATTCTGGCCCAGGAAGGTAGAGCTTGGCAAACCCCAGAGCAAAGCAGTAAGTGGGTGGAGCAATGCAGGATGATTCCTGGAGTCACCCTTGGGCCTCCACAGGGACATACTCTACACTGGATGTGCTCCAGTGCCCACTTGTGTATGTGACTGCACACGTATGTGTACCCATCCGCGAGAGAGAGAGAGAGAGAGAGAGAGAGAGAGAGAGAGAGAGAGAGAGAGAGCGCAAAGTAGCTGCAGGCCGACCTGTATCTTGGCAGCCTCGAGTCTCCAGGGTCTGGGCAGCAGCCTGTGTGCCTGTGCCTCTATACACACGTTTGTGTTTAGGTGCAGGGCAGATTTTGGAAGGACTGGAGGGACACAGGAAAAAGCAAAGGATTGGTGTGAGCAGGTTTTCTTCACAACTGAAAGTTGGTTGCACTGGGCAACTTAACTTTTGTGCTTTTTAGTATATTTCAATTAAAAAAATCACTAAATGTGGAATATATCACTAAAGAAAAAATCATGATAAAATTTTCATTCTTATATCTATACTCTTACTAGGCAATTTCCTTTCTACAAGGCTAGCAAATGAGCAGACTTAATAAATTATTTGTGGCCATTTGCTACAATATTTAAATTACATAAATGGTTGAAGATATATTGATGAATGTTGAGAAAAAATGAGATACTTGCAGAAAACTTAGCAAAGTGATGGGCAATCATGCTGAATTTATGTTTCATATGTGAACTGGGTCTAGTTTTGAGCCATCCCCCCACTGACCTATGCTACCTTTGTTATTAAAAAAAGAGGACTTTTTTTGAGGTGACAGGTTGCAGTAATGCCAAAACAGGTTTTTCAAATGAGAAAAGCAAATTTTATAACCTTCTATCCAGAGATCTCTTAGTACTAAATACACTTTCAAGGAAATTAGGAATTAACTGAACAATGTTTCTTGGACAGCATATCAGAGTTATTAGGAGATGAAAATATTTCAGAGGTGGAACTCCATTAAAGACCAACCAGAAGTCTGTTATGTTCCAAGCTGTGGTGAAGAACAGTGTATTTCAAGCAGACAAGATGGGAGGGGAGGGATGGATTGGTGATGGGAGGGGAGGATGGGAGAGGAAAAGAGCAAGGAGGAAGAGGGGAAGGAAGAGGGGACAGGGACCACTACTCATTATGCTTGTAAAACTAGAGAAGTAAAAATAATTTAAAAATAGTATATTTGCCAGCACTGGTTCATCTTGCTCATTACGGAGTTGTGCCCAAGGTCTGTGTGCGAATTCCTTTGCTGAAAGCGCAGTGTTTGAAATGTGAGCAGGAGCAGGACAGGTGTCAATGTGGAAATGCATTTCTCCTTGGAGGGTCACGCGTTCTTGATGGGCGCAGGGCTCGTGTTGCTCCTCAGTCCTGTGCCTAGGTTACAAAACGTCTCCTGGAACATTTTGAAAAAGGGAAAAAGTGTATTTGTCTGATTTCCAATGACTTTCCACTTTGTCCTCATGTGATCAATCAGACATGGGCTGACTGGAACACACAGCATTCTGAAGGAAAAATTATTTTCAAACTGTTAACGAGTTAGCTAATTCAAGACTGTTTTTCTCCACATCAGTAAGACTTACTAGAGGGATAATATGGTGAAGTAAATGGTCTTCATATAGAATTTGTTTTAAAAACATACCTGGTTTTCCATGTAGTTACTCACTCCCTTGTGCTGGCATCTGAAAACATGCATGTGTTCCTTTTAACAATCCTTGTTTAGAATGTAATTTTTATGGAACCATGAGGTAAGATTTCAGTCATAGATTTTGCTCAGGACATGAGGTTTGACATGACATTCATTTTTAATAGCTCCAGAAGGCAGGTTTTTCCCGTACTGTAGGATTTGCTGTGTGCTGTGTTATGGGACGCTGGGGACAAGGGTCAATTCGGTTCACAGCGCTTTGAGAACTGCTGGGGTATTACTTTGCCATGAGACCTAAAAATAAAGAGGCATGATGTGGAGTTGAGAGTGTTGTCTTACTACACCAGTAAGCTTTATTTTTTGAAAACGGTATCTTTAGAAGGAGAAGACATCATAGGAGGCAAGGGATAGACACGGCAAGATTATATCCACATCATTTGAAATATTCACACAATAAACATAGCAAGTACACCAAATGTCTGGGAAATGTGGGACTAGTAAGATTCCTTGCTTAGATACTCCACACAAGTCAGGGCTGCAGCAGCCAGAATATAGCCACAATGTGATTGGACCTTCCCTGACCTGCACAATGGTTGACATGTCAATGACCCCCCAAAGTTTAGTATGGGTCATAGGGAAGGCTTTAGGCAGTAGGATCCTTAAAGGCAAAAGGTTAAACAGTCATAATTGAATTCCCATGCTAGCGGGCAGCTCAAGAGGCCCTAGGCTATGCCACTGAGTCCTGAACCCTCACTAAGGTATAGACTCAGAGGGAAATTCAGTGCCCACATAAATGGATGATCTGGGGGATGGGAAGGAGGGGAGGAAGGGGAGAGAATGCAATGGGGAATGATGGGGGGGGAAAGGAGAGGGGTTCCTTTTGAGTTTATATTATTAGGCAAAAAATGTGTAATAATAATAATAATAAAAAGATCCTTGCTTAAACTCTAGTGCCATCAGCTGCTAGTCCAGCAGAATGGGTACAGTGTACCCTGAACTTCTTCATGAAATCCAAAGGTATCTGTGGGCTTTGAAGCACTTGCAGATAAAAATTGGAGAAATCCAATTAATTTGGATTAAATTCATTTTTAAATTCTTTTGTACTGGGCCCGAAGAGCTTGAGCGATTCATTTCACTGCATTTGCTGCTTATTATCTGGTGCTGAGGGTCGCGTCCACGGCTTCGGCTTGCTGGGTGAGATGCTACCATCCAGTAACACCATGTGGCCCACTGAACTGGACTGAGCAGTGTCTAGGAAAGCAAAAGCCCAGCCCTGTGAATGTTTTCATGGTACACTCAGAAAGGACTAATGGAACAACAAGATCTTCCCTGATGTGGTGTCATATCCCGCAGGCTGAGGACTTAGACGATCTAAAGGAGAGAAGGGAGAAGTCTTGCTGAGCAGGCATATGCTGTCTGCACAGCCTTCCCAAGATGTGAGGCACAGTACTTGGTCCTCCTGCCACGACAGACCAAAACTTCTCAAGCCACGAGTCAAAACAAACCTTTCTTCTCTAAGCTGCTTTTATCACAGTAGTAAGAAACTAAGATGAATATAATCATGTCCAGCCTCATTATTCCATAAAGGAATTCCGAAGAGTAAGGCTTGTTGGATGGTTTTTAAAAACTGTGCAAATATCCAACCATCGTGTAAACTGATCTTGACTAACAGATGGTTTAAAAATCTCTTTTGTTACAAAGGACTCTAGAGTGGGGAAGGAGTACCCCACAGGAGGATAAGCATCCTAGGTCAACTCACTAGTTTAGTATTCTAAAACCTCTCTTTCTCACACACACACCTTTAATCTTTATTTCTTAATCTTTATTCTTACTTCTAGCTCTTTTTTGGGTATTTTTTAACTTGATTTTTAATTTGCATGTGTGTGTGTGCGCGCGCGCGCGCGTGTGTGTGTGTGTGTGTGTGTGTGTATTAGAGGACACTGTGTGTCCCTGTGGAGGCCTAAGGGCCACTTTGGGAGTCATTCTGGATTGCTTCTTCCTCATTTTTGCTGTACTCTGGTATTTCCCAGGCTCTGCCCACCAGGATTGGAAGTGCAGACCTCTCCCCTTTCAGCTGGCTTTTTTTTTTTTTTTTTTTTTTTAAATGTGGGAATGGAGATTCAAACTCAGGTCTTTCTGTTTGTGAGGCAGAAGTTTAACCCCTGAGCCACCTCTCCAGTTTTTATTTCTACTTCTTTAACTATCTTATTTTCTCACGGAAAGATTTTCATCTGAGGTCCAAATCAAAGGTAGAATTTGGAGAGACCCAACCACAGACAAAAAGGAACTGCATTCTTTTGTTCCAAAATGGTGATTCTTATAATTGTACAGGATGGAAAAACAGCCATAGGGAACAGATGGTGGGACCATGTAGCTGTACAAAGTCACAAATGATTCTTAGAGTCTTAACAGTCCCTTCCCAGCTGCCATTATAGACTTGTTTGGGCATTCGAGATGGTTGACATTAGTGACCTTGTGAAGAGGTTGCTTAGCCAGTTCTCCATCGGGACAAAGAGATGGTCAAGGAGAGTGGGAACAACCAGGAGCTGACAGTTTGTCAGGATATCCGGTGATGGAGAGAAAGCAAGCCTGCCTGGCTCTTTCATGAGCAGGCCTCCATTCTCAGTTAGAGCTGTGGTGATCTGATCCCCAGCCTTCCCAGGCTGGAGACAAATCAGAGGACACATCAGAGCCTGTGTGGTCCTGCGGCTCCTGGGGGTACTGGGGTCTCAAAGTTACATCATGAACAAGTTGGCAAATCTGATTGTTGCAGTTACTTTTCTTGCTGTGAGATGCGCTCGCACTCAACAGCTTAGGGGACAAAAGGGTATTTATTCGGCTTACAGTTCCAGAGAGGATATAGTTCACTATGGTGGGATGCACATAGCAGAAGACATGGCCGAGGACTGAAGGAAGGGCTGGTTCAGGTCACCACAGCCATCAGGAGGAAGAGAGAGTAAGATCAAGAGGAAACAGGGCTGGAGGCACCAACCCCTGTGACCCTCCTCTTCCAGCAAGGTGGCACAACCTTCCTAAACATTAGCACCAGCCAAGGATTCAGACACATGGGTCCGTGGGGATGCTCACATTTAGACCATGACACTGATGATGATGGTCCAGAGTCCTCAAATAAATAGCTGGCAGGTCACCAGCGGCAGAGCTGTAGAGTTCCTTGCGACTTGGTCAGAAAAGTCAATGAAGGCTGAAGATGGGGCTACAGGCAATGACGGCTCAAGAGTACACACAAGGAGCGAAAGGAAGGACTGCAGCTGTCCTAATCAATCATGTAACAGTTTGATCCCTACTTAATTAAAATGTACGCTGCATCTATAACAGTTTGCCTACCTTGTTCCTGATAAATTACCACCAAACAACTTAAAGGAACAAGGGGTTTATTCTCATACAACAGTCTGATGACAGCTGCTTGTCCAGTTTGGCAGGAAAGCTCACTGCAACTCCAAGGGTCGAGAGAACTGGCTGCACCATCTCCATGTAACAGCTGAGAGAGCAATCCTGACTTGCCAGCCCAGCAAGTCTGGCCAAGTGTACACAAGGATGCCAACTGTCTCAAACAATTCCCTCCATTTTATTCACCTTTCTTGGGACTAGTCCCACCCACATGGACTGGGCTCTCCCCATCTACTAACAATCTCCTGCAGGTTTCACTCTGGACTTTACTCAACTACCAATTCTCTGCAAATGTGCCCAGAACTTGAAACCCTCAACTGTCAAGTTGACACCTGTATCTAACTATGACAACATCAAAATATTCACTTGGCCTAAGTAGCATACATTTTGTGTGTGTGCACCTGTGTGTGTATGTGTATGTGCGCGCATGCCACATGTGCCATGATATATGTGTGCAGACAGGACAACTTGTGGGAATGGATTTCCTCCTTCCATGTGAGTGGGCTCTCAGGATCATGTTCATGTCATCAGGCTTGGTGGCAAGTGCCTTTAACAACCAAGCCATCCCGGAGGCCTGGCAGCATACTTTTTCACAAAGAACTTTCTTTTATGCAATTTTATTCAGAAGTCACAAATAGGCAGGTCTCTTTGTTAGTATCCTCACTTCACATGCTAATATGCTGAATTCAAGAGGCAAAGGACCAGAGGCACTGTCCTTTTACTTTAAAGTGTCCCCATAGCAAGGAATTAGAAGCACTGTTCTTACCTTCTCCTAACAAAACACTCAATTGCGGGAAACAAAAACCTAACTTGCATTCTTAACACTTATCATTTGTAAGAAGCCAGTTTCAAAGACAGTTAAGGTCACACGTAAATCTAAATTGTAATCATTAATCAAATGACTTGAAAAGGATTATTCTTGTCTTATAGGCTCATTATGTTAGGATGTTAAAGGGTCTGGGTGCATAAGCCTCGTTTGAGTTTGGCAATATGTTTGATCCTGTTCTATAAAGTCTTCTCATTAAATCTGAGTTGGCTTCTGTGGCTATATTGTGGTTTTTGGATAGAAACACAGGCAAACAAAGGTAATGAGCGTATCCAAATGAAGGAGGGAGGCAGTGAGCTGGGTTTTCCAGGGACCAAGCTTATGAGTTAATTAGAAAAAAACAAACAAACTTAACTTGACTTTACAGTCTCCAGGAAACATTTAGCTTTAAAATGCAAATCATCTGCGATTTAAGCAGCTGCATTTGGGGTAGTATCCATGACTGTTACTGAGGAATACTGTTTGCAAAGATAAAATAAGATCAAAACACTTTCATTACTGTATAGAGGAGGAACATCAAGCATACTGGGGAAACTCTGAAAAATTGCTAGTGGCCAAAACGACAGTCTGTGTTCTTTCTTAGGCCACGAATGTATGCTTCCTAAGAGGGTAACGCCATGTTTGTAGTTTATAAATTACACAATACAAAGCACTTCAAGAACTGTAACCTCTTCTCTAATATAGATACGCTAAAAATTTGGATCTATAGCAAAAACCACACAGCACCTAACTTCACATTGGACTTTCATTTACAGTCAAGGGAAACAGCATCTATTTAGATGAAGAAGACATATATATGAAGACAGCTGTTTTCCCATCAGTTCCATACTGCTTGCAACTGAGCATAAGTTCATCATATTTTTCACTTTTAATAGAGATGAGAACGTTAGTTGTTCCAGAACTATGAAAAGATGGTATTCACATGTCCTGGTGGCGTCCCATGGACGTCCCATGCCTGCGTTCCAAGTTACAGTTTTTCTAGTGACTAAATTAGACTAAGACAGGACAACAGAATAGAAAAGAGAAACATTCACTGTGTCAGCCTTTGAAAGGCCTTGAAGTCCTGATTTCTGCCATGTTCAGTAAGGACTGTGCAGTTGATTGCCATTCCGCACTAGAGAAAGGCATTGTGCGGTATAAAACTGCTTCCTCTACAGGTACTGCAGTTAGCTGAATGCGTGTGGCATGAAAATTCTGACCAATTTTCTTGGGGATGATTCCCCATCACGAGTATTTGGCCCATTAGCAGGAATGTTATCCAAGAAAGTTTGTCTCTTGCAAAAGGCTCATTCATTCAAGAACTGGTGTGTGGTCTGTGATGTTACGATGCGTACAGTTAGATTGTACTTCAGTTTGTAACTTCACCAACAGACTAAACCACCAGCTCATGGCGTGATGGGTTGTGAGGAGGTGGGGACTTAGTAAAGCAGATTAAGGGAGCCTGTCCAGGGGGATGTCTTATCCTAAGTGCCTTTCTGTTTTGACTCTGCTTCCCAGTGGTCATTAGGTGAGCAGCCTTCCCACAGTGCCTTTCTTTCCTCAGTGCCGCTTCAGCCCTACCACAAGCTTAAAAGCAAGGGTGTAGGCTCACCATGGACGGAAACCTCTCAAACTATGAGTTTTTCCTCTTAAAAAAAGTTATGGCGAGTATCTTCCCCCAGCAATGTGCATATGATTTCTATCAAGATTGGGCTGGGATCTGCTTGTAGGTTTCAAAAGAACACCTGATACAAACTGACCTCCAAGCCCGAAGCATCAGCTTATTTAATTACAAAATTGTCTTTCATAGAGGTGTCACTATGTGGCCCAGAATGGCCCAGAACTTGCTGTGTAGCTCGAGGTGGCCTTGGACTTGAAATCATCTTGCCCTTGCCGCTCAAGCACATGACTACAAACATGAGACAAACTTGGCTTGAGAGTCAATCTGTAATACACTTGTTATTCTTTTAAACTTTACATGCTTATTTGCTGGTGCCTTTTATGGTATCTAAAATTTTTCAGAAAAATGAGATAGGAGATTCAAAAAGGGTTTAATAACACATGGAAGGTGAAATCTTGTATTTATACCAATAATTTGACTTCTGTATATACATAATCAATATTGGGTAAAAAAACTTGACATTTTGCAAATCATAACAAGAAACTACTGAGCACCATTTACTTCAGCACTGATATCTTTATGATCTGCTTTATTAACAGTATGATTTTTTTCATGAACTTAAAACTTTTATGTTAGTTTCACTGTTCACAATGTTTGATCTTTTCAAGACAGGTATTCAAGAATATGTGAGGAAAGAATGAAATGAGATATCCTTTTCATATGGTCAACTAAATCCTTTATGAAAGCAAAAGTTAAGGTTGACTTTTAAAAATCTAAATTTCCAATGCTACTGTCGATTTAACTGTAAGTTTCTTACTCAGGCTACAGGGCTGCCCATTAGTCTTTCTTGACGGAGAGCAATTAATCTTTTGAACCACTTTTCTTCAGCCTCAGCTTTTTCAATAAATAACTGAAATAAAAAAGAAGAAATACGTTATTACGCTGATAGCTTGGAACTGATGCGATATAATACAAATCATTTATGGAACACATCTCTCAGCAAGAAGCTTGGATGCTGTTTACCCCATGATGATCACTTAACTGAAATCCATCTACAGGAGTTAATAATGCTCGGGAAGTCTTAAGTAAAAAGAACATCATCGGTGCTATTAGTTGACAATTATGAGCTCTCTTTTTGTAAGTTTGTTTCTTATAACCTAAGAAAAACAGCTGATAATAGCACTTAATAAAGACAGTAAAATATGGTAGTTGTAACATGCTCACAGTTAAAGAACAAACCAGGGCTGGCTAGAATTAGAACTTCCACTGTCAGCTTTAAAAGGGAAAAATCCTTTCTGTTTTGCCCATTTTTTCTTAAGACAGTCTAGTTCTACAAGTCAGGAAACCTAAGGTGGCCCCACTGGATTGAAACCATGTAGGGGACTCTAAGGCCTAGAAGTCGTTAGCAGCACCTTGTAGCAAACAGGAACATTTGATTCCATTTGCTCCAGCAATCTTCTTGGCATCAGAGCAAAGAACCTTTGGTAAGCTAGAGCTTGGTTTAGCTCACCAGGTTTAAGGGTCTTACATTTGGATGAGCCAGAGAGTTGTCATCTTGGTACTTGATGGTGGTAGGGATGTTGCTGGGGTCTATTTCTTTCTCAACACTGGGTGGATCAGGAAGGACTGATGCTGGCCCTGAGGCACAAACTGCACGCTTCACTTCGCAAGGTTCCACCGACTGAAACATGCAACACACACTGAATGTAAACATTCCAGCACAGTTGTAAGGTGGCTATGACAATCTCTCTCCAATTACTCTTTTGAGATGATAACTCACTTTAAAAAGGTTCTACATTACTGAAAGAGAGGTCATTGTTCTTTAAATAAACAAATGTCAATGCTGAGAAAATATTGTCCATATTCTATGAGCAGCATGGTTTTTTTCATGAAATTGGTGTTTAAATCACACAATTGAAATACATATACTACATCTAATTTGTAATAATCAAAAAAGTTGCAACACATCTCTAATATTTATTTGGCTTCTTTAAGTAGAAAAGATAACTTCGAAAGTTATTGAAATCCATACATAGCCTTGCTATACTATTCACCCATTGAAAGTAAATAATCCAATGAATTTTAGTACACACAGAATTGTGCAACTATTGCTATAGTCAATTTCATAACATATTTTATCATCCTTTAGCAGCCACTCCCTAGGTGATGACCCGGGACATCACCTCCCAGGAGATAAAATTTAAGGCCTGCAGGACAAGAAGAGGCAACCATATGAAGTAGAGGGAAAGGAGTGCTCGGGCCAGAGGGGCAGTGAACACAGGGTCTGGGGATACCAGAGAGGCAAGAGTGGATGCTGTGCAGCGGGCACCGTAGCCCAAACCTGATCCAGCCACGCTGGCAGCACCCCAGCAGGAAACTGTGGGGAAATTGAGCATCACCTCTGTGTCCTTCTGGTCACCACTCCTGGACGCTCGTCAGGCTCCTGGGAACAGTGTTCTGCTTTGTGTATGGCAGAAGGGCCTGAGACCAGCCGTTAGTTATTTTTTTATTTTCTTTTAAA
The DNA here is from genome assembly GCA_023101885.1 of Typhlomys cinereus. Taxonomy (NCBI): domain Eukaryota; kingdom Metazoa; phylum Chordata; class Mammalia; order Rodentia; family Platacanthomyidae; genus Typhlomys; species Typhlomys cinereus. The sequence continues at coordinate 4,369,299 of JALPQD010000065.1, read as the reverse complement.
CTTTATTTGTTCACTTGTATGTGTGTGTGTGGGGGGTGTGTGTGTGTGTGTGAGAAAGAGAGAGAGAAAAAGAGAGAAAGAGAGAACTGTGTGTCCCTGTGGAGAACTAAGGGTAACTTTGAGAATCATCCTGGATTGCTTCTACCTCCTTTATGCTTTGCTCTGGGATTTCCCAGGTCCTGCCTCCCCACTGATTCAGCCTGGTGTTTTTTTTTTTTTTTTTTTTTTTTTTTTTTTTTTGTGGGACCCGGAATTCAAACTCAGGATCTTCTGCTTGTGAGATAGAGCTTTAGCCCCTGAGCCATCTCTCCAGTCCCCAGCTTTTAGTTATGTAATGGTCAGTAGTAGGACACTAATTCTTTGTGTGTGTGTGTGTGTGTGTGTGTGTGTGTGTGTGTGTGTGTGTAGAAAAGGGCACTGAGTGGTGGAGGTCAAAAGGTGACTTTGGGACTCATCCTAGACTGTTTTTCCTCCTTATTCTCTGTAGATGCTCAACCAGAATCTTATGTAAGAAAGCTGCAATGCCTATGCTGCGGCCTCCATCGCACCCCAGATTGTTTTGCTCCTCCCCAATTTTGCAGTGGTTAATTAACATCTGTCCCCTTTCAATATGGTTCTCAGTCTTCCCTTGCCGTGAAATGAGGGAAGACTTCACATTTCCATGCACCTCTGGAGTTTCCCAAGCTGTGCCACTGCCAGTCCTGCCCAGCATTTTTACATGGGATCTGGGATCTAAACTCAGGTCAGTCTGCTCGTATGGCAAAGACTTAACTCCAAAGCCTCTCTCCAGTCTCAGCATTAATTCTTAAATGCAAGACTCATCTTTTTATCTTATTCAATTCAAAACATGAATTTATTTTTATGCTAAAGGAAGTTGTACACACACAGTAGAGATTTATACCCTCATCGATGTAGGGACCCCAAAAACTAGATTTCTGTGCAGTCATCAAAAACATGTGCAGGAATTCTTGCAAACTGAGAAAGTCTGCTCATAAATTGTTTCCAAATGTAGGTATGTTTATGGATACTAAGCTTAACCAATAAATGATGCTCATGTTAATCAACAGTAACAAATGGTTATTAAATTTGGTTTGGTAGTTTCTTTTGGAGCTTGTTCACATATCTCTGATATGCTCGGTCTAGAAGGCTCAGGTCCTAGTGATACATTTATGTTCTACAATATTCTGCATGAGGGTGTGTGGAAAGGATGCCTGAGGTCCAAGGATGAACTTCTGGTTGTCCATCTGTCTCCCAGAGACTGTGTGGTTCTTATCTCAGCACATGCTCTTTCTCCAGGCACCAGATGTGTGTATCCTCCCCTTTGAGTGGCTGCGATAACATTCTATCGTATAAGACATTTAATCTCATTTTATTTTTATCTATACGGAATAGTAACATTACTTTTGGATGTGTAGATACAACATTTTTAAAATTGAAGTACTCAAAAGATAGATTAGAACATTAAAGTAATTGTTTAATAACGTGATTTGAAATTCTGTGTGTGGGCAGAATCATTAGTTACATCTTTATTTAAGTGAGGAAAAACTTCAGGGGAAAATTTTGTCTTGAATATAAAAAATAAACCTAAAACCTGGGTTCTACAATTTCTGATTTTGAACGATACTGCCACCTGGTGGTTCAGACTGGAAAATTTACCACTATAACCTAACTTCCAACGAAACACTAAAGACCATGTCCCGTTGGTTATTTACTCTCCTTTTGAACATGGGAAGATGGCCTATCTGCCAGACACAATAATTAGAGGCGAATAAATGATACTAAGCTTACCTTGGACAGCAGGCTGAAAGCAACCACCATTGTGGCTCCTAAAGTTAATGATGTATCAGTAGCCATCATATTCTCTGTTTACTTGGGCAAGAAATTTCAGAGTTAAACTAGTTAAATCATTATGTGTTTCTGGAGCCACAATGTCTAAGATTGTCATTGGTAATGTCATTTTTCTTTCTGATGACAGCTTTCCAGCTTAATTAGTGGAGAGACCAATACAATGGGTGGCTGGCAAGGTGCAACTATTTTCAGACACAAACTTGATGCTAAGTTCTGGAACTGTCCAGAAGAGAGACAGGCTGAGCTTGGGTCGCTGGTGACTTATTCCTCAGAGAGCTCCTATCTGATATGCAGCTAGGAACGACCATCTTCTCTTCCCAAGATGGTCTTCGGGATAATTTACTTCTCTTTGCTAAGTAATCGCCTCATAAACAATTCATTGTCTTGGCATCTTATCCTTGCCTTATACTGCAGACACAGACATTTCAGAAACCAGAAAGGGATGCCACTTTCTGAGCTAATAAAGGGGCCCTTGTTTTCTTATTTCAGCTTTACAGAAACATATTTTTGCTAGCTTACCACTGCTTTTCTGATCATTTCAAAGTGTAGCTATTAATACAAGTTTGGCATGGAACAGCTAAGACTGTACTGTATATTCACGGAGGTAAATGCCATCTACTAAGGCTTTTAGCATGTTCTTCTGCTGACACTACTACCCACCTTCCAATAAGTGTATTCCTAAGAAGCACTAAATCAAAATATTTAAAGAGATACAAAAATTAGTACCAAATGGAAAAGGGTCTAGAATGAAACTCAGTATACTGACTATGAAGGAATAAGTATGTTCACAGAAAGACACTGATGGGTGATTATATCAACATCTAGTGAGAATTAAGAAGACAGTGTAAACTTCAGAAAGTAAATGAAAAGCAGAAAATTAAATATGGTCATTCTATTAGATCGATTGATTAGCCTTATGTCTTTGGGATGAATTATCTTTAAAAGTATGTGGTACCAAAAGATTTCCATCTCTGTAGTAACAAGTGAAGTTATAATAACTTCATTACTTTAGAAAAGTGGTGGCTTATGTCTTTATTCCATGAATATTACTAACTTCCCAGGATGACATTTCTTCCTAAAGGATCATATACAAATTCCTCAAAGCAGTCTTGCTAACAAGAGAAAGAATACATGGAAGATCTACTAGAAGGAAGACCCCATTCAAAGCTCCTTGTATTCCAGCTGAGTAAGAGATGCATATCTGGGCAGAGACAAGAGATACATGTCCCTTTCAGGTAACACCTTTATCATTGGAAACTCCTTTCTAATTTTAGCTAGGAACATCAATTCAAAAAGCAGAAGTGAACATTGCTGTTATGGAACCACTCAAGGCACATTTCAGCTGTCAGGGTAAAATAAAAATAGTGTTAGATTCATTTTATAGTACACTGTTACGCAGACTCAACTTGAATTGAGTCGCAAAGATTAATTCTCTCTCAACATGCCAAGTACTTACTCTCTTTAGTTCATCTGGAACAAGCATGACATTGAAGTAAAACTCATTAACAAGGCGTCTCTTCAACTGATGTCCAAAGGCTCGTGAAAACTTACCTTTTTGACTTCCTTACTTGATCTGAATGTCTGCTGAACAAAAGAATCACTTTCAATTGCTTCGATTTCTTTCACTCTTTTCACTTGTTCTACCAGGGTGACTTGGTCTAAAGAAAAAGAAAGGAGGTATTATTAAGTCTGTGTAATTTGATGTAAGCTTTTTACAGCATTACACTTATAAAGTTTAAGTGGATGAAAAGAAAATACATTGTAGTTAAGCTATAGTAAAATTTTTCCCTTTGAATTTCAAAAACGTAGTATGCCAAGAACTAAGACTCATACCTAAACCTCAGTGAGGCTCCTGTGATCTTGGCTAAACTAAGCTCAAGGGAGGGCTCGTCTTGCCTCCTTTTAATTTTAACATTTTATTGTGCAAATGCATGCAAAAGGAATAAAGGCATAATGGAACCACCTAAACTATCAGTTGATGTTTATTTATTACTTTATTCTCAGTCTATCTCTATCTTTTTGGGTGAAAACCTGGAATAAAAGTGAACCTGAGACTACAGACCAGTAACTGCACAACTGAATACTGTTTCTCATGCCTAAAAATCTCATGACTGTTCTTTAGTATCATTTACATGGTCCATGCATTCCACTGTCTTCCTACAGTAGTTCTGTTTGAGTAGGATTCAAACAAGGACTAACACTCCACTTGTCCCTTCATCATCTATAGCCCATCCCCCTTCCTTCTTATTGCCACTTCTTTAACAAGGAAAGCAGACTGCATTCCATACCATAGTTCCCCACCTGCTGGATCTGGCTGATTTCATCCTAGTGGTATCATTTAACATGTTCCTCTGTCACCCATCTTTTCACAGACCAGTATGGGGATCTGATTCCATTTCGGCTGTATTTCTTTTTTTTAAATTTTTTTTATTATTTTTTATTTTTATTTATTTTTCCACTCATACAAACTTGATAGATACCCCATTCCCCTCCCTCACTCCACCCCTCTCTGGATCCCTTGTTCCCTTCCCCCTTTTCTCCTTTCCTTTCCCCCCTCCCTCCCTTTCTCCCAGTGGGCCCCCCATTCCTGGAGCATCCTTTAGTGTGCATGTCAAACTTCCCTCTGGGTCCTCCTGTCTGATGAGGTGTAAGGACTCAGTAGCATTGCCTAGAGCTCTTTCTTTTGTTGCTCTCCTTTAGTATAGGAACACTATTGTGGCTGTTAATCCCTTGCCTCTATGGATCCTAGTTACTGTGATCCATGCTGGACTTTGGGGGGGGGGGTCAATGATACGTCAGCCATTACGCAGATCATGCAAAGTCCTATTATGATTACTTCGGCCTTAACTAGGCTGTATTTCTTTTGATCAAAATATTATCCCTGGCTCTTTGATGTGATTCCTCTTACATTATATCAGGATGTATTCTTCCACCTTTAGTGATGGCAAGATTGATCAACTGATCCAAGGTTTAAAACCTTTGCCTCTCAAGCAAAAAGAACTGAGTTCCGACCTCTAGAGCCCACATGAAAATTGCTTGGCAGCATCAGTAAAGGCAACACACACGTGGCTGCTATGTCACATGTGTGCCAGACAGTGGCAGAGATGAGAGAGACCATGCCTATACCGAGCGTTCTGACCGTGAACACTTTAGCAGCCTGACAGGACAGTATCTGCCAATCACGTGGGTTGGTTCTATGTGCTCAACAAGCACGGCTTCCCTGGGCTGAAGCTCCGTGTACTTACACCATGTACTTAGTCTCATAGGAGATGGACAAAACTGTTCTTCAGCTTTATTATGGATTTTTAATCACGTGGAGCTGGAGGCTCCATCATGACAACTACCTACATCCTAAACGTATTTTCTCTTTGCTGCATACTATTTTATACAACAGTCCAGTTTTTTTTTTTTTTTTTTTTAAAGAGGACATAACATACAGAGGAATGGGAGGTAGGAGGGGGCAGCTATGATCGAAATGCATGTATACATGTATGAGATTGTCCAAGAATAAAAGTATTATTAAAAATGCTGAGCAGATACGGTAGTGGCCTGTAATTCTGGCCTAGAAAGGTGGAGTCTGGGAAAATCTAAAGTAAAGCAATAAAGTATAAGAGCAATCTGGGATGACTTTTGATATTACCTTGGGCCTCCAGAGGCGTTTGCACACGCACACACAGCTCACATAATGGTTTGAATAACATGAATGCTTGCCTCTTGGATCAATTATTTCATTGATTATAAAATGATAATTTTCAAATGGTAATGTTCTTGCATAGCTCTGGTTTTCTGATAATGAAGTAGTTTTCATCATTAATTTTGGTGACTGAATATCTCTGTATTAGACAGTCAAAAAGTTTGATTTGTCTTTAGTTAATAATTTTTTTCTAAAGGTGAACAAAGATGACAGTTATGAGTTCAGAATATTTTTATATTTAAACACTTCAAGCTGTCATGAGGTTTTTCTATCTTGATGCTGCGATCATCTCACCTTTAGTGAGTTCCCACTCACATGATCCCTAGCAGTGAAGTACAGCAAGATGCTCCAAGGTCATCTTGTGCCAAATAAAGTTAACCCTTCTCCAGTGACCCCCGACTCAGTACAATGGAGAATGACCTTAGATAGTCTGGGCATCAGGCAAAGAACTGTTGCTGAGCTGCCATTGCTTCAGGGTCTTCTCAGTGCATAAAGAAGAAAAAGATACCTCTAAGAGAGAAACTAGATCTGAATCTGCTCTGATTACCATCAACCAAATTACAAATCATGTGATTTTAAGTTCTTTCTTATCCTTGTATGTCTTTTGTCTTGCTCTAAAAAATCTTAAACATTAATTATGAACAAAGCACCATTTTTTCTGATAATTATGTATTAATAATAGTTTCAAAATAAAATAACCATTACTGTTAACAAGGTATATTAACATAGTTAAAACTTTCTTTGTAGGATTTATTCTGCTAATAAACTTCAAAAATTATGCTCTAAAGTTGCTTAAAATAATTCTCCCTGTGATTCTACTATTGATTTGACATAGATTCGTTTGCTTCAGTTCATTTTTCCTTATTTTAAATGTTGCTCTCTAATTAACAGTGGTTTGCATATTCAGATATAGTTCAAGGTCAAAACTTAACAACATCCAGGTCTAGACTGCCTTTCATGTCCCAGTCCAAAGATAAATATTAATCAGATTTGAATTTTTCTTTCCATTGGTATTTCTAAAAATGGAACAATCTACATTTTCAGATACTTCCTTAATATGTCTTCACTATAACTCTGCTCAAATCTAGGCACTCCTATTTTACAGCTATAGAGAACTCTATTTTATAGCTTTATAATAGTTCAGTTATTTTAAAACTTTTTCTCTACAGTATTTTAAACAAGAAGCAATGTTTATATGATTTCTTGCTTTCGTATTTTCTTTTTCATTTGGTAATTGGGCAAAAAAAGATGTGCTACAGTTCACAGGCTTGCTCTACGATGGTGTGAACACACAACTAAAGTAGGGACTATTGTGTATTGAGTTAAGGCATCTGACCTTTTTGGGATTTAGAAACATTTTTTTTAAGAAACAGCTGAAATAACTATTGGAATGATTGCATAAAAATATCTTTTTTTGCATTCTAGCAGTTCTAAGCTGAAGTGTCTAAGTACTGCAATAGAAATAAATAGATTTCAAAGGTTCACTGAAAACTAATGCTGCCTTAAACACCTTTGTCTCTACCTTTGGCCATCACAATTACAATCTCGTGGTCATGTGTGAACATCCGTTCATTCATGGGAAAGATTGCTACTCTCAAGGCGGGATTGTATATGGAATGCTGTGTATGTGGAATTGAAGCAGCATTGGCCATAGCCAACACTCCTCTGCTTAGAAGTACAAAGTTTCCTATGTAAATCCAAGCACTGCCAATGGTCCACAGAACAGCAAATAGCTCCACTTGCTTGAAAACAAAAGATTTTAATTATGTTCTGAGCAGAAGAGATGCCACATGCTTTTCCTGCTAATGCATTAATATTAACGCACCCCCTACCAGCGGACACTTTAAAAAATTACATGCATAGGAATGTTACTATAGCAGAGAAGCACAGAGGAAAAATAGATACCAACTTTAATGCCAATTTGAAAACCACACTTCTGTACAGGTCCCAGCTAGTTTTACTGATTGCTTCACTATTGCTCATTTTCAGCCAAAAGACCACATTTCTGACTGCCAGATGATACGTCTGATGTGTCAGCTGCTGGGTCTCTTGGAGGGTTCCCTAACATATTCTCTCATTTGGATTTGCAAAGCACATCGTTAGTATTAAATGTCAGAGGTGAACTTGCAAACAGTGCTGATCTCCAAAGCTTGTACTGTTTGTAGCTTTATATTCAGAAATGCAACCAGTGCCTAATACAAATAAATGTGTTCTCACAGAAGCCAGCCAAAGGGCCAGTATGCTTATTAAAATAACACTGTGAAAATTACAAAGGGAAGGAGAAAGATTACAGAAAACAGAACATTATCTGTGTCTTCTTAAAAAATTCATCTCAGGACTAACAAGGTGACAGGGCAGAGAGGAAGAAGCCGGCTTGCTTCACTTACAGTGTGAAAATAAACTAGCACAGCTTTCATCTTTGCACGCTGAAACCATTCTGTAACAGTGATCATTTAAATAAAAAATTGGAAGGTGCATGGGAGATTTTCATTTTGTCTTTTAATAGCTTAACCCTATATTGTCTGAAAACAACAGAGAAACTATTTTACATGACTTCATACTCGAAATTCTACTGTCAATGTCCACAATATAAGTCTTGAAGTAATCTTATCATTTCAGGAAGCAGAATGAAGTACACCAATAATACATATTTTGTAATCTCTAATTCATTATCTTAAATTGGCTGTACATGCCATTTTACTTAAAAATTATGTACCAGTTTCAAGATTGAGAAAAACATGACTCAAAACCAATTTTTTTGCTTGCTTGAATATAAAGTATCTTGCAGTCATCGGCCATGAGCAAAGAAAAAATAACCAAGTCCCTGGAAGCCAGGATTCATGCTGCAGGAAGGGAGAGGCAGGAGGATTGTGAGTTCAGGGCCTGCGGAGTGAGTTCAAGGCGAGTCTGGGAATTTAGTGACACCACTGTAATTTTTATTTTTACACCAATGTAAAAAGAAAAACATGTGTTGGGGACCAGACATGGGCTATAGCTCAAGCACGGACAGGCTTCCCTGGATTTGATCTTCTGGATGGAAAGAAAGGTTGCTGGAAGAATCAATATTATAAAATGTTTTTGCTTTGTGATAAAAGTAAACTCAAATGTTTAATAATTGCTGTTAATGTTATAAAAGTCTCCTATTACTTAAAGCTGTATTTAACAATTCAAGTTATAGTATTTCAGTTTTAGATTACAAAATGTATGCAAATTGAAAATTACAAAACACAAGAAGATGAATCTCATGCAAATTATTAAATATAAGATTATACTCAATGTAAATTTTTTCCTTTGAAAAGGAAATTTGGGTTTGCTTTTGCCTTTTTGGCTCACAGCATCCCATAATAGCAATACCAGGCTGATAACATCAGGTGGCGCTGTTGCCCAAGATGTTATATGGGGATAAGGACAACTTGTTTCATAAGAGCTCTCTTAAACACATGCAAAGAGCTCATCTCCAAGCGATTCTTTCTAAATATTAATATTTTACAAACTTACCCAAAGTCAAAATGCATTTTATGTTACAAAGAATTTGGGTCAGTTGGCCCAGGTTATTGAGTTATTTATGATACTCTTCCAGGAAAAAAATATTTATATACTATTTCTACAAATCCATGAATAATACAAAATATTAGCTTATTTTCAGATTAAATTTACTCAAATATTATCCTAAACTGGAAAACATCTATTAAGTGCTTTTTATGGTAAAAAACACTCACTTTTAAACAAAACAACTAGTCTTAGTGATAGAAAGCATTTTTAAGTGCTTTAGAAGAATAAAGAAAAAGAACACATGTGCATGGCAAAGTTGGATATTCAAAAAATATGTGGGCAAATGAAATGCCTAGTGAAATTTTCTGGAAACTTAAAAAATTATTAAAACAAACTTTAACAGAACACTACCATTGCTCTTCCTTTTGAAGCAGCACATCTTCAATGCTTCTTTTAAGAAGCGTGCAAAAGCAGACACTAGAAATCCACCCAACCCCAGCATTTGTTCATAAAACCCACATTCTTGGGAACAAAAGTCCAGAATTGACATCCACAGCAAACCTGAAAAATTAGAAAACTCTGTAGGAGGAGCCAGGCTGGCCCGGCAGGTTTCTGGAAGCTCGTTTTGCAAGTATCGAGTCCTAAGAGGCATGGAGGCTCCCAGATACATCGCAGCAGCCCCTGAGAGGGGGCCAAGCACAAACCCATGTGATATTAAACTGCTTATCACATAGGATTAAAAACAGTTAAAGCAGCCAAGAATTTCAGCCAAACTTCTTAATAAACGTGGGTGGCTTGGGCATCGGTCATTTTGTGTCTATCAATGCAAAGTTCATAGTGAACATCTGAGTCCCCCGGGCCCAGACAGTTCTTATCTTCTGAATCTTCCCTGCCGTCTAAGGCTGTATCTAATGTGTGTTTTGAGGATGTTGCCCCTTGCCACCTGTGAGGACTGGGGCTCCTTCATATCCATCTGGCTCTTAGCACACGCTGCCTGCCTTACAGTGAACAATCCCCGTGACGATGGCAGCCTCGCCTCTCCAGTCAGAGGCATGTGCCTCTGCTACCCACGCAGCTTTGTGAGGGGCTCGATTCTGCAGTAAACATTCAGCACACATTTGCTAAATAATTAAAAAGTAAGGGGCATTAAAAAACCATTAAAAATAGGATGTCAGGAGCAAATGTCAAATGACCAGTTTTTCTGACTTAGAAAAATTAAATGTTTTTTTTTTTTTTAAGTATTCATTTTAAGAGCTCTTGAGTTCATGAATTCAGGCTGTCTCTGCTACTTAGAAGTTACTGTGACTTTGGGCAAATGACGTGAGCTGTACTGGCCTTGGTTTTCTTGCTTGTGGCCTGGGGATAATAACCTGATATCATAGGAAGAATGAGATTCCCTCTTTCTTTCCCTCTTCTGCCTTTTAAAATGTTGAACACAAGCAACGGATCAGCCGTTGCTTTACACACCAGGACTTAGAAATTAAATAGCTGCCTCTCACTGGGCTTAAACTTCTATCAGGGAGACAAGTGGTGAACAGGTTAACAAGCAATAAATACAATATCAAGGAAAACAGGGCTGGGCCAGAACGGAGAAAGCAGCCCATGGGAGAAAAAGCAGCACTCCCTGACATGGTGACATTTCTGCACAGAAGGGTGATGCGCAGAAGCAGCTGTGAGAATCTTGGTGACACACCCGTGTTCAGTGCTGGGCAGGAGAGGATTAGAAGCAGTGTGAACGAGAGCTATCACGGACATGTGCTTAGAGCTGCTTTAGTTGCAGTACTTGAAGCACTGAAGCTGGCAATCTGTCTGGAGTTTAACCAGGAAGGATGCTTCACGCATCTCGTGGTGTGCAGCTGTGGGGTGGCAGCCATGGGATGACTGCAAGAGGAACCGGGAATATGGGAGAAGGCACAGAGGTTCCTGGCCCGTAGAAGAGTGCCCATGCCTTCACAACAGCTGTGGCCTGAGTGGGGAAGTCACGGCATGATCCACTTGAAGGGGTAGAAGTTTGTTAACTAAAATGTCCTGGGGTTTGCTAAAAAAAAAAAAAAAAAAAAAAAAAATCTTTGTTCTGGTTATTATTTTTAATACTTTTTTCACAGGGAAGGTCATGGAGACTAATTTTTCCTTTGAATGGTTTTTAAAAGGCTGGATTCTGGTAGAAGGAATAAAAGAAGCAGCAACATGAAAGCTACCTTGGGGGCACCCTGGCTAATGACCTCACATGAGTTACTTTATTTACCTATCACATCTACAAGGGGAGAAGCCACACGGCTTACTGTGGGATGAGCCATCTGAGCCAGTGACATAAGCCACACAGCCACCATCGTGGCAGAACTGGGTTACAGCCCCTGAATATGACCTGGCCATTATTTCCCCATCCATTTACTAGACGTATTAAATATGCTGGATACTGTAGTTATTGATACTAATTAGTGTTATACTTATTCTGGATCTAATGCATATTATTTCTTAATGCATAAGAAATATCATGTATATAATCTTGCTCTTTTGGCATGGTGTTGATCTGAACTACAGATGTGTAACTCAGTTTTCCATATTTGAACAAAATTTTGGAAGAATTATACATGTCACATCCTTAAAATCTTTATAAGTAAATAAAAATCAATGTGTTTAGAACCTATCATTTTCCCCTTAAGCCTGCAAACAATCCAAACAGGAAAATTTGTCACTTTTATAGTTCTGCTTATTGTACAGCAACTGTGGTTTGGAAACTCTGGTGTGGGTTTATTCATTTGGCTGCTATGTAGCCAAACGATGTGGACAATTGTTTTACAACTGGTTTTGCGCGTGATAACCATGGGTAATCAAGTCCAATTTAATGGAGAGATAAAAAGTAATAATCTCAACAGAACCAAGGCTGCTGGAAATTTTCTATTTTAACAGGGTGGAAGAAAGGAGTGCGGTTTGAAGAATCCCAGGTTAGGAGGCGAGAATATGGAATCTGCAGTTGCAGTTTGCTGTCCATTTTAATTCCATACTTCTATTGACGCTAATTAAAATTCTGTAGATGGAAGAGTTCCATGTTTCTAAGGAACTCACAGTGAATGCTGTCTGCCAGCCATCTCCAAACACCCCATAACCACACACAACTTGCCTGTCAGGAGAGCTAATGCAGACATCTCGGGGCACACCACATTTGTCACTGTGGCTAATATCAGAGATACGCAGCTCTTTTTTCTTAGCACACAAAAGCAAGATATGTAATTCAATGCTCAATTTACCCTTGTCTCACAGGAGATTTTTCCCCGCTAATTGATAGAAATTAAGCCATTAATCAAGCCACTAGCCATCATTCAAACCAGGGAAGATGAATACAAACTTTCATCATAACCACCTTCCCCATTTTAGTGTTCATTAGCATTAATTTTTAATGCAATTATGCTATTCTTTTACGCTGAGCTCATAAATTACTGCTCTTTTGTTGCTGGCTGGCCTTGTAAAATCCAAACTAATGCTTTGTGCTCTGATCTTAAAGGCAATTACTAGGTTCTTCTATCTTTTATATCTTTGCATCCTCAATAACCTTTCTATACAACTAATACCCATGACTGACTATGCCTGTTTTTCTAATGCCTTTATATAAATCTCGGTGAATGTGAGTGTAGTCAAATGTAGCTATAATAAGCACATATATATATCAGATATATTATAAAATACAGGTATCCACATAAAAGTCTCACAAATTCATATTGACATTTAAGCTCATGTATCAAGATACCTTCGTGATTTTTTTCACGATAAAATTTAATGCATTCTTGTACTTCAGTTATACTATAAGTTAGAGAAAATGGGAATATTAATAGCGACTGACAACATTTACAAGGATAGACCATTATTAAAATAGAATGACTTTCAGGTTTCAAGATCTTAGGGTCTTATGATAATTGTTTTAGGTTTAAATTTTTATTTTATTTGTTCTTGTGGTGCAAAAGATCAAACTCAGGACCTTACACAAGCGAGACAAGTTCTCTACCACTAAGCTGCAACTCCAATCCTAAATCTTTATTTTTCAATATCAAAGAGAAAGAAATGAAGGGTAACCAGAACTTGAAAGAATCAATTACCTACAAGTGTAAGTGCACATAGTAACTAGAGTCTCATGTTGTGCAAATGGGAAGCATAAAGTTTCCTGGCGATGAAGATAAGATGAAAAGATGGATTATTTTTGGAAAGACAGACTTTTTTTTTTCCAGAAATAAATGTTGAACCTAAATGATAACACATCCACTTCATTCTCTGTGTCCCCTCATATACTAGTTATGCTTATTGTCAAGTGCAGGGGAATAAAATCCACCTCTAGCTGTTCTCCTTGCAGAAATGCCTTTGTCTGTTTGTGAGTTACGTTCTGTATGTGTGAAGATTAACACAATAAAATTTACTGAGAAAATGTGGTGGCCCTGGTGTTGGTGGCAGCCACATGACTTTGGAACCCCAGCTGCAATCTGCCCCTAACAACACTGGGCTGGAGCAGAGCAGTAGGAAGCAGATGAAATAAACGTGTGAAAGTAATTCCTTCAGATATGCAGAAGATGAAGATGGCTCGCCTTCACCCACGTTTCCGTTTGTGACTACTTATTCTCATCTCTAGCAGGAAGGCCCGCCTGGGTTAGGAGCAGTGAGGATAAGCAGGCAGCTTAATATTAGTCTCTTGGGATATCTTTATGATGTCAGAAGCAAGGCAACTTACATTCATAACTTGCTTGTATTCACACATAAAGGCCGTCAGTAGAAAGCTACATACTCTAATACGTCTCGTAAGTATGCAGGCTTGGACTCAGAGGAGTGCCTTAATTTCTCTGACATGCTGATAAACACTGGGTTCAGAAATAGGAAATTAGGTCAATTAGGTCAACATGGTTTCATGCTAGAGGCTAATGACCTAGCTGGGTGTTTCTGATTGAAAACAAAAATGTAGCTTTTGCTCTTCCAAAGTCCATGGACAGAATCAAACCCTTACTGAGAACTTTTACAAATAACCATGAGCTGATAGGCGCATGGACATGTAAAGAGAGACTTACTATGTTTATAAAGTGCCTTTCCATCTGTTATCTACTTGATCCCCCAAACTTGTAACTTTTGGTAATATCTTTCCATTTGAAAGTTTAACACACACCATAGAAACTATGTTGAGATGGAGTATCAAGTGTTCTTTCTATATTCCACAGGTTCCCACTGCACTAGGCACTCTTTGTCTCTCTATCACTCTTAAATGGTGCATAATTATGATTATATGTTTTATGCCTTATAGTTTTATATGTAATTTTTGCCTTTATACCACGACTGGAAAGATGGTACTGAATGGGAAAAGATATTATTCTATCATTAAAGAAGAGTATTTTGCCATAATGTAACACAACATATAAGATCACAAGATTTTTTTAAAAATAAACACTTAAAAAACCTAATAAACACTTGAAGATCAGCTCTATCAAGGACCAGCTTACTTAAGTAAGTGCCCTCACTTGGACAAAAGCTAAACCTGTGCAAGCTTTGCCATAATCAACACAGAATGTTTTCACTGCCACCTAGAATGTCCTATGCTCCATCTTAGCCGGCTCCTCACCCCAACCCTCGGCAAGTGCAGCTGTGTCGGCTGCCGCTCCACATGACTCTGTGGTCTACTGAGGGCACAAGGCCTTCACATCTAACATCTTCTCGGCATGCCTCTGAGATAAAACATGTTTGTGGATACATTTGTAGTTCCTTTTAACACTGGCATATTCTATGATAAGATATTTTTCACTTACTTATCCATTGGTGGATATGTGTTGATTCTAGCTTCTGGTTTGGGGAACAAAGTTTTCAAAAAATGTACAAAGTTTTACATGGACAATATATGTGCTTTGCTGCTCTTGAATAGTGAATACTACCTTAACACTGGAATGGCTAGGTTGGATGGTATGTTGAACTGTCAAAATGGACTGGGTATGTAGACCAGTATAGCCTAGCATAAGCGAGGACTTCGATTCCATCCCTTGTACTACCTCATTTCTGTCCCCCAACTCCCAATCTGTTTTTAAAAATAGCTGTACTGGTTTACATTCCCACCACAGTATAATATATGAAACAGTCACTCAACACTTCAACATTTGATTTATTGGGTTTTAAATGGAAGCACTCTGATTGGTGTTTGGGTATCTTATTGCTGTTTTATTTGCATTTGCAGATGACTAACTGACCGTCTTCCCTATGCAGTTACTGGTTATGAGGTCTCGGAATGTGTGCTGAAATCTTTGTAATTTAAAAAATGTTTCATCTTCCTTTCATTTAAGTTATAAAGTTCAAAATGTACCAAAGACACCATGTTTATCAGTGTGTACCGTCCATATTTTCTTCTATTCTTTAACTTGCTGTTTTGCTACTTAATGTCATCTTCCAGAGTAAAAATATCATGCATTTAAAAAGTATAATCCATCACTTATAAAATGGTTAGTACTTTCTGTGTCATATTCAAGAGAATTTTGCCTACCTAGAGTTGCAAGAATTTCTCCTATTTTATCTTATGAAAGCATTAGTCTTTATATTTAGGTTTATAACATATTTTAAATGAATTCTTATCTATGATATAAGACAGGGATCAATGTTTATTCTCCCCAGTAAGACATCTGGTTTTTTTTTAAATACTATTATTGAAAGGACTTTCCCAAATGAATTTTTGTCTTGATAGTTTTTCCGAAAATTAATTGACCATATATATCAAGTTTAATTTCTGGGTTCTTAGGCTACTGCAGTGTTTATTCAAGACTTATTTATTGAATTTTTTTTTATAAAGGAAGTCTTGGAATCAGATATTGTGCTCTCTATGTTGAAATACATTTGATCATGTTATTTAAGGAATATATATGGGATTATTATTTGGTTAAATTTATAGTTAACGACATTAGATAAGCTAGAATCTTCCTATGTTATGAATATGATATAGTAATTCACACATAAACTGTTAACAGAACTGGAAGATTTTCCAAATAAAACAATTGTTTTCATTTTAAAAATTAAGAAAAAGAAGAGTAGAAAACTAATTTTTTTATGACGAATCAACACTTGAAGCTATTAAGTTACAAAATAACAGGCAAATTCTACTATTAATAGGTGAAATGTCAGAAAAAATAGTGCTTTAAGTTCCAGTTTCACAACTGATTATATTATTCTATGCAAATTCTTGCCATTAAATTTCTATCTTTGAGTTATGACATGGAGCTACTAAAGTACAAGTATGGCCTCTGGATTTGGTGGAGGCTTAAACAGAGATGAGTTTGTTATTCACTGAAAGAGAACCAGTTTTATAGTATTGACAGGTTTATAGGAAGGAGACAAAGAACCAAAGAGAAACTGAGCATTATGTGGGTGCTATAACCTGGGAATGAAGTAGGTCCAGGGATTCTGCAGATGTAAGTCATCTGGGTGGCACAAAAAAGAAAGAGGTGAGATGGTGAACAGAATCTTTACACAGCCTTGAATGTCATGTACGGCTGCAGGTGACTGTGGGAAGGTGGTGGGAAGGCGGTGGCATAATCCCCAACCACAGCAATATAGCTTCTTAATATATATAATACATAAAATATAATATTAAATTTTCATGTTATTTATCTACTACTTATTTCCTGTGTGTGTGTGTTTGCACGCACGCATGCACACATGTACATACATGGCAGGTCACATGGATTGGAGGTTAGGTTGCAGGATTCTCTCCTCCAACCGTGTGGATTCTAGGTGTTGAACTCAGGTTGTCAGCTTTGTTAGCAAGCACTGTACCTGTTCATTCAGTCGTCCTGCTGGCACACGCATTTTAATTCTAAGAATCCACAGCACAACCCAGCTTAACTGCTGCTCTAAAGACCTGTGATCTTTGTAGAGGGGAGATGGTAGTTGCTAGTGGCAATCATTCTTTAAGTATTGTGAAATCTTAGCAGGAAGTTTTTATTTTATTTATTTTATTATTTTTATTATTTATTATTTATTCAATGTGTGTGTGTGTGTGTGTGTGTGTAGAACCAAGAGTGAATTCGGGAACCATCGTGGACTGCTTCTACATCCTTTTCTGCTCTGCCCCGGGATTCACAGGCTCCGCCTACCAGGTCCTGAAGCACAGCCTCCCCCCCCCCACCCGCTTTCGCCTCGTGTTTGTACGTGGAATCTAGGATCCGAACTCAGGACCCTCTGCCTGCAAGGCAGAGGCCTAATCCCTGAGCCATCTCTCCAGCCCCAGCAAGAAGTTTCTTAAGACATAGTCACTCAGAATACCATGACTGAAAAATCAAGGAGCACTTTGAGGCAAAAATGTAAAAAAAGTAGGACCAACACTCCAATCTATAAACTAAAATTTATACATGTCTATGTATGTGTATGTATGGATATATCTATGGATAACATACTTCCAAGCCGCCCCCAATTCACTTAAATGACCATAAAATTATTATACAATTATGTGGGCACTAAAAATAACCTTTGAAAACGAAACCACTGCAAATCTACAATTAATTTTAAACATTTCAAGAAGAGGTTTTACCGGCTGACTCAGGGCTTGATCCTGGCAGCCAGATGGACACAGGGTCAATAATCCAGAGGCAATAAGACAATGAGCCAGACAGTCAAACAAGTCCCTGGGAGCAATTGCTGTCCAACATGCCGGAAAGTCATTTGACCAAAACATGCTGAAAATGAATTTAGAAGGAAAGTTTCAATGATCCCCTGCTGCTCCAATGTCACACTCTGCACTTTATACAGATTCACAGAGCCAGTATATACCTCAAACAATTATTATTTGTACATACATTTGCAAATATAATATGCAAAAGGTCTTTGTTCAAAAGCGACAACTGCAGAAAGACAAATCAAATAGTGCCCAGCGGTAAGTGCAAAGAGAATCTGACCTAGGACATAAGATTATCAACCATACTGACATTTTTCGACAAAATTGAAATGAGCCAAACCAGCACAAATTGTGAATCTAAATAATGTCTTAGAATCTAAAAAGCATAGTGTTTGGGTCACGATAAACACTCACAAGAAATCCACCAAATATTTGTTGAATAAAGAGATGAATTATTGAAGAGATGTAGTCATGGCTAACGAAGGTGACTCTACTGGGAAAGAAAACTCTTTAAGGATTTTTTTTTTTTTTTTCTAAAACGAAGGGAAAAGAAACATGTTTCACAAGAATTTCTAGAGGGTACCTGAAAATTAATTGTCCCAATAATACTTCATCATGGAAGAGGAAGACTTTGAGACACCACACTTCCCTGGGAGACTGATGAAGGTCAATGCTGAAGGGAAGAAATACAAGGCATCTTTCTCAATGATATACCCACTGATAAAAGATTCATGTTCCACCAAGTACTCAGAGATGTGACATCAAAGACAAACCAGAGGAAACCCAGTGGGTCACAAATGTGAAGAGACTTGAAGACAGGAGGGAGTCTAGTAGGGAGAAGTAAGGGAAAGAGGAGGGAGATGGGATTGGTGATCAAGGTATGAAAATATAAGTTTACCATTCACACGGAATAACAATAAAAATGTAAAAATAAATTACTTTTTCACTATCTGTGAAACTACACAGTGATGACCTCTGTAGTAGAGACTAGTCCTGTTTCTTCTCCACTTGCTCATTCTTACAACACTTTTTTTCATTTGTTTTCCATGACATCATTCAGGTTTCAATTCCTTTTTCCTATATTGGTTCCTGTCTAAGTGTTAAGTTACACCAGGGCTCAGACCTAGTCTTTCTTCTATTTGTCCTTTCTAAGTGAACTATAATATAGTTCATATAATCTAAGTCTTTTTGATGATCCCCACATTATTATTAGCTCTGGTTTTGATCTTTCCCAAACTCTGGACTCATTTAGTAAGTCTTCAATTTTTCTCTCACACCACTATATTCAAATGACCATTTACTTTGGGTTCCCATCATATTTAGAATAAAATTCAGACTTCAAACACTTACTTTCAAAGCCCTACACAATCCGGCTCTTGCTAAAGTCATCAACCAAATCTCTAATCCTCTTGCTACTGTACAACTTCATAGTTCTTAAGTAGCCTTAGCTTTTTTTTTTTCTTTTTCCTGTATGATCTTTATAGAAACTGTTCCCTCCACCAAGGATTCCCTTTGGATTCCCTCTGGATAACAAATATCAGATGAGTTGTATCAGACTTAGCTTAAATACCAGCTCTTCAGGGAGACCTTCCCAGAGTACTGATTATAGCACAGAGACTAGATAAACCAATCTTGCTTTTCAAGCCAGTCAAAAATGATACCATAGAAAAAGAAAAGTTAGAAAAAAAATCATGAATGCAGATGCAAAACTGTAGGAGTAAATACATACGTACACAGACATGCAAATAGAAATACTTATAACTTAATTATAAACAAATGAAATCAAGGATGGCAAAAAACCAATAATCACTTCAGATTCACTTGAGAATTGTAAGCTTATTTTAAATTATAATTTATAAAATTTTCTGATTTAAGAAGAATGTCTAAGAAGCCAAAATTTTGACAAAACTCATTATTTTCTTGAGATTCAAAAAAACTAATTAGAAAAAGAAAGAAACATTTCTTGGCCTTTTTAAAAGAGAGAATCCACCCAAACCTGACAGACAGACAAACAGACATAAAGACAAACAAACCAACCAATCTAAATAAAACCAAAACACACCAACTATCAAACTCTGGGTGAAATATTTTAAAACAGTCCCTTTAGGATGTTCTTTTCCTGTTAGGTTTCAGTTGATCCAAGTCAGCGAAATAAGGTTAGACCAAATCAAAACAATACAAGTGATATAAGAATTAGGAAGGAACAAACAAAAAGATAAAATGATTACCTATGCAAATATTCAAAAGTATTGACAGATGGTTTTACTGATATTCAGAATTTGTCATAATTAGAAGACACAATTTTAAAAAAGGTAATCATTTGAATTACATAGAAATTGCCAAATTTGTGGGAAAATGGATGGGTCTGGAAAGCATTAAATAAGGCAATTCAGACTCAGAAAGACAGGTATCTGTTATATGTGAATCCTAGCACATGTAAAAGCATGTAAGTGGGTGTAAATTGTATATAGGCTATGAAAGGAGACTATGGGAGGGCAAAGCAGTGTTGAACAAGGGAGGGTGATAGGGTGCAAGTGGCAGAAAGCACAAAGGAGGCTATGGGGAGTGGAAGGGGACAAAGGAGAGACAATGTCATAATGAAACTTAATAATATCTGTGGTAATTAAAAATAACTTTCTAATTAAAAATTGTATCTAGCAAATGATATCTAAATCTTGTAGGCAGAATATTGTATAAGTTTATCAACAGACACTAAAGAAGGTCTAAAAAATGTATAATGCTATACCATACTTAATAATACAAAAGCTCAACATTAGAAGATACACTTTTATAGCCAAGGTAATTTTGATACAAAAATCTGCTAAGTTTGTCTTATTTAGAGAAACTTTTCAAGTTATTCTTAAACTTATTCTTGAAAAGTGAACACTTTAAAAAATAAGGAAAGTACTCATGTGGGGCTTACTGTGCGGAATGTCTAGAGTGGGCACATGATGACCAGAAGCAGTTACATTGGGGGAGAAGGAAGAAGCTCACTATTAGGTATAGGACTCACCTGCATGTGAGGGAAATGTTCTAAAATACACTGTGATGATAGCTGTACAAATCTTGAAATGTCTGAAAAACCACTAAATTTCATACTTGGAATGAATGAATTACATAGTATATGGACATTTCAATAAAAGTGAATAGAAGAAAAGCAGTAGAAAGTAGCAAAATCCTATGGTGACTAAGTGTACAAAGAATTTATTTTATGATGGAAGATTCCAGAATATACCTGTTTCCTGTGGATGGACCATAAAGAAGACAGAGAAAGACCAAGGATGCTGGAGCGAAGGGGAGCAACTGAGGCAGATAGTAGTTGATAAAGCCAGAGGGGCCTGGGCACGCCATGGAAAAAAGGGACACCTAATTCAGGTCTAAGGAGCAGAGGACAGGAGAGAATTCCAGTTGGCTCCTAGAAGTGCAGGTAGTAAGGGCGAAGATGCTCCTGTCTCACGGATTCTACTCGTCAGTGCCATGCGGTGGATGTCATCAATTGAACATAAGCAGGGAATAGAAGATAGAGAAAATTCAAAGAAAAAAAGAAGGTGTGGCCTAGTTGGGTTAGGACAGTGAGTTGAAAAAAACATCAAACAATGGGATATGGATGGATGAGTAAAACATGTAACTCATCAGATAATTTATGTCTATGTGTATCAACAATATAACATCTGGAAAGACATGCACGAATTACATCTATATATACTTCAAAAGAGAAGAGGTAACATATAGTAGACACATAATACATGTAGCACATACACTAAACAGCATAACATAGATGTTGTAGATAGGTAAGGAAGGAAAATGAAGTTGGGGATAGAGAAGAGTGGAGAGGCAAATGTGATATGAGCAGACACACAAGACATGAAAAACAAGGAGAAATAAAAGAAGAGAAGCAGACGATAAAGAAGAGAGATGACAGAGGAGACCTAGATGCCTGGCTACTGACGAAGAACCTGTCGACTGGGCCCGCACAATCAGACGAGGATCGCAGTTGTAGTCTGGCTGCACTCTCACGAGCAAAGTACAAATCAGCTGCACACTCATCAGCAAAATAATGGAAAAACTACAAAAGACAATGTCTTAGACTTAAACCTAAGGTATTATGAGAATTATTATAGCAATTTTTAGGTTAAATTTTGGAAAGCTAATATAAACAGTGGCTCATGTGCAGTTACTTGGGAGGCTGAGGAGGGATGTGGGGAGTGGGATAAGGCGGGGGTGTTGTGTCCACCATTTAGAATTGTTCACTTAAACGCTGAACATAACATTGATTTTGTACTTCTTAAACTGTAGTTGAACACATTTTTCGTTCTCTGGGTGCTACAGTGGAGAGGGACTAAGCAATGCACACTCCTGTAGAGGCTGCAGCAGGGACTCCTAAGGGTAAGCTTGCTTGGTGAATGCACTAGCTCACATTAATCCAAGGATGGATGCTGGCCTAAGAGCTTGGCTTACACCAGGAGAGGGCTAATGTAGAACCCCCTCCAATGTGACAGGTGCTTGCAGTTGGGAGGAGTGACCACATTATAAGCAACGTGACTCCCATAAGACAAAAGACTGCTTCATGAAAAAATGCTGCAGCAGCTATATAAAGTCATAAATAAAATAGTATATTATAAAAAAATTCTGGCAGTTGATCTGGTAATAGATTTTGACTGAATTGATTATTCACTGACAGTACTCAACACAGTCCTGCAAATGCATCAACTGGGTAATGAACGGCTATTAAGTTCATTGATTTTCTGATTTCCATTGATAGCTAACAGGCCAAAGCTACACATCAATATTTGTGTTTGGAATACCCAAGAGCTAACAGTTTTGACAAATGAAACCTCAAAAGTCTAAGCAGTATAAATGAATGGAAATCTGAAGGCCAAACCTCAGAATTTAGATGCAATCGCTAACAGAGGAACCTGATGCACTTCATAATTCAGTGAAGACTGACGGATCCTTTCTGTTTTCCAACAATATTTATTTCCCTCATCCTACAATGAGATCCTTTCACCCCAGATATTCTCTGTTTCCTTCCACAAGCAAAAATCAAGTGTTCAGCTTGCAGCTGGATAAACTTTACAAGGGGTTTTCATAAAGCTAGTGCTTACAAAGACCCTGTGAGCAACACATTGATTTCTTCATTGTTATTTAAAGAACTGAAGTTTCGAGAGGTTACATGATGTGGCCAGCCTCCTTCCACCTGTAAGCGGAAGGTCAGGAATGAGATGAGGCTGCCCAGTTTTAAAGGCAATGACAACCAGTGAAGAACCACCTTGTCTTCCGATCCTTTACATGGTCACAACAATACTTGCTAACAGTCTTTGACTATGTTACTGTATATTTTCATAGGATAGATTAGATTTTGTGTTTGCTTTCTCATCCCTACTTAACAAAATCACCCTTTTTTATCCCAAGGTGAAATTATTATTTGTTCATTTCTTTTTTTTATTCATCGTGTGTATGTGTGTGTGTGTGTGTGTGTGAGAGAGAGAGAGAGAGAGAGAGAGAGAGAGAGAAGAGAGAGAGAGAGAGAGAGAGAGACAGACAGACAGACAGACAGAGAGGTCACTATATGTTCTTGTGGATGACTTTAGGAATTATCATGCATTGGCTTCTACCTACTTCTTGCTCCACCCGCCAGGACCTGAGGTGCAGGCCACTGCCCATTTCCATCTGGCAATTTTACATGGGACCTGGGATCCAAACTCAGGACCTTCTGCTTTTGAGGCAGAGTGTTAATCCTTGAGCTATCTCTCCAGTCCTACTTGTTCACTTCTTATATCTGACAGTCTTTGCTGACATCTTGACCTGAGATTCCTCATAATCCTTAATGCAATATAACTGTAAGGAGCCACTTGTGAGGTTCCCCTCTGTTGGTTTAACAGAGGCCTACTCACTCCTCTACTTTCTTACACCCTAGACTGGGTGATTTGACTTGCAGCACTAAGGACTGACACCAACAACCAGTTATAGAGAAACGCCAAAAAATGGGTTGGCCCATGTCTGTCTAAGGCTTTTTGGAGGCTTTTAAGATTTCTATGTGCAAGGCCATCAGGTATGTGGGCAGTTCTTAGCATCACCCGCAAAGAGCAATTACACCCCTGAGGACAGAGGATTCTCTCGGGAAAAGGTGACACATCTTCAGATGGTCCACGCTACCTCAGTGAATACTTTCAGGGTTCCTGCTACCTTTTTATTACCTTCAAAGTACCATCATAGGATCGTGGTCTCAGCTCAATAACGGCAGCATTAACGAGAGTACTTGCTGGAAACAAAATTACTGTTCCCCTACGCAGATCTCCTCAATCAGACATTACTCGGTTTCTAAGATTTCTAGGCACAGTAAGTCTGAGAATTACTGGTCTGCCCTGATGAGAGAATGATCACTGAAGTATGTAAATGTGACAAACACATGGAAATCAAGGTTAAGTTCTCTTTCAGAAGACGAATAACTATAGCACAATGTTTAGGACCTAATGGGACTTCTAGATACATCATCGGGACCATAAGACTAAAATTTAATATCCAGGGCAAGAAAGGTGGGTAAGGAAGCACAGAGATTCAGATTACTTTCAATGATTTGTCCTTATGCTAGCTTTTATCTATATAACATGTGTATGTGTCATTGTATTTTGGTATTAGAAGTATAGCCTAATGTTGATTTCACCCAGGAGTAACCAACCTTTTCTATAAGGGACAAAACCTGAATACTTTAGGTTGTACAGGAGCCTTCAGAACCACTTGATTCTACAGCGGAAAGCAACTCTACATAATATGAAAACAAATGTGTATGTTTTTTCTTTTAATAGTAAACTTTATTTACAAAAGCAGATTGTGGGACAAGGGTTGGTCAAATGGCAGTTGCTTGCTGACCCCTAACTTAAGCTGTCATTAAAACACATTTCCATTACCTGAACTTCCTGAGTGACTGAGGGCAGTGTGTGCATGGTCAGGAACCAAATGTTGCATGAATAATTCAGAGTGGAGATATTGCTTTCTATGAAGAAAATACATGTGATGTGATAAATTAAGATTGCGTGTATACTGTTAAAGGTAGCCATAGGATTAAATTTTAAAATAGCTTTTGGAAGAGAAAGATCATAAAAGTGTTCATTTATTCTTAATAAGGTGATATGCATTTCATACATATTAGCAAATATCTATTGACCTAATGACGGGTGAGCTCTGTGATATTATAAATATTTTCTTTCAACCATTATTTAGAATCAAATTTAGCTGGAGATGTGGTTCAGTGGGGGAAATACTTGCTTAGCACGCATGATACCCTGAGCTTAATCCCCCACATGGAATTAAAAGAAAAAAAAAACCCCAAAAACAAAGGACCCAGGTTTTCCTTAGTTGAGCACTGAGACACCTCATTTAAAAAGCAAAGCTGGTGAGATGGCTCAGCAGGTTAAAGTACCTGTTTGCAAACCTGGCTACCTGTGTTCAATCCTTAGAAGCACACGTGATGGGAAGAAAAAACACCTTCCAAAAGTAGTCCTTTGACCCCCACCCGTGTACCATGGCATTCCATGTGTGCTTTCTCTTCCTCTCACAAACAAACAATAAAAAAAAGCAACAGTATGGAATATGCAAGTGGAGTTTGAGCCCTGGTTGCAGTACAAGCATTATTAGAGGAACGTTATTCTCCAAGAGCTCTCGGTTTTCTCTTTTGGATAATGCTCTTTACTTCAAACAATCTTGTGAACATAAATATAAAAGACAACACACAAACTGGGCTTCTCTGTCACTTTGCCCTGTGTTGAGTACACAAACACTGCAGTTCTTCTGGAGTTGCGTTTAAGGCGAAAGGGATGATACTCAAATAACTAAAACATTTTCTTGCTAAACCTTTTAAATCATCCTTATTCTTATTTGTCACAAGTTATGTCACGTGTGGTTTCACTCAAGTCTTGACTTTTTCTTCATAGTTTGTTTTCTTGAGATACATCAAGAAGTCAATTAAGTCTAAGTTGAACTCACAGGATTGAACATCTTTTTAAAGAGGAAAAAGTGGTTTTGAAACAATCTCTCTCTCTCTCTCTCTCTATATATATATATATATATATATACATCCTATATTCCTAGATCATATATATATATGAATATATATATCCTACATTCTCTGCTCAGTCTCCTGTTTCCCTTCTTACCTATTTAGAAAAAAACTGGAAAGGTATGAACCTCAAGCCAATACAGAACCAGACTGCAACTATTTTGAAGGTTTCTTCGACACTGGAATGATGGAAACTCGTTGGTACCTCTTATGTAGGAGATGCCATAGTTTCTGTGGACAATGACCCAAGCTTGAACTTAATAGGTAATGACTAGGATTTTTTTGAGTATTTGTTAAGCGTGATTCAAGAAATCTCTCTTTTTTTCAATTCCAAAAGTCTGTCTCTACTGAAGAAAAAGAGGATGTCAGCATGTGAAAGCCCTGGATGCAGGTGGAAATCACCTATGAACAAATGATGTAGTTCGTCTGCATGGTTGCTGATAAATGACCATCAAACAGCTATGGGAACAAGGGGTTTATTTTTTCTTATGATTATTGGTCACAGTTCTCAGTCCAGCTTGACTGTAGAGCACGTGCCAATACCAGGGCCAAGGGAACTGGCCACATCACCACATAACGGCTGAGAGAGGGATGATCTTTATTTGCCAGGCCAGCATGTCTGGCCACGTGTACACAAGGATGCCAACTTTCTCAATCTTGGTATTTTATCTAGGGCCTAGTCCCACCCACCACAGGCTGGGCCTTCCCCATCAGCTAGACAATCTCCTGCAGGTTTGCTCTGGCCTTAACTCAACCATTAATTCTCTACAAACATGCCCAGAACTCAAACCCTCAACTGTCAAGTTGCAACAAACATGAAGGCCAAGAGAGACTCTTTCTGCTTCCTGCTGAGACAGTTTCTGTATGTCCTTCTAGTTTGCTTCCCTAACAGATATGGTCACTTTTCCAAACAAAAGGGTATTTGAACTTTCTCTGTACTAAGTTTGAGAAAGACTTTCTCCTCTTGACTCGGTTTTTCTCTTCCCTTCACTATTATGCATTTCTGGCAAAGGATATTGTGATGGAGGTGGAGGACAGGTGGGAGTAAAATTAATTCTTAGTTGTAAACAGCATAGACAGTTGGATTAAATAACATCTTTAAGATTTTTCTCAGTTCCAAAATTTCATGACCTCACTTAATTTTAACATGAAAAAGCAGAAATAAAATAATACCGAGAAGATAAATAAAATGTTACCTAGAAAAGTACTTGAAAACGGAAGTCAAGACAAGCCTACTTATCAAAGGACATTTTCTAAGCAAGCAACCAAACAAAATAAAAACGTATTCCCATCCAGCCATTGCTGCAGCATATCTCCCAGCAGAACAATTTAGATAAATTTATATACCATTTGAAGCAATCAAAGAGTATTTTGCAGTTAAAACAATCTGAAAAAAAAAAAAAAAAGAATGTGTAGGTGTGTGCGCACTGGGCACATGGGTAAAATACTTGCTGCACAAGCTTGAGGACTGCAGTTTCTATCTCCAGATCCCAGGTAAAAGCAGCACACAATGCATCAACATTCATAATTCCTGCACATCTACGGGAGACTGGGACGTGAGCAGAGAACTTCCAGAAGCTCATGGAACAGGCTGCCTGGCTATGCGGCTGGAGTAAAGAGAGAGTCTCAACTAAGGGGGAAAAGGTGAAGAACAGCACCTGAAGGCCATATTCTACCTCCACATGTTTATTAGCAACTTTAGCCAGATCTGTGTGAGTGCGGACACACGTGCATATCCCCACACACATGTGCATGCCCCTACATGTGTGCACCCTCACACACAATTAATAACTCTTGTCAGATGCACTCACACCATCTATTAGCAGCTTTAGTCAGATTTGTTCAAAACAGTTTAGTCTTAGCATAGGGTTACCATTTGGTTGAAAATACATACAGCTTTAAAAACTGCTGTAGGTTATTACTTAATAGTTAAGAAAAGTTTCTGTTAAATATACACAGGCCTAGAGATTCAGAGAAAAATCTTCACTATGCTCTTTATCATATTCTACACAGGAGGCAGCATCTCTAGACAAGAGCAGGACAAGTCGGGCACCGCAGCACACGCCTTTCTAATCCCAGCGTTCAGAGTTAGAGGCAGGAGGCTCACAGGCTTGAGGTCAGCTTGGGTGGCACAGTGAAAATCCACCTCAAGCAAGAAGAACAAACAAACATAATAATACAAGAACATTTTACTCAGAATCCTCCAAGCTCTGTCACCAGGTGTCAAAAATACTAATGCTTTTTCATTGTTGATGTGTTCTGTAATCATATATGAGAATATACAGAGTTTGTTTCATTTTAATTATCTCGTATATATTTTGATAGTGAAATAACAATGTTCATCCTCAAATATATAACTATCAAATCAAAATTAATTCAATTTAATTAATATATTTGTTGAAGTCTCTCATAAGGATCACCAATTAATTAAAATAGATAATCTTAGCAAGGTAATTTTTTTTTTTTACTTTTTTTATTATTATTTCCACTCATACAAACTTAACAGGTATACCTGTCCCTTCCCTCCCTTCACTTCCCCCTGACCCCCCCTGCTCCTCCCTCCGCTCTCCCCTCCCTCCCCATCCCCCAGTGCCTCCCCCCCAATCCCTGGAGCATCCTTTAATGTGCATGCCAAACTCTCCTCTGGGTCCTCCTCTCCAATGAGGTGCAAGGACCCAGGGGCATTTCCCAGAACCCTTTCCTGTGTTCCCCTTAAGCTTAGGAACACTACTGTGACTGTCAGTCCCTAACCTCCAAGGATCCTAGTGCCTTTAGCCCATGCTAGACTTTGTGGGGTCAATAATATGTTGGACATAGTGCAGGTCTTGCAAAGTCCTACTATGATTGCTTTGGCCCTAACTTGTGTGGAGTATCAGCAAAGTAATTTGTATGCAAAGCTTAAAAGCCTTCATTTGGTAATGATGAAACACGCCTATTTCAACAAAACCACCAAAAACTGACTCAAAGCACTTAGGAATCCATAGGAAAACATAGAGTGAGCTGCCTGCAAGAGTCAGCATAAAGTCGCAAACACTGCATACATAGACTGATATGCAATGTCAACAGGGACCTACACTAGAATACTTCACATTTTTATATCAGCCCATTAAAAATAACCTTAAATGGTAATGACATTCTTTTTTTTTTTTTTTTTTTTATTCATATAGATTTTATTCCAAACTGGCCACCAAACATTTCTAATTATACCCATAGATTAGAGGATCTCTTAACACTCATAAATAGAAGCTTCCACTGCAATGGAAGGTGTTATATCAATCACATAGAACTAGGACAGCCTAATCTCTCCCCATCCTGGAGCTCAGGGACATTTGCGGAAGAGGGGGCGGTAAGATTGTAAGAGCAAAAGGATGGGAGGAGCAACGATTTGCAAGATTCTCAACAATAGTTGGGGCCAAAGCAATCATAATGGAACTTTGCATGCCCTGCGCAATGTCCAGCGCACTGTTGCCCTCATAAAGTCTAGCATCTGTTAAGGGCACCGAGACCCCTGGAGGCAAGGGATTGACAGCCATAGTAGTAATATTATGCTTAAGGGGAACAAGAGAAAGGGCTTATGGAAATGCCACTGGGTCCTTATATGTCATCGGAGAGGAGGACCCAGTGGAGAGTTAGGCGCACACAATAAAGGACTCTCTGGGAATTGGGGGGGAGACACTGGGGGAAGGGGAGGGGGGAGGGAGGGAACTGGTAAAAAATTTTAAAATGTATAATTAAATTTTTAATAAAAAAAAAAAGAGTAACTCTTACACATTGCTAGTACTCTATTTTCTCTAGTGTTTTCTGAAATTTGTGATTTTGATGTCTTGTTTAGAGTAGTCAGCCAGTTATTCTCTACCCTTTAGTCAATTGGTAATGACATTCTTAATGAAAAGCTGTTATGTTATTTCTTTAAAGACGTTCTCTCTTTTTTGTGCTACTTCCTAGTAGAAAACAGAAAAAGATAAGGTATATAATCTATACCCACATGGCTGGGAAAAACCTTGATAAAATGGTCAGTTTTAGTTGATCTCAAAATAGAGCAGTGAAGGCTAAGTACTGAAAAGCCCAACCTTTGTGGTCAGTGTACTGACCTCTCTTAAGTATCACAGTAATAAACGAGGTTGCTACTTACTCCACAGTTAGAGGTTTGCTGTCAGCTGCTAAAATTACACCCAGTGAATCTGTTATATTGAATTAGTGTTCAAGCTATTGTTAATCTTTGTCTCATTAAGTTATAATCTCAGTGTTTAATAGCTGCATAGTCTTCCCAGTCTTAGCTGCTCATGTGCGATACAAACACTAATCACAATATCTCAGCAGGTCAGTAGATGATTATCTGAGCCAATTTCCATCTCTTGGGCTCCAAGAAGAAATCTCTGTCTCTACCAACAGATCTATGAATGTGATCTCAACACTGTCCCATACCACGGGAAAAGATATACATTTGAAGTCTAGTGGCTACTTTACATAAATAGGAACAAAAAAAAATTGCCCTACTAGCAATTCATCCTTAAGTAGATTCTAATAAAAATAAAATAATTCTATATGGAATGACCACATATAAATATATGAAAGAATTACTTCCTATCACTATATCAGTTTTCTTTTCCTGCACAAGGCACCAGTGTGAAAATACGTGGGAAAATTTAAATTTCCCTTTACTTTTTGCAAGGCAGGTTTGCTAGATTTTCTGTCATAAGATATTCACTTTAATATATTACATCAGTAGTCTGTTGTTCAGAAACCCAACCAGATCATCTTAAGACAGGTTAAAGAGAGGCAAGTCCCTTTTGTTTTTCAATAGGAAAATCTTAAAAATTTAACCTACTAAAATGGTACAATAAAACAACAGTTTGCTTAATAGTTGAATGAACTATACAAATTCTTTTTAAGGAAAACTAAAGTTTGACTATATATTAAGAGCTTAACAATAATATACGATAACAGAAATACATCCTAGATGCTATATACATTGTACTGTTACAAAGGGAAGCAGTCTGCAATGCTTACTGATCCCCTATTTTTTATTTCTTCTAAATATTGCAAAATACTGTGCCATGCCAGACTTACTGAGCTTTATTTTGTGTTGTTCTATACCTTTTCCTAATTTGTCCCACTTTCTTTTTCTTTATAAAATGTCAATAAAAAGATTAAGCCTACATATACAAAGATCATAGCAAATGCCAGATGTTGGGAGAGTCTCTTGAGACTGGAGATTCCACACCAGGTGGTTGAGCAGTCTAATGAAGCCACACATGCTCAGGAGGGACACAAAGGGTGGGTTTGGAGGGGCCTGCTCTCATCTGGTCACTTAGGAAAGAATACAGAAGGATTTAAAATCAAAGTAAAAATGAAATGAATCAATGCCTTCCCATTTATAGATCGTATTTTTTTAAGTAAAGGTTTTAAAATTTGTCTTTGGAACTAGAACTGAAGAAAATAATCTTCTTCATATACTTTGGTGACAAGATAATCTTAAATCTATTTCCAACTAAGTGGTACTAAGTGGTAGAAATGAGAATAATCACCGTTTGAACAGAAGGATTAAAATATAAACACAATTTCTAAAAAACTTGCTAGACTTCTTATATAGAAAGATTTAAAAATGTGAGTTGAGTTTAGTGCCATGACAACAAACTTTAGTAAATGGATTAACCATAAGTATGACCCTGGGCAATAACTAATGAACCTGAGAGTATTTTAATATATTTTCTTATCACCAAGTGAAGCACTTTAAGTTATTATAGTTGTGCTGTATGACCTCATGCAATTGAATCATGCTAGAGCCAAATAGGCTAATGTCTTCGATAACAATTAGATAAAGGCAGGATGTTAACTTGTACTTTAAGAAGTGTTAAACAAAGGCACTCATCTCCTGGTTTAACCTAGTTAGAAATAAGCTACTTATTTAACAGCAGAGGTTAATGTGGCAATGGCCTCTTTCACCTGTCAAAAAGAAAATTAATTTTATTTAAAAATTATCAGAGAATTTTATTTCTATAATGGGCACTTTGCTAGTTTCTAATAACATCTTGATATACTCTAATATCTGGAAAGCTCCTTTTTAATGTATATAATCTCCAATATACTTAACATTGGTTGAACAACATTCTCGTCAGTTGTAATCAGAGTCACTATTTTGAACTGAATATGGAAAGTCACAACAGAGAGATTAAATGATACAATCAAATAATGTGATAGAGATCCTGATATCACATTTCATCAAATCTAAGATGTCACTGATTATAATGCACAATTTTAAGTATCAAGGAGAAAAAGAACAAACTATGGTTCTAATGCTCTCTTTATTAGAATTCTCATACTTATTAAAAGAGTTCTTTCAAATTTAAAATCAATTTATTACTATATAGTATTCTTGCAAATATATATAAAAACATAGACAATAGAAACAAATGGGTTAGACATTTCTAAAGCTTTTTCACATTCAGACTGTGATTCTTTCTATCTTTCACCCTATGTTTGCTGGTGTTCATTCATGTCTTTGCTTACAATAGAGACTTGTTATACATTACATTTATAGCCTACAAAGAAGTACAATTATGGAAACATCAAACCCTACCACATAAATGTGTGTAATTATGTAGTAATTTAAATCTTATTCAGAACTTAAAATAATATATTTTTAAAATTTATTATTTATTCAATTGTGCGTGTGTGTGCAGAACCACGGGCGATTTCAGGAACCACCATGGACGCCTCCACCTCTTCCTTGTTTACTCTGCCCTGGGATTCACAGGTTCTGCCCTACCAGGACCAGAAACGCAGGCTGCCCCCCCCCCCCCCCGCTTCCGCCCGGCGTCTATACGTGGGGTCTAGGATCTGAACTCAGGACCCTCTGCCTGCAAGGCAGAGGCTTAACTTCTGAGCCACCTCTCCAGGCCCTAAAATAATATTTCTAAGATAGCTTTGTTTAAAAGGTTATTCCTATTGCCTTTCAGGGTTTTTTTTTTTTTTTAACCAAGTTACTGATACCCATTAAATATGTTTTATGCTAGGGCCGGAAATGTAGGCTACCACTGTTTTCACCTGGTGTTTAAAAACTACTTTTTAAAATTATGTTGTAATTCAACTGATTCCTAGCAGTAACAAAACAGAAATTGTGCTCTATAGCAAATGAATATGCTTTGGTATTTTTCAAGGATCCATAGATATTTTGGTTGGATAGCACTGGACTTTGAAAATTATACAACTGAATATTCAAATAACCAGTGACTGGCTAATTATGAACCATCACTGTATACAGTGTGTGGGAAGTTATGCTTTTAGCTGGCTTGCTCAGTTCCTGACAGCAGTTGTTTTCATTATGCAACAGTATATACAGAAATCTGAAATCCCCTGAGACATGTAAAAACGTATGCAGGTTTGGGGGCTGAACTCTACTAGATCATGAATGGCATAAGGGATCTGTAATCCAGACATGACAAAATTTTTCTTCAGTTATTCTCATATATGCCAATTGGGGAAGCAGTGGGTTGTTCAGAGCATGTGGCTGCAGAAGTCAAATCCAGAACCCATTGCTATGTAGGTTAGCTAATTGAAAAACAGAAAAGGATAAAGCAAAAGGCAAGTAGTAAACCGAAATAGGAAGTCGCGATGAACATTATCAAGTTTCAGCTCTGCTAGTTAGGACCTGTAGGGCCTTGAGCAAGTCACTTAGCTTGTCCAGTTTATTTTTAAAATAAAATAGTACATAATTCAGAGGATTGCTGTGAGGCTAGAATTATGTAACCCGGTTCAGTATCAACATTGGTAAAGGCACTTGGCACAAATTCCAAATGTTCTTTCCCCTCCCCCGGCCACCACTTCCTCTGTATGTTTACCCCAGGCTTGTTCATATTGACAGATTTGAAAAATGTAAGCAATTTCTTCAAGGCATTCCCTAATTCTCTTGCCTGCAAGTAATCTTTCCCTTCTCACAAGCAGTCTACCTGCATTTTGTTACTGGAGCTTATTTCTACTTTCTTTTATACTTATTTATGCACAGGACATATCTTTCTAATGGCCGACAAACTTTTTTTTTTTTTTTAAAGAATAAGAAGCCTGTCTAATTTATCTTCATCATCCTAGCATTTAACGGTGCCTAGAACAGATACAGGGTTTTGCTAACAGAAGGCTGTGAATGCAAGGTAGGGATCAAGTTTCCATACTGACCCCTCTCTTTGAACAACCATTAACTAGCTGAGGTCACTGCAGCTCAGTCAACACTAGAAGTTAGTCAAGGGACATCAGGATGTGATTTATCAATTAGTCATTAGATCAACTAACACTCATTTGAAGGTTGATAGCGGAAAAGACCTTTAAGGTTCTAGTACGCTGGCATTTTCTGCATCTGACAACATTGGTAAAAGCTCTAAGGAAGAGACAAGGATGTAGCAGGACTGCTGAACACCTAGAGAAATGATAATCAGTGTGACTGAGAAATATGTGCAGACAATGAAACAAAAACTAATTTTTATTTAATGCTTATAAATAAGCATGTACTGACCAAATTTTTAAGCACCCCATGAATATTTTATATGGATGTGGACTTCACATCAGTCCACAAAGAAAGTTCTTTTTAAAAAAAAAACAACTAAAGCTAAAATGTTTTTGTAATATTCATTGTTTAAGAGGAACATGTTTATGAGTAAATCTGTACTGAAATGATTTGTTCACGTACATTTATCAGATAACTAAAAGTCATCTACAAACCTTTTAAAATGTAACTTTGAGATGACAGATTCACCAATTTTAAATATGTGGACAGAGTTACTGTCAGATATGCAATCCAATCCCAGACACACGGGCTTCAATTCAGAGGAAGAGACTTGACCAGAAGCAGAACTTTAGATGGCAGTGGGCCTTAATATCTGTGAACGCATTAAATGTGCTAAGTATTTGGTAGAATATTTAGTGCCATATAATAGACTAAGAAAAATTACAACCCAAGAATCTGAATCTTCTACTTTATGATCTGGCAGATATATTTGGTTATAACTGGAAAGTTTAAATTAGAACCTTTTCATTTTATATGAGAACCATGGAAAAATATATTTAGTCAAGTTATTGATGAGTGTTCTCATTGTTTTTATGTTTAAAGTTTCCCGTAGATCTCTTAATCTATATCATTACATAAATTAGGGATTTTCTTGAAAGAATATTATCTTTAGAAATTGCTCAAGGTGTTTTTTGAATTTTTTTGGAGATAAATATTGAATATTTGATTGAAAAATCTGTACTTTATAAAGTAGAACATATTCTAGTAGAAAACTGTCAGACAACAAAATCATGTGTACATATTTAAAATTATGTACAGTTTGATCATAATTTTTTTATATGACAGGCTATTTCTATATTTTATAATCAACAAATCTCCACAGTGGTAAATGTGGATTTTTGCCCTGTGTTTTGAACACTCTTATGCCACAGATTTGCCTATTTTTATTTAGAAATGATAGTGAAACCCTTAATAACCAATAGCATCATTCTTGTTTTCACTCATTCTTTCTGCCCACGTGGGTCTCCCTTCTAAGTCCATTCAAAATGATGTTTTCTGAGCATGTGCCACATGACTTGTTCATATAAATGGAGCAAATTAAACTGTCTCCACATATATCCTATCACATTTGTAGCCCTGATTTCTCTCTTTAGCACATGGCCAAGACACCGTATTATCTGCCTGCAGAGGTTGACCTCAGGATATTAGATTCTGCCACATAGCTCTCTTGTACTAAACCGAGGGGAAACACTTAATCACCCTTGCCTTTTCAGGAAAAAATCAACTTTAAATTTGCCATGATGAAAAATCAATAAACCAGTAATTGCTTGGCTTATCATTGCGTGGAAGGACAAATTGGGAAGCGAAGCTTAGCGTCCACACAGATTTCAGGGAGACACATGGAATTTCAGGATCACTAAGCTAGAAAAGGAAAAGGTCTCAGAGTGATAATTAAATCTACTCATGCTGATTTGCTGCCAAATTTATTTCCCAAGAGCATATAAAAATGTTTCAGTGCTTACTAGTCAGGCATAACTAATTAAATCAACATTACACCAACACACACAAGAAGCAAAAATGCAAATTTAAGACTATAGGTACCAGATTACTATATTCTTGAGAATGTTAACTTTTTTGTTGTTTAAAAAACTGCTTAGTGCCCATTGATACTTTAATTTTATCAGCTAATATAACATTCCAATTACATCATAATTGTTCCTTTGACTTTAAACAAAAGTTTTAAATTGAGCTCCAAAAAATCATTTACTCAAAAGTAAATCTGACATTATCATATTAAGTATTTGTAATTCTTTCTAGCTTAATTTGTCTAGGTTAATTTTTTTTGTCAATGCAAATACATGCTATTACATCTAAATTAGTTCATGAGCCCTATGTTTTTACCACATTCATGTGAATTATCAGATCTGTTGTCTAAATTAGAATTCACACAGACACAGATCTATTGTCTAAAATAAAATGTGGACTATGCATCATTTTCTGGAAAGGCAAATACACAACAAGCGAAAATATTTAGTATTAAGAAATTACTACTGCTAATAGACCTAATTTCATGCAGAGATTAGCATAGCTCTAATGGAAGTGCAAATGTAATCACACTCAGACATTCACATTAAGAGGAGGAAGGAGGGTGAGCCTTTCTTTTTCTTTTGTTAAAAAATGATTTTATGTATGTCCTTCAAGCGGCTACTGGGACCATGATAATTAAAACATTTAAAACAGCACAAGCCCCTCAGTCTCTAATCTGAGACTCAGGTCAGCTGTCTGTAGATTCTAATTTGTCCTCCATTTGTATTCATGACAAGAAAATACTGAATATTTAACAGCAAACCAGCAGGAGGAGGTATTGTGGGCCTAGAGGTTAAATAATTTGATTTCTGTGCAGATTACATGTAACATCCAACAACTAATCTCACACCTGATCTGGCAATACAATTACAATAACAATAATGCAGGTGCACTATAACTATAACGTGAAGAAACAAGAACTTTCTCTCATGGGTTGGAAACCAATAACTTTATCTAAAACATCATATTGCTTCTATAGTGTGATGCACACTACAGTTTCGGGGCCTATTTTTTTTTTTTTTTTCCTACAAGAAAGGCAAAAATGATCTAGAAAGCTTGTTGGTTGTTGCTTCCTTCAAGGCACCATTTATTTTTAGCTCTCTGAAAGGCAGTGGGATTGGCTAAGCTCGTTTCATTCTGCAGAGGGCTGCATGACGTCTTCTAGTCCATTCTCCTGCCTTTAGGCAGGACTATATTGAAACAGAAGCTTTGTTTTGATCTCAGATAAACTTCCATCTGCTGAAAAATCCAAGGACTCTTTTAAGAGAATAGATGCTTCTTGAAATTAAGCAAGAAAATAAGAACAAAGCAGAAAACTAGAAGCTTAATATCAAAACCTCCTTATTGGATCATGGATTTGATTACAAATACTTCAAAAGTTGAAGAATATATTTGAATTAATATATTGAATTAAATATATTTGAATCTATGTTACAAAGATAAAGAAGACTGTAAGATTTACTTGTGTTAAAGCATGCAGAAATGCAAATATTTTATAGGTTCATAATTATCTATTTTTCATTGTTTCATTTCACAGATAAGACCTTGGTGATTTCAATCTCTTTTTCCTCTCCTCTGTTCATTGATGTTTTTCTCATTATAAATATGAATTTCACTGAAGCAATTTGTCAATTTACTATCAAAAGAAAAATTGAGCAATTTCAACAAAACTGAAGCCCAAAACAAGGACAAGTATGTTCTGACAGCA
This sequence comes from Typhlomys cinereus, assembly GCA_023101885.1. Taxonomy (NCBI): domain Eukaryota; kingdom Metazoa; phylum Chordata; class Mammalia; order Rodentia; family Platacanthomyidae; genus Typhlomys; species Typhlomys cinereus. The sequence continues at coordinate 4,331,800 of JALPQD010000065.1, read as the reverse complement.
GGTGGAAAACACAGCACTGGAGGATTTCATCAAGTTTTCCCTTTAGGTTGGTAATACCCAATATCATATTTTATTGGAGTCCATGAGGATGACATCAGCTTTTTTTTCTTAAGAAAAAGAACTTTTTATACTCTGAATTTAAAAAATTCCTGAGGAAAGCATCATCATTCATTTTTAAATTATTACAGAAATCATCTTATATTAGGCACTGCAAAGTGAACACCCAAGTATGTAGTCCCTGCCCTCTCATAGTTCACATTCTAAGGGAACACATTATTATTTGATGATAAAACTCAGGGGAGTTGATCCAATTATAAAACCTACAGGGACAGGAAGAAAAGGCAGGACTCTGCTTATATTTAAAGCTTTCAATACAATGCTTGCATGCTCAATTACTTTCTTTTCCTACTGTCATCGGTTTGGTACAGCCTGGTTCTGTGGATGGGTCTCCTTTGTTTCTTCAGGGACTGCCAACTTACTGATTTGATTCAGTATTATTGATCAGTTGGATTCCAAATTCAAACCCCAAATATGTATTTTTGTTTCTGCTATCTTGTGTGATGTTTGTGCAAACATTCAAGCTCTCAATTTGTGGGATATGACTACCAGAAAATCATTAAGATGTATTCAATGAGCAAATTTTAAGTTTAATGTAAATTTTGAAGTATTTAATAAAGTGGCAGCTTCCTTATGGCATTTTCTTAAGTGCTTAATTTTGTTGATCATTCTTTCTACCACATCCTCTTCCCCTAAGATTACCCAGTCCCCATCCCTGTTTTTCTCCTTCCCCAGGATTCTCCCTTCTGCTTTCAGACTCCACATGCTCTATTACCCTCCCTAACCCTCTCAGTTTTAATGAGTACTGATGACTGTTTTCTAGTGTTTACCAATGTGCACAGAGTAGTCTGTACAGACTAAGTGGATGCCCACAGTGGAATCACCCCTTCCTCTAGCTGGACAGAGGCTAGAGAGTGGTAGACTAATATAAAGTTTTAATTGATACCTAATATGACTCAGATGGATATTAGACAAATATGATCTATGCTGATGGAGAAAATTGGGAGGATTTTTGGGGGGCTAAAAAAGGAAAATATAAACAGCATTAGACCAGAAGGTTCTGGGGAGCCAGAAAAACAGGTTTTCCTGTTTTCTTCCTTAGAAAGTTATTCATATTTTAATTTTCTTAAATTATTACTGAGGAGGAAAAAATTGATGGAAAGTCAGGGAGAGGTTAAAAAGTACTATATTTCTACAGATTCATATTCATAAAATATGGACTCTCTACATATATTACAGATAAATGCCAAAACAACTGGTGATAATAAGAATCTGGGGAAGAGAAGAGAGTATTTAGAACCGTGTTTTGCACAATGCTTTAGATATTCATACGGCTGAGACCTAGTTTTTCCTAGTTGTGGTTGCCTTGGTTCTTTTCTAACTTTCTGCCACCTCTACAAAAAATCATTTTTTTCCCCTAGCCTAGAAGTTCATATATGTGGAGAGGACTTTGTAACAATATAAAAATGATTCTGATATTCTGAAGAAAAAGATAATTAAAAAAATTGTCTAAGTGTTTGAATGATAAGAATATATGTAATACCTATTTTTTAACAGTTTGAGAGATTTTTATTTGTTTATTCAATTGTGCGTGCGTGTGTGTAGAACCACGGACGAATTCGGGAACCACCATGGACGCCTCCACCTCCTCTTCTTTACTCTGCCCGGGGATTCACAGGCTCCGCCCTACCAGGGCCAGAAACACAGGCCCCCCCCCCCATATGTGGGGTCTAGAATCCAAACTCAGGACCCTCTGCCTGCAAGGCAGAGGCTTAACCCCTGAGCCACCTCCCCAGCCCCAACAGTTTGAGAGATTTTACTATACTATTGCATGCTATATACCTATTTTTTGAGGAAGTATTATATTACACTTACACAAATCCTTTTAAATTTAAACATGTATTTACAGGAGTGGGGTTTATTAAAAAGAGTGATTTCTCTGAAAATTGCTCAAATGTCACATTCTAGATCTTTCCTGAAAATCTTACACAGAAAACATTCTTTCCCAACCTCTATTTTCTATTGTTTTCCTATACCTGTCCTTATTTCATATATTTACATTTACTTGCTTGTTCATAAATTTATTTCTCACAATTTGTTGCTATGATAAAATACTCTAACTAAAGCAACTAAAGGGAAAAAAGAATATTCTTTAAAATTATATTGAGTGACATATCCCAGACACAGAAATAGATACCATATGTACTTTTAATAGGCAGTTCCTAGTACCAAACCCACTTAATGACATATTCAAAGATAAATCTCTGTAATACCTACTGTAATTACAAAGATTATATACAGAAGGGAAGGGAAAGGAACTCTTTTTAATAAACCCCACTCCTGTAAATACATGTTGTTTAAATTTAAAAGGCTATAGCCATAATTGGACTTTGCCTAACCTGCACAATGACTGACATATGTCAATGACCCCCCAAAGTCTAGCATGGATCCCTAGGGTCCTTAGTAGGATCTTTAGAGGCAAGGGATTAACAGTCATAATAAAGTTCCCATACTAACAAGGAGCCCAAGAAAGGGCTCTGGGCTATGCCACTGAGTCCTTACCCTTCACTAGGGTGGAGGACTCAGAGGGAGGTTTGGCATTCACACAAAAGGATGCTCTGGGTGATGGGAGGGAGGAAAAGGGAGGCACTGGAAGAAGGGGAGGAGGGAAGGGGGTTCAAGGAAGGGAAATGGGGAGGAAAGTGCAAGGGGGCACTGGGGAAGAGAGGAGGGAGGGAGAGGACGGGGGTACCTATTGGGAAAAAACTAAAATGTGGGAGAAAAAAAGTGGAAATTAAAAGAGAATCAAATATTAAAATAAAGCACGTCTTATAAAACATTTCTTTAAAAGAATGAATTTTCTTTGTCTCACAGCTGCAGAGGGAGAGCCCCTCCTGCTGGGAATCATGCAGCGAGCATCACACTGCAGCAACACTCATGGGGCGGGAGAACAGGAAGTGGGGCTGGCCCATAAAACCTCAAGGCCCATTCCCACTGCCACATTTCTTTCAGGAAGACTCTACTTTCTGAAGTTTTTTCAAACAGTACCACCAGCTGGAGACCAAGTGATATTTTAACTTCCGGCACGTAATGAATCAATTTAGGCCACTTTTATGAGTTGGATTCAGGCATATATTGTAAATCACCATTAAGTCAGATTCAGTTCAGCTGTCAAATTCCTGTTAACATGAATTCCATTAGTGTTGGAGACTTGTGTTGCAAAACAGCACTAAGGGGAAGATCCTGAACTCAATAAATTCTACCCAGAGATGTGAAGAGATGCATCATTTACAACTACAACATACCACTTAAAAGCTGTAAATTTTGCATTCACTAGAGACTTAACAAATACTTATCAGCAAATACAATATTACTGCAGTAGGTACTCAGTTTGAAGCTATAACAGGACTTGGTCCAGCAGCAAAGGGTACTTCAAGTAGGTAGGATTCGGTGAGATGATGAATCCTCACTTTTCCTCACATTCCAACAAGTTCTTACTGCTCAGTGTGAGTATGCATGAGTATGTGCTTGCAAGTTTGAAACAAAGATTCTCTATGAAGCTCAGGCTGGGATCAAACTCTCAATTTTCCTATCTTCACCTTATAGGCATTGGGATTAACGATATGTGCTAACCAGTCCAGTTTGTTCCCCCACTTTTTACAATAGTCCAAGTTATCCCAACTTCTAAATTCTTAATAAATTCTGGGAGTTTACAGTCTGGACAGAGAATGTCAGAGTTTGTGTCACTATGAGGTAGCGGAAGAATGGATGCTTTATTCTTTGAAACTGAAGTGAGACAGTGACCTTGAAGGAGAGGTGGGGCACTGCCTGAGTCACCTAATTTCCACTCCTCTGGTCAGTGGGGGACCATCATCATTACTGCTTTTCTGGTTTACTAATGCTATATTCTGAGCCCTGAGCTAAAAGGCTTGCATATATTAATTTATGATGGGAAAATGAAGGAGTAGAAGTTGTTCCCAAAGTCACAATGTTACCAAAAACTACAAACTACCATGTCTCTGAGTTTAAGAATTGCTCTCAACTACCAAAGCACTCTGCAGACTTGTCTTCACCAGCAACATCCAGAAAACAGGACTGCCTGCCTTAAGGAGAAAGAACAAAAAAGGCTCTTGATTCAGAAAGCAAAGGACTCAGTAACATGCACACTTCTGGGATCTGGGCTAGTAGTTCATTCATTTTTGTTCTAGACACAGAGACTTGTTCTTCAGACCAACACTTTAGGACTGGGCTGTGTCTGACATGACTACATCCTGTTATAGCATCTGTTTGGTTTTCTACTGAGACTTTGACTCTTGTTCCTAAGTTTTTAAAGATTCCTTCTCTTATAGTATTTCTTTTTAGTCTTTAAATTAACCTCACTTGCTGTATGTATTGTCTAGTTCAAGACAGACAGCAAAAAATAATGTTCTTTTTGAAATTGAAGATGACTTCAAATGGATACTACTGGAAATTGTAGTCTAAAAGTATAAGGAGGTAGGTGAGAACATTCAGAATTGTTCAGATTAGTCAGCTTTCTCTATTCCAGAACAGCCATTAGTTGTCTATTCATACTAAATTTGTTCAAACAGTCAGAATTTTTTTATATTATATATACTATTTTCTTACAATAGTAGTTTACTATTTGCATTTAGGAGACAGGACTTCTAGAAATATCTGACAAAGAAATTTTCTGGAGTAAAGCTGGCTTTGGGGCATGTCTTATTTCTTTTAATGGGAGCAAAAATTTGTTTTAGTGGACATGTTCTACTATCATTAATGTTATTAATAATGCCTCAATCTGAATAGGGTTAGCCTTGAGAATCTGAATTCCATTGGTTTTTCCATTCAGAGGTAATTACCATTTCCAGACATAAACCATATTACTAGGAGAGTGTTTTATCTTAAATAGAATTTGATTCACCTACATGCTAACTTTCCTTTCTGAGATGAACACAAGCAAACAGATTTATTTCCTAAATAAATGAAATGTAAGGCAGGGCTGGGAGTGTAGCTCACTGGTAGAATGCTTATGAAGCATATATAAGGCCCTGGATTTGATCTCCATAAAAAAATGAAGTTGATAGGTAGAAAACACTCCAGTTTGCTGAACTTTCCTTCAAACAGTATAGGAAGACTTACTTTATGATAAGTCTATTGATCTGTACCATACTATTTTATTTTGCTGAGAAGATGTTGAAGTCAAAGGCTTTGCATGGTACTAAGGCATTTGGTACCATAGCCAGGAATCACTCAGGTCCCAAAGGAATCGTTTCTGGAGCAGTTTCCCTTAAAGGTATTCTTACACTGGCACCTCCAAGTTTGACAGTAAAATAAGAATTTTGGATCATCAGATTAAATGTAAAATTACAAAGACACAATTGTTGGTTTCTTTTAAATTAGTAATTAAAGGGCGGAGTGATGTTTGTCTTCTTGGCTTAGTATGTAGCCCAATGTTTTCTCTCATGTAGCCGACCTGTTTCTATCATTAATAGTCAGCTTGTACAGGAGCAGTAATGAAGCAAAGCTTTGCTGGTGGTGTGAGGACTGTGAAATTAGTTGAAAGAACTACCTGAAGAAGCTACACCTGTTGCATAATCTCTGTCAGAATGAACAGGCTGAAAATAGTTTTGTGTGTGATTTTACTTCTCTTTAGAAATGCAACGGACATCCAAAAATAATTCACGGAATTAAAATGGAAATGAAAATTACATTATACTTAATAATTGTGAGTTTTTAAGTACTTTTTCTTATTTTCTGAAGAAAATCTTTCCAAATCAATTCTAGTGAAAATCACAGCTGGTTGCCTTGTGACGAATGACGGTGAGAAATTTTAATTACTTGTGAAGAGACTTAGATTTTTGTACTTGATATTTCATGTCTACTGTTAAGAGATAATGTAATAGTGGGTCTCCTACTTTGATACTAGGATGTCTGGAGCACAGCAAAGGTAACACAAACCACAATTTTACAGAGAATGAGGTAGAGAGCTAATACCAACAAGACATACCAATCTGCCAGGTTCTGTTAGATGTGCTTTATACCTGTGGATGCAGTGAGACGATATTTTCAGTTGTCTCAGTCTAGATCATGAAACTGAGGTAGAGGTTGACAGTGTAAGTATTAAATTTAGTCTGGACAATTTGCATCTACATAATTATTTCAATCATTATGACGATCTTTTATAAAAATAATTACTTTTGAAACAAGCAAATCATTTAGAGGAAAAGCAGGAAGGTCATTACCACGGGGTATTCTTTGATCTCAGGACAACAATTAATGCAAATTGTCACAGGATAGTATATATACATTGCTGTTAAGCTGAGAAAGCAAAAATCTTTTTTAAGTTTTAAACAAAATTTCTTCGTATAGTAATTGACATAGGCATTAGCAATGGAGTTACTTGAAGGTAGCATAAAATCATGAAGTTAATTATTTGGAAAATGATTTGTTTTTGTAGGTAGTAATACTGTTCTGTGCTAGCATGCAACTGCTGCTTCAAGAACACAAAGACTTAGCAATGCATGAGAGCTCCATGCTGCAAAGAAACATAAAGGAAAGTATCTGGAATTTCAATAAAGTCAATCACATTTAATAAAAGCAGAGCAAATCAAAAAGGCGTCTTTTCTTGTAAACTATGGTCCAGTCTCCAAACAACCAATACGCAATTACATACTGTCTAATTCCCTTTGTTACATTTTCATTACATTGCCATGCCTTCCAAAATTAACTATACAGCTCACAAGAGGCATATTCTATAGTAGGTATGCCTAAAAGGTGTTAGAATTAAAAAAGGGCAACAATTAATATTTTTAAGTCACATAAGAGAGTCTTTCGTTATAGTATTACAATTCTGTTTAGATGGTAGACAGGGTATCACGCTTTTTTTTTTTTTTAACAGATGTGAAGACTAGGCTTAAAGAGATCACTGAAAATCACTCGGGAGGAGGAAGCACTAACCTCTATTTGAATTTGCTAAATTTTATTAATTTTTTTTCATGAGGATTTTTTGTCTGTTTTTAAAAAATATTTTTAAAATTTATTTTGTGTGGTGTGTGTGTGTGTGTGTGTGTGTGTGTGTATCAGAGGAGCACTGTGTGTTCCTGTGGAAGACAAAGGGGGACTTCTAAAATCATCATGGATTGCTTCTACCTCTTTCTTCTTTCACTCTGGAATTTACCACCAGGGCCAGAAATGTAGGCCACTACCCTTTTCGCCTGGTGTTTTTACATGGGACCTGGGATCCAAACTCAGGATCTCTGCTTGCAAGAAGAATCTTAACCCCTGAGCTATCTCTCCAGCCCCTTGTCTCTTCTTTTTAGACAATGATAGGTCTTAGGATACCAAGACCTTGATTTTCTCTTTCAGAGATCTTTTCATAGAGCAGTATTTAGTATGGAGTGAATGTTGGGCAAACATAATTTTAGTTGATAAAAGTTACTAAAGGGATCAATGTAATGATCACTGTCATAGTACTGTGCTGCAATGCTAAACAACAATATTTTTTACATTATGGTACTGTGCAGCTAGGAAATGCTTTCTAAATACTATATGTCACTTCATAGTACACTAATTTGAAGCAAATAGTACTGTTTTCCCCACCACAGAGTTGAAGTGAGGTTACCTGACATCTTCAGACACAGAGTAAGGAAATGGCAGACTCTGAACCTCATTCTCTTACTTCAACTAGAGAAAACAGGGCTTCTTTCCACTAGGGCACAAATGACTTCTGAAGTGACATTGACTTTTCTAAGATTCTACATACTGATTGGCATTCAGTATGTATGTCAGCTTCCTAATGTTTAATTTATATTGGAAATACCTCAATAGAAAGCCTGTAGCTTTGAGTTAGCCTTCAAATTTGTGTTTGTAGAGAACATAAAGTATTTAAATTGGGAAGGAAATACATGCTGGGTAGTCACTAGAGGCTTAGCTGTGGTTAAGTAGATATCAGCATATCTGCATTTCATGAACAAGAACATCTCATTGAAAACAAGTAAACTGTGATCTAAACTTGCTTCTAAGTCCATAAAGAGTACAGCTGAATTTGTGAAGCAAAAAGTGTTTGAAGCAAAGATACTAGAACTGAGCTATTCTGAAAATAAAGGATTGTTGAATTTGATCAAAGTGTGTGATATTCTTGAAAGAAAGAAATAGTGTGTGCAATGAATGTATACCAAAAGCCACTATAGTACTATCAAAAAAAACAACAAAATAATTAATGAGTCATCATACATTTATTTACCAGAAGTATCAAAACTGAAGAACCAGGAGTCAGTGCTACGTAATGCAACATAGACAAAACGAAGAGAAAGGTGGAGGATATTTAGCAACCAAGTTCTTGCCGCTATGGAACCAAGGGGACTGTAAAGGGCAGGTCACCGTTGAGGGAAATAAGACAGATGGCTGGAATAAAGGACTGAGTATTTTTTGAGTGATTCTGACTAAATAAGAACTTGAGGAAAAATATATAATAAAATCATTTGAGTCAACCAGACATTTCTTAAAAGATACAGCACTTTAAATCTAATTTAAATTTAAAGCTAGTAACTAAAAAGACAATTACAGATATTTTTAAAAACACTGTATTTAGGAGATATAAGAATATCATATCTGACAAACAGGAAAATATAAATTTCCTAGAGGAATATTTAAAACTCTGTAATGGAACTTCTTAATAAAGTAAGTCAAAGTGGTAGGGGGCATTTCACTTACTTAAACCTAAAATAACTGCATTATCAGAATACATCACCAATATATAATTAGTGTTATGAAGGGTGTTTGTTATATTCAGGCACAGGTGTCAACTTGACAGTGGAGGTTTGAGCTCTGGGCACATTTGTAGATAATTAATGGTTGAGTTAAACTCAGAGCAAACTTGTAGGAGATTGTCTAGCTGAAGGGGAAGATTCTGCTTATGGTGGGTAGGATTGGGTCCTGGAATAAAATACAGAGAGCTGATTAAGAGAGTCAGCTCTCTTGTATACACTTGGCCAAACATGCTGGTTTGGCAAGTAAGTATCGTCCCTCTCTTAGCCATTATGTAGAGATGGTGTGGCCAGTTCCCTCAGCCCTGATGTTGGTGCATGCTCTCTTGTGAAGTTGGACTACCACCTGTAACTGGACTATCATATAAGAAAATAAACCCCTTGTTCCCTTAAACCATTTGATGGTCATTTATCAGCAACCATGCAAGTGAACTGCAACAAGGGGCTATCTATTTCTCTTATATCAATCTGCCAACTGAATAAACAGTGTGACTCTTATATGCCAAACATGTACCAGCTAACTTTATTTAATTATTTGTATACTGGGTCTCACATAGCCCAAGCTGGAAATTATATAGCCAAGGCTGGTCCAAATCAAGTGGACTCTCTGAGTCCACTTTTCAATGCTGAGGTTACAGGTGTGCGCTACTACAAGGCTTACTCCTTTCAGCCACTCCAAGCTTTGTGTAAACTTATGTAGGGACTCTGAACGTTCACTACTTTGGGTGCCAAATGAGGAGCTACGGGGGGGAGACAGGAGGAAAACAGTTCTCTCTGAGTATGGTAAGGTATGGAACATACGCTTTGGGAGAAAACTCAGAGAAAGGGGCCCCTAAAACCACGTGTTGAGTTTGGCTGTGGTCTAGTCTCTGAAAGATTGGAGGCCACGGGGATAGTGAGTGCTCACACAGACCAGGCCGATCCAGGAGAGAAAAGTGATAGTATGTCAGGAAAAAGCATGCTTCTGCCAGGCGCCTTACTTGAGTACCAGAAACCCAAGTGAAAAAACCAGCATAGACTCAGCTCTAAGTAAGGAAAAGGACTTTCTTCCAGTGCACATTTACCAAGGAGCTGGAGGAAAAAATGCAGAGAAGGATGAATGAACTCACATTGCTTTCTACCACTAAGTATTAAGACTTGTGGCTTGTGCCACTGTACAAAAGAATATGTATTGGAAACGGGCTGTTTGGGTATGTGACACTTACTAACTCTGTAGCAAGTGATGAGCAATTTGCCTCAGTTTCCAATCCTCTATATAGTCCAGGGACAGTGACAGCATAAACCTCAGAGTTTCTGAAGACTGCTGGAGCTAAAGGATGGAAAAAAACTTTGCAGATCTCCTGGTACTTCCTTACCCTTCCAGTTCCCATTTTTCTTTTGTCATCTTGATTAAAGAACTGTTGGAAGGAAAGGAGGGAAGAAAGGAAGGAGGGAGGGAGGGAAGGAGGGAGGGAGGGAGGGAAAGGAATGGAAAGAATGAAGGGTAACCTATTTTGTTTCTTTGCAAACTGTGGAAAAGATTTGAGGGATTTTCACTTAAACAAACTTGAGGTGTCCAAGTCATCACTAGAATGGTCTCATTCATACCCTCATCTCCACTGTCCACCATTTCATGAATAATTTACCATAGATGGCTTAAGTCTTTGGGAAACCAAAAAAAAAAAAAAAAATGTCAAGCTAAAAAAAGAAAACAAAACACAAACCCTAACAGATGGATAGAGCTGTTTTGAATAAACACAAGGGGGAAAGGAATTAAAAAATTACTATACTTATACCACAAATAAATTCATATTAGAGAGAAGTCAAATGCTAAAGACCATTATGCTTATAAATGCATTTAAAACATAATTAACACCCTTGAGTGCATGCTAAATTAAATATAAAAATAACATTCAGCAAACTCAAGCAGTTAGGCTAAAGCATTAAATAATAGAGAAAAATCAAAAGAATGATAGAAATTGAAGTGAAGTATAATTTTCAATTATACACTCTAAAAGTATAATGAGAGCTACCTACACCCCAATTCTCAGGAAGCTTTGGTAGAAAGATCTACAGTTCAAGATCAGCCTGGGCTACACAGCAAGGTCCAGGTCAGTCTGAGCTACATGCAAGAAAGTTTCAAAATGTCAGGGAACACAACAGAGAGGAATTCCAAACATAAACAGAGAAAAAGAGAACACTGATAAGGAGATACTTATCAGGTTAAAAAAAAACCCCACAAAATCAAAATAAAACTGAGATATTCAATATTATTTACTTTTCTTGAAATATAATTGGGAAAGGACTTACCTTTAAGGAGGAAAATTGCAAAAGCCAACTTTAAACATTCAGTTTACTTTTACAAAAGATGTATCTAACCAAGTAGAATGCAAAGAGTACATGGCTCAAGAATGTGGTCCCATCCCCAATATGCAGTGGTGCTCAGTAAGTGGAAATCAACTGAACTATAATGACTATAAGATGCACTCTGAATGGCAATCACAGGATGGATGGCAAAGCAGTTACCCTGGATAAATTTTGGTGTGTGGCTTGACTTTTATCTTGGATACAATCCTTTCAAGCATAATTATGCTATTGATTTAAGAACACTCAAAGGAAAGGATTGCATAATAGTCAAAATGAAATTGCAAGGCACAGGTTTTGCTATGCTAATACAATAGCTTTGTGGAGATGAAGAGAGTGGATAAAGGGAGCTCAATAGGCAATATTTATCTATATTTGAACAGCGCTTTCAACCCTGTGCTGCATATCAGCATGCTAAGAAATTAAGAGATGAACTGTATAAATGATGTGACAGAGTGAATTACTAGTGGATTCCAGTTAGAAAATAAAGGATTATTATTCTTTCAAATACAGAAGTACATACCAATGTATCTCAAGTTATAATTTGCAACTAGACTAATTATGTGAAATAAAGGAAATGTAGCTTATACATTAATCATTTTCAGAAAAAGGTTAATTTAATAGCATGCAAGATAGTCCACAAGAAAACAATCTGGGAGCAAACAAAAACAAAGAAGCCAGAAGGTGACTGAATTTTGCCAACATGGAACAAGCACAGTGACCTCATGAAAAAATATAGTTCTTTCATTTCTTAAAATTAGTGTCACACAGATTAATTGGTTTAATTTTTCTTCAACATTTTTTTTTTATGTTCAGAAAATAGTGAGCTCAGGTAAAGATAAGCCATACTAACAAATACTGATAACACTGTGCTGTTCTTTAAGCTCATTTTCTGTGCAGTGACTCATCAGCATTATGGTTTAACAGGTAAGGTCTTGACAGAAGGAACCTGACAAAGTCACCAAATATGCTAAATGAGATTATTTAATGTCCAATACAAGTGCATGGTAAGTCACTTAAGCACAGAGTTAAAAAAACAAAAATCAATTGTTCATTCAGTTATTCACTCATTTCTGTAATGACTTAAGAAACCAAGCTTCTATTATGCGCTAGGCACTGTGATGCCAGGGCCCCCGTGATCTGTAGGCTGTGCTTCAGTTAGGGTGCTGCACTTGGGAGGATGCCAGTGTAACAAGTCTGACTGTAAAATCACAATTCTGCAATGTTCTCAGGTACAGAAATGGAAAAGATACTGGATGTCATGTACTAAGTACAAGGACAGTTTAATCTAGAGAATCCGAATTAAAGAATGCTTTCAAAGGTATCATATAGTAATGTTCAAGTACGCAGAGCTACTCAAAAGACTTTCAAAGTATCTTTAAAAATTTATTTATTTATTTTACATGCATATGTGCGTGTGTGCATGTGTGTGTGTATCAGAGGGCACTGTGATCTCTGTAGAGGAACAAGAGTGATTTTGGGAATCATTCTGGATTGCTTGTACCTCCTTTTTGCTTTGCTCTGGGATTTCCCAGGCTCTGCCTATCAGAACTGGAAGTGCAGGTTCTGCCTGGCAATTTTACATGGGACCTAGGATCCGAACTGCTTGCAAAGGCAGAGTCTTAATACCTGAGCCATCTCTCTAGCCTCGAAGTATCTTTTTAAAGGAAATGTAAAAGCTACGAAACAAGAAATATCAATTGTTCCATGTAAATCCACAATACTAAAGTATTTTTAAAAAGTTTCTTTAGTGGACCTAAACACTTGTATTTTCTCATAAGTTACCTAGAAGTTTCAACAAATCTGCAATTACCATCATTGTTATTCTTTGCCAATGGACTGTGACTCTAAGATCTGAATGAAGGGGACTAGGCAAAATATTTTTATTGTGGATCAGTAATAAATATTATTGTTATTTACAGAACCACATAATGGTCAGGATCATTATGTTACCGATTAGTTACATTGATCGGCATGTCTTACAACAGCACTGCTGTACTTCTTTGCATGTGATGTTTTGTCTATTGGTATTACAGCCATACCGTCAGCATAAGTAAAAATCAGATCGAGAGATGGAACTGAAAGTAACAGGATGTCTACTGGATAAAGTCAAAAGAGAACTGACCTAAGGAAGCCTGCCATTAGAGTTTATTTTCTCAGTATGAGATAAAACCAAATGGTCTTAGTAAGATAAGAGCATACAGTCAGAATTTCTAGGGTCCAATAAGGGAAGAATTGCTGTGCATTTATGTATATAAATCCTTCACCTTTTACTTTGAATGCATTTCTCTGGAGAGGTCTGCCACCAAATATAAAGATGTTTCTTTTAGATTGGCTTTGGGGACTTGAATTTGATGGGGTGCTGCTGTTAGCAATCTAAACCACCATAATCAAATGTTTAAAGTTCTGCTGGGCCTGAAATTCTAATTGAAGACTAATAGAACATTTCCCCCTCAGTTGTCATAGCAAAAAGAAAATGCATATATTAAGATAAAAATTTCTACTCTCAGATT